>CAKXYN010000053.1:5000000-6250000 GCA_935064755.1 Tragelaphus eurycerus | reverse complement strand
GCACATAGGGCCCAATGAGCACCAGAGAAGTGCTGTTTTATTATTTACCTGGAATCCTAAAAACTGAGTGTGAACCAGATTTAAAAAACATATTTTAATCCTTATACGCATACTGCTGACTTGAGAGTGTGAGCCAGTCTCCGCTTTGTAACCTCAGGGCCCGTCTCTGCGATGGATGCACATTTACTGAAGCAGCTTCTCTCTCTGGTTTGTAAGCATCTCTGCGCTGTACTGTGTTCTGTGCTCCGTCATGTCCGACTCTTTGCGACCCCATGGACTGTATTCCGCCAGGGTCCTCTGTCCATGGGATTCTCCAGGCAAGAATACTGGAGTGGTTGCCGTGCCCTACTCCAGGAGATCTTCCCCACCCAGGGATCGAACCTAGGTCTCCCACATTGCAGGCAGATTTTTTTTTTTTTTTACTGTCTGAGCTACCAGGGAAGCCCATGAATACTGGAGTGGGTAGCCTATCCTGTCTCCAAGGGATCTTCTTGACCCAGGAATCAAACGGGGCTCTCCTGCATTGCAGGTGGATTCTTTACTAGCTGAACTACCAGGGAAGCATCTCTAATTCCCTGTTAATTTTCCTGCCTCTCCCTCTAGGCTGCAAGCTCCTTGAGATCAGAGACTGTGCCCTGAAAATAGTAACGGCTAATGTGCAGTGCGTGCTTCTGTGGATCCGACTCAGTGCTGAGTGACCCCTTTGCGGGTCTTGTTTTGATTGCCCCTCCCAGGCTCTAAGGAGGCAGGGCACCCTAGGGAAACATGCCCTAAGCGATGGCTGAGCGATACCGTGCTCTTTCCCAAACTTGTCACATCCAGAAGGATCACTCAAAGCACAGTGGTGGGAGCGGTCCTGATTCCCAGGCCTCACTCTCCGAGATTCTAATTGTCAAGGTCTGGGACCCTTTGCACTGAGGCCACATGTGGGCAACATTGAATCAGCAGCTGGGTGACCCCCGTGGTCCCTGGATTTCCTCTCTGCATCTGAGGCAGCTTCTCTAACCACGTCTGGAGTTCTCAGCTCTGTGACCGGCTGGAACCGGAGAGCGTGGGGGGGCGATCGAGAGGCAGAGAGTGTAAGCGGGTCTCATTAATATGCGAGGCCTTTCTTGTCACAGTTCCTTTGACTGAAGCTGAAGGGCTGGCGCATCACCCCGGGATTTTCCACTCTCTCAAGCCCTTCCGGAACTGGCTGCTCACCAGCCTGCCGAAGGGGGACAAGGACAGCACGGGCACGGAGGCAGCCGTCCGTTAGTGATGGAAGCCAACCTCAATGATCTAAGGTGGAAACTGGGGTCTCTCTCCCCGCCTGCTCCTCCCCGCTGCCTCTTCCTTGCTCTGTCCTTCTACTGAATAACCTATCTGTGCAAGGTTCTGTTCCATCAAGACCAGGAGGAGAAAAACCACTAGGGAGAGGTTTTATGTTTCTTAATTTTTCAGCAAAGTCATCCTTGTACATGGTTCCCCTGGTTACGGGTATATAGGTTAAAGAAGGAGGCTGAATGAGCATCAGCGCTGTCACCGTCTTCTCTGGCAGTCACTTTGAGCTCTCAGCTGTCTCTCTGGGTGGTTAAGGGTGTTAGGGTCAGGAGGCGTTCAGACACTGTCTCCTGATTTCCTGCTGTGACACATGAGAATCAGCTTGCTCCCACCCCATTCACGCCCTCCCAAAAGACTTAAATTGCTCCTTTCCGTTCCTTTATTAGTTGACTTTGTAATTTCAAGTAATACACTGCCATCTTCTTACCTTTTATTTGAGGGGGGAGACATATACATAATAATAGCTACCATAAAACACATATAACTTATAAAGCAATTACTCATGTAACCATCATCCCAGGTAAGCAAGTGGAACTCTGTGGGCACTTTTAAGGCTCCCCTCCCCCCACGAAGCCACTCACCCTAACCTTAGTAATGATCATGATCTTGCTTTTCTTTAGCGTTCTTCTCATCTTTATGCTATGCTATGCTAAGTCACTTCAGTCGTGTCCGACTCTGTGCGACCCCATAGATGGCAGCCCACCAGGCTCCCCCGTCCCTGGGATTCTCCAGGCAAGAACACTGGAGTGGGTTGCCATTTCCTTCTCCAATGCATGAAAGTGAAAAGTGAAAGTGAAGTCGCTCAGTCGTGTCCGACTCTTAGCGACCCCATGGACTGCAGCCTACCAGGCTTCTCCTTCCATGGGATTTTCCAGGCAAGAGTATTGGAGTGGGGTGCCATTGCCTTCTCCACTCATCTTTATAGGTATCCCTTAACACCTAGATGTGTTAAAAGTAGGATCACACTCTGTGTGTTATTCTGTGCCTCGCACCCTTTCCTTCAAAACTGTAAGCTAACACAAGCTGACATGAGTGGTTTCATTCGGGTTCACTGCTGTATATTCACTGTTCCAGGAAATTAGCGTTTATTGATGCAGTCAGCTGGTGATGGACTTTTGGGCTGTTTCCAGTTTTTTGTGCTGTCATGAACATCTTCATTCACGTATGCCAGTACACGTGAGCAAGGGCTTCTCCAGGGGCTGGATAAAGTGGAATCACTGCCTTGTGGGGGAATGCACACACTGTTTCACTTTAAAATGTCAGTTTGCCAGTGTGTTTACACCGATGGACTGTCCCTACCTCCAGAGAGTCCGACTTGATTGGGCACCAGGAGTGTTCAGAGTTCCAGGGGATCCCATCAACTCCAGTTAGTGTCTTGACACTCCAACTTGGAAGGAGTGTCCCTAGCATCCCTTTTGACTCTTCTCCCTCAAGATTTTTGTCTAGTGATCTGAAAGAGAGAAGAGCTTTACCCAGGCAAGGTCAAAATGTGGAGTTGGGGAAGAGCATCTCAAGGCGTGACAGGACTGGTTAAAATCCTGGGACAAAGGAAAGGCATGCAGGTGGATTTTTCCAGCAGGGTTGAGGAATTAAGGACAACCCAAGGGCTGGGAACTCCACCTGTCAGCCAATTCCTCCTTCCTCCCATGCTACCAGTAGCCTGAAGTGTCTGTCTGCCACTTGTAGGCCAGAGAGAATGTCATTCATATGGCTTATATATTGAGACATTGAGGCTCCTGTGACCTGCTCTGAGGGTCTTTGTAGTCACGTTTCCTTAAAGAAACCCTGGTTTGGATTTCTTGACCCTGCCTAAATCTTAGCAATATACAAGAGCTTTGAATGAATACTAATGCCTGGGCTCCAGACCAATTACATCAGAATGTCTGGGAAGAGACCTAGGTACCAACGGGCTTCAGAAGCTACCCAGGCAATTCTTAAATGCAGGCAGGATAGAGAATCAGTAGTCAGTGGGTCTCAGCTTTATCCAGTGTCCAACAGAATCACCTGGGGACTTGTTAAGAATACACATGGCTGGGCTCCACTTGCCTGGGGTAGGGGCCTGGATGTGTATTTCTAGTAGGTTCCCGGTGATGCAAACATTGCTGGTCCCCCAACCACATGTGGAAAACCACTGTACACTGGGGGTTTCCCTGGATATTTCGTGGGGATCCAGGGCTGCCATGTGATGAGCTGCTCCATCCGGCTGTGTAAGCCCTCTTCTACCTCAGTATTATGTTATCAGGCTGGTAGCTTGAAATCGGCCATGGAAACTGGCAAATGTTAAATCAAAACTCTGCCACCCCAGTCTGTTGCTAAACATTTCATATCCTAGTTCATGTTATGGGCCCACAGGATAATTTTCCCATGCCTATAGGTTCCTAGTGTTAAAAATGTTTTTCTGGTTTGAGTTATTAATACAACTAATAGTAGTTCACAAAGCTAATTAAACACATTCTAAAATTTGATAGTTATTAAATATGGGAAGTGAAGAAGACTCTGGGGGACACCAGCATTTCAAACTGCATCCCTGTTTGGCCCCTGGGGATTTTTGACACCCTGGGCAATGCCGGGATGGGGAAACTAACACTGTAGGTCCACTCAAGGAAGCCAGGATTTGGAAATTGATTGTCTTTGAATAAAACATGACCAAGAACTTCATGTAGCCCCAGGCTGAAGACTGCTGGGCTAGCCTGTCTAGCCCACTGCACTGCATGTGATGGAGTCCATGGCCAGCCTGTGACCTCAATCACTGGGAGGTCAGGCTTGACTGAAATCTCTGCTCTGCATGGTACCAACCCCCCAATACCCCTTCCAACTTCAACACTGCTCTCTACACGTGACCGGAGCCTGTGGCCTTGCTCTGAATAACCCTTTAGGCATTAACATCGGGGGCAAGCACTTGGACACTAGAAGCAAAGATTTATTAAAAAGAGAGGGTCTTTCCAAATGGATCCCCCACCCGCCAGGAGACTGGATTTCCGTGCATCTTGGGGGAGGGGTTTTTATCTATCGGAACAATTTCCCTCACAAACAGTGCCCTGTTGTGTGTCACCTAACTTTCCTGTTTGGCCAACTCAGGAAATCACCCGGATCACATTCTCGTCCGGTCCATGAAAGACAAGAAAAGGTTCTCTTCTGGCCGTGCATTGACCCCACTGTTGTCCTGAGTTTTTAATTTTGGGTGGTGGCGGGGAACAGGGTGAGTGGTGATAGATCGGGTTGAATGGAGAGCTTCGAATCTGTCATCATCTTTAGTGAAACTTCCCTCAGTGCCCCTGACCTGCAAAGCATACTTTTGACCTTCTTCTGAACTGAACTCAGAACAGCTGTGAACATTTTGTGCAGTTTCTTTGAAACTTCAGGTGCTGCCAGGGGAGGACAATGGCCCTGTGTTCTTCCCCGGTGGATCTGTGGGCTCAGAACCATCGCAGGCGCTCAGTGGGATTCAAAGCAACTGACTTCCGTGTATCAAAGTTTGCGGTGTCCAGGTGCCACTTCTGTCTAGGTGTGTGTTGATAAATCAGCTCTGACTTTTTCCTTCATTTCTTTGCAGTGAAATGCAAAATGGAGGATGAGGAAGAGGCTGCAGCTAAGACTCCACAACCTTAACAGCTGTCGGCGTCTCTCCCACTCTAAGCTCCAGTTACCCAACTGGAGGACAGTGTTCTAGCTATGCTTCCTCTGTCGTGTTTTCTTGAAGGACTAGATCTGGTACATTCTGATAAGGATCTTTTTGTTGCAAACATATTGTAGTGCAAATAGTTTATCATAAAAAAGTAGTAGTTTTAACTTTCTGCATTATCCCCCGATTTTATTCTTTCATCTATTTCTTTAGCAATCTACTTCTACATCAACTGTACAACGAACTCTAGTTCCAAGAGATGTTGAAATGTTCTAGTTACCAGCTTCCCACTTTTGGTCGCCTTTGCAAAGATCCATGTTTAAAACAAAGTCCCAAACCTCTGCAGTGGGTTTAAGTTTATCCCCTGAGCATGCTTAAGAAAAAAAAAGAAGACATCATTGCCTGTGACCCTTTCACAAGGAGGTTGACCCTGAACTTTGACTGCAAACCTAGCAAGATGAGATGCTTAAACACAGGCAACTATAACAGATAAATAAGTTTTGTTGTCTATGCTCCAAAACATTATAGAAAGTTCCTCATTTCATGGGTAAACTGACTTATTATCTTCAATTGTCCCACAGTTTGCTGTTATCTATTTTTGAATGGATTTTCCCATTCAAAATGCCACAGACTTAGCCTCCAGGCGGATCTGAAAGCCAAACAGTTGTATGAGGTTGTTTTGACAAGCTATCACACGTCTTAAGTAAATAGTAAAGCCTTTATTTTTTTGTGTTAAGAACAGCATTTTGAAAATAAAACCTATCTGCCCATGCTTTACAACCTTTTAAATCTGTAATATTTATTATATACAGTCATTTATGGTACATGTTGATTGTCTTGAAATTTCTTTAACGATGTTTAAGTATGCAACAGTCAGCCAGGGGAGGATAAAGGTACATTATAAAACACACATTAATACATTTAATAAATATATATTATCTATCAAAAACGAGCCTTAGCTCTTTATCAATTAATAAAAAGCACCTGCTGAGAACTCCTGTAAGCTGGTATAATCATTGCATCATTGGATAATAAAAGCCACAATGCCCCCTTTCCGTTCAGGGTTCAACTCGGCCTTGCCTAACCAGGAAGACCACCCCTACTTTGCCCATGTTTCCTGGACTCTGACAGAAACTTTGCTAAAACAATGGATCCCCAGCTTTCAACAACCAAATCTGCAACCCTTGAGACGCACAGAACTTCCCAGTCTGTCCTTCCCTCCTTCCCTCCCCGCTTCCATCTCCAGGGGAGGAATCCAGCACAGAATAACCATTTCCTATTAAAGGGGAGAAAGAGTGGCTGTTATAGTCCCAAGGTGATTTTGATAACTGGATCTGGAAAGAGTTGTGCTTACAATGAGGTGTTTTGATCACAGAAGCTCTCCTTCCCGGTCATTCTCCCCAACGTCTTGTTTACAACTGATCTGAAACAGCGGTGCCATTTAATTTTGTATTTAAACTTCACTCATTGGGGGCGGGGGCTGCCACAGTCTCTTGGCAAAGATGTCTCTTCATACCCTTCAGGTGAAGTCCTTAGAAAGAGAACAGTTTACTGCCCTCCCCCTCACTCCCTGCCTCCCACCCATCTCTACTGGGAGAGCACTCAGCTCCTTCTTGACCTTAAAGCCAAAATAAAATAAAACCCAGAAGCCCAAAAAACTATCAGAAACTTGAAAAGAAAAAGGTCTCATTAAGTGAGGTTTCCTGAGGCTCAAAGCCAATTCTATTTTTGCGGTGGTGAAACATTGCTTTCCGCTTGGAGCCATCTCTGCTGTGTTCACTGTGCAAGCTTAGACCACCAAGAACAGAACATGATCGTGTGAGTTCTCCGCTCTGCAAGGGCGGGGGCTCTTGCAGCCTGAGCCCCTGATGGGATCAGAGAGCTCCGAAGGACTCCAGGGAGCGGGGGTGAGCCACTGTTTCCTGGCATGAGAACATGTATCGTGGCCGCTTTTCACCGGACTGGACCGAGGTGTTCGGAGATTTCTGTGATTTTCAGAATTCTAGGTCCGCATGCATCCTCGCGCACTCCCAACCCCAGCCCAGGTCTTAGCTTCTCCCCTCTACCCCAATACTCCCCGTGGCAGTCCCCCACCCCGCCTTCCACCCCCCCCCCACCCGACCTCAGGGGCGTTCCTGGCACAGAGGTCTCGGATCTGACTCTCTAGAAGCAAGCGCGTGCTCCAGGTGGGTGGGTGCTCCCCTGCTTCCCCGGATCGGGTATGCCCCCTCTTCCCCTTGCTGGCAACATGTGGAAATGGGCTACCTTGGAGGAGGGCCACACGGGAGCCAGATTGGCCTCCCTACCTGGGTGCTTCGCAAGGATGGGGACAGGGGAGGGCGAGGATGGGACACAGCAGACTAGGGCCTCAAGAAAAATCAGAAGGTTTATTAAAACATACTCAGCTCAGACATTGGCTTTGGAAGAGGTCAGTTTCCCCCCAAACACTAACCTTTTTCATTTTCTGTAAAGGTTAAAGGCTTATGGGTTGTTTTATAGAAAAAAAAAAAAAGCAACAGTGACTAAAGTATATGCAAAAAGACCCACCCTCATTTATACATTCCATGCCGTCAGGTTAAAACTCTTTGCTTTGAATCATTGCCTGCGATTATGCTGGCCAAACAGTGCAGAGAACATGGGGCTTTTAATGGCCGAGATGTCTGAAATGCCAAAGAAAGGAATGACTTGCTTAGGACAGATGGAAACCATGACAGAAACAATGGGCTTGGAAGAGAACCATTTTCATGAAACTTGCAGAAAACCGAGACAAAAATGTCCCCTACGCCCTCCCAAAGCAGCAAGAAACCCTCATGAGCTCCACCCGACACTGGACCTTTCACTACGTCCGCAGAGAAGACCCAAGAACTCACTGCTTGCTAGGCAGCAGGCATCGCCTCTCCACCCTGGGGTACCCCTGCCACGTGACAGCATCGTGGAAAATCCACCCTGGCATCCGCCCCCTGGCCAAGCCACAGGGCTTTGAGCTGCTGGCTCTACGTGAGCCTTTGAAATGGACCAGGCGAGACAGGTGGGGAAAGCCTGGAGGAACACTCATGAGGTGGGAAGAGGGAAGGGTGATCAGGGGAGAGACGGCCGCTCCAGTCGGAAACTGCCCCTTGGAGGCAGGCAGGCTTGCTTCCTGGCAGTGACACCAGAGCAAGAGGCCCAGAGAAGGAGCAAAGGCTGGGTGCTACTTTCTAAGTGTGACGGCCCCTTCAACTCCCAGACTGCCTTCTCTTCTTTGGCACATGCCAGGCTTCCTCCACCACTGTTCATAAAGCTCTTCCCCTGATACAACTGGTCTGGGGCTCAGAATCACACCCACCATCTCCTCCACTGCTCCTGACCCCCCTGAAATGTGAAAACCCACAGGCAGGGCAGTGGGAAAGCCCCTATTCGCCTTCCTCAGTGAAATGACCGTCTCCAAGAGGCCACCTGGGGTCCAGCACTTGCTGGGGAGGGGTGATGGTGAGGGGCTGTCCGTGCTCAACCAACACTGGCCTGGCCTGCTGGCTGTGAACGCGGTTCTGCTCTTACCCCAGAGGATGAAACAGTCTTCCCAGCCACATTTTCGAGTGAGCCTAATCCTATTTGCAATTAGCTTTGCTTTAGTTTGCGGGGTTTGAGGTTGGTTTGGTATTATGTGTGTGTGTGTGTGTGTGTGTGTGTGTGTGGCAGGGGCGGGGAGGGCAGTTGGTGTTAGCTTTTCAGTTCAGCAGTGTTCACATTTACACGAAATCCTCTTGTCTAGGATTTCCAAATCTCCTGGCTGCGAGGCGGCCTTGTTCAGCTACTGTTACTGATTTCTCCCTCAAGAAAGACACGACCAGGGAATAAAATTGGTAAGAGAGACTCTTATTCTCTGGAACTTAAAGTCTTTCACCAGAGGTGTCTTCCAGTGTAACTTGGCGGAGCGGTTGGGATCTGGAAATAGGAATAGCACACTAAGAACTCAGCTTTGCAAAGTCAATGTCAGAAACCCATTTGTTAACAATGTACCAAAGCTAAGTTAGCTTGCCTTTCCCTAAAGGGCTGAATAGTTCCCAAGAAAAGCAGCAACCACTGTGTGTTACCTACAATACTCTGCTCTTGGGAAGGCTCTCTGCCCCTTTTCTATAATCGTGCACCCAAATAAATACGTTTCCTTACCCAGAACCCACATCACTTTCTAAGTCCAGGGTGTTTTTATGCACATTGGCCTTGACTGGACACAGAAGGTTTACGAATGACTGGTGGGGCTGTTTTCTAACTAAATTTATTAAAACCCACAGGTCAAATGCTTGAAATTCAGGATTTTCTTGGTACCCAACGACAAACAGGCCCACGGATGGCTGGTGCTCTTCATGACTGCAACCCGTGAGCCTATTGCTTCGAGCCCCTGCCATACCAGTGTAAATGATACCTCTCATACCAGTCAAAGGCCAGGAAAACCTAAGTTTCCTCTAGAGATCAAAGACCATCTCTGACTCACGTTGAAAATAAAAAAAGTTCAGGTTGAGTTATGGAATTGGCACATGATGTAAAGAATGGAAATCCAATTTACACGTGTAAACTGGTTCATGTGTTGTTTGTGAAAGAAGCATGTAGCTATGTTTGAAAATTAAATGTGGGAATGAGAGTGCAATTTTGGACCGCTAGAGAAACAAAACGATGTAATTCCACAGAGGCAAAATGTAAATGATGACAATTCTGCTGAAGGTCTGTTTGGCATCAGATAGTATCTGTTTTTGTGTTTGTGGGAGAGAAATGATAATCACGTCAATTTCTTAGGAAATCTTTTAAGGATTGGGGGTTGGGGGGAACCTGGTACCCAGCTGGGGCATGGGGCAGGAGGCTCAACTAGGTTGGATGCCAGCAAAATCTGCCAGGGTTTTGTAACTCTGGGCTTTTCCTAAAAGTCACTTCCCAAGGAAAGCGTGGGTAGGGGCACCTCCTGTACAATGAAAAATAGAGAATTCACTGGGCGCAAGAGCCCCAAGAAACAGGGATTCATTCAAATGATCTACAGATGGTCGACTAACTACAGGGAAATGTCTCATGCATGGAGAAAGTGGGTGGAGAGGAAAGAAGAGAAATGCAACGCTGCATGCATCCTAGCTGCAAGGGGTGTCAACGTCAGCTGCTCTCTTTGCAGGTGAGCAGCCTCCACAGAGTGGTGTGTCCCTGTCGAAGCTGCCCCCCAACGCTGACCACTCCAAGCTTCCTGCCAGAACATCACCTCCTGATACTTACAGTCCCACCGTTGAGAACAACGGCCATCTCAGTTGGCTGATACACGTTGCTTCGGAACGGAGCGCTGGGTCTATTTCCCAAGCTGCCGTTGCGAAATCCTGCAGTTCGGAGAGCTGAGGGAGGGACAGGCAACACCACACACACACACAAAAAGACACAGTTTTGAGTTTTGTTTTCTTCCCCTGCATCAACACCATGCTCCAGGCACACGCCCCCTCCCCGCTCCTCCCCTTTGTCACAAGCCAGATTCAAAACAAAGTCACAAAGGCGCTTTGTTCTCTTGGAGCCTGACCCATCTCAGTGGGGTTGGGGAGTCTGCAGAATCCAGGGCGCAGGCAGCTCTTGGGGAGGGGACCCGGGGTGGAGCCTCTCCCTGCACCCCAAGAGGGCCGTGGGTGACAAAGGCAGCGCCTGCATCTCTCATAACGTCTCTTCCGACAAAAGACCTGCTCACTGCTGAGTGCCATCCATGTCAGGTTCAACACCATACTGTGCAACATAGTTTCTGGACACACAGAGAGGTGGGCAAGCCTGAGATGCTGGACCACAGGCTCATCATGGTCGAGGTCGGACATCATCCTGGAAAAGTGACGTGGGAGAGGACAGAGGGGCCCCAGGCGTATGGGTGGGGTCATTTCTAGACAGGAAAAAAGGGAGATCTGAAGCAAAGGCAGCAAAATAGGTCTGTTCGTTTTACCTCTGAAAGGTAAATGATGTTTCTTATTTGCAATTTATTTTTATACATCTAAATTTCCTCTTTTGGTGAAGAAAAATCAAATGAAACAAAAAGACTTGGATCAACCATGAATATGTATTACTAAGTGAAAGCAGTGGGCTACAAAATCTCACATTATATGATTCCAACTATAATATTCTGTCAAAGTATAAACTATAGAGGCAGTGAGAAGATGAGTGATTGGCAGGGGCTTGGGGGGAGCACAAGGCATTTTTAGGGCATCGGAACTCCTCTAGGTGATACTGTAACAGTGGAGACATGACCTCATGGATTTGTCCAAGCCTACAGAATTGTACAAAGCGACCTCTAGAAAGCAAATTATGGACTTGAGTTAATACTAATGTATCAATATTGATTCATCCATTGTAACAAATGTAACATCAATGCAAGTTGTTAATAACAGGGAAAACCAGGAGGGATGGGGCAGGTGGGAACTCCATGTACTTCCTGTTCAATTTCTCTATACCTAAAACTGCTCTAAAAAAATAGTCTATTAAAAGATAACAGAGAAAGAAGAAGCACTATAAAAAAAATCAAAACAAAAGTCTGCCTCAATTTTGAGCTGTTGCCTTCATTATCTTCCTTCTCACTGAAGGCACTTATCTTACTTTGCTGAGAAAAACCTCAATTAAAGTCCTCCCTAAAGAGAGTCTTTTTTTTTTTTTTCTGACTAAAAAGTAGTAAGAGGACTTGGGATTTTTACAAATTAAATTACTTGGGGAAGGGACCAAAATCACCTTGATAGTACAGTTAACCTTCAGAGTGCCAACCAAGAGCCAGGGTTGGTTATAAAAATACTTTATATGTCTTATCTTATTTAATTTTCATAGCATAGTAGGTTCTTTTATTATTTCCATTTTACATGGGGCACAGAGTGATTAGGTAACTTGCCCGAGGTCACACAGCTGGCAAGAACCAGCATCTGAATCCAAGTAGAGAAAATTGGTTTCCTTGACCATCACACTATTTTGGGTCCAAGACTGCACTTAGTTACTTAGGAGCAATTTGAATTTAAGTGACATTTGGGGGCAGATCGGCCCAGACTGAACCACGAAAACATAGGCAGAGTGGAGAAGGCATGTTCTAAAAGACTTGTGAAAACCTCTTTGCTTTAGCATCTCCAAGCCTTCAATAGCTACCACGCACACACTGACAAGGAGATGCCCTTCCTGGGGAGCTGAGAAGAGGGGACAGGGTCCCGAGGACAGAGAGTCCCTGGACTCTCACCCTCACTAGTCCCAATTCCTAGCCAAGACCGCCTCGAAAAGAGGGAGAACCAAGCAGCACAGCTTTCCTCATAAAGCAGAGACTGGCCAGCTGCAGTGGGGGAATGTGGCTCTCACATTCTCTTCAAAGAAACAGTCTCAGCCGGGTCGGTGTCTGTGGGGTGCCCTGGCCCGGCGATCCCTCTGTGTAGTGGTTATCTGGACTGGTCCTCCTCTGGTAAACATCCCTCCCACATTCTGGGTCCCCGAGTACTGGCTACAACTGCCTGCTCCCCGCTTGAGGTGGGCATGGGATTTAAGCCTGGCCAATCAGGTCCAGTCAGAGCTAACGCTGGGATTTTATACTCAAGCATCCTGGGAAACGTTCCTTTTCTCCAGTGGGACTCTGTGTGAGTCCGGAGCTGCTGTGATTCTAACAGAGCCAAGAGATGGAGAGAGACCGGATCTTGGCATCACTTGAGCCTCCTGGATCTGTCCATTTCTGAAGCCTGATCCCCAGTACATCAGTTTTGTTGTTGTTTTGTTTACTTAAATTGCTTCAGATGAGATTTTTTTAAAAAATTAACTTGCATCTTCAAGAATCCCAACTGACAGCCCACTCTGACCCAGAGGTGAGCCCTCTGAAAGGCAAGCAGGGCTCACCCACAAGGAGTCTCAAGAGGAATCTAAGAGCATAGGCTAAATGCCAGCCCTCTCCTGCCAGCCCTCACTAGAAGTGAGGCGAGATTGGGTCCTGCCCCCAAAGCTGACACAGGCCTTCCACTGGGCAGCAGAGGGGCAGAGTTTAAATTGCCCTTGGCCTAATGAGATCAGAAAGCCCAAACCCCCCCATGGAGGGAAGAACACTTTTCCTTCCTGCTCCTTTGGAAGGTGAACATTTAATGCGCCTTGTTAGCGCTTTCCAAAATGTGATCTGAAGTGCTATATCCTTCAGTGTATTTTCATCTTCTGTCACATACCTCATGCCTTGTTGATACGTATTAAGAAACAGCAGGCTGATGAAGTCCTACATATCTAGGGTCCCACTGGGGGAAGGAAACAGGTAGCAGAGGCTGAGCCGCAGGCCAGCCTGGGGCATATTCCTCCTGTCTCTTGACCTCAGGGCTGGAATCTCAAGGGGTAGAGAGCCCGAAGGGCTGGCTGGTTAAAATGCAGGAGAAACAGCGCCAGCTGTAGCTCCCGGGTAAGGCCCCGTGTAGTGCCTGGTTCCCTAAAATACAGCTGGCTGAGGTCAGACCAAAGATGACAACAGCTGTTCTCACCACGGCCAGGAAGGGTGCCCAGGCATCCCCCAGCCCGCAAAGTAGGATTTCTCAAACAAAGGCAATCCCAGCCAGGATGACTATTCATTCTCTCTCTGTGAGCCTTCCAAGGGAATTGACTTTGCCCGGTGCCCACGTGAATTTTGGTGGACACACATTTGGGAGAATGCAAAACAGGGCTATTAAAAAAAGTCTGACAATATCCAAGGTTGGTGAAGAAGTGGGGATGGGGGCTCTCATACAATTATTCAGGGAAGACTAAATCAGTCCACCTTTCTGTGGGGAGGGGGGATCAGGATTGAAAGCTGCAGATTCTGATGCATGTCTAGGAATTTTTTTGCAAGGAGGTAATTGATCAAGGACACAAAGATGAATGGATAAGAATGGTTATTGCAGCACAACTTGTATGGAAAGCCAGAAACAAGCAGAATATTCACCAGCTGAGATCAGAAATAGCTCAGTTGGTAAATCATCTGCCTGCAATGCAGGAGACCCAGGTTCAATTGCTGGGTGGGGAAGATCCCCTGGAGGAGGAAATGGCAACCCACTCCAGTATGCTTGCCTGGAGAATCCCAGAGACAGAGGAGCCTGACAGGCTACAGTCCATGGGATTGCAAGAGTCAGACATAACTTAGCGACTAAACCACCACCAAGATCAGGAAAACAAATTATGGGGCCTCCTGGAAAGCTCTGTGTCATGAAAAGGACAGCTCTGCAGCTGTTGACCTGGAAAGGCCTCCCTCCACGATACACTGTCGATTTAAGCAAGCGCATTGCAGACAGCCTCTTAGACAACCCAGTGCTTTCAACCTAGTTACATCCTAGAAGCACTTGGAGGGCCTAAAATACTTGAGCCTAAACAGACTTACTCAATCAGATTGAGGGGGTAGGCACTGGTACTTTGTTTAAAGCTGCCCAAGAGACTCTAATGTGCAGACAGGTTAAGAGCCGCTCTGCTGGATTGAGGTGTGTGTGTGTGTGTGTGTGTGTGCACGCGCACGCCGGGTAGGGGTACTGTGTCTGGCAAGACGGGAGCAAACAGTCAGCAGTAGTTGCCTTTGGGCAATGGGATTCTGAGCAATTTTTATTATTTTCACTTCCTGAACTCCTGATTACTGTTGATCTTGTCATCAGAAAGGAATAAAAAAGTTATTTTTGCTTTGCAAAAGAAAGAGGGAAATGAGGGACAACGTCCTTGGCTCTGGAACCCAAAATATGAAACAGATGGGTGTGTGGGCACCTCTGAAGCCCCATCACTCCCTGTGCCAGTCCAGGCACTGCGGGTTCTAACATGGGTCCCAAATCACTTTGATCTCTGGATCTTACAAAGATATGACATACTGACTGCATTTTCGCAAGAAAGGATGCAGGACATTCAGAAAACCAACCTTCCTTCTCCCTGCTCCACTGTGAGCCTGACAAGTTGCCGGACACTTCTAGACTCAGTTTCCCGCTCTGTAAAATGGGACTGATAATCCCTGTCTTCTCAAGGCACAGAGTTGCTCTGACACACCTGTGAGATGAGGGACGCTGAAGGGCTTTGAGAAGTTCTGGGCAGAGTGGTCAGAGTGGGCTCTGGAGCCAGGCTGCCTGAGTTCAAACCCTGGCTCTGCCTCTTAGGCAAATTGTTCAGCCTCTCCATGTCTGTTTCCTGTCTGCAAAATGGACCTCACTGGGTTATTGCAGGGATTAAATGAGATTAGTCACTAAAATGCTCAGAAGGGTACCTGTCCATCATAAGCACCCAGTAAAGGTTAGCCGTCTTTAACTTCTGACACCCCTAATACTTGTAGGTAGTACTAGCACCCCACTCCTCCTTGTATTGCAGGTAAACTAGACCATCAGGTTCAATAAAAATGATTCTTAACTTTCCAGGGATCACAAATGGCTTTGAGAATTTGACAAAGCAATAGGACTAATTGCCCAGTGAATGTATAAAGCTCTACAACCATTTCAGGAGTTCCTGTTACCTTTAAGGTCCAAGGGGAGTTTGTGAGTGTCAGATAAAGAGGATCCTATTTTCAGGAGAGGCCAGGGAAGAGGTGGCTCCACCAGGACGCCAAGAACTGGTCAGGTGCCTGGCCTCTGCTTATCATATGCCCTGAGGGACCCTCTGGGCTCCCCGTAATGACCCCCATCTCCTGGCAACCAGGGGAGTCAGCCCACCAGAGCTGTGGCTCATCCCTGTCAAATCTCTTGACAAACACAAGCTTGCTGGTCTGGGGCTTCCAGTAAGAAGGAGACCACTCTGAAAAAGGCCACCTCAGGACTGTGATTCTACCCATGGTGGGGAGGGGGAACGAGCAGGGGGCAGGTCTGTTATTCTCCCAGGGGTCTGAGCAGGAGCAGGGTGCAGAGGCAGCTGGGCACCTCTGGTGGGGGAGAGGGCTGTGGGTGGCCTTGGAGGACCTGGGGGCTTGATGTTTCCCCCTGCCTGTGGGGGTGGGCGGCTGTGCTGAGCCCAAAGAGGCCGACTCTGCAGTATGACCAGACCACCGCCCAGGCACCTGGGTGAGCGTCACAGAAAAGGGGACTCAACCATTTGGAAGGGGCCACCTCCTATGTCACTGGGCAAGACTGAATCTCTTACAGCCTCTACTTATTCCCCTGTGAGATGGGGATAATAACAGACCCCATCTCGTCAGCTGGAGGGATGGACTAAGGAAATAATGCAGGTTAAGGAGTAGGGTCTGGCATGTAGCTAGTGTTCAAAAAATGATGATTATACTAGGTAATTATTACTACTGCGGCTGTTACTGCTACTATTATTATTATAGCTCCTGATACATCTTTAGGTAACTGAGAAAAGGCACTTTTAATTAATATCAAGTACTGGGAATGCAGCCGACTTGCTTTAAGCAACAATTGTAAGAGATACTTCTCCAGCATCTCTAGCAGGGGTAGCTGGGGCCTGCCGCTTCTTCTCGGCTCACCTGGGGATCCCACCTCCGCCTGAAGTGCCTGCCGAATCTCTGCTTTTCTGTTGGCGGAGCTAATAGAACTTGATTAGCCCATTTATGCGGAGAAGGCAATGGCACCCCACTCCAGTACTCTTGCCTAGAAAATCCCATGGATGGAGGAGCCTGGTAGGCTGCAGTCCATGGGGTTGCTAAGACTCAGACACGACTGAGCGACTTCACTTTCACTTTTCACTTTCATGCATTGGAGAAGGAAATGGCAACCCACTCCAGTGTTCTTGCCTGGAGAATCCCAGGGACGGGAAGCCTGGTGGGCTGCCGTCTATGGGGTCGCACAGAGTTGGACACGACTGAAGCCACCTAGCAGCAGCAGCAGCCCATTTATGGGAGCCCTGGAGGACATTCATGGCAGCGGGAGATAGGAGTTGATGCATAGATGCCGCAGCCTCCTGTCCTCCAAGGATCAAGTCTGAGGCTCGTTCTACACGTGTCCCTGGCAGGAATGAGCCCCAGCTGCCCATGGTGGTAACTAGCTCTCGATGCTCTTGTTCTGGCATTTCTGCCTTCCCGGTCTCATTCTCCCGGACAGGGGCGACCTCCTAAGTAAATTACCTGCAGCAAGTCTCAGGCGCTGCTTTCAGGGGAACCCAACCAAGATACACATTCAACAAGCCAGGTGCCGTGGGGGCCCCTCGGTACATCAGGACTCACAGCAGCTTTATGGGGTACACAAAGCCTACATCTGGGAAGGGGCAGGATCCCAACCCAGACTCTGACTCCAGGGCCCAAATTCATCCACTCTTGGAGACAGAGCTAGAGGAGAGAGCGTGGGCATTGCCTCTCACCATCCCCTGCATCCAGCTAGCACACGGGCTGCAAACTCAAACAGCCAGGAAGCAGGGAGCTGATGTTAATATGCTACAGTGGCTGGGACAGGGAGCCATGGGAAGTGTGAAAAGTAAAAGTTGCTTAGTCACATCTGACTCTTTGCAACCCCATGTATTATATAGTCCATGGAATTCTCCAGTCCAGAATACTGGAGTGGGTAGCCGTGCTCTACTCCAGGGGATCTTCCCAACTCCGGGATCGAACCCAGGTCTCCTGCATTGCAGACAGATTCTTTACCAGCTGAGCCACCAGGGAAGCCCAAGGGGAGTGTAGTGAAGAGAAAATGGATGCCCACCTAAAAGTCCACCACCACTTGGGAGGGTAAGAGACAGGGCCTTCCAGCCAGGCGCAGACAACCGGTGCCCGGTGGGAATGGCAGCCTGGCACTGCCAGATCCAACTTTTCAAAAAAGGCTAGGAACCTGACTTTTTACATTAAATTAGTTGAAAGTGGTGGCTCAGACGGTAAAGCGTCTGTCTACAATGTGGGAGACCTGGGTTCAATCCCTGGGTTGGGAAGATTCCCTAGAGAAGGAAATGGCAACCCACTCCAGTACTCTTGCCTAGAAAATCCCATGGATGGAGGAGCCTGGTGTCCATGGGGTCGAAAAGAGCTGGACACGACTGAGTGACTTCACTTTCACTTTCAGTTGAAAGTGCTAATTAAGTCTCTTCCCAGGTGGCTCAGTGGTAAAGAATCCGCCTGCCAATGTAGGAGACTCAGGAGATGCGGGTTTGATCCTTGGCTCAGGAAGATGCACTGGAGAAGGAAATAGCAACCCACTCCAGTATTCTTGCCTGGAGAATCCCATGGACAGAGGAACTTGGAGGGCTACAGTCCATGAGGTTGCAAAGAGTCAGATATGACTGAACACACGTGCAGGCACGCACGTTGAATAAATTGATAATGCTGAATCTCTGGGGGCCAGTTTCAGCACAGGGGTCAATGTTTGTGGGCTCTGATTTGCCAGGACTACCCCCAGGGCCCCTGATCCCCAATGGGGGAAAAGGAGCTCTTTTGGGAGGAACAGCCTCACCCAGTGGGACAGTGCCCCCCTTTACCTGCATTGTGTTCATCCATTGAGAAGGCTTTGTTCTCCATGTAGGTCCGTGGCAGTTGCACGTCCTCCTCAAATGCAGTCTCCCGCATCCTCGGCTGTGATGTGTCGAAGTAGTTGGGCGTGTTTTCCTGCGGGGCTGGCAGAATGGTGCAGTGGATCTCCGGGATGGCATGGAAGATGACGAAGACCCAGCCACTGGCCACCAGCGTGATGGCCAAGGTGGGGTCGCCCCAAGCATCTCCCTGTCGTAGCTCGGCATTGCCGAAGAGGTACATGGTCATCCAAGCCACCCAGATGAGCATGGAGAGGAAGGCCGTGACCAAGATGCAGACTCCATTCTGCTTCCACTTCTTGAACTTGCCACACAGAGAGAAAAAGGCCAGCGCCAGGGTGGCCACGAGCAATACCATGTCGTAGATGAGGGCCATCGTGAAGTCCATGGGCTCGTAGGCACAGGCCGGCTTCGCGTCTCGAAGCACGGTCAGCACCAGCCACTCGATGGCGATGATGACCTGAACCAGCATCAGGCACAGGGCCATGCCCACCAGCTGCCAGCCTGAGGGGCTCTTGCCGTGGCGCACCAGCCTCCTCACTCGCCATGCTTGACTCAGCAGGCAGGAGAAGCAGAGTGCGAAGAGGACCCCCAGAGGAACCGGCGGACCGAGCAGATGGTCTCGTCCTCCCGGATGATAAAGGCGAAGGTCAGCCCAAAGAGACCCAGGGTCCCCAGGAGGAAGAGGAAATGGAGGCCCACAGGGTCCTTTTTCTCCTTGTCCTTGATGAACGGCAGCCGCACCAGCAGGATGAGCATCAGGAGCAGTGTGATCAGGGCACCTGCCCCGGCCACTGCCTCCACCACGATGCCCCAGATGGTGTCCAGGTCGCACAGGGACACGTACTGAGGGAGAAGGTCCAGCCCGCAGCCCCGGGACGTGCTGGCGTTCTCAGAGGCTCCGGAGGCAATCACGAAGAGCAGGAGGAAGGCGAGCGCCTGGTGGGTTCTCATCTTTCTTTCTGATGCCGCCACGAAGGTTCCAGAAAAGTTGGGGGAAGAAGACCAATTCATGGTGAGACTTCCACTCTCCTGACTTCTTTAAGGAGACCCTACGTCCCTTCAAACCCACCACCAGCCCCTTTCTCCAGGCAGCACAGCCTGGCACCAGGAGTGGGTGAGGATTTCGGTCCCCATGTGCCCCCTTGCTCGGTGAACAACCATGAACTGTCAGCGCTAGCGGATGGAGGACGGGGTGGGAGGGAGACTCCCTTTCTCTGAATACCCTGTCATCTTCTTTGAATGTGAGGCCGTGTCTGACCTCTTTACAAATAAGGGAGTAAAATGAGACTCAACGAGATGCTCATGGGCTGAGCGCTCGCTGGGAGAAGGACATGCATTGTGGTTTCGGTCCCTCGGTGCTAACAGCTGACACTCACCGATGACTCAGCCTCGGCCAGGGACCCGACACAGCCAGTTCTCACACGGGTGACAACAGTCTTGAGGAGGCTGGGACACTTGCCCAAGATCACACACTCAGCTCCTAGAAGCACCCCCTCTTAGAAGCTTCCCAGCATATCAAACACAGTGTCAACTGTCTTCCTGGGTTCCACCTTTTCCCTCTCCCCTCACACATCCTACCCTTCTCACAAAGACCCCCTGAGAATCCATCCTCTTGCTCCAGGGAGCCCCCTCTCCTGGAGATGCCTGCAGGACACCCCCAAGGACTGTACCCAGCAGCCAGAGACGGGCTTATTAACTTGAGTCTCCTCTTCCCCCGCTGCTTCCTCTGCTTAGACCCCTCCCACCCCCGCTTTCATGGAAAACTGCTCCTCCGCACCCTGGTCTCAGCTCTCATGTCATCCACTCAGACCTTGGCCAAGGTCACACCCCCGTCCCCCCATCACATCTCGTTTATTTCTTAGGTCTAATCGCATCTGTCATCCTTTCGCCTGCTTACTTTGTTTCTCTGGTCCCTTCCTCCTCTCCTCCCTTCCTGTCGTTCTTCACCACCAGCTGCAGGAGGACAGGGACACTGTCTTGTTCATCAGCACAAACCAGGGTTTCTCAGCCCCGGGATAATGGACACTTTGGGTCTGAGCCTCCCTTGTTTGGGGGTCTGTCCTGTGCATTGCAGGAGGTGGAGCAGCACCCCTGGCCTCCACCAACTAGGTGATTGAAGCACACCCTCTCCCCGAGCAGTGACAACCCCTCAAATTCTTAGACACTGTCAACATTCCCTGCGGGGTGGGAAATCACAGAATGAGCACCACTGGTGAGGAACTAGCACCAAGTAGATGCTTCTTAAATACTGCAGGAATGAGACTTCTCAATAGGGCTCTCTTCTACCCACTGCCACCAGGTCCTTGCTTTTGGACGGAGCCTGGCCTTGGGAAAGCCCTGCCTGCCCAGCTCTGCTGTGCTGTGTTTCTGGGCATCTTAAGCCAGACTTACCTCTGCCCACTGTGAGGCTGTAACCAGCCACCTCCCAGGCAGTTCAGCATATCCCTGGGGCTTTCTTAAGTAAATGTGGTATCGACCACTTCTCTCTCTCAGATACTTGATGGGATATAGTGAGCAGCTCTGATCCTGCCTTGGCCGCAAGGCCATCGACTGGGATAAATTATTGATACCACAGAATGAGAAGGAGCCTGGTGCTACAGGGTGATCCTTCCTTTGCCCAGAGATGAGAGAAGGCAGGAACAGAGGGTATCTGACAAGACATGCTCCTGAAACAAGCACTCAGACATTGGTAATCAGGTCCCTGGTCCCATTACTCTTCATGCCGTGTCAGTCACGAGAGTGCCACCTCACCTACTTAAGCTTTGTCTACATACCCCCTGTAAGTTACTTAATTGACTCACCAAGGTCTTGAAATTGACTCAGAAGAAAGCTCAACGCATTGGAATACCTGTTGATGGAACTCATGTTGCATCCCCCATTGCCATATCCCAACGTACCACATTTGGAAAAAAAATGCTGTTCTAGTCAGAGCTGCTTATTACAAGAGCACACTTGGAATCAAAATTTAAGACCCAACAAGCCCAGGAAAAAAAAAGAAAATTAAGAACTGGATATGCTGGAACAAAATGCCATTGGCTCCTGACACAGTATAATGAAGTTCCTCTAGAATTCTCATCAATAGCAAATGTGTTTAAGAGACTTCTCAGCAAGTGACAATGGAACACATCCCATGCAGACTTTCTAGTTCACACAGTGGCCAACAATCCCCAGGGTGGCTGGGAGGAGACAGGGAGGAAGGTGCTTCTGGAGTCTTGACCATCAGTCCTCTCTCCAACTCTCCCCACACACCTCCAGGCCAGTGTTTCTCAACCATGGTGATTGTGATCCCAGGAAACATGGGGGCATATCTAGGGACAGTTCTGCTTGTCACAACTGGGGAGGGAAGTACAACTGGCCTCTAGCAGGTAGAGTCCAGGGTAGCCACTAAGCAGCCTGTGCTGGAGAAGACCCTTTAGAGTCCTTTGGACTGCAAGGAGATCAAACCAGTCAATTCTAAAGGAAATCAACCCTGAATATTCATTGGAAGGACTGATGCTGAAGCTCCAATACTTTGGCCACCTGATGCAAAGAGCCAACTCATCAAAAAAGACTCTGATGCTAGGAAAGACTGAAGGCAGGAGGAGAAGGGGATGACAGAGAATGAGATGGTTGGGTAGCATCATCAACTCAATGGACATGAGTTTGAGCAAACTCTGGGAGACGGTGAAGGGCAGGGAAGCCTGGTGTGCTGCAGTCCATGTGGTCACAAAGAGTTGGACACAACTGAGAGACTGAACAACATGCCTGAGATGGCCCTCAACACTAAGAGTGATCTGGCCCCACATGTCAGCAGTGCTGAGGATGAGAAAGCTGGTTTATACACTTGAGAACAGACTTGATGAGGAAGAAGCCAGGAAACCAGCCAGGTCTCTCAACTTCATGCCTGCACCCCAGTCCTCTCCTTGCAAGAACTAGAGTTTCTTTAGCTGCCTCCACTCACTCTCTTGGAGGAATCTCCTCTCTTCAGACCTGCTTACAAGTTGGAACTTGGTTCTGCCAGTTCATCCCTCGGTTCTGCTGGCTCGTCTCTCTTCCTGACTGACCTTTCCAACAACAACAGGAAACCAATGTGAAGAAAATATAAAGATGGCAACCAAGCTTCTGAAATTGTGTGGGTTCTTCTGGCTGTGGTCCCTGTCTCTAGCTCCCACTCCTTTCTGACATGGGAAATAGATACACTTTTGCTTTCTGCTTTCATTTCTGAGGGTGGAACCCTCTCCTTCCTCCAGTTCTGAAGAGAGCTCCTGATTTTCCTCTGCAGAGCCCCCTTCGGCCCCAGCTGTGAGCCTCAGACCCAGCCTGGCCAATCGAAGCATTTATCCCACGCTTTGGCCACATTGATTGGCTCAGGGACAGGCACTTGGCCTTATCCAGACCCAAGAGAATCACTCTTAGGATTTTTGCTAGAATTAACTGGGAAGGGGTTTTTCTCCTGTTACTGGGGTTAATAAGCTGAAAGGAAGGCAAACGGAGAAGAGGGTGGTAGAGGATGAGACGCTGGATGGCATCACCGACAAAATGGACATGAGCTTTGGCGAACTCCAGGAGACAGTGAAGGAGAGGGAGACCTGGCGTGCTGCAGTCCACGGGGTCGCAAAGAGTCAGACACAACTGAGCGACTGAACAACAACAAGCTGCTGCTGCTGCTGCTAAGTCACTTCAGTCGTGTCCGACTCTGTGTGACCCCATAGATGGTAGCCCACCAGGCTCCCCCGTCCCTGGGATTCTCCAGGCAAAAACACTGGAGTGGGTTGCCATTTCCTTCTCCAATGCAGGAAAGTAAAAAGTGAAAGTGAAGTCATTCACTCGTGTCTCTTAGCGACCCCATGGACTGCAGCCTACCAGTTCCAACAACAAGCTAAAAGGATATAAACCTGGAGCTGGAGAGGGCATATTTACCATCATAGGGAAAGAACCTGCCTGGGAGGAAAGCTGGCCCACAGGAAATCGTCACGTGATGGACAGGAGTCCCAGTACACTGCAAGGCTGGATTCACTTACACCTGAAGCCAGATACCCTGGTCTTTGAACCTCCAGCAGTCAATTAACTTCTCTGTTTTGGACTAAGCCATTTTGAGATGGGTTTATGTAACTTGTTAACAAAGACGTTCTATGATGTATCCCACATGATGTGGTCCTCTTCTTCCAGGAAGTCCTCGCTAATCAACATCTAGGCACCAGGGGCTTTGGAAGGCTTCAGTTGTCCCAAGTACATCATTATCACTGCAAGGGATGCCCATGAGGTGACAGTCATTGTTCTACAGAACTCTGTCCGGGATGATCAGAAGGAGGGCTATACCACCTCACATAATGAAGCAGAGTCCAGCTCATCTAGGCTTTCTGGGGAATTCAGAATTGCCCTGTGGAGTTCTCTATTACTGCCATAGTGAACATAATAATGACTGTTAACTCTCACAGTGCTTACTATGCTCTAGGCCCTCTGCTATGCACTTCACATATTTTAACACCTAATCATCTGGACAATGACACCATGAGGCAAGTGGTATCACTATCTGCATTTTACAGGAAATAAAACAGAGAGGCCAGTTGGCTTGTCCAAGCAAGGACAAGCTATACAGCTAGAAAGTTGTGGAATCAGGAGACAAACATACTATTGTTACTGGGCTCTTCAGACAAACCAGGGCTCTGGAAATGTCACTGGCTGAGCCCTTTGCTAGCCAGTCTATCTAAATCAGCTTCCTTTTGCCCCTTTATGCTCTATACCAATACTCCTTATCTTTATCTTTATAGCATGTAGCATGTACCACAATTTTCAATTGTTTTGTTTTATTACTCTTTTGATCTGTCTCCCCCACACCCAGGCTCCTGTCTGATTTGTTCTGCATCGATTCCCCAGCACCTGGCACACGGGCAGTGCTCACGGCCCAGCTGCTGAATGAATGAACTGATTAAATATGGTCTCCAACCCTCACGTCACAGGGCAGGAAGATGCTCTCATTGTCATCTTATAGGGGAGGGGACTGATGCTTAAGCCAAAGTTAGATCCTCAGGCTGGCAACAGCAGCAGCATTGCCTGGGAGCTTTTAAGAAATCCAGACTCTCCAGAGTGGGCCCGGCCACCTGTGTTTCCACAGCCCTCCGATAAGCTCCAGGTGTGCTCAGATGCTTGCGTGCACTGAGGTTTGAGAAGCACGAACATCTGCAGCTGGGGAGCCAGAACCATGGCCCTGCACCTTCTGCCTTCCTACCGCTGCCCCAGACCCCACCCAGGCTCCATTGCACCCACTGTCAGGTAAGCCCCATCCAGCCCCACCTGAGGCCTCCCCCTGCCAAGTAGGGAGCTCTCCAGGATCCCCAAACTGCACAAAACCTGATTAGAAGTTTGGAGTCAGCCCCAGGGCAAGGCTGACTGGGGCGGGATGAATATATGGCAACAAACCCATGGGATGTAGGCATGCAGCTCCTCAAAAGGAGTAATGAATAAAGTGACGAATGTGCAAGACTCGGCTCACATACTAATTACTTTGCTGCCGGCCAGGCTCCCAGAAATGTGACTCATTCAGATGCTCTTAAATACACTGCATCGCACACGCACGCGCACACACGCTCTCTCTCCCCACTGAGGGGCCAGAAGCTGCCGGCAGGTGGTGGAGCAGCACGCTCCGTTTCTTACAAGCTGGGGCCTGCAGAGGCTGGAAAGAATGTAGGCAAGATTCCTTGTGTGAGGACACTGCTGCTGCCTGCCTGCAGGCCACAAGCAGGGCTGGTCCTCCCAGCCTTGATTCTCACCAAGCAGCATGAACTTTGGGTTTCCGATTCTGCCCCTGGCATTTGCTAGAACCTTGTGACCTGCGGCAGCAGACTTAACCTAACTTGTCTGTTTCTTCATCTGCAAAATGGGAGTGATAACACCCGACTTGTTGGGTTCTTGTGAGGATTAAAGTAATAAGTAGGGTTTAGGACTATAGCCTGGCGTGCTGTGGTTCATGGGGTCACAAAGAGTCGGACACAATTGAGTGACTAAACTGAACTGAACTGAAGCACTTATATAAAGTGTCTGTTAAATAAATAACAGACTGGCAAATGCCCTGAGGTTATGAACTTTTCTGACTTTCCTTTTCCAGGAGGGGCAGTTGCCATGGAGATGGGACTGAAATAGGCTCACCCAAGTGTCGGTCCACCACTGGTTTCCAGCCTCCACCATCACACACCAAGAAAAGAAGTCCCTGAGGGGGTGTGAAGGGGAGAAGCCTTTGGGGTGGTCTACTTTCAGTCAGTTCAGTTCAGTCGCTCAGTTGTGTCCAACTCTTTGAGACCCCATGGACTGCAGCATGCCAGGCTTCCCAGTCCATCACCAAGTCCTGGAGCCTACTCAAACTCATGTGGTCTACCTTGAAAACTCCCAAACTCTCCAGATTCCCGCAGCAGGTGCTCTAAATGGTGGCCTGACTGCACAGGTGGTTTTCCAGAGGGGAAGCGGGCGCTGGAGGACCGGAGGCCAGTCTGTATGCCCTAAAACTGGGTGCCCCTGCTGAGGAGTCAGAGGCAGACACCCAGAAACCAGACACCAGCCATTCTCCTGGGAACCAGCGTCCTCATCTTCCCACCCACCCAGATGACAGGAGATACAAGACGTACAAAACTGCTCTGGAACATGCCATTCTTGGCTACTGCCAACAGAGGCACCTTTAACCCATCTTCTCTAAAGAAGTGCGGAGGAGGCGCTAGAGCATGGACGGGAAAGAAAAACTAAGCAGGTCTGGAAGGCCTTTCCTAGCCCTGGGCATGTCTAAAGTACCAATGAATACCTGACAGAGAATTTACACTCCCATCCGTTCCCTCAGGAGTGGAAGACCTCAACTGGAGGAAGTCAGACAGAATTGTGACACAGGGCATTACTTAACCTCTCTGACCTTCAGTCTCTTTTGTAAAACAATGATATTAACAGTGCCGCTTTCTCAAAGCGGACATGCCACGTACTTAGAAAGTACTGTCTTGTGCCTGGCAGACGGGAGCACCGGGTCCTGACTTGTTACAAAAAACAATGGCAATTCTCAGCGTCCAGTTGGGAACAGGAAGTGGTAATGACACTTGGCCAGAGGCTTCCTGGAAGTGAGGGATGAGCTGGAACTAGAACCCACTGCTCTGGACTCCTAACCTCAAGGCCGCTGCACCCCAGTTGGACTCCCCCATGTTCAGCAGACGGCCAGGATGAGGCTGCGGAGCCTGTCTCCCACGCACCCCAACACACTCTGTCCTTGCCCACTCCCCTTAGAGCCGCTGGTGCATTTCCTGCTCCTGAAGGATTAAACTGTTACAAGGTTTCCTGACATTAAAACTCTTTCCCAGACCTGCAATCTTACCCTTTGAATTCTTTTCCAAGTTATACCATCTCATAATCTTTAGTTCCCAGCACCATCCAGACCACCAGACTATCTGGGGGCCCTTGAATTTAATAACCCTCACACGTTAGTAAACAGGGTTGTCAGAACACAGGCTCCGTGATCCATGAATATGCAAAGCAGCTCCAATCCTGTAAATAAAAGCAATCATTTAAATGCAAATTGCATCCTTGGCTGCCAGTTCCAGGGTGGATGGTTCCTCTCAGGCTGTAATTCCGAGAAGAAAATGTGACTAACTCAGAACCCCCAGGAAGCTCTTGCGTGGACGTGCTTATGGAGCCGTGGGCTCTGGGTGGGGGCTGCTTAGGGTGGACAGAAACTGCCTAAAAGTGAGAAGTGGGTTTTAAAACCTGACCCATCCCTGGCGTAGGCTCATTCAAAGCACTCCCCACAGATCTGCTTCGGCGGCTCCCGGCGCCTCGCCATCCCCAGAGGCAGAATGAAAGGGGAGCTGCTTTTCCTCTCCTTGTTGAGGTCAGGGGAGCTTTTAAAAATCAGATCTCGTGGCTTTGTACGCCAAACCCTCCCTCCAAGGATTCATTTAAGAGAATAAAACCTAAGCTCCTTTCCATAGCCCCCCAAATCGTGGTTTGGCTGGTCCCTGCCATCCCCTTTCAGACCCCGACTCTCAACATCTGCCTACGAGCTCCAGCCACAATGGCCTTTGTTCAGTTTCTCTAAGCTCATTCCCACCTCCCAGCCTTTGCACTTGCAGTGCCCTCGGCCTGGTTCAGTCTTCCCCCCAACATCTGCCAGTGGCGGGGGACGGGGGGGCGGCCGTATCTTGCAAAGCTCCACTAAAATTTCACTGCGCAGAACTCTTGTCACTTTATTTTACATCACCCTGTTTTATTTTCCTGGCAGCACTTATCCCAATTCAAAGTTCTATCCACTTACTATTTATTTACTTATTTAGTGTTCACCCAACTCCCCAGTGCTCTGAGAGCAGGGGCTTATCTGCCAGTTGTGTAGCTGGCCCATTTACTGAAATAATACATTAACCCATCAAGATTTTAAGCTTCTCTCTCTAACAAGACTGCTTGTCTTGCTGCCTGTGCCCTAAATGGCGACTCCTTCCCACTTCCATTTTTCCCTTCCCAGCTCACTTGACCCCTTTTCAGACAGAGCAGGAACAAATAGGAAACAGTTCACTCCACAGCCCAGATACAAAACTGGCCGGGTGGAGGGCTCCCAACCAACAGACACCGATTTGCATTCTATTTACATCCTATTTGCATGCAGTTTAACTCAACGTCTTGAGTCCTCCAGAAAGCCTCCATCCCTGGGGAAACTTATGAACCAAGGTTCCTCGGCAGAAGTTCCAAAGCTTTTGTGCCAAGCCCCTCCCCCACTTCTCGCTTCTTTGCGAGGACCCCTAGTTCCTCCTGGGCTCTGTTCAGGTCCCCCCCACCCCCCATACTGGCGCAGTTGGGCAGCCAAAGTGGCGCGTGGCCCGGGGCCCCAGGCGGGGACGCCGCTGCCCGCCACACTCCAGGGGCCTTTGTCCGCGCTCCAAGGAGCCGCCCCCTTAGAGAACTGGGGACAAGTTGAGTTGGGGGGTGGGGGGGACGATTGGCTAGGCCTGGGAGTGACATAGCCGGGGAATGAACCCACGGGCTGCGCTGGACCCGTGCTCGGTGGCAACGGTACCCCCTCCCTGGCTAGTTAACCAGCCCTCCGGCCGAGGCGGGTGCGGGCGGTAGGGGTCCCGGGATGCTTGGGACTGGAAGCCTGTGTCCCCCAAAGGGTGGGGACGCAGCACAGGGCTGATCATCGCCTCTAGCCTGGCCGGAACAGAAACGCTAACCACCCCCGCCATTGTATGCAGCCGCCCCTCACTTGTACCCCAGCTCCAGGTCCTAGCTCTGCCTCTTTTCGCCCGCAGTGTCCCCTCCTTGTCCGGTAGTGCGTAGCCGCGACCCGCTGAGAGCTTGACCCCCAGTCCCTACGGCAGGTGCCGCAGCTCACCTCCAAAGCTCTCCCCTTGTGCCCCCGGCTCCGCCTGCCCTGTCTATGGTCAGGCCCCGCGCCTGCCACGCAGCCCCCAGACTTGCCCGCGGCTGCCCTCACACGAGTCACTGGGGCACGCCTGAAGTCCCTTACAGTTCCAGCCGCCCTTTGCCTGATCTGCGATCGCCTCCAGACCCTCCTCTGAGACTTTGATCTCCGCCTGGTCCGGGAACACCGCCCCCGCCCCATTAAGGTCCCAACCTTCTACTCCGCCCGCTGCCGCGCGGTCTGCGGGCTCCTCTCTCCCGCCAAACTGTGGTCCTCCGGCCCGGAAACCCCAACTCCCCCAGCAGACTAACCCCTTGGGGAAGAAGGGGGACTCAGAAAAGCCCAAGAAGCAGACCCCATCCCAACGCTCCCAAGTCCACCGGGGGAAAAGTTTCTGGGGTCGCCGCAGCGCCCTCCACCCCGCCGGCGCGGCTGGCACTCACCGACCCCCGCGGCCCCGCAGCGCCGACGCTCCCGCTGGCCCTCCGCCGGAGTCACATCTCTGCAGCGCCGCCGTGGCCCCAGCCCAGCGATCCCGCCCGCCAACCGGTCCGGCCTCACTGCATCGTACTCGCGAGCCGCAGCCGCGCGAGGCGCCCCCTGGCCCGGCCCGCGCTGCTGCAGCCGCCGCGGCCCCGCCCCCTGAGGCCCCGCCTCCAGAACCTTCGAACCCCGCCCCCTTCCCGGCAAGGGCTGATTGTTCCAAGCGGAACCCCGCTCTCGTTCCTTGCTCCCCTCTTGCAGCGCCGAGACGAGCCCTCTCCACTGTCCGCATTTAGGGACCACCACCCTCACATCCACAGTGCGTCCAAAAGCACTCTGGACGCGCCGGACACTTTCCTCCATTGATCCACTTGCAGAAACACACACATAGAGGGGTTTTCTAAACTGTGGGTTCCTAAACAGCTGTTGTTCTGTCGCCCAGTCGTGTCCGACTCTTTGCGATCCCCCGGACTGCAGCACGCCAGGCCTCCCTCCTCTCTGTCCCTTAGCATCTCCTTGAGTTTGCCCAAGTTCATGTCCATTGCATCGGTGTTGCGATCCAGCCATCTCATCCTCTGATGCCCTCTTCTCCTTCTGCCTTCAATCTTCTCCAGCATCAGGTGACCAAACTACTGGAGCTTCAGCTTCAGCATCAATCTTTCCAACGAGTATTCACAGGATTGATTTCCCTTAAGATTGACTGGTTTGATCTCCTTGCTGTCCAGGGGACTTTCATAAGTCTTCTCCAGCACCACATTTCGAAGGCATCAATTCTTTGGCGTTCTGCTTTCTTTTGGGTCCAGCTCTCACAAGAGTACCCGACCACTAGGAAGACCATTGCCTTGACTATACGACCTTTGTCGGCAGAGTAGTTTCTGCTTTTCAACATACTGTCTAAGTTTGTCATAGCTTTCCTGCCAAGAAGTAATCATCTTCTGATTTCATGGCTGCAGTCACCATCCACAGTGATGTTAGAGCCCAAGAAGAAGAAATCTCTCATTACTTCCACCTTTTCCCCTTCTATTTGCCATGAAGTAATGAGGCCTGATGCCATGATCTTAGTTTTTTGTAATATTTAGCTTTAAACTGGCTCTTTCACTCTCCCCCTTCACCCTCATTAAGAGGCTCTTTAGTTCCTCTTCACTTTCTGCCATTGCAGTGTTATCATCCACATGCCTAAGGTTGTTGATGTTTCTCCCGCCTATGTTGATTCCAGCTTGTACCTTATCCAGCCCAGCATTTCTCATGATGTGCTCGGTGGATAGGTCAGACAAACAGGGTGCCAGCAGACAGCCCTGTTGGACTCCTTTCTCAATCTTGAATTCTAAACAGTTACTTCCCCACCATATACCAGTGCCGGATCCAGGGTGCAGAGAGGATTCTGCTGAGACTGTTCCAGAATCACTAACACCCCAACTTCAGCCAGGCAGCCCCTCCCGCCTGGGCACACTCCAATCCTGCCACCTCCTGCCACGTGTCTTTGTCCCTTTATACACCATGAGCCCCACATCCGTGTTCTTGGCCACCCCAAACATACTCATACGTCTACCACAAGCATATTCACATGTCCACTCACCCCTCTCATGGATCCACATGCAGGATCCCACCACCACTACCACCCTCATCACCCACATACATATGCACATTTCCACAATTGCTCTGAGCACACACTTGGGGGCCTGGGGCCACCAGTCTGGCGCTCAGCCGACACTCAGAGCTCAGGCTGCTCACCCGCCCACAGCGCAACCGTGAGACGCTCCTTACGGAAAGGGTCTGGGCCACCTCGTACCTCAACACTGAGTGTGGCTCCTAGTCCACCTGGGCTATCTGAGGTCGGCATTGCCTCGACCCTGCCTGGGGGCTGCACTCCAGCTTCAGGCCGGCTTTTCCCAGTCGTCTCTCCACAATCCCCCCCTCCCCAGAACTTTGAGGACCCCTCTGTGGTGTGGATTAGACCCCTCACCCCATCCCAGCTGTACATAACAGATAGATGACTCCTGTTCCCCCACTTCTCTGTGTGGGGAAAGGGGGGTTGTGGAGAGGCAAGCAAGATGGGTTGTGGAATAGCACTTCCTTCTGGGCGAAGCTGCAGGCTCTGATCTTTGGGGATCGTGGAACTTTTGGATGTTCTCACACCTTCCTGCGAGTCTCCTGCCGTGCCAAATCTATTTTCTCCCAGGCAGGCCACATATCTTTGGGTAGGCCTCTCTCCAAATACCTTATATTAATTTTAAGAAAAAATGGGGGAGAGGAAGCACGAAAACTGAAAACATTCCCAGTTTCATTGGCAGACGTATTCTCAGAGCCTAGAACAGTGCCTGGCACTCTGTAGAAAGAAAGAAAGTGAAATCGCTCAGTTGTGTCTGACTCTTTGCGAGCCCATAGACTGTAGCCTACCAGGCTCCTCTGTCCATGGGATTTTCCAGGCAAGAGTACTGGAGTGGGTTGCCATTTCCTTCGCCAGAGAATCTTCCCGACCCAGGGATTGAACCCCGGTCTGCCACATTGTAGGCAGGCACTTTACCGTCTGAGTCACCAGGGAAGCCCTAGCACTCTGTAGGCCATCTTGAGATGTTTGTGAGACAAACCCCTCCTCAGTGGTCCCCCAGACTGTGAACTGAAAATGGGTGGGCACTGCCACCTGGTGGTGTGTAGTGGAACTGACACCAAGATGCTTTTCTTTCCCTCCGCCTGCGTGCTAAATCCCTGCAGTCCTGTCTCTTTCCTAGCACCACCTGGGAAGCCCCTCTTTCCCTCTGTAAAGGTGGAGAAATTCAGCTTTGTAAGTTTCAATTTCCTCATATGCAAAATGGAGGATAATTTTAGCAATGCATGCTTATTGGTGGTGTTGTGAAGATTAAACACATATTACAGGGAATTCCTTGGTGGTCCAGGGTTTAGGACTTGGCACGATCACTGTCAAAGGCCCAGCTTCCATCATCGGTCAGGGAACTAAAATCCCACAAGACTTGCCCAGTGGCCAAGAAAAAACCATACCACACATAAGAAAAAAGGGCTTCACACTGAGCCCGGCCTGGAAAGCTGTAGTGTAAGTTGGTTAATATTACAATTATGGTTATATTCCCCTTCCTGGCTCATTTTACAGAGGGATCTGACCGTGGTGATCAATTTAGCTTTGAGTGATGATACTTTGAGAAGTAAAGGGTGAAAATGAAGGCGGTTGTTGAGACGCAGGTGCATCCCCCCAAAAAGGTTCAAAGGTCCCAATGACCCATCATCACGGTGAGCCAGGAACTCTTCTAAGTGCTTTATATTCTTTAGAGTACTTAATCCTTCCAGCAACTCTCTATGCCAGATACTGCTATTTACCCATTTTATAAATGGAGGCACTGAGGCCCAAGGTGTTAATTACCTCCCACAGTTATATAGTTGGCAGAGCTAGGATTCCACCTACATCTTTCTTCTCAACCAGTGGCTAAACTTGTGTCATTTGCTGCAAAGTCAGATATCATCCTAGACAAGCCTCATGTCCCTGGAGGGCTTCCCTGGGCTCCAGCCCCAGAGAGAACAGCTCTAGGAGGTGCTGAGAGCTACATCGGGCTCTCAGATGCTCAGTCCACTTTGAGCTAATTGCTTGCCAGGCTCTAGTTCTCAACTGAAAAATGGCAAGAGCACTGCCTGTGACTTTTCTACTGACAAATGTCCTGGTGCGTAATTAGGTGTTTGTGTGGCTCTTTTTTTTAGTGTCTGTCCGTCAAGGCTGTATATTGTCACCATGTTTATTTAAATTATATGCAGAGTATATCATGAGAAATGCTGGACTGGGAGAAACACAAGTTGGAATCAAGATTGCTGGGAGAAATATCAATAACCTCAGATATGCAGATGACACCACCCTTATGGCAGAAAGTGAAGAGGAACTAAAAAGCCTCTTGATGAAAGTGAAAGTGGAGAGTGAAAAGGTTGGCTTAAAGCTCAACATTCAGAAAATGAAGATCATGGCATCTGGTCCCATCACTACATGGGAAATAGATGGAGAAACAGTGGAAACAGTGTCAGACTTTGTTTTTCTGGGCTCCAAAATCACTGCAGATGGTGACTGCAGCCATGAAATTAAGACTCTTACTCCTTGGAAGGAAAGTTATGACCAACCTACATAGCATATTCAAAAGCAGAGACATCACTTTGCCAACAAAGGTTCACCTAGTCAAGGCTATGGTCTTTCCTGTGGTCATGTATGGATGTGAGAGCTGGACTGTGAAGAAGGCTGAGCGCCGAAGAATTGATGCTTTTGAACTGTGGTGTTGGAGAAGACTCTTGAGAGTCCCTTGGACTGCAAGGAGATCCAACCAGTCCATTCTGAAGGAGATCAACCCTGGGATTTCTTTGGAAGGAATGATGCTAAAGCTGAAACTCCAGTATTTTGGCCACCTCATGCAAAGAGTTGACTCATTGGAGAAGACTCTGATGCTGGGAGGGATTGGGGGCAGGAGGAGAAGGGGACGACAGAGGATGAGATGGCTGGATGGCATCACTGACTCGATGAATGTGAGTCTGAGTGACCTCCGGGAATTGGTGATGGACAGGGAGGCCTGGCATGCTGCGGTTCATGGGGTCGCAAAGAGTCGGACATGACTGAGCGACTGATCTGATCTGATCTGATCTGATCTACCTACTAGGCTGATTCTCAGCACTTTCCAATAAGAACTTTCTACGATGATGGGAGTGTTCTCTACCTGTGCTATTTGATATGGTAGCCACCAGCCACCTGTGGCCATTGAGCACTTTATATGTGACTGATATGACTGTAAAACTCAACTTTCAGTCTTACATGTTCCTAATTAATTTAAATTTCAATAACCAGAGGCTCTAAGTGCAAAGAAAACAGGAACGATGTCCGTTGTTCATCCCTGTATCCCGTGCCCAGTACAGGGCATTGTTCAGTAGATATTTGTTGGCTAAATGAATAAATTCCAGCCTTGCTTTCCCCTTGGAGGTATGTCTATTCTTCACCCAAACCCGTAAATAACCCCTTTTCTCTGCTAAATAGATCATTTTCCAAAGGAAGGTGCCGCTCAGGATTCTGGAATCACCGCGTCCACTTCTGTGGATCAACCAGCTCTAACCAAGGAACTTTCTGAGATAGATATTGGTGTCTTGCTGTGACAGCATTGAGTCTTGGAAAGGTTGAATGACTTCTCCGAGGTCTTATGGCTGGTACGTGAGCAGAGGCAGGATGTGAACTTAGCTACACGTGCTCTTCCCATCCACTGCACTGCCTCACAGGTGAGAATTCTGGAAACATCAGTAAACTCCATGGAGAAGTGAATTTGAATGGTGTGGATGCAGACACCAGGTGACCACCTGAATATCAGACCTCGATGGATCACTAACACTTTCCTTGGGTGTCTGTTAACTAAGTGCCGGGCTTTGTACCTGATCCTGTAGTGATTCACAGATGGACACGAGGTGGATCCTACCTCGGGGAGCTCCAGTGAGCAGAGGAGGCAGCCTGTCTCACTAGAGTGTGAGAGAGAGGTGGATAGTCCAAAGCACGTGGGGGTACCTCACATTAATGGAGTCCTGGGAGCCCTTGCTTGGGGGCTCAGCTTCCCCAGAGACTTCAGAACTTGACTTTCCCTCCAGCGTGGGAATGAGGGGCTTTGAGGCCATTATTATGTCTGGATGCATTTTTTGGAGTGAGCATTCAGGAGTAAGCTAGTGTGGGATGCATCATTCTGTGGGTTTGTGCCTGTGACAGACATCACTAATCGATCATCACACTCTTTCTTATCTCAGTGTAACTTATACTGCTCATTATGTGTTAGAAGATTCGGTTACTCTTGCACAGTGCTCCTCAGTTATTTTTGGAGTCCCTATCAGGGTGCCTCACAGGTGTCCACAAACCAAGATATCAGCTGCCATCACCATATGGCAACCACCTCTCTTTCTTTCCTGTATTAGCTCCCACAGGTCCTTGTCTGTGGTCCACAAATTACCTGGAATAGTCCCATCATGGCCCCTCCAGTTCCCTGTGAGGTCAACATGGGGACATTCTCCAAATGCCGCTAAAGCTGTCAGTTAGGCAGTACTCAAGCATTAATACAGAATAAAAAATGGCCTAAACAATAGAGATTCTTGTTATCACACAACTGTAAATTAGGATGAGTGATCTCTCAGTTGGTTCACAGCTCAACAATGTCAACAATGGCCCGGACTCTTCTCAGTCTTCTGTTCTGCCACACTCAGGTTGGCACCTCATGGTCACAAGATGGTTGCCACAGCCCCTTCAAGCCTTCACTTGATTGTCTCCAAATGTAGGAAAGAGGTGGTCACGTTAGAGCTCTCCTTATGCGCCTCATGTTAACCAGGAAAGAAATCATTCCTAGAACTGAACCTCTCCCCTTCTCCTTTCAGCTATAGACTGGCCCTTACATTTCATTGGCCAGAAATGGCCTAAGCTAGGTGGGAGGAGACATTAGAACTCCGAGTTTCAGAGCAGGAGCTCCTAAATCAGAAACACTGGACACTGAATATCCAGATCACTGTGCAACCTTGGGAAAGTCACTTAGTGTCTCTGTGTCTAGGTTGGTTTCTGATCATAACAGGTTACCACTGATTGAAGCTGAATGAGCAGTAACTGAGCTGATGCCTGTCAAGGGCTTGGTATCACTGCCTTGTCAGAGCTGGTGCCCAGTGAGCCTTCACAGATTGGGAGAAGACATGAAAATATGCCTGTTTTCTCTGCTTTCTTCCTCTCCTCAATATACCAGGTGGTTCCCAAAATGAATTCCAGGGAACCTCTCAGGGGGTCTGCCAGATCAAAACTGTATTCATAATAGTTCAGTCGCTCAGTCATGTCTGACTCTTTGTCACCCCATGGACTGCAGCATGCCAGGCTTCCCTGTCCATCACCAACTCCCAGAGCTTCATAATAGTGCCAAGATCTTATTTGTCCTTTTCATTGTCACGCTCTCACAAGTATATAGCGGAATTTCCTAGCATTTTCAAGACATGTGATATTGCAATAGGCTGAATGCAGTGGCAGATGTGGCATTCAGCTGCCTTCTATTAAGTCAGATCTAACAGATTTTCAAAAACATAGCACTAGGCTAGCACTAGCTTTCCACTAGTGCTTTTTATTTTGGGAGGAGTTTTTTTGTAAGATTTTGTGTTAACGTGTAATGAATGTATTATTATTATTTTTAGATGAATGAGTAAATATTTTAAAAAACTGCTTGGCTTTAATTTAAAATATGATAAATACTGATAGGTAAAACCCATCTAGACAAAAACTTTTTGAAGTCTTCTATCAGTTTTAAGAGTGTAAAGGAGTTCTGAGAAATAAAGTTTGAGAACCACTGATTAAGACACAATTATTTAGAATCAATTTCTCTCTTCTTCCCAAAAGCAAATAGTTCTTTAGTATTTTGTTGAATGTCAGGTAATGTTTTAAATTAATTATATATATATATATATATATATATATCAGTTCAATTCAGTTCAGTCATTCAGTCATGTCCAACTCTTTGCGACCCCATGGACTGCAGCACGCCCGGCTTCCCTGTCCATCACCAATTCCCGGAGCTTGCACAAACTCATGTCCATCGAGTCGGTGATGCCATCCAATCATTTCATCCCATCTGTCATCTCCTTCTCCTCCTGCCAGCAATCTTTCCCAGCATCAGGGTCTTTTGCAGTGACTCAGTTCTTCCCATCAGGTGGCCAAAGCATTGGAGTTTCAGCTTTAGCATCATTCCTTCCAAAGAAATCCCAGGGCTGATCTCCTTTACAATGGACTGGTTGGATCTCCTTGCAGTCCAGGGGACTCTCAAGAGTCTTCAACACCACAGTTCAAAAGCATCAATTCTTCAGCACTCAGCTTTCTTTATAGTCCAACTCTTACATCTGTACATGACCACTGGAAAAACCATAGCCTTGATTAGATGGACCTTTGTTGGTAAAGTAATGTCTCTGCTTTTTAACATGCTGTCTAGGTTGGTCATAACTTTTCTTCCAAGAAGCAAGTGTCTTTTGATTTCATGGCTGCAGTCACCATCTGCAATGATTTTTGAAGCCCAAGAAAATAAAGCCTGTCACTGTTTCCATTCTTTCCCCTTCTATTTACCATGAAGTGATGGGACCAGATACCAGGATCTTAGTTTTTTGAATGTTGAGTTTTTCACTCTCCTCTTTCACTTTCATCAAGAGGCTCTTCAGTTCTTCACTTTCTGCCGTAAGGGTGGTGTCATCTGGATATCTGAGGTTATTGATATTTCTACCAGCAATCTCGATTCCAATTTGTGCTTCATCCAGCCCAGCATTTCACATGATGTACTCTGCATATAAGTTAAATGAGCAGGGTGACAATATACAGCCTTGATGTACTCCTTTCCCAATTTGGAACCAATCTGTTGTTCCATGTCCAGTTTTAGCTGTTGCTTCCTGACCTGCATACATGTTTCTCAAGAGGCAGGTCAGGTGGTCTGGTATTCCCATCTCTTCAAGAATTTTCCACAGTTTATTGTGATCCATACAGTCAAAGGCTTTGGAGTAGTCAATAAAGCAGAAATAGATGTTTTTCTGGAACTCTCTTGCTTTTTCCATGATCCAGTGGATGTTGGCAATTTGATCTCTGGTTCCTCTGCCTTTTCTAAATCCAGCTTGAACATCTGGAATTTCTTGGTTCTTGTACTGTTGAAGGCTCACTTGGAGAATTTTGAGCATTACTTTGCTGGCGTGTGAGATGAGTGCAATTGTGCGGTAATTTGAACATTCTTTGGCATTGCCTTTCTTTGGGATTGGAGTGAAAACTGACCTTTTCCAGTCCTGTGGCCACTGCTGAGTTTTCCAAATTTGCTGGCATATTGAGTGCAGCACTTTCACAGCATCAGCTTTCAGGATTTGGAATAACTCAACTGGAATTCCATCACCTCCACTAGCTTTGTTTGTAGTGATGCTTTCTAAGGCCCACTTGACTTCACATTCCAGGATGTCTGGCTCTAGGTGAGTGATCACACCATCGTGATTATCTGGGTCATGCAGATCTTTTTTGTACAGTTCTTCTGTGTATTCTTACCACCTCTTCTTAATATCTTCTGCTTCTGTTAGGTCCACACCATTTCCATCCTTTATTGTGTCCATCTTTGCATGAAATGTTCCCTTGGTATCTCTAATTTTCTTGAAGAGATCTCTAGTCCTTCCCATGCTATTGTTTTCCTTTATTTCTTCACATTGATCACTAAGCAAGGCTTTCATATCTTTCCTTGCTATTCTTTGGAACTCTGCATTCAAATGGGTATATCATTTCTTTTCTCTTCTTTTCTCAGCTATTTGTAAGGCCTCCTCAGACAGCCATTTTGCCATTTTGCATTTCTTTTTCTTGGGGAGGATCTTGACCACTGCCTCCTGTAAAATGTCACAAAGCTATATCCATAGTTCTTGAGGCACTCTGTCTATCAGATCTAATCTCTTGAATCTATTTGTCACTTGCACTGTATAATCATAAGGGATTTGATTTAGGATATACCTGAATGGTCTAGTGGTTTTCCCTACTTTCTTCAATTTAAGTCTGAATTTTGGAATAAGGATTTCATGATCTGAGCCACAGTCAGCTCCCAGTATTGTTTTTGCTGATTGTATAGAGCTTCTTCATCCTTGCCTGCAAAGCATATAATCGATCTGATTTTAGTATTGACCATCTGGTGATGTCCATGTGTAGAGTTGTCTCTTTGTGTTGTTGGAAGAGGGTGTTTGCTATGACCAGTGAGTCCTCTTGGCAAAACTCGGTTAGCCTTGCCCTACTTCAGTTTGTGTTCCAAGGCCAAACTTGCCTGGTACTCCAGGTATCTCTTGAGTTCCTACTTTTGCATCCAATCCCCTATGATGAAGAGAACATTTTTTTTTTTTTTTTGGTGTTAGTTCTATAAGGTCTTGTAGGTCTTCATAGAACCATTCAACTTCAGCTTTTTTGGCATTAGTAGTTGGGGCATCGGAGAAGGCAGTGGCACCCCACTGCAGTACTCTTGCCTGGAAAATCCCATGGATGGAGGAGCCTGGTGGGCTGCAGTCCATGGGGTCACTAAGAGTCGGACATGACTGAGCGAATTCACTTTCACTTTTTGCTTTCATGCATTGGAGAAGGAAATGGCAACCCACTCCAGTGTTCTTGCCTGGAGAATCCCAGAGACGGGGGAGCCTGGTGGGCTGCGGTCTCTGGGATCGCACAGAGTCGGACACGACTGAAGTGATTTAGCCGTAGCAGTAGCAGTTGGGGCATAGACTTGGATTAATGTGACACTGAATGGTTTTGCCTTGGAAATGAACAGAGATCATTTGGTCATTTTTGAGATTGCCCCCAACTACTGCATTTTGGACTCTTTTGTTGACCGTGAGTGCTACTTCATTTCTTCTAAGGGATTATTCTTGCTCACAGTAGTAGATATACTGGTCATCTGAATTAAATTAGTCCATTTTAGTTTACTGATTCCTAAAATGTCGACGTTCACTCTTGCCATCTCCTGTTTGACCACTTCCAATTTACCTTGATTCATGGACCTAACATTCCAGGTTCCTATGCAATATTCTTCTTTACAGCATCAAACTTTACTTCCATCACCAGTTACATCCACAACTGGGTGTTGTTTTCTCTTTGGCTTCGTCTCTTCATTCTTTCTGGAGTTATTTCTCCACGTTTCTCCAATAGCATATTGGGCACCTACTGACCTGGGGAGTTCATCTTTCAGTGTCATATGTTTTTGCCGCGTACTGTTCATGGGTTTCTCAAGGCAAGAATACTGAACTGTTTGTTGTTCCCTTCACCAGGGGACCACATTTTGTCAGAACACTCTTCTATGACCCGTCTGTCTTGGGTGGCCCTACATGGCATGGCTCATAGTTTCATTGAGACAAGGCTGTGGTCCATGTGATCAGTTTGACTAGTTTTCTGTGTTTGTGGTTTTTATTCTGTCTGCCCTCTGACAGATAAGGATAAGAGGCTTATGGAAGCTTCCTGATGGGAGAGATGGCTGGGGGGGAAACTGGGTCTTGTTCTGATGGGCTGGGCCATACTCAGTTCAGTTCAGTCAGTTCAGTCGCTCAGTCGAGTCTGACTCTAGGCAACCCCATGAATTGCAGCACCCCAGGCCTCCCTGTCCATCACCAACTCCCGGAGTTTACTCATGTCCATCAAGTTGGTGATGCCATCCAGCCATCTCATCCTCTGTCGTCCCCTTCTTCTCCTGCTCCAATCCCTCCAAGCATCAGGGTTTTTTCCAATGAGTCAACTCTTTGCATGAGGTGGCCAAAGTATTGGGGTTTCAGCTTTAGCATCAATCCTTCCAATGAACACCCAAGACTGATATCCTTTAGGATGGACTGGTTGGATCTCCTTGCAGTCCAAGGGACTCGCAAGAGTTTTCTCCAACACCACAGTTCAAAAGCATCAATTCTTCAGTGCTCAGTTTTCTTCACAGTCCAACTCTCACATCCATACATGACCACTGGAAAAGCCATAGCCTTGACTAGATGGACCTTTGTTGGTAAAGTAATGTCTCTGCTTTTCAATATGCTATCTAGGTTGGTCATAACTTTCCTTCCAAGGAGAAAGCGTCTTTTAATTTCATGGCTGCAGTCACCATCTGCAGTGATTTTGGAGCCCCCAAAATAAAGTCTGACACTGTTTCCATTGTTTTCCCATCTATTTGCCATGAAGTGACAGGACTGGATGCCATGATCTTCGTTTTCTGAATGTTGAGCTTTAAGCCAATCTTTTCACTCTCCACTTTCACTTTCATCAAGAGGCTTTCGAGTTCCTCTTCACTTTCTGCCATAAGGGTGGTGTCATCTGCATATCTGAGGTTATTGATATTTCTCCCAGCAATCTTGATTCCAGCTTGTGCTTCTTCCAGTCCAGTGTTTCTCATGATGTACTCTGCATAGAAGTTAAATAAGCAGGGTGACAATATACAGCCTTGACGTACTCCTTTTCCTATTTGGAACCAGTCTGTTGTTCCATGTCCAGTTCTAACTGTTGCTTCCTGACCTTCATATAGTTTCTCAAGAGACAAGTCAGGTGGTCTGGTATTCCCATCTCTCTCAGAATTTTCCACAGTTTATTGTGATCTACACAGTCAAAGGCTTTGGCATAGTTGATAAAGCAGAAATAGATGTTTTTCTGGAACTCTCTTGCTTTTTCGATGATCCAGCGGATGTTGGCAATTTGATCTCTGTGTCCTCTGCCTTTTCTAAAACCAGCTTGCACAACTGGAAGTTCATGGTTCACATATTGCTGAGGTCTGGCTTGGAGAATTTTGAGCATTACTTTACTAGCTTGTGAGATAAGTGCAATTGTGTGGTAATTTGAACATTCTTTGGCATTGCCTTTCTTTGGGATTGGAATGAAAACTGACCTTTTCCAGTCCTGTGGCCACTGCTGAGTTTTCCAAATGTACTGGCATATTGAGTGCAGCACTTTCACAGCATCATCTTTCAGGATTTGAAATCGCTGAACTGGAATTCCATCATCTCCACTAGCTTTGTTCATAGTGATGCTTTCTAAGGCCCACTTGACTTCACATTCCAGGATGTCTGGCTCTAGGTGAGTGATCACACCATTGTGATTATCTGGGTCATGCAGATCTTTTTTGTACAGTTCTTCTGTGTATTCTTACCACCTCTTCTTAATATCTTCTGCTTCTGCTAGGTCCTTACCATTTCTGTCCTTTATCGAGCCCATCTTTACATGAAATATTTCCTTGATATCTCTTTTTTGAAGAGATCTCTAGTCTTTCCCATTCTGTTGTTTTCCTCTATTTCTTTGCATTGATTGCTGAGGAAGGCTTTCTTATCTCTCCTTGCTATTCTTTGGAACTCTGAATTCAGATGCTTATATCTTTCCTTTTCTCTTTTGCTTTTCACTTCTCTTCTTTTCATAGCTATTTGTAAGGCCTCCTCAGACAGCCATTTTGCTCTTTTGCATTTCTTTTCCATGGGGATGGTCTTGATCCCTATCTCCTGTACAATGTCATGAATCTCCGTCCAAAGTTCATCAGGCATCTGTCTGTCAGATCTAGTCCCTTAAATCTATTTCTCACTTCCACTGTATAATTATAAGGGATTTGATTTAGGTCATACCTGAATGGTCTAGTGGTTTTCCCTGCTTTCTTCAATTTCAGTCTGAATTTGGCAATAAGGAGTTCATGATCTGAGCCATAGTCAGCTCCCAGTCTTGTTTTTGCTGACTGTATAGAGCTCCTCCATCTTTGGCTGAAAAGAATATAATCAATCTGATTTCAGTGTTGACCATCTGGTGATGTCCATGTGTAGAGTCTTATCTTGTGTTGTTGGAAGAAGGTGTTTGTTACGACTAGTGCACTTTCTTGGCAAAATTCTATTAGTCTTTGCCCTGCTTCATTCCATACTCCAAGGCCAAATTTGCCTGTTACTCCAGGTGTTTCTTGACTTCCTACTTTTGCATTCCAGTCCCCTATAATGAAAAGGACATCTTTTTTGGGTGTTAGTTCTAAAAGGTCTTGGAGGTCTTCATAGAACCGTTCAACTTCAGCTTCTTCAGCGTTACTGGTTGGGGCATGGGCTTGGATTACTGTGATTGAATGGTTTGCCTTGTAAACGAACAGAGATCATTCTGTCATTTTTGAGATTGCATCCAAGTACTGCATTTCAGACTCTTTTGTTGACCATGATGGCTACTCCATTTCTTCTGAGGGATTCCTGCCTGCAGTAGTAGATATAATGGTCATCTGAGTTAAATTCACCCATTCCAGTCCATTTTAGTTCCCTGATTCCTAGAATCCCAACGTTCACTCTTGCCATCTCCTGTTTGACCACTTCCAATTTGCCTTGATTCATGGACCTGACATTCCAGGTTCCTATGCAATCTTGCTCTTTACAGCATCAGACCTTGTTTCTATCACCAGTCACATCCACAACTGGGTATTGTTTTTGCTTTGGCTCCATCCCTTCATTCTTTCTGGAGTTATTTCTCCACTGATCTCCAGTAGCATATTGGGCCCCTGCTGACCTGGGGAATTCCTCTTTCAGTATCCTATCATTTTGCCTTTTCATACTGTTCATGGGGTTCTCAAGGCAAGAATACTGAAGTGGTTTGCCATTCCCTTCTCCAGTGGACCACATTCTGTCAGACCTCTCCACCATGACCCTCCCGTCTTAGGTGCCCCCACATGGCATGGCTTAGTTTCCTTGAGTTAGACAAAGCTGTAGTCCATGTGATCAGATTAGCTAGTTTTCTGTGATTATGGTTGTAGTGTGTCTGCCCTCTGATGCCCTCTTGCAACACCTACCATCTTACTTGGGTTTGTCTTACCTTGGACGTGGGGTATCTCTTCACAGCTGCTCCAGCAAAGCACAGCCACTGCTCCTTACCTTGGAGGAGTGGTATCTCATTAAATCCTTAATCCAATTTTCTGTTGATGGGCTGAGTTGTGTTCCTTTCCTCTTGTTTGACCTGAGACCAAACTACAGTAGGGACAATGAAGATAATGGTGACCTCCTTCAAAAGGACTTGAAGTATTTAGTGCCCCTGATGCTGTAGCAGGTCACTGTCAATGCTCCGCTGTAGACCTCTGAACTGTCTGGGTCACAGGCATGTCTGGGTCAGTCTCTTGTGGGGTCACTACTCTTTTCTCGTGGGTCCTAGTGGGCACAAGGTTTTGTTTGTGCCCTCCAAGAGTCTGTTTCCCCAGCCCTGTGTAAGTTCTATAATCAGACTCTTGGAGGGCACAAATCACACACACACACACACACACACACACACACACATACATATGATTTTCTCAGGTCAAACCACTCAGTCCTAAAGGAAATCAGTCCTGAATATTCACTGGAAGGACTGATGCTGAAGTTGAAGCTGATGCAAAAAATTGACTCATTGGAAAAGATCCTCAGGCTGGGAAAAACTGAAGGCAGGAGGAGAAGGGGATGATGGAAGATGAGATGGTTGGATGGCATCACCGATTTGATGGACATGAGTTTGAGCATCTCTGGGAGTTGGTGATGGACAGGGAAGCCTGGCATGCTGCAGCCCATGGGATTGCAAAGAGTCAGGCACAACTGAGTGACTAAACTGAACTGAACTGAAATAGATGCACACATACGTACATACAGTTTTCTGATGCTGTGGGTATCTTATGAAGCAAGCTATGTCCATATTTAAGTTTATCAAAAATTTTCCCCAGCTTTTTTGAGGTACAATTGGCAAAGAAAATTTCACTTGAGGCATATAACATGCTGATTTGATATATGTATACATTGTGAAACAATTACCATAATGAAGCAAATTAACACTCTATCACCTTACATATCACCTTGCAGTTATCATTTATTCTTGAGGGTGTGTGGTAAAATCACTTGAGATCTATTCTCTTAGTAAATTTCAAGTACACAATTCAGTATCATTAACCACACTCTAGCCTCACTTTCAGGGAAGGCAATGGCACCCCACCCCAGTACTTTTGCCTGGAAAATCCCATGGACGGAGGAGCCTGGTGGGCTCCAGTCCATGGGGTCGCTAGGAGTCGGACACGACTGAGCAACTTCACTTTCACTTTTCACTTTCATGCATTGGAGAAGGAAATGGCAACCCACTCCAGTGTTCTTGCCTGGAGAGTCCCGGGGACGGGGGTGCCTGGTGGGCTTCCCTCTATGGGGTCGCACAGAGTCGGACACGACTGAAGCGACTTAGCAGCAGCCTCACTTTACAGATGTGAGAGTTGAGGCATAGAAAGCCAGCTTGAGTCTCCTGACAACAGGCCATGGGCCAGGGCTTCCCCTGCAGAACCAGCCCCTCCAGAGCTCCTGCCTGCCAGGGAGCCTTGTCCAGCCCCTGCTGGGGAGAGCAGTGGCCTCTCCCTCCCTCTTACCCGTTCCCTCTCTCCACATTCCTCTTGAGGGCTTGGCCCAGCCAACTGTGAACGATTGTACCTGACAGGCGAGGCCGAGGTGGGAGCTGTGAGGTGGGGATAGGAGCCCGAGGTGACTTGGTTACATAAGCGCTCCTGGGACAGAGGACAAATACATAAGGGGGAGACTGGCAGGGACGAAAGTGAGTTAGGGCAGAGGAAGACGCCGGGAGCAGAGGGAGAAGAAAGAGGACAGAGCAGAGCAAACATGTCCATCAAGGGCTGGGCAGCTACCTTGCAAGGGGGACACCAAAACAGCCCAGGGTGGACCTTCCTCTGGCTTGTCCCTTCCCCAGTTCCCCTGCCTGGGGAGACTCCAACTTCTCCTGTCTGGGCCCCATTGAGGGGCCAGATGATTCCAAAACCCCTCCAATATCTTTTGGCCAAACACCTTTATTGCTTAATTAACCAGATCCAGGTTCTGTTGCTTGAGCAACACAGAGCCCTTTCCTCCCCAAATACCAGAATCCAAGGGGGTCTAGAAACTTCTAGGCACATGGTAGTCACTCAATATGCATGTTAAGTGAATAAGTAAACAATGGTTACTTAATACTTTCTCTTGTAATAGTTTTACTGTCATATTTTTTCAACCTGAAGGTCACTTTGGTGGGCAAGTAGCCCATTGGGTTATTCTCACCTATCTCTTCTCTGCCACCAACAGGACCATAGTCTCACTCTGACAGGCATTTCGTCCATGGACAAATATTACCCAGGTACTGCGCTGGGAGCCAAGGAGGCAGATGAGAATAGGATGCTAGAATTGTTGATCCAGTATTTCCAGCTTGCTGCACTCTGCATGCATGGTGGGATCTGCACATCAGTGTCTTTGTGGGTGGGTGTGGGGGTCCTGATCATTCCTGGCCAGTGAGTTTATAGCAGGAATGACTGGTGTCACTTCCAGGAGAAAGATTCCATGGTTGTCACGAGGCCTTTCCGGGCTTTCTTAGATTAACACTACAAAACTGTGGCTCCCCTGCCAGCCTTCGGACCTCTGGGGTCTCTGGGTGCCTGGGTGACCATGGTGAGCAGACATCCATGAGGTACATATGCATGAACAAGAAATAAACTTTACTCTTTCATGCAACTGAATGTCAAACATTGTGTGTTTCTGCCAACAGCCTGGCCTCACTTGAATGATTAAATGTGCTGGTCTTCCAGGAGTTTACAGTCTGGAGGGAAGGTGGACACATATGCTCCATCTCTCTGTCTCCCCAGATCCACTCCCACCCCTTTTTTTGTTCCAGGAAGCTGAACTGTGTAGATTCCTCAGTGGGCTGCCTGCCGTCTGGCTTCTGATTGGGTTTGTTCAAGTAGGAGCCCTGGCAGGACATTGGACAGAGATTGGCAACAAAGGCCAGGGTATGTATCCCAGTGCTTTGGGCTGGTGATGGCCCTCAACTGAAAGGCACTCTTCTTTGTGAGGCAATCATTTCCATGCAAATCTCTCTCCTTTGGATTCTGGTAACCACTCTTTCCCCATGACCACTAATCCTGGGTGACACACTGTCCCGTAGGGCACCCCTGCACCTACACTTATGGAACAGCCTCTTTGTGAACAAACATTTGTAGTGGATTAGCAACCTTGAGGGCATTATACTCAGGCAGGGAGGTAAATCAGATGGAGAAAGACAAATACTGCATGAAGTCATTTATATGTGGAATCAAGAAAAGCCAAATTCGTGAGAGCAGAGTCAATTGGTAGTTACCAGGGGCTGGCGGCTGGGGGGATAGAAAAAGATGATGTTTAAGGGCACAAACTTGCCGTGAGTAGTAATTAAGTCCTATGGATCTAAGGCACAGGACTGTGACTCTATGTGTGTGTGTGCTAAGATGCTTCAGTTATGTCCAACTCTTTGGGACCCCATGGACTGTAGCCCACCAGGCTCCTCTGTCTATGGCATTCTCCAGCAAGAATGTTGGAGTGGGTTGCCATGCCCTCCTCCAGGGGATCTTCCCCACCCAGGGATCAAACCTGTGTCTCTTACATCTCCTGCAATGGCAGGCAGGGTCTTTATCACTAGCACCCATCTGGGAAGCCTGTGTGACTCTATAGATGACTAAATAGTGTTATCATCATTAAACTTGCTGAGAGACTAGAATTTAATTATTCCAGCCACTAAAAGGAAATGATAATTATGTGATGTGATAGAGGTACTAATTATCTCTACAATGGCAATCATGTTGCTAAATATAAATGTATCAAATTAATACCTTGTACACCTTAAATATGCACAATGTTATATGTCACATATATTTCTTCTTAAAAATTATTTATTTACTAATTTTTTATTGTACTGGGTCTTTATTGCTTCATCTGGGCTTTCTCTAGCTACAGTGAGTGGGGGCTACTCTTCGTATTGGGGCACTGGCTCTAGGGTGAGTGGGCTTCAGTAATTGTGGCACAGGGGCGCAGTTGCTCTGTAGCAAGTGGAATCTTCCCAGACCAGGGGTCAAACTCATGTCCCCTGTATTGGCAGGTGGATTCTTAACTACTATACCACCAGGGAAGTCAATATCAAATGTATTTCAATTAAAAAAAAAAAGGTAAGCTGTAAATTCCAGCTCTTCCTTCTGTCAGGAGGTCGAGTCTTTTTCCCTTCTCCTTGAATCAGGGCTGGCCTCATGAATCTCTTTGCCCAGTGGAATGTGGTAGTAGTGATGCTGTGTATTGTTCAAGGCGGGATCAGTAGAGACCTGTAACTTCTGCTTCTACACGCTTGGGAACTTTTTTTTTTCTTAGAACGTAGTTGCCAGGCTGTGAGAACCCAAGTTGCGTGGAGAGGCCACAGTTTGGAGAGCTGCAGTATTCTAATCAGCAGCACCAGTTGAGCTTGCAGCCACCAGCCATGTGAGTGAGCCTCCTGGACATCCAGCCTGAGCACTCAGATGATTGCAGCTCCAGGTGACAACATGTATAGAAGAAGAATTGCCAGCTAAGCCCAGTCAATCCCTAGAATCAAAAGAGATACTAAAACTTTATTGTTAAGTCACTATGTTTTGGGGTCCTTTGCTACTTGGCAATATTAACCCAAACAGTATTTTCTGTTAATACATTGTCCTGTTTTGAGAGTATCATCTCTTCTGTTGGGGCTGACTCATTTGTTGTGGTTTTTCAGTTGCTCAGTCATGTCCAACTTTTTGTGACCCCATGGACTGCAGCACACCAGTCTTCCCTGTCTTTCACTATCTTCCAGCGTTGGTACAAACTTATGTTGGTGATGCCATCCAACCTTCTCATCCTCTCTCATCCTGTTCTCCTCATTGTCCTCGATCTTCCCCAGCATCAGGGTCTTTTCCAACCAGTCAGTTCTTTGCATCAGGTGACTGAAGTATTGGAGCTTCAGCTTCAGCATCAGTGCTTCCAATAAATACTCAGGATTGATTTCCTTTAGGATTGACTGGTTTCATCTCCTTGCAATCCAAGGGACTCTCAAGAATACTCTCCAGCACCACAGTTCAAAAGCGTCAGTTCTTTGGTGCTCAGTCTTTATGGTCCAACTCTCAAATTATATGTAACCACTGGAAAAACCATAGCTTTGACTATGCAGACCTTTGTTGGCAAAGTAATGACTCTGTTTTTCAATATGCTGTCCAGGTTTGTAGTAGCTTTTATTTCAAGGAGCAAATATCTTTTAATTTCATGGCTGCAGTCCATGGAGTCACAAAGAGTTGGACATGACTGACTGAACTGGATTGAACTGGAAACAAATTAAGTAAAAGTAAAACAACATCATATAGTACAGTTGTTTTTAAATAAGGCTGCTCATTAGAAGCATATCTGGAGCTTTTAGGTAAAAAAAAGCAAGAGCTGAACATTTGTAATTTTCAAAAAATTCCAAAATAATTCTGATATTCCTCTGGATTTTAAAAGGTGATTACAGGTTTTTCTATCAAATGGTAGTTTTGGTGATATAGAGTTCTATTATTTTTCTATTGACTAATCATTATACAATGGTATTAAGTGAATAATAGTTATATAATCACAATGGTAAAAGATGTTTATAACTTTTCACAATCAACAGCCAGGCAAAAATAAAACATAATGCAATTGTAAGCCATAATGGGAACATGATTAACCTAACAATATAAAATAATTGCATACAATTTTGGGGGGTCAAGCAGAATGATGTGGTAAGTGGAAGTGCATACGTGTTTACATGTTTACAACAGGCATACATGTTTTCATCCACCCAGCCAGCCTATGTCTTTTGGTTGGTGCATTTAAACCATTTACATTCAAGGTAATTATCAATATGTATGATCCTAAGAGTGCCCCGCCGGCTACGTCGCGCACTAAGAGCACGGCCGAGAGGAGCTACCCCACGATCGAGGAAGGACGGCGGTGAGGGCCAGCGCACTAAGCAGGGCGGAGAAGAGCTACCCCACGACCGAGGTCAGGAAGGGCGGCGGTGAGGAGAGACCCCTCGTCCAAGGTAAGGTGCGATGGCTGTGCTTCGCTGGCCGGGAGTAGCCAGGAGCAGCCGGGATGAGATACCCCACCCCCGAGGTAAGAGAAACCCAAGTAAGACAGTAGGTCTTGAAAGAGGGCATCAGAGGGCAAATACACTAAAACCATTCTCACAGATAACTAGTCAATCTAATCACACAAGGACCACACCCTTGTCTAACTCAATGAAATTAAGGGGCAACCTGGGATGGGCGGGTCATGGTGGAGAGATATGACAGGGTGTGGTCCGCTGGAGAAGGGAATGGCAAACCACTTCAGTATTCTTGCCTTGAGAACCCCATGAACAGTATGAAAAGACAAAATGATAGGATACTGAAAGAGAAACTCCCCAGGTCAGTAAGGGCCCAATATGCTACTGGAGATCAGTGGAGAAATAACTCCAGAAAGAATGAAAGGATGGAGCCAAAACAAAAAGAATACCCAGCTGTGGATATGTCTGGTGATAGAAGCAAAGTCCGATGCTGTAAAGAGCAATATTGCATAGGAACCTGGAATGTCAGGTCCATGAATCAAGGCAAATTGGAAGTGGTCAAACAAGAGATGGCAAGAGTGAATGTTGACATTCTAGGAATTAGCAAACTAAAATGGACTGGAATGGGTGAATTTAACTCGGATGACCATTATATCTACTACTGTGGGCAGGAATCCCTCAGAAGAAATGGAGTAGCCATCATGGTCAACAAAAGAGTCCGAAATGCAGTACTTGGATGCAATCTCAAAAATGACAGAATGATCTCTGTTCGTATCCAAGGCAAACCATTCAATGTCACAGTAATCCAAGTCTATGCCCCAACCAGTAATGCCGAAGAAGCTGAAGTTGAATGGTTCTATGAAGACCTACAAGACCTTTTAGAACTAACACCCAAAAAAGATGTCCTTTTCATTATAGGGGACTGGAATGCAAAAGTAGGAAGTCAAGAAACACCTGGCGTAACAGGCAAATTTGGCCTTGGAATACGGAATGAAGCAGGGCAAAGACTAATAGAGTTTTGCCAAGAAAATGCACTGGTCATAGCAAATACCCTCTTCCAACAACACAAGAGAAGACTCTATACATGGACATCACCAGATGGTCAACACCGAAATCAGATCGATTATATTCTTTGCAGCCAAAGATGGAGAAGCTCTATACAATCAGCAAAAACAAGAACAGGAGCTGACTGTGGCTCGGACCATGAACTCCTTATTGCCAAATTCAGACTGAAATTGAAGAAAGTAGGGAAAACCACTAGACCATTCAGGTATGACCTAAATCAAATCCCTTATGATTATACAGTGGAAGTGAGAAATAGATTTAAGGGCCTAGATCTGATAGATAGAGTGCCTGATGAACTATGGAATGAGGTTCGCGACATTGTACAGGAGATAGGGATCAAGACCATCCCCATGGAAAAGAAATGCAAAAAAGCAAAATGGCTGTCTGGGGAGGCCTTACAAATAGCTGTGAAAAGAAGAGAAGCGAAAAGCAAAGGAGAAAAGGAAAGATATAAACATTTAAATGCAGAGTTCCAAAGAATAGCAAGAAGAGATAAGAAAGCCTTCTTCAGTGATCAATGCAAAGAAATAGAGGAAAACAACAGAATGGGAAAGACTAGGGATCTCTTCAAGAAAATCAGAGATACCAAAGGAACATTTCATGCAAAGATGGGCACGATAAAGGACAGAGATGGTGTGGACCTAACAGAAGCAGAAGATATTAAGAAGAGGTGGCAAGAATACACAGAAGAACTGTACAAAAAAGAGCTTCAAGACCTAGAAAATCATGATGATGTGATCACTGACCTAGAGCCAGACATCTTGGAATGTGAAGTCAAATGGGCCTTAGAAAGCATCACTACGAACAAAGCTAGTGGAGGTGATGGAATTCCAGTGGAACTATTCCAAGTCCTGAAAGATGATGCTGTGAAAGTGCTGCACTCAATATGCCAGCAAATTTGGAAAACTCAGCAGTGGCCACAGGACTGGAAAAGGTCAGTTTTCATCCCAATCCCAAAGAAAGGCAATGCCAAGGAGTGCTCAAACTACCGAACAATTGCACTCATCTCACACGCTAGTAAAGTAATGCTCAAAATTCTCCAAGCCAGGCTTCAGCAATATGTGAACCGTGAACTTCCTGATGTTCAAGCTGGTTTTAGAAAAGGCAGAGGAACCAGAGATCAAATTGCCAACATCCGCTGGATCATGGAAAAAGCAAGAGAGTTCCAGAAAAACATCTATTTCTGCTTTATTGACTATGCCAAAGCCTTTGACTGTGTGGATCACAATAAACTATGGAAAATTCTGAAAGAGATGGGAATACCAGACCACCTGATCAGCCTCTTAAGAAATCTGTATGCAGGTCAGGAAGCAACAGTTAGAACTGGTCATGGAACAACAGACTGGTTCCAAATAGGAAAAGGAGTACGTCAAGGCTGCATATTGTCACCATGTTTATTTAACTTATATGCAGAGTACATCATGAGAAATGCTGGACTGGAAGAAACACAAGTTGGAATCAAGATTGCCGGGAGAAATATCAATAACCTCAGATATGCAGATGACACCACTCTTATGGCAGAAAGTGAAGAGGGGCTAAAAAGCCTCTTGATGAAAGTGAAAGTGGAGAGTGAAAGGGTTGGCTTAAAGCTCAACATTCAGAAAACGAAGATCATGGCATCTGGTCCCATCACTGCATGGGAAATAGATGGGGAAACAGTGGAAACAGTGTCAGACTTTGTTTTTCTGGGCTCCAAAATCACTGCAGATGGTGACTGCAGCCATCAAATTAAAAGATGCTTACTCCTTGGAAGGAAAGTTATGACCAACCTAGATAGCATATTCAAAAGCAGAGACATTACTTTACCAACAAAGGTTCGCCTAGTCAAGGCTATGGTCTTTCCTGTGGTCATGTATGGATGTGAGAGCTGGACTGTGAGGAAGGCTGAACGCCGAAGAATTGATGCTTTTGAACTGTGGTGTTGGAGAAGACTCTTGAGAGTCCCTTGGACTGCAAGAAGATCCAACCAGTCCATTCTGAAGGTGATCAATCCTGGAATTTCTTTGGAAGGAATGATGCTAAAGCTGAAACTCCAGTATTTTGGCCACCTCATGGGAAGAGTTGACTCATTGGAGAAGACTGTGATGCTGGGAGGGATTGAGGGCAGGAGGAGAAGGGGACGACAGAGGATGAGATGGCTGGATGGCATCACTGACTCGATGGATGCGAGTCTGAGTGACCTCCGGGAGCTGGTGATGGACAGGGAGGCCTGGCGTGCTGTGGTTCATGGGGTCGCAAAGAGTCGGACATGACTGAGCGACTGATCTTATCTGATCTGATGATCCTATTACCATTTTCTTAATTGTTTTGGGTTTATTTTCTGTAGGTCTTTTCCTTCTCTTGTGTTTCCTGCCTAGAGAATTTCCTTTAGTATTTGTTGTAAAGCTGGTCTGGTAGTGCTGAATTCTCTTAACTTTGCTTTTAACTTCTCCATCAAATCTGAATGAGAGTCTTGCTGGGTAAAGTATTCTTGGTTGTAGATTTTTCCCTTTCATACTTTAAATATATCGTGCCAGTCCCTGCTGGCTTGTAGAATTTCTGTTAAGAAATCAGCTGATAACCTGAGGGGAATTCCCTTGTGTGTTATTTGTTGTTTTTCCCCCTTGATTTTAATATTTTTTCTTTGTCTTTAATTTTTGTCATTTGATCACTACATGTCTAGGTATGTTCCTCCTTTGGTTTATCCTTCCTGGGACTCTCTGTGCTTCCTGAACTTCGTTGACTATTTTTTTTCCTATGTTAGGAAAGTTTTCAGCTATTATCTCTTCAGATATTTTCTCAGGGCCTTTCTCTCTCTCTGCTCCTTCTGGGACCCCTATAATGTGGATGTAGTGCATTCGATGTTGTCCCAGAGGTCTCTTAGGCTGTCTTCATTTCCTTTGATTCCTTGTTCTATATTCTGTTCTGTGGCAGTAATTTCCACCATTCTGTCCTCCAGGTCACGTATCCCTTCATCTTCCCCAGAATAGTTATTCTGCTATTGATTCCTTCTAGTATATTATCCATCTCTGTTCGTTTGTTCTTCAGTATTTAGTCAGCATTTCTTGCGTCTTCTCCATTGTTTTCCTGAGATCCTGGGTCTTCTTCAGATCAGATCAGATCAGATCAGTCGCTCAGTCGTGTCCGACTCTTTGCGACCCCATGAACCGCAGCAGGCCAGGCCTCCCTGTCCATCACCAGCTCCCGGGGGTCACTCAGACTCGCATCCATCGAGTCAGTGATGCCATCCAGCCATCTCATCCTCTGTCGTCCCCTTCTCCTCCTGCCCTCAATCCCTCCCAGCATCAGAGTCTTCTCCAATGAGTCAACTCTTCGCATGAGGTGGCCAAAATACTGGAGTTTCAGCTTTAGCATCATTCCTTCCAAAGAAATTCCAGGATTGATCTCCTTCAGAATGGACTGGTTGGATCTCCTTGCAGTCCAAGGGACTCTCAAGAGTCTTCTCCAACACCACAGTTCAAAAGCATCAATTCTTCGGCGTTCAGCCTTCCTCACAGTCCAGCTCTCACATCCATACATGACCACAGGAAAGACCATAGCCTTGACTAGGCGAACCTTTGTTGGTAAAGTAATGTCTCTGCTTTTGAATATGCTATCTAGGTTGGTCATAACTTTCCTTCCAAGGAGTAAGGGTCTTCTTCAACTATTCATTATTCTGAATTCTTTTTCTGGAAGCTGCTTATCTCCAGTTCATTTAGTCGTTTTTCTGGGGTTTTATCTTGTCCCTTTATCTGTGACGTAACTTTCTGCTTTTTCAACTTGATTAACTTTTGTAATGTGGCTTTTTTTTAGCCTCTGTGGGACTGCACCTTCTTGCTTCTGTCTGCTCTGTGATGGAGGAGGCTAAGAGACTTGTATAAGCTTCTTGATGGGAAAAACTGGGTCTTGCTCTGGTGGGTAGGGCCTTGCTCAGTAAAGCTTTAATCCAATTATCTGCTGATGGGTGTGGTTGCACTCCCTCCCTGGTAGTTGTTTGGCCTGAGGCAACCCAGCTCTGGCCTCTATGGTAGGGTTAATAGTAGGATTATGGTAGGCTTAGCCTTCAAGAGGGCTCACATCAAAGGGAACCTTCCCAGACTGCTACTGTCAGTGCCCCTGTCCCTGTGGTGAGCCCCTGCTGACCCATGCTTCCACAGGAGCCCCTTCAACACTAGCAGGTAGGCTTTACTCAGTCCCCTTTGGGGTCACATCTCATTTCCTCTTGGTCATTGCATGCAAGATTTTGTTTTTAACCCTCCAAGACTGGAGTCTCTGTTTCCCCTAGTCTGTAGAAGTCCTATAGGCAAATCCCACTGGCCTTCAAGGCCAGATTCCCTGGGGACTCCCAGTCCCTTTGTCAGAGCCTCAGGCTGGGAAGCCTCATGTGGTGTTCAGAACCTTCACAACAGTGGGAGAACTTCTTTGGTATTATTGTTCTCCAATTTGTGGGTCACCCACCTGGCAGATGTGGGATCTGATTTGATCATCCCTCCTACCATCTCACCGTGGCTTCTTGTCTTTGGGTGTTGGGTATCTATTTTGGTGGGTTTCAGCCTCCTCCTGTCGATTGTTGTTCAACAGATAGTTGCAGTTTTGGTCCTCTCAAAGGAGGAGATGAGCACACATCCTTCCATTTTGCCATCTGGAACCAGAAGCTTGTAAATATTTCTTATCATTGTGTAATCAGGTTATTTCTAGATTCCCACTGCTCATCAACACTCCTACAGGAAATGTACTTATTTGCATTTTTCAAAAAGTTATTTCCTTAAGCCTGATTTTCTTTGGCCACACCTCTCAACGTATGGTTCCCTGGCCAGGGATCAAACCTGCACCCCCTGTGGTGGAAGCATGGAGGCTTAGCCTGGATGGCCAGGGAAGTCTCTAAGCTTGATTTTTAAAAGCAGATTTTTTATATTGAAACATATGAAGACCTGTTGGCAACCTGCTGCAGTGTTCTTGCCTGGAGAAGCCTGTGGACAGAGGAGCCTGGTAGGCTATAGTCTGTATGGTCACAAAGAGTCGAATGTGACTGAGGCAACTTAGCATGCGTGCGTGAAGATTTGTATGACTCAGAAAGTTTGTAATAGTATACATACATGGTAAAATAAGGTTATTTTTAAAGTTTATTTTTTGTTGGATAATATGTTCAAATGGTTAACAAACAGAATGCCAATGTTACCGAGTCCAAGCTTGCTCTGCTTGCCACATGACAGGCCAATAAATCCAGGAGAAGACAAGGTGTTAAGGCAAGGAATAAGAAAGCTGGCTGACCGAGGAGATGGCAGACTAACATCTCAAAATAACCACCTTGTTGAAGCCAGGATGCCAGGCTCTTTTATGGATCAGAGATGGAGGGAGGTGAAGAAACAAAGGAAAAAGACCATTTGATTCTTGCAAATATCTCCTAGAATGGCAAGTCTCAGGCAGGGGGATGCATTAGTTTTGCTTCCTTACAGCCATTTCACAGGTGGTGTGAAATGGAGTATCTCCTGCCATATTAATAAACAAGGATGCCACAGCTTTCTGCAATTATGGCCCCCCAGGTGTGAATTTCTGAGCCATGTTGGTAAACAGCAAACAAGGGGGCACCATTTCCCACACAAAGAACTCAAGAATGTCACAGTCCTTCATAGGTGGGCAGGGTCAGATGATCTCCCTGAGAGGTAAACACAGAGCACTTTAGTGTAAGGATCAGGTGGAGGAGGGCAAGGGCTCTCTGAGGCAGGTGCTATGTATGCCTATAATAACAAAAGCGGCAAAATAAGAGTTCAAGTCACAGAAGTAGATCCAGCATGGGGTCAAAATTGACCCTTTCTGGTTCCACAAAATGACACCCAGTGTAAAATCCCATCTGCAGGGGCCTGCGGGGAGCTTTCCATGGATGAGGACAGGTGTCAACTCTGGTGGGTGCAGCCAGGGGCTCGGTGAGAGGAAAGTGGCATTTCTTATTCCTGGGTCAGTGACTCTGGTGTGGTGGGTGCCCTCCAGCCTCCATCTCAGCCCCTCTCTCCCCTCAGCCTATCTTTCTTCCTACAGCCATGCACCCAGGTCATTTCCCACACAGGTAACCACTGCTCTTCATGTCTTCTGCAGGCTTTCTGAAGTTTTCATTTTTAAAAATTCAAGTCCAAGGTGTGATGCTGTGATTGGTAATAAGAAATATATATTTGGTCCTCATCTCTGCTCCTGGCACAGAGCTCTTAAAAAACCTTGGCTTTTCCTGTGATGAAAGGAAAAAGAAGTCTTTTGTTATGCTAGGCACCTAGGCAGGGGGCTGGTGGTCAGGGGAAGCAACCACATGTTAGAGGATAGAAACTTTCAGTCCCACTTTTCTGAGGGGAGAGGAGCTAGATTGAATCAATCAGCAGTGTCTAGTGATTTAATCAACCATGCCTCTATAAACAAGTCTTCATGGAAACCCCAAAAGGGTGGGTTTCAGAGAGCTTCTGGGATGGTGAACATAGGAAGATTGGAGAGAGAGGTGTCCTTGGAGAGGGCACAGAGGCTCCACATGCCTTCCTCCATGCCTTGCCCTATGTATCTTCCACCTGGCTGTTCCTGAGTTGTATGCTTTTGTAATAAGCCCAAAATGTTTCTCTGAGTTCTGTGAGCTACTCTAGCAAATAAATCAAACACAAGGAAGCTCCAATTTCTAGCAGATCACTCAGAAAGAAGTGAGGCAACAACCTGGATATACTATTGGTATCTTGGCAAAGGGTGTAGGGGTGAGGGGGTCTTGTAGGACTGAACCCACAACCTGTGGGACCTGGTGCTATCTCCAGGTAGATTGTGACAGAATTGAGTTGAATTGTAGGACAGGCAGGTGGTGTCAAAAGAATTGGTGGTGTGAGAAAAAACATTGTAATTGGTGCACAATCACTACAAGCAAATATGAACAGTCACACTTTTCATGTAATATATCCCTTCTGCACGATTGCAAGAGATGAAAACTTCTCCCATGTATTGGAATGGTCTTCCATGAAACTGGAGTCTGAGTTGTGTACTGCGTTCTATGTTAGGGCTGGGATTTTGAGTTGGTGGAGTGTCTTCTGACCCAGTGAGCAGCTGGAGCTGGGAGCCCCTCTGGACTCAGCTCCCCTGGCTGGTGCAGTACCTGGGGGAGCAATGGCTGATCAGGTATGGGCATGGGTGAAGGGAATGGGGTGAGGAAGGGTCACCCCTCATGTGTGGTGGTGGAGGGTGGGGGCAAGAGTTCTTGATGAGTTTTCTCTCTTGACTCAGAAAACAAAACAGAAGCAAAATTCCTTCCACCCCTTCCATCGCCCATAAACTCTGTCCTTGGTTAATCAATCCCACTTCCCTTGGTTGCAGGCTAAAGGAGGGGATATTAACATTCCCTTTGGTAGAGGGAAGAGCTGTGTGAGGGGAAGGCCTACCTGACAGCAGCCTGTGTCCCTGGGAGGGCACTTGGTCTTCCTCTGTGTCTCTTGGGAGGGTTGTATGAAGCCCAGGAGTGAAGGCAATGGTGTCTGAACAGACTTCTGAGCCCATTGAGAAACAGTTAAATTGTATGAAAGATGTCTTAGTCAGCTTGGGTTGCTAAAATACTACAGCCTGGGTGTCTTAAACAACAGACATATATTTGTCACAGTTCTGGAGGCTGGGAAGTTTGAGATTAGGATGTCAGCAGGTTGGGTTCCTGGAGAGATCTCTTCCTGGCTTGCAGATAGCCACCTACAGACAGAAAGAGAGGGCTATTATCTCTGCAGGTCTTTATAGGAGTACTAATCTCCCATGAGGGGGCCCCACCCCCATGACCTCATTACCTCCCCAAGGCTCCACCTCCAAACACAATCACATGGGAGGTTAGGACTTAAATGTATGAATCTGGGCGAAGGGCATAAACATTTAATCCATGACAGAAGGACCACAGTCTGTATGTAGAGGACCCTGGCTGGGCAAGAGGAGAGGGCTGTACACTGGGGGGAGTTAGGTGTGAGAAAGCCAGGCAGCTCTACCTGGACTTGAGGGGCAGAGGTAAGTGCATTCAGGCAAATACCCACGAGTGGCAACTAGCACCTAGGAAGTCAGAGGGGGGTGTTCTTGGGGGCACCGCCCAGGGAACAAGGAGGGAGCAGCAGGCAGAGGGAGAACGGGGGCCTCTGTGCTTTACCAGGAGCCCCAGCCCACCTCACAGGAGCAGAGCTGTCCCATGCTGGGGCCAGGACTGGGCCTCTGCACCCCATGTCAGTGGGCTGACTGCAGACTCTGGGTGCATCTGCCTACCTGCTTCCTGAAGGGAAGAGGCTGGGGGGGAGACTCAGCTTCCAGCAGACATTCACTGTCTCTGTTCTCTCTCATCCACTCTCCATCTCCTTGTCTCAGCAGTGTCCCTTGCTGGTCTCAAGGCTTTACTTGGGGACTGACCAAGATCTTCATTTTCAAGGTCTCCACTCCCTACCTAGGCTGTGGCTACCGTACTTGACCATTTCCCATGTGCCATGGACTGAGTATTTGTGTCCCCCTAGATTCATATGCCACTTAGCAGCAGCAGCAGCAGATTCATGCTGACATCCTAACTCCCAATGTGGTGATATTAGGAGGTGATTAAGTCATGAGGATGGAGTCCTCAGGGATGGAATTAGTGCCCTTATAAAACATCCCCAGAGAGCCCCTCTTTCTGCCATGTGAGGATACAATGAAGAGTTGACATCTGCAATCCGGAGAGGCCCTTACTAGACTATGACCCTGCTCTCAACCTGATCTTGCATTTCCAGGCTCCAAAACTGTGAGAAAAAAACTTCTGTTGGTGAAAAGCCAGTCTGTAGTACTTTGTTACCGCAGCTGAACTAACTAAGATGCTCTCAGAGGCTGGCACGAGGTGCCCAGCTGTAGTCATGGGGACGCTAAACACACTCGCCCCTGACCCCTTGGTGGGAAGGCACGCTGCCTCTCCCACTAATCCGAGGTGGTTCCTCCTGTCCAGATGGCGGCTCCTTTCTTTGCCTGCTCGTCTCTCACCACGAGGAGCTCAAAGGGACCAGATGGCAGCTGTAGCTTGAAATTTAACGGGATCTTTGCTGTCCCCTACTGGAGATGTCTCCTCTGAGATCAAGGCCCTGCCATCCTGCAGAGCCCAGAGCTGGAGCTGAGTGGGAGAGCTGCCCTGCCCTCCAGGTTTCACCCAGCCGGCTCCCAGGATCCACCCCCTCACCTGCCCCGGGGGCACTTGAGTTTGCAACTTGATCATGACTGTTTTCCAGCTTCACTTGCAAGTTCTCACTTGAAACAATTTGGACAAGACTCCCTTTCTTCTTCCTCCGGATGGCATTTCCTGAGACTCCCACTAGAGGGCGACGTCTCTTCATTCTGTTACATTTGTCTCTGGCCAGACACGTTTTGGTTCTGAGTGTCTCTGGCGGGCCCCGTGCTTTGGGCTTTGTTATAAGTCCGAGTACCCTGACAGCTTTCCGAACTGACAGCCCCGCACCTCCCAGGGGCCCCTGTGGCCCTTGGACCCCTGGAATCTGACACACCACATGGGACACATTTTTAAAGGTGTATGAGAACTTTGAGGATTAATGATGTTATTTACAACGTGTGTGCATATGTATTTGTTTGTTAATTCATTCAATTATTCACTCATTCTTGGTCCTATTCTTTCAAGAACCAAGGTAAGTCTATTACTTATCCAGCAGTTTTGTAAACAGCATCATAAACACAAGAGTCAGCCTACTTGCAGCTGAATTTGCTTGGGGTCTGAGCTGTCAAAATTGCTACAAATTTATTGCAAAATAAACTACTACAAAGCCATTGGTTTGCTCACAGCTGTGTCACAGGACAGGGCTTGTCTGTGCTCTGGGCTGGAGGGTCCGAGGTGGCCTCTGGTGCTCTGGGGCTCTGTTCATATGAGTTTTCTCCCCAGTAGAGCAGTTGCCCTGTTTCTTACCATGAGGCTGGGTTCCCAAAGGAACCAATCCAAAGTTCCCACAAAGCAAGCATAAAGCTTGCCGACATCCTATTGGCTGAAGCGAGTCCCAAGATCACGGCCAGTGAGTGTGGAAGAAACTGCACAAGGGCATAGCAGTGGGGGCCACCAAGGCTCTATCACTTTCATCTTTCTTGCAGTGCTGTCGTGTCCCACAGCCCTGGGTTTGAATCCTGACTTTGCAACATGTTAGATCATCTGGGTTGACGTCCTCCCACACTCCTAAATTCATATGCTGACGTCCTAACACTTAAGACTGCAGAATGTGGCCCATTCGAAGATAGGGTCTTTACAGAGGTAATCAGGTTGAAGTGAGGTCATCAGGGGCCCTAATCCAATCTGACAGGTGTCCTAATAAACGGGGGAAATTTGGACATGGACACACAAGAGGGAAGAAGTGAAGACAGAGGGAGATGCGGCATCCACAAGCTGAGGAGAGAGGTCCGGGACGCCTGCTTTCTCACAGCTCGCAGGAGGAGCCACGCCTGCTGACACTGTGATCTTGGACTCGAAGCTTCCAGCACTTCCAGAATTTAAACCCAGGTTATGTATGGTACTTTGTTCCGGCAGCCATAGGAAACTCTTACATAGCTCTGCAACCTTGGACAAGTTATACAACTTCTATGTACTGCAGCTTTCTCCTCAGTAAGATATGAGTAGTAATAATACTTGTAAGTATTATTACCTTTGAGACTTGTTGATACAACAGGCAATTAACAAGCACCTCTTACCTGCCAAACACAGTGGTCAGCATTGGCGGTGCTGCAGCAAAGTAGGCAGGGGAGGCTCCCAATCTCCCGGAACTTACCTTTCGTACAGATAGAAGGTAAACAAGTAAATAAAATAGTTGAGATGACTTCAGATAGTGATCAGTGCTGTGAAGAAAAAACAATAAAATCATGTGATGGAAAATAATGGGCATGATGGGGGCTCCTTTGGACACGGTGGTCAGAGATGCCTCTGTGAGTGGAGACCTGCCGCACAGGAAGGAGCGATGGGGCGAAGGTGAGAGGGAAGAGCAGTTCATACAGTGGAAACAGCAGGTGCGAAGGGCCTGAGGTGGGAATGACCTTCTGTGTTTGAGGAACAGAAAGAAGGAAAGAATGGTTGGAGCACAGTTAGCATGCTGGAGAGTGTTGGGGCCATGATGTTGAGTGACGTGGTCAATGTCAGATCTATAGGACCTTGTCGTCAGAAGCTTGTATTTTATTCTGAGTGGTGAGAAGACGTGGGAGGTTGACAACGAGGCAGAGGCATAATCTGTTCTGTGAATTGAGGCACTCCTTCTGGCTGCTGGGCCAGAGAGAATGTTCTGAGGGGCCATGGGGAATGTCAGAGGGCTTCTGTCTAACCCAGACTGCGTGATGGTCTTGACCCTCTTTGTCCTTGCACTACTGAGGTCAGCAAAATAATGTCCCCCATCACAAAGGATGCCAATGTACTAATGTCTAGAATGTTACCTTACATGGCAAAGGGACTTTGCAGACACAATTAAGTTGAGGATCTTGATATGGGAGATGATCCTGCATTATCCAAGTGGACACCATGAACTCACAAGGGTCCTTACAAGGGAAAGAGGGAGACAGGAGGGTCAGAGTCAGAGAAGGAGGTGTAACAATGGGCGCAGAGGTTGGAATGTGCAGGCTGCTCCCTGGATGGGGCCACAAGCCAAGGAATGTGGGCAGCCTCTAGAAGCTGGAAAAGTCAAGGCAACAGATTGTCCCCTAGAAGCTCCACAAAGAACCAGCTCTACTAACATGTTGACTTTTAGCCAATTGAAACCTGTTTAAGACGCCTGATCTCCAGAACAATGAGATGAGAAATAAGTGTGGTTTTATTCATTTTCTTCTGACTACTTTTTAATAATTTTATTTGTTTACTTATTTATTCATCTCATGCTCATTATTTTGGCTATGCTGGATCTTTGTTGCTGCATGGGCTTTTCTCTGGTTGTGGCGAGAGGGGGCCACTCTCTAGTTGTGGTGTGTGGGCTTCTCATTGCAGTGGCTTCTCTTATTGTGGAGCACAGGCTCTAGGGCCTGTGGGCTTCAGTAGTTGCCACACGTGGGCTCAGTAGTTGTGAGTTTGTGGCTCCTGGGCTTCAGAGCACAGCCTTTAGTTGCTCTGTGCAGCGCACGGGCTGTAGCTGCTTTGTGACATATAGAATCTTCCCAGACCAAGGATCAAACCTGTATCTCCCGCACTGGCTGGTGGACTCTTTACCACTGAGCCACCAGGGAAGCCTAAGTGTGATTTCAAGTCATAAATTTCTGATAACTTGTCATAGCAGCAGTAGGAAACTGACACACCCATTTCCTTGGAGAACCCTGAAGCTGGTAGAAAACGTTACCTCCCCAGCAGGCCTGGCTTTCTCACCAGTGTACCCCTGATGCTCCACGACAGGTCAGAATCGTCCACCAAACCCAAGAGAAGCAGGAGAAGGAGAGGTGGGTGCAGAATGAGCCATAATCAACGGGGAACCTACACCTCAGGAGCACCCCTGGAGCCTCCTCTTGAGGCTGAGCGAGAGCTGCTCAAGCACCTTGGCTAAGAGTGTGGAGCCCCACCTGATGCCCAAGCTCACTGGCTATGTGCACATTTGTATTCAGCATGGATAAATAACTAACGCAAAGGGATTTATTTTTAACAGAAAACATTTCAGAGAAAAATACATATAAAGAATCCATGCTGGCTGGACTGTGGGGAACAGAGTATGCATTTAATTCAACACAAGCATATGCTTCGAGCCTTCCAGTGTGTTATATAGGAAGCTGCCTAGTTTCCTGTGGCTGCCACAACAAAGTGCCACAAAATAGGTGGCTTAACATCAGGCACTTGTTCTCTCACCGTTCTGGAGGTGAGAAGTCCAAAATCAAGGTGTTGGTGGAGCCACGCTCCTGCTGAAGGGGAGACTGTTCTTGCCTCTTCCCGCTCTTGGTGGGCCCAGGTGGCCCTTGTCTGGAGGTAGCACCACGGCCATCTCTGCTTCTATCTTCACACAGCCTTCTTCCCTGTGTGCCATTGGACTTAGGGCTCATTCTAAGCCAGGATGAGCCCCTGTTAAATAATCACATCTACAAATTTCCAACTAAGATCATATTCTGAGGTTCTGAGTGGACATTAATTTTTGAGGGACACGTTCAACTCACTAGTTCAATTGCTCAGCTGTGCCCAACTCTGCAACCCCATGGACTGTAGCACGCCTGGCTTCCCGGTCCATCACCAACTCCCGGAGCTTGCTCAAACTCATGTCCATTGACTCAGTGATGCCATCCAACCATCTCATCCTCTGTCATTCCCTTCTCCTCCTGCCTTCAGTCTTTCCCAGAGTTAGGGTCTTTTCCAATAAGTCTGTTCTCCGCACCAGGTGGCCAAAGTATTGCAGATTCAGCTTCAGCATCAGTCCTTCCAATGAATATTCAGGGTTGATTTCCTTTAGGATGGATTGGTTTGATCTCCTTGCAGTCCAGCGGACTCTCAAGAGTCTTCTCCAATACCACAGTTCAAAAGCATCAATTCTTCAGCGCTCAGCCTTCTTTATGGTCCAATGCTCACATCCATATATGACTACTGGAGAAACCATAGCTTTGACTAGATGGAGCTTTGTTGGCAAAATAATGTCTCTGCTTTTTAATATGCTGTTTAGTTTGGTTAGAACTTTTCTTCCAAGGAGCAAATGTCTTTTAATTTCATGGCTGCAGTCACCGTCTGCAGTGATTTTGGAGCCCAAGAAAACAAAATCTGTCACTGTTTCCATTATTTCCTCATCTATTTGCCATGAAGTGATGGGACTGGATGCCATGATCTTAGTTTTTTGAATGTTGAATTTTAAGCCAACTCACTATAGAATCAATGGAAAAGGAACTCATTTGGTTTTCACTGCAATCCTGTGATACAAATAAAAAAGGGATAGTTTTGTCCTTATTTTACAATTGAGGAAACTGAGGTTCAGAGAGACTTAGCAGCTTGCCTTAGCCACTGAACCCATTCATTCAATTAAAAAATAAGTGTTATAGGGACCAGGCACTGTCCTAGGTGCTGGGAACACAGTCACCAGCAAGACGGAAAAACTTCCTGTCCTGTTAGAACACACTTTGTAGCTGCTGCTGCTACTGCTAAGTCGCTTCAGTCGTGTCCGACTCTGTGCGACCCCATAGACGGCAGCCCATCAGGCTCCCCTGTCCCTGGGATTCTCCAGGCAAGAATACTGGAGTGGGTTGCCATTTCCTTCTCCAGTGCATGAAAGTGAAAAGTGAAAGTGAAGTCGCTCAGTCGTGTTCGACTCTTAGCGACCCCATGGACTGGAGCCTACCAGGCTCCTCTGTCCATGCGATTTTCCAGGCAAAAGTACTAGGGTGGGGTGCCATTGCCTTCCCTGCACTTTGTAGCTAGGGAGAGACAATTAGCACGACCTGTGGACTAAGGCACTAAAGCTTGTAGCCCCTTAGTTGGTGTGAGTGCTACAGTGAAATGCAGGGCACAGGGCCGTGGGATGTGCTGATGTTGCTGTTCTAAATAGGGCATCCAGAGATACTGCGAACCTGCGAGCCGAGGCTTGGAGGAGTGAGAGGAAGCCTGTCTTTATATGGGGAACAGCATTCCAGGGAAACAGCGTTTGCACTTCCCAGCATGCCATGTTGCCTTCTATCTCCTCTGGGCCAGGTTGAATTTTGTCACCCCTAAGGGTCGAAGGCGGGGAAGGCAATGGCACCCCACCCCAGTACTTTTGCCAGGAAAATCCCATGGACGGAGGAGCCTGGTAGGCCCCAGTCCACGGGGTCGCTAAGAGTCGGACACGACTGAGCGACTTCCCTTTCACTTTTCACTTTCATGCATTGGAGAAGGAAATGGCAACCCACTCCAGTGTTCTTGCCTGGAGAATCCCAGGGACGGGGGAGCCTGGTGGGCTGCCGTCTGTGGGGTCGCACAGAGTCGGACACGACTGAAGCGACTTAGCAGTAGCAGCAGCAAGGGTCGAAGGTGCCTTCCTCTCCGCCATTTAAAATGCAGCCCTTGAGCATCTGGCGGACCACGTACAAATCCCTGAAAGTGGCTTGCAATGGAGCCCAGTGGCCACAGGGTGGCAGAGCTTCCCGCAGAGATGGCTCCTCACCCAGCTCGGGGGAGGTTGTAGAATAAGCGGTTAACTTAGATCCGTTTCTCTTTGTCCTTGAAAGGACAGAAACTTTGGGTGCCAATGAGCAGGCTTCTTTGTGTCTTATGGCTCCTTGTGTTTACACCTCTGAAGGTGAGGGTGAGGAATGGAGGGCCAGAGTATGAAAGGAGAGTGGAACTCTCCCAGGGGACTGTTGAGATGACCGCAGATGCAGGATGAGATAAGGAATTTGGGGCGTAGAGAGGGCAAGTTAGTGACCCAAGACCACACAGCTGATTGTGCCAGAACTGCATCTTTTGGTCCCTGGACCAGTTCACCAGTGTACCACTCCGCTTGCTTCCCCAGGCCTGGGGCTCAGCATTGGCTCAGTGCGGGGGAGTTTCAAGGCTGAGTGGGAGAGGAGTGGAATGAGCACTGGATGGAGAGTCCAGAGATGTGAGCTTCACACTCAGCTCATGGGATGTGGCATCAGAAAGGAGATCCATCTCTGTTGCTGGGATAGACCGTAAGACTCAGCTTTCTTATTTGCAGAATGGGAATAAAAAATTGGGTGATACCTGTGTGCAGAGACCAAACGTGGGCCAGTCTTTGGGATGAGATCTTTATTCTGACCTTTAAATGCCTATGGCAGGAGAACTTTTACAATGATTCCAACTTTGGGGAATCAGTTACACCTGGTTTCAAAGCCCATCTGTTATGTGTACAGCCTTAACTTCTCTGAGCCTCAGTTCCCTCCTCTGTAAAATGGATCTAATAATATCATGGATTAAATGAGATAATCCAGGTAAAGAGCCCAGCCCAGTCTTTGACATTATAAATGTTCACTCTGTATCAATCCTGGAGTCGGTTGGGGAGGGCAGGGCAGCTAAGAGCAGAATGGAGGTGAGGATGCTCAGAAACATAGTCAGGATAAAAGCTTGAGAACACCTAGTCATTTTGCTGGGTGGCAAGGGGAAGTTGAGAGTCCAGGTTTTAGATTTAAAGTAAAGATAAAATAGTCACAGTATCTACTGTTTGTTAAGCACACATGTAACTTTATTTGTTTCTTATAATCATGTATAATCATGTTGTTAAAGTGCTGCACTCCATATGCCAGCAAACTGGAAAACTCAGCAATGGCCACAGGACTGGAAAAGGTCACTTTTCTTTCCAATCCCAAAGAAGGGCAATGCCAAAGAATTTTCAAACTACCATACAATTGCACTCATTTCACATGCTAGCAAGATAATGCTCAAAATCCTTCAGGCTGGGCTTCAACAATATATGAATCAAGAGCTTCCAGATGTACAAGCTAGATTTGGAAAAGGCAGAGATCAGATTGCCAACATTCATGGGATCATAGAAAAAGCAAGAGAATTCCAGAAAAACATCTGGTCCATTGACTACGTTAAAGCCATTGTGGATGGCTGTGAGCCACTATGTGGATCACAAGAAACTGGAAAATTCTTAAAGAGAAAGGAATACCAGACCACCTTACCTGCCTTTTGAGAAACCTGTATGCAGGTCAAGAAACAAGTTAGAACTGAACATGGAACAATAGATTGGTTCAAAATTGGGAAAGAAGTACATCAAGGCTGTATATTGTCACCGTGCTTATTTAACTTCTATGCAGAGTACGTCATGCAGAATGCAGGGCTGGATGAATCACAAGCTGGAATCAAGATTGCCAGAAGAAATAACAACCTCAGATATGCAGATGACACCACACTAATGGTAGAAAGTGAAGAGGGACTACTAAAGAGCCTGTTGATGAAGGTGAAAACGGAGAGGAAAAAGCTGGCTTCAAACTCAACATTCAAAAAGCTAAGATCATGGAATCCAGTCCCATCACTTCATGGCAAATAGATGGGGAAAAAACGGAAATAATGGCATATTTAATTTTCTTGGACTCAAATAACTGTGGATGGTGACTGCAGCCATGAAATTAAAAGATGTTTGCTTCTTTGGAGAAAAGCTGTGGCAAACGTAGACAACGTACTAAAAGGCAGAGACATAACTTAGGTGACAAAGGTCTGTTTAGGCAAAGCTATGGTTTTTCCAGTAGTCATGTATGGATGTGAGAGTTGGACCATAAAGAAGGTGAGTATTAAAGAATTGATGCTTTTGAAATGTGGTGTTGGAGAAGACTCTTGAGAGTTCCTTGGACAACAGGGAGATCAAACCAGTCAATCCTAAAGGAAATCAACCCTGATTATTCATTGGAAGGACTGATGCTGAAGCTTAAGCTCCAATAATTTGGCCACCTGATGCGAAGAGCCAGCTAATTGGAAAAGACCCTGATGCAGGGAAAGATTAAGGGCAGGAGGAGAAGGGGGCAACAGAGGATGAGATGGTTGGATGGCATCATCCACTCAATGGACATGAGTTTGAGAAAACTACGGGAGATAGTGAAGGACAAGGAAGCCTGGTGTATGGCAGTCCCTGGGGTCAGAAAGAGTCAGACATGACTTAGCAACTAAACATCAATCATACAAGAGGAAGGCGCTGTTATTAAACTCATTTATAGACGTGGTGACTGAAGCTTAGAGAGGTTAGTAACTTGCCTGAGGTCACACACTTGATAAGTAGCAGAGCCTGAAGTTTTAGCTGTCAAATCGCTGGGCTCAGCCATGGGGCTGTAACGTCTCTTGGCTTCTCTAATATTCCATTACCCTCATCTATACTCTTGGGATGATAAAATCTACAGGAACCTATTTTGTGATGCAGGTTCCAACCCTCCAGGATAGTTTCCAATATTTCTAAAAAAAAAAAAACACAATAAGAATTGTAGCCTAGCTCCAGGAAAGAAGTGAATCAACTTTTAAAAAACAATTACCCCTTTAAGATTTTACTTATTTTCATCTTTCTACTATGATAATTTTTACAATGGTATACAAACATTATGTGTAGTAGATTCATAGCCCAGCTTCAATGGCTATCAACATTTGCCATCTTGTTTCATCTATTCCCACACTCGAAATTCAATTTTTTTTTTCTTCAAGAGGAATTTCTCAAGATTTATCCTAAAAGAAAATCTTGTCAACTCCACCCTATTCCTCCTGTAGCACAATTTCCCCCTCAACCTGATTGTTACATTATTGACATATGACATTGTTAAGTGTCAAGTGTAATGTAATGATTTGATATATGTTAATATTGAAAAGTTATTGCCACAATAAGGTTAGTTGACACATTCATCACTTTACATAGTTACAGAGTTTGTTTTTATTTTTGTGGGGGAGGAGAACTTTAAAAATCTACTTTCTTAGCAACTTAGCAATTTTCAAATGTACAGTACAGGATTATATAGTCACAACGCTATATATTACAGCTTCAAAACTTATTCATCTTATAACTGGAAGTCACTTTGTTTGCTTTTGCTGGGAGTATTTAAAATCTGAGGCAGCATATCATTTTATGGCCTGGATCTTTTATATTTGTCTTGTTGACTCATGCTGGCCTGTGGGGGTCTACCTCTAACAGTAAAGGTGTGTTCCATTGCAAGAAAGAGAAGATTCCAATAATAGAGCTTAAACAATAAAGGCATTTGATTGATTTGTAACATGCAAAGTCTGAAAGTAGGCAGTTAAAGGATTGGGGAAGTGACTCATTGATTATTAGGCACTAGAGTGTTATCTCTAAGAAGTCTTGGTCTTTACCTCATGGCCCCAAGATGGCTGCCAAAGCTCTAAGCATCATGTCCTCACACAATAGCATTCAAAACACAAAGGGTAGGAGGAAGAGATCAAGAGATCAAGGTATTTTCTTATTGGAACCTGCAGGAATAGTAATGATCCCACAGAGTGTTTTTGAAAAATGTTTGGAAACATTGATGTTGTCACAATGACTTGAGGGTGCCAAGGGCATTTAGAGCATGGGGGCCAGAGATGTTATGTATCCTGCAATGCTTGGGACAGTCCCCCTAGTGAAGAATGTTCCTACTAGAAATTCATTATAATCATCTGAAACTAGAACCTAACTCTACTTTGCATGTAAACACGACATGCTTTGAGGGTTTTAACGTTGACCAGTTTTTTCAGGGATGCAGCTACAGACTGTCATAGAGATAGCCTGGACTTTGTTTTATTGAGAATGTTAACAAGAATTTCTCCCTGTCTTCTTCAGGAGCTCACATTACTGGTGGCAACCGGCTCAGTGGTGTCTGAGGGACTCCCCACAGGCTGCCTGTCCATGCTTGTGGTGTTTGTGGTCATTCCCTTTATCGTGATTTTGAGTCTCTCTGTAAGCACATGGTTGCTGCATCCTGATGACTTCCAAGTGGTGGTGTCTGGGTATCAATATATCGAAATGCCTATTATTTTTTATTATAGATACCCTTTAATTTTTTTCTTTGTATTGCAACTAGCTTATTGTTCTGATTTAATGAAAAAATTATGTGTGTGGGTATCCTTGAATTTCCCTTCAGGGGAGTAATATAGGGACAACAAACACTTTTATTATAATAAAGGAACTATTGGGTCTAAAAAGTTGTGGCCCCTTAGCTTGGAAGTTTCTCCTGGAGTTGAGCCACCTTCCTTGAGAGCTTGGCCATTCCATCCTGCACAAGACTGGGGAGCTGTTGGCAAGGAAGAAGTGGTGACTGTTGGGAGGAGACCACTGGTGTCTCTCGTCCACTGACCATGGGCTGCAAAGGCTCAGCAAATTTCCTGGAGTCCAGGGTGGTTCAGAAAGAACAAAGCTCCTAACAACTGAGTAGGAGTAGCAGTGGGAAAGAGAGGTGTGCGTGTGTGCAGGGCAGGGCAGGAGGTAGTGTTTAGCAAGTGTTATGAGTGGCTAAATATGTAGGTGTACAAGGTGTATGCATGTATGTGTGTCATGTATCTGTATATACACCACGTGTACACATGCATTGTATATGCATTTGTGGTATGTATGTGGTATATATATATATGTATGCAGTATGTATATGTGCATATGGTACATATAAATGTGTGTGGTATGCACCTGTATATGTGGCATGCATATGAATGTGTGGTATATAAATGTATATATGTTGTATGTATATATTTTTATTTTATTATTTATTAAAATTTTTATTATATGTTGAAGTATAGTTGATTTACAATGTTGTGTTAGTTTCATGTGTATAGCAAAGTGATTCATATACATATATCTATTCTTTTTCAGGTTCTTCTCCAATTAGGTTATTACAGAATATTGAGGAGACTTCCTTGTGCTCTATAGTAAGTTCTTATTGACTATCTATTTTATAAGTATTAGAGTGTATATGTTAACCCCAGACTCCTAATTTATCACTTTTCCCACCTTTTTGCCTTTGGTAATCCTAATTTGCTTTCTATGTCTGTGAGTCTGTTTCTGTTTTGTAAATAAATACATTTGTATCATTTTTTTAGATTATACATATAAGTGATATGATATGATATTTGTCTTTCTCTGGCTTGCTTAACCTAGTATGATAAACTCTAGGTCCATCAATGTTATTGCAAATGGCATTATTTCATTTTTCATGGCTGAGTAGTATTCCACTGTATTTATGTATCACATCTTTTTAACCCATTCCGCTGTTGATGGAAATTTAGGTTGTTTCCATGTCTTGGTTATTGCAAACAGTGCTGCAATGAACATTAGGGTGCATGTATGCTTTTGAATTATGGTTTTCTCTGGATATATGCCCAGGAGTGGGGTTGTTGGATCATAATGGCAACTCAATTTTTAGATTTTTTTTAATAATTAAAAAAATTATTTAATTGGATGCATTGGGCCTTAGTTGTGGCATGTAGGCTCTTCTTTGTGGCACAGGCTTCTGTCTAGTTGTAGAGAGTGGGTTCTAGAGCTTGTGGGCTCTGTAGCTGTGGCTCACGGGCTTAAATGTGCCACAGCATGTGGGACCTTAGTTTCCTGACCAGGGATGGAACCCATGTCTCCTGCAGTGGAAGGCAGATTCTTAACTACTAGACCACCAGGGAAGTTCTGATTTGTATTTTTTAAATTTTATTTTATTTTTGATTTGTCAACAAAGATCTGTCTAGTCAAGGCTATGGTTTTTCCACTAGTCGTGTATGGATGTGAGAGTTGGACTATAAAGAAAGCTGAGTGCAGAAGAATTGATGCTTTTGAACTGTGGTGTTGGAGAAGACTCTTGAGAGTCTCTTGGACTGCAAAGAGATTCAACCAGTCCATCCTAAAGGAGATCAGCCCTGGGTATTAATTGGAAGGACTGATGCTGAAGCTGAAACTCCAATACTTTGGCCACCTGATGCAAGGGGCTGACTCATTTGAGAAGACCCTGATGCTGGGAAAGATTGAAGGTGGGAGGAGAAGGGGATGACAGAGGATGAGATGTTTGGATGGCATCACCGACTCAAAGAACATGGATTTGGGTGGACTCTGGGAGTTGGTGATGGACAGGGAGGCCTGGCGTGCTGCGGTTCATGGGGTTGCAAAGAGTTGGACATGACTGAGCAACTGAATTGAAATGAATTTATAGCCTAAGATGTGATCTTTCCTGGAGAATGCTTCATGTGCACTTGAGAAAAAAGTGAAATCTAATGTTTTTGGGTAAAATGCCCTGTAGATATCAATTAGGTCCAACTGGTCCAATGTATTGATTAAAGCTTGTGTTTCCTTATTAATTTTCTGTTTAAATGATCTGCCCATTGATGTGAGTGGGGTATTAAAGTTCCCCACTACTGCTGTGTTACCATCGATTTCCCCTGTAACAGTTGTTAGCATTTGCCTTTTGTATTGACATGCTCCTATGTTGGGTGCATATATATTTATCATTGTTATATCTTCTTCTTGGATTGATTTCTTGATCATTATATAGTGTCCTTCTTTGTCTCTTTTAACGATCTTTATTTTAAAGTCTGTTTTATCTGATATGAGTATTGCTACTCCTGCTTTCTTTTGACTTTTGTTTGCATGAAATGTCTTTTTCAAGCCCCTCACTTTTAGTTTGTATGTATTCCTAGATCTGAGATGGGTCTTGTTTTTGCATCCATTCAGCCAATCTGTGTCTTTTGGTTGGAGCATTTAGCCCATTTACATTTAAGGTAATTATTGATATTTGTGATCTTGTTATCATTTACTTTATTGTTTGAGATTTGTTTTTGTAGGCCTTTTCTTTTTATGTTTCCTGTCTAGAGAAGTTCCTTTAGCATTTGTTGAAGAGCTAGTTTGGTGGTGCTGAATTCTCTTAACTTTTGCTTCTCTGTAAAGCTTTTGATTTATCCTTTGAGTCAGAATGAGATCCTTGCTGGATAGAGTAATCTTGGTCGTAGATTTTCTCTTTTATCACTTTGAGTATATCTTGCCATTCTCTTCTGGCCTGTAGAGTTTCTGTTGAAAGATCCGCTGTTAGCCTTATGGGGACCACTTTGTATGTTATTTGTTGCTTTTCCCTTGCTACTTGTGATATTTGCTCTTTGTGTTCAAATTTTGTTAGCTTGATTAATACGTGTCGTGGCATGTTTTTCCTTGAATTTATCTTTGTATGGGACTCTCTGGGCTTCCTGGACTTGGGTGGCTATTTCCTTTCCCGTTTTAGGGAAGTTTTCAACTAGAATCACCTCAAATATTTTCTCCTGCCCTTTTCTTTTGTCTCCTCTTCTGGGACCCCTATGATTGAATGCTGGGGCACTTAATGTTGTCCCAGAAGTCTCTGAGATTATCCTCATTACTTTTTATTCTCTTTTCTTTACTGTGTTCTGCTTCAGTTATTTCCACCATTCTGTCTTCCAGCTCACTTATCCCTCTTCTGCTTCAGTTACTCTACGGTTGGGTCTCTCCAGTGTATTTTTAATCTCAGTTATTGCATTGTTCATTGTTTATTCTTTAATTCTTCTACGTCCTTGTTAAACATTTCTCACATCTTCTGTATCCATGCTTCTGGTATATTTATCTGTGTGTCCATTTTAGTTTCAAGATTTTTGGATCATCCTTATTATCATTACTCTGAATTCTTTTTCAGTTAGACTGCTTATTTCCTCTTCATTTGTTTGGTCTTCTGTTTTTTGTTTTTTTTTTTTTTTACCATGCTCCTTCATGTGCTGTATATTTCTATGTCTTTTCATTTTGTTTAATTTACTGTGTTTGGGGTCCTTTCTGCAGGCTGGAAGGTCGTAGATCCTCTTAATTGTGGAGTCTGCCCCTTGTTGGTGGGGTTGGGCCAGTGCCTTGTGAAAGTTTCCTGGTTGTGGGGCAGGAAGGACTCATGCTTGTATTCTGCTGGATGCTTGGGTCTGGCCTCTCTTGAAGGCAGTGCAGTGTCCAGTGGTGTGTTTTGGGGTATCTGTGGGTTTGGTATGGCTTTGGCCAGCCTGTATGCTAATGTGCAGGGTTGTGCTCCTGTTTTGCTGAGGGATTGGTGTGCGGTATCCGGTACTGAAGCTTACTGGCTTTTAGGTGGGGCTTGGTCTTAGTGTTGAGATGGAGGCTTTTGGGAGAGCTCTCTCATACTAATGTTCTGCGGGGTTGGGAGTTCTCTGGTGGTACAAAGTCCTGGAGTTGAATCTCCTGCATCTGGGGTTCGAGCCTGACCTCTTACAGTAGCATCAAGACTTTAGATACCACACAGCACAGAAAACAAAACCCCTAGACTAATGGTGAAACAGCTGTTCACAGCCAAGATTACCCAAAGAGATTCACACACCTATATAGGGAAAAGAAGGAAGAAGGAGAAAACAGAATAAAAAAGAACAAGAAGAGGGGTCAAAAGAGAAGAGAGCAATCAAGCCAATAATCAAACCCCTAAGTGAAAACCAATACTGAAAATTAGACTCTCAAAAATACAAAATTAAAAACAAAGGATCAAAAAACAAAATAAAAAACATGGGGGGAAAATTAGACCCTCAAAAATATGAAATCAAAAGCAAAAGTAAAAAACATGGAATTTGTTTAAAATAGGATTTTTTTTTAGAAAAGGAAAAAGTAGGTTATAAAAAATAAAAAAATTAAAGGAATAATAAATAACCATGTTATACAATATGAGGGAAAAAAGGGGGAAAAGAGAGAGACTATATATAGGGTGGTAGTGAGAGGAATGTCCGTAATTCTTCCATTTTTCCTGCTCCGATTGATTGGCAGGAAGTTCTCCAGTATATCTAGAAAGACTCTGGATCTGTTATGGCAGAGTGGGGTCAGCTCAGACTCAGATCTTCCCTTGCTCCAGACTGTGCTTGTTCTCAAAGTCTATAATTACCCCTAAAGTGCATTGTCTCCGGCTAATTGTGGGAACGTAAGCCATTGTCACCATGTTTATTTAACTTATATGCAGAGTACATCATGAGAAATGCTGGACTGGAAGAAACACAAGTTGGAATCAAGATTGCCGGGAGAAATATCAATAACCTCAGATATGCAGATGACACGACTCTTATGGCAGAAAGTGAAGAGGGGCTAAAAAGCCTCTTGATGAAAGTGAAAGTGGAGAGTGAAAAGGTTGGCTTAAAGCTCAACATTCAGAAAACGAAGATCATGGCATCTGGTCCCATCACTGCATGGGAAATAGATGGGGAAACAGTGGAAACAGTGTCAGACTTTGTTTTTCTGGGCTCCAAAATCACTGCAGATGGTGACTGCAGCCATCAAATTAAAAGACGCTTGCTCCTTGGAAGGAAAGTTATGACCAACCTAGATAGCATATTCAAAAGCAGAGACATTACTTTACCAACAAAGGTTCGCCTAGTCAAGGCTATGGTCTTTCCTGTGGTCATGTATGGATGTGAGAGCTGGACTGTGAAGAAGGCTGAGCGCCGAAGAATTGATGCTTTTGAACTGTGGTGTTGGAGAAGACTCTTGAGAGTCCCTTGGACTGCAAGAAGATCCAACCAGTCCATTCTGAAGGAGATCAATCCTGGGATTTCTTTGGAAGGAATGATGCTAAGGCTGAAACTCCAGTATTTTGGCCACCTCATGCGAAGAGTTGACTCATTGGAGAAGACTCTGATGCTGGGAGGGATTGGGGGCAGGAGGAGAAGGGGTCGACAGAGGATGAGATGGCTGGATGGCATCACTGACTCGATGGATGCGAGTCTGGGTGACCTCCGGGAGCTGGTGATGGACAGGGAGGCCTGGCGTGCTGCAGTTCATGGGGTCGCAAAGAGTCGGACACGACTGAGCGACTGATCTGATCTGAAGCCATTGCACCTGCCACTTCTGGGGCAGTTTCCCCTTTTTCCTTTGTGTACATAGCCCCTGGCATTCTGCTTTGGTTTTGGGCCTGCCTCCGCTTTTAAGTCTCTCTCCAGTGTCTGTTCTCTACCCAGACACGAGGGGGTGAAAACAATCACTTATTAGGGCTCACTTGCTCCATTGCGCTCAGCAGGGCGAGTGGTACAGCAGACACTACTAGGGTGTGTGAGGAGTGCCCACTGTGCCTGGTCTCTGGGGGAGGTTGCCAGCAACTGAGGCAGGCCACACATTTCCCCAGGGAGTTGGTCCTGGGTTGTGAGACCCTTGGCAGAGCCAAGCCACTCAGGCTCCCGGGAAGACACGGATAGCAACCTACGGCGGCTCACAGCTTGGTGGTAGCTGCGATCTCTGGAGTTGGGACGGAGTGGCCCTCTGCCTTCCACCTCTGGTATTTGCACCTGCTTCTCTGTCTCTGGGGCTGCAGACCACAGTCGACTTGCTCCCCCTTTAGCATTCACTAGAGCACGATTCTTTGTTCTGTGGGAGAGTGGGGTTAGAGCATGGTGCTAAAGTCTTCCTTCACGAATGATCCTTTGCTTCTCTGGAAGTCCCAGAGTTTTTCCTGGCCTGTCTCTGCAGCGTCACATTAGCCCCCTCACAGCATGCTCATGGCCATCAGCCTTGGTCCTTTCCCTGAGGACTGACCCCCAAAGATCTGAGCCTCCCTAGCCAGCCCTGGCTTGCTGTGGACGGATGTGAGCATGTGAGCTGCTTCTTGGCTGGGAAATGCCATTCAGTGTGATCTCTGCGGTGAATTTTCGCTGTTTTGCCTTTGGAGCACGTGTCTGGGTGCACTCGCCTCTGAGATTCTGAAGATCCCCCCACCTTGCCTGTGAGGGGTTTCCTAGCGTGATAAGACTTCCTGCTTCACCACTCCCTCCCCAGGCACAGGTCCCTGTCCCAAACTCCTTTGTCTTCCTTTTTTTGTCTTTATCTTTTGCCCTACCTCATTTGGGGGAGTTCGGTTTGCCTTCCTGGGACCCTCTGCCAGTGTTCAGAAGAAGTTCTGTGGAAATTGTTCCATGTGCAGGTAATATTTTGATACATTTGTGGGGGAGGAGGTGGTCTCCACATCCTGTTCCTCCACCGTCTTGAAGGTTCCCCAGTCCTGATTTTTAGTGTTTTAAGGAATCTCCATACTGTTCTCTACCGTGGCTGTACCCGTTTACATTCACACCAACAGTGCAGAAGGGCACACCCTCTTCAGAATTCATTGTTTATAGACTTTATGTTGATGGCCATTCTAATTGGTGTGAAGTGATACCTCACTGCAGTTTTGATTTGCATTTTCTAATAATTAGTGATGTTGAGCCTCTTTTTTTTTTTCATTTAGTTTTTAATTTTTTTTAAATTTTATTTTGCTTAACTTTACAATATTGTATTGCATGTTGAGCTTCTTTTCATGTGATTTTTGGCAATCTGTATGTCTTTGGGGAAATGTCTACTTAGATCTTCTGTCCATTTTTGTGATTGAGTTGTTTGTTTTTTGTTGTTGAGTTGTATTACCTTCTTGTATACTTTGGAAATTAAGCCTTTGTCAGTTGCATCATCTGCAAATATTTCCTCCCATTCTGTAGGTTGTCTTTTCTTTTTTGTTTATGGTTTCCTTTGCTGTGCAAAAGCTTTTAATCTTAATTAGGTCCCAATTGTTTGTTTTTGTTTTTATTTTCATGACTCTGGGAGGTGGATCCCCAGGTGTATCAACAACCTCAGATATGCAGATGATACCACCCTAATGGCAGAAAGTGAAGAGGAACTAAAGAGCCTCTTGAAGAAGGTGAAAGAGGAGAATGAAAAAGCTGTCTTGAAACTCAACATTAAAAAGACTAAGATGATGGCATTTGGTCGCATCACCTCATGGCAAATGGAAGGGGAAGAAGTGTTAGTAATGACAGATTTTTTTCTTGGGCTCCAAAATCACTGTGGATGGTTACTGCAGGCATGAAATTAGACGATGCTTGCTCTTTGGGATGAAAGCTATGACAAAGGTAAATAACATAATAGAAAACAGAGATATCACTTTGCTGACAAAGGTCCATAAATCATGTACGGATATGGCAATTGGACCATAAGGTGGGCTGAGCACTGAAGAATTGATGCTTTTGAACTGTGGTGCTTTTTTCTTGGGGATGGTCTTGATCACTGCCTCCTGTACAATGTATACACCACCCTTTTGGCAGAAAGAGAAGAAGAACTAAAGAGCCTCTTGATGAAAGTGAAAGAGGAAAGTGAAAAAGTTGGCTTAAAACTTGACATTCAGGAAACTAAGATCATGGCATCTAGTCCCATCATTTCATGGCAAATAGATGGGGAAACAATGAAAACAGTGACAGACTCTATTTTTGGGGGCTCCAGAATCACTGCAGATTGTGACTCTGCAGCCATGAAATTATTATTTTTTTAAATTTATTTTATTTAACTTTACAATATTGTATTGGTTTTGCCATATATCAAAATGAATCTGCCACAGGTATACATGGGTTCCCCATCCTGAACCCTCCTCCCTCCTCCCTCCCCATACCATCCCTCTGGGTTGTCCCAGTGCACCAGCCCCAAGCATCCAGTATCGTGCATTGAACCTGGACTGGCGACTTGTTTCATATATGATATTATACATATTTCAATGCCATTCTCCCAAATCATCCCACCCTCTCCCTCTCCCAGAGTCCAAAAGACTGTTCTATACATCAGTGTCTCTTTTGCTGTCTCGTATACAGGGTTATTGTTACCATCTTTCTAAATTCCATATATATGCGTTAGTATACTGTATTGGTGTTTTTCTTTCTGGCTTACTTCACTCTGTATAATAGGCTCCAGTTCCATCCACCTCATTAGAACTGATTCAAATGTGTTCTATTTATGGCTGAGTAATACTCCATTGTGTATATGTACCACTGCTTTCTTATCCATTCATCTGCTGATGGACACCTAGGTTGCTTCCATGTCCTGGCTATTATTAACAGTGTGCAGCCATGAAATTAAAAGATGCTTGCTCCTTGGAAGAAAAGTTATGACCAACCTAGACAGCATATTAAAAAGCAGAGACATTACTTTGCCAACAAAGGTCTGTCTAGTCAAAGCTGTGGTTTTTCCAGTAGTCATGTATAGGTGTGAGAGTTGGACCATAAAGAAAGCTGAGCCCTAAAGAATTGATGCTTTTGAACTGTGGTGTTGGAGAAGACTCTTGAGAGTCCCTTGGACTGCAAGGAGATCCAACCAGTCCATCCTAATGGAAACCAGTCCTGAAAATTCATTGGAAGGACTGATGCTGAAGCTGAAACTCCAATACTTTGGCCAACTGATGTGAAGAGCTGATTCATTGTAAAAGACACTGATACTGGGAAATCTAAGGCAGAAAGATAAGGAGGTGGCAGAGGATGAGATGGTTAGACAGCATCACTAACTCAGAGGACATGATTTTGAGCAAACTCTGAGAGATAGTGGAAGACAGAGGAGCCTGGGATGCTGCAGTCCATAGGGTCACAAAGAATCAGACACAACTCAGCGTCTGAACAACAACAATGATATGTGTGTATGATATGAACGTATATGTTGTATACATATGCATGTGTAGTGTGTATATGCATGTGTTGTATGTAAATATATATTGGTGGTATGTATATATATTTCAATATTCTCTAGGTTATTGTCTAAATAAACAGGCGACAGAGGTAATGTTAGTTTGGATGTAATTAGTTAGAGAAGCTCTTCAGGGAAGCTGTGTGCCATGTTCTGTGGTTCCTCAAACAGCATCTGGGACAGAATAGTAAAAACCAGGAGGTGAGAGCCTGGTGGTGGAGGTAAGGGGTGGAGTTTTTGGTTCCCTATATGACATTTCTTTTAACTAGTGTTGCCCTGACTTGCCTAAGGCTCAGAAAGGAGTGGGCTGAGGAGAGGATTTTGGATTTAATTCAAAATTAAATGGGAGTTATTGGTAGTTTGAGCAGGAAAGTAAAGGGTACTTAGTAAAAAATGCACACTCCCAGGCCTCAGTCCAGCCTCTGAGAATCAGAATCTGGGTGGGGAGGCGTCTAGGAATGATAAGCACCGCCCCCTCGCCCCTGCAGTGATTCTTATCATCATGCATGTTAGGGGAGACCGTGCCTCATAGTGGAGAGTCTTACACTTGAATCTGCTTCAGAATCTGCCAAACGGCTTATTGAACCAGCATCGTGTGCTGGTCCCAACCCCAGAGTTCCTGACTCATAGGTTGGGGAAGGAGAGACCAAGAATTTGCATTTTTAATGAGTTCCTAGTGATGCTGATGCTATGGGTCTCTGGACCACGTTGAAAAGCACTGGCTCATACCTGGGGTTCTCAACCCTGGCTGTACATTGCAATTAACTGGGAGCTTGAAAAATAATCCTAATGTTCTGGCCACGCGAAGGCCCCAAGAAATCAGAATCTCTGGGGGTAGGATCTAGCATGATAAAAAAGGGAAAAACAAAACAAAAAGCCTAATCTTTTCCAGGTAATTCCAGTGTGTAGCCAGGACTGAAAATCGTATTTTTGAAAGTCTTAAACCCTGAATTGGTTATCAAAAATGCAGCATCGTCAGTCTCCCTGTTGAACACAAAACGCTGGGGTTGGGTTCTTGCATTAACGAGTGTCCAGGTGCACTGAATTTTTTTTTGCATTAGTCTTTTTTTTACTTTATTTTATTCTGGAGTATAATTGATAAACGATTCTGTGATAGTTTCAGGTGGAAAGCAAAGGGACTCGGCCACCCATATACATGTATCCAGTCTCCCACAGTGCGCTGAAATTTTAAGACATTTCTCAGGTCCCATGGTCACCACTGGGGAAATGCTGTGGAAATGACCCAACTCATCTAAGACAGTTAACAATGACAGCTGCCATGTGCTGAGCCCCAGGGCAAACCACAACATTCAAATTCAGCATCTCCTAGTTCCCAGGATAACCGTGCAAGAGGTGGAAGTTATTAGCTCCACTTGACAAGTGGGTAAACTGTGGCTCAGAGAAATGAAGTGTCCCCTTGAGGCCACTTGTCATAAGTGGCAGAGTCAGGATATGACCTCAGATTTCTCCAGCTTTAGTGTCTATGTCCTTTGTGCTAAGTCTTCTCACCTTCTCCTTGGAGTCTTCTTTGTGCAGGAGTGGGATGGAAATTGGGGAGACTTGCAGGAGAACAAATGATTTTTTTATCAACAAAGTAAAAATGCATGAGTGCCAGCCATCTTACCTCTTTCTTTAGGAACTGGCTCGGTGTATTAAAGGGTGAGTGGACCTCACTCAGGCAGTTGTGATTAACTCGCTGACTGCTGAGAATGCCATAAAGCATTGTTTAATGCAGCATGTCTGTTATGCTGCTCTGGCTCTCAGGCTTGGGGAGAGCCAGCCCCAGGCTTGGGTGGTCAGCAGAAATGAAGGCCTGTTGGCATGTGCAAACCGTCGGCTGTTAGCGTTTCCTTGCCCGGCCTGGCATCAGGTCCAGAAGCTTGGTTAATGGAGACTGAGGGAAGCAAGGCATTTGGGACTTGAAGCGGAGTTTGGGTTTGTAACCACATGAGCTGCTTTGAATGTGGTAATTAAGACTTTGGATCAGAGAGCCTGAGGTTAAATCCCTGCTCTGCCTCTCTCTTAAAAAATTGAGATATAATTCATTTAGCATACAATCACCATATTAAAGTACACAATTCAGTGGATTTTAGTATATTCATAGAACCGTACAGCCTTGATCACTCTCTATGCTGTGCTGCTCGCCGTGTCTGACTCTTTGTGACCGTTTGGGCTGGAGGCGGCCAGGCTGCCAGGCTCTTCTATCCAAGGGATTTTTCAGACAAGTATACTGGAGTGGGTTGCCATTTCCTCCTCCACTATCTATTCCAGAACACTTTTATTACCCCTAGAGAAACCCCATCTCCCCATTCCCTTCGATCCCCCAGCCCTTGGCAACCACCGACTGCTTTCCGTCCCGATGGGTTTTCCTGTTCTACATTTCATATCAATGAACTCGATGTGTGGCCTTTTTCACTGAGCATCATGTTTGCAAGGTTCATCCATGTTGCAACCTGCATCAGTATCTCATTCATTTTTATGGCTGAGTGAGATCCCATTGTGCGGATATATAACATTTTATTTACCCATTTGCCTGGTGATGGATATTTGGACTTTTCCTACTTTTTGACTATTGTGACTGGTGCTTCCATGTACATTCACGGGCACATTTTTGTGTAGCTGTATGTCTTCATTGCTTTTGTGTAGATAGCTAGGACTGAAATTCCTGGCTCATATGGCAACTACATGTTTAATGTTTTTTCAGAACTACCAGAGTGTTTCCATAGCATCTACTCTGCTCATCACCTCTTTCCATGTTGGTCTCCTCTTCTGTCAAATGGAGATCATTAGAGTGCCAGCCTTATTGGGTTCTTGTGATGGAATGAAATATTGTAGGCAGAATCCTCCAGCATCATCCCTGGCCCTACACCAGTCACTAAATGAATGTTAATTCTTAGTATTAACCAACATATTTACTTATTTATGAAAGGAACACAGTCCCCAAATATATACAGCCCTCACCGGGAAGAGGAATAATAAAAATAGGCTTAGAAAATCGATGGGGATATAAATGGCGATGCTTCCTGGAGTCTAAACAAAGGTTTTATGAAAGTTCAGTGCAGTAAGCATTTATGCAGCAGGGCTGAGCCAATTCACTCTCAAGCTTGAGCAGAAGGGGGAGACTTGGCTCTACCCAGGCACCTGAGGGTCTATTAGCTCCCTGGGGTTGCAACTTTCAACCCTGGCACCTTCACTTCTAGTTTGCTAGGTGGGTAACCTGAAGACTGGATTGATCTGTGATTGGCTGGCATAGGGGGAAGCAGTCAAGAAAGAGGCTAGAAGGAATTCTGATGAGCTGTTCTTGGCAATAGTCACAAGAGGAACAGCTATCATTTTTCTGAGCAGTAACTATGTGCCAGGTGATTGGTTGAAGTCTGGAGATAAAACCTTGACTGTTGACTTTCACAGTTACACAAGTCTTTTTGGTCAAGGATGTAATTAACAAGTAATAATGTGTGCTAAATGTGTGCTAGGTATGTGCTAGCTTCCTTACATGCATTTTCTCATTTAAGTCACATAATAAATCTGTAGATTGTTTCTGTGCAATTCGTGTTTTGCAGGTATGGAAACAAAGGTTCAGACAAGATAAATGACTTAATCAAGGATTCTCAGTGAGTAATAAGTGCAGTTAGAATAGGAGCATGGGTCTGTTTGACTCCAAGGCTTTGCCCAGAGAGGGAGGTAGGCACCTGCGTTTGCACATGTGTGTAAGGGGGCTGGGTCATTCTCCTTCTCCTGGTTCCTCATCTCCTCCCATTCAATGTACCCCACCCTGGCCTCCTTTCAGTTTTGAGAACACACCAACATCCTTCTCTTCTTAGGGTCTTTGTACTTACTATTCCTTCTACCTGGAACCTGCTCCCCACAAACTCTCACTTAATTAACTCCTGTTATTCCTGAGTCTATAGCAGGGGGCGCTCATTGCCTCTCAATAACAATTCCCCCTTTTTATTAACAACTCTGGGAAACACCTTAGAGACTGCATTTCCCAGCCTCTCTTGTAGTATGATATGTTCATATGACCAACTTTTGGCCAATGAGATAGAAATGGAATGTTCTATAAGACACAGCTCCTTAACGTTCTTGCCCTGTCCTGTTGTCTATGACGTAGATTTGGTGGCTGGTGCTCTGGCAATCATTTTGGACTATGAGGCAATCTTGAGAATGAAAGCCACATGTTAAGGAATGTGAAGCAGAAAGACAGAAGGAAGCAGGACTCCTGATAACTGGTGGAGTTATCAAATCAGTCCTGTGTTTATTCTGGCTTCTCATGGAATGAGAGAAAAAGGAAACTGTTTTGTTAAAGCTACTAAGTTGTTCCTAGCAACTAAATAAAATTCCTAACTAATACAATTTCTAGTTTAAAAATGACTTTCTCAGAATGACTTATGTGAAGCTCAAAATAGTTCCCTCTTTTTGTTTTCTCTCATACACCTAGTTTTTTTCTTTCATTGCCCTGATTCCAATAAAAAGGAATACATGCTGCTTTATTTAACTTATCTTCTCCCCGGACTGTTGGACACATGGACAGTGACACTAGGTATAGATAGGTTGTGTATTGCACAAACTCAAGGGGTACCAGTTAAGTAATAGTCTATGTGAATGGCACTTCCTGAAATTCTATAATGCACAGCCTCTGTGTCTGTATATGGCAGCTCTGTCTACAAGGCCGGGAGGGACTTTGACCATGAGTTTATTCGGTGAACTCTTGGCCCTTAACCAGAATGTCTCAACAAATATTGGTTGCAAGGTGAATAAAAATGATGGATTCCTTGATCTGGGTACTGAGGGTGCAGAGATGGGCAAAGCATGGAAATGATGGCAACAAGGTATGGTCAGTGCTTTAACCCAGGGAAGAGCAAAGGATTCTGGGCTCAGAGGGAGCTTGGCTGGGACAGAGGGGGCCAGGAGAGGGGAAGCTTTGTGGGCAGAGGAGGCCCCTCCCTTTTGGCCTCAGATTTCCATTTGTAAAATGTAGGCCTTGTTGCAGAAAAGTGGTTTTGTTAAACATTTAATTTTCTCTTTTATTTTACATCTTTATTTAAGTAGGCCATGCTTGCATGATAAAACATGCAAATAGTACAAAAGGTATAGGAAGAAAAGTAAATTTCTTTTCACTCCAAATTCCCCAAATCTGCTCCCTACATATCCTCTGTGCCTGTCTTTTCTTAAAAAGAAAAAAAAACAACTGGTCACCACTGTAATCAGTTTTTTTAAAAGGGAATGCATTTATTTTATTTCATGAAGCTATTTTTATTTTTTGAGTCCCTTGGACTGCAAGAAGATCCAACCGGTTCATTCTGAAGGAGATCAATCCTGGAATTTCTTTAGAAGGAATGATGCTAAAGCTGAAACTCCAGTATTTTGGCCACCTCATGCGAAGAGCTGACTCATTGGAGAAGACTCTGATGCTGGGAGGGATTGAGGGCAGGAGGAGAAGGGGATGACAGAGGATGAGATGGCTGGATGGCATCACTGACTCAATGGATGCGAGTCTGGGTGACCTCCGGGAGCTGGTGATCGACAGGGAGGCCTGGCGTGCTGCAGTTCATGGGGTCGCAAAGAGTCGGACACGACTGAGCGACTGATCTGATCTGATCTGATCTGATTTTTATTTTTTTAGCTTCTTTTTTTAAAAAATTTTAATTGGAGGCTAATTACTTTACTATATTTTAATGGTTTGTGCCATACAGTACTCTGTCCATGGGATCGCTAAGAGTCAGACACGACTGAGCGACTTCACTTTCACTTTCATGCATTGGAGAAGGAAATGGCAACCCACTCCAGTGTTCTTGCCTGGAGAATCCTAGGGGCGGGGGAGCCTGGTGGGCTGACGTCTATGGGGTCACACAGAGTCGGACACGACTGAAGTGACTTAGCAGCAGCAGCAGACAGGTATCAGCCATGGGTGTACATGTGTTCCCCATCCTGGCCCTCCCTCCCACCTCCCTCCCCATCCCATCCCCCAAGGTCATCCCAGTGCACCAGCCCTGAGCACCCTGTCTCATGCATCGAACCTGGACTGGTGATCTATTTCACATATGTTAATATACATGTTTCAATGCTATTCTCTCAATTCATCCCACCCTCACCTTCTCCCACAGAGTCCACAAGTCTGTTCTTTACATCTGTGTCTCTTCTGCTGTCTCGCATACAGGTTCATCGTTACCATCTTTCTAAATTCCATATATATGCGTTAATGTACTGTATTGGTGTTTTTCTTTTTGACTTACTCTGTATAACAGGCTCCAGTTTCATCCACCTCATTAGAACTGATTCAAATGCATTCTTTTTAATAGCTGAGTAATATTCCATTGTGTATATGTACCACAGCTTTCTTATCCATTCATCTGTCGCTGGACATCTAGGTTGTCATGAAGCTATTTTTAAAGAGGAGCAGTGTGCGAGGTGAGGATGTATCTCAGTGGTAAAGCACATGCTCAGCATGCATGAGGTTCTGGGTTCAGTCCCCATTCTGTCATGTCCTGCTTTGAGACACATTTTTCTTCTCCATTGCCATTATATTATGGCCCATTCCTGTAGAATCTGGAAAATTAATCACCTTGCTTCCAAGTACTTACATGTTTCTCTGGTTATGCTTGTTAACTTTCTGTTTAATTTTCAAATTTTAAATTGACTTAAAATTGTACGTCTTCTTTGTGAAAGTGTCTATTCAGATCCTCTGCCCTTTAAACAATTATCTTTGTGTTTGTACCTTTCCAGAATTATGTGTATAATGCTGGTGGCTCAGATGGTAAAGCATCTGTCCACAATGCGGGAGACCTGGGTTTGATCCCTGGGTCAGGAAGATCCCCTGGAGAAGGAAATGGCAATCCACTCCAGTACTATTGCTTGGAAAATCCCATGGACAGAGGAGCCTAGTAGGCTACCGTCTATGGGGTCGCAAAGAGTCGGACACGATTGAGTGACTTCATTTTCTTTCACTTTCACTTTCAATGCAAGTATACATATGCTATACATGTATATATTGAATTAGAGTATCCCCTTCATGGATCACAGTCTTGTCATGGCAAAAGGGCTTGTGTAACTCAATGAAACTGTGAGTTATGCCATACAGGGTCACCCAAGACAGGGCATAGCGAAGGGTTCTGACAAAATGTGGTCCACTGGTGGAGAGTGAAATGGCAACCCATTCCAGTATTCTTGCCTGGAGAACCCCATGAACAGTAAGAAAAGGCAAAAAGATATGGCACTAGAAGATGAGACACCCTTCTCGGTCCCAGGTCAGAAGGTGTCCAGTATGCTACTAGGGAAGAACAGAGGGTAATTACTAATAGATCCAGAAAGAAAGAAGTGGCTGGGCCAAAGCAGAAACAATGCTCAGCTGTGGATGTGTTTGGTGGTGAAAATAAAGTCTGATGCTGTAAAGAACAATATTGCATAGAAACTTGGAATGTTAGTTCCGTCAGTTCAATTCAGTTCAGTTCAGTCACTCAGTCATGTCTGACTCTTTGCGACCCCATGAATTGCAGCACACCAGGCCTCCCTGTCCACCACCAACTCCCGGAGTTCACTCAAACTCACATCCAGCCATCCAGCCATCTCATCCTCTGTCGTCCCCTTCTCTTCTTGCCCCCAATCCCTCCCAGCATCAGAGTCTTTTCCAATGAGTCAACTCTTTGCATGAGGTGGCCAAAGTACTGGAGTTTCAGCTTTAGCATCATTCTTTCCAAAGAACACCCAGGACTTATCTCCTTTAGAATGGACTGGTTGGATCTCCTTCCAGTCCAAGGGACTCTCAAGAGTCTTCTCCAACACCACAGTTCAAAAACATCAATTCTTCAGTGCTCAGCTTTCTTCACAGTCCAACTCTCACATCCATACATGACTACTGGAAAAACCATAGCCTTGACTATATGGACCTTTGTTGGCAAAGTAATGTCTCTGTTTTTGAATATGCTATCTAGGTTGGTCATAACTTTCCTTTCAAGGAGTAAGCATCTTTTAATTTCATGGCTGCAGTCACCATATGCAGTGATTTTGAATCATGGTAAATTGGACGTGGTCAAGCAAAAGGAGGCAAGAATGAATACTGACATCTTAGAAATCAGTGAACTAAAATGGACAGGAATGGGTGAATTTCATTCAGATGACCATTATATCTACTACTGTGGGCAAGAATCCCTTAGAAGAAATGGAGTTGCCCTCATAGCCAACAAGAGTCTGAAATGCAGTACTCAGGTGCACTCTCAAAAATGACAGAATGATGTCATTTCATTTCCAAGGCAAACCATTCAAAATCACAATCCAAGTTTATGCCCCAACCACTGATGCTGAAGAAGATGAAGCTGACCAGTTCTATGAAGACCTAAAACACCTTCTATGTTTTTGTTGTTTAGTCACTAAATTATGTCCCAATTCTTTTGCAACCCCGTGGACTGTAGCCTGCCATTTCTTCTATCCATGGGATTTCCCAGGCAAGCATATTGGAGTAGGTTGCAATTATCTCCTGCAAGGAATCTTCACTAACATAAAAAAGTTTTAATTTTCATCTTAGGAGATTAGACTGCAAAAGTAAAAAGTCGAGAGATAACTGGAATAACAGGCAAGTTTGACCTTGGAGTACCAAGTGAAGCAGGACAAAGTCTAACAGAATTTTGTCAATGGAACACACTGGTCATAGCAAACATTCTTTTCTAACAACCCAAGAGATGACTCTACACATGGACATCACCAGATGATCAATACCAATATCAGATTGATTATATTCTTTGCAGCCAAAGATGGAGAAGCTCTATATAGTCAGCAAAAACAAGACTGAGAGCTGACTGTGGCTCAGATCATGAACTCCTTACTACAAAATTCAGGCTTAAATTGAACAAAGTAGGGAAAACCACTAGGCCATTCAGGTATGACCTAAGTGAAATCCCTTACGATTATGTAGTGAAGGTAAAGAACAGTTTAAAGGAGTAGATCTAGTAGACAGAGTCCCCGAAGAACTATGGACAGAGGTTCATAATATTGTACAGGAGTCTGTCTAAAACCATCCCAAAGAAAAAGAAATGCAAGATGGCAAAGCGGTTGCCTGAGAAGGCTTTATAAATAGCTGAGGAAAGAATAGAAGTGAAAGGCAAGGGAGAAATGGAAAGATATACCCAACTGAATGCAGAATTCTGGAGAACAGCAAGGAGAGATAAGAAGGCCTTTTTCAGTGAACAATGCAAGGAAATAAAGGGAAATAATAGAATGGGAAAGACTTCAAGATCTCTTCAAGAAAATTGAAGATTTCAAGGGAACATTTCATGCAAGGATGTGCATGATAAAGGACATAAATGATAAGAACCAACAGAAGCAGAAGAGATTAAAAAGAGATGGCAAGAACATACAGAACTTCTTAATATAAGAAAGGTCTTAGTAAACAGGAAAAACCACAATGGTGTGGTCATCCATCTAGAGTTGGACATCCTGGAGTGTGAGGTCAAGTGGGTCTTAGGAAGCATTACTATGAACAAAGCTAGTGAAGGTGATGGAATTCCAGTGAGCTATTTAAAATCCCCAAAGATTATCCTGTTAAGGTGCTGCACTCAATATGTCAGCAAATTGGAAAACTCAACAGTGGCCACAGGACTGGAAAAGGTCAGTTTTCATTTCAATTCCAAATAAGGTAAATGCTAAAGAATGTTTAAACTACCATACAATTGTGCTCATTTCACATACTAGCAAGATTATGCTCAAAATCCTTTAAGCTAGGTTTCAGCAGTACATGAACCAAGAACCTCTGGATGCACAAGTTGGGTTTTAAAAAGGCAGATGTACCAGAGATCAAATTGCCAACATTTGTTGGATCATGGAGAAAGCAAAGGAGTTCCAGAAAAAGATTAACTTCTTCATCGACGGTGTTAAAACCTTTGACTGTGTGGATCACAGCTTGCTGTGGAAAATTCTTAGAGATGAGAGTACTGAGACCACCTTTCCTGTCTCCTGAGTAACCTGTATGTGGATCAAGAAGCAACAGTTAGAACAGGACATGAAACAATGGACTGGTTCAAAATTGGGAAAGTAGTGGGACAAAACTGTATGTTGTCACTTTGCTTACTTAACTTATATGCAGAGTACATCATGCGAAATGCTGGGCTGGATGAAGCATAAGCTGTAATCAAGATTGCTGGGAGAAAGAGCAACAACCTCAGATATGCAGATGATCCCACTCTAATGACAGTGAAGAGGAACTAAAGAGCCTCTTGATGAAGGTGAAAGAGTGAAAAACTTGAAACTCAACATTAAAAATACTATTACTTCATGGAAAATAGAAGGAGAAAATTTGGGAGCAGTGACAGATTTTCTTTCCTTGGGCTCCAAAATCACCATGGACAGTGACTGCAGCCATGAAGTTAGAAGATGCTTACTCCTAGAAAGGAAAGCTATAACAAACCTAGACAGTATATGGAAAAGCAGAGATATCACTTTGCCACAAATGTCCGTATAGTCAAAGCTATGGTTTACCCAGTAGTCATGTGTATACATGAGATTGGACCATAAAGAAGGCTGAGAGCCAAAGAATTGATGCTTTTGAATTATGGTGCTGGAGGACTTTTGAGAGTCCCTCACACAGTGAGAAAATAAAATGAATCAATTCTAAAGGAAGTCAACCCTAAATATTCATTGGAAGTATTGATTCTGAAGCTGAAGCTTCAATACTTTGGTTACCTGATACAAAGAGACGACTTATTGGAAAAGACCCCTATGCTGGGAAAGATTGAGGGGAAAAGGAGAAGGGGGCTGCAGAGGATGAGATGGTTGGATAGCATCATCAACTCAATGGATATGAATGTGAACAAACTCCGGGAGATGGTGGAGCACAGAGAAGCCTGGTGTGCTGCAGCCCATGGGGTCTCAAAGAACTGGACTCTACTTAGTGACTGAGCAATAACAAAATCAACAATCTTTAAAATAGAAGCTTATTTATAAATTATTATTTTATAATAGTTAAATATTTATTTTAAAATCTAAAGTATAAATTGAGAAAAGTGATTAGTAGTGAAAATAATATTGTCATTAATCACGCATTATTTTTCATCTTGTAATTTTTTTCATTTAATAAAATGTCTTGGGATTGTTTTATGGATAAGACCTTTCTTGTATTTAAATGGTTGTCTAGTATTCTACTATATGGCTCTACTCTGATTTAACTGGTCTTCTGTTGAGAAATGGGCTTCCCTGGTGGCTCAGATGGTAAAGAATCTGCCTGCAATGCAGAAGACCTGGGTTTGATCCCGGGATTGGGAAGATTCCCTGGGGGAGGGCATGGCAAACCACTCCAGCATTCTTTCCTGGAGAATTCCCACGGACAGGAAGCCTGGCGGGCTACAGTGCATGGGGTCACAAAGGGTCGGACACGACTGAGGGACTTTCACTTCACTTCACTTCTGTTGGGAAATGGGTTATTTCTCATCTTTTGCTGCTACAGACAACACTGAAAAAATGAATATTCTTGTACTGAAATCCTTTCACACATGTGCAATTACATCAGATGGTCAGATTCCTAGGAGAGGCATTGATGGCTCAAAGAGTAATTGCACTTGTCATTTATAGATATTGTCTGCATAGGGCTCTATCTGTCTGTCTTCTTACCAGCCTGCTCCTGGGTGACCTTATCAGTCTACTACCAAACTATTTGATTACATTTTTTGGTTACATATGAAAAGATCATCTTTTCATATTCTTGAGTCATTCGTATTTCCATTTGTGTCAGCTATCTGTCTTCTCTGCCCTTTTCCTATTGAATTGGATTATTGGTCTTTTCATTATCTATCTGTAGAAGTACTTTATAATCCAGAGGGATTAGCCCTTTGTCTACAAGTATCAAACTTTTGATCTTTGCCAATCTGATAGGTGAAAAATATGATTGCATTGCAGGGTTCCTGCCTCTGGGTGAGATTAGCATCTTGTGTCTGAAACCCTTGGTCGTCCTCCCGTAAACTCTGATCATGCTGTATACAGCAGTGGATCTTAACTGTTTCTTAACTTTATCACTTAAGTGGTTCCTAACTGCATGAGACTCACCTGACGGGACATCTTTTAAATACCTGAATGCAGTCCTAGCCTTGGGTATTTTCACACACATGCATGTGTGTGCTCTGTTGCTTCAGTTGTCCTATTCTGAGACCCTGTGGGCTGTAGCCTGCCAAGATCCTCTGTCCATGGGGAATCCCCAGGCAAGGACACTGGAGTCGGTTGCCATGCCTTCCTCCAGGAATCTTCCCGACCCAGGGATTGAACCTGCGTCTCTTATGTCTCCTGCATTGGCAGGCAGGTTCTTTACCACAAGTGCCACTTGGGAAGCCCTTTCACGCTATGCTGCTGCTGCTGCTAAGTCGCTTCAGTTGTGTCCGACTCTGTGCGACCCCATAGATGGCAGCCCACCAGGCTCCCCCCGTCTCTGGGATTCTCCAGGCAAGAACACTGGAGTGAGTTGCCATTTTCTTCTCCAATGCATGAAAGTGAAAAGTGAAAGTGAAGTCCCTCAGTCGTGTCCGACTCTTAGCGACCCCATGGACTGCAGCCTACCAGGCTCCTCCGTCCATGGGATTTTCCAGGCAAGAGTATTGGAGTGGGGTGCCATTGCCTTCTCCATTTCATGCCATAGGTCAGTGCAATTCTAAAGAGCACCTGAGCTGACACCGAGGTGCTTCCTTAGTTATGAATCCAGGCATCAATGATTCAGGGGCCCTTTTCTGCTTGGTATGGCTGTGGAGTAAGTATGCAACAGTGGCAGGAAGGCGAGTTATGCAGGGAGAAGGTCGATAACCGTCCTTCCTGTGAAGTCCAGCAGGCGTGGCTCAGCTCTCGTTGCCATGGTAGCTGGTCAATATGTGGCACTTTGTTTGGGAATCAGTGCCCCTGTGTGCCCGCCCTGGGGTTCATAGCCTGATAGGAATGTCGTTGACAGACAGTGGGTCTTCAGAAAGATCTTGGAAGACAGTCACAGGAGGGGGAAGCCCCGAGTCATAGGGACTATGGCTGGAAGCTCTGTGAAGGAAAAGGTCCCCTACATGCCTCATCTCTTTCTCTTTGGGGGAATTTAGTGCTTTCATCATTTTATTTTAGAAGAAGCAGCCAAAAAGAGAAGGTTTAAGGAACTTAAATTCCCAGTATTGCTCTTTTGTCTTAAGAGGAAAGCTCGAAATAAAGTCTGCACAGAAAGGTTGAAGGAAATTAAGTTAGGGAGGACATGACTGGAGAAGAGAATTTGGCAACTAAAATTAGACCTATTCTGTATTTCTTTGTGCTGTTTGACTTAAAATTGATTTAATATATTGAATAAATAATAGAATGAGGACAAATCTAATGTTACCATCACTGAGTGTACTCCCCAGTGGCACACCTAATATTTTACACTCAGGGTATATTATTTTATACTACTTCCCTCTTGTATTCAACAAAGCTACTTTGAGTAAGGATTGTTTACTATTCAGTAAAAATTTTTCTGATTCATATTTAGATTTAGAATAAACAATTAAAAAAGAAATACATTTCAATTTTAAATGTATTATTAAAATTAAAAAATATTTAACATATTTATTAGAAATTGGAAATACTAAAAAATTTACACTTTGTAAATTTTTTTTTCACTGTTTAAATTTTAAACACTAAAAACTCCAAGTTGTCAGATAGAAGGACAGAAGTGACAAAACTCAGGGAGATTAGAGATACGAAATGTGCCTGAGACAAACCAAAACTAATTTAAACTGTTACTAATTTACAACTGAAAAAAAGAAGATGTCACTGAATCTGCTGTGTGTGTTAAAAGACTGACTGTGTAACTAATTCTTCAAATTAACTTCCATGTAAAATGTACATGCACCACAGCAGCAGTATTTACAATATCCAAGATGAGGAAGCAACCTAAGTGTCCATCGACAAATGAATGGATAAAAAAAATATGTTTTATGTGTATATATGTGTGTGTGTGTGTGTGTGTATAAATGCAATACTACTCAGCCATAAAAAAGAATGAAATAATCCCATTTGCAGCAATAAGAATGGACCTAGAGATTCATACTAAGTGAAGTAAGTCAGACAAACACAAATATAATATGATGTAACTTATGTGTGGAATCTAAAAATATGATACAAAGGAACACATTTACAAAACAAAAACAGGCTTATAGACATAGGAAACAAACTATGGCTATCAAAGGGCCAAAGAGGGAAGGGGAGAGGGGAGGAATAAATTAGGAGTTTGGGATTAACAGATATAAACTACTATTAATATATATAAAATAGATAAACAACAAAATCCTACTGCAGAGCACAGGGAACTATATTCAATATCTTGTAATAAACCATAATGGAAAAGGATATGAAAAAGAATATATATGTATAACTGATTCACTTTGCTGTATACCAGAAACTAACGAAGCATTGTAAATCAATTTTACCTCAATAAAAAAATAAACAAATTAACTTCCTTGTAGAACACAAAGTTTATTAAAGATTCTGCCCACCAGGGACCACTCAGATGACAAATATCACATCAGTAATTTGTACAGGGAAAACTTTATTAAAAATTATTAACTAGAAGAAGGAATTAACTACAAAGAGGGGTAAAGAAACTCTAAACAATAGGGGACTAGTAGATGGAAGCAGTTACGATTTCTTGAGCTGAGAGAGAACACTCAAGTGTATTAGTTTTCTATTGCTGAATAACAAATTAGCAAGAAGGCAATGGCACCCCACTCCAATACTCTTGCCTGGAAAATCCCATGGACGGAGGAGCCTGGTAGGCTACAGTCCATGGGGTCGCTAAGAGTCGGACACGACTGCTCGACTTCACTGTCACTTTTCACTTTCATGCATTGGAGAAGGAAATGGCAACCCACTCCAGTGTTCTTGCCTAAAGAATCCCAGTGATGGAGGAGCCTGGTGGGCTGCCATCTATGGGGTTGCACAGAGTCGGTCAAGACTGAAGAGTCTTAGCAGCAGCAGCAGCAGCAACAGTTTAAAACAATACCTCTTTAGCTGCCATGGAAAACAGTATGGTGATTCTTCAAAAAATTAGACATATAATTACCATATGATCTGGCAATTCTCCTTCTGGGTGTATACCCCAAATAATTGAAAATAGAGACTTAGAGATATTTGTGTACCTATTTTCATAGCAGCATTATTCACAGTAGCCAAAAAGTGAAAGCAACCCCAGCATCCATCAATAGACGAATGGCTGAACAAGATGTGGTATAAGGAACTATACTATGGAATAGGAAGGCCCTTACATCGAACTCATGATACAGCAACCTTGAAAATACGCTAAGTGAAATAAGTGCAGAAGGACAAATAGTGTATGACCCCACTGATGTGAAGTATCTAATAGTCAGATTCATAGTGACATAAAGAATATCAGTTGCCATAGGCTAGAAGGAGAAGGCATGAGGATTTATTATTTAATAGGTTCAGAGTTTCAGTTTGGGATGATGAAAAGTTTTGCAGGTGGATGGGGGAGATGGTTGTACAACAATGTGAATGTACTTAATACCACTGGTCTGTACACTTAAAAATGGTTACAATGGTAAATTTTATATTATGTGCATTTTACCACAATAAAGAATGTATATATCTTAAAGCACTTATTTGTTAGCTCATAATTCTGTAGGTTATCAGTTATTTGCCTAGAATATAGCAAGACTGAATCAAGGTGTCTGCAGGACTGACTTCTCATATGGAGGGTCATTCTGGTTCTTGGCTGAGTTCAGTTTCTTGTAGTTGTTTGTAGGACTGACATCTTTATTTCCTGCTGCCTGTCAGCTGGGGCCACCCTCAGCTCCTAGCTGCCACTCACATCCTTGCCAAGTGAGCCCATCTATCCTCAAGCCAGCCATAGCAGGTTAGATTCTTTGTGCTTTGAATCTTTATTTTTCCCTGTCTCTGACCTGTAGACCCAGATTTAAAAGGGCTCATGTGATTAGGTCAGGCAATTATGGTTTATGTCATAAAACACTATCTAACCACAGGATTTATCATAAGGATTATACAGGGCAGGGACGCAAGGGGGAATCCTTAGAATTCCACCCACCACACCAAGGAAGGAACAGATTGGAAGATGCTGCTTTTAGACTGGGGGAGAGGAAGGGCTGAGGTTCATACACAGTTCACTGATGTACTTGCACGACAGGGCTGGTGGCAGCAAATGATCAATTAGGACCAGCAGAACTCCCAGGGAAGCCTCCTGGGGTCCTCCTGAAACCCCCTGGGATGCCTCCTGCTGGAACCAGGGAAAGGAAGCAAGCTCCTTCCTCCTGCAGTGTCCCTCCAGCACCTTTTACTGACAGGCAACATTGTATCAGCTGAGAAATGTTTCCAGTCCCAGCTCCAAAATCCCAAAACAAGTGAGAGAAGAATAGATTTGGAGCTGAGAGACCAAAAAGGAAAAAAAAAAAAGATAACTGGCACAAAGTATAAGGGATAAAATGTGAAAATTTGAAGTTTACACACACATATATATGTATGTATGTATATAGGTATATGCATATATACATCTGTATTTGTATCTATATCTATGTGTCTAGTAATTTTTAGAACTTAAACCAACAAAAGCTTTGTTAGGGGAAGTTTATGTTACTGCTGACCTTGTTTACAATCGCTGGAGCTTGGTGAAAGGAAAAAACAGACTGAGTTTTAGTTTGTTTTAATGTTTTAAAGTTCTCCACAGCCATGCACCCCATGCCTGTGCCCAGGGTGGGCTGCACTGTCTGTCCCTTACCTCCTTCTCTTCCCTCAGAAGTCACTATTATTGTAAATTTTGTGTTTATCATTCTGTTGCTTTTTTTTGTTTTGTTTTACCTAGTATGTCTAGTTAAGGCTATGGTTTTTCCAGTGGTCATGTATGGATGTGAGAGTTGGACTGTGAAGAAGGCTGAGCACCGAGGAATTGATGCTTTTGAACTGTGGTGTTGGAGAAGACTCTTGAGAGTCCCTTGGACTGGAAGGAGATCCAACCAGTCCATTCTGAAGGAGATCAGCCCTGGGATTTCTTTGGAAAGAATGATGCTAAAGCTGAAACTCCAGTACTTTGGCCACCTCATGTGAAGAGTTGACTCACTGGAAAAGACTCTGATGCTGGGAGGGATTTGGGGCAGGAGGAGAAGGGGACGACAGAGGATGAGATGGCTGGATGGCATCACTGACTCAATAGATGTGAGTTTGAGAGAACTCCGGGAGGTGGTGATGGACAGGGAGGCCTGGCATGCTGCGATTCATGGGGTCACAAGGAGTCGGACATGACTGAGTGACTGAACTGAACTGAGTATGTTTGTAGCTGTAAACAATATATTGTTTAGCTGTGCTGATTTCTTTTTTTAAAATTTGAATTTTGTGTAGTTTTTTTTTTAATTTATTTGGGTGACTGAGTCTAAGTTACAGCATGTGGGACCTTTAGCTGTGGCTCATGGGATCTAGTTCCCTGACCAGGGATTGAATCCAGACCGCCTGCGCTGGGAGCTTGGAGTGTTAGCCACTGGACCACGAGGGGAGTCCTGGTTGTGCTGGTTTCTGACTTTGTATCAATGGACTCAGAGTGTATGCATTTATCCAAAAACAACTTGCTTTTCCATTTTACACCTTGGCCCATCCATATCTGTGCACTGCTCTGACTTGAACTCTGAACTTGGGGCTCTCCCCTTATTTTTCCTCATCATTTGCTGTCTGAGTCATCCCTGATTGCCCCCTCAGTTAGGCGACACCTGTGACTCTTGCCTCTCCATCCTCCTAGTATGGGCATACTTGCCCCTGATTGCCTCTGGGGAAACACTTCTCACTAATGTCTAATTCCAAGCAGAGAGTTGTTGTTCTAAACCCCTGGGAGGTAGAGAACTTGGCGTGCTTGAAATCCAAGTGCTGTGCTAATAGGATAGCTACTAAGCACGCATGGCTATTTAAGTTTAAATGAATGGAAATTACATAAAATTAAAAAAAATTGGCCTCTCGCTTGCTTTTGCATTACTCACATTTGAAGTCTTCAGTAACCACGTGTGGCTGAGAGGACCCCTGTTGCTAGTGTTAATATTGAACATTTTCAGCAGCACAGAAACTTCTGCTGCATGGGGCTGGTCTAGGAGGACTGGAGATTAGTGCCCAATGTCAGGAGAGGAGGTGAAGACGGGAGCAGGAATGAGACCATGCTGACCCTCTTGATGTCTTGATGATGAGAAATTTAGATTCCAAGTCCAGTTGGAAGTCATTGATGGTTTTTAATTCAAGGCACGCAGTGTCTGTTTTGTGTATTAAAAGGATCACTGGTTGTTTGACAGAAAACAACAAAATTCTGTAAAGCAATTGCTGCTGCTGCTAAGTCGCTTCAGTCATGTCCGACTCTGTGTGACCCCATAGACAGCAGCCTGTCAGGCTCCCCCATCCCTGGGATTCTCCAGGCAAGAACACTGGAGTGGGTTGCCATTTCCTTCTCCAATGCATAAAGTGAAAAGTGAAAGTGAAGTCGCTCAGTCATGTCCGACTCTTAGCGACCCCATGGACTGCAGCCTACCAGGTTCCTCCGTCCATTGGAGTTTCCAGGCAAGGGTACTGGAGTGGGGTGCCACTGCCTTCTCCGTAAAGCAATTATCCTTCAATTAAAAAAAAAAAAAAAAAAAAAAGATCACTGGCTGCTGTGTGGAGAAGCCTCCAGAGGGGGACGAAAGGAAGTGGGGAGTAGGGCAAGGAGAGAAGGAGAGGTCTATTGAGGAGGCTTCCAGAATGGTCAAGGCATGTGGTGGTGATGCCTCATGCTGAGTGGTAGCAATGAAGCTGGACTCAGATGGACAGGGTGTGGAGATGCTCAGAAGGAGGAACAGCAGGACTTGCTGTTGGCGATGGTAGGAAGGCAGCTATGGTGGTGTGAGAGTGGCCTTGCCGAACTTCAGGGAGTGTCACTGATTCAGGGACTGACCTCACTCCAAACCAGTGGTCACAACCCTGAATGTACCTCTAGAATGTTCCGTAGGAGCTTTAAAAATACAAATCAATCTCTTCTCTTCAGGACTCACATTAGGGTTAGGGTTAGGCTTGGAGTGAAGTCTGGACATCTGTATTGTTTGGAAAAACCCCTCAGGTAATTCTAAAGTGCAATCAAGGCTGAGAACCACCTTTCTAAATCAGAGGACTCCAAGGAGCATGTGCTGGGTTCCAATACAGTAACTGGAGCAGAAGCTGATTAGTTGCACGGTACTGTTCATGGGACAGTCTGTCATGCATCCCATTTAGAATAATAGTTGATTTCTAAGGCCAGAAATGAAATAAAATGGCCATAAAAAGGTAAAAATGTAGCTCAAGGCACCGATTAGAGTTTCAGCTTCACTGGGAGACTGACCTTCGCAATGGCTTTGGTACCCACGGTCCTAGCCGTCATCCATGGGAACTATCAGGGCAGGTATCTTTAATAGTAATGGGCTAACTATTTTGACATCAGCAGAAGACATCACTGCAGCTAACAGGAGTGGGAGTTAGATAAGCATTGAGGTCACTGCGTTTGACATTGCTTCTGTCTGCCAGTGTTCTTTTCTTGGGAGGACCTCTCTCCGTCTCCTTCCTTTGCAAGTGGAGTTGTCATCATGGTGCCCTATTTGGGTTACTGACTGAGCCCGTCATGAAATAGCTTTTTCCTGGATTCTGTGATTTGTCCAGAGGCACACACACCTCAGAGAGTACCAATCCCAGTCCTTCCAAAAGATTTTATATCTAGATGCTGTATGAGATGCCATCATTTAGGTTCTTTCTCTATTAGTTATCAACTGTTGCAAATCGTTCCAGAACACAATGCTTAACTAACACTAATTTTTATTCTCTCTCACAGTTTCTGTAGGTCAGGACTTTAGACAGGGCATAATGAATGGGATGGATTGTCCTTATTCTATGATGTCTGTGTCTTTGGCTGGAAAACTAGAAGGCTGGAGACCAGAATCATTTGGACTCATCCCTCTCTCTGTTTGGTTTTTGATTTGTCAGCTGAGCCTAGCAGACCACTATTGCATGCCTCTCGCCTTAGGAGGTGGCTGAGCCACAGATCGAAGTCTAATCACCTTCATGCCACTGGGAAACCAACCATTATGGGGCCAGATTCACCAGGCCACTCCTGGAAGGTGACTCTCATAGGGACTCAGAGTCGCTGAACACAAAATAAGACTGTTTTCTGATCCTGAGAAGGCAGGATGTCATTTAGCCAGCTCAAGAGAAAAAGTTCAGCCCAAAGACAAATGGAAACTAAATTTGTCCACCCTTCATGTAAGTCCCAAGGTTGGGGAAAGATCCGGGGAGGGGAGCTGGTTTAGACATCGAGCAAGTTGTTAATTACCTTGAATGGGTCCCACGTGATGCTTTTAAGCAGGCGGATTTTGCCCAGGGAGGATGGAGTGAGCAGTTTGGTTTGGGCCAGGGGCAGGACGTGAGTGAGGTTTTATAGATCCACATCCCCGGCTCTTCTGAGCTCATCCTTGTGCTGATGAGGCCGGTGTGGTCAGTGGGGCAGAGGGTGTGAGCACGGTCAGACCCAAACAGTGAGTGCGATTTCGTATTCCTCCCTCTTTCACCATAACCCAGAAGCGCTGAGATGGGGGGTGTAGCAGGGGCTGTGGTTTCTTCCCCAGGGTAGGTTCTCCCCAGATGCCCCTTTTCCAACAATTTGCTAAAACTGGGTGGTTGTATGATTCATCTGCCAAACGGGGACACACTGTTGGTAATTACACTGAGACAACAGGTACAAATTGAAGACTTTTCTGGGCAAACAGAGTTGTATAATCATCCTAGGTAGGCAACATGCTTGTGAAAAGGTGTTAGCAGAAATGAGATAAAGGTCAGACTGACAGGCATGTAGAGAGGAGAGTCAGAGGCTGGAGGCCTCTTAACTGAGCTGGCTCCTGCCAGGTCCCTATGGCCTCATGGTGCAGTTGGGCCATTTCTCTTCCATAAACAGCATCCTGTCCACTTCTAGGCTGCGGACATGTCTGTGGGATTTAGGGGGAACTGTTTGAAAAGGTATGGTTAGGACATTCGCTGTGACTTTTTGACTTTTTAATTGATATGTAATGCAAATGTAGTAAAGAGAATTTTACACATGTTGACATGTATCTACACTACCAGCCAGATCAAGATTTAGAAGTTTTTTCTGTCTGGAGCATTTGAAGTTCCTCCATCCTGCTGGGAGCAGGAGTTGTTCGCTGTGTTCACTTCAGCCTCCAAATTACGCTACATTAGTTTCCTGTGGCAGCTGTAACAAGTTACCACAAACTGAATGGCATAAAACAACACAGATTTATTAATTTACAGTTATGGAGGTCAGACATCTGAAACGGGTCTCACAGAGCTGAAGCCAAGGTGCTGGCAGGGCTGCATTCCTTCTAGAAGCTCTATGAGAGAAACTGCTTTCCTGCCTTTTCCAGATCGGCTGAACATTCCTTGGCTCGTGCCCCTCCTTCAAACCAGCAATGATCATGTGACTGTTCCTCTCGTAGCATCCTGACATTCATTTTCCCTCCTTCCTCTTCCACACTTAAAGACCTATGTGATTCCAGTGGGCCCACCCAGGTAATCCAGATTAATCTCCCATCTCAGGGTCAGCTATTGAGCAAACTTAATTCCATCTGCTCCCCTCATAGCTCAGTTGGTAAAGAATCCACCTGCAATGCAGGAGACCCTGGTTCGATTCTTGGGTTGGGAAGATTTCCCTGGAGAAGGGATAGGCTACCCACTCTCACTGTTATTGGGCTTCCCTTGTGGCTTAGCTGGTAAAGAATCTGCCTGCAATGTGGGAGACCTGGGTTCAATCCCTGGGTTGGGAAGATACCCTGGAGAAGGGAACAGCTACCCACTCCAGTATTCTGGCCTGGAGGGTTCCACAGACTGTATAGTCTATTGGGTTGCAAAGAGTCAGACATGACTGAGCAACTTAAAAAAAAATTCCATCTGCAATCTTAATCCTCTCTTGTCATGAGCATATATTTACAAGTTCTAGGGGCTCGAATATGGCCGTCTTTGGGAGGGGGAACATTATTTTGGCTACTATAAATACCTATATTACCTATTCATTAATTAGGAGGAAAAATCCACTTCAGCACTTCATACTGTTCTCACTGTTAGAGGGTCCAGATTCCTGCAAGGGGGCTTGGGAGGACAGCACTTACATGCACTGACCACCACATGTGTGTCTGGCACACAGTTTAATTTTATTATTTCACGCAGATTATCGGTCTCACTCCTCCTAGAAGTCTGTGCTGGTGGGTAGCTAGGGATGTTTTCAGCTATAAGGAACTTAGAGCCTGACTCGCAGAGGCCCAAGCAAACAGGGAGTTATTTCTTTCATAGAAGTCTGGAGGAAGGCAGCTCCTGAGTTTGGTTTAGCCAAACCAATGTGTCAGGGATAGTGTTTCTTCAGAAGTGTCAGAGACAGTATTTCTGAGTCCCTTCAACTTTTTTAAAATTGCTTGTTGTCTCATGGTCAAAAGAGGGCTGCCCCTGCTCCAGGAATCAACTGTTTTCAATGTAAGAAGGAGGGAGAGAGAAGGATGTAACCAGCTACAACTGTTTCTTTATTTTTAGCTAGAAATGTAAAGTATCTCTGCTGCTGCTGCTGCTAAGTCACTTCAGTCGTGTCTGACTCTGTGAGACCCTACAGACAGCAGCCCATCAGGCTTCCCCATCCCTGGGATTCTCCAGGCAAGAACACTGGAGTGGGTTGCCATTTCCTTCTCCAATGCATGAAAGTGAAAAGTGAAAGTGAAGTCGCTCAGTCGTGTCTGACTCTAGCGACCCCATGGACTGCAGCCCTCCGTCCATGGGATTTTCTAGGCAAAAGTACTGGAGTGTGGTGCCATTGCCTTCTCCGAAGTATCTCTGACGTCTATCTATATATTTTGGTATCTGATCATATGACTACTCCCAGCTATGAGGGAGGCTGGGAAAGTGAATATTTGCTTTTCATCCCTCTTCAGTCAGAGTCAGCTTGGGGGAAAGAAATTGGGCAGCTCAGCAATTGTGTTCACTATGGTGATATTGTTCCCAATTCCACAGATCTCTTGCTCCCTTGGCCTAAGATCTCTAAGGCTGAAAGTAGAGGAGTCAAGACTCAAATTCCTAAGCTCACACATATTCCACCACCTCATACCGCCTCTTGACAACTTTTTAAGAAAAACTAGTGGTTAAAAATGTTCTTTATTGAAGTGAAATTCCCATAGAATAAAATGCACAGATCTTAACAGTATAGCTTGATGAGTTCTGACGAATGTGTATATCCATGCAACCATAACCAAGTTAAGGCACAGAACATTCACACCATTCCAGAAAGTTCTGTCAGGATCCTTTCCAGTCAACATCCTCCTTCCACCATAGAGACAATCACTATTCTAGCTTATTTCACCATATCTTTGTTTTGCATTTTAAAGGAGTTTCATATATACTTCCTCCAGCATGTATGCTTTTGTGTTTGGCTTTTTTTTCCTTGGCATAAATAAAAATTTTGAGATTCATCCATGTTTTTCGTAGATCAGTAGTTTGTTCCCTTTTATTTGCTGAGATGTATTCCATTGAATGGGTGTACCATAATTCTCTTATCCTTTCTTCTGCTGATAGTCATTTGAGTTGTTTCCAGTTTGAGCTATGATGAAAAATAATGTTTTGAGTGTTTTCATACAGATCTTGTTGAGGGCATGTGCATTTGTTTCTGTTGGATGTAAATCTAGGAGTGGAATTGCTGGGGCATGTATTGCATGCATATTTAATTAATTAGAAATTGCTTGGCTGCATCTTGTTAATGGCCTTCCTAAAAGAGGGAGAGATGGGGAAGGTAGGGAGAGGGTCCTAGGAGTAGATGAGCTTCTGGGACATCAAGTATGTAAATAGGTCAGGCAACCCAGGCACGTGGTACCTGGCAGATTATGAAGATGTACGGCAAGGCCAGGCGAGCTTAGGGAATGCCTCCTCATCCCTGGTCCCTTTTGCCTTCTGGGAACAGAAATTCAGTATTGCTGGACATTCTGATTTAACTTACTGGTTCTTGACCTTGGTCACCCTCTGGACTCACCTGGGAGCTGTAAATATACAGATGCCTAGGTCTGACCCCCAGAGATTCTGAATGAAAGATGTGGAGTGTGGCTGAATATCTGACTCATCAACTCTTCAGATGAGTCTGATGTGCAGCCAGGGGTGAAAACCACTGTTTTAAAGCAAGTTTTGTCAAACTTTAACATTAGAATATTAATTCTGGTCCAGAATATCCAGGGTGGGATCTGAGGTTCTGCATTTCTGATAAGCTCCCACTTGGTGCCGTTGCTTCTGTTTCATGAGCCTCACTTTGACTAGTATTATTTAGAAGTGTGAGCTGCTCAGTCATGTTCAACTCTTTGTGACCCCAAGGACTGGGGCCTGCCAGCCTCCTCTATACATGGAATTTTCTAGGCAAGAATACTGGAGTGGGTTGCCATTGCCTTCTCCAGGGGATCTTCCTGACCCTGGAATCGAACCAGGGTCTCCTGCATTGCAGGCAGATTCTTTACCAGCAGAGCTACCAGGGAAGCCCCTGGTAGCTTCCTTAATATTCTTTATATCAATTATTTATTTGTATATTAACTAATTAATATATTCTTTAAATAGCAGTATAGATTTTAAAATGGGAAATCTAATTAAAATAGTAAACTTGTAGGCTGGGATCTCCCTATGGGCTGCTGGTTTAATCTTTCTCTGTTTCTTAATAACTCTGTCTTAGGGTCCTGTAGTGGCCAAGACACAGGGGTCTTGTGAGGTGTGAGATGAGGTCCCTGACTTGCAGGGGCTCAGAATCCGGTTCATCTGGAGACAGGGGTGGATGGGAAGGTGGGCAGGCTGCCAGTCTGTTTTGGGACATGTAATCTGGTAAATGCCTTGGGAACAGTCTTCCCCACACCACCCCAGGGCAATCTCACCCTTAATTGGCATAACTGGTTTTCCTGCAGATGAGAAGAGGCTAGACGAGGTCCAGACAGCTCCCCATCACACTCCAGCCTTAGGAGCACGTATTTCTACTCTCCTTTTATCGGATCAAAGTCTTCCATCAAGCTGTCTGGTTCTGTCTTATTCAATTAAATTTTTTAATTCAATTTGACCCATGCATTCATCTTCTTTGAAATCTGAGAGACGACAGCATCCGCTACAAATTGAGAGTAAATGGCTGAATTAGCTTTCAGAGAGGATTCAACAAGACTGCTTCTTCCCAGAGACCAACAGGCTCTTTGGAGGCAGCTGGGGCAGGGAGGAAGGAACTGGGGGAGGGGAGCTCTTCACCTGGGGATCCTTGGAGAGATAGCTTGTCACATGTTCTCTGGAGCCAGAGTGTCTGGGGTCAATTCCAGCTGGACAATACCAGGCAAATGCTTGAAATCTCGTGCCTCAGTTTCCCCTCTGTAAGATGAGAATGATAAAAACAGTACCTGCCTCCTGGGACTGATGGATTACGTGCATCCATCCGTGTGAAACACAGAGTGCTGCCTGACACATGCTAAGAGACAGGTAAGGGTTAGGCAGCATTGTCATGATGCAGCAAATCCACACACAGAACGGTGGAACCGCATTACACACCCATTTAATTTAGTGGAATTAAACCGTGCAAGCTTGGCTCAGATAGCACCCAGCAAAACAACCCCCAAACAGGTGCTTTTTCAGTGTTTTGCTAAAGGATCAGCATCCTGTTTCAATGCTGGAGGATAAACTGGATGGGTGAGGTCATACAGTAGTATTTACAACCATGCCTTATGGATGATATAAGGGATTTTCAAGGTGAATTTTGGATTAAATATGAGTTTTGCTTGAATACTGATTTTACCGGTTTTCAACTGAATGTCCTTGTGCTTTTGGATTTTACTCTTTGATCTTTGCCCAACCTAATGAGGTAAGCAGGGCGTGTAAACATAATAACTATGACTGAGAGTCTGGGAGTCTAAGTGCCTGGGTTCAAACCCCAACTCTGTTATGTAACTCTCTGAGATACCTCTGTTAATTACCTCTGTCAATTCTCAGAGAAATTAACCTCCTTTCATTTTCGTATTTGTAAATGTGAAAGATTATGATAATAGTAATAAAAATAAAATAAATTATAATAACACTCATCTCACAGGGTTGTTTGAGGATTAGATGTATTAATCAAGTATATTAGATGTATTAATCAAGTGCTGGCCCACTGTGCTTAATAAATGTTCGTTTAAAGTCAAAGTAGTAGTAATAAATGATCAGATCAGATCAGTCGCTCAGTCGTGTCCGACTCTTTGAGATCCCATGAACCGCAGCACGCCAGGCCTCCCTGTCCATCACCAGCTCCCGGAGGTCACCCAGACTCACACCCATCAAGTCAGTGATGCCATCCAGCCATCTCATCCTCTGTCGTCCCCTTCTCCTCCTGCCCTCAATCCCTCCCAGCATCAGAGTCTTCTCCAATGAGTCAACTCTTCGCATGAGGTGGCCAAAATACTGGAGTTTCACCTTTAGCATCATTCCTTCCAAAGAAATTCCAGGATTGATCTCCTTCAGAATGGACTGGTTGGATCTTCTTGCAGTCCAAGGGACTCTCAAGAGTCTTGTCCAACACCACAGTTCAAAAGCATCAATTCTTCAGCGCTCAGCCTTCTTCACAGTCCAGCTCTCACATCCATACATGACCACAGGAAAGACCATAGCCTTGACTAGGCGAACCTTTGTTGGTAAAGTAATGTCTCTGCTTTTGAATATGCTATCTAGGTTGGTCATAACTTTCCTTCCAAGGAGTAAGCGTCTTTTAATTTCATGGGTGCAGTCACCATCTGCAGTGATTTTGGAGCCCAGAAAAATAAAGTCTGACACTGTTTCCACTGTTTCTCCATCTATTTCCCATGTAGTGATGGGACCAGATGCCATGATCTTCGTTTTCTGAATGTTGAGCTTTAAGCCAACCTTTTCACTCTCCACTTTCACTTTCATCAAGAGGCTTTTTAGCCCCTCTTCACTTTCTGCCATAAGAGCATATCTGAGGTTATTGATATTTCTTCCGGCAATCTTGATTCCAGCTTGTGTTTCTTCCAGTCCAGCATTTCTCATGATGTACTCTGCATATAAGTTAAATAAACATGGTGACAATATGCAGCCTTGACGTACTCCTTTTCCTATTTGGAACCAGTCTGTTGTTCCATGACCAGTTCTAACTGTTGCTTCCTGACCTGCATACAGATTTCTCAAGAGGCAGATCAGGTGGTCTGGTATTCCCATCTCTTTCAGAATTTTCCATAGTTTATTGTGATCTACACAGTCAAAGGCTTTGGCATAGTCAATAAAGCAGAAATAGATGTTTTTCTGGAACTCTCTTGCTTTTTCCATGATCCAGCAGATGTTGGCAATTTGATCTCTGGTTCCTCTGCCTTTTCTAAAACCAGCTTGAACATCAGGAAGTTCACGGTTCACATATTGCTGAAGCCTGGCTTGGAGAATTTTGAGCATTACTTTACTAGCATGTGAAATGAGTGCAATTGTTCCATAGTTTGAGCATTCTTTGGCATTGCCTTTCTTTGGGATTGGGATGAAAACTGACCTTTTCCAATCTTGTGGCCACTGCTGAGTTTTCCAAATTTGCTGGCATATAAAATGATGACTAGTGCCAAACCTTGTGTGATGCATTTGGTAACCGGTAGTCCATGAGGTCGCTAAGAGTCGGACACGACTGATTGACTTCACTTTGACTTTTCACTTTCATGCATTAGAGAAGGAAATGGCAACGCACTCCAGTATTCTTGCCTGGAGAATCCCAGGGACAGGGGAGCCTGGTGGGCTGCCGTCTATGGGGTTGCATAGAGACTGACACAACTGAAGCGACTTAGCAGCAGCAGCAGCAGCAGTGCATTTGAACTTGGTAGTGATGCAGTGGTCATGGTCCACAGCCACAGAGCCAGCTCTGCAGCCCATGTGAGCCTTTAGCTTCAGCTGACACCCTCTGAGAATGTATTAATGATATAAGCCTGTTCCTTCTAAGGGTATATACCAGAACTTCAGTTTATTTAACACCTTCTATTTACAGGGCTTTGTGCCAGATCTCATTTAATCTTTTCCACTGTACTCTGTGAAATAGGCATTGTTCTTAGTACCACTTCCATACAGAGAAATCGAAACACAGAGGCTTGTGTCTTATCCAGTTCTGAAGTCCTGTGTCCATTGTGAGTTTGTTGGCTATAAGTGTTTGCTGAATGAAAGATGACTTTGGCTTCTGGGACTAACATGTAGTCTATTTCATCCCGCTTGGGGCGCGGAGGGGAACAGCTGAGTGGGGTTTTGAGGGGAAAACACCTAGCAGAGCCCTGGAGAGGCTGGCTGGGGAGGCTGTGAGTTCCGTCTCACAGCCCGTAAGTGCTGGTGGGCAACTGTCTGAAGAAACCTGACCAGACAGCACAGCAGCGATTTGTGAAGCTCACCCTAAGGTGTCTGATCAAGAGTGAGGCCAGCTTGAGGACATTTGGGGTATCTCTCACATCCAGAGATGTTTGGCTTCTTGGAGGGCTAGGGGGCAGGGTGTGTGTGTGTGCAGAGAAAGATCCTGGATGGTCTCAAAGGAGTTTGCTTATGACCTTGACATGACATTCACTTTTGCCTTGGGAAGTGATCGCTTGCAAAGCATTCGTATGCTTATATCTCATTCTGTGTGTAAAGATATGGGAAAGGCAGACCTAAACTGGATTCAAATCTGGCTCAATAACCTTGAGTGATCTTGAGGTCATTGGTGGTCTTCTTGAAGGGCTGCTTTAGAGCCTGTAGTGGGACTGCACGGGGCTGAGGAGTGGATGAAAGGAGAGAAAAAGGAAAATGTATAGATTGCAAAGGGGCCAAGTACCTTGTGGTTTTAATTTGCCATTCCCTAGTCACTGAACAACAGACTGGTTCCAAATAGGAAAAGGAGTACGTCAAGGCTGCATATTGTCACCATGTTTATTTAACTTATATGCAGAGTACATCATGAGAAATGCTGGACTGGAAGAAACACAAGTTGGAATCAAGATTGCCGGGAGAAATATCAATAACCTCAGATATGCAGATGACACCACTCTTATGGCAGAAAGTGAAGAGGGGCTAAAAAGCCTCTTGATGAAAGTGAAAGTGGAGAGTGAAAAGGTTGGCTTAAAGCTCAACATTCAGAAAACGAAGATCATGGCATCTGGTCCCATCACTGCATGGGAAATAGATGGGGAAACAGTGGAAACAGTGTCAGACTTTGTTTTTCTGGGCTCCAAAATCACTGCAGATGGTGACTGCAGCCATCAAATTAAAAGACGCTTGCTCCTTGGAAGGAAAGTTATGAGCAACCTAGATAGCATATTCAAAAGCAGAGACATTACTTTACCAACAAAGGTTCGCCTAGTCAAGGCTATGGTCTTTCCTGTGGTCATGTATGGATGTGAGAGCTGGACTGTGAAGAAGGCTGAGCGCCGAAGAATTGATGCTTTTGAACTGTGGTGTTGGAGAAGACTCTTGAGAGTCCCTTGGACTGCAAGAAGATCCAACCAGTCCATTCTGAAGGAGATCAATCCTGGAATTTCTTTGGAAGGAATGATGCTAAAGGTGAAACTCCAGTATTTTGGCCACCTCATGCGAAGAGTTGACTCATTGGAGAAGACTCTGATGCTGGGAGGGATTGAGGGCAGGAGGAGAAGGGGACGACAGAGGATGAGATGGCTGGATGGCATCACTGACTCGATGGATGTGAGTCTGAGTGACCTCCGGGAGCTGGTGATGGACAGGGAGGCCTGGCGTGCTGCGGTTCATGGGGTCGCAAAGAGTCGGACACGACTGAGCTGATCTGATCTGATCTGATCTGATCTGAGTCACTGATGGGAGAAGGCAAAGGCACCCCACTCTAGTACTCTTGCCTGGAAAATCCCATGGACGGAGGAGCCTGGTAGGCTGCAGTCCATGGGGTTGCTAAGAGTCGGACACGACTGAACGACTTCACTTTTACTTTTCACTTTCATGCGTTGGAGAAGGAAATGGTAACCCACTCCAGTGTTCTTGCCTGGAGAATCCCAGGGACGGAGGAGCCTGGTGGGCTGCCGTCTCTGGGGTCGCACAGAGTCAGACACGACTGAAGCGACTTAGCAGCAGCAGTCACTGATGAAGCGTAGCCTCTTCTTCACGATTGATAAGACATTTGGATATTCCAGACGTTGCAGTTTAAATGTGGGGTGAAGGGAGAACCTCACCAGGAGCTGACACCTGGGTACAAATATGAAAGACACAAGAGAGAGGGTTCAGAAGGGAGGGGGTCGTCAGGGTCCGGGCACGCAGAGGCTTTGGTCCTACATGGGAGGAGGAGGTGGGCACAAGATGTGCATCAACTTCTTCAATCGTTCCAAACAATGGGCCGAGAGGAGCATGCAGGTCAGAGAGGTTAAGTGACTTGTGCCTGAGGTCATACAGCTAGCAGATGACAGCTGGATGTGAACCCAGAGCCATCCCCATGGAGCCTCAGCTCTACTTCATGGAGTGTCAGGGAGACCACCCAGTCTCCTTCAGAGCAACCCACTTTCGCCAAGTTAGCTCTCACAAATCTACTCCACTCTGAGGTCTGGGGAGCTCTGAGTTTTAAGTAGAGTGACCGTGTGAGCCCAAAGGACTCTTTGTGCCAATAAATTGATTTCTTTATGTCCTTATGCTGCTGGATCACAAGAAATGAGCCCAGCCTGCTGCTGCCCCGGGAGTCCCTGGGGAGGTTTTTGGAAGCCCCTGTTTCCATGGCAACCCAGGCCACCTCTGGAAGTGCCTGGTCCTGCTCGCGCTCCTGTCTGTCTGGACCCAGCTGGCTGTTTGGACCCTGGCCAGCCTTCCTGGCAGGAGTAGTACACAGAGTGTAGCAGGAGAATTCAGGGGTTCCCTGTGACAAGACTTCATCCAGTGCCTGCTCACTCCTCTACTTAAAACCCTGCAGTGGCTCCCATCTCACCCACAAGACTTTTGGTCCAGCCTCCCTTTGACTCCTTGGCATCATCACTTGTCACCTTCTCCGCGCCTCAGTCCAGGCTCTCTCCTGGTCCTCAATACTCTAGTCCTACTTCTACCTCAGGGCTTTTGCACTTCCTGTTCTCTCTGCTTAGAAGGCTCTGTGCCCAGATTCTAGCCAGCCTTATGCCTTGGACAGCAAAGAGATCAAACCGGTCAGTCCTGAAGGAAATCAACCCTGAATATTCATTGGAAGGGCTGATGCTGAAGCTGAAGCTCCAATACTTTGGTCACCTGATGCAAAGAACTGACTCATTGGAAAAGACCCTGATGCCGGGAAAGATAGAAGGCAAGAGGAGAAGGGGATGACAGAGGATGAGATGGTTGGATAGAATCACGGACTCAATGGGTATGAGTTTGAGCAAACTCTGGGAGATGGTGAAGCACAGGGAAACCTGGCGTGCTACAGTCCACGGGGTTGCAAAGAGTTAGACATGACTGAGAGACTGAACAACAAATGCTATCACCTCCTTCTACTCTTTACTGAAAAGCAGCCTTCTCAGCAAAGACTTGACTGATTATTTAACATTATATCTCCATGTTTCCCATCCCTATTCCTTACTATGTGTGCCAAGTTGCTTCAGTCATGTCTGATTCTTCATGACTCCACTGAACGTTGCCAACTAGGCTCCTCTGTCCATGGGATTCTCCAGGCAAGGATACTGGAGTGGGTTGCTGTGCCCTCCCCAAGGGGATCTTTCCAACCCAGGGATTGAACCCGCATCTCTTAGGTCTCCTGCATTGACAAGTGGGTTTTTCTTTTTTTTTTTTTTTACCACTACTGCAACCTGGGAAGCCCATTTCTTACTATATTTTCCCCTGTCTATACTATACCTAATACACTAATTTAGTTTACTTGTTTTTCTTACACCGTCTTGCTCTCTGGGCATTCAGCCTCTGAAAAGTCCCCCAGTGGTCCCCTCCTTCTAGTACTCATGCCCTTGTATAATCCTCTCCCAGGGAGTAACTTGCTTCTAGTCAATAGATCAGGGCTAGAAGCAAATTACTTTCTTTGCTGACAAAAGTCATGTAGTCAAAGCAGTAGGCATGTATCGGTGTGAGAACTGGATCATAAAGAAGGCTGAGTGCCAAATTGATGGTTTCAAATGTGGTGCAAATTGTGGTGCTGAAGAAGACTCTTGAGAGCCCCTTGGACAGCAAAGAGGTTAAACCAGTCAAACCTAAAGGAAATCAACTCTGAATATTCATTGTAAGGACTGATGCTGAAGCTGAAGCTCCAATATTTTGGTCACCTGATGCGAAGAGCCAACTCAGTGGGAAAGACCCTGATGCTGGGAAAGATTAATGGCAGGAGGAGAACGGGGCAACAGAGGATGAATTGGTTGGATGGCATCACTGACACAATGGACATGAGTTTGCATAAACTCTGGGAGATAGTGAAGGACAGGGAAGCCTGGCGTGCTCCAGTCCATGGGGTTGCAAAGAGTCAGACATGACTAGTGACTGAACAACAACAAGCCAATAGATCATGATCACAGATCTAATCACAGAATTAGACTGTGACTTCTATCTTGGTAGCCAGCTCTTTCCCTATTGCCTTCTTAGCTGGCATGTTTTGATGAAGCCAGCAGCCATATGGAGGGGCCCAGTGGCAAGGAATTGAGCGAGACCAGCAGCCAACACTCCACAAGGAGCTGAGACCCTCAGTCCAACAGTCTTTCATGGAACTGAATTCTGCCAACAACCATGTGGGGTTGGAATCACATCCTTACCCAGTCGAGTCTTCAGATGACACCCCAGTCTGGCCAACACCTCAATACAGCTTGTGAGAGACCCTGAGCAGAGGAGCTAGCTAAACTATGTCCAGACTCTTTGACCCACAGAAACTGAAACGTGGGATGTTTCAAGCTGCTACATTTTATGGTAATTTGTTACATAGCAACAGATAAGGAATAAACTCTTTTCCTAGGATATAAGCCCCACATTCTTGTTAAGTTTGCTTGTGACCTTAGTGTCTGAAATCCAATAGATGTGTCTTCTGCTTGACCTTGCATGAGAGAACTGCTCCCCCCAATACCAGGCCTGGGTCCCTGCCTGGTTGGCTAGCTGCCCCCACAGTGATCAAAAAGCCTCTAGACACACACTGAAAGCACTTGCTGGGACCTTGTTTTCTAGGGACTGTCTGATATATCTGGAGAGAGACTTCCAATACATTGCTTGTTTGGAACCTTGGAGAGTACCCAGGGGAGAGGGTCTGGAGGGGGCCAAAGAACATGTTACTTCCTTTAAGAAAACAAATCCCAGACCCCCATTGGAGGGAGGGGCTCTGTGGGGGAAGGATCAGGGTGGCTTCTAGAGGCTGTGGCCACATGGCTGGATTCAAGGGTGGCAATGGTCTCCTTTTAGCCTTTTTTAAAAGCAGTTGAGGCATCATCTATATACTATAAAGTTTACCCATTTTAAGTGTACACTTCAATGATTTTTAACAGATGTATAGTATTGACACCATTATCAGAGTTCAGTTTTAGATCATTTTTACCATCCCCAAAGATCCTTTACATGCATTTACAGTTAATCTTCATCATCATCTCCAGCCCCAGCCACCACTGGTGTGTATCCATGGTTTTCTGGACATTTCAGATAAATGAAATCACACAGTTATACGTTTTTTTGTGTTTTTCACTTAGCATAATGTTTTCAGGATTCATCCATGTGGTAGTGTGTCTTAGTGTTTTGTACTTTTTCATTGTGAGTAGTTTCCCCGTGTGTGTATATGTAACTTACCTATTTGTGTCTCTATTTACCACTTGATAGGCACTTCCATCACTTCCTCTTCTTGATCATTATAAATAGCACTGCTGTAATCACTCATGGGAAATCTGTGGGTGTATATCTTCATTTCTTTTGAGTTTCTACCTTGGAGACCCTATTCTTTATATCCTCAGTAGAGGGGCTGAGATGAGGCTGGACTCTTTAGGAGAGATTTTATGAAAAGGCTCAGGAACCACCATAAAAGCAGAGAGCCACGGAAAGAACTTGCAAACTGACCTTGGTTTCCTTCACTTTAGAATGACGTTCTCTAACATGTGGCCTGGCGCTGCTTCCACTCCACCAAGGCATCACACTGTCGTGCTAGCAGTGGGCCTGGCAGTCGCTCTGTCTGGGACTCAGTCCCACCTGTGTGACCTTGGGCTTTGTGCCCAAGTGACTTAAATTTTGTGCCTCTGCTTCCTCGTCTGTGGAATGAGACACCTTCGTGGGCTTGGGTAGAAGGGATGTGATCATGCACACACAGGGGGCAGGTTTAGCACTCACTTACTTGCAGGCGTCTCATTCATGTTGGCTTCATCTTCTGCCCCAGGACATGGACCTGGAGATGGGGGAGCCTGGACAATGCCAGCTGGCCCACATTCCACTGGATGCTGGGTGTGGACCTGAAAGTGTAGAGAAGCAGGATTCAGATGAGAAATAGGGACCAAAAGGAGGGTGGGTGAAGGTCGGGGCAGGAGGCTGGGCGGAGCTGGGTCAAACCCCCATTCCACCTCCTTGTTATTGCTGGGATGATGACCCCCCACCCCAAAGGATTATTGTGAGACAAAGATGCACAGAAATCATACAGCTGGTCAGATGTGGCCAATGATCTGGGATGAATCCTCTGGGCTTTGGAGTGAAACAGACCTGGGTTTGAATCAAGCTCTGTTATTCCCAAGGACAGGGGAGCCTGGTGGGCTGCGGTCTAGGGGGTCATGCAGAGTTGGACACAACTGAAGCGACTTAGCAGCAGCTGCTTTCCCTAGCTGTGTGGCCCTTCTTAAGCCCCCTTTCCTCCCTGCATTTTAGTTTCCCCATCTATAATATGGGGAAAAGAGTATACACTTCACAGATTTGATGTAATGTGAGATGTTAGTTTGTCCCCAGCTTACTTGGTCAGCTGGTCACTTTGCTGTTTTTCAAAATGCAACTTCTTGGCTTTACCTCTGAGTCAATAAAACTGCAGTGGGGTCCAAGAATTGTAATGTTAGTAAACAAGTTTGGGAAACACCAAGATAAGTATGTAAAGTGTTTAGCTTTCTTTGTACTTACGATCATTTTGTTAATTATAGTGCCATGACACATAGCGTTATTGTAGTTACATTTTTCTTTTGCATGGAACAGAACCTGGCTATGAGGGGTGTCCATGCAGCCTCTAAGGATAGCACTTCTCCCCCCATCTGCCCTCCCTCCTCACTCTGTTCCTATATCCTTTCCACGGCAGCCAAATGGTGCAGTTTTCCATGCACACACCGTCCATCAGCTCAGGTCAAGCACTGCTGAAAGGTTCACTCTCAAAGCAAAGTGCTTTCTCTGCTAAACTCATTATTTCTTCCAACAGAGCCAGGAAAGGATAGCATCTTTAAAACCTGCTCAGGCCCAGCCAGCAATGTTTCTCAGCACTCTTTGCTTTTGGAGAGCAAAGGCATAATCATTGCCTCCTGGATTAGCCAGATCCAACTGAGGTGCGGGCTGAGAAATAGAAAAGAAACTACTCCAAGTTTTTTAAACTGAGGGAGTTTATATACACAGAGGTGTGGTAACACAGGAGAATGAAAAGCTTTGGAAGCCAAGTGGAGGACCATGCTGAAACCCAAAGCAGGAAGGCTGGAAGGATAAAGGGAGGGAGTGGGGTTGGCAGAGCCCAGGGCTGTGTGGCACACATGTCTTGTAGGGGCTGAATCCTTGGAGAAGGCAGAGATGCTGTCTGAATCTGGGGATAGGGACAGGGAAATTTTCTGGCTTTGCTCTTTCTCCTACCATCAAATGACCTGCTAACCTGCTGGCTGCTGACTGATTCAGGAGCCTGGGAAACACATCCTGCAGGGGAGGGGATGGGTGTCTAAAACCAGCCCACCCCTATTCCCTCAACTGCCCTAGAGCAAGGGCTGGCACTCTGTGGCCCAGGGGCCAAATCCAGCCTGCAGCATGTCTTTGTAAATAAAGTTTTATTGTCACACAGCCACACCCATATGTTTATACACTGTCTTTGACTGTATTTGTGCTACAACAGCAGAGTTGAACAGGTGTAACATATGGTCTGCAGAGCCTAAAATATTTACTATCTGGCCCTTTACAGAAAACATTTGCAGATCTCTACTTTAGGGGAATGTACATCTATGGTAAAAATGCCTCCTCAGGGAGGGCATTTGCTTGTGCCTGGGGACTTGCAGGGGAAGGCAGAGAGAGGATGAATGGGGGTCCTGGAGAATCTCTCCCTCTCTCACTAGCTTTGGACACAGAAGCTGTGATTTGACTGGAAGAGGTTTGAGTCTTCCAGCTAGATTGAGAGTTCCATGAGGGTAGGGACTCTGGAACCCCAGGATCCATTAGTACTGGTTGAAATTGGTCAATTCTCATCCTTGGAAAGCAGCAAAATGTTCCCATCATGCACCATCTGGTAACTGCTTATTTTAACTGCAGGAGGCCCTACTTATCCAAAGATAATTTACACGAGGGTCAGCCTGCCCACTCCAGTATTTGTGGGCTTCCCTGGTGGCTCAGCTGGTAAAGAATCTGTCTGCAATGTGGAAGATTGCAGGGAGACCTGAATTCAATCCCTGGGGTGGAAAGATCCCCTGGAGAAGGGAATGGCTAACCACTCCAGTATTCTGGGCTGGAGAATTCCGTGGGATTGCAAAGAGTTGGACACGACTGAGCGACTTTCACTTCACAGCCTGCTGAAAGTCAATCTCCTTTAAAAAGGGACCAAGATTTCATTGTATATGAAGGGGGAAAAATATGGAAAGATAGATTTATAACATTGGAAAAGTTAAGTTTTTTTTATATTGGGTTTGATGTATTTAATATACATCAGTTTTCAGTTTTGCTAACAACTCTGCACTAAATCTTAGGATAAATAAAAAATGAATCATCTTTTTTACCACATATTTTTCAACCAAAATTAAGTGACAGCATGATGTAACATCCTTATGCTCATATTTGACTGACAACATGATTATGGAGATTATTATTATTTTATTTTGCAAAGTGTGAGAGCTTCACACAGCTTTTCAAGGCCCTCTCAACCCATTGAAATTCAAATCTAAATTTCAGTGCCCTGGAGCATGTCTCAATCACCTCATTCTAGTTATAACTTGGACTGACACATGCTAGATACTCTGCAGATATTTCAGAATGGATTCAAAGCTAGAGTGAACAGGAGAAGCCATAATTGGCACTAATTGATGATCTGTTGGAAACCAAGAAGCATGAATGCCTTGGTTTGGGTTGAAAGTGACAGAAACCCAACTAGAAGTTACCAAGGACAGTAGAGGGTTTTGGCACATGGAATCCAAGCAAGGGTTAAACAACCACAAGAAGGACTATGAGGCGGTGGGGCCTGATGAACTACTGCAAGCAGGACCACTGTTCTGCTGTTTGGTTCCTCTGGAAGTGTTAGCTTCCCTCTCTTGTGGTGGATGAGTTTACTCCATGTGGCAGGAAACATGGCAGTCACAGGTGTTGACTTTTTCAAATCATGGTTGCACCAGCTAGAGAGAGGCCACTCTTGGCTTCTGATTGACCCCTCCTTGGGTCAAGTTCCCATCCCACCAATTGATTGTAGCTTGAGGCCAAAGAACTTGGCAGGTCTTGTGGAAATGTTATGGATAGTGTTGGGAAAGGAACAATGAACAGGAGAGAGAGCTCTGGGGAAGATGAAATAATAGATCCCCTCTACAATGGGCATACCTGCCATGCTCAATGCTGATCCTCCTACCCAGACTTTGCAGCAAAAATAGTTTCTTGGATTGCTGTGAGGCTCAGACTTCGGCATAGTCGATCCCGAGTGTTGTCTGTGCTCTACCTGGCACTCATTAGCTCATCTTTCAGGCACATCTACTCTGTGAAGCTGTCCCAAGCTCTCCACTCAGAAAAGAGTTGTTAGCTTTCTTCTTTGTGTGTTGACGTTTAATTTTACTTATGTGCCTACCCATTTAATGTACCTATGTGCCTATGTAGCTGTGAGTCCTATGAATATTTGAGGGTGGAGATTATGGGTACCCAGCAATGGGCATGTGCACAGCATTTGGTAAACATTCAGTACATCTTTGCTGATTGAAGGAGGGCTTCCAGAGAGTTACCATCACATGAAGACAGCCCCTGGCATTTCCATTTGTGCAAGTTTTAGATAAGGAGACAGCATAATACAGGGGTTAAAAACCCAAACTTTGGAATCAGTGTGTGAATTCCAGCTCTGGCTGCAAGAACTTGGGAAAGTTACTTCATTTCTTTGAGCCTCAGAGATTAAAACAAGGATGATGGTGGTAATAATAGTATCTTCAGGCAATACATATTGGCACATAGTAAGCACTCAACAAATGGCAGATATTATGATTGCCAGGTAGTTAACCTGTCCTCATTTTTTTCATTTCTATGAAATAAAGATGCTCCCGAATGGTAAAACTGAGGCAATAAACCAAACAAAAGAATTCTTCAGAGGAAACCTTCCCCATAACTTCACAACTCACTTGTTGGGGATCTTGAATTTCTTTGGGGCAACAGTATGTCAGATAGTGGCTTACTTGGATTTCACGTTGTCCACGTAAATGATGTTGATCTACAAAGCAGTGCTTCCAGGGCAGGTTGGATGCATTCAATTAGAGTGAATTGAATTGAATGCTCACCAATCAGGCCCTGTGAATGGAGACCCCAATTCAAACTTCTAAAGCCAAAGCTTCCCTTGTGAGTAATTTATTTCATCTTCCTTACAAGCCCTGTTTGTGATTTCATTACATTTGAGATAGGACTGATGCTTTACGTAAAAATATCGTATTCATTCTATTAATCAATGATCATGGAGAATAACCTTTGCTCCCCTTTGAAAGTGAAGGTAGTCACTGAAGTGAGCGTCCGCCTACTGGTGGCGAATGCCCAGGTTAGATGGTGTTCACGCTGCCCACCATCCTTTCCCACCCTGTAACCTTGACCTTTGTGAGGTGTGTGCACAGGTCAGAGGATGGCTGTTACTTTTCTGGCTGGATGCTTGCCTTCCCATGTACTCCTGCTCCCTTTAGACTCTTCATTTTCAGAAGGGAAGAGGTTTGCCTGTAGCTAGATGTGCTGTGCTGTGCTCAGTCATGTCCAACTCTTTGTGACCCTACATACTGTAGTCTTCCAGGCTTCTCTGTCCATATTTTCCTGGCAAGAATAATACTGGAGTGGGTTGCCATCTCCTCCTCTAAGGGATCTTCCTGACCCAGGGATTGAAACTGCATCTCCTGCATCTCCTAGATTCTTGAACCATTGAGCCACCCAGCTAGAACTCCCTTAAAGCAGCAGTTCCCAACTTGCCTGATTTGAGACTTAGCTGGCTCTTACAAAAATGCAGATTCCTAGGCCTTGCCCCAGAGGGCTCTGGTTCAGAAGGTCTGGAGTATGACTGAAAGATGTAAATTTATTCACCATCACAGGTGATTCTGATGATCAGGGGATTTTTGTTGTTGTTCTTTTTAAATTTTTTATTTGTTTTTATTTTTTAACTTTACAATATTGTATTGGTTTTGCCATATATCAAAATGAATCCACCACAGGTATACAGGTGTTCCTCATACTGAACCCTCCTCCCTCCCTCCTCCCCATACCATCCCTCTGGGTCGTCCCAGTGCACCAGCCCCAAACATCCAGTATCGTGCATCGAACCTGGACTGGCGACTCGTTTCATATATGATATTATACATGTTTCAATGCCATTCTCCCAAATCATCTCACCCTCTCCCTCTCCCACAGAGTCCAAAAGACTGTTCTATACATCAGTGTCTCTTTTGCTGTCTCGTATACAGGGTTATTGTTACCATCTTTCTAAATTCCATATGTATGCATTAGTATACTGTATTGGTGTTTTTCTTTCTGGCTTACTTCACTCTGTATAATAGGCTCCAGTTTCATCCACCTCATTAGAACTGATTCAAATGTGTTCTTTTTAATGGCTGAGTAATACTCCATTGTGTATATGTACCATAGCTTTCTTATCCATTCATCTGCTGATGAACATCTAGGTAATTTTAATCGGAGGATATTGCTTTCCAATGTATTGGTTTCTGCTATCAGATCAGTCACTCAGTTGTGTCTGACTCTTTGCGACCCCATGAATTGCAGCACTCCAGGCCTTTCTGTCCACCACCAATTCCCGGAGTTCACTGAGACTCACGTCCATTGAGTCAGTGATGCCATCCAGCCATCTCATCCTCTGTCGTCTGCTTCTCCTCTTGCCCCCAATCCCTCCCAGCATCAGAGTCTTCTCCAATGAGTCAACTTTTCCCATGAGGTGGCCAAAGTACTGGAGTTTCAGCTTTAGCATCATTCCTTCCAAAGAAATCCCAGGGCTGATCTCCTTCAGAATGGACTGGTTGGATCTCCTCGCAGTCCAAGGGACTCTCAAGAGTCTTCTCCAACACCACAGTTCAAAAGCATCAATTCTTCGGTGCTCAGCCTTCTTCACAGCCCAACTCTCACATCCATACATAACTATAGGAAAAACCATAGCCTTGACTAGATGAACCTTTGTTGGTAAAGTAATGTCTCTGCTTTTCAATATGCTATCTAGGTTGGTCATAACTTTCCTTCCAAGGAGTAAGTGCCTTTTAATTTCATGGCTGCAGTCACCATCTGCAGTGATTTTGGAGCCCAGAAAAATAAAAAGTCTGACACTGTTTCCACTGTTTCCCCATCTATTTCCCATGTAGTGATGGGACCAGATGCCATGATCTTCGTTTTCTGAATGTTGAACTTTAAGCCAACTTTTTCACTCTCCACTTTCACTTTCATCAAGAGGCTTTTTAAGTTCCTCTTCACTTTCTGCCATAAGGTTGGTGTCATCTGCATATCTGAAGTTATTGATATTTCTCCCAGCAATCTTGATTCCAGCTTGTGCTTCTTCCAGTCCAGCATTTCTCATGATGTACTCTGCATATAAATTAAATAAACATGGTGACAATATGCAGCCTTGACGTACTCCTTTTCCTATTTGGAACCAGTCTGTTGTTTCATGTCCAGTTTTAACTGTTGCTTCCTGACCTGCATACAAATTTCTCAAGAGGCAGATCAGGTGGTCTGGTATTCCCATCTCTTTCAGAATTTTCCACAGTTGATTGTGATCCACACAGTCAAAGGCTTTGGCATAGTCAATAAAGCAGAAATAGATGTTTTTCTGGAGCTCTCTTGCTTTTTCCATGATCCAGCAGATGTTGGCAATTTGATCTCTGGTTCCTCTGCCTTTTCTAAAACCAGCTTGAACATCAGGAAGTTCACAGTTTACATACAACAGTGCAAATCAGCCATAAGTATACACGTGTCCCCTCGCTCCTGAACCTCCCTCTCGTCTCCCTACGCCATTCCATGTCTCTAGATTGTCACAGAGTACCAAGTTGAGCTCCCCATGTTGTACCGCAACTTCCCATTCACTATCTGTTTTACACATGGCAATGTATAGGTTTCAAGGCTACTCTCTTATTGAGAAACAGTGTTTTAGTTCAATGTTTGTCAAGACTCACCTGGGTACCTCTTCCCGTGCAGATGCTGACTCTGCAGATCTGGAATGGTGCCTGAGATCCTGTTTCTCTTTTTAAAAATTTACTTATTTTAATTGGAGTATAATTACTTCACAATATTGTGATGGTTTTTGCCATACATCAATATGAATTTGTCTTAAGTTATACATGTGTCCTCCCATCCTGAACCCCCTCTCACCTCCCTCCCCAGCCTATCCCTCTAGGTTGTCACAGAGCGCCAGCTTTATTTGTCCTGCTTCATGCAGCAAACTTGCACTGGTTATCTCCTTTACGTATGGTAGTGTATATGTTTCAGTGCTATTCTCTCAAATCCTCCTCCCTCTCCTTCTCCCATTGAGTGCAAAAGTTTGTTCTTGTCATCTGTGTTTCCTTTGTTGCCTGCATGTAGAATCTCAGTGTCATCTTTCTAGATTCCATATATATGCATTAATATACAATATTTAACCTTCTCACTTAATTCTAATGTGCTCTCAGTTGTTGCCCATGCTGCTGGCTCACAGAAAACACTTATGCAGCTGCAGATGCTAAACTGTTGGGTCTTTATAACAGTTTGTATAAGAGATTTAGGAAGCTGATGATTTGCATAGATTATTTATTGGGGGTTAGGTAGTTCAGAATCTCCTTAAGGTATATTGTTTTACATAGATGACAATGTCATATTCAAATTTTCTTTAAGCTACCTTCATTATTTAGGGCAGTGGATTTCTAAGTTGATACATCTCTTAGGGTGTAGTGAGAAAAATTAGACTTCTCTTTCTAGTTATTTTTCACCTCATCCTTAACTCCTCCCTTCCACCATGGATATTTTATAATCATCCCACACTTTCATATAATAAGACATATGTATAATCTATGTATATGTGTATGTATACTGGGGGCGTATGCTCAAAAACATTTTAGGTGTGCAGTAAGAAAGAGAGACTCCTTGGCTTTAGGTTCTTATAAAGAGAATGAGTTTCAAATGGAGGTGTGGTTTCTAAAATAATGAGGTCTTTGTGTCTGAAAGAAGAGAAGAGACTGAGCAACCAACTCCTTCCACCAGGCTAACAGGTCATAGCAGTAAAGGTCATTCAAAGGGCAGAAGGTCAAATAGTAGTGTGTTCCCTGGACCTTTATTGTAGGGTGGGGGGTCTCTTTCTTTCCTGTTCCCTCTTGTCTCTCCACTTCAGTCCCTGCCCTGGAAAAAGTTCATTCCCAGGTGGCGCAAAGACAGAGCTGGGCAGGATGGGCTGGTAAACATTTCCTGGAGCACAGGAAAAAGAACTCTGGACAGGACCTGTAACTTCATCTCTCTTTGATTTACTGCTGCCCCTCATCCTTATCATCTAATTTCTTGCCTTCTCTCCTTCCTAACTGAGTGGTGCTAACAGGTTTGCCACTCATCAACATGATGAATATATTCAAGAGAGTGGAAGTGGTGGATTCGGGCCACTGATTTATGTCTCCTTAAAGCCAAGGGTAGAGGGGCAGTGATTGAAATTGGCTAGTAACTCAAAGAGAAGGCACCAGGGATTCAACAAGGTGCCTCATCATTGCTTTCCAGATCAGTCCCCATTCCCAAGGACACCGTCTTCCAATGGGTCTTCCAGGGTCTTTGGGGCAAGGCACTAACTTATTAATACTATAGAGACCATAGGAGATTTTATTAGGCCAATAGTATGTCTTATAGGAGTCAAGTAATGTCCAGGACCAAGCCTGACTCATGGTCCAATGGTGTGCTCTTTTGCATAATGTGATGGGTTTCCAGTATCTGTTGATTATATGTTCACTAGATAAATAGCGGAGAAGGCAATGGCAGCCCACTCCAGTACTCTTGCCTGGAAAATCCCATGGACAGAGGAGCCTGATGGGCTGTAGTCCATGGGGTCGCAAAGAGTCGGACACGACTGAGCGACTTCACTTTCACTTTTCACTTTCATGCTTTGGAGAAGGAAATGGCAACCCACTCCAGTGTTCTTGCCTGGAGAATCCCAGGGATGGAGGAGCCTGGTGGGCTGCCATCTCTGGGGTCGCACAGAGTCGGACACGACTGAAGCGACTTAGCAGCAGCAGCAGCAGATAAATAGGAGATGTTGATTCTGCTACTTTCAGATGTTCCTGGTAGCTAAATCACCATCAACAGATCATTTTCAGGACCAAATATTGCTCTAGGGGCTGTATCCAGGGATATGGCATTGAACGAGACAGAAAGGGGACTTCTACAATGGCTAGCAAGTAAAGAATCTGCCTGCAATGCAAGAGCCACAGGAGACACGGGTTCAACCCCTGGGGGAGGAAATGGCAACCCAATCCAGTATGCTGCTGCTAAGTCGCTTCAGTCGTGTCCGACTCTGTGCGACCCTGTAGACGGCAGCCTACCAGGCTCTGCCATCCCTGGGATTCTCCAGGCAAGAACAGTGGAGTGGGTTGCCATTGCCCTCTCCATTGTGTGAAAGTGAAAAGTGAAAGTGAAGTTGCTCAGTCGCGTCCGACTCGTAGCGACCCCATGGACTGCAGCCCACCAGGCTCCTCCATTCATGGGATTTTCTAGGCAAGAGTACTGGAGTGGCTTGCCATTGCCTTCCAGTATACTTGCCTGAAAAATCCCAGGAACAGCGAAGCCTGGAGGTCTACTGCTCAAAGGTTCACAAAGAGTGGGAGACAACTGAGTGACTGAGTGCAAACACATAAGACAAAAAGGAACTTGTCCTCTTGGGTTCACATTCTTGGAGTCAAATAATAAATAATCAAGTAAATAAAGGAGATATTTCCTGATACTGGTAAGGATTATGAAGAAACCAAAGCATGATAATGGGATGGAAAGTGACTGAAGAAGTGGCCATAGACAAGAGGGTCAGGTCACATTTGAGCTCAGACTGAATGAAGAGATCTGGATAAGAGCCTTCCAGGCAGAGAGAACTCACTTGGCCTCATCAAAGAATGGAGAGAGCGGACACAGAGATAAAAAGCAGGACTAATAATAAAGCACTGACCTTAAGACTGTTCTTCAGGGTTGGAGACGCTCATGGATTTCCTGACTCTCAGGGACACAGAATGCTTATATCCTGAGCCATTAAGTGAGATAAGATGGTACACCAGGCGACAGTGGCTGGATGATTCCTGATGCCGACCATGAAGTTCCCTTGTCTCCCAATAAAACTCTGGACAGCAACCAGGCCGTGTTAGCCCACAGCACCTCCTAGCAGCTTCCCTGGTAATGTCTGACTTTTTTTCTTACAAGCTTCTCTTTCCTTCTACCAGGGGATTTTTTTTTTTTTTTTTACAATCTTGCCCTCTGCCTTTGAACCACAGATCTCAGTTCTACTTCAGGGATTTCACCGGTGTTCACAACACACAATGCTCCCTTAACCATCATTCTGTCTTCCATTCTCCCAACTCTTCTGCTTTAGGAAAATCTCTAAGCCTCAAAGAGTCATACACAGGCTTGCTAAAATGGTAGACTTTTGGGTGATATGTCTGTACTAGGGTGAAGGAAGAACTTTAGGTTTTTTTTTTTTTTTTTTTGTGAGAATGCTCGAGATTTGCTCTCTTAGTGAACTTCAGACTTCAAGCACTTGGTATTATTCATGACAGCTGCCATGCCTGAGATTCCCCAGAGCTTATTTGTGATGGCAGCAAAGCCTTGCCCCTGAGATCAGTGTCTCCCACCTCTCCCACCCTCTGTTCCACACTCTGTTTCTCTGAGTTTGAAGAAAAGCCCCAGTGTTTTACTGACAGTAGCAGCATCATGGAGAACCACCTTGTCAACCGCAAAAGCCATTGAAAGGCCCAGGGTTGAGTCAAGATCTACATGAATGCCTCCCTTGATTTCTCTGTCATTTTGTTAATTAAACCTGTTTTTTGTCCTCTTCACCGATGCACATGCTACTAATGTCACCTCAGAACAGTGACCCTACAATTCTTGTCCTCTCGAAGAGAAAGAATTCAGTTGAGAGGTATGCACAGTTTTAAGTAGCAAGAGTTTTATTAAGCAGAGAGAAAGTGTACTCCTTAGAAAGGATGAGAGCAGGCTGTCTGGAAACCAGAAGCAGCCCTGCAGTGGGGGTAGGGTTGGGTTTTTAGAGTGGTGGTTCCTCCCTATGTCCTGTGTTATTTGACTGACAAGTTGATTGACAGCTTTAGGTTATATATACTTTTCTCCTAGTGCACAGACACTCAGCCATAAGCACCCAAGTGAAACCCACATGTGTGGGGCAAAAACTGCAGTATTAATTTATTAAATTAAATATGGCATAATAAACCCCAGGTTACCTTGAGTCACCTTTTAGGTCTTGGTGTGCCTGCATCTACCTGTGCTGTCAAAATTATCTTGCTTGGTCCTGATATGCAAGGACCTAGCAGAGGTCCTTGACCGCAGGAAGGAGGGTCTCTGGGAGTGTTCTGATGACCAGTGTCCAGGTGGGGGAGGGAAGAATGACTCCATCCAGGACTAGGTGGGGACCTGCTCATATCTGACTAACTACTTAACACTATGTACAGGATGTCTGCCTCTAACCTGACACTTTCTTATTTAATATTTTAATTATCAGCACTCACCAGAACTGCTTTACACCATTTTAGAGATTGCAAACACAGAGGACTTCAGGCACTTCACTGTTAAATAAGCTATTGAGGTCTCTGGGAACTCAACCACCACATATTTCTGCAGAATGTGCTTTATTTAATTCTAAAAATATTTATGGAGCACTTAGGATGTGCTGGGGCTGAGCTGAACAACAGCACTGAGTGAGATTTGGTCTCTGCCCTCTAGAATCTCATAGCATGTGGGAGAGAAAGTCAAGGAAACAGATAAGTGTGATGCAATATTTGGCAGGATAATATGTAATATGTTAATTTGTGTTCATTGTACCTTTATGTTTTTCTCTTTTGATGTTTTGAGTGAATTGCTAGGCATGCATTTCTAACCCTGGGCAGTGTTTACAGGATTAAAAGAAGGATCTGCTCAAAGTCAGTGGTTCTTCTGTGTTTTTGTAAACTGCCTAAACTCACTGAAGAGATGAAGGAAGAAGAGGGGAAGGGAGGGCAAGGTCATAGAAAGGACACGATCCTGGTGTCTGGGAAGGCTGAAGGTCGGCAGGTCACTTGATGAGTTGATGTGATGGTTGTGTGTCGACTTGACTGGATTAGGAGACCCAGTGTGCATGCTAAGTCGCTTCAGTCATGTGTGACTCTGCAACACCATAGACTGTAGCCCGTCAGGCTCCTCTGTCCATGGGATTTCCCAGCCGAGAGTACTGAAGTGGGTTGCCATGCCCTTCTCCAGGGGACATCTTTCCGACCCAGGGATAAATCCCGTCTCTTATGTCTCCTGCATTGGCGGGCAGGTTCTTTACCACTAGCACCACCTGCGAAGAAGGCCCAGAGAGCTGGTCAAACATTACTTCTGAGTGTGTCTGTGAGGGTGTTTCCAAGACAAGATTAGCCTTTAACTCTGTGGCTTGAGTTTGGAAGGTGGCCTTTACTTCTGTGTGTGTGCATCATCCAGTCTACTGAGGGCCTGCGTGGGACCAAGAGGCAGAGGAAGGGTGAATTTGCTCTCTGCTTTGGCTGATACGCCCATCTTCTCCTGTCTCTGGACTTCAGCAGTCTTGGGTTTCAGGCCTTTTGGTCTGGGCTGAAACTACATACATCACCACTGGCTTTCCTGGGCTTCCCGCTTGTAGACAGCAAATCATGGGCCTTCTCAGCCTCCCATAATTATGCAAGCTGATTTTGCATAGTAAATCTCTTTCTATATATCTCTACATGTCCTAACGGTTCTATATTTCTGGAGAAACCCATATAGTTGATACTCCCAGCTCACTCAGAAGCAATGTCTCATGGATATACAATTCACTTGGGATTCTGAACCCTAAGGGTATGGGATTCCAGCTTTGGCAAAGATTTCCATGCCCCTCTCTTGGGCAGAATCGGAGAAACCCAGGAATTCAAAGGTTTTGTGTTGTTTTAAAACCAGAGTCGGCAAACTCTGGCTTGCTACCTGTTTTATGTAAATAAAATTTAACTGAAGCACAGCCATGACCATACATTTCTACAGCCTATGGCTGCTTCTGTAACATAGTTGCAGAGCTGAGTAGTTGTAATAGAGGCTGTGTGGTCTGAGAGGTCAAAGTATTTATTATCCAGCCCTTTACAAAACTCCTTGCTGACTGGCTTGAACAATGTACACGTCAGCAGTGATAGCATGGGCCAAAAACCTCACACGTACTACCTGAAGAATTTGGGCTAAGACTTTGGGACTTTTGTATGATCATCAGGAATGGTGGACTGTGATGCTCAGGAAAGGTGTTCTGATAATGACTGAGGTCAACTTTCCTACCAGTACAGTAGGATGGGGACCCAGAGTTGGGTTCAAGTTGATTTAAGAAAAACAGAGGAATGGGATGATCTGGCATGCTGAAGATTGGCCTCTGCTTTGGTTAAAATGGTATGATAATATTATAAACAACTTTTCAGTACTTTCCACCACTTCTGAAAATTCCTTGTATCACTGTCTTCCTCATCTCGTTCCATTCTCTTTCCATCTTTATCACCCTCAGAGAATGGTCATAACAACAGGAATGCATGGAGGAAGAAGAAAAAAAGACAATGCTTAGCTTTTAAGTTTCCAAACAGGCTTTTGAAACTCCTGGCACTTGACAGTAATTTTGAAAGCAAGAGCTTGGTTTAGAAGAGCCAGGGTTTTTTTTTTTTTTTTTTTTACAGTTTCAAGAGCCTGAGTCCTGAAGAACTTGAGGTGTAAGTTTTATGCCATAATAAAATAATTGGAAAGCGTAGATGAAAAGTCAGTCTTATCACTATAGAAGTGATAAAAAATCTCTTTGGGAAGAGAGAGAAACAAAGAAAAATAAGAGAAATAGGTGCTGATAAGTACTGAATCAATTATTTATTGCTGCATAGCAAATCATCCCTAAACTTAGTGGTTTAAAGCAACCATACTCATCTGTTTTGGCCAGTATTCTGCCATTTGGGCTGAGTGTGATGTAGAAAGCTCCTCAGCTGAAATGGCATGGGTGGATGGGGAGTGGAGTGGTGAGAAGGATCCATTTTCAAGATGGTTTATTCATTTGGCTGGCAGGTTGGTGCTGGTTGTTGGTGGGGAGCTCAGATGGGGCAGTAGCCATGGATCTGGTTCCTCTTCAAGAGGCCCTTCTTGAGCGGTTTAAACTTTTCATAGAATGGGGTTTGAGTTCCAAGAGCCAAGTGAAACCCAAGTGGTACCAAGTGAAGAAGGTGGAAATGCATAGCATTGAGGTGATCTGATCTTGGGAGTCACATAAGGTCTTGTCTACCCTTATTCTGTTGGCTGAGGCAGTCATAGATTTCTGCTCAGGTTCAAGGGAAGGGAATGCAGATCTACTGCTCAGTAGATGGATGGTCAAGATCACACTGTAAGCAGAGATATGGCCTCCCTTTTGGAAATTCAAACTGTCTCAAGTGTTTTAGAGAAGGGACCGTGTCTCCTGCCTCCTCCACACTGAGCCTCAAGGGGGAGGATGTTGAACAAATTCTAGGTAGGTTTAGAGGACTTGAACCTCATCTATTTAGCCTCAGAGAAGCTCCTGTGCAGCCCAGCTTGGAATGGTGGATAAGGGATGGCTGAGGGTGTTGTCTGAGCAGACTGGTTAGTGGCGGGCTCATTGAGTCCTCAACATCTGCAGCCTCTCCCAGGGAGCATAGAACACACTTTCTGTACCCAAGGTCATCCAAGGTCAGCATGGTTAAGATACCGAGAGCCTTGCAGTGGGAGTGAGGGGAATGATCATCAGTGACTGATACCAGACAACATTAAGCCCCAGTGGATGTCAACAAGGAGTAACAATGCTGATTAAACACCAGACAAGACAAGGGGCTCCTTTGTGAATACCAAACGGATAACCAAAGGTCGGATAATTCTCCCACCAATAAGCCTCCCAGAAATTAGATGCAACTGGAAGGAGAAGGCATGAAATAACCAATGAAACCTTGAATTTGCTGAGTTCTTCCTGAATTGTCCAAGTTTATCCTCAATTGAACAGGATAAGGTTTACTGCAGCCAGATAGAGTGGGGACACAAAGAAACAATAAAATTCAGTTAGAAGGAAATAAGAAAGATTATATTTTTGCTCACTGGGGCTTGTCACTTTTAAATGTTATACCAGCTATCAGGAGATATACAATGGCTACAAAAGGCAGTCCAGACCCACACAATTTGAGTAGGGATGGGCCAGGGCTTGATGGTGAGTGAGTCAGTCGGGGCTTGTGACAAGTGACTCCAGGAGCACCCAGCATGGTGAAGTGGCCGTCTTTTCCTGAATCTTTGTAGAATGGAGGGGTTGTCTGCAACAGATACAGTTTTAATACTCCTCTTTTTGAAATGTAAGACAGAGTTGTAAAATTGAACAAAAAAAATGATGGACACTTTTGCATCGCTGTCCAGTTTGGCCAAGGCTGTATCGGCTCCACAAGCAAATAAGTACTGGCAACCCTCAGCAGGTTTTTCCTCGAGTCTCATTAGTTCCCCAAATGGAACAGCTGCTGCCAAAGCAGTTACTCCACCAGCCCTGCGAGCACTGCCTGCCCGCTCAGCTCCCTTAGCTCCGGAGGAATTAATTTCATCTGTAGCAGAGCTCAGGCACCATGGTGATTTCTACTGGCGGCCAAGGGGCTCAAAACAGCCAAGCTAAACATGGTGGGGAGGTGGGCTCTGTTGTCCCTCCCGATGGCCAGCATGCCAGGACCCCATTAGTTACAAGCACCTTCCCTGGTGCTAGGCGGGACTGGGAGGCTGCTGAACAGACATTGCATTCTGAGGGTGGGAGGGGGGCCTATGGAGCAGGAAGCAGTGATCAGAGCTCCTCCCACTTATTTTTTGCTTTTAGGCCGATGTCATACTTTTCCCTGTTCTCAGCCGTCCCTGCAAGTACTTCTTTGTATCTGGTGGCTGTGCATTCTGCTGGCTGGGCTTCTTCAATTTTAATGTGCAGGCATGTATATGGGGAATTTGTTAAAAAGGCAGGGCCTGGGCTAGTCTTGGATGAGGCCTCAAACTGCATACTGGGGGGAATAATTAAGTATTCATTTTTTATTGTGGTAAAATATACATAACACAAAATTTACCATTTTTAAGCATACAGTTCAGTGGCATTAAGTATCTCCATATTGTTATGCAACCGTTACCACCAGTCATCTCCAGAACTTTTTCCTCTTCCCAAATTGAAACTCTGTACTCATATTGATGTGGGTAGCCATTCCCTTCTCCAGGGGATCTTCTCAAGCCAGGGATTGAACCCAGGTCTCCCACATTGCAAGCAGATTCTTTACCATCTGAGCTATCAGGAATGCCCAACACTCATCAGACAACAACTCTCCCCTTCCCCCACTCCCAGCTTTTGGAAACCACCATTCTACATCCTGTCTGTGAACTGACTACTCTAGGAACTTCATATAAATGGAATCACACAGTATTTGTACTTTTGTGTCCAACTGACATTTCACTTGGCATAATATTTTAAAAGTTCATTGAGATGGTCAGATCAGATCAGTTGCTCAGTTGTGTCCGACTCTTTGTGACCCCATAAATCGCAGCACGTCAGGCCTCCCTGTCCATCACCAACTCCCGGAGGTCACTCAGACTCACATCCATCGAGTCAGTGATGCCATCCAGCCATCTCATCCTCTGTCGTCCCCTTCTCCTCCTGCCCCCTATCCCTCCCAGCATCAGAGTCTTCTCCAATGAGTCAACTCTTTGCATGAGGTGGCCAAAATACTGGAGTTTCAGCTTTAGCATCATTCCTTCCAAAGAAATCCCAGGGCTGATCTCCTTTAGAATGGACTGGTTGGATCTCCTTGCAGTCCAAGGGACTCTCAAGAGTAGCATGTGTCAAAATTTCCTTCCTATTAAAGGCCAAATAAATATTCCCTTGTCTACCACATTTGTTTGTCCATTTATCTGTGGATGGACTTTTAGGTTCTTCTCATCTTTATTGGCTCTTATAGATAATGTAGTTATGAATATGAGTAGGCAAACGAGACTGTATTTTAAACAAATTCCTAGGAGATGCCGTTGCTGCTGGTTCTTGAACCTCACTTTGAGTAGCCACTGGCTAAGGGCCTAGTTCTTGGGTTAAGACCCCCAGGATGGATTGAGAGAGTAGCATTGAAACATATACATTACCATATATAAAATTAGATAGCCAGTGGAAATTTATTGTATGACCCAGGGAGCTCAAATCTGATGCTCTGTGATAACCTAGAGGGCTGGGGTGGGGTGGAAGGCAGGAGGGAGGTTCACGCATGAGGGGACATGCATATACATATGGCTGATTCATGTTGATATATGGCAGAAACCAACACAATATTGTAAAGCAATTATCCTTCAATTAAAAATAAATAAATTTTCAAAAAGGATATCAACTCTAAAACAAAAAACAAAACAACCCCCCCCCCCCGGATTTATGTCTTAGGTTGGCACCTTGGGCAAATAATTTAACTTCACTTGTCTTAGTTTCCTCCTTTGTAAAATAGAGATAAGAATTGACCCTCTTATTATTTTTTTTTTTTTTACTGTTTTTTTTTAATTTAATTTTTATTTTTTTAAATTAAATTTTATTTTGCTTAACTTTACAATATTGTATTGCTTTTGCCATACATCAAGATGGATCCGCCACAAGTATACATGTGTTCCCCATCCTGAACCCTCCTCCCTCCTCCCTCCCCATACCATCCCCCTGGGTCGTCCCAGTGCACCAGCCCCAGGCATCCGCTATCAGGCATCGTACCTGGACTGGCGACTCGTTTCAGATATGATATTATACATATTTCAATGCTATTCTCTCAAATCATCCCGCCCTCTCCCATTCCCAGAGTCCAAAAGTCTGTTCTATACATCAGTGTCTCTTTTGCTGTCTCGTAAACAGGGTTATTGTTACCATCTTTCTAAATTCCATATATATGCGTTAGTATACTGTATTTGTGTTTTTCTTTCTGGCTTACTTCGCTCTGTATAATAGGCTCCAGTTCCATCCACCTCATTAGAACTGATTCAAATGCATTCTTTTTAATGGCTGAGTAATACTCCATTGTGTATATGTACAACAGCTTTCTTATCCATTCATCTGTGGATGGACATCTAGGTTGCTTCCAAGTCCTGGCTATTGTAAACAGTGCTGCTATGAACATTGGGGTACACGTGTCTCTTTCAATTCTGGTCTTCTCTGTGTATGCCCAGCAGTGGGATTGCTGGATCATGGACTGTGAAGAAGGCTGAGCGCCGAAGAATTGATGCTTTTGAACTGTGGTGTTGGACAAGACTCTTGAGAGTCCCTTGGACTGCAAGAAGATCCAACCAGTCCATTCTGAAGGAGATCAATCCTGGAATTTCTTTAGAAGGAATGATGCTAAAGCTGAAACTCCAGTATTTTGGCCACCTCATGTGAAGAGTTGACTCATTGGAGAAGACTCTGATGCTGGGAGGGATAGGGGGCAGGAGGAGAAGGGGACGACAGAGGATGAGATGGCTGGATGGCATCACTGACTCGATGGGTGTGAGTCTGGGTGATCTCCGGGAGCTGGTGATGGACAGGGAGGCCTGGCGTGCTGTGGTTCATGGGGTCGCAGAGAGTCGAACACGACTGAGCGACCGATCTGATCTGATCTGAAAGCAGTTCTATTCCCAGTTTTTTGAGGAATCTCCATACTGTTCTCCAAAGTGGCTGTACTAGTTTGCATTCCCACCAACAGTGCAAGAGGGTTCCCTTTTCTCCTCGACCCTCTTAGAAAGTGGAATGAGTATTAAATGAGATGATACATGTTAATTTTTAGTATGATGCCTGGCATATATTAGGTTGAACCATAAGAGATTGCCATTCTGACAGGTTAGAACTGGTTAGATATCAGATATTTCATATGGGTCAGTCTAAAAGCAAGCTTTTAATATGGTTTTAATAACTGTTATTGAATAATATTTATGTGAATTCTCATCTCCAAACTATAGGACTCATCTCCTTACTCGAGAAGGCATGAGTTGTCTTCAGAGGGCTTCCGTGGGTAAAAGTCATCATCCCCTGATTTCTCTCCCCACCTCATCTGACCCCAGCCAGCAGTCGCAGCTGCCACCTTGGCCTGCCTTTTGCAGCGTGCCCTCTTCCTCAAGCCTGCCAAGGAGAGGAAAAGCCTGTGAGTGTCAAGTGATGATTTCTGCATTTTTCTGTGTAGAGACTTTTTTCATTTGGGTATATCTGTCCTTACCTATGTATAGTTTTCCTGTGAAGTGAAGTGAAAGTCTCTCAGTCATGTCTGAGCAACTATGCAACCCCATGGACTGTACCCCGCCAGTCTCTGTCCATGGAATTCTCCAGGCCAGAATATTGGAGTGGGTAGCTGTTCCTTTCTGCAGGGGATTTTCCCAACCCAGGGATCGAACCCAGGTCTCCCACATTGCCGGCAGGTTCTTTACCATCTGAGCCACTAGGGAAGCCCAAGGATACTGGAGTGGGTAGCCTATCCCTTCTGCAGGGGATCTTCCTGACCCAGAAATCCAACTGGGGTCTTCTGCATTGCAGGCAGATTCTTTATGCATTGAGCTACCTGATTTTACAGGGCTCAGCAGACTTTTGGGGTCAATGGGGCCTTATTTTCTGAGACAGTGTTGTTTTTGCTGACTCATGGCTTTACCTGCATAGCGCAGAATTCCCCTGGGTCTTTCCCTGAGTCTCCCAGCATCCCTGCAGTCCCGGGCATCTCACATGACCCTGACCAGTCCTCTTGGTCCTCTCTGTGTCATCTGGCTTATCTTGGCTGTCTGAAGGGCACGAGAGGAGGGGACATTCACTGTAGCTGCTGAGCTTGTACCTTTAATAATGCCAGCACCCTGCCCCCCAACCCCATCATAGAGGTGTTGCCCATCCTCCCCCGAAAGACGAATTCTTGAGATGCTGAAATAGCACAGCATCTGAGTCCATCCTTGCTGAATCCTGGTCACAATGCAGAGAGAGGCTCTTTCTTGGTGCTTGGGAACATATTTAATTTTGTGGACCTAGAACTGTGCTTGGGTCTCTGTATCTAAGACCCCATTTGAAACTGGCTTCTATGGCTGCTGCCTCCAGCCCTGACCTCCAAGTGGCCAGGTGGGGACAGACCCCAAACCATCCTCACCATCCTTCCCTGTATCTTTGGCCCTAAGAGCCCAGCATTTTTGCCCCTAAGAGCCCAGCATCTTCTTGCTGCCCTCTTCTGCTGTGTCTGAAAAATCTTAATGACTAACTTTTACTGAAGGTTGTATTAGAATTTATATATTTTTCCCCGATTATTTGCTTCTCCCACTGGAATCATATTCCTGCCCCACTGATTTTGGGCTTGGCCATGTGACTTGCTTTGACTAATGGCATGTGAGTGGAGGTGATGCTTTAAAGCTGTTGCCTGTTTCTATCAGCTCTCTTGTTCTTTTCCTTCTGCCCAAGGAATGGCTCATCTCAGGGCTTATCTCTTCCCAACATGAGACTGGGAAGCAAGCTTTTGTGGTGGTAAGCCACTGAAATTTGGGGGTTATTTGCTGTCTCACAAAGCTGACTAATACAAAGGCTTACCAAGTTCTACGTACTGTTCTATGCCACCCACCCTGTGCACCCCCCACCCCTCCACCATGCGTGCTCAGTCATATCTGACTCTTTGAGACCCTATGGACTGTAGCCCACCAGCCCACCTCTGTCCACGGGATTTCCCAGGCAAGGATACTGGAGTGAATTGCCGTTCCCTTCTCCAGGGGATCTTCTTGACCCAGGGATCAAATCCATGTCTTCTCTATTGGCAGGCGGGCTCTTTACCACCATGCCATCTGGGAAGCCTACTGTTCTACATGTATTTTTTAATTAGTTTAACTCTCACAGTGGCTTTATGAAATACATACCAGTCAGGATAAGGTAGGTTTTGCTACAGTAACAAAACGCCTCAAATACTCAATGGCTCCCCAAGAACTTACTATTTTTTTTCCAGTTAAGAAATTACTTTTGACTCACACCATGTGTCTACTAATGTTCAGCAGGGGAAACTGTTACTGAGGGTCCCAGAATGATGGAGGTTCCAATTTTGGCATGAAACCATAGTATAGGAAAGAGCATACAGCAAATGGTGCATTGGCTCTTATAGCTTCTGCTTCGAGGCAATATACGTCACTGTGCTCACGTTTCATTAGTCAAAGCAAGTCAGATGTTGGATCTTGCATTGAACTCAGGTCTGTTTGACTTCACCACCTATATTCTTAACTAATAAGTCCACTGCCTTGCAAAATGGTTTGTGGTTCCACCAGACATATTTTCAGACTCTCAGCTTCTGCTTGCTTAAAAATTGCAAGCTGGTGGCCTAAGAGCTGTATTTGACCTCTAGATGTAACTTGTTTGGCTTTCAAGGTGTTAAAAAAATTCTTAAAGATTAATTGCAGATATTTAAAATTAAGACATTTCATACATGCACAGACAGACACACACACAAACCCCTTTTCTGAGTTCCTGGAACACTGAAGATCTGATCACACTGGGGTCCCATTTGCAAATGGCAACAAGAGGTGGGGGCTGAGTTGGCCATCCCCTTTGATGGCGCTTCCGTATCCCCTCCTGTGCTCCACCCACCAGTCCAATACCCTCATCTGCCACACCCACAGGTCCTGACAGCATATGAATTTAGACTCAGCCCTAACTCTCTCATACTCAGACAGTTGCTAATCAGAAAATCCTCCAGTGCTCAACCAACAGAGATAGGTGTTGGTTGGTGTGTGTGTGTGTGTGTGTGTGTGTGTGTGAGAGAGAGAGAGAGAGAGAGAGAGAGAGACTTCTTGTCCAAAGAAATGAGCATCAATAAAACTCTAACACAATAATCCAGGGTGGTCCTAGCCACCAGGACAAGCAGGTTAGACATGCAGGAGCAGCCTCAGGGACAATCAAATTCAATACATATGAATTTTATATCAGCAAGTTTTTGCCACCAGCTTATTAAACTGGAGTAATAAGTATGGGGCTGAGTACCCACTTAACATACTGCAGCCAGAAGGAGGGTTGATGAGGAACCAGGCAAGGGCCTCACTGGGGGAATCAATACAGGTAATGAGAGGACATTCATCACAGCCGTGAGGAGGCCCGAGAACACCCCACCGGGCACTGGAGGAGGAGGAGGGGAGGCAGAATATGGAACGCCAAGTGTTCAAGCCAGGCCAATTTACCAGTGGTCCTGGTGAAATTAAGGGGCTCCTAGCCATCACCTTTCTTCCTGTTCCTTCCTACAGGAATGCTTTTTCTCCTTATCCCAGCACAGGTTTCTGCACACAGTTGTGTAACTGCATAACCATAGTGAGTACCATTTCCACCATGTCTATGGGGACGATATCCCCAGGACTTGTGGGCCTTGTAGGGTCTACACAGATGCCCATGCAGCCTGGTTCTTGCACCACCAAGTCCTACTCATCCATCCAAGTAGGGATCAAATATCATGGCCTTTCAGAAACCTCTCCCAACCCCTCCTCTGAACGGCCTCTACTTTTTGCTGTCTCAATTTTGATACATGTCCCATTTCTCCAGAGAGTTCTTTCCCGACCATCCCCTGCCCCTCAACCTCAGTGGTTTTCTCTTGTTATTCTCTCTTACAGCATCATGTTCTTTCCCTTCACGGCATTTATCCCAATTTGTAATTAAATATTTATCTGTATGATTATTATTTCATGTTCTTTTCTGCAGCTGAGCTGTAACTTGCCTAAAAACAGGGGACCAAACCTTGATTTTGTCTACTGTGTTGTCTCACTCCCAGCACATAGTAGGTGCTCGATATTTAATGACCCAAGGAAAGTGCATACATAGCACTTCATTTACTACTCGGCAGGTGAAGCGAGGCCAGGGACCAGCCTTATTCATGCATAGGTCCCCTGGGTACTTAGCAAAATCCTAGCACATAATCAATGCTCAGTGAGGACCTACTTGAGAAAATAAATCACATGAGCTTCCATCATCAGATTGGATCAGTTTGCTCCGCCCTTTTCCAAAGAGAACACCTCCTCCTGGACCATCACCGTTTCTACTGCTCCTCTGTCTCCAACTTTTTGTCTGGAAGATTTGGGTATGTAGTGGACAAAGCCCCCATAGATCAATACCTAACTCGGGGGTTTACAACTTTTGTGTACTGCCTGCTATGTAAATAAAACTTTGCTGGGACCTGGTTAAGGCTGTTTCCATGCTGTAGATTTTGTGCTGTCACGGTGGAGTGGAATAGCTGCCACAGAGACCATATGACCCATGAACGTAAAATATCTGTGAACTGAGACTTTACAGAAAGACTTTGGTGATCACCGCTTTGACTTAATAGCCTTGAGCCTTGAACAAATAGTTTAAAACTTTCTGAAACTCAGATTTATTATTTGTTAAAGGATTTATAATACCCGCTTCATACTGTGGTTGTGAAGGTTTACACATGGTAGTTCAAGAAATGTTTGCTTTTTTTTCCTCTCTCTTTTTTTTTGTAAACATAATTCTGGTCCCTCTTCTGGATTCTCAACAGAACCCCTGTTTGTAGTCACTTATTCAACAAACAGTTATTAAGCACCAACTATGTGCTAAGTATTTTGTTAGAGGATTCATTGGTGAGCAAGACGCAGACTCTGGCCCCAGGGATCTCCTGGTCTGTGAGGGGAGAAAATAAACAGGTAGCCCAACCCCAACGTGGTAACTGCTGGACAGCAGGAAGCCGGGGAAGTGAGAGCAGCTTCTGTGGGCCTAGGAGGCATCCCAGAGGAAGTGATGGTTAAGCTGGAACCTGAAGAAGAGAAGGTGGGTTAGGTGGTTTAGCCAGGGGAAGAGACCTTAGAAGAACCAGTCCCGGAATGATCACTATGCTTGTACTTCCATGATGGTATGATGGCTGGGTAACTATACCAATCCTCCTGGAGGTGAAGCTATGCACGGAGAGCAGTGAGCCATGAGGCTGGGCAGGGCAGTAGGAATTTGTCTTGAAGAAGTCTCTTGCTCTAGGTCCTTCCCCAGGAATGTGGGTGTTGAGTCCTGGGGTGGCCCCTGGCTGGGTGTGGCTTGGGCTGGTGCTATGGGATGAGGAGTTTGGAGCCCCGACTCCTGGAATGGGGTGAGCATGTCTTGCATTTCAAAAAGAGGAGTATTAAAACTGTATCTGTTGCAGACAACCCCTCCATTCTACAAAGATTCAGGAAAAGACATGTGTTTTCCATAAGACTTTAGTGTCACCAATGGAAGAGTCTGCAGGGACAGCTGAAGAATCTTCATGAGGGATGATCAGGTGACTAAGTGCTGTTTGGGGTGACTGCACCCTCCCCTCAACTCCACCACCTGAATACAGCTACGTGTTACCATGGGTAAATCAAGAAAACTTGACAATTGCATTTTGATATTGACAGCTAACCTTCACTGAGTATTTACTCTCTGCTAGACACTCTTCTATAAGCTTTCTATTGGTGAGTGTATTTCACACTTTCACAGGTCAGTGTACCTGTGAGGAATGAACTATTACTATCCCATTTGGCATTTGAGGAAGCTGAGATCCAGAGTATGTGAGAGGCACAGCTGGAGCCAGGATTTGAACCCAGTAGCCCTGACTGGATTCTTTACAAAACCCTAGGTGAGGAGTGGGGATAGGGAGATTAAACAGCTGGCAAAAGAGACTCTAGGCTGCCAGATTTAGACCTCTGATTAACGGGATGAAAATGAACTTCATAAATGTAAAATGATGATGGATCAAAAAATTTGAAACATTGCTCTTTCAAAAGCTGCCTTGTCCTTTCTTGGATCAAGATGTACCAGGCATTAGGCAAGGATGCCTGTGATATGGTTCTCAAGCTTCAGTGTGCATAAGACCTTTCCTAGGATGTTTGTTTAAAATGCAGATTCCTGCTCTTGTGGTGAGAGCATTTGATTCAAAGACTGGGACCGGGCTCTGGAATATGCATTTTAGCATGCACTCCAGTTTGATTCCACGGTGAGTGAATCCAGGACCACCTTTCAAAAAGAGTGCAATATAGATCAGGAAAGGTCTGATCCAGCCTCCAAGAGGGTGATTAACAAGGTGAGATTCTGTTTCTGTCTCTGAGCACCAAATCAAGGAAAGAACTCTGCATTTTAGATCAGAAATAATGACCACACTCCTTCCCAGCCACATGCCTTTCCCTGGGGAAGCCACTTAATCTCTCAGGCTTGGATTCATCAGTTTCTTCATCAGTAAAGTGGACATAATAATGTGACTGCTAAGTCACTTCAGTCGTGTCTGACTCTGTGAGACCCCAGAGACCGCAGCCCACCAGGCTCCCCCGTCCCTGGGATTCTCCAGGCAAGAACACTGGAGTGGGTTGCCATTTCCTTCTCCAATGCATGAAACTGAAAAGTGAAAGTGAAGTCGCTCAGTTGTGTCTGACTTTTAGCAACCCCATGGACTGCAGCCTACCAGGCTCGTCCATCCACGGGATTTTCCAGGCAAGAGTACTGGAGTAGGGTGCCATTGCCTTCTCCGAATAATGTGACAAAGACCAAATTTATTAGCTTCTTAGCTATGTAGTATTGAGAACATTATAGAACCTCTTTGAACCTCAGTTTTCTCATCTGTAAAATGGTTAATAATAATAGTGAAGACATTATGAGGCTATATAATAAAATTATTTTATTTTATTTTATTAATTTCCCATTGGGGAAATTAAATGGGAGGGAAAGGAAATAGGTGATTAAGAGACTGTTAATAAATGTTTCTGCTCTGCTCCCTCCTACCTTTATTGGTCCAGTTAATTGCTTCCTCTGGGTGAATTTATCACTTTGAAAGGAGATGTTCATTCACAGTATGCATTTAGGTCAGTTGGTTAAGATGTGGGATTAGTGAGATCCCAATTGTGGTTTGATCCCTAAGGTGTTGGGAGATTTATTTGTTTCTATTCAGAAGTTCCCCTCACCCATAGTGGGTTTCGTCATTCTGGCCAGCAGCCCCTGCCAACCTGGAGGGCTGGCAGATGAGAGTAGACAAGGGAGGCCAGGCAAGGGAGGAGGTCATCCATCACCAGTACTGGCCAATCCCCTTCATAGGACACAGGTTTCTCTCAGCACCAATCAGTAGTGCATCCTTAAATGGGAAGACAGTTTCTTATCATGAGTTCATTAATGGAAGGTTTAGCAGGGCTGGAAGAGCTCACTGGGCATTCTGGAAGGCCAGTCAGATCAGGCTGGCAAGTGGCCCCAGCCATCCCTCTGGGTCCCTGGGGAACTTTGGAAGCAGCCCTGGGCCCATTGCCTAGTCTCTCAGGAGGATCTTCCTCTGTCTGGGCAGGGGGGAGTCTGGGAAAGTATCCTGGTCTTCAGGAAAAAACTGACAGAGGAAAACTTGTGTATGGAAAAAATGTCAATGGAAGGGGTGATCCAAAGTATGCCATGTGCTCCATGCAGCCTTCCTTGACACCATCCCCACCTTCAGGGAGTACAGACTACTTCCTGCTGTGGGCCTGTCCTGCTTCACTGTACCTAACTGACTATTCATGGGGATGGTTGGTTACATGATACTTGAAATGCTATCCTTGAAAAAAATAGAAAATTATAGATAGGTCTCAGGACCACTTTGTCCTCCATTCTCAATCCAGTACCCTTCTGAGGTAGTCATTGTTTTTACTCTTATGTATATCTTTACAGATGAATAATAGTAATAATAATTATTATTGCATTAGTACTAATACTAGCAAACATCCATTGAACGCTGACTATGTACCAGTCTTATATTAGGTCACTTAATCTTCACAACAACTCCATTTTACAGATGAGGAAACTGAGGCTCCAAGGATCTCAGAAATGTTCCCAAGGTTGTACAACCAATAAATGGGATAATTAGAAGGTGAGTCCTGGAAGTTTGAGTCTAGAATCTTGCCCTCTGCCATTGTGTTGCACTGTCTTCTACATACTTATTTCTATGTTCGTTGAAGATAAATGCTGTGTGTGTGTCCATGTGAAAGTGTGGGCAGAGTGGATTATTTTTAAATCATACGTGGTATCATCCCCAAGTTCAACTAGCAATGTGCCTTGGAATTTTTACCATGTCAGTAGAAATAGACTTACCTCATTATCTTTGGACCTTGAGAGCTTGTTTGGAGGTTCTAGCAGGGGAGTGCAGCTATTCGTATACCCTTGACCGAAGACCAGTCCTCCTCTATCGGGGATGGTCGTCCTCTTCGACCGAGCGCGCAGCTTCGGGAGGGACGCACATGGAGCGGTGAGGGAGGAAGGGGACACCCGCCTAGCCAGCCAGATCAGCCGAATCAACCCTGGCGATCAATGGGGTGACAGATGTCGCAACCAGATCGCCCTCAAATCTCAAAAATGACAGAATGATCTCTGTTCGTATCCAAGGCAAACCATTCAATGTCACAGTAATCCAAGTCTATGCCCCAACCAGTAACGCCGAAGAAGCTGAAGTTGAAAGGTTCTATGAAGACCTACAAGACCTTTTAGAACTAACACCCAAAAAAGATGTCCTTTCCATTATAGGGGACTGGAATGCAAAAGTAGGAAGTCAAGAAACACCTGGAGTAACAGGCAAATTTGGCCTTGGAATACGGAATGAAGCAGGGCAAAGACTAATAGAGTTTTGCCAAGAAAATGCACTGGTCATAGCAAATACCCTCTTCCAACAACACAAGAGAAGACTCTATACATGGACATCACCAGATGGTCAACACCGAAATCAGATCGATTATATTCTTTTCAGCCAAAGATGGAGAAGCTCTATACAATCAGCAAAAACAAGACCAGGAGCTGACTGTGGCTCGGACCATGAACTCCTTATTGCCAAATTCAGACTGAAATTGAAGAAAGTAGGGAAAACCACTAGACCATTCAGGTATGACCTAAATCAAATCCCTTATGATTATACAGTGGAAGTGAGAAATAGATTTAAGGGCCTAGATCTGATAGATAGAGTGCCTGATGAACTATGGAATGAGGTTCGTGACATTGTACAGGAGACGAGGATCAAGACCATCCCCATGGAAAAGAAATGCAAAAAAGCAAAATGGCTGTCTGGGGAGGCCTTACAAATAGCTGTGAAAAGAAGAGAAGCGAAAAGCAAAGGAGAAAAGGAAAGATATAAACATCTAAATGCAGAGTTCCAAAGAATAGCAAGAAGAGATAAGAAAGCCTTCTTCAGTGATCAATGCAAAGAAATAGAGGAAAACAACAGAATGGGAAAGACTAGGGATCTCTTCAAGAAAATCAGAGATACCAAAGGAACATTTCATGCAAAGATGGGCACGATAAAGGACAGAGATGGTGTGGACCTAACAGAAGCAGAAGATATTAAGAAGAGGTGGCAAGAATACACAGAAGAACTGTACAAAAAAGAGCTTCAAGACCTAGACAATCATGATGATGTGATCACTGACCTAGAGCCAGACATCTTGGAATGTGAAGTCAAATGGGCCTTAGAAAACATCACTATGAACAAAGCTAGTGGAGGTGATGGAATTCCAGTGGAACTATTCCAAGTCCTGAAAGATGATGCTGTGAAAGTGCTGCACTCAATATGCCAGCAAATTTGGAAAACTCAGCAGTGGCCACAGGACTGGAAAAGGTCAGTTTTCATTCCAATCCCAAAGAAAGGCAATGCCAAGGAGTGCTCAAACTACCGAACAATTGCACTCATCTCACACGCTAGTAAAGTAATGCTCAAAATTCTCCAAGCCAGGCTTCAGCAATATGTGAACCGTGAACTTCCTGATGTTCAAGCTGGTTTTCGAAAAGGCAGAGGAACCAGAGATCAAATGGCCAACATCCGCTGGATCATGGAAAAAGCAAGAGAGTTCCAGAAAAACATCTATTTCTGCTTTATTGACTATGCCAAAGCCTTTGACAGTGTGGATCACAATAAACTATGGAAAATTCTTAAAGAAATGGGAATACCAGACCACCTGATCTGCCTCTTAAGAAATCTGTATGCAGGTCAGGAAGCAACAGTTAGAACTGGTCATGGAACAACAGACTGGTTCCAAATAGGAAAAGGAGTACGTCAAGGCTGCATATTGTCACCATGTTTATTTAACTTATATGCAGAGTACATCATGAGAAATGCTGGACTGGAAGAAACACAAGTTGGAATCAAGATTGCCGGGAGAAATATCAATAACCTCAGATATGCAGATGACACCACTCTTATGGCAGAAAGTGAAGAGGGGCTAAAAAGCCTCTTGATGAAAGTGAAAGTGGAGAGTGAAAGGGTTGGCTTAAAGCTCAACATTCAGAAAACGAAGATCATGGCATCTGGTCCCATCACTGCATGGGAAATAGATGGACAAACATTGGAAACAGTGTCACACTTTGTTTTTCTGGGCTCCAAAATCACTGCAGATGGTGACTGCACCCATGAAATTAAAAGACGCTTACTCCTTGGAAGGAAAGTTATGAGCAACCTAGATAGCATATTCAAAAGCAGAGACATTACTTTACCAACAAAGGTTCGCCTAGTCAAGGCTATGGTCTTTCCTGTGGTCATGTATGGATGTGAGAGCTGGACTGTGAGGAAGGCTGAGCGCCGAAGAATTGATGCTTTTGAACTGTGGTGTTGGAGAAGACTCTTGAGAGTCCCTTGGACTGCAAGGAGATCCAACCAGTCCATTCTGAAGGAGATCAATCCTGGAATTTCTTTGGAAGGAATGATGCTAAAGGTGAAACTCCAGTATTTTGGCCACCTCATGCGAAGAGTTGACTCATTGGAGAAGACTCTGATGCTGGGAGGGATTGAGGGCAGAAGGAGAAGGGGACGACAGAGGATGAGATGGCTGGATGGCATCACTGACTCGATGGATGCGAGTCTGAGTGACCTCCGGGAGCTGGTGATGGACAGGGAGGCCTGGCGTGCTGCGGTTCATGGGGTCGCGAAGAGTCGGACACGACTGAGCGACTGATCTGATCTGATCTGATCATTATCTTTGATGTCTGTTAAGCACTTCATGGATTGCAAAAACATAATCATGGATTTTTTTTTTATTACCCTGCTGATAGAATACATTTAGGCATTTCCTTTTCTTCTTTATTTTAATCTAAATTTTATCTTTATAATATAATTAAAAAGGTACATATTTAAAGACAGGATTTACGTTTCGACAAAGGACGCATGTTGACCGTGCATTCTTTCTTGGGTCTGTGTATCTTGCCTCATGTAGAAGCACACCTGATCTGTACTAGATCAGGATGCAGACGATGACCTAGTTCTTTCTGTATCCCCATGCTAGAACTGTGCCTGGTGGGTAGTAGGGGCTTTGTGATTTGATGAATCAATGACTGAATGATGTATTAGTTCTGCTGCTGCTGCTAAGTCACTTCAGTCATGTCCGACTCTGTGTGACCCCATAGACGGAAGCTCACCAGGCTCCCCCACCCCTGGGATTCTCCAGGCAAGAACACTGGAGTGGGTTGCCATTTCCTTCTCCAATGCATGAAAGTGAAAGTGAAGTCGCTCAGTCGTGTCCGACTCTTAGCGACCCCATGGACTGGAGCCTACCAGGCTCCTTCATCCATGGGATTTTCTAGGCAAAAGTACTGGGGTGAGGTGCCATTGCCTTCCCCGTGTATTAGTTCTATTGCTGCTCAATAAGCTACCATGACACTTAGTGACTTAGAAGAGCACATGTTTATTATCACACAGTTCTGGTGGATCAGGAATTCAAGCAGAGCTCAGGTCTTGGGTCTCAGGGGCTCTCCTGGCTTGCAATCATGGTGTCAATGGGGGCTCACAGATCTCAGGTCTCAACTGGTGAAGCGTCTGCTTTCAAACTTGTGTTGCTGTTGGTAGAATTAAATTCCCCATGACTGGTGGAAAGAGAGCTTCAGTTCCTCTTGTCTATTGACAAATAGGCCTCTCCAACATGGCCATTTGCCTGATCAAAATGTGCAAGCTGAGAGGATAACAGAGTCTTCTGGCAAAACAGGAGTTACAATCTTCTGTAATCTAATCACAGGAGTGACTTTCCCATCACTTTTGTTGTGTTCTATTGATCAGAAGCAAGTCACAGTCCTATGTACACTCTAAGGGAGGAGTTTACACATGGGATGAATACCTGGAAGTGTGAATCACTCAGAGAGGTTAAGTGATTTGCTTAAAATCACACAGCCAGCAAGAGAAAGAGCCAGGATTTGAATCTAGGATTTATCCTGAGTTTAAGCATTAAAACAGGCCATTAGGACCTAAAGTTTGCTTGACATATTCTCAAATACAAGAGGCCATGATGGCAGTGTTACAAAGAAGCACCCTGGTGTGCTGGAAAGAGAAAAGGATGTTAACAGCAAGAGACCTAAGTTTGAATTCTAGCCATGCAACTTCTTGCTCTATGACTCTAGGCACTGCCTCCAGTGACCCTTACTGAGTCTCAGATTTCTAATCTGCAAATGGGATTGTCATGAAGGTTAAACATGATAATAAATGGATGTAAAGTCCTGTTCAGAACGCTCAGCAAGAAGTCTGCACCCCATGGATGCAGCTGCTATTTTCATGGAAGCTGGCTGGGCAATGGCATTGTTTATAAATATATATTACATGCTTTTGAGAGATTCTTCAAAACCCAGTTATTAACTGTTAATGGTCTCAGTCTGGGGCACTCCTTCTGAGGGGTCATTTATGATGGCTGTTTTCTGTTTGTTGATTTTGCACACACAAGCCCACTTGATTAAGAACTGATGAAAAAAATAATAATTCAAGCAAATGAAAGGATGTTCCATGAGAGGAAATCTTGACAACCGTGAAATTAGTGCATGAGTATGGTTGCCATGGTTAATCATGACTGAATAACTGGCCTCAGTGGGAAACTGCCACATTAGACAACGAATATCAAGAGAACTTACCCACTGGGCACTGAGGACAACACCCAGAATGTGCACACCAGGTGGGGGGGGGTTAGGCAGATGGTCACCCCTTGGTACAATGGGCTTCAGACCAACTTAGAAATTAATAGACATAGGAGTGAGACAGGGATCAAAATATCAAGCTTGTTGCTGGCTCATCTAGATTGAAGAATATAGCTTGGACTTGTGACTCTAATCAATTTTCTTAATACTCCTCCTCTGGTCTAGAACTTGAAACCTTCTTGAAGGGAGGGCTAGGAATGAAGCGAGGGCACAATGGTGTGTAAAGAAAGTGTAGGGGGATGATGAGATGGTAAGAGAAGGGGAAACGGAGGCAAAGAGAAGACAAGAGAGGAGGAAGTGGAAGAGGAGGGAGATATTAAATGTCAGAAGGTAACAGTGGACCCATGGAGCTCAGATGCTTGTCAACTAACCAATGATCTGCCTCTCAGGAGGAGGAGTCAGTGAGAGGCAGAAGGGAAGGTAAAATCTTATTCACCCAGTGATGGTACAACTCTTTATTTTATGAATCAGTATAGACACTTTGTGAAGGAGGCTCTGGTTCCCCCCTTTCATCAGAGAATGATCATTGTAATTATACCAAATATTTACTGAGTTTATACTATGTGTCAGGAATTGCACCAAGTCTTTTAAATGAATTATCTCTTATTCCTCACAGGAATCCTTTGAAAGGGAGAATAAAATTAGACCCATTTTATAAGTGAGGGTGTCACTGGGACTGTGACACCTTGTCAACTAGCCAAGGTCCCACAGCGAGTAAAGGTCAGACTGAGAACCAAATCCAGGTCTATCTGCTCTGAAATCTGTGTTTTTAAAATGGCACTTTCTAGAAAGATGATCCATGTGCTTCCTGACTCACAATCATCAGGACGTGTTTAAAATGTGCAGATTTCCAGCCTGCCTGACTCAGGAGGTCTTGAGGACTAGCACAGGGATGTACACTTTAAGCAAGGACACTTGGTGATTCTAATGCACACCAAAACTTGACTATGATTGCACTGGAAGGATGGATTTCCAATTCAGCTTTTGCTAATTTACCTTTGGGACAAGAAAATGGGTACTTGTTTGCAAAGAGGATCTTTCCTTACTGATTTTTACTAATTTATTGAATCTGGCAGCTCACCGGGAGCTGGATAATCTCAGCCTCCCTCCTCTTAGATATCTGAACTCCTGCAAAGGTCTGGATGTCACTCCTCATATATCTTTTCTTTACAATATTCAATATAGAGGTTTTTTTCCTTTTGTATAGTGGTGATCTTTATACCAACAGAGAATAAGAAAAGGGGCACAGCCTTATGAAAAGCTGACCCCCCTCACCCACTTTTGCTTTTTAATACATGACCATTTACACAAACTGGCATAGTTGAATACATTCATTTGCATAGATTTGCATTCACTGGAGATGTGCTTGGATTCTTTTTATTCATTTGGATCTATGTTTGAGTGTGTTCTGTATATTACAACTTCCTAGCCTCCCACTGGACCTAATTTAACTCTGATTTCAATGGTTTTACTTACTTTTTTTCAGTTAAAATCTTTTTCCTCCTGGTGGATAGTTAGCTTTGGGAATCTAACTTGATAACTGGGACAGATGCAGTTTCTTTTATTGGCCAATGGGAGACAGTGTAGAGCAGTGAGGAACAGCATGGATTCTGCAGTTAGATCTGGGTCCAAATCCTGGTTTATACAGTTGCTAGCTATATAACATTGAGTAGGTCACTTGACTGCCCCAAAGCTTTGTTTTCTCAATGATATTAGGGAATAATAATGCTGCTGCTGCTGCTAAGTCGCTTCAGTCGTGTCCGACTCTGTGCGACCCCATAGACGGCAGCCCACCAGGCTTCCCCGTCCCTGGGATACTCCAGGCAAGAACACTGGAGTGGGTTGCCATTTCCTTCTCCAATGCATGAAAGTGAAAAGTGAAAGTGAAGTCACTCAGTCGTGTCCGACTCTAGCGACCCCATGGACTGCAGCATACTAGGCTCCTCTGTCCATGGGATTTTCCAGGCAAAAGTACTGGAGTGGGGTGCCATGAATAATAATAGTACTTACCTAATAATGCTGTGGGGATTAAATGCATGTAACGCATTTGCCTGGCGCATGGTTCATACTACCTGGCACATGACTTAAAAAATAGGAGCTCCTGGAAAGTATGATTTAATCTGGCTGGATACCCATCTCATTTCCTCTTCCTGGGAATATAGGAAGAAGGTGTTTCGGCCTTCTATACAATGAGATTGGGGCCATATGTCCACTGGACAGAAATGGATTAAAGTGACATGACTTTCTTCTAGTTGTTGTTCAGTTGCTCAGTTGTGTCTGACTCTTTGCGACCCCATGGACTGCAGCATGCCAGGCTTCTCTGTCTTTCACTATCTCCTGGAGTTTGCTCAAACTCAAGTCCATTGAGCTGATGATGCCATCTAACCATCTTGTCCTCTGTCGCCCCTGTCTCCTCCTACCCTCAATCTTTCCCAGCATCAGGGTCCTTTCCAATGAGTCAGTTCTTCACATCAGGTGGCTGAAATATTGGAGCTTAAGTTTCAGCATCATTCCTTCCAATGAATATTCAGGACTGATTTCCTTTAGGACTGACTGGTTTGATCTCCATGCTTTCCAAGGTACTCTCAAGAGACTTCTCCAGCACTGCAGTTAGAAAGTATCAATTCTTTGGTGCTCAACCTTCTTTATGGTTCAACTCTCACATCTGTACATGAGCACTGGAAAAACCATAGCTTTGACTATTTGGATCTTTGTCAGCAAAGTGATGTCTCTCCTTTTTAATATGCTGTCTAGGTTTGTCATAGCTTTTCTTCCAAGGAGCAAGCGTCTCTAAATTTCATGGCTGCAGTCACCATCCAGAGTGATTTTGTAGCCACCAAAAATAAAGTCTGTCACTGTTTCCATTGTTTCCCCTTCTATTTGCTATGAAGTTATGGGACCATATACCATGATCTTAGTTTTTTGTATGTTGAGTTTTAAGTAGGCCTTTTCACTCTCCTCTTTCACATTCATTAAGAGGCTCTTTATTTCCTTTTTACTTTCTGCCATTAGGGTGGTGTCATCTGCATATCTGAGGTTATTGATATTTCTCCAGATAATCTTGATTCCAGCTTGAGCATCATCTAGCCCGGCATTTTGCATGATGTACTCTGCATATAAGTTAAATAAGCAGGGTGACAATATACAGCCTTGACGTACTCCTTTCCCAATTTTGAACTAGTTTGTTGTTCCATGTCTGGTTCTGTTGTTTCTTGACCTGCAGACAGGGTTTCTCAGGAGGCAGGTAAGCTGGTCTGGTGTTCCCATCTTTTTAAGAGTTTTCCAGAGTTTGTTGTAATCCATACAGTCAAAGGCTTTAGTGTAGTCAATGAAACAGGTGTTTTTCTGGCATCCTCTTGCTTTTTCTTTGATCCAGCAGATGCTGGCAATTTGATCTCTGGTTCTTCTGTCTTTTCTTAATCCAGCTTCTACATCTGGAAATTCTCAGTTCATGTATTATTGAAGGAATTTGAGCATTACCTTGCTAGCATGTGAAATGAGTAAAATTGTGTGGTAGTTTGAACATTCTTTGGCATTGCCTTTCCTTGGGATTGAAATGAAAACTGACCATTTCCAGTCCTGTGGCCACTGCTGAGTTTTCCAAATTTGCTGACATATTGAGTGCAGCCCTTTTACAGCATCACCTTTTAGGATTTGAAACATCTATTTCTGCTTTATTGACTATGCCAAAGCCTTTGACTGTGTAGATCAAATTGTGTGGACAATTCTGAAAGAGATGGGAGTACCAGACCACCTGATCTGCCTTTTGAGAAATCTGTATGCAGGTCAGGAAGCAACAGTTAGAACTGGTCATGGAACAACAGACTGGTTCCAAATAGGAAAAGGAGTACGTCAAGGCTGTATATTGTCACCGTGTTTATTTAACTTATATGCAGAGTACATCATGAGAAATGCTGGACTGGAAGAAACACAAGTTGGAATCAAGATTGCTGGGAGAAATATCAATAACCTCAGATATGCAGATGATACCACCCTTATGGCAGAAAGTGAAGAGGAACTCAAAAGCCTCTTGATGAAAGTGAAAGTGGAGAGTGAAAAGGTTGGCTTAAAGCTCAACATTCAGAAAACGAAGATCATGGCATCTGGTCCCATCACTACATGGGAAATAGATGGAGAAACAGTGGAAACAGTGTCAGACTTTCTTTTTCTGGGCTCCAAAATCACTGCAGATGGTGACTGCAGCCATGAAATTAAAAGACGCTTACTCCTTGGAAGGAAAGTTATGACCAACCTAGGTAGCATATTCAAAAGCAGAGACATTACTTTGCCAACAAAGGTTCGCCTAGTCAAGGCTATGGTCTTTCCTGTGGTCATGTATGGATGTGAGAGCTTGACTGTGAAGAAGGCTGAGCGCTGAAGAATTGATGCTTTTGAACTATGGTGTTGGAGAAGACTCTTGAGAGTTCCTTGGACTGCAAGGAGATCCAACCAGTCCATTCTGAAGGAGATCAGCCCTGGGATTTCTTTGGAAGGAATGATGCTAAAGCTGAAACTCCAGTACTTTGGCCACCTCATGCGAAGAGTTGACTCATTGGAGAAGACTCTGATGCTGGGAGGGATTGGGGGCAGGAGGAGAAGGGGATGACAGAGGATGAGATGGCTAGATGGCATCACTGACTCGATGGATGTGAGTCTGAGTGACCTTCGGGAGCTGGTGATGGACAGGGAGGCCTGGTGTGCTGCAGCTCATGGGGTCGCAAAGAGTCAGACACTACTGAGTGACTGATCTGATCTGATCTGAAGCTGGAATTCCATCACCTCCACTAGCTTTGTTCATCATGACGCTTCCGAAGGCCCACTTGGCTTCACACTCCAGGATGTCTGGCTCTAGGTGAATGGTCACACCATCATGGTTATCCGGGTCACTAACACCTTTTTCATACAGTTCTTCTGCATATACTTGTCACCTCTTCTCAGTATTTTTTGCTTCTGTTAGGTCTGTACCATTTCTGTCTTTTACTGTGCCCATCTTTGCATGAAATATTCCCTTGGTATCTCCAATTTTCTCAAAGAGATCTCTAGTCTTTCGCATTCTATTGATTTCCTCTATTTCTTTGCACTGTTCTCTTAGGAAGGCTTTTTTCTCTCTCCTTGCTCTTCTTTGGAACTCTGCATTCATATGGGCTTGGCTACAAACTCCCCTATAAATTGTTCACGATCTCTCTTTGACTTTTGTAGTGACTATTCAGGCCACATTTTGAAGTTTATACACTATACTATGCAATGAACCATGAACTGTGAAAAGGAGCTTTCCAGGAGAGCTTCTCAACCTTCATTGGACTGTGATGTGTATACGACATGAATCTTTGTTTGTTAAGGCACTGGGATTTTGGAGATATTTGTTACAGCAGCTATTGTCAACTACCCCGACTGATACAGCCAGGTATTCTCTGTCCCCCAGGAGGATGAGGGCAGGATAAAGAGGGACCAAGTAGGATTATAGTGTCTAGGAGAAGATGTGGCGTTTGGGTCAGACATGGTTACTGGCTGCATATCCAGTATATACCACAGTATATATACATAAAAATCAGCTTTGAAGTTATAAAAGATTGTTTTCTCAAATGTACAACACTATGTCTAAAACTTAACTTTCAGGGTTAATTTGAGAATTAGGAATAATGTATGTGAAAGCCTAACATAGAGTAGATGCTCAATAAGTGGTAAGTGTTACTGTAGTTATTTTTCAACAGCCTTAAACCTTTTGCCCAAGAGTTAGCAATTCTGATGTCCTAGGGTTAGGATGTGTCAGGGAGTGAAGGCTTGGCCAAGCTGCTGGCATCTAGCTAGTGCCACAGTAGAATATTCTACTTTTGATGGGCTGGAGCCAGAGGGGTGGGTCCACACTGAAATCCCTTAGGACAAACCAACAGGCAAATCCAGAGACTAAGTGTATACCCTCAGTCCTAAGGCAGCATTTCTCAAAGTATGATCTATAGACTGCCCTTTTATATAGTCCTGCTGTTGCTGCTGCTAAGTCACTTCAGTCGTATCTGACTCTGTGCGACCCCATAGACGGCAGCCCACCAGGGTCTCCATCCCTGGGATTCTCTGGGCAAGAACACTGGAGTGGGTTGCCATTTCCTTCTCCAATGCATGAAAGTGAAAAGTGAAAGTGAAGTTGCTCAGTTGTATCTGACTCCTAGTGACCCCATGGACTGCAGCCTACCAGGCCCCTCCATCTATAGGATTTTCCAGGCAAGAGTACTGGAGTGGGTTGCCATTGCCTTCTCTGGCTGTATAGTCCTGGGGTACTGTTGAAAATAAAATGACTATCCATGGGCCCAACCTCAATCAACTAAATCAGGCTCTAGAGTTGTGGGTCTCATTAGCTGTGTTTTTAGTGAGATCCTCCAAGTGGTTTTGAATACCCTAAAGTTAGCATCACTGATATAGGACAGTCACTAATCAGAGACTGTCTAAGATAAAACTAGAAGGAGAGTTGGTTAACGGTAGTAATGGTTGCCATTTCTTGTCAACTATGAAAGTAAGTGCACCTTATAGGTGTCCCCCACTATTCAAATCTATTTATTTCCTTACTTTCCATAGTGAGAATTCTGCTAGAGAAGGTTGCCTATATTAACTCATTCAGTCACCACTCAGCAAGAGCTCTATATTGTTTTCCTGGGGTTGCCACCACAAATGACCACAAAGTGGTGGCTTAAAACAACAGAAACTTATTCTCTCAAAGTCTTGGAGATCAGAAGTCTGAAGTCAAGGTATTGTCAGGGCCCTGCTCCCTCCAAAGACTCCAGGGAAAAATCCTTCCTTGCCTCTCTTAGCTTCAGGTAGATGCCAGCAATCCTTGATACTTCTTGACTTGTGGCAGCATAACTCCAAACTCTGTCTCTGCCTTCACATGGCCATCTTGCTTCTGTCTGTCTTTGTCTTTGTGTCTATATGCCCCTCTTCTCATAAGGACACCAATATTATTAGACTTAGGACCCAACTCAATTCAGTATAATTTCATCTTAGCTTAATTACATCTGCAAAAACGGTTTCCAATCAGGAGATTAAGGAGAATAGTATTCAACCCAATATAGACTTATTAACCCATTTTACATATGGGTAAATGTAGGCTCAGAGAGATCACTCAGCTTGTAGATAGGGGTGTGTGCATGCATGCTCAGTCTCTCCAGTCATATCTGGCTCTTTGCAACCCTTTGGACGGTAGCCCACCAGGCTCCTCTGTCCATGAGATTTCCCCGGCAAGAATACTGGAGTGGGTTGCCATGCCCTCCTCCAGGGGTCTTCCCGACCCAGGGGTTGCACCTGCGTCTTTTATGTCTCCTGCATTGGCAGGTGGGTTCTTTACCTCTAGTGCCACCTGGGAAGCCCATAGGTAGGGGTACTGGGGTTCAAACCAAAGCAGGCTCAGTCCAGAGCTCATGTGCTCTGCTGCCATTCTGGGACACAGAATGAAACCTTGAGGATATTGTTCTGAATATCCTTGAGGTATCCTTGTCTGAATATGTGTCAGTGGCCATGTGCTTGGTGAGCAGATTGAACTGGTTTGAAAGTAGCCACTGAGCATGTGACTCATAGTGTAGGGCAGGCTGTGGCAAGCTGGGGTGACTGGACTTATCTAATGATCTCTTTTTCTGCTCAGCCCTATTGTTTCACTTTTCTATTGCTATTAAGTCCAAACTTAGTGGCTTAAAGTAATAACAATCTCTTATTTCTCATGATTCTGTGAATTGACTAGGCAAGCCTGTTTACGTAGTGTTGATTGGGTCACTCATGCTGGTGTGTTCAGTTGGGAGCTCTTTTGTACCTGGACTCTCTTGGCACATTTCTCACCGTTTAGGCCCTCTCCATGTGGAGGACAGCCTGGACTTCCTTACAGCATGGTGGCTAGGTCCCAAGAGGAGTGTTCCAAGAAGGTAAGCCCATTGTTTAAATGCTTATTAAACCTCCTTGCATTGCACTTGCTTTGGTCTCATTGGTCAATTTCAGAGCCAAGGATGTAGACCAAAAGGCATTGGTGGCCACAATGGAATAGTTTATGAGCCCTGCATTTTGGGGTGAGTTGGCAGCTGCTACATGCTTCCCTAAGGCCAGATAATCAGTCAGTCTCTTGGCCAAAGTCCTTCTCACTCATTGGTCAGCTTTCTGTAGCTTTCTGTGTTTGGAGACCTACCAATTAATTCGTGCGTGGTATTTGAACTGTTATTCACACTCAAGCAATCCCAGAAGGCCAAGTTCCTGTCTGATGTGGGCACGATCCACCACTTTGGCCTTGTTTACTTCTAATGCCAGAGACAGACTTGCCTCTGGCCTTGATGCAATTGAGGATTGATGACTTCTTTTCTTCTGGTAGCTTTTCCCCTTGCTGCACAAGTGATATGGATTAATCATAACCCACATAGACAAACAAAAGGAAGAGAATTAAAATGACCTGTAGGGGCATACGCTGTACCCACCCCTCAGATTCTCCTAAAGAAGCAAGTGCTGCCCAGATGCTGGGTCTGCTCCTGGTGGCCAGCCTTCCAGTACCATCCAGTGACTGATGAATGCAGAGGCATAAAGGTCTCAGCCCAACTTGGAGCCCCCTGAAGGACTGACTGTTCTAGATCTGTAGCTCCCTGTAGCGAAGTCCAAGCTCTCCCTCTGCCTGCTTCCCGCTTCTTCTTTCTCCCAAAGGTGTTGGTCCTAAGAGTCCTCCATAAGCATGCTTTGTGCTAAACTCCATTTCAGAGGCTGCTTCCTGGGGAATCCACAGCAACATTGCACTTCATCAATCACAGTCTCAGCAGATAACCACTGTGACCATTCTGGCCATATCAACGTGATGCTTTAAAACTCTCCATCTTTTATGTGTATATTTTTGCTTTATTTTTATAAAACCAGGATCACAAATGCTTCTATTTGATACAGGGCTGTATGATGGTTAAGAATGTAGACCCTAAAGACCAATGGCTTGGGTTCAAATTCCAGCTCTGCCATGGCCTGGGCTTGTCATCTTGGACACATTGTGACTCTCTGAGCCTTAGTCTCCTCATCTGTAAAATGGTAGATAATAATGCACCCTGTTTCTAAGGCTGTTTTGAGGAATCAATGAGTTAATATATGTAAAGTGCTTAGAACTATAGAATAGAGTAATTCGTTAGTACATGTTAGTTGCTACTATGATTTTCATAACTGGGTTTTTTCAATATATTGTAACATTTTCCATGGCACCTAATATTTTTCTCTATCGTTGTTGTTAATGGCTTCATGACACTCTGTTGTAAGAGTGTACCATGGTTTATTGAACTGATCACCTATCATGCAAGGACATTCTTGGTGTACAAATCAGCATATGCAAAGGCCAGGATGCTAAAGAGCATGTGGATCTGAAACTGGTTCAGTGTGGGGGAAATTGATGGAGGAGAGCAGAATCAGACACTGTAAGCCTTTGACTGAGGTTTGGGCTTTACCCTGTGGTTGGTCCTAGTGGACAATGCCTGTCTCTGATAGAGCTGCAGACAGTAGACTATTGGGTCTAGGACAGTTTTTTATCAGAAAGAAGTGTCTTCTTGGGAACATATTAGGGTCAGCCTGGTCTTGATTCTTCAGGCTTTTATGCTGGAGACAGAAGGCAAGGCAAGAGGATGATGTGCTGTTTGCCCAGTTGCCTCCGGAGAAGCAGCTTTTGTCTGACCCTTTCATAAAACCCTCACATCCTGAGCGGTCAGGATGCTGCAAACTCCCTTATTTGGAGCATACAATAGACTCCTCAAATTGGATTCCTGGAGCAGGCAAACAAACCATCAGCTCATTGTTAGCTATTGTGGGCAGAGTCAATTCACTTGTGGTGAGGGATCATTAGCAAGGGCGAGGAACTCAAGTGCTGGGCCAGAGGGAAGTGAGCTCATAGGGAGGAGACCTTGCTTGCTCCTTCTTCACTTTTAAAAACCAATAAGCAAACAACATCCACTAACTCCTTCTTGGATGAAAGAAAAGAGGTTCTTGGTGGAGACTGTTTTGGATTTTGAATTTGATGAAACCTTTATACCTTGGAGCAGGCTAGGCTGTGGGAGGAGGAGAGTGTCACCATATATGGTTGTGTAGGTTGGGCACTGAACAACTCATTCACATTATAATTGATGGAGTTGACAGACCCTAGGGCTCTGCAGTGTTCAACTGGAATGGTTTCAATCAGCAGTCCTTATGTAGGTACCCAGGAGAGGACTGAATCCTCAACTAATTACTTCCGGGGCTGGAGAGGAAGCAAGCACTGGCCTTCTGATTCCTGAAAGGAGAGAAAATAGAATTTCTCAAGTGTTTTGCAAGGGAGGGAATATATTTATGATTGGAGATCCTCTTCCCTAATAGTTATTAAGCTGGCCAACTTTAAAAAAAATGTATATTTTTAGATTTGAATAGGCAACATTTCCACATGGTTCAAAATTCAAAAGGCTTGAAAAGGTTTTCAATGACAAGCCTCCCTTCTATTGTGTCCTCTCGATGTTACCTAGCATGAGCTCAGGGTACAAGCATCACAAAAAGCCGAACTCTTGACAGTAGGTGTTTGCAGCAAAGCAAAGGCTTATTTGCAGGACAGCAGGCAAGGAGAATGGGCAGCTCATGCTCCCCAGGCATACTCCTTTCAGGCAGGAGGTTTTAAAGACTGTTAGGGGAGAGGGCTCGGAGAAGACAATGGCACCCCACTCCAGTACTCTTGCCTGGAAAATCCCATGGATGGAGGAGCCTGGAAGGCTGCAGTCCATGGGGTTGCTGAGGGTGGGACATGACTGAGCGACTTCACTTTCACTTTTCACTTTCATGCATTGGAGAAGGAAATGGCAATCCACTCCAGTGTTCTTGCCTGGAGAATCCCAGGGATGGGGAAGCCTGGTGGGCTGCCATCTATGGGGTCACACAGAGTCGGACATGTCTAAAGTGACTTAGCAGGGGAGAGGGCTGTATGCTGGTCATCAGCTGTTAACATTCTTCTGATTGGCTGATGGTGAGGTAATAGGGTGATGTTTCAGGAATCTCAGCCTCCAGGCAGGTTAATTATAAAGGCAGGGAAACTTGGTTTTAAGGGGCCTCGGTTTCATAGACACTGAGACCCATATGTGTCTCAGTGAGGCCTCAAGATCCTTCGAGGCAGCTGACAGTGCTGGCTTGCCTTTCTCCTTGGCCAACTCTTGATCTTATGTCAAGACTTCAAAAGACTTTCTCAGCCCACCTTATCCCTGCATCCAATCATCATTCTTGGTAGATGAAATTTGTCATTCATTTAACAGCTATCTGACAGCCATCCAGCCTCCCTCTTTCTTTTCTTTCCCTCTTTCCTTCCCCCCAGCATTTTTTTTTTTTTTTTTTGATCCCAGGGGACAGTGTTGAGTTTTTCATTCTCTTTTTCCTGGAGATTTCATGGATGCGGGAATGTGATTCACATTACACTCCATTCTGGAGAAACCCAACTAGATTCTGCCTTAAACATCTGTAGTTTTGCCCATCAAGTTTTCTTCCCAATAGGGGGTCTCTGCCTGTATTCTCTTCTTTCCCCTTCCTCTCCCATTCTGCAGCCTCCAAAAGCCCCTCAAGTGTGTTAAGGAATTCTACTCCCACACTCAGCATCCCTTCTAAAGCAGGAGAGAAGCTGGAGATTAGCTACAAAGGCCACTTTTGGCAGGGGTAGGGGTGAAGATAGGGCTAAAGGTGAAGATGACTTATCAAAGGGAGGGGTGATGGGAGCAGTTTGCCCCAGTAGTACTTCCAAAATCTTGGCTCTCTATGCACCAATTCAAAATAGAAATAGGGAGACAGAGTTATGGAGGAGAAAGAAAGAGTGGCTTTATTTCTTTGCCAAGAAAGGGGAAGCACAGTAGGCTAGTACCTCAAGAACTGAGTCCCACTCCTTGGTGAATAGAGAGAGATTATATAGTCAGACAGGGGCACATGATAAGGGTCAAGGCTGTAACAGTCTTGTATTCTTGCTTCTGCAAAGTTTCAAAGTGGTGGGGTTGCTGACAAGATTTTCCAACACAAGAGACGACTCTACACATGTACATCACCAAATAGCCAATAGTGGAATCAGATTGATTATATTCTTTGCAGTCAAAGATGGAGAAGCTCTAAATAGTCAGCAAAAACAAGACCTGGAGCTGATTATGGCTCAGATCATTGGCTCCTTATTGCAAAATTCAGGCTTAAATTGAAGAGAGTAGGGGAAACCACTAGTCTATTCAGGTGTGATCTAAGTCAAATCCCTTATGATTATTCAGTGAAGATATTAAATAAATTCAAGGGATCTGGTAGACAGAGTGCCTGAAGAACTATGGATGGAGGTTCATAATATTGTATAGGAGGCAGTGACCAAGACCATCCCCAAGAAAAAGAAATGCAAGTAGGCAATGTCGTTTTCTGAGGAGGCTTTACAAATAGCTGAGGAAAGAAGAGAAGTGAAAAGCAAGGGAGAAAAGGAAAGATGTACCCATCTGAATGCAGAGTTCCAGAGAACAGTAAGGAGAGATAAGAAGGCTTTCTTCAATGAACAATGCAAAATAATAGAAGAAAACAGTTGAATGGGAAAGATGAGAGATCTCTTCAGGAAGATTGGAAAGATCAAAAGAACATTTTATGCAAGGATGGGCAAGATAAAGGACAAACAATAAGGATGTAACAGACGTAGAAGAGATTAAGAAGAGGTGGCAAGAATATACAGAAGAGCTATACAAAAAATATCTTCATGACCCAGATAACCATAATCGTGTGGTCACTCAGCTAGAGCCAGATATCCTGGAATGTGAAATTTGTGGGTTTTAGGAAGCATTACTACAAAAAAAGCTACTGGAAGTGATGGAATTCCAGCTGATCTATTTCAAATCCTAAAAGACAATGCTGTTAAAGGGCTGCACTCAATATATCAGCAAATTTGGAAAACTCAGCAGTGGTCATGGGACTGGAAACGATCAGATTTCATTCCAGTCCCAAAGTAGGGCAATGCCAAAGAATGTTCAAGCTACCATATAGTTGTGCTCATTTTGCATGCTAGTAAGGTTATGCTCAAAATCGTTGAAGCTAGGATTTAACAGTATATGGACATGAACTGAGAACTTCCAAATGTACAAGCTGGATTTAGAAAAGGCAGAGGAACCAGAGATCAAATTGCCAACATCCGTTGGATCATAGAGAAAGCAAGGCAATTCCAGAATAAAACATCTACTATTGCTTCTGTGCCATACCTTTTACTGTGTGTATCACAATAAACTGTGGAACATTCTTAAAGAGATGGGAATACCAGACTACCTTATCTGTCTCTTGAGAAACCTGTATGTGGGTCAAGAAATGACAATTAGAACCTTACATGGGACAACAAACTGGTTCAAAATTGGGAACAGAGTGAGACAAGGCTGTATACAGTCACCCTGTTTATTTAACTTATGTGCAGAGTACATCATGTGACATGCTAGGCTGGATGAATCACAGGCTGGAATCAAGGTTGTGGGAACAAATATCAACAACCTCAGATATGCAGATGACACCACTCTAAAGGCTGGAAGTGAAGAGGAACTAAAGAGCCTCTTGATGAGGGTGAAAGAGGAGAGTGAAAAAGCTGGTTTAAAACTCAACATTCAAAAAACGAAGATCATGGCATCTAGTCCCATCACTTCATGGGAAATAGACGAGGAAACAATGGGGGAAAAAAACAGTAACAGATTTTCTCTTTTGGGGCTTCAAAATCACTGTAGATGGTGACTGTAGCCATGAAATTAAAAGATGCTTGTTTTTTAAAGGAAAGCTATGACAAACCAAGACAGTATATTAAAAAGCAAAGACATCACTTTGCTGACAAAGGTCCATATATACAAAGCTATGGTCTTTGCAATAGTCATGTACAGATGTGAGAGTTGGACTGTAAAGAAGGCTGAGTGCTAAAGAATTGATGTTCTCAAATTGTGGTGCTGAAGAAGATTCTTGAGAGTCCCTTGGACAGCAAGAAGATCAAACCAGTCAATCCTAAAGGAAATCAACCATGGATATTCATTGGAAGAACTGATATTGAAGCTGAAAATCCAATACTTTGGCCACCTGATTCAAAGAGCCAATTCACTGGAAAAGACCTTGAGCTGGGAAAGATTGAAGGCAAAAGGAGAAGAGGGCAACAGTGGATGAGATGGTTAGATAACATCACTGATTCAATGGACATAAATTAGAGCAAAGTCCAGGAGTAATGAAGGACAAAGAAGCCTGGTGTGCTGCAGTCCACAGGATTGTGAAGAATCAGACATGACTTGGTGACTGAACAACACCAACCACAGGGCCTTAGTTGGTCCAGCCTCTTCATCTTGATGAGCCTCTCTAGTCCCTTTAATTTTGCCTCAAGTTGCTGCTCCTCCCTGGATTAGCAAGCGTTCTGTCCTTTGGATCTCAGAGAAGGTCAGGGAGGCTGGGGTCTTGCCTTTAAGAAAAGTGAAAGTGGTAGTGGCTCAGTCACATCCATCTCTTTGCGACTCCAGGGACTGTAGCCTGTCAGGCTCTTCTGTCCATGGGATTCTCCAGACAGGAATACTGGAGTGGGTTGACTATAACATGTACAGCTGTGGCTGATTCATGTTGATGTATGGCAAAAACCACCACAATATTTTAAAGTAATTAGCCTCCAATTAAAAAAAAAAAAAGAAATGAAAGACAAAAAGGCCTCCATGCCCAGGTGCCCCACAGGGACTTGCTCAGCATTTGTAGGAAATGGGAGGGGGTGTCATTGTCAGCAGAGAATTCAAATCAATATTGAAACTATGATGGGCATCCTTTTTCCTTTTTGATTATTGACAAGCATTGGCCAGAAATTTTAAACAGTGTCTGTGATAAAACAGTTTCCCTTCTCCACATGCAACTACAAAGTAGATTGAAAGCTAGGGAATACAAGAAGGGAAAAATTTTAAATCTAGGGTGGGACAGCCAGGCTTGAATCCCAGCTTCAGTGTTTACTGGCTGTTGTGACCTTGGGTGAGTTGCACCGTTTCACAGAACTTGTGAACTGAGTATTGTACAACTTCAGGCATTGTTGGTAGCTTTATACAAGTTATGCCTGCCATTTGCTTGGAGCTGTTATTAATAGTAAGCACTTAACAAACGTTGTTAAGACAAGACTGGGTTTCCTCGCTAGTCATTTTTCTGGGTTATCGTGACCTTTCATAGGCTTCCCAGGTGGCTCAAGTGGTAAAGAACTCACCTGCCAATGCAGGAGACGCAGGAGATGCCGGTTCGATCCCTGAGTAAGGAAGATCCCCTAGAGGAGGATCCACTTGGTATTCTTGGATCCAAATGGCAATCCACTTCAGTATTCTTGCTCAGAAAATCCCAGGGACAGAGGACCCTGGAGGGCTATAGTCCATGGAGCCTAAGCACACACTCAAGCATGATGCCCAACTTTCATTGTCTTTGAGCTATTTCACAACTTTGCAACTTGCAGAAAACTGATAATAATGCAAATGATTCTTGTCCATTGAAATGCAAATGAGCTGTGTCTAGTAGAATGCGATTGATTATGATTATGTGAATATTGAGTTTTGCATTTATTAAGCAAATTTTATTTCTGGAGTCCTGATTATGCCCAAGTGTCTGTTCTTTGGCTTCTTTCACGAACCACTGCTAACATATTTCTGACTTTCTCATTAATGAATGAGATTAAATAAAATCTTTGACATGTGTTTACATTTGTATGAGGGTCAATATTTCACTTGTTTTGTTTATTTATTTATTTTTCTTCTTTTTTTAATAAAATAATTTTCCTGAAATTATTTTATAATTTCAGGAAATTATAAAATTTCCCACCTCCCTCCTCATCCCATCCCTCTGGGTCATCACAGTGCACCAGCCTCGATTCACTTGTTTTAAAAACATTATCTTTTAACATTTGTGCTATTTTTATTCCATTTCATAATGAAAGAAACCATAGCCCAGCTCCCCTCCTCACATCCTAGATCCCCAAACAGAAGAGAGTTCTTTCGGGCTGTGTGTGTGTGCATTCATGCTCATTAGTGCCCAGTTCAAAGAGGCAGAGCCGGCCAGTGGTGGAAAGAGGTCTGTGTGGCCTCGAAGGTCTTGTGCTTCCCTGGTTTCTCTCTCTCTGATCTCCTTGTGGGTCACCAGTAGCTGGGTGGGCTGTCTGCCTTTTCTCTATTAGCTTCTCTGCTCTCTGCCCCAGTCAGCTTTCTTTTCTAGATTTCCTTTCCTTTCTTTACTTTTACTGTTCTGGCTACAAAAACAAGAGATGCTTAACTGTAATGATTATGTTGACGGAATGATTGAAATCTGTTGTTGATTTAAAAATCAAGGGACTTGAGAAAAAAATGATAAAGTTAAGTGCTTTTAAGTGGGAGTGTGGCTCATGGTTGTGATTTTTGCCCCTAATGTTTTCAGTAAGGCAAAGTTCTGTGCCCCAGGGGAGATCTTCTGCACCGAGATACTCAAGTTCTATTTTAGGTGTGTCTGAGCCTTGAATTCGTATGGTCTGGATTTCCACTGCAACATGATCAGGAATCAATTCTCCCCTCTCTGACTTCCTAGCTTTCAATCTACTTTCCCCCCAAGCTATTGATCAATCTCTTTCACGTGGGCAAGTTGATTTAGCACAATGAGCTTTCTTTATCAGAAAAATGAGGCTGACAGTTTCTATCTGATTAGGATATAATAAAAGTTTATACACTTGTGCATTCATTTGCTCATTTGACATATATTCAGCATTTCCTATATGCTAAGAACTCCTCTAGGCTTTGGGGAATATAGAAGTGGAACACGTACGTACAACACACACCCTGCGTGCCCACCTAGAGCTTATAATCTAGGGCAGGAATTGGCATACATTTTCATTAAAGGACCAGATAGTAAGTTTTTAGACTTTGATGGCCACAGAATATGTTTTCATTATATATTTTTTATTGTTTTATCTAAAACCCTTAAAAGATGTAAAAACCATCTTATTCGTTCATGAGCCATAAAAAGACAGGTCACAAGCTGGATTTGGCTGACTCCTGTTGTAGTGGATTCAGTGAGATAATAGCTATAAAGTATTTTAGCAGACATGATGATGATGTAAAGTGCTTAGCACAGCTCCTGGCCCAGAGTCCAGGCTCAGTAAATAGTTAGTTGTGTTACTTGCCAACCTCAACCCCCTACACCACTCCCTCACGCTCCTTTGGTGTTGTGTCTCAGACTCAGAGCTTCTGGCCACTCTGCCTGCCTTGTGGAAGTGAGCAAGGCCCTCCCAGTGGCTCTCTTCCTCCCCACAAGGTCAGCAGGTAGCTGTAGGCATCCATCCTCCCCTCGGGCCACAGCCACGCCTGGCAGCCCCTGGCAGGCAGGCCATTGATCTCCTGCCTGGCCTTGCCAAGACATGGTTCTGCTGGCCCCCTGGCATCCCAGGGAAAAAAGCCAGAACCTGCTGGGATGACTCATGATGTTGCAGCCTCCTGGCTCAGCTCTCTGCAGGCCCACAGCCATGAGGTGCCACTGGGGTGTGGTGGAACTGGACTGGTCATTGCTCTAAACATCCTCCTCTCACCAGGACTGCATGACCTGAGGACGTCTCTCAGCTGCTGGAAGCTTTCGGAACATGGAATGAAATAGTCCAGATCTAGGTTAAATTCCCCCACTGGGCAGTCAGCTGTCAGCTCTCACATCCTGGGCAGAAGCAGGGACTGGGAACCTCTCTGGGGGTCCAGTGGTTAAGAATTTGCCTTCCAGTGTAGGGTGTGCTGGTTGGATCCCTGGTCGGGGAACTAAGATCCTACATGTGTGAAGCAACTAAGCCCCACGTGACGCAACTACTGAACCTGCGTGCCACAACTAGAGAGCCAGCTACCGAGCCTGCGTACTCTGGAGCCTGCCCACCGCAACTAGAGAGAAACCCATCACATCTAAGAGTTCACATGCCACAATTAAAGATCCCTCTTGCAGCAACTAAAGAACCCACATGCCGCAAAGATCAAAGATCCTGTGTACCACAAGCAAGACCTGATGCAGCCAAATAAAAAATAAACGTTAAAGAAAGTAGCAGGGACTGAGTCTGCTTTCACACTATCAGGAGCCCCTGAGCTCCTGGTCTCCCTGGATTGGCATGTCCTGCTCTTGATGCCACCCTGCTGTCTTGTTAGTGCAAAAGCTGACCCCGAGAAGACATACTCTCCATATCTGGCCTGAATGATGGTAGCAGCCTCTTAATCTGTCTCCTTGCTCCCCAACCCCTTCCTCTTTATAATCTATCCTCCCTGCTGCAACCAGTAGCAACTTTGATATGGGATTTCCCGCTTAAAAGCCCTTCAATGGCTCTGCATCACTTTTAGGATAGAGTTTAGAGTCTCAGCTAGAATGAGGAACTGTCATGATCCTGCCATGCCCCTCTCCAGTCTCATCTGCCTCATTTTGCACTTAAATCATGCAGAGTTACATACACTGGTTCCCAGAAATTTCATGTCTTCACAGCGCCATGGCTTTGTTCATACTAATCTCTTTGGTCGGAATTCCCTCTTCCTCCTTGTCCACTGGAAATTGTTTGCTCTTTTTGATGCCACTCAGTTGTCACTTCCTTGTGGAGTCTTTCCTGAGCTCCTCAATTGAATCCTTTGCTCCTTCCTCAAAGATACCATTTGCGCTAATTTTAATCCTGTCTCCTGGACAGAGGAGCCTGGTGGGCTATAGTCCATAGAGTCACAAAGAATTGGGCACAACTAGAAGACTGAGCACACACACACACTCCTGAGTGTAGGGTGAAAGCTAACGAGCCTGGTTTTGAATTCCAGTTCAAGCTATTGCTAGCTGTGTGAATTCAGATGAGTTGCTTAACCTCTCTGAGCCTCAGTCTCATCTGTAAAGTGAGACTTATAGGTGTGCTTGCCTCATAAAGTGCTTTTTGTGAAGGTTGGCTCTGGTAATGCATGCCAATATCATTACACTGAATGGCCCATAGTAGATGCTCATTAAATTTATCAACATTATCATTGGAAGGCACTGTGGGCTCTTTGAGGACAGGGACCATGATTTATTCACTTCTATAGCCCAGTACCTAAGGCAGTGCATGGCTCATTTCAGGCGTTAGATCAACTGTTGTCTGAATGATGTTCAATGAAGGCCATGGAAGAAACGAGTCCATCTGGTATATCATTTTGGAAAGTAAAATACTGAATGTCACCGAAAGTTTAGCAATAAATTATGGTACCTCCTCTGGAGGAGGGCATGGTCACACTCCAGTATTCCTTGCCTGGAGAATTCCATGGACAGAGGAGCCTGGGGTTGCAGTCGGACATGACTGAAGTGACTGAGCACAGCACAGCATGGTATCATCTTACTACAGAACACTTTGTTTGCCCCATATGTGCTGGCATAGAAAGATATCCAGGATATACTAAGTGAAAAGAGAAAGTATATGCCAACAGGTACAGTATGATACCATTGTGTGTGTGTGTGTGTATTTTAAAGGATATTTGTGTGTAGAAAATGATTTGAAGGCCATGTGAGAAACTGTACATCCCAGATAGGAGAGAGGAAAAAGAAAGACCTTCCTGTTTATTTATTTTTATTTTTAAATTTTAAATATAGTTGGTGTGTAATATTGTGTAAGTTTAAAGTGTGCAACATACATTTGCACATTTATATATTGTAATAGGATTGTTACAGGGTGTTAGCCAACACCTCGATCATACCATGTAATTATCCTTTCTCTTTTGTGGTGAGAACAGTTAAGACCTAGTCTCTTAGGAACTTTGAAGTTTATAATTCAGTATTGTTGAGTGTAGTCATTCTGCTGTGCATTTAAATTAGAGCTCCAGAACTTATTTATCTGCTAGTTTCAAGTTTGTGCCTTTAAATTATATTGCCCCTGGCTGTGCGCCAATAAAGCTCTGTTTACAGAAACAGGCAGCCTGCTGATTTGGCTGTTGTTTGCCAGCCCCTGACTCTTCCTGGTAGCAACAGTTGCCATATATCCTGCCCTGGGACTTTTGAGACAGAGTGATGTCTAATGAGAGATTTTTTTTCTCCCTCAGTATCTTTGTATTTAAAGCAGTCAAAAGGTGGGGGGTTGGGGAGCAGACCTTCCTGAGCTCTGGAGGGTGTTGGAGGAGGTCATCAAGAGGACATGATCACCAGTTGACCCTTGAGATGGACCCAGTCAATGAGAGGCTCCTCAGTCCTTCCCTGTCCTTGGAATGTGTACTCCACCTACTGTTTCCACAGTGGGAGCTGTTTTCAAGGATGCAGGCTTCAGAGAGTAATGTGTTGATGAGACCATCTGGATTGTATATGTGACTGAACTACATTAAGGCCTCTATAAGCTATTAAGATTCTGATGGGCACATGTGGAGGTCTGCTCATCTTGTGGTGCCTAGGACAAGCCTTAGATTATTGTAAGTTCCCCTTGCTTGTTAAACCTGCCTCCTCCTGCCATCTGGAGTGGCTGTCTCTGTCTTTGGTCTTTCCTTGTCCTCCATGTACAGAGGCCAGTTTGCAAACCAACAGAGGGTGATGGGGAGGTCTCTTCTGGCTTGAAATCCTTCATGTTCCTCGGCTTGTAAATACATCTGTACTCCTATAATCACATGTCATGCTTCTTATGTGTCTCTTCTTAGGACATCAGTGACTAGACTTCAGGCCCACCCTAACCAGTATAATTTTGTCTTAATTCACATCTTGATGACATCTGTAAAGATCCTATTTCCAAACAAGGTCACATTCATAGGTACTAAGGTGTAGGACTTGGGCTTTCCAGGTGATAAAGAATCTGCCTACCAGTGCAGAAGACATGGGTTTGATTCCTGGATTGGGAAGATCCCCTGGAGGAGGAAATGGGAGCACACTCCGATGTTCTTTCCTGGAAAATTCATGGGGAGAGGAGCCTGGTGGGATACAGTCCATAGAGTTGCAGTCCAAGGAAGGTGAAAGTGAAAGCCACTCAGTGGTGTCCAACTCTTTGGGACCCCATGGACTTCTCCAGTCCATGGTATTCTCCAGGCCAGAATACTGGAGTGGATATCCTTCCTCTTCTTCAGGGGATCTTTCCAACCCAGGAATCGAACCCAGGTCTCCAACATTGCAGGCTGATTCTTACCAACTGGGCCACAAGGGAAGTCCAAGAATACTGGAGTGGGTAGCCTATTCCTTCTCCAGGGGATTTTCCCAACCCAGGAATTGAACCAGGGTCTCCTGCATCGCAGGTGGATTCTTCACCAACTGAGCTATCAGGGAAGCAAATAGTTGTACACAGTTGAGCAACTGAGCACACACACACACACAGAGTTTAGGGCATATCTTTTCAGGAGACAAAATTCAGCCCATTAAAGGAGCAGAAGAAGATCAGTATGTTAGGAAATGGTTTTATTTTCCATGAGAAAGCAAAGTTACAGGGGAATATGAACCATGATTAATTCCCCATAAGTGGAGAGCCATTTCTCAAGAAAAAGATAACCTAAGGTCCCAGTTTAAGAAACTGGGTGCATGATAAGGTCTTCCTTTTGAAGTGATGGCCATCATCAAAAAGTCTACAAACAACAAATGCTGGAAAGGGTATGGATAAATGGGAACCCTCTTACACTGTTGGTGGGAATGCAAACTGATATAGCCACTGTGGAGAACAGTATGAAGACTCTTTAAAAAACTAGGAATAAAACTACCATACAACCCAGAAATCCCACTACTGGGCATATAGTAGTGGGAAACCAGAATTGAAAAAGACAAAGTGTTATTGCAGCACTGTTTACAACAGCTAGCACATGGAAGCAACCTAGATGTCCATCCTCAGATGAATGGATAGGAAAGTTGTGGTACATATACACAATGAAATATTGCTCAGCTATAAAAAGCCACACATTTGAGTCCATTCTAATGATGTAGATGAACCTAGAGCCCATTATACAGACTGAAGTAAGTCAGAAAGAGAAAGATAGATATTATATATTAATGCATATATATAGAATCTAGAAAAATAGTACTGATCATCCTACATACAGGGCAGCAAAGGAGACGCAGACACAAAGGACAGACTTTTGGATACAGTGGGAGAATGAGAAGATGGGATGATTTGAGAGAGTAGCACTGAAGTATATATATTACCATATGTAAAACACATAGCCAGTGGGAGTTTGATGTACGGTGCAGGGAACCCAAAGCTGGCGCACTGTGACAACCTGGATGGATAGGGTGGGGAGGGGCATTCAGGAGGGAGGGATCACATGTATGCCTACGGCTGATTCATGTTGATGTATGACAGAGGCCATCACAATATTATAATTATCCTCCAATTAAGATAAATAAATAAAGATAGAAAGACCATAAAGAAAGCAGAGCACCAAAGAATTGATGCTTTTGAACTGTGGTGTTAGAGGAGACTCTTGAGAGTCCCTGGGACTGCAAGGAGATCAAATCAGTCAATCCTAAAGGAAATCAGTCCTGAATATTCTTTGGAAGGACTGATGCTGAAGCTGAAGCTCCAATACTTTGGCCACCTGATGTGAAGAACTGACTCACTAGAAAAGACCCTGATGCTGGGAAAGATTGAAGGAGGAGGAGAAGGGGATGAAAGAGGATGAGATGGTTGGATAGCATTACTGACTCGATGGACTTGAGTTTGAGCAAGCTCTGGGAGTTGGTGATGGACGGGGAAGCCTAGTATGCTGCAGTCCATGGGGTCGCAAAGACTTGGACACGACTGAGCAACTGAGCTGACTGAAATAAAGATAGAGTCTACTGCTACTGCTAAGTCACTTCAGTCGTGTCCGACTCTGTGTGACCCCATAGACGGCAGCCCACCAGGCTCACCCGTCCCTGGGATTCTCCAGGCAAGAACACTGGAGTGGGTTGCCATTTCCTTCTCCAAGGAAATGAAAGTGAAAAGTGAAAGGGAAGTCGCTCAGTCATGTCCGACCCTCAGCGACCCCATGGACTGCAGCCCACCAGGCTCCTCCACCCATGGGATTTGCCAGGCAGAAGTACTGGAGTGGGGTGCCATTGCCTTCTCCGAGTCTACCTTCCTCTAAAGAACTCTTACTAAGATGTTAATAGTCTCAGTTACTGGATGGTGGGATGTGAGATTCTTTTCTTTGTATTCTCTATTCTTCTATGATGAACCAATTGTGTATTCTCTCTATAATAATAAAACATCATTTAAAAAATGGAAAAAAAAAACCTCTCCACTGCACCCAGATGTCTGTGTTTATACTCACCAGACTGGTTCAACCTGCATCATGTCTTGCCTGGACCCCTGTAATTGCCTCTTCATCTGCATTCCTTTTGCTCATCTTCAATCTGTTCTGCATCTAACAGTCAGAGACATCTTTGTAAAATGTGAACTTGACCCTTTATTCTTCTAGCCAAACCCTCCAGTGGCTTTCCCTTTGCATTTAGAATGAAATCCAAATTCACTACCCTTAATGACTTGGCTCCTGCTCTCTCTCTCCAGCTCATCTTGTGTCTCTCGCCAGTTCGTTCACTTTGCTTCAACTCCACGTATCTTCTTGAAGTTTCTAGCCAAGTAAATCATTTTCCTACCTCGGGGCCTTTGCACACACAGCTTTCTCTACTGAGAATGCTCACCTGCCTGACTCTTAGCTGGCTGACCATTGTTGGGGCCAGGAAGGATTTTCCTTACTTTTTAGTTTAAGCCAGAACTTGTCACTCCTTTGGTACTTTATTGGTATTGGTTTACTTCGTGGTTTCTGACTATGTAGAATGCGTCAGTTGTCTTTGATAGTTTCTTAATAGTACCTGTGTCCCCACTGGACCAAGAGTGACAGGAGGGTGGAATCTGTGTGGTTAGCTGCAAATCCTCAATACCCTTGACTGTTACAGTGCCTAGCAAAGAGCTGGCTCTGTTCATTAAATGACTGTATGAGTCAAGTTGGGAACAGTTGGTTTTGGTGGACAATGCTGTCCTTCAAATACAAAGAAGAGGCAACTGATTGGAGCAAACTGGATATCAGGTGGAATTATGGAACTCCTCCCCACAATTCCAGAGTCCTTGTTTCTAAATATTTCCTTTACTTTTGGGTCACTACTGAAGGTTCTGACTCCTATTCAAGAATGATAGAGGCATCATTTAATTCCTTCTCTAATCTCAGAGCCGCCACTTCTCAGGCAAGCCCACCACTATGAGAAATAGCTTCATAGCCCTCCAGGTCCTCCTGCACAAACCACCCCAGGTGGTCCTTCTAAAATGCAAATCTATGTCCTTCTCTGACCTCAAGTCCTTTATGGCCCCTTATTGACTATAGGATAAATCTGAGCTTCAGGTTTCCAAGTTCTGAGTTGATGGTTATTTCCTTACTCTTTGCTCTTACATTTTCTGTCCTTAAACTTTTTTTACTTCAGTAAACTCTACTGGTTTGAGTTTCCCTCCAACACCATTACACTGACTTTCCTTCTCTGCCCACAAAGTCATCTGTATCTTATCCAACAGGAAAAATTTGTATTCATCCTTCAACATCCATCTTGGACATCCTTTCCTCCAGGAGTCTTATATGAAAGTTCGCTTCTCTCCAGAAAGAGTCTAGGCTCCCTCTCTTTGCTAGTCTGGAGGTGTGCATGCATTTAAAGTTCTACTTAGCTCACCATGTTGAAATTTACTCTATTTCATGGCAATATATCTTGTTAGAAAGTCAGTACTGGGTAGAGTGATCAACTGTCCTGGTTTGCCCAGGTCTGAAGGGCTTTCCAAAGACCTGAGGCCTCCAACACTAAATCAAGGACTGCTCCAGGCAAATCAGGGTGGGTGGGCACACTGCTGCTAGTTAAGATCATGAGCTGCAGAACCAGGCTGTCAAAGTTTGAATCCTGTGAGTGAGTGAAAGTTGCTCGTTGTGTCTGACACTTTGCGACCCCATGGACTCTATAGTCCATGGAATTCTCCACGCCAGAATAATGGAATGGGTAGTCTTTCCCTTCTCCAGGGGATCTTCCCAACCCAGGGCTCAAATTAGGGTCTCCTGCATTGCATTCTTTACCAACCGAGTGATCAGGGAAGCCCAGCCTGGCTCTGCTACTTACTACCTGTGTGATCCTGGGGCAAGTTACTTGATCACTCTGATATCTTCACTTTCCCTTTCTGTAAAATGGGGGTAAAAATAGTATAAATACTATTACATGAGTTAATATGTTAATGGTGTAGAAGAGCTGAGTAAGAACTTAACAAATGTCATGGTTCCTGTTGCTTCCATCAACAGATATTTGCTGATTACGTTCTATCTTCCAGACCCTGGGCTTGGAGCTTCGGATGCAGGGAGGTCCCAGGCATACAAGGCAACAGCCATCTCATTTTACCTTTTGTGTTTCCCAGTATCCAGCCTACTTCCTGCTGCATGGAGATGCTCAGGAAATATTGGTAGAGTGGATGAAGCAGTCTTAGACTACATTTTATGGAAAATTAATCTGCTCCCTCTGCATCAGAAGCCTGAAACATTTAAAGACCTTCAAGTTTGATCCCAGTTCTTGTGAGCCTGAATGAATGGTGGTAGCTGTGGTTTATAGGATGTTCTTTGCCACCTCTCCACCGGATGACTGAGAGATTGCTTCAGGGCCTTTGTACTTGCTGTTCCTTCTGCTTGAAACACACTACAGTCTGTCTTTTCATAGTTGCCAAAAACATTCTCCTTCGGGTGCCCCAGAGAACACTTTCATGAACATCCTGTGTTATTTCCTTCAGAGGACTTATCCTAGGCTAAATTTATCTAGTTGGTTTGCATACTTATTTTCCTCTGCCCTACAAGAATATAAGCTCTGTAGGGGCAGAGACTTGGTCTCTGCAACTGAGACTTGGCAAAAGCTGTATCTGACACATGGCAAAAGCTGAACCAATGTTTGCCCAATAAATGAATGAACTGTCCTGATTATAATGGCTGCAGTTAATCGGGCACCTGCCACATGTCAGGTATTGGCTAGCACCTTAGATACATCACCCCACGCAGGCCTGCAAATGTTACCATTTCATGTCTTACAGCAGAGGAAACTGGTTCTCTGCAGAGTCTGTCACTCCTGCTTACGTAGCACTGTTAGTGATGTCAGAGCTTGATTTGGAGTTTGCCTCCTTCATTTTAAAGCCCTCTGCTCTCTGCAACACGCTTGTATTCTGCCTTTCAGGGTGTTGGGAAAATGTTTGCATTCCCTTCCCCCGCCCCCTACCCCACCCCGCCTTCAGCCCCTGGGGGCCCTTGAAAAGGGGATTAGTTGCAAAATTCCAGACTGCCCCAAGCCTTGCGCAGTGTTTCTGCAGTGGGGACAGCAGTTGGGAGGGCATCCAGGGGTCTGGCTACATCTCAGGTCCCAGAGCCCCCGAATTTGCAGGCTGCCTGTGCCACTGCTGCCTGCACGACAGCCTTGGTGTCACGTAGCGCTGGACCGCAGGTGTTCTGCACCAGATCCTCTTTCAGGAAGGAAATGCAATTAGGGCTGCACAGTTGGCAGACTCCATCTCCGTTCCTGCCTTGGGAGACGAATCATAGGGCAGTGCGTGGGGCTGCGTGTGCCTGAGCTTGTGACCATGTGCATGTGTGCGTGTCTTGGGCTTACCCTTGCAGGGCTCACAGGGCATTGTTGGGAGGGGGAAATTCATGATTTTCATCCCTGCCAATGACTCTGGCCTCCTCCTTCAGTAATAATAGTTACATTTCTTGAGGGCTTATCCTGTGCCTGGTGCAAAGTCAAGTAGTTTATGTGTAAAGTACCATTTAAAACTTGTAACCACTCTATGAGGTTAGTGTTACTGTGAATCCCATGTTGCTGATGAGAAAGTGGACTCAGAGAGGCTGGGTCTACCCAGTTGGTGAGTGTCCAAGACCAGAATTTATCCCAGGGTAGTCAGACAACTCTCCTCTACCACCTTGTGCCAGCGTTTCAAAAGGTTTGATATTGCTGCTCTTTTTTTAAGCAGACTGAAAAATGCTCTCTTTGGTTTAACATCCATGAATAGATTCTTCGATGCAAACATTGTTGCCTACATTTCAGTTTTTACAAGTACCACTGCTTTGTAACACTTTCATAGCTATTGTCCTATTATACAGGGTAGGGAAAATGATGCTGCAGTAACAAATGTCTTCAAAAGTATAGTTGCTTAACACAAATTAATTTCTTATTCATTCAAAATGCACTGTGGGTTTGGGTGCCTGACCTCCATGTATTGGCTTGGCCCAGATTTTTTCAACAATGACTTGGCAGGGAGAGAGAATGCACACAACTACTGAATAGCTCTAAAATATCAAAAAGTGGTATATGTAACTTGTGCTCACATTCTACTGGCCAAAGAAAGTCATATGTCTATTGCAAGATTTGGGGCAGGGAGCCCCAAATCTTGGTGAGTCTTAGTAATATCTCCCACAATGTCTCTTCTCTCTTTCCCTCTTTCTACTTTCTGTGTCTGATTATTTTCAAGCATCTCTCAAATCTACTCAGCCTTCTCAGTATTATTTATTATGTATTATTAATCACAATCATATAAGAGATGAGATGGTTGGATGGCATCCCTGACTCAATGGGCATGAGTCTGAGCAAACTCTGGAAGATAGTGGGGCTTCCCTGGTGGCTCAGCTGGTAAAGAATCTTCCTGCAATGTGGGAGACCTGGGTTCAATCCCTGGGTTGGGAAGATCCCCTGGAGAATTCCATGGATTGTATAGTGCATGGGGTTCCAAAGAGTTGGATATGACTGAGTAACTTTCACTTTGACTGGAAGATAGTGATGGACAGGGAAACCTGGTGTGCTGCAGTCCATGGGGTTACAAAGAGTTGGACATGACTTAGCAACTGAACAATAGCAACATATAATGGACAGATCTCAGATTTCGGGGACAAATAGATTTGGACAAGGGTCTTGGCTCTACAATTCTCTTTATTAGATTAGTGATTCGGAGTAAGATTCTTGGCCTCTCTAGGTTTTAGTTTTCTCATCTGTAAAGTGGGATTGATAAGAGGTCCTGCCTTGAGGCATACTGAGGATTACATGGGACAACCTAGCATTGTGCCTGGTGTTCAGTAAAACTAGTGATAGTAGCAACAGTTAACATCATTAATATCCACTGAGTGCTTATAGTAAGTTCTTAGTAAATGCTGTCTAATAGAGTGGTTTTGATTATTGCCACTTTTAAATTGTAGCATTATTTATGAATACTTATTGCTCTTCCATTCATTCATTTCTTTAAAAGATATCCAAGGAGAGTCATCCCTGTTCCATGTACTATCTTACCTGTTGTGGAGATATTGGGAAAGATGTTAGAAACAGTCCCTGCCTGCACAGAAATTACAACCTCCACTTTCTCACTTCTTCTCCCCTTTGTGTTTCTTCCTCTCCTCTCTCCCTCCCCTTTTCCTTTCTTTCTTGCTCCAGGCTCACTCTCGTTAGACATTTAGCAGATTTTCATTGAGTGTCTACTACCTGCTAAGACATAGGGATATCAGATCAGATCAGCCGCTCAGTCGTGTCCGACTCTTTGAGACCCCATGAATCGCAGCATGCCAGGCCTCCCTGTCCATCACCAACTCCCGGAGTTCACTGAGACTCACGTCCATCAAGTCAGTGATGCCATCCAGCCATCTCATCCTCTGTCGTTCCCTTTTCCTCCTGCCCCCAATCCCTCCCAGCATCAGAGTCTTCTCCAATGAGTCAACTCTTCGCATGAGGTGGCCAAAGTACTGGAGTTTCAGCTTTAGCATCATTCCTTCCAAAGAAATCCCAGGACTGATCTCCTTCAGAATGGACTGGTTGGATCTCCTTGCAGTCCAAGGGACTCTCAAGATTCTTCTCCAACACCACAGTTCAAAAGCATCAATTCTTCGGTGCTCAGCCTTCTTCACAGTCCAACTCTCACATTCATACATGACCACAAGAAAAACCATAGCCTTGACTAGGCGAACCTTTGTTGGTAAAGTAATGTCTCTGCTTTTGAATATGCTATCTAGGTTCATCATAACTTTCCTTACAAAAAAAAACAAGAACCACTCACGCCCAACAGCACAGCAGCAATTTTCATTTAAGATGTGGGCAGTGGGCTCTGTCCTTAAGTTCTGAGTGGGCTTGGCCCCTTGGTCTCCAGAAACCCCTACCTGGATCAAGTTTCACTGCCCTTTCCAGACCCTCAGCATTCCCTTCAAATGTCCCTTACATTTTCTCATCAGCACCAGTGGCTGCTGGAGCATCTTGATTCCTCCTGAGACTGTGGGATAAAGCAGCATGCAGCTCCCTGAGCTCCTGCCCCTGACTAGCTGCTTTCCCACGAGTATCAGGGTGCAGCTCCACTTTTCTGCATGAAAAGCCAGAGCTGATGGACAGGAATCCTTTGGTCCACCATGTTGACTGGTGACTGCATCCTAGCAAGGTGCACCTCTGAGAAGAGAGAGTGAAAGTGTTACTGATGGGGTTTCAGCTTTGGGCTGTACAATACAAGTAATGGAAGCTGTTCAGTGAGGCTGAGGCCTGGTTTACCAGCAAGACTAAGAAACTGGGCACAGAGAGATCTGGTGTTTGATTCGAGCTCAGCCTCTAGCATGCTGTGTGATCTGGGGGAAATTCCTTTCCTTCTCTGGGGGGTGGGGAGGGCCTATCTGTGATGTCAGTTTCTTTAAACAGCTTCATTGTTTTTTCCCTATTTGTGCACTACCTCAAGATTTAGTTATTTGATTTTTTTTTCTATTAAAAGGACTCACCATCGGTTTACTTTAAAGGGAAAAATTACATAATATTTATATCATGAGTGAAAAGCCAATCAGTTCCTATAAGTAGAAGATAGCCATGAAAATAAATAGGAGGAAAACAAACCCACTATTAAATTCTATTCAGGTGCTGTTACCCAGGGCAAGCTCTGAATCAGGTGATTCAAATCATGATTTGTTAAATAGGAAATTAGCATGTGTTAAGAGAGGTGTTATAGACATGCCAGTACAAATGGGGACTTTTTATGTGAGGTGATTAGGAAAGTAGGAAAAGAAGAGAGAAAGAAAGTACTGCCCCACTATATGAATTGGTATTATTTATTGTCATGGTTGGGCACCAGGAAAAACAATCCCTACCCTCATCAGTGGGTAAAGTCATCGGGGAGGTTCTCCTTTCTAACTGAGCATTTTCTCCTTCTCCTTAGGGTCCAAGAGGTATCTCACTTGTGCTCTGGAATCCCTCCTTTTTGGGTTCTAAGGGTCTTTGCTCCATCAATTGCCCCTAATCTTTCCAGTTGTTTTAACTTCTGTCCTGTATTGATTCCTTTCCACCAACATCTATTAGAGTATCTCAAAAGTTGTTTCCCATATAAATGTACAATTTATGGGGTAATAAATAAGACTCCAAGGAAACAAGATTACTTGGCAAAATATTTCCTATGTTTTTAAAAACATTTAAAAAACTTTTTATTTTGTTTTGGAGTATAGTCGATTATCAATGTTGTGATAGTGTCAGGTGAACAACAAAGGGACTCAGCCATACATACACATGTAACCATTCCCCTCCAAACTCCCCTCCCATCCAGGCTGCCAGATAACACATAACACTGAACAGAGCTCCATATGCTATACAGTAGGTCCTTGTTGATTATCCACTTGAAATATGTGTTGTGCTGTGCTTAGACCGGTCCGACTCTTTGTGACCCCATGGACTGTAGCCCGCCAGGCTCCTCTGTCCATGGGGTTGCTCCAGGCAAGAATACTGGAGTAGGTTGCCATTCCTTTCTTCAGGGGGGCCTTCCCAGCCCAGGGATAGAACGCAGGTCTCCTGCATTGTAAGCAGATTGTTTATCATTTGAGCCACCATATAGCAGTGTATAAATGTCCACCCCAAACTCCCTAATTTCCCTTTCCCTCAATAACCATAAATTCATTCTCTTAAGTCTGTACATCTATTTCTGTTTTGTAAGTTCTTTTGTATAATTTCTTTTTAGATTCCACGTATAGAGGACGTCATATGGTATCCCTGCTTCTCTATCTTACTTACTTCATTATGACAGTCTCTAGGTCCATCCATGTTGTATATTTATTCACTTATTTGGCCGAGCACGTCTTAGTTGTGGCACATGGGATCATTGGTCTTCATTGTAGCATGTGAGCTCCGTAGTTGCAGCATATGAACTTTTAATTGTGGCACATGGGATCTAGTTCCCTGACCAGGGATGGAACCCAGGCCCCCTACACTAGACCACCAGGGAAGTCCCCTCCTATGTTTTTTTCATCACTGATTACCTATCTTTTGACAAATAGTTGAATCCGCTGAAACAGGGCTTTGGTGAACTACAGCCCATGACCCAAGTATAGCTTCTGCCTGTATTTTTGTAATTAAAGGTTTATTGGCACACAGCCATACTCATTGATTTATGTACTGTCTATGGCTGCTTTCATGCTACTGTGGCAGAACTGAGTAACGGTGATGAAAGGGGTATAGTTCTCAAAGTCAAAACTATCATCTGGCCCTTTACAGAAAAAGTTTGTTGACTCTTATGCCAGCAAATCTGGAAAACTCAGCAGTGGCCACAGGACTGGAAAAGGTCAGTTTTCATTCCAATCCAAAGAAGGGCAATGCCAAAGAATGCTCAAACTACCGCACAATTGCACCCATCTCACACACTAGTAAAGTAATGCTCAAAATTCTCCAAGCCAGGCTTCAGCAATATGTGAACCATGAACTTCCTGATGTTCAAGCTGGTTTTAGAAAAGGCAGAGGAACCAGAGATCAAATTGCCAACATCCGCTGGATCATGGAAAAAGCAAGAGAGTTCCAGAAAAACATTGATTCTTCTTTATTGACTGTGCCAAAGCCTTTGACTGTGTAGATCACAATAAACTGTGGAAAATTCTGCAAGAGATGGGAATACCAGACCACCTGATCTGCCTCTTGAGAAATCTGTATGCAGGTCAGGAAGCAACAGTTAGAACTGGTCATGGAACAACAGACTGGTTCCAAATAGGAAAAGGAGTTCATCAAGGCTGTACATTGTCACCCTATTTATTTAACTTATATGCAGAGTACATCATGAGAAACGCTGGACTGGAAGAAACACAAGTTGGAATCAAGATTGCCTGGAGAAATATCAATAACTTCAGATATGCAGATGACACCACCCTTATGGCAGAAAGTGAAGAGGAACTAAAAAGCCTCTTGATGAAAGTGAAAGTGGAGAGTGAAAAAGTTGGCTTAAAGCTCAACATTCAGAAAACGAAGATCACGGCATCCGGTCCCATCACTTCATGGGAAATAGATGGGGAAACAGTGGAAACAGTGTCAGACTTTATTTTTCTGGGCTCCAAAATCACTGCAGATGGTGACTGCAGCCATGAAATTAAAAGATGCTTACTCCTTGGAAGGAAAGTTATGACCAACCTAGATAGCATATGAAAAGCCGAGACATTACTTTGCCAACAAAGGGTCATCTAGTCAAGGCTATGGTTTTTCCTGTGGTCATGTATGGATATGAGAGTTTGTCTGTGAAGAAGGCTGAGCGCCGAAGAATTGATGCTTTTGAATCGTGGTGTTGGAGAAGACTCTTGAGAGTCCCTTGGTCTGCGAGGAGATCCAACCAGTCCATTCTGAAGGAGATCAGCCCTGGGATTTCTTTGGAAGTAGTGATGCTAAAGCTGAAACTCCAGTACTTTGGCCACCTCATGCTAAGAGTTGACTCATTGGAAAAGACTCTGATGCTGGGAGGGATTGGGGGCAAGAGGAGAAGGGGACAACAGAGGATGAGATAGCTGGATGGCATCACTGACTCGATGGACGTGAGTCTCAGTGAACTCTGGGAGTTCTGTGATGGACAGGGAGGCCTGGCGTGCTGCGATTCATGGGGTCGCAAAGAGTCGGACACGACAGAGCGACTGATCTGATCTGATCTGATGCTAGAGAAGAACCAATGTGTATTTCAAGATGAATAACTGATATAAGCTGCATGATACCTGACATGATAACATGTCAAAATTGTCACGTTTGGAATGATCACCGGTATAGAAATGAGACTACAGGCCAGAACAACCATAGCTTAATGGCTCGAGGTATGGATCATGCCCTGGATGTGGAGTTTGGCCCATCCAATTCTTAGACTCTTGCCTGTGTTAGTGAGCTGGGGCAGTGTGCAGTTTTGAGTGAGAAAAGCTGGGTGAGGTTGATGATATTTCGTAACAGTGCACACCCACTAAGCATGATAATCACAGCACAGCCATCTGAATGATGTCCAAGCTAAAACCCAGTGCCTTAACACCTTGAGCATGCCTTTCCCTTTAATGTAACACATCCCTTTACTTGTGCCTTTACCTGGAAGTAACACACACCCTCAAATCACAACTGGGTCATTACACATCCTGGTTGCTTCACACAGCCAACAAAGATGAAATCATAGATGGTTCATGTGGTTCAGTCAGCTCATCTCAGATTTTTGGATGAGTGCCCAAAGCTGAAATAAAAGGGGGCCAAGGATCCTAATATTTAAAAGTGAGGTGCTAGACTCTTGAGAGGACCTTTGTAGGACCCCAGATAGTTTTCTAGCATTATCTCATCCCCAGCCTCCAGGCGTAGAGGCTAAAGTTTCATTCAGAAGTTAAAGACAGTTGAGGGTAAAGAAACCAGAGTTAATATGTTTTTGGACAGAATTTTTAGACTGTTGATAAATTTATCCCTCCTCTTCCAGCCATGGGGCAGCAGGGGGTGGTAGTAAAATTAAAGATATCTGCTTGGATAGGTTGAATTAAATCCCCTGAAACTTGAGGAATAGAGCAACTCTTACCTGTTGCATTCTTAACAATCCAGAGCCAAGATGCTGGTTCAAAGCAGAGTATGAGATGAGATTTCCTTTGTATTCCCCCAGCCTCACAGCCAAGGACTGATCTCCTTCAGAATGGACTGGTTGGATCTCTTTGCAGTCCAAGGGACTCTCAAGAGTCTTCTCTAACACCACAGTTCTAAAGCATCAATTCTTCAGTGCTCAGTTTTCTTCACAGTCCAACTCTCACATCCATACATGACTACTGGAAAAACCATAGCTTTGACTAGATGACCCTGTATACAGCATCCCATTATAAATTGGAAACTTTTCCTGGTCTCTATAAAAAAAATACTAAACCCAGCCAACTTCCTTCAACCTCACCCCGCCGTGCAGTAAGAGGCTGCCTCCCTCTCAGCCTTCCTTCCTAATAGACTTGTTAGTTAGCGGTCTCCAACTCCTCACCTCCTACTCACCTCTCAACCCACTGGCACTCAGCCTCGGACCTACCCACTGCTTTGAAACTAAAGCCAAGGAAATGTCTTGGTCATCCCCTACTTTAGTCTGACACCATTTGTTTAGCTAAGCACTTCCTTCTTGAGACCTAAACGTTGTGATATAGCAGTTTTATGGTTTTCCTCTAAACTCCTGTTTCTTTTCATGAATATTTTATTTCTATTAGCTTTTTACCACTGCGTAACAAGTTATTGTAAATCTAGTAGTTTAGTAATTAGTTTTAAAACAACATAGCCTTATGGTCTCTGTTTCTGTGGGTCAGGAATACAGATATATCTCTTCTGGGTCCTCTGCTTGGATCCCAGAATGCTGGAATCAAAAGACTAACTGGGTGTGTTCTCATCTGGAATCCTGACTGGGAAAAATTCAGACCTGTGGGCGGTCAAGCCACTGCCATTTCCTCGTGACTGTATCACTGAAAGTTCATGCTTCTTGCAGGGTGCCTCCGCAGACAGCTCTTAGGTCCTAGAGGGCCACTCACAGTTCCTTGTCATGTGGCTTTCCCACGACATGGCAGCTTATTTGTCAAAGCCAGCAAGAGTCGCTCACTCTTATCTTCTAAGGCAGAGTCTTATATAGTGTAATCAAATCATAACAGTGACACCCTATCACCTTTGCCATAAGACATAACCCAATCATGAGAATGATAATCCATCCTCTTTACTGTATTCTATTGGATATAATTAAGTCACAGGTTCTGCTTGAACTCATAGGGAGGGTATCATATAAGGACTTGACTCACTGAAGTTTACTTTAGGATGTATCTGCCACATTATTATAAAATATGATAAATGAACAGAAAATCAAAGGAAGTAACAGAAAGGATACTCATCTATATAATATCTTGAGAGTTTGCCTTGTTTGTTTCAGAGTTTTTTAAAGTAATGAAATAGAGTTTCAGCCCCTGGAAATGTTTGTCCCTATTTAATTTCTTTCTCTTATCCAAGTAGTACTCAGTCTCAGAAATTGGTAATTTTCCATCTCTGTTCATGATTTTTTATACCGTTTCTATAAAAGTATGTATGTATGCAGAGAAATTTCATTTACATGGAATCATATGGTACATAGGTGTCAACTTTCAATATTCCCTTTTGGAGGCCTATCCTTATTAACACATATAGCCTTAATGCATTCATTTGCTTTGGGGTTCAGTTCAGTTCAGTTCAGTTGCTCAGTCGTGTCTGACTCCTTGTGACCTCATGAATTGCAGCACGCCAGGCCTCCCTGTCCATCACCAACTCCCGGAGTTCACTCAGACCCAGGTCCTTCAAGTCAGTGACGCCATCCAGCCATCTCATCCTCTGTTGTCCCCTTCTCCTCCTGCCCTCAATCCCTCCCAGCATCAGAGTCTTTTCCAATAAGTCAACTCTTTGCATGAAGTGGCCAAAGTACTGGAGTTTCAGCTTTAGCATAATTCCCTCCAAAGAAATCCCAGAGCTGATCTCCTTCAGAATGGACTGGTTGGATCTCCTTGCAGTCCAAGAGACTCTCAAGAGTCTTCTCTAACACCACAGTTCAAAAGCATCAATTCTTCAGTGCTCAGCTTTCCTCACAGTCCAACTCTCACATCCATACATGACCACAAGAAAAACCATAGCCTTGACTAGACGGACCTTTGTTGGCAAAGTAATGCTTTGGGGTAGAGTATTTTATTTATCTGTTCTCCTCTTCATGGGCGTATAGGTTGCTTCTAGTTTGTTGCTAATGCAGTAAGGGGAAATAAATATTGCTGTATCCATCTCTTCAAGCACGTATGAGGTTTTTACCTTTCAGCATACACATGGAAATAGAATCACTTGGTTGCAAGGTAAGGCATCATTTATTTTTCTATATGTTGCCCAGTTTCTCTTCAAAGTGGCTGTATCCATTTTTATTCTCACCAGAAGCCCTTGTCTTTTTTACATCCACCCAATACTTAAGGTTGTCTATTTCTTTTAATTATTACAAGTCTGATAGATGTAAACATTGTTGATGTCTTAATATTTACATTTCTGAATTTTAGTGAACTAGGGCTTGCTTTTATTATTAGTCATCTGAGTTTCTCTTTTATTAACTGCCTGTTCATAGTCAGAACTTTCATGTATTTTTTTCCCCCAAATGTGTGCCTATGTGACTTGACCAGGAAGAGGCACCATTTCCCACCTCTGCTCGAAAGGGGCCCTGTTCCAGCTCCTTGGTGGCCTTTTCATGTGGCCTCTGTCAGCAGTGGCAGCAATGAAGCCCCTGAAGTTCTTTATTATTGGGAGACAGCAACAAGGAGGACGTGAGGCCAGAAAAGCGGAATGGGCGTGTCGGGGGGTGGGTGGCAGTGAGTTGAGAAGTGAGGAGGTGAGGAGCTGGAGAGAATTAGCCAGGACCCGACATAGACATGGTAACTGACAGATTTAGAATATGCAAAGTGACTACAGAGACTCCCAGAATATTGAAGGAGGGACCTGTGTGAACACAGGCAAGATATAAACATTTTGGAACATTATGATTCATGCAGCATCTCAGTGTAGTTCTTCGTGTGTCTGTAAGATGATGAAGCAGGAACATATTTGGATTATTAAATATGTTAGCCTTTTCTGGGCTGTGGATAATATGGCACCCATTAAATCCTTTTAGAGCCCTAAGAGGATGTGTGTAAACCAAAGGGAGAAATTAATCTCTCAAAGACACTGCTGCTTCCCCAGGCAGGGCATCTCTTATCATAAAGATCTGATCCTGCTCACCTTCTCTTTAGGAGGGGTGAGGGAGGTCTATAGCTGTGCTGGCCTTGTTTGAGGGTATATTCTTGTTTGCCATTTCAGTTCAACGGAGACAAGATGGTATATTTAAATAGGGCTTTGCTAAAATCCTGGGATTATAGCAGGAAACTAACCAAGAGAAGCACAAGGAGCTGGTCAAACTTTAAGCAGAGTTGCTGCTCCAAGTACATCTTTCTTATCAACGAGGCCTCAGGAAAAATGGCCCATCCCAGTCCTTTTCCTTCTGGCTTCACCCCTTATCTTTAACATCTCTGCCCCAGGAAAACTACTGCTGATATCTAAACTGTCCAAGTGAAGACAAAGATAATCTGAGCCCTTTCTCCTACCTTCCCAGGCACATTTCCTTTCTCCCTGTGTGATGACCTGCTTCTTCCCCAGATGACTGATGCTATGATGACCCTGTCCTTTCCCCTCATGGCTGTGGCCTTTCCCTTGCAGACCTCACTGGCACAGCAATGTCAGAACACATCACCATGCCCCAGCAATCAGATACACTAAGAGGCACACATGTATGGCAGTAGGGAGTCATTTCCTTACAAATTCTTAGAAATCAGATATTTACAAGATTAATTTACGATAACAAGAAGCCCTTGTCTCCAGCTGAGGAATATTTGTATCCTCTCTCAGAGCCCTAGAGACGTACTTGACATAGTGGGGACATATAGGTCATCTGAATCAACCTCCACCCACCAAGAGGAAGGACTATTTCCATTTTTCTCATCATTAGAACCAAGTGATAGCAATTCTAATAAGATGGGCAAGTGGCCTTTATGCAACTGGCATCATATTGCCCCTAAAGGCTGAGGTTTTGCTCTAGAGATTGGTAGTGGATGCAAACTGTCTGAGAGAAGAAATTAAGGTAAAACTAGAGGCCACATTTCAATAAAAATTGGAATTGAGTATGGAGTGAGTATGGGCTTCCCTGATGGCTCAGTTGGTAAAGAATCCACCTGCAGTGCAGGAGAATGCCGGCAACGGACCCGGGTTCAATCCCTGGGTTGGGAAGTTCCCCTGGAGAAGGAGATGGTAACCCACTTTAGTATTCTTGCCTGGAATATCCCACAGACAGAGGAACTTGGCGGGCTAAAGTCCATAAGGTTGCAAAGAATCGGACATGACTAAGTGACTAAACCACCATGGAATAACGGGGTTTCCATGGTGGCTCAGTGGTAAAGAATCCACCTGCGATGCAGAAGATGCAGGAGATGCAGGTTCAACTGCTGAGTCAGAAAGCTCCCCTGGAGGAGGGTATGGCAACCCATTCCAGTATTCTTGCCTGGAGAATCCCATGGACAGAGGAGCCTGGCTGGCTACAGTCCACAGGGTCACAAAGAGTTGGACATGACTGAAGTGACTGAGGATGAGCATGCATGGAGTGACTGATGGCCTGCCTCTAGTCTTCCGGATCTTTGATGAGGTAGATCCCTTTTTCAGGGACTGCCACTGGATGACTGCAATGAATGATATGCTTTTTCTACATTGGAAAAGAGAGAGAGCTGGAAAATAATGCAGCTAAACCCTTTTTTCCTGGGAGAGTCCTCATCATTGTAAAGGTAACCAAGTTTCCCAGAGAGGTCCTGGAATATGCCATGTTCTTCTTGTCCTTACCAAAGGGAACTAAATAATAATGCTAATAATACAGTTTATTAATAATACAAATATGTTCTAGACACTTAATAATATTATAAACATTTCAATATTTCCCACTATTGTTATTTCATTTGACACACTACCCAACTGTAGCTCAGAGACCTGGAGTAACTTGTCCGATGTCACTCATTTAGAAAGTGATGGAATCAGGATTTGAATCTGCACAATCCATATCCTTGCAAATCAGAAATCTTAGGGTTTGGGGGTGGCAAAGTTATGAAGATGTCTGGTATTGACATCATTTTTTTTTTCACTCCCAAACATGCTATTTGGCATCCTTATTTTAATTAAAGTCAATTAAAATTATTTTTGATTTCAGAGCTTTTAAGTACCTGTGTGCCAGCTCGATATACCAGGGTCTGGAATCTCAGACCTTGAAGATTGAATCATGCCTTTGGAAGCACCCAATAGCCCTAATTTGAAGACAGTGAAGCCCTAGGTAGATCAGAAGAATCTTTTCTTGCCTTTTCTCAAAGTATTTTAACAAGTACGGCACATCTGACTGTCTCCTTGAGGGTTGTGAAATTCCCTGAGTCACAATTGTAAAATTCCCTAGGTCATGAGGAAGTGAGTATAGGGGTAATTGTTTTTTCTAATAGTTCTATTTTAGCCCACAGTTTAGGAATTCTTAATCTTACAGTCAGAAGTATTTGGAATATACTTCTCTCAACCCTTCTCTTTCATTCCATCCTTGATGGGAAAGGAAAGCCTTGACTGATTTTTTAGGACTGGAAAAAGGAGCACAACATATGTGAGAAAACCCCCTTCCCTCTATTTCTCAGGCCTCTAGAAGGGAGAAATTCTTTTTGTGCCCCCATCTCCCATATTGGAACGCTAACTGCATTGTGATCCAAGCTTGGCTTCTAGAGGAGGCTATGGATGTCCATCTCGAATTGTCCCCACTAGTAGGGTTCTGCTTGGGGATCAGAAACTCTGCCTGCCATCATCCGGGTAACTGTCTTGTACACAGTTCCAGATTCCCTCAGGGATGTTTGAACCTAGATCTAAACTGATTGGGTAGGAAATTCACTGACCCTGAATTCAACTGAGGTTTTCCAACCTACCCTTCCAGTACTAGAGCTGATAATTGATCTTCACTAGTATATTTCTTGACTCAATTTCTCAGTTGGTTCCACAATGAGAGTGAGGGGATATAGATGGATATGACTTGTCAGCCCCCTCATTCTTCAACAGTGAGAAGTGTGAATGCCATGAAACCTCAACAAACTGTGGAGAGTTTGAATGAGGGAACTGGCCTGATGACAGATTATTTGGGAAAGCTAGGTTGTAATTTCTCAGTTCTTATAGTTCTTCAAGTGTTACCAAGTAGGCAAGCATATTCTCAATTCTGGATGTACATCAGAAGCACCTGGAAGTATTCTAGAACATTTTGATGCCTTGGGCCCATTCCCAGAGGTTCTGATTTAAAGCATCTGGGGGTAGAGTCTGGACATAGGCATAAAAACTCTAGGTGAGTCTAAAGTGCACCTGATGTTGGGAATCACTGAAATAAAGAAACTGCTGCAGACCCCCATGTTTCTCAAAGTTTAGTGTTCATAACACAAAGGCTGTATGAGTGGACTGAGATGGCTATTACACTGAAGCACACTGCGAAAAAAATTCTACCTTCCTATTTTGCTATTAATTCTTCTGCTTAGGTTAAAGAAAATTCTCAATATGGTGGTAGTAGGCCCTTAACATCTGCCTTTTTTTTCCTTTTAAAACAGAGAGTAGATATCAGTTTCTGATAGTTATGTAAGGTAAGAATTACTGACAGTCTTTGGTCTTTTCCTTTAATCGTGGCTATCTATTTATGGCAGGTGATACCAGTTTTCATTTATGATAGTGACATAAAGTTTTCTTTGACATAAAGTCTTCCCCTAAGAAAAGGAAAGTCTCATACACTGTTGGTGGGGATGTAAATTTGTGCAGCATCTGTTGAAAACACTATAGAGATTTCTCAAAAAAACTAAAAATATAACTACCATATGATCCAGCAATTCTACTCCTGGGAATATATCCAAAAAACTAAAAAAGATACATGTGCCTTAATTTTCATAGCAGCATTATTTACAACTGCCAAGATATGGAAGTGTTCATGATGAATGGATAAAGAAGATGTGCCATATATGTATATGCACATACACACACATAGTGGAACATTACTCAGTCTTAAAAAGAATGAAAACATGCCATTTGCAACAATATGGATGACCTTGGAGGATATTGCGTTAAATGAAATATGTCAGAGAAAGACAAATAATTATGATATCACTCATATGAAGAATCTAAAATATAAAACAAACTAATAAATGTAACAAAAAAGTAATAGACTCACAGGTATAGAGAACGAACTAGTGGCTACCAGTGGAGAGAGGAAAGAGGGTAGGGGCAAGATAGGGGTAGGAGAATAAGAGATATAAACTACTATGTATAAAATAAGCTGCAAGAATACAACCCAATATGAGTACTCTTGTCTGGAAAATCCCATGGACGGAGGAGCCTGGAAGGCTGCAGTCCATGGGGTTGCTAAGAGTTGGACATGACTGAGTGACTTCACTTTCACTTTTCACTTTCATGCATTGGAGAAGGAAATGGCGACCCACTCCAGTGTTCTTGCCTGGAGAATTTCAGGGATGGGGGAGCCTGGTGGGCTGCCGTCTATGCGGTCGCACAGAGTCGGACACGACTGAAATGACTTAGCAGCAGCAGCAGCATAGCATAGCATGAGTACAACACAGGAAATATACCCAATACTTTATAAGTGGAGTGTAAACTTAAAAAATTGTGAATCATTATATTGCATACCTGTAACTTATATAATAATTGTACATCAACTATACTTTAGTGTAAAAAAAAAATCTCCTTCTTGGCTGAACACTAGAATTATTTGAAGAATTTTAAAAAACACTGCTCTCTGGATTTCATCTTGGGATTGGAATTTTTCAAAAGCTTCTCAATGGTGTGAAACCACTGTTTAAAAGTGTAACAGTATAGTGCTCCCCAAACTTTAATATGTGTATGAATCATCTGGGGATTGTATTGAAATTCAGATTTTGGTTCAGCAGACCCACTGAGATCTGTGATTCTACATTTTTTACACTGCCCATGCAATGCTCCTGCGAGGTAGAAGAGCAAGACCACCGTGGATTTTGTTTCTGTAAGAAATCCGATTTAAAATTACTTCATAAGGTAAATAATGTTGTCCCAGTACCTTTTTTTTTTTTAATGAAGGGGGGTACAAAATCTGAATCTTCATACATAAAGTCTTCTTAACATATATTACCCTTAATTCTTAAACCAAATTTGTGGCCCAATAGCGTCAGCACCTTGGACAGAAGCATTGGCTTTTTTTTTTTTTTTTTTGGAAAGACCAGTACTTAAACTGGAGAAAGATTAAGAGTTGAAATCTGCACACAAAACCACTTACAAAACAATGACATCGAAAATATTACTGAGGGTGGTGCAAGAAAGTTTTAAAAAGTATATACTTAATGTCTTGCCTGTTAGTAGAGCCTGTATCATTTCATCCATAATCTTGTTTGGCTGACACTCTGTCAGATTTCATGAGACACATGATTTAGATCATGAAGTAGAACCATATGATAATATGACCTGGTGGTTTCTGAATCCTCATTACTGGAATTAGAGGATGACTTTAGTTAAAATAGCAACCTTGGATAGTGAAAAGGCTAATGGGAACAAACTGCTAATTCAGGAGAGTATTGGGATGTCAAGAAAAATGTGTCACAGTGGCCTGATGAAGTGTTTCATGGAACCAGACAGGACTGGGCTTAAATAACAATTCATAAATTACTCACTATGACCTTGTATTAAAACAAGCTTAATTTAATCCCCAGAGATTTAGCTTTCTCATCTGAAAAATGGAGGTAACAACTTTTTCAGAGTTGTTCTGATTAAATGAAATAAGATCACATCAACTTCTTGATTAAAATTCTCCCTTGTCTTCCCACAAATTCCTTACCAGGGCCCACAAAACTCTACATGATTTTGCTCTGCCTGCCACTCCTTGTCTTTTTCAATACCATTCTCTACTGGATCACTATGCTTCAGCACTGCTAGTCTTCTGTTTGTTCCTTGAGTACTCAGTTATTCCCATTTCAAGGACTCTTGTCCTTTCCCCCTTAGCCTGGAATGCTCTTTATATGGCTGTTTCCTTTTAATTTGGATTCCAGTTTTGTTACTTTCTCAAAAAGATCTTCCCTGATTAACTTGTCTGCTGTTCTTTCTATGTGACCTGAGTCACTTACTTTTATTTATTTCCTAGAATATATCACTATCTGAAATTATTTTATTGGCTTCTTTGTGTATTGTCTCCCCTACTAGGGCAGAGACCCTATCTGTCTTGTTCACTGAATCTGTCTTGAATCACTATGCCTAGAATAGATCTTGGCACACAGTGTATTTCAATAAATATTAGTCAAATAAATCAATGACCATGGGAGTGCCTGGGACACATGGATATTGAATAAATGCCCACTCTCTTGATACTCTTCATTTGCATTCCTAGACATATTCAAGTTGATAGTCTAGTTATTGGAGATGCTGAAGATTAATGAAAGAAATTTCTAATGATGAAGTTTAGAAAGCAAGCTTGTAAAGGTCTATAATATATGTTTCTGGGAATGTGCTAGGAAATCACTGGATACCGGATCTGCCAAACATCTAGGTCATGTAATCTTGGACAAAGGGATCTCTTAGCTTTCTTTCTTTCGATATTTGAGTGAAGTAATGTCTAAGATCTTGTCCAGCATCCAGTGATAATAAAATAAGAATTTAACCTTTGCTGGTTATTCTGTAATTGTTTCCTATCTCACTTCACCTTTGATCACTGCCTTGTGCCTTGGGATCTGGCCACTATGGACTATATCACCTGCACTTTTCCTGGCTGACTTCTCTTTGAGATCAGCCAGTGGAGTCATCTGTATGATATCAGTGGGAAGGAAAAAAGAGGTTGGGGTGTCACTTCCTTCCTCTCTGGCATTATATCTCTGGCAGTACATGGCATCTGCTTACTGGAGGGCCCCTTCTACAAAGCACAGCCTACTTTGAGCTGTAGTAACAACTGTTTCCTCTCGTTACTCCCATCAGGCCTAGGAAGGTAAGGCTTCCTATTATCTCTAGTTCCTGGGTTCCATAATAGCTCTTTTTAGAGTTCCCATGATCTTGCTCAGACCATTATTTAATAGTCTTTTTGTTAAAGTCTTTTTATTGAAATCATCTGAGTGAGGTTTGCTTCTCTCCAAGACTCTAATTATTATACAATTCATTTGGAAATACATCCAGAGAAGCAGATTCTAAGAATCCCCATGGAAAACCATTTGTGGAGTTAATAGACATCACTGCAAAAATTTCTTCTTTGGTTTGATCTGGATCCCTTGTACTGCAGTTTAAGTCTCATTCCCTCTTGTTCTATCTCCAGTGGAGAAAAATAGTATGTTTCTGCCATTCACTAGGTAACAAAGCCCCATAGACAAGGTAACGCCTCATGCAGAGTTGGTCAGATGGCATCTTTCTTCCCTGTAGACTTGTTGTGCTCTTTTTGAATCAGAAAAGTTTTCTTTCTCTTTTTCTGGCATGACGGTGACATATTCTCTCAATAAACCCAGGAAATTCAGTGTCTATTTATCCCATAGACATGAAACTCTTATCCCCCTTGTTGTGTCTGGCAAGTACTCAGATTAATTGTACACCCTCACAGAGGTTGAGCCATCACATTTAACCAAGTGTACTACTAAAAGGATTATTATTTAGCAGTTCAACCTCCTTCAACTCACTTTTATCCTGCCTCCCTGAGTTGGTGAACAAAATTAATGAGAATAATATGGCCATGCCTACCAGCTTCTGTTTGCAACCTTCTTAGCAAAATCTTTGCTTTTCTGTACTTCCCTCTCAACTTGTAAGTTACTTTCATTCTCCAGGTTGATGCAAAGATAGGTTATGACAATAGTTTGTCAGTGGCTGTCAGAATTGATGGTGGTATGTGTGGGAAATGCATAGCTAGTTTGAGAGCTGTGGTTAGGATTCCTGATAGAGTCAATGAAAAAAATTCTACCTCACAGGGAAAGGGCAAATTAAGTGTTTTAATTATGATGTTGTTATAATATATCTCATGCTTGGATGATCTGTATTTGAAGAGTTGGAAAACTAGGCAATATACCCAGCTCTAAAAAGGGCACAAAAATGATGTGAACTTTGGAAGGGCTGAGTCAGAATCTTGCAGAGATGCAATGAGGCAGAGTGGAAAGGATGAAGTGTTGGGTGACTTGGGTTCTACTATGGACAAATCATTAACGTCTTTGGGCCTAGCATCCTCACCTGTAAGAGAATGTGCAATGGAGGCTCTTTTTAACTGTACTATTAATAATTATCACCCCAAAAAGTATGTACTAGAATTACTAATAGCTCTGTTTTATGAAGAGGAAACTGAGACTCCAAAAGATTGAAAACATTGCCCAAAGGCTACACAGCTAGAAAGTGGTAGAGCCTGCAAAGTTATAGCCAACAATAACTCATTCCAAACCTTGGTTTCCTGACCTTGAGAGTGTCTGCTTACCTTGCAGTTCCCTGGGAAAAGTTAACTTTTACACCACTTTCTACATGAGAACGATATTTCAGAGATCTTCAAGGACTTGTTCAAGGCAACACAGATAGTACTTGGAGAAACAAGGACTTGAACTTGTGACCATTTGACTTCAGAGCCTAAATTCTTAGCCGTTAAGCTAGATTTCCACTATGGTTCTAGCCCTCACTATCTGCCTAGGGGATGTTATCAGAAAGAATTCAGATTTACTCCCAGTAAGATATCTAATTTAGGATTAAAAAAAATGTTTATTTATTTGGCTGCATCTGGGCTTACTTGCGACACAGGGACTCTTTCGTTGTGTCACACGCTGGGTCAGTAGTTGCAGTGCTCAGGTTCTGGAGTGTGCAGGCTCAGTAGTTGCAGCTTGTGCGCTTAGTTGGTTCATGGCATGTGGGGTCTTAGTTCTCTGAACCTGTGTTCCCTGCATTACAAGGTGGATTCTCAACCACCGGACTACCGGGGAAATCCCTAGTTTAGGATTATAGAAAGCAGAGTTCAGATCAGATCAGATCAGATCAGTCGCTCAGTCGTGTCCGACTCTTTGCGACCCCATGAACCGCAGCACGCCAGGCCTCCCTGTCCATCACCAGCTCCTGGAGGTCACTCAGACCCACACCCATCAAGTCAGTGATGCCATCCAGCCATCTCATCCTCTGTCGTCCCCTTCTCCTCCTGCCCTCAATCCCTCCCAGCATCAGAGTCTTCTCCAATGAGTCAACTCTTCGCATGAGGAGAGTTCAGTAGTCTTCAATTCTGGAATATACCTGGATAACCAGGGGCAGGTGGGATGCAGATTTCATTCTAGCACCAGCACAAAGTATAAGGAAGATACTTATTTAAAAATTTTAATTGGAGTTCTGCCATTTCTTGAGCATATATGCATATATGAAACCCCAATTGTGCACCATATTAGAATTTATTATAATACAAACAAGTCCAAACACAATATAATATCTAATTAAGAAAATATGAACATTTACTATTTTTTTATGGTAACATTTTTTCCCATTCTTTGAACTGGAATAACCAACATTAGAGTCTCTTATTCACTTCAGATAGGCCCCTCAGGTTGGACCAGTAGGCACCAACTGTGCAAAGTAACAGTTTCCACTTGCAGAGTGTTTGCAAAATGAAACTCCATGCCTTCTCATGGTCTGTCTTTTATGGTTTGTTTGTCATCCTCCTTATTTCCTTCCCATTAGGCAGTTCAGTCCTTGAGTTGTTCAGTAGAAAGACACAGTGTGTACGTGTGTAGCATCACTGTATGTCCAACCAAGGACACAAATCATACAGGAGGGATGCTAGTTAACAGTCTTTGAAAGGGGCATCACAAAAACCTGATATAAGGCAATTGCTTATGTGCCATCAACAGCAGCTGTTTATGTGACAGGCTTCAAAACTCAAAGCTATATTTCCAAAACTGGCTTGAAAGAAAAGGATTAAAAGTTTGTTTTCTCTTTAAAAAGCTTTTAAATTTTGTCCACAATTATTACTATAAATAAGAATAAATTAAAAGTCCTTATATTATTTGAGATAAATTTTAGGAGATATGTATCAACCTAAGCCAACAGGCATTTGTATGCATTATAACCAGAAGACAACACCTCATGGACTGCCTTCAAAAATCAGACCTCTTTTAAACATTATTGTATCAAAATATAAAATACAGTCAGAAGGACAAGAGATCAAATACTAATTGGTATAGCCTCTATTATTAAGAGAAGTAATAAATGAGTGTATGAGGAAAACATTCCAAATACACACTCAGCTTTACTTTTTAAACATTAATAATTAATTTTTACACACACCTAAAAATGTGGAGCAGAGAGCATTGAGATCCACATACATATTTTTATCTTACATTCATTCTCAAAAAGGAATTGCTTAACCATTATAGATATTGCACTGACTCATTCATGTATAGCTCAAACTAGCATTTTTCAGACCTATTGTTTAAAAATAAATAATCAAATAAATACTTATATATATTAGGTGTAGGTAGCCTTTGGTTCATTCACAAAGGGGTGTGATGGAGTCATATCATACACACAGTTAATGAACAGGTACCCAACTACACATGCTTGGCAAAAAAAAAGAAACAGATATGCAACTTAACGGGAAATCTGGCCATCCTCCCATACGATGCACACTGCCCTGGGGAGAGTGTGACCTGGAAGATACCAATCTGCTCTGCCCTCAATTCAAACTTCCATGAACATCTTTTAGTGGGAGCACCTTGCTGCACCAGTGTGATCCTAATGTTCTCAAATACAATGGAGTCACACAATACGGTCTCTAAATGTAAGTCAATTCTGTCTTATCTTCAGTTCAGCAAACTGTTCCAATGCTGGGGAAAAAAAAACTTATCTGAGTTAGGAATTTTAAGGGATAGAATATGGCCTCCAATATGGATCCTTCCTGAGAACTTTGCAGAGGTAACTGGCTCTGCCAGATTTTTTCCACTGACTTCAGAACTAATCTTTGGGTGAGACGAGACTCTTCTGCAATCATTTAAACAGAGTAGGAATTAGGATCTTTAGGGTGAACGTAACCTAAAGTTGTACTGATTGGCTGAAGTTTCGGGATTATGTGGCATTGGAGCCTTTTCTACCCTGCCCATTTATTGCAAGTTCCCTTTAAAAGGGTAGATGTGTCTTCCAATTTAGGGACAGAAGTGCAGTAAAAATCCAGCCCGAGGAACCAAGTGTTTCAAGTGGACTCTTTGCTTTTTGTTGGGTCACCAAAAATATCATACAATTCCAACATCATGTTGGAATACTTCTTTCAGAACAGGGATAACTTCAAATACTGGGAATCTGGAAGGAGGTTAAAAAAAAAAACAAAAAAAAAAACTGAGAAAAACTCCAGCATAGATTTTTCTTTCAAAACACATCACGGTGTACACAGGAGCCTAATGTATTCAAGTCTTTGTGTATGCACACATGAGTGGTAATTCCCAGGGAAACCTCCATTAATTATACCCTAGAACTGTTCTTGCCTTGTACAGGCAAGGGAAGAATAAATATATATTTTATTATTTTGCAAAGGATCTGGGTTAAATAGCATCACTGAAAACTGGCACCACCCTTTTGAGCCATGGGCATCAAAGGGCAGACATGCAGACAACATGGGCACCTTCTCATCACCATTAGCAGCCAAATGGCAATGCCAGCTGGACTGAGGGGTGGAGCTGAGACTGCCTCCTTTCACACCTGGAGAGCTACAGTTCCTGACCTTCGAAAATTAAATCCAGTTCAAAAGTCACTTCAAATAAAACAGTTTGGTGAGGGCTTCAGCAAGCAGGGTGGCAGGGTTGGCAACTCTACACATAAAGGCTTCTCCAGGAAGCTTGAGTGGCACAGCAAGAAGAAGCTATTTCAGTAAAGAGATCATACACAGCTGACTCAAGGGTGGATTGAAACAATGGCAAGAGTGGGCTTATTTTTTTGTTTTTCTGGGCTCAAGAATTCCTCCTATGGCCCTGCACATGAGGCAGGGTCTTTGTTTTGGAGGTGTTAGATAAAACCTATACATTATGGCAAATAGAAAGACTGCATCTTAGACCCCTGAGGGTCTGAGGGTCATGGTTATGTTGGTTTGGGGCATTTTCCCAGAAACTCTGGCCAGAGTTTGTACAGGATTCAATCCTCCCCTGTCCCCTCAGTGTCATTCTGCAGATAGGTATGTCAGGGCCACTTCAAGACCAAAACCCTCCCTAGAACAAAGGGAGCCTCGGACAATTCCCGAATTGGTCTGCAATGTTAGCTGCTGGTAACAACACAGGGAAATGATGGATGACCTCAGTTCTTGGAAGAAGAGTGTGGGCTCAGCTATGTGTTACTGTGGCTTGATGTGTCACGTAAATGAGCAGTTCCCAGTGACTGGATGATGCCAAGCTTAAGTCCATAGACTATTTCTCTCTGGTGTGTCCTTACAGGCCGCAGGAGAATCACACAACCTCCAATGACATCTTCAGCTGGTAGAGACTTTTGCTGTCTACATGACTTTGTGGAAACAAATGCATAAATGAAAATAAGATTCAAGCTTTTGTTGTTTTTCTCCTCCATCTTTTCTCATCTACCAGTCTGAAAGGTGCTCAGTCTGTGGAGACAGGAAATCAGGTTAGCACTCTTAAGGAGAGCTCTTCAGCCACAGGATGGGCCACATTCCCATCTGGCAATGGATTATGCAGAGGCACTAGGGGTCAAACCTATGGGGTCATGGGGATACTTTTATAGGTTTTCCATTTTTGTCATACTGGTACACCAGCATCTTGATACAGTGTGAGTTGGCCGGTGAGATCCAGGGGCTACTTGTTATGGAAAAGTTATGGTTGGTGTAGAACTGAACGGGTTGCTTCTGGCACTTGAAGAATGCCTTGAGAGTAGCGGCTGCCATGGTGCGGAACCGCTTGCTGATGAAGCAATAGAGGAAGAAGTTGATGGCCGTGTTCAGAAGGGCCAGCATGTTGGCAACGTCGGACATGACATGCACCAGCCAGCGGTTCTGGATGGGCGCCCCATAAAGGTGGTAGAGGATCATGATGATGCGTGGGGCCCAGAGGGTGGCAAAGATGGAGGTGATGGTAAACAAGATGGCAGTGGTCTTCCCCGTGGAGTAGCCACGGAGGCGAAAATTGCTCTTCCTCCTAAGCTTGTACACAATGATCGAGTTCAAGATGAAGAAGATGGAGCAGGGTACCAAGTACACAGTGAAGCAGTGAACCCAGATAAGGACGTGATGCATGGAAGTGCTGATGTAGTCTTCAGTCCAGAGGTTGGGCCACCAGTAGTAGGGGATACTGGTCAGGAAGCAGGTGAGGTAAACACTTATGATGACTTTCCGGGTGCGGGCTGGGTAGGAGAGCGTGTGGTACTTGAGCGGGTGGCATACTGCGATATACCGGTCAATAGTTAATGGAACGGTAATCCAAATGGAAGTGTGGATGGATGAGAATTCCAGCACTTCTATGATCTTGTCGGGTACCTGAGGCATCTGCACGTTCAAGATGAAATCTTCCAATAGGAAGTCCACGAACACAATGAAAAAGAGGACCAAGATGTCAGCAGCAGCAAGTGCCAAGAGATAGTTGTACGAAGACTTCTGTCTCCTAGCCACCAGCTGAGAGAGGATGATCACGGTTAGGATATTTGCTGTGGAGAGAAGAGAATCTGGTTTACATCTGAAGAAAGATGACTTTATTGGTTACTAGGGGCCCCTTAGGAATAGTGTATTGGGCACTCCCATGGAAATCAAAGGGACTGAACCCATGTTCTTGAGGGAAACTTCTGCACTGCAGTTGCATCTCATACAAACATCTTGATACTATTTTGACAAAATTTCATGTTCACATTGTGCTCTATCTATCCTTACACAGTCACGACAGTGGTAATGCGGTTGTGCTCATTTCAGAAATGAAACTGAGGCTCAGAGAACTTAAGGAACTCAATTAGAGTCAAGAGTTAGTAATTCATGGTGACAGTAACCAAACTCAGATCTCCTAATCCTTAATCCTGTACTCTTTCTTTCGTCTGACTTCAAGGAGGATATGGGGCTGAAATGGCGTTTCCTGTGCTCAGGTAGGAGATTGGACTATATGACCTCTAAAGAATCTTTAGAACTTAGATTTTAAGACTTTTCCTTTGTAAGTGGGTTTAGAATGGAGAAGATTATGACCTTTAGATTATTTTTAAATAAATTATATTTATTTTTAGAATAAGTAGTCTATACACATGGTAGATAATTAAAGTTAATAGCAGAGAAAAGTAAAATTTCTTTCCACTCTTATACTCCAACCACCCAATTACCCCTCCCTCAGGGCAATCATAGTTAAATAATTAGTACTTTACATGTCTGTGTAATACATATTGTATATAGTTTTGCAGAAAGAATAGCAATACATCATTTTCCTGGAGATCAGAATTGTTTTGAAATGCATCCGCATAATTTCTGATCAATTTTAAGAAGCAAATGTCTTTCTGAATAAGATACATCGGGAAAGTCATTAGGGACTCATTCTAAAAGGATATCCCAATGGATAACATCTGAAAGTCATTCTACACTTTACTCTCATTAACTTACAACCAACTCTGAAATTTGAACATTGTTAATCATAGTTTGCAAACAAGCGTCTCAGAGAATTTATGTCCCTTGTTTGAAGCGCAGTGGCAGGGCCGGTATCCAGGGCTGTCTTTCTTGCATGCCTCTTTAAAATTATTTCACAATAGTTCACAAGTGAAAATGTAGTATACACACCCTGGCATACTCATCACTCAGATTATACAAATGTTAACATCTTGCCACATATGCTTTAATTTTTTTTAAAAAGAAGAAATGACACTATATTCACAGTTGAAGTCTTCTTTGAAATTGTTCCAGCTCATCCTTTCCTTCTCCCATTCCCTCCCTAGAGGCAGCCACAGTACTGTCGTCTCTAGGGCCACATTTGTATAATTTTAACTCTCTTTTATGCGGAACCTGCCACTCTACATGCTGCTGTTTTTCACTCAACAAGATGCTTTTGAGATCTATTTTTACTGATACATGTAGATCTGTTTCACTCATCTTAATGACTATAGGGCAATTCCATTAATAAATTTGCCAGAATTTATTTATTCACTTATCCATAGATATATTTATGCATATACAAACAGGTCTATATATGTCTCTATGTATATATACACATATTACATAGACATATACATCTAACTGTCTATAGTGTATATATATACTGACATATTATATGGACATCTATATGTGTATATATATACATACACACACATTTAAACTGGTTTCAGGATTTTGCTCTTATAATCTGCTATAGTTAATACCTTGATATGGCTCTCCATGAGAAGTAGCTACATGTGAGAGTTTCTCTCAGGTAGTATATACATATTAGAAGTGTGTTTCCTATGTTTCAGAGTATGTGCACCTTCACCTTTACCAGAAATTGCTGAACTGCTCTGTAGAGTGGTGTTACTACCCTGCACTCCCAGTAGTAGAGAGATCCAGTTGCTCATTACCTCTCTGTACTTGGCATTGTCAGATTTTTGATTTGTTTGTTTAAGTCTATGCTGTCCTTGTTCTTGTTCAAAGCACTTGGAAATTACATTTTGAAGTAGTGGAGAGTTAAGGTACCAATTATATTAATTATCCAGTATTCAAACCCAGGACTAATACCCAAGCTCAAAACCACTTGATAATATCAATACTTCTAAACAGGGGTGGGAGTACCATGCAGGTATAAAGAACAATTATAAGTAAACTTTAAGTCAACCCCTAAGAAAAGAGGCCCATTAAAGCAAAATTCTTTGTATTATTAATCCTGAAATTTCAAAAATTTACTTATCCAGCTTTGTCTGACTTTATGGCATACCAAGTTCCACTTTGTTTCCAGCCAGAGAAAAGTAATTCCTGTTCTCTAGGTTGCCTCTGACTTAGAAAAATGCCATTATTTCTCAGAACCTCTTTTTCCATTCATTAAACAATGCCCACGCTCTCTCTCATGTCTCTGCTCTGCTCCCGACTTATAAGGGGGGACAGAATGAATAAATGGTGAGGTCTCCCCAGAAAAAAATGTCATACAGTCATCCTTTAGTATCCACAGGGTTTTGGTTCCAGGACCCCCCTGTGATACCAAAATCTGCCAGTGCTCAAGTCCTGTGTATAAAATTGTAGAGTACAGATGGCTCTCTGACTCTGTGGGTTGCCATTCACAAATACAGAGGGCTGACTGTATATATTCTGCAGAGACTGACTCTTCACCACCATCTCTTACTTCTTCATCGGAACCTATTTGTAGTGTGGTGCTAAAAATCTTTCATAACTAAACTCTTTAAAAATATTCAAGCTCCATCTAATTAGTCCTTTAAGCCAGGCAAGTCATCAACTCCAGATGAAATTGCCAGCTATTCATTTTTGACATTTCCTTAAGTTCCTAGTAATTGCATCTCTCGAGAAACTAACCCGCAGCCATTGAGTTTCCCATTTCTTTCATGCAGGTAGATTTGCCCCCAAGGCAACATCAAGAACACTTAAGACATCCTTGGATGAGAGAGATGTGTGAGCCACAGAGACCCAGAGGGGAATGGAACAGTGCCTGTGTATTGATTTTCTGAAAAAGAAATGAGAAGGTAGAATTTTCAACTCTTAAGGTTTGACATTTGCTATAATTCCTCACATTGAAAAATCCTTTCATTTCCACTGTGACAGTTTTTCCCCAAAGAAAAGGAGCGGTGTTGACAGGGCCTGTGTGTATTTATAAAGGTTGAATAAGCGAAGGAACCCGAGTCATCACCGCCTGAAATTCCATTTCTTAGTTTTTTCCTCAAACTAAAACTGGCCCAAGAATCTGTTGTGTGGAAACCCAACCAAATCCCATCTAAGCAAGTCCCCATGAACTTCATGATCAAAATGTCAATGCTTCTAAAAAACAAATCCTTTCTGTCAATGTTGTCTTTGGACAGGTTTAAGCTCCTGGGTAATATAAAGCCCATGTTTTGTGATTGCAAAGCTTCTTGGTTATATTATTGGGGGAATTCATTTCCTATACTTTGCAGCTTACCATACGCAAATTTGAGAGGATTTGGGGAACAGCTAAAAGAACAACACAGGTCGGGCTATCAGACCCCACCACTGGACGGTTGACTGGAGCAGAGGGGAAGGGTCAAGGTCTTCCCGAGGTATTTTCTATGTCTATGAGGACTAAGAGTCCCTTCAGAATCCTCAGAAGAGCCCTGACTGGGAGTTCTGAGTTTACATCTCTTAATTCTGCTACATGTCTCTTTTTTTTGGTCTTTGAAAATTATTTTTTTTTCAATTATAAAAGTAAAATATACTTGTAAAAATTAAACATATCAGTGCATAATAATATTATTAGCTCACTTTTATTGAGCATTTATTTTTAAGCATCTTACACACAATACTTCAATTTAATCTTTACAACCACCCTATGAGGTCATAACAGTTATCTGAAAGCTTTGAGGCTCAGAGAGGTTATAAGTAACTTGTTTGAGGTCACACAGAAAGCGAGTGGTGAGCCAGGACAGCTGGGCCTTTTGTCTCCTGCGTTTGTACATTTAACTATTACATCAGACACTGGAAAGTGAAAGTCTGTCCAAATCCCATTTTCTAGAAATATTACAATATCTAGTTGCTTAGATGGCCCTCAGTGAACCACCTCCTGGTATTCATGCTTTTGTGTAGTCTCTTCTTTTTGATTCAGAGTTGGTCCCGTGACTCCCTTTTAACCAGTAGCCTATTGTGGGAGTGACATTGTGCAACTTGTCACTTCCAGACTGTAAGTTTTTCAAAAGAAAACTTGCTTTGGGAAGCTCTGTCTTGGAGTCCAACTGTAAGAAGCCCATGTCACTTGCAGAGGCTGTGTGTAGGGACTCTGATTGAAAGCCCCAGGTGAGTTCATAGCTGACATCCAACATCAGTTGTCACGTGAGTGAGCACTCTTGGATGTCCAGCTCAATGGAACCCCCATAACTGCAGTCCCAGCTGCCCCTCTGCTGCAAATGCTAGAGACCCGGAGCAAGAGCCATCCAGCTGAGCCCAGTCAGCCTAAGAACCAGGACAAACAATCCCAAACTGTTGTGTTAAGGCTCTAAGTACTGGTTTACAATAGTTTACGATGCTGCAACCAGAACAGAGGTTAACCATTTGGTGTTTGCTTCTCCAGGATATTTATATGCCTATAATTATAAATATAATTAGTAATATGATCATCACCACAAAATGAGATCATACCCTAATACTGTCGTGCAAACTGTTTTTTTTTTTAAATTAGAAATTAGAATCTTCCTATGTCAACAATATTCATGAAATATTCACCTATGGCTGGACATTATTTATTTTATTATTTTGGCCACTACAGAGTTTCATTAAACATCTTTGCATATTTCTGTGGAATAAGTTCTCCAAAGTGGAAATGCTGGTTTAAAGAATAACACATTTTTTTCTCTTCCCCTCTCTTTCCTTCCTTCCCTTTCTCCCTTTTCCCTTTCTTCTTCCCTCTTTCCCTCCCTGTCTGCCTCCTCTTTTCCTAAAGACAGCTAATAGAATTTGTAAGAAGGAAAGGAGCTCAAGTTGAAGCTACAAAAAGATTGAGGTTAGACATCAAAGAGCACTTTCTGACTGCAGTGGCAGTTATGTGAACTAGAGCAGGCCATTGATACCATAGCCGTTTGGTCCATGCAGGTCTTCCAAAAGGAACAGAGAATTGTGTATTTGGGCTGATTAAATTCCTGGGATTACCTTCTACAAATCCTCTCTCTCTGCATTCTAAATCATGTTCTTGTGAATTTCCCAAAAGAGAACCATTCAACCCTTTCAGCCACCATCCCCTGTGACTTAAATGAATGCCCCCCTCCTTCAGATGCCGATGTTTTGCACTAGAAGAGGCAGTCCGCATGTCCTACAGATACAGCAGGACCTCTAACATTGTGAGCAATTCTGGTGGTATTATTTATGTGGGTGCTGGAAGGTATCTCAAGGACGGATTTTTTAGGAAAAGCAATTTCTAAGTCCCGCAAGAAAAATCAGCAGTGTCCTTGTTTAGGTCAGCTGTGGGGGCTGAATTGTGTGATGGGACATTGCCTCTTTGGGGCTGTCACTTTCCTTACTGTTTCCTTTTCAGTTACAGATCTTGGAGTGGAGAAAGGGGAAACAAAATGATGCTAGCTCTGGAATCCTGAACCAGGCTGCTGCTCCTGCCCTGGTCCTCTGTGGTAGGGAGGGCACCAGGTTGCTGCATCTACAGGGGCCAGAAGTGGAAGGAGGCATTGTTTCTGTTGCAGCTGCCACAGCCACGATGCAGAGCATCAGGTGTGTGGTGGTGGGTGATGGGGCTCAGAGCTCCATAACTGATGCCTTCCCCAGGGAGTACAGCTCTGCAGTGTTTGATGATTACAGTGCCCTGAGTGCATGGTGGGCCCAAACCTGTGGGATGCAGGGCCAGGAGGAGTATGACCCTCTTGCACACTCTCCCACCCTTAGGCCAATGTCTTCATCATCTGTGCCTCCATTGCAGAGAATGTGTGGCATCAGTGGCATCCGGAAGTGTGTCACCACTCCCCGGAGGTGCCCAGCCTCCTGGTGGACATCAGGGAAGACCCGAGAGCCCAGCCTGATACCAGTGGCTCCTCAAGGAGCAGAAGACCCATGCTGTATGCTATGAGGGGGGCTCAATTTGGCGGCAGGACAGCATTCAGCTTGGGACACCCCTTGCCTCTGACTGGTCGTGCCTTGAGTGCCCCAGCTGGGCCTAAAGGACAATTCTGAAACCCCTGGAGGTGTTTCCTGAATGCCTTTTAAAAGGCCCACAGGAAAGGGGCTTTGGGCTCTGCTCCACGCCGCTTGGGAATACCAGGTACTCTTGAGAGCTCAAGGTTGTGCCCCTCCCCAAGAAGCAGCCTGGTGCCCCTCCCTGTTTTCCCACACAGACACTGCTGCCTAGGTGCTGCGTCCTCTCAGGTTAAGAGCTCTCAGCTGTCCTGTCCTTAACTGCTCACTCACTGCTTTTCAAACTCTTCCCCGCTCAAGATGCTCTCTTCTTTCCTCAAAGAAGGAGCCACAAAAACCCAAGGAAAACAAATGCACCCTAACCTACCCCCACCTAACCTAAGCTAATGCACCCCACCTACCCTAGCCTAGCCCAGGCTGCTTCTGCATCTGCTGACTGACTCTGCCCCCCACCCCCTCTGGACCTTTCCCACCCCATCAGCATCAAGAAAATCTGTCTCCAGTGGGGGTGGGGTGGAGAAGATGATGCTGACAAGACTTGGTATTCAGTTTTTTTGACCTCTGTGGATGGTGTCAGGAGGTCTTCAGGAGGTTGTGCCCTCCTGAGGGCTCATAGGAGAGGAGCAGGGAAGGGTTTCCAACCCCAGGCACTGCCTGCTGGCCAGTGGCCATCCTTGTTTCCTGTTGTTTCACTTGCTTCAGAGCAGAAGCCAGGGAATGTGGAATGTCCTTCCTGAAGTTGGTTGTTAGAGGCATAAAACTGACTGTGGCTGGTGGAGTAGAGATCAGGCGGTGGGGCCCCACCTCATAGGAAGGTAATCCCTGAGAGATGCCTTCAAGGTTCCTGGAAGGGCCGTTTGTTCCTTTTGCTCTTTACAGGCTAAAAGTTGCAAATCATAGTGGAAGAAGTTATGAAGTAGAGTGACTAATCTCCCTGAGCCTCATTTCCTACATCTGTGAATTTGGCATCAGTATAAATGATACCATCATAGACTGATAGAAAAGATAGAGGGAATAAAGTGCGTAAAATGCTCCCAGAACATGGTGAGCACTCTGTAAATGTTAGTTGTTACTTTTCACATCTGGCCTGAACACACAGTTCAGTTCAGCAGACAATATTGAGGTAGAGGCCAGACCCTGTGCTGGAAGCAGAGCTGAATAGGAGAGAGTCCGAGCTCTCAACGAATCCATAGAAGAGTCCCGTTTACCTCTATGGATCATTCCAGGCATTACAGTCCCGTCACCTTATCTGGAAATTCTTCATTCCCAATCCCGCTAGCTGCATCTGTATTTCACCTCCAGCCTCCTCTTTGTTTCTCTGTTTGGTGGAGGAAAAACATTGTGCTTTCCTACTTGATGATTCAGTTGTCTCTTCCGTTCTCTGAAACAGCCTCTGTTCTTTTAAAATTCTAGTTCTTAGTTTGATAGCCCTTTAATTTTCTTTGTAACTTTACTATCATGTCCTTCTCTGTTATACTACTTGTCACCACACTTAGCATTTGAATGTATTCTTTTCAAAGTAGGATTGGTGTTTCCTGCTTTCTTTGAATTGCTCTAGGATCTTATGCCCAGAGTGAGACCACAGCTTGAGGCAGGGATGACAAAAATATTAAATCTTCAATTGATTGGTAGGGGCTGCTGGGCACCATATTGAAACTTTCCCCAAAATCACACCTGTGTTTGGTAGTGCTGTGATGGATTGGTGATGTCTGCCATCACGGGGGAAAGAAAACAAAAACGCTGAGGGGATTTGCCCTGAGGAAGTCTTAGGACCTGGATCCATGGTGCAGCTTTCCTTTCCCTCAGAATTAAGGAAGTAGTCATTTCCGGTGTTGACCAGGACTAGTTGAGACCTAGCAAGACAACCCACTCCAATATTCTTGCCTGGAGAATCTCATGGACAGAGGAGCTTGGCGGGCTACAGTCCATGGGGTCACAAGAGTCAGACACGACTTAGCGACTAAACCACTACCAACCAAGCCTGCCTTTGCAGCTGCCTAATCAGCAAGCGCTAAGATGGCTGCCACCCCAGGCCAGTCTGACTCAGGGCAATGGGGAGAAGGGAGTCAGCATCTAGGCCAAGGGCCAATCAGTTGGCCTTCTCTTGTCAGGAAAATTGATTCTGGCTTTTTGACCAGGGGCAGCTTCTTTGGGTAACCATGACACCTACTAGATTCTCAACTGGGAAGCCACATTCAAGTTGGCCAACGACTCAAATGTTTCGAAACCACACTTGTCAGTGCCAAGCTTCATTGTCTTATGACTGCCATATATTGAGCATCTACTGTGTGCTGGGTGGCTTTGTATAGATGAGATGATTTTATGAGATTTGCTGGTGAACATTTTTCCTTTCAAAGTTATGTATTTAATTTAAATGGTATTAGAGGAATGTTATTTTTCCATTTAGGGCAGTGATCAAAGCCTGTGTATAAAATAACTTTATTTAAAAAGTGAGTTGATTTAAAGAAGTATATAAAATGGCAGTGCAAGCATTCTCTGATCTCCATTTTACAAATGAGGAGAAACTAATATTTAGAAAGGGTGAGCCACCTGCCCAAGATGGCACAGCTGGGAAATCTAAGAAGCATTTCGAGAGCACTTGATGGTGCCATTCTGGGTCAAGTTTTGTACCAAGTGAGGGATGCAGCTGTGTTTTCTCAGCTCTTTCTCAGGGCTTTTGTCACAGAGACAGATGTGGGCAGGGCTTGAGGTGCCTGGCCAGAAAACACAGAGCAGAAGAGTTATCAGAAAGGATGGGCTTGGGTTAAAGTGAGAAGCATGAATTTTGGAGTCTGGAGGAGCTGGGTTAGCGTTCCAGATCCTCACATTTCTCACGGCACCCTTGGGCAAGTAAATGCAGGGGGAACTGATAAATGAGGGTTAACAGTGGTGTCTGGTCCAGAGGGCTATTTTGAGGATTAGAGGGAATCACACAGAGATAAAGCTCTTGGCACGGTGCCTGGTACAGGGAGAGCGTGTGGTAAGTGGTCTCAGTGTCTTTGAGTGTGATGACCAGTCCTGTGAAAGCGACAAACTGAACCAGGCAAAAGCCTGATGCAGAGGCAACAGCATGAATCCAGGTGGGGCTTCTCCCGGTGCAGTTCTTGAGGTCTGGAGAACTGGCTCTAGAAGAGACCTCTGACTTATTTTTCTTACTCGGTCAATAAAAGTGTCCTTCGGGCTGCTGTATGTTACATATGAAAGTTGTTAAGAGAGTAAATCCTAAGAGTTCTCACCACAAGGAAAATTATTTTTGTTTCCTTTTCTGCTTTCTCTTTTTCTTGTATTGCATCTGTATGAGATGACGGATGTCAACTAAACTTATTGGAGTAATTTCATACTATACGTAAGTCAGCCATCGTACTCTATACCTTACACTTATGCAGTGATGTATGCCAATGATATCTTGATAAAACTGAAGAAAGAAAGCATCCTTAGCTTTTCCAATATTGTTAGGAGACCCCTCGGGATTAGACTGCGTTCTCTCATAGACACTTGTGTGGTCCTGGACAAGTTGCTTCCCTTCTCAGAGCTTCAATTTCCAGATCTGCAAAGTGAGCCAGTTAATAAAGCAATAATTTAAAAAATAGTATCATAGCTCCCATTTGGTAAAGGTGGGCAGGGCTTTAACAGGTACACAAGAAAAGGGAGGGCTCCCAGAGAGTGTGACCAGTATGTGCCAAGTCAAAGAGAAGGAAAAAGGAAGATCCCTCACCATCTTCTCAGGGCAGCTAACAGTTATTGAATGTTTACTGTGTGTCAGACTCTGAACTCAGTTCTTCATATACATGAAGCACATTTCATGTCTATAATATCAAACATTATCTAATATTAAATATCCAACAGGGCTTCCCTAGTGGCTCAGATAGTAAAGAATCTGCCCACAGTGTAGGAAACCTGGGTTCAATTCCTGGGTCAAGAAGATCCCTGGAGAACAGAATGGCAACCCACTCAGTATTCTTGCTTGGGAAATTTTGTGGACTGAGGATCCTGGCAGGCTACAGTCCATGGGATTGCAAAGAGTCAGACATGACTGAGTGACTAACACTTTCACTTTCAAATATCCAATATAAAATATTTGCTGATAAAGTTAGTACTCTTTTCATCCCTTTATTATAGATGAGAGAGACTGAGGCTCAGAGGGTGAAGAAGTTGACTGAAGTTGGGTGCAAAAGTGTCAAATGCCTCTTCCAGTTCTTCCACTCACACAGATCTGTAATACAAGGACTGAGCATATGCAGCAATAATTGGGACATTTATTAATAATGATTCCTTTTACTAGGCACTTGCTATTGTGGCCCACGTGTTAGAGGTTTTACTGGAATCAAATTTAATCCTCACACAACATTAGAAGATAGATACTATTTATTAATAGGCCCATTATAGAGTTAAGAACACTGAGGCTCAGTGGGTTAAGAGACTAGCCCACTAGATGTGTGCTGGACCTAGGATTCAAAAACAATTTATTAGACTTTAGAGTATGTTTGATTAGCTCAAGGGAACTGACCATTAAGTAGAAATGGGTCAATTCTTTCTCTGTTTCTTTCTTTTTTAACAGTGGGTATCAGCTGGCATGTATATGACATGAGGTAGCTGAGGGAAAAATTCCCTACAGAGGATTTGTAAGTCCTTCAAGAATACTCACCAACTGGTACAGCCACTATGGAGAAAAGAAAAATAATAATAATAATAAAAAAACTAAAAATATAGCAGTGCCACTTCTGAGCATAGATCCAGAGAAAAACATGATTCCAAAGGGTATATGTACCCCTGTGTTCATTGCAGCACTGTTTAGAGTAGCCAAGACATGGAAGCAACCTAAATGTCCATCGACAGAGGGATAGATAAAGAAGATGTAGTACATATATACAATGAACTATTACTCTTCCATTAAAAAGAATGAAATAGAGCCAACATGGATGGACCTAGAGATTAGAGATTGTCATATTAAGTGCTAAGTCACTTCAGTCATGTCTGACTCTTTGTGACCCCATGGACTATAGCCCACGAGGCTCCTCTGCCCATGGGATTTTTCAGGCAACAAAACTGGAGTGAGTTGCCATTTCCTCCTCCAGAGGATCTTCCCAACCCAGAGATCAAACCTGGGTCTCTTATATCTCCTGCATTGGCAGGTGGGTTCTTTACCTCTAGCGCCACCTGGGAAGCCCTGAGATGGTCATACTGAGTGAAATAAATCAGACAGAGAAGGCAAAATATCATATGACATCCCTTATATGTAGAATCTAAAAAGAAATGATACAAATGAACTTACAAAATAGAAAGGGACTCATAGATGTAGGGAACAAACATGGTTGCTGAGGGAAAGGTGGGGAGGGAGGGATAGGGAGTTTGGGATGGATATGTACACACTGATGTATTTAAAATGGATAACCAATGAGGACATACTACATAGCACATGGAACTCTGCTCAATGATGCACAGCAGGCTGGATGGGAAGGGAGCGTGGGGGAGAATGGAAACAGGTATGCATATGGCTGAACCCTTTCACTGTTCACCTGCAACTATGACAACATTGTTAACTGGCTATAACCCAAAACAAAGTAAGAATTTTTTTTTTAAAAAAAGAACACCTACCACTCCCAGCCCCTGGGAATAAGTAAGGATAAAGAGACAGGGGGTTCATCTCTGCTTCTGAGGGTCTAATTTCTTCCTTCAAGCATAAGGCTTATGACTGGGGCCCTCTCCATGGCTCCTCCAGATATGGAATGGTGCTCGCACCGGCTAATCCTCCCTGGGATACACCCTAGGTGCTTGCCACTGGTGGCTGCTGTGTGCACGAGATGCTCATTTGCTTGACAGTTTTGTGGACCCAGAGTGATGGTCACTGGGTGTCAGGGGACCAAGAGGAAATCAGAGGCTTCTGGGCTCTTCATCTGGAGTTCACTTGGGTGTCAGAGGCTAATTGTGGCTCCGCTCAGGTTGTCACTGTTTGATTAAACATCTTGCGCTAAGCACCATCCATCTGTCTCCCAATGGCTGCTGTGGGTAGGTATTTGCAGCTATGGGCAAATTTCTTATCAATCATGCATATAAAACACAGCCAGTATGAAAGCTTCATTCCTGTTGCCTGTCTTCTTCTGTGCAGTCAAGGACAATGGGACAATTAAAGGAGGCTGGCACTCATTTACACATTTCACAAACATTTACTGAGCAACTCACCCTGCACCAGGCACTGCGCCACACACTGCAGATGCAGTGCTGTGCAAACACATAGGTGGAACGAGTCCACAAGGGGCTTACGATCTATTTTAACCAAGTAGAGGTCTGTTCTGCTACCTACTAGCTCTGAGGCCTTGGGTGAATCACATGTTTCTCTGGACCTTTTCTCATTCAAAAAGCATGTACTGGGCAGGCGCTAAGTGGCATTCACAGTACTGAGGCTGCTGGAGCGAGGAGGCAAGTCTCTCTCCACTGGCAAGGGAGGCAGAAAGGAAAAGAGGTTGAATGACTGAGAAGCGAGTGTGACCCAGAGGGCCCAGGTATTTTCTTGGTCCCACAGGGAGAAAGTGGAAATTAATTCTGACTTTGGGGCCTGGGAAAGCTACATGAAAGCGTGAAGAGGAGCTAGGGTCCAGGACCTGCATGAGCAAAGGAAATGGGGCCATAGGTGACACGGTCAAGAATGAGGAACATAACAGATAAATTAAACAAATAATTCTTAAGCTAATAACCCAAAGTGTCTTTCTAGCCTGAAGGCTCTCTTCCCAGGGGCCATTTCCTAGGGACAGCTGATTGCCCTGCAGCTAAAGCCAGGTATAACCTGCAGCAATCGGCTGTCGACTTTGCACCTCCAGCTGCTTTCTACTATAAGGTCTGCATCAAATGTCTCCAAGTTAAAAGAAGGAAAAGCAATACCATGTGATGCCAAGAAACAAATCCCACTCACTAGGATAACAGAAGTCCCAGGACATGTTGTAAAGGTGAATCTACTTATCCAGGATTCCACTGCTATAGATACCACCAGCACTGAGCACAACTCTCGCAACCACTTTGATGATTTGGGAGGCACTTCAGGGATTCCCAGTGTCATCCCAGAATGAAAAGAGGCAAAGAGTAAAGATTCTGGAGACTTGCTGCTAGGGTGCAAACCTGCTTCTGCCATTTTCTATCTGTGTGAACTTGGACAATTTACTTGACCTTTCCGTGCTTCAGTTGGTACATTTATGTAAAAGATGATACAGTACAGGCTTTTGTGAGCATTAAATGAATTAATACACAGAAAGTGTCAAGCACAGTGCATGGTACCATATAGGCCATATAATTTTAACACTATAACTATTAGGCTAGAAGTCCAGAAGGGCATGAAGTGTATTTGCTTATTACTATTAACATAATGCCAACCTCTTACACAGTCCCAGGCATATGGTTGTTGTTTAATCACTAAGTTGTGTCTGACTCTTTTGTGACCCCCATGTCCTGTAACTCGGGCTTCCCAGGTGGCTCAGCAGGTAAAGAACCCACCTGCCAATGCAGGAGACATAAGAGACATGGGTTCAGTTCCTTGGTAGGGAAGATCCCCTGGAGGAGGGCATGGTAACCCACTCCAGTATTCTTGCCTGGAGAATCCCCATGGACAGAGGAACCTGGTGGGCTACAGGTCATTGGGTCACAAAGAGTTGGACACAACTGCAACAACTTAGCAAGCATGTGCTGTAACCCACTAGGCTCCTCTGTCGATGGGATTTCCCAGGCAAGACACAAATGGGTTGCCATTTCCTTTTCCAGGGGATCTTCCCAACCTGGGGGATCTAACCTGCATCTCCTGCATTGGCAGGTGGATTCTTTACCACTGAGCCATGAAAGAATCCCTAGGCATATGGTAGGTACTCTAAATATCTATTGAATGAATGATTATGAATATAGATTAATGTGGCATTGTAGACATGCAGAAAAGGGCTTTGTCATAGTTTTGAAAAGACTGGAAGATTGCTTAGTGTTTACTGTGGAAAATAAGTCAGGTGATGTGATCAAGGGTAATTGGAAATTAATTTAGTGTTCAGTGGGAGAGAGAGATCTTTTAAAGACTATCAGCTTCTCCACGTTTTGTGCCAGAATCTTCCATGTGAATCCAATTTCAGTTCAGTATAAATTTAGTGATGCCTAAACTATGTGCCAAGCGTGGATCAGTCTCTCAAGGAGTATAAGACCCTGGGCTCAGGGTGCTGAAATCTTACTGAATAAGTCATCCCAAGGCAGCATGAGGAATCATTCAAACTCCCTGCTCCCTTCAATGCTCCCTTCAATTCAAACTCCCTGCTCCCTTATATGCCATGGCTTATAAATTTAGATGGCACAAGATACCAGGCAGGTGACATCAATGTGTGAGGTGAGCCTGCAGGGGCCTTTAGTCGACTCCCCAGCTTATAGCCCCTTTCAAGAGAGCAGCCACCGTTCAGTTTCACCTACTGGTTTCCCTGATGCTCGGAAAGATTGCAGGCAGGAGAGTGGGGAGACAGAAAATGAGATGGTTGGATTGCATCGTCGACTCAACGGACATTAGTTTGACTAAACTCTGGGAGATAGTAAAGGACAGGGAAGCCTGGCGTGCTGCAGTCCATGGGGTTGCAAGGAGTCAGACATGACTGAGAAACAGCAACAACAAGTGGTTTCCCAGGAGGGAATGATAACCCACTGTGGCTGTGCTCAGTTGCTCAATCATGTCCTACTCTTTGCAACCCCATGGACTGCAGCACGCCAGGCTCCTCTGTCCATGGGATTTTCTAGGCAAGAATACTGGAGTGGGCTTCCATTTCTGTTTCCAGGGGATCCTTCTGAGCCAGGGGTCGAACTGCAGGTGGATTCTTTACCATTGAGCCACCAGGGAAGCCAACTGTGGCTCGGTCATCCAATATTTCAAGAGAGACTTGCAAGCAACACACACATACACAAACACACAGTAACCCATGGGTCGCGGATTTGAGACCTCTGCTCTATAGCAAAATCCTGTGTCTTTGCACAAACACCCAGATACCTTCCATATCATTAGCTCCCTTCTGCATCCCATGCAAATGCTCTTCACTTCATGAGCTGTTGCCCTGGTGTGCAGTGCTCTTTCCTAGCTTTGTAGCACACTATGGGCTATTTCTTCTGCCTGGAATCCTTTCCCTGCCTGTACCACTTTACATGGCAGACTTTTTATTTTTAAAGCCTTTCCTGTTCTCAAGGCACTGAGGTAAGCACCTTATTGGATAGCGTATTTAGAACCTTTTTATAATGATCTCCTTCAAATCTTTACCATCCATTAACTGGGAGTCCCTGGGAGGCAGAGACTGTATTTCTTTTCTGTGAACCTTGGGGGCCTATCACAGGGCAGACAAAGAGTATGCACTCTGTCACTGTTAGAGAAATAAAAGAGTGACAGATGGATGGATGGGCGGGTGGATGAATGGATTCCCCAAGGCACTCTCTGTGGAGCATTCATCTGCTGGCTGTCACTTCTGAGGTGCTCCGTTCTGTCCATGATGACATGATCTTATCCCATCCCTCTGTCTTCTCTCTAAACCCGGTCTCTCTAGGTAGCCTCTTGGGAAAAATTTCCTGTTTCCTCCTAAGATGGTTGATGGATCTGGGTTCAGATTACCCATTTACTTGTCCAGGCATGATCTTAACTCAGTTTCCTCATCCGTGCAATGGGAAGTCCCAAAGGACTTCTTAAGAAGACTGAGTTGGACTTCCCTGGTGGTCCAGTGGATAGGAGTCTGGCTGCCAATGCAGGCAACCTGGGTTCAATTCCTGATCCAGGAAGATTTCACATGCCATGGGCCAACTGAGCCCACGTGCCACAATTACTAAGCCTGCACTCTAGAGCCCGTGCTCCCTAACAAGAGAAGCTTCCACAATGAGAAGCCTGTGCACCGCAACTAGAGAGTAGTCCCCACTTGCTGCAACTAGAGAAAGCCCATGTGGCGCAATGAAGGCAAAGTGCAAAGCCCAGTGTGGCCGAAAATAAAGAAATAAATTTTTAAAAAAAGAAGACTGAGTAACTTCATAGAGTAGAGCATTAATACTATGCCTAGCATTTAGTAGGCGCTCAAAAGTATTATTCATCCCAGGTGGCTCACTGGTAAAGAATCTGCCTGTCAAGGCAGGAGATGCAAGTGACATAGGTTTGATCCCTGGGTAGGAAAGATACCCGGGAGGAGAAAATGGCAACCCACTGCAGTATTCTTGCCTAGAAAATTCTGTGGACAGTGGAGCCTGGTGGGATATAGGCCATGGATCACAAAGGGTTGACACGACTGAGCATGCACACACACTTGTACATTGGATGTGATAGCTTCTTTCTTAGAGCATCAACTCTTTCCTTTGTCAGAAAGCAGGGAGCACCAATTCGGAAACCAGACTTTGTGGACTTAAATCCCAAGTTTGTCAATTCCTAGCTTTGTGGTCTTGGCTGAGTTATTTAAATACTCCATGCCTTAACGTTCCTCATTTGTAAAGTGGGGATAAATAATTCCTGTCTCCTAGGGTTCTTGTGGGAATTAAATCAAGGGCTGAGAAGCATGTTTGGCACACAGTGAGTGCTCAGTAAGTGGTCACTTTGTTGCTGGCCAGCTCAACCAAAGAGACTCAGGGGTGAAGAGGACTTTGTGTATTCACCAGGACTCCTTACTCAGTCCAATTTCCTGCCCCTTCCTACCTCTGGGTTGGCCAAAAAGTTCCTTTAGTTTTTAAAGTAAAAATAAAAGACACATTTTCCATTTTCACCAAGAAATTTACTGAACAATATATTTACCATTTTGTTCCACTACCTTCTGCCATTTTTCAGGCAACTTCATAATTCCATCTTCCCAATACTTTTATTTTTTTGAGCAAAGAACTATTCTAAGTGCCTTTTACATTCTTCTAGGGAATTGAAATTTTTTCCATTAAGAGAATTTTGTAAAGGCCAAAATAAATGAAAAGCTGAAGATGTAATATCTGGTGAATACAGCAGATGAATCAGAACTTCCCAGCCAAGCTGTAACAGTTTTTGCCTGGTCATCAAAGAAACACGTGGTCTTGTGTTATCCTGATGGAAGATTATGTATTTTCTGTTGACTAATTCGGAATGGTTTTCATCAAGTGCTTCCTACAGTTGGTCTAGTTGGGAGCAGTACTGTTGGAAGTAATTGTTTGGTTTCGAGAAGGAGATCATAACAGAAGACTCACTTCCAATCCCACCATATACACAACATCACTTTCTTTGAATAAAGATCTGTCTTTGGTATGGTTGGCGGTGGTTCATTTCACTTGTCCCATGTTCCTTTCCCCATTATTGTATAATATCCACTTTTCATTGCCCATTACAATTTGTTTTAAAAATAGAACATTTTTGTTATGTTTAAGGAGAGAATTACATGTGGAAATATAATCAAGGAGGCTTTTTCTTTTTCATTTAACTTATGTGAACCCAAACATCAAAGTGATTAACCAAATTGGTACAAATGGTTTTCAACACTTGAATTGCATATTTTGAGTATATTAGCTATCTCCTGTGTAGTATAATGTTGATTGTTCTCAATTAATATCTCAATTTGATCACTATCAACTTCAACTGTTCTAGCAAGGTCTTCAGCAAGAAAATTCATAAACCATTGTTGACACATTCAATCAGTCATAGTCTCGTCTCCATACACTGCACAATTTTTTTTTTTTTTGCATTTCAGTTGTGTTTTTACCTTTCTTGAAATAATAAAGCATAATATGCCAAAAATGTTGTTTTTTTTCCCTTCCATCTTCAGTATTAAAATGATTACACGAAAATTGACCAATTTTGATACTTTTTAAAAAAATGCATGCTGTCAGCCGTCACAATACTATCTAAGAAAATTGTTCTGAATGAAGTTAAAGACAATTAAGTTCTATTAGAGGCATCTTACAGAGGAAAGTGGGCTTCCCTGGCGGCTCAGTGGAAAGAATCCATCTCCAATGCAGGAGCCACAGGGGATGTGGGTTTGATCCCTGGGTGGGGAAGATCCCCTGGAGAAGGAAACAGCAACCCACTTCAGTATTCTTGCCTGGAGAATCCCATGGACAGAGGAGCCTGGTGGACTACAGTCCACAAGGTTGCAAAGAGTTGGACACAACTGAAGTGACTTTGCATGCATGCCCACATGGAAAAAAACCAAATGACTCTTTTGGCCAACCCTTAGAGACATTGACTTCCTGCTGGACTCAAGCACCTTGCTATAGCCATGGATGTCCTAGTAAATCAGAGGAAATGGTTTCTTCCTTCCTGGAGCTCCTAGCCTGGCAGAAGCCAGATCAATCCCCAGAGACAAGCTCCACAATAGCGGGAGGAAGCATGCTTTGGGTGTGCTTAGGAAGGGGTGATGAGTCTGACCTAGAGAATCACAGACTGGAGGCCCAAGGGGCTGATTTCTGGCTGCAGGTATGTCTTGGAGGTTTTTGAATCAGTTTCCATGTTTACAAATTGGAGTATTTCATGTCCAATCAAAGATTTGACCTCTTTGAGGTAGGCTGTTGGTGGCAGGCCACACTGGGCCCACATTTCTGCTTGGGGCTAGCCTCCAGCTCAGCAAGTCCCCCATGGGCCTCACTTATGTCTGCCATCTGCCTGCCCCAGCCCAGAGCTGGAATGGGAGCTGGAGGGAGCCCTGGTGGGAGAAGAGGTAGAAAAGTAATAGCACTCGGATTCTAATGATTCAAACTGGGTTTGAGTTGAATTTGTCCTGAGGCAATGGAGATTCACTGAAGGGCTTTAAGCACTAAAGGGTTTTACTACGGAAGAGGACTATTATTTCTGTACCTAACCACAGACATCCCTGAAGGTAGATGAGGGGGTGGTGGAGAACAGAGTTTCCTTTACATACTTCGTTGAAACTTTCAAACATGGGTTGGTACTGTAGCTTCCTCCTATATACAAGTTCTTTTTTTCTTCCCATGTCCCCCTCCCTCCTGAACCTCCCTCCCATCTCCCTTCCCACCCCACCCCTCTAGACTGTCACAGAGCCCCCATTGGAGTTCCCTGAGTCATATAGCAAATTTCCACTGGCTATCTATTTTACATATGGTATTGTAAGTTTCCATGTTACGCTCTTCATATATGCAATAACTCTCCTCCTATATACAATTTGAAAGCAGCAGCAGAAATGTTTAGAGGTACCATCTTCCTGCATAATGTGTCCCCTTCTTCTCTTAGGCTGGCAGGGGAAACTTCCACAGGATCTGGATGTTCAAGAACATCGGAAATTCTCTGATGCACACTCCCCGTGCGCTGCACGCTCTTCAAGGCCACCATCCTGGTGGATGTTCTGTTCCACGATGGGATCTGCATCCCCTGAGCAGATGTGGGATTGAAGTGGCAGCACCTGTGCCAGGGGACGTGGACAGACAGGGAACAGGCCATGCCCGGAAGACAATGTCTAATTACCCGGGGGCCTCAGGAAGCAATTTTCTCTGCTTGGAGAAATTGGTTTTTGTGCCTCCAGCCCATGTACACAGCTGAATGACATGTAGGTCAAGGAGCTATAATTATATGGAAATGGATTTATGTTTGGGAACTTCTAAAGACCCACCTCTGCACACGGGGAAGTGGCAGAGAGAGAGATTAGCTACCATTCTGCCCAAGCTGGGTTCAGCAGATGAAGGACAGTTTGCTTCTTTTTGATTTTGAGGGGGTCTGTATCTTTTATGGTTTGGGGACACCTGCCTGAACATCTCAGAAGAAAAGAAGCCAGTAGTGCCCTTACTAGTGCTGTGATGATGAGTATGGGCATGGGATCCACATCTGACTCCTACTTGCTGTGTGACGCTGGGCAAGTTATTTAACTTCTCTGTGCCTCCATGTGCGCATCTTGAAATGGAGACAGCTGTGAGGACTAAGTAAGTTAATGCATCGAAAGTGCTTAGAAAAGTTAGGACTGCATAGTAGACCTCACTGGAATTATGACCTCAGCTCCCTTGTCCATCCCATTTCACTCACCACTCCTTCTTTCCCTGTTTCCCAGTTTAGAGGAACCGTGGCACCTGCAGCATCCCAAACAAGCCCATTGTCTCCAGCTTTGAGCCTTTGCCTATGGAGTTCTCCCTTCCTGTAACGCTCCTCATCCATTTCATTAGGATGACCCTTGTCCTTGACCCTCAAGGAGCCAGCTGGTCTAGTCCACCCCTCCCCCCGTTGATGCCTCTATGGGTCTCCCACGACTGATCTGATCTGATCTGATGACAAAATAATCTGCCTCTGCCTCTCTTTCTTTTCTTAGCAGAAATACCATTTCCAAGAGATGATAGGGAAAATGTCAGTAAAAAAATGCAAGTGTTTTTTTCTCCCTTTTAGATATAAGAGAAAATGTAAGTAATAATAGCAGTAGTAGTAGTAATAGTGATGATGATGACAATGAATGATTCTATACATTTTTCTGTTATGAAGGAAGTGGTCTTCTTAAAAAACAATATTACTATATTTCTCCAGGTTTCCACACTGTTTCCATTTTCCTTTTTTTTGTTGGCCACATCACATGGCTTGTGGGATCTTAGTTCTCTAACCAGGGATTGAACCCAGGTCCTTGGCAGTGAAAGTGCAGAGTCTTAATCACTAGACTGTCAGGGAATGCCTGGAAGTGGTCTTAATAATAAAAAGGATAACCTCTACTTAGCAATCTTATGATAAGTGTTTTACACTCAATTTTCACTGCTGCTTCCCTCACTTTATAGGTGGGTGTTATCAGATCCATCCTATAGAGGAGGGTATTGGACTGGATTTAAAGACGTGTCCAAGTTTACACAGCTAGTAAGTCATAAAGCCAGGATTTGAACTCAGGTCTGTCCAACTGCAACGTGTTAACTGCTACACTTTTTAAGAAGTCAGAGAGCCTTGGGACCGTTGCTTCTACTGACACCAAATTAGCTGCAGGACAGACTCTGTGTTTACTAGTCTGCTGGTCTGCCATTGACAGGGGCACCATCCTGGGGTTCTCCCAACTCTAAGGTACTGGACCTTCCTTGCTGCCCCAGGGTAAAAGGTCTTTCCCTACCTGCCCAGGGTTTCCCAGAATGCAGAGGCCCCTCCTTGGTTGGACAGAGAAAGGATGGGCTTCTTTCTTGGCAGAGGGAACCACAAGTACAAAATCAAGCAAGTGTGAAACCATGCTGTGTTTGCAGAACTGTAAAATGACAGGCTTGGCTAGCATATGGACCGTGGGGAAATGAGGTTTGAGAATTCAAGACTGCAGAGTGATAACCTCAGTGAAATTGCTTTGCAAACTCCCAAGGTTGTTGTGGGGACTGAAGGAGACAATGCATGGGAAGCGGCTTTGGAACTGGAAGAGTGCTAGGCAAATGTTAATTATCACGAGATATTTCAGAAGAGCCTCAATGGTATCAGGAATGAGATAGCAGAAAATTAAAATGCCTGTTAATTTCTCTTGAATCCATATTTTCAAAAGCATTCATAAATGAAAAATTCCCATTTCCTTGTTCTCTCTCTCTCTCTCTTTTTTTTTTTTTTTCAGGTGAGTAGATTGTAATAGATTTTGGAAGCTAATAAAAATATTAGTTGATTTCCTAGTGATTATCAATTATATACTACCAGGTTTTGAGACTTGAAATAATTTTTGTTGCTCACCCATAAGACTACATCTGGCTAATTCTTTACCCAAATACTTCCTATATGCACCCTGTCTTTTCTCTTTCCTCAGGCAGCCTGATACTGGGAGCTCTGGGGTAGGGGACAGGTGTGTGTCTGCCTCATTTTGTGTCTCTAGCACAGTTTTTGACAGATAGTAGACACTTGACAAATATTTGTTTAATGCAGCATCCACATCTAGATGGCATCATATTATACCCGAGTTACTGCAGGACTTCTCAGCTCCACCCTGGCTCTTGCCCTTCTGTTCCTGAAGCCATTTGTCTACATTTGCTCAAAACCTCAATCCATTTTCCTCAGTCTAATAAAATTGGTAAAACTAACTTAACTAATGTTACATACTAATACTACTACTAATAGAATCCAAATCTACAGTTTAAACAAAATGCTAAGGTAGGAAACTAAATAAAGAGGTGAAACTATTCAAGAAAGCATAACTTATTATTCTTATTTGGAGATAATACAATAGTATGCTTAGAGAACTCAAGAAAGTAGTCAAAACATTATTGGAACCAGCAGCCGAGACCTCAAGAGGACCAAAGTCAAAGGTAATAACAATAGTTGATTAGAAAATGGAACAGAAAGAAGATTCTATCCACAGCATTCTAAGCTCCCAACGGTGGGGAGAATGATCTCCTTTTCAACTCTGGTTTGTACTTTGTCCCCTGGGTTCCCAAGCAGCCCTGCTTGTGCCTGAAATCTCCCTAAATCTATCACAAAACTGATGGAAAGTGCCATGGAAATCTCCACCTCTTGCTGCAGCTGATAGATGGGCACACAAGCTCTGGCTCCTGGTGTCTGGGTCAGAGGTCTATCTTTGCAGTAGCACTAACTGCGTGACCTCGAGCCACTTATCACTTACCTTGTGCCTCAGTTTCCTTATCTGTAAAATGAGGGGTAATAACAGCACCTACTTGATTAGGATTAAATTAGTTTATTCATGGAAAGTGCTGGAAACAGTGTCCAACAGGTAGCAGGCACTCAAAGTTCGTTATGATTCTACCATCAAGGTTTCAGCGGTCCTGCTTTCCAATCTGCAGCTGTGGATTCTGCCACAGGGGGATGGTGGAGAAGAAGTGTGCTGAGGGTTTGGGACTTTCACATCATCCTGAGTTTTTCTTTAGCACAGCAAGTTATTACATTATTGACTAATCGATTGAACCATACAGAATGGGCTTTTTAAAAGGTAAGAAGTGGCCAAATATTGACAATTTCATATGATACAACCTAATCATTTGCAATTTACTTGTTTTGTGTATTGGACAGGGTAGTGCACATCTTGAAAGCATGGGAAAAGTTCATTCTCCTTTCTCATCCCCAGTCCTTGGCAGTGGTTCTGATGCTGAAGGAGACGCTCAGTGTGTGTGTGACGAAGAAACAGACTTGTGATCAGAACACACGTAGCATGTCAGATCCCAGAGGGGAAGAGGGGATTTTGCAGGTAGTGGTAAATATCTACCCTGACAGCCCCACCCCATCTCCAGCACTGCCATCCCCCATCCCAGGACTGCAGGTGATACCTTCCTCTGTGGCCCATGGTATACCACACTCCACAGATGTATACCACACAGATGTACCTGCTTTTTCATCTTTTCAACTAGACTGTGCTCTCCCCAAGGACAGGAGCACAGATCTATTTGTGGCACCAGTAGGGAGCACTCTGTTTTCAAACGAATGAATACTGGACAGTCCTAGCAAGATTCAGAGGGGTGGCTCCATTTTGGGTAGGAGTCATTCCTGTCTTTCATAGCTTTGTGCATTTAGTGGAACATGGAGCCCTGGGTTTGAGGTCCAAGGCTGTAGTTTTATTTTTTCAAGCCTGCCTGTTGGGAGTAACTTGGGAAAGCTGTTTGACTTCTCCTAACTTCAGTTTCATAATGGATGAGCAAGACCTCTGTAAATTTTAATTCACTTTGTATATTGGCCAACACTGTATTAACATTAATGGCTATTACGGATGACTATTTTTAAGGATTAGGAACAGAGCCTGGCACATAATAGGTGGTCAATAAACATTCACCACATGAATTGGATTTGGAATTCTGAGCACTTGACTGAAGTGAGTTTGCTTCTGGCTGATAAAGGACACCTTGGAAGTCTCTGGAAGATGGCAGAGTTTTTCAGGGAGTCGTTTCATCACAATATGCTACTTTAAAAAAAAGCAACTCAATTTCCATTTTGTAGGTTAGGTGTGGGATGGATAGGGAATTCACCTTCCCGTCCTTGCTTAAAAATAATTTCAAGTAATTAAAGCATCTGCTTGTGGAAAGGGCAATAGGGACACCAGGAATTGTCCTCAATCAGAAAGGAAGACTTAGTCCCTCAAAATGCCTGCAAAGACCAGGCTGGGAGGGTGAACCAAGGCAGAGGTCTGTAGACACAGAATTTGTCCTCTCTTATACTCTGAATACCAATGTCCACGGCAGGCCCAGTGGCAGCTCAGGAACAAGCAGGGGTGCACAGGATTGTCACAGCTCAGATCTGCTGCTCAGTGGCTGAATTCTCTTGGGTGGCTCACTGTATTTCTCAGAGCCTCAGTTTCCCCACCTGCCACAGAAGTTCCAACCTCATAGCCATTGCTGTGAGGATTAAATGAGGCATTGTGGAGCAAAGTGTTTGATCTGGTGTTTGGATCAGAGTAAGGGCTCAGTAATGGTAGTGGTGGTGATGACGATGTTATGGTCAAGATGTATTTTCAGTCTCTTTAAGATTATTAAGGAAGTTATACTAATGGAACTGAGATGGCAGTCATCTGTTTATTCATCCATCCACCCACCCAATACTTACCAAAGCCATTGGCATGTGCCAAAACCAGAGGGCACTGGAATCAGAGAGAGGACTCAGACTCTGTGCCTACTGTCAAGGGCACATTGCCTAACTCAGTATCTTTTTGCTGCTTCCAGGCAGAGGTAAGTTTGGGTTCCTACATGAATTTCAGTGCCTCACCCTCACTTCTGTTAAAGAATGTGTCACATTGTATTATGATTATTGATTTGCTTTTTTACCAAACTAGAGTGTGAGTGCTTTAAGGGACCATTTCACTGTATCTTTGTCTTTTCCTCCATCATTATCCCCTATAACCTTCGGCACAAATTAGGGCCTCATAAAATGGAGCCTGATACTTAATGCAGCCTAAGAGCCCAAGTGGGGATCAGATAGGAAATCCTTGTCAGCCTTATTTATTAAGCACCTGCTACACTCTTGACGTACATGATGTCATGTATTCTCAGCAAGGTGGGTACTCTTAACCTTATGTAATAGATCTGGAAATAGAGGCTCAGAGAAGTTAACTACATACACCTAGAAAGTCCAGTGGGTCTTAAATCCAGGTCTTAGCAACTTTTCTTGCAATAAAGCATTTAGAATGGTTGGAAAGTGGCTATGCAGTCAAAAGTGTGAGGACGTAAATGGACATGGAGGTGTGTGTGTAGTGTATACATAGTTACATTTGAGGAAACGCATTAACACAGAAAATTCAAAATCCTAGAGGGGCCAGGCAGAGGACCTAAGTGAGAGACGCAGGCCAGGTAGAAGAAAAAAATCTTTGTATTGGGCGTGAGTTGCTAAAGTTGAAACTCCAGTATTTTGGCCACCTCATGCGAAGAGTTGACTCATTGGAGAAGACTCTGACGCTGGGAGGGATTGAGGGCAGGAGGAGAAGGGGACGACAGAGGATGAGATGGCTGGATGGCATCACTGACTCGATGGATGTGAGTCTGGGTGACCTCCGAGAGTTGGTGATGGACAGGGAGGCCTGGCGTGCTGCGATTCATGGGGTCGCAAAGAGTTGGACACGACTGAGCGACTGATCTGATCTGATCTGATCTGAAGGAGAGGTGGGGCTGTGGTGAACTGCACGGCACCAGCTCCCTGCAAAGGTGGTCACGGTTTCCTAGTTCTGGCCACTTGATAACAGTCAGGGAGAGCTCAGTTTGGCCAGACTTTAAAATTTCTCAAGAGTCATGAGAAATGTAAATTGTTATGAACTTCTCTCTGAAAGTTAATAGAGAAATTGCTACTTTTCAAGAAAACCTTGAATAGGCTTCTCTCATATTCTGAAAGGTCTGAGTTTCCAGTCGGCCTCCGGAAGCTGTGACCCCTGGTCTAGACCTCTTCCGGAAGTGAAACAAGGGGCTTGAGGAGGGTGTTAACCAGCAAGCCTCTGACCAGCATTTAGTGGCAGTGCTTAAGAAAAATAAAAAAAAAAGGTCATCTCATTTCTCAGACTCCTCCTCTTCTGGCCAGAAGGTCTCCTCTGAGACGATACAAGAGCCCTTTCTTCCGTCTTCCACACACCTCTCCGTCCGTGGTCACGATGTCTTCAGCGTCTCCACCACAGTGCTGGGGACATTACTCCCTTCCTCCTGCTGGACCCTCGGCCTCAGAGCTGAGTACAGCCACGACGACGACGTCCTGCTGCCACGCCGGCCACAACTCGCTCCCGTTCCTTTGTCAAGTGACAGAGCTGAAGGTGACTTACTGTTCTCGCCCAGGCATTCGCCTCCTCTCTGATCAGAACTCTCCGCAACTGACAGCTGGGTCATCAGTGGGACTTGCCCGGGGCCACGACCCTGATCAAGGATCTTCCAGCACAGGGTCCCACACCGCCCTGGAGCAGGCACATGTCCGAAGACATCCTCAGTTGGCTCACTTCTCTTGGCTGCCTGTTTTACTTGGAGACTGAGGAGATGGTGGATGGGGCAGGAGTGGGATGTGGGGTGGGCTGTACACGTGACCTTTGACCCACACTCCCACCGCGTGCCCTGCCCTGTGCCAGCTCCCAGAGGCCCTTCACACTCCGTTCGACGGCAGCCACCTCCTCAGCCTCTCCCTTCCCACCACCTTCCCTCGATTCTTCTCACAGCATCCAGACAGGTCTTTGAAAAACTCAAATTAGGTCATGTCACCTGTTTAGTGTGTCTTGCAACACTTAGAGTAAAACCCAAGCACCTCATCGACCCCAAAGGCCCACACCGTCCAGCCTGCGACTCCCTGGTCCTACCTCTCTGTATCACATTCCAGCCCCCCAGCCCTGCCTTCCAGCTCGAGCAGCACACCCCGCCCCCCGCTTTCACATTCTGCCTGCCCCTCCCTTTCCCGCTGCCATGCCCCTCCTTCTTGTCATTCCAGCCTCTGCTCAGACATAGTTCTCCGGGGAGCCCTGTCCTGCACCCCTCCCTCTATCACTTCTTACCCTCTCAGACTGTATCAGCATCTAACGTGACTTTGTGGCAGCACTGTTTTCTCGCTCACTGCTGTCTGCCTCGTGGAGGGCCTGCTGCCTCCCTCAGTGCCCACAGAGGTACCTGGCACCTGACAGGGTCTCCACAGACACATGCGCAGTGGGAGACTGAGGCTTGAAGATGGGAAAAGACCTCACAACTGGCAAGATGGCACTTAATTCCTAAACCAGTGTTACTTCTGGGATCCCTCTTGCCATGAGCAGTGGAGTTCTGGAAGGATCCTGGATGTGGAGGGCGGACATGTGTGAGAACCATGCTGGGTGAAGGTCAAGAGCTCGTGGGGCCTGTGATTTCTTTAAGGCACATCCTTCCCCTCCTCGGAGAAGGCAATGGCACCCCACCCCCGTACTCTTGCCTGGAAAATCCCATGGACAGAGGAGCCATGGACTGTAGGCTACAGTCCATGGGGTGGCTAGGAGTTGGACATGACTGAGCGACTTCACTTTCACTTTTCACTTTCATGCATTGGAGAAGGAAATGGCAACCTGCTCCAGTATTCTTGCCTGGAGAATCCCAGGGACAGAGGAGCCTGGTGGGCTGCCGTCTGTGGGGTCACACAGAGTCGGACACGACTGAAGTGACTTAGCAGCAGCAGCAGCAACCCCTCCTCACAGCACTGGCCCCTGCAATCACTGCTCTGTTCTACCACCTACCAGGGACGCCGCTGCTTTTTTTTTTCAAGAGGCAGATGATGGCCCTTGTCAGCAGGTTCTGTGGAGCTGAACCGTGGGGTGAGGCCAGGAATGCTAAAAGCAAGGGTTGCAGCCAGAAGACAGTCACAAGCCATTCTTTTCCTTTGACTATGGAGTATGTGTCTGTGTGGGAGGTGTGTATGTGTGCATGTCTGTATGTGTGTGTCTATGTGTCTGTGAGTGTGTGTGTGTGTAGAGGCCTTCAGTTGAAGAGATATGGCTGATAGCTTGCTCTGCACTTAGCTGAAAATGGTAAGAAATGTCTGTGGCAGAAAAGCAATTCCCTGAGCTCTAGCAAGAGCAAACGATGGGGAAGGATAGAAGTTGCTGGTGGACACACCAGTCCTCACACTGCAGAGTGTGTTGTCCCAGCTCAGGATCGGTGTGCATGGTTTTAATGAAGCTCTGGCTTTCTGTTCCCTTCTGCTTGCGCCTCACACCGTGCTCTCGCCTGGCCTCAGCCACCTTACTCCCAGACTTGGGTGCCTTTTCTGTTTAGCTGTGCAGGCACCGGGTCCCCTCCTGAAGGGTGGCTTCACAGTCCACTCCCGTTGCCCTCATCCTTCCATCCTTTCTTTCCTCAGCCTTGGGTTTCAGCTGTTCCCCTTGAGGTTCCCTATATGTGCAGGTGTGCCCCTCTCTGCTTCAAGATCTTTTCACAGGTGGCTGTTTACATTGATTAGGATTTCTGATCATGCTGGTTTTCCCCATCTCTTTATGTACGTCTGTGTGTGTGTGTGTGTGTGTGTGTGTGTGTGTGTGTGTGTGTTGTGTGCACATGCACACAAAGGCAAGGCAGGGATCTCTTGGTTTACTGCATGCCAGTACAGTGCCTGGCACTTGGCACGGCCAGTTACCTGGACAGGTGGATGGATGGGGGGATGGATGGATTAGTGAATCAATGAGTACAGATGCTCTGAATGGAACTGTGCTGTCTGGTTTCTCATCTCATCCTTCTTTATCATGGGGCAAAATGAATACATATCTTTGGGATAAAAGCCTACTTTCCCCTAAATGTAGTTCAGCTGGTCATGTCTTTCCTCAAGAAAAGTCCCAATCATTCTGCTTTCACTTGGTAGGAAAGCCAAGCTCCTAAGTCATCCATACAGAGAGGTTCCTTCCCTTTGAATTCCACTGGGACTCAGGGTAGCTACCTCCTCCCTACACGGTGATCCGACTTTCCTTATGTTTCCTTTGGTGGAGGTGGAGATGGAAGGGTTATTCCCCTTGCTGTGGTCAAAGCTTACTTAATTTGGAAACTGGAAGGTTTGGGGTCAAGGTCACCCCTAATTAGCTATGAAATTCTGGGGTAACTTGCCCTCTCCAGGTCTCAGTTTCTTCATCAAGAACATTCTATTAGATCAGTGTTCCCCAGATTTTAGTACCTGACCCATTAATGTTGTGACTTTTGCCATATTCTGTGTCCTGTGTATTATTATTTATTTGACATCTTGTTTTAAAGTGATATGCCTTTTTTCGTGAATTTATACTTTATACAATACCACTCTCCAATATAAATGTAATGTAAACCACATATGCACTTTCATTGTTTCTAGAAGCCACATTAGAAAAAAATAAGAAACAGGTGACATTAATTTTAACAATATATTTTATTTAACCTTGTTCATCCAAAATGTAATCAGTGGAAATTATCCAGATATTTAACTCTTTTTTCACACTAAATGTCCAAAGTCTGCTGTATTTTTTTATATTTCCTGCACATCTCTCTATGGATGCTAAATTTTCACTGAAAATCCTTGATCTGTTTAGATGTCATGAAATGTACAGTTCAAAGGATAGACTTACATACTCACGTTGTTCCAAACAGTTATTTTCTAATAGCTGAATCTAGTATCAGATTTTAATTGTAAATTAATTGAAATGAAATAAAAAACTCAGTTCTGCACGTTGTACTAGTTAAATGTCAAGTGCTCAATAGCCACATGTGGCTGGCAGTGACTATACTGGACAGCATGGACATGTGACAATCGTACGTGTCACAAACAAACCCACCTCCCTGTTGTAAACAGAAGGTAGCCTTAAAAATAAATACAATGACAATACAAGAGTGACATTAAATTCTCGCTAGATACTGCTTCCTGCCGAGGTGCTGAGCTCTAGGTCTGCTCTGTGTCTGCTAGAAAGGGAGATTTTTAGCACATGTGAAAAGGTGTTAAAGACACACTGGCACCTAGCTGAGACTCTCCCTTTGATGGAATTAGAAGGATTAAGAAAACTGAAAAGGGATTTTGATGCTGCAGGCTTGTACCACCTAAAATAATCCTACATAAAACAACAACAGGACCAGCGCCACCCCCCCACCCCCTCCCCTGCATCTAGATGATCACTCTTAGCTCTAAAAGTAGCCCTTTGCTCCTTTACTCTTATCACTTTGTTTCCTCTTCAGAGACCACTAGCATGTGACCTTGTAAGAAGTGATCTAAGCAAGACTTGGAAAAACCAAGTTCTGGTTCAGACTCGGCCATTCCCAGCACTGTGATTTTGGGTGAGGTCTCAGTTTCCTCATTTTGGGAAACGGGAGTGTTTAGATTCACCAAAACCCAGCAACCGTGGAGCGGCAGGCTCTGGGCCCTGGCTAGTCTCAAATTATCTCATTTTGTCCATACCATCAACCCTGTGAGAAAGGCATTGTTCCACTCTCTCTGCAGAGAGGAATGTGGAGGCTCAGAGAGCTTTGAGCCATCTGCTAGAGCCCCACCTATAGAAGCCACGAATTTAGAACCTGAATCCATGTCTGGGGACCACTGAGCGATCATTGTCAGATTCGCAGGGCAATTCCCTTCTCCCTAAATGGTAGGCTTTCAAGACACTGTCAGCATAAAGTTTGTGGATTTCTTGGAACTTTTCCTTCCAGTTTATGCCAAGTCCTTGGTTTTCTGAGTTGGTATGCTTTTCTGATTTACCCATATTTTCTTTTGGTCTCCATCTCTATTATTTCTTGCTCCTCCCTTCAGCTTGTTTTTATTCTCAATTCACTGTGACCTGCTTGATGTTTCTTGGTCCTTCTTGAAGTTCTGCCCACTTTGGAGTCTGTGAATTGGCAGCCTGGTGGGCTGCATCAAGCCTGCAGACGTGTTTGATTTGGCTCAGGTGATGCTGGCTCACATAGTGATTTTAAAATTTTTGAATTTCCATGCCAACATCGAAACATTGGGCATTTCATGTAAATATCTGGATTTCTAGAGTTTTTTAGAACAATTTACAACACTGGACAATTGGCTGGAAAACTGCGTGGTGGTAGCACTTTCTAACTCCCCTAGGTCCTCCTCCTCCCTATTCTCTATCACCCCCACTTCTCAGTCCAGCCTGTTTCAATTGTCAGCTGTCATTGCACACACGCTGCCATTTTCTTACAATAAAGCTGGACAGCAGTACCAAATATTGCTCTGTCATTTTCTACTTGTGTGACCCTGGGTAAGTGTCTCAATGTTCTGATCTGAAAATGGGCATAATCATTGTCCATGCCTCAAAGGGTTGTCATGAGAATTAAATAAGCTAGACTGGTTCCAAATGAGGAAAGGAGTACATCAAGGCTGTATATTGTCACCCTGCTTATTTAACTTATATGCAGAGTACATCACGAGAAATGCTGGGCTGGATGAAGCACAGGCTGGAATCAAGATTGCTGGGAGAAATATCAATAACCTCAGGTATGCAGATGACAACACCCTTATGGCAGAAAGCAAAGAAGGACTAAAGAGCCTCTTGATGAAAGTGAAAGAGGAGAGTGAAAAAGTTGGCTTAAAATTCAACATTCAGAAAACTAAGATCATGGCATCTGGTCCCATCACTTCATGGCAAATACATGGGGAAACAATGGAAACAGTGACAGAATTTATTTTGGGGGATCTAAAATCACTGCTGATGGTGACTGCAGCCATGAAATTAAAAGACCCTTGCTCCTTGGAAGAAATGTTATGACCAATCTAGACAGCTTATTAAAAAGCAGAGACATTACTTTGCCAACAAAGTCTGTCTAGTCAAAGCTTTGGTTCTTCCAGTAGTCATGTATGGATGTGAGAGTTGGACTATAAAGAACTGATGCTTTTGAACTGTGGTGTTGGAGAAGACTCTTGAGAGTGCCTTGGACTGCAAGGAGATCCAACCAGTCCATCCTAAAGGAAATCAGCCCTGAGTGTTCATTGGAAGGACTGATGCTGAAGCTGAAGCTCCAACACTCTGGCCACCTGATGCGAAGAACTGAGTCATTTGAAAAGACTCTGATGCTGGGAAAGATTGAAGGTGGGAGGAGAAGGGGATGACAGAGGATGAGATGGTTGGATGGCATCACTGACTCAATGGGCATGAGTTTGAGTAAGCTCTGGGAGCTGGTGATGGACAGGGAAGCCGGGCGTGCTGCAGTCCATGGGGTCGCAAAGAGTCAGACATGACTGAGCGACTGAACTGAACTGAATGTATGTAAAGTGCTTTGAAGAATCTCCAGCACAAAGTAAAGTGCTACATAAGTGTTAGCAATCATTAAGAGGAAAGGGCAGTGTTTTTTGGTACATATGTCTCTATTGAGAAAAAAGGAAATAGACTGAAAGAGTCACATGTTTTCAGCAAGACAGCAGGGAAGCACAATTCTTTCAATAAGCAAAACAGTTCTTAAAACTGGCCCATTTTGCTTATTTACACTGTTGGGCTGCCCCATGCAGGTATCTGAATTCAAGACACCTGCACTGCCCCACCCTTAGCACTGCAGAGCTGCATCTCCTATAAACATCATCCACATATTTCAGATCCACATAGAGGCTGAGTGGCAGGATCTGTGTTCACCTCTCTCCCCACTTCTGTTCACCATCCTAGCTGTAGCACGTAGTGTGAACTTGCTGGTGGTGCTTGTCATTCTCTTCACTAATTTTAGCTGAAGACCATTTCATGACCTGGACTGATATTATTTCTGGAGGCTTCACTGAGCCACAGGCAACTCTCTTAGGGGTACAAATTCCTTAGGCTTATGATGGCACTGATTGCTTAATCCATTGGATCATTCTCTCCTAGTTTGCCAGGACATGGAGCTTCATGCCTGGTGGATACACTTGGAGTGGAATTGTGCATTTATGGAAAAGTCCTATGTACAAAGCAGTCTGTGGCTTAGGGGATTTACAATGCTTGAACACACTGATATGTTCGGCAATAAAAACAATGTGAGCTACTATTTATTGAGCTTCTACAATGTGTGAGGGACCATGTGAAGCCTTTGCATGTTTTACTTCAAATTACCACAAAACAATGCAGGGAATAGAAGGTTAATAACATTTATTGAACTCTTAGTCAAGGCAAGGATTACAAAGCTACTGTTCTGGACTCCAGCCCAAGGCCAGCCCAGACAGCCTCCAGCATAGCTAACTCATTGGTCTGTGCTTAAATCCCATCAGTGGGCAATATCTCCAACTGAGCAACACAAGCAGAGTTCAGCTCTCCTGGGCCTTTAACAAACTCATTAAGAATGACTTGTCCAAGGTCACACAGTGGGTTATTACCAGAACCAAGCCTGGAATTCAGGACTCCTCATGCAATGCTCTTTCTCCCACTGTTATAGCAAGGATCCTAAGGCCAAATGAGAATAAGAGGGGCCAGACAGGTTACAGAGAATTAGGTGTACCACATACGGACTGTCTCGAACTGGGGTGCATGTGTTCTTTTGAAGGGGTAACCATGAAATAGCTTGTACAAATATACAATGGAATCCTACATCACTTCATTAAAGAAGGAAAAAGCATTATATGTACTGTTTTGGGTTATTGATATATGAAGTGAGAAAACAGCAAGATATAGGATGGTGTGTATTATGTGCTCAAGAGAATTAAAAAAAAAAAAAGGAGACTTGAAATCCCCTATTCATATTTGCTTGTATATATACACTAAAAAACCCTGAAATAAATTGGAAACTAGACACTTTTTTTAAATTAAAAAAGCAGACACATCACTTTGCTGACAAAGATCCGTATAGTCAAAGCTATGGTTTTTCCAGCAGTCATGTACAGATGGGCCATAAAGTAGGCTGAGCACTGCAGAATTAACGCTTTTGAATCATGGTGCTGGAGAAGACTCTTGAGAGTTCCTTGGACAGCAAGATCAAACCAGTCATTCCTAATGGAAATCAATCTTGAATATTCATTGGAAGGACTGAGGCTGAAGCTGAAGCTCCAATACTTTGGCCACCTGATGTGAAGAGTTGACTCATTGAAAAAGACCCTGAGGCTGGAGAAGATGGAAGGCAAGAGGAAAAGGGAGTGACAGAGGATGAGATGGTGGGATGGCATCATAAACTCGATGGACATGAGTTTGAGCAAGCTCCGGGAGATAGCAGAACACAGGGAGGCCTGGTATGCTGGGAGTTCATGGGGTTGCAAAGAGTCAGGACTTAGTGACTGAAAAACAACAAAGACACTAATACAGTGATTACTTACGTGCGGCGGTGATGATGGGATGGTTTTGGGTATTGATGAGCAGGGGAAAGGGAACGGGAGGGAGACTTTGCAATGTGTGTCTTTTCTATACTATTAGGTTTGCAAGTACTATGAATGTTATTACCTGTTAATGTGCGTGTATACACACATACTGGAGAAGGCAATAGCACCCCACTCCAGTACTCTTGCCTGGAAAATCCCATGGACGGAGGAGCCTGGTAGGCTCCAGTCCATGGGGTCACTAAGAGTCGGACACGACTGAGCGACTTCACTTTAACTTTTCACTTTCATGCATTGGAGAGGGAAATGGCAACCTACTCCATCATTCTTGCCTGGAGAATCTCAGGGACGGGGGAGCCTGGTGGGCTGCCATCTATGGGATCGCACAGAGTCGGACACGACTGAAGCGACTTAGCAGCAGCAGCAGCAGCCAGTACTCTTGCCTGGCAAATCCCATGGATGGAGTAGCCTGGTGGGCTGCAGTCCATGGGGTCGCTAGGAGTCAGACACGACAGAGCGACTTCACTTTCACTTTTCACTTTCATGCATGGGAGAAGGAAATGGCAACCCACTCCAGTGGTCTTGCCTGGAGAATCCCAGGGACAGGGGAGCCTGGTGGGCTACCGTCTATAGGGTCGCACAGAGTCGGACACGACTGAAGAGACTTAGCAGCAGCAGCAGCCAGCAGCATACACACACACACACACACATAATTGCATAGGAAAGGCAAAGCAGCCTATTGCTCAGCTCTAGCTGACTGCTACTTTTTGGGAACAAGAGTCTAATGTTTTCAGTTGTTTTTTTAAGGGAACCTGGAAATATATTTTTTTTAATCCCATTTTTTTTTTTTACAGTAAGTAAATGTTTTTTTTTTTGTTTTTTTTGAGTTTTATTTATTTATTTATTTTTGGCTGTACTAGGTCTCCACTGCTGTGAGAGAGCCTTCCCCAGTTGCGGTGAGCTGGGGCTATTCTCTAGTTGTGGTGCTTGGGCGGGCTTCTTATTGTGGTGGCTTCTCTGGTTGCACAGCACAGGCTCTAGGCGTGTGGGCTCCAGTGGTTGCAGCATGGGCTCAGTAGCTGCGGCTCTTGCTTTCTAGAGCACAGGCTCAATAGGAGCTGTACACAGGCTTAGTTGTTCTGTGGGATGTGGGATTTTCCTGGACCAGGGATTGAACCCGTGTCTCCTGCATTGGTCTGTGGATTCTTTACCAATGAGCCACCAGCTGCTGCTGCTGCTAAGTCACTTCAGTCCTGTCCAACTCTGTGCCACCCCAGAGATGGCAGCCCGCCAGGCTGCCCCTCGTCCCTGGGATTCTCTCGGCAAGAACACTGGAGTGGGTTGCCATTTCCTTCTCCAATGCATGAAAGTGAAAAGTGAAAGTGAAGTTGCTCAGTCGTGTCCAACTCCTAACGACCCCATGGACTGCAGCCTACCAGGCTCCTCTGTCCATGGGATTTTCCAGGCAAGAGTACTGGAGTGGGGTGCCATTGCCTTCTCCAGGGAAGCCCCTAATTCCAATTTTTAATTTCAAATTGTCCATTGCTAATATGTAGAAATACAATAGGGTTTTTGCATATTAACAATGTGCAAATGTGTTAACTCATTAATTTTGTCCTTAGCAGCTTCTATTGTGGAGTCTTTGTAATTTTCTATGAAGGCAATTATATCATCTGTGAATAGAAACAATTTAATTTCTTCCTCCATGTACAACTTTTCCTCCCTTTTTCTTGTCTTATTGCACTGGCTAAAATGTCCAGTATTATGCTGAATAGGAGTGATGAGAACATCCTTGCCTTGTTCTAGATCTTAGGGGAAAAGCATTTCATCTTTCATTATTAAATGTGATGTTAGCTGTGGGTAATAGATGCTCTTTATCAGATTAAAGAAGTTCTCTCTCTGTTCCTAGTTCGATAAGGTTTTTATCAAATGGAAGGATACTGAATTTTGTCAAGTACTTCCTGCATCTATTAAAATGATAATACAGAATTTCTTTTTTAGTTTGTCAGTATGGTGAATCACAGTATTAATATGGTGAATGACTTTCAACTATTGAACTATTTTATAACTATATATTATATTCCTGGGATAAATCCAATTTGGTTTTGTGTATTATGTTGGCTCATGTTCATTTGGGTTTTCCATAATGTGTTATAGAAAAACCTGAACAAACTTTTTGGCCAACTCAATATTATCCTTCTCATATATTGCCGGATTAGAGTTGCTAATATTTTGTTAAGGATTTTTATGTCTATGTTCATGAGGACTATTGATTGCTAGTTTTCCTATAATGTCTTTGTCTTGTTTTATATTAGGGTAAAGTTGATGTCATAAAACAAGTCAGGAATTTTCCCTTGATTTCCCTAATTTTTAAATGATGAAAAAATGACTTATAGAGTGCTTGCTGTGTGCCAGGCACTATGTTAAGTGCTTATTTAATCCTTACAGGAACCCTATGACTCCATTATTGTCATCATCCTCATGTTACAAATGGGGAAACTGAGGCACAGGGGAATTAAAGTCACTTGCCTAAAGTCACACAGCTTCTAAGTACCAAATCTAAGACTCAACCTCCAGAAGTCCAGCTTCAGACTGGGTACTCTTAATCTGTTTACCACACTTTCTCCAAAGATGTTTACAGACAAAAGAGAACACATCTAGAGGGCTCAGACCAGTTCACTGCTGTTGCTGCTAAGTGGCTTCAGTCGTGTCTGACTCTGTGTGACCCCATACACGGCAGCCCACCAGGCTCCCCCGGCCCTGGGATTCTCCAGGCAAGAACATTGGAGTGGGTTGCCATTTCCTTCTCCAATGGATGAAAGTGAAAAGTGAAAGTGAAGTCGCTCAGTCGTGTCCGACTTTTAGCAACTCCGTGGACTGCAGCCTTCCAGGCTCCTCCATCCATGGGATTTTCCAGGCAAGAGTACTGGAGTGGGGTGCCATTGCCTTCTCCAACAACAGTAACTAGCACATGTCAAAGCACTTATTACCTGATAGGCTACAGCCTCATCATCTCCTTTCATCCTGCACCAACCCCCAGAGGCAGACAGGTAACTGGGCAAACGCTCCTGTCTGCTGTGTGGCATGTGGTTTCAGGCTTCATCTCCCTCACTTTGTCTCCCTTAACATTCATTGTGCCTTTTAGCAGGAAAAGTTTTAAAAATATCTCTTTCAAATCTCAGTATAATTTTGCATTACTCCTTCCGTATCAGGCAGGCTCACTGGCCCTCTCTCCTGTTCTCTTTCCTCAAGCATTTCAGGCTCTTCTTTTCCTCCTGCACGGCCTTCTGCTGTGCACTGTCTTGTCCCAGCTGGCCCAATCAGGGTCCCCAAATCGATTTTGTTGGCTTATTGTATGTGTTTTGAAAAGTTGGAAATATCTTGCTTATTTTAAAAGGAGGAGGAAAGAGACGGAGTTTTAGGAACAGCTGGGACACCAAATTTCTCCACTGAGCACACAGCAAGGACTGAAGTTAGTGAAATAACTTCTCAACAGTAATGAAGGTACTGGATGCAATGGAAAGGTCAGGTGTTTGCATGCTGGTTGGACTGCTCAATCACAGATGAGATGCTCCACTTCTCAGAATCTCAGTTTGCTCCTCCGTAAAACATGTTCAGGATATGTACACATCATGGGGGGATTCAGTGCAACAATATAAGCATATAATACAGGAAAAAGATCCAGTGTGGAGAAGGTATTGAGTGACAGTGCTTTCCACAGTCTGGACACTGTGGTAAGCCATTTTAACATAGGTTATCTTAACATAAATTGCCTGTGTGCTCCGCCCATTTTATGGGTGAGGAAAACTGTGGTGCAGAGAGTAAGAATCTCAAGTGGCAGAGCTTTGCCTATACTCCACGTTAGAAACCCCTGTATTTTCCTCCAGACCAGTTAAATTAGACTGTCTGGGGCAATTTCTAGAGGCAGAGGATTGGACTATATGGCCTTTCCCAAGCTCTTCCTATCAATCTAGAGGCTGAAGGGGCTAAGAAACAGGCTTGCTTTCCCCTAGTTACTGGCTCCCCTGTTGCCAACACACAGCCACTCCCTAACCCTCTACCACCACAGTGAGAATTTGAAATTGGGGTGAGTCCAATGCCAGGAAAAGTGATTCAATTAAAATCTCAGTTTTCAACAATATTACCAAGCTCTTCCGTCTGTTACTTCACACCCAGCATAGTTGAGCCTCCGAGGCAGGGTTTGCTAATTGTTGGGGGCTGGGGGCAGGGCGGGGAATACCGAAGTGAGCTCTGCCTGAGGAGCCGGCACTGAGCCCAGTGCTCTTCTCAGCATGCCTCCAAGTCCTTCCCCCAGCTCAGGCAGGGCTAAGCACCCCTGTCGTCCTTCCTACAACTGAATCAGCTTCATGATAACCATAGCTGCAGCAGCACACACAGCAGCAATCAATGCGTGGTGTGTTGGGCACTGAGTTGAGTGCTTGACTTGCACCCTCATCTCCATCAACATCTTTACTTTTCACCACAATTTCAAGGGTCAAAAGTGAAAGTGAAGTCTCTCAGTTGTGTCCGACTCTTTGCGATCCCATAGACTGTAGCCTACCAGGCTCCTCTGTCCATGGGGTTTTCCAGGCAATAGTACTGGAGTGGATTGCCATTTCCTTCTCCAGGGGATCTTCCCAACCCAGAGCTCGAACCCAAGTCTCCCGCATTGTAGACAGACGCTTTACAGTCTGAGCCACCAGGGAAGTACTCTCGTAGTGCCCATTTCACAGAAGGGGAAACTGAGGCATGGAGACATTAAAATGTTCATAGATTAACAGCCAACTCTGCTTCATTCTACAGTCTGCACTCTTAGTCACTAGGACGTATTTTTTGTCCTTATGGTTTTAAGAGAATGACTTAAGGATGTCACCCTTGAAGTACCTTGCAAGCCATTAACCAAGCTGTTACCAGCCCATGATCTTCCCGCAAGTCTGGCCTCTCCAGTGGTTCTTCTGCAGGATGTTTAGTCCCTCTGTGTCCATCTCTGAGCTCCCTGATCTCAGAGACTGTGTCTTAGGGGTCTCTGAGTCACCTCTTCATACCTCCTCAGCTCTTGGCACAACAGTAGGTGGTCATAACTCTGAATGTATGAACACATCAATGTCCTCCAAGTTCTAATCAAAATTCTACACTCTTTTAAATCTTCAAGCCCTGGGCTCAGCCTTGAAGAGTCTGTGCCTGGCATAAGACAGGTGCCAATGCTAGGGCCAGGAAGGTCCTAGCAGGCATAGGAGTTAATCTGTAAATGTGTGCAGCACCTTGACTCCCACCCTGAGAGGTTTGAGGATATGAGCTTTCCCTTATTCTCCCCACCCTCATTTCCCTGCTCTGGACCCTTAGAGCCTTTCCTTGTCTCTATGGTTCTGTGCCTCAAGGGGTTTTCAGAAGAAAAGCCCGAGAGAGTGGTAACTTCAGTCTAAAGAGGAGATGGAGGGGTGACCGATGGGAGTCAGATATACTCTGGTATGAGAACTAAAAGGAAAGGGGGCTCTGTCATTTCTGTGGTTCATCAAATAAGCAACCTTCTCAAAAACACTCCCCAAAGGACAGTTCTGGAGTGGTTCAGGAAGGCCAGGGGGTGGGGGTGGGGGTGGGGAGGTGGGAGCTGGGCCTAAATCAATCCCAGCTTGGGGTAATTACAGGACACGTGCCCGCCACCCTAGCAGTGCGAATCAGGCTAGCTCTCTGCCAGGGGAGCCAGAGCAATTAGTTAGTAATAAAAGCCTCATCACTCACTGGCAGAGAGGCTCAGTCTTAGCAAACTTATGCTTTCTCCTGCCTGCCAAATTTGGGAGAGGGGTGATTTATTTAAATACAGCAGAGGCTGTGGCTACCAAGTTGAATGTTTTGGAAAGGAAATCTCAGCCAGGCTCTTCAGAAATCCAGCTCCCAAGTTCCCAGGATCCTGAAGGCAGCAGGGTAGATGATGCTATGATTCTAGGCTTTAGGTAGGACTGGATTTTTTTTTTTTTTTTCCTATTTCTTTCTGTCCCTCTCTCCCATCTGCCGGCAAGTGATCTTCAGGAATATTTCTGCCACAGAGATTCAGGGACTGTCGCAGGGACTATCTGGAAGAAATGTCCATCTCCAGCTGGAGCCCCCAAACCCTTCCTTGCCTCAGGTGCCCTGGCAAGCACCAACTCCCCACTTCCCCGTATCGGCAACGCCCCCTGTGTCCCCCCCCACCCCCACCCCAAGCCCTCTTCAGGAATCCAGTACAAGTCTCAGCTACACTTCGGACAGCAGGCTAAGATGTGGAACCAGACAGACATCTGCAGCAGCAGTGAGCTGCCCAGGGTCGGTGGACTGGGAGGCAAAGCCAAGGGGTGAGGCAGGTCCTCAAGGAGACTGTGACCCCCTGCGGTGGCGGCCTCGGTAGCCCGCGTGTCCCTCCGCACCCTTGCCCTGTCCAGGGCATGGTCCTGGAGCCACCCTGACTCTTCCTAGCGGGCCTCGCCTTCCTCAGGGTGGCAGCGGGGGGCTCATCCCTTGCTCCATCCCAGCACCCCCCGAACAAGAGAGTGCCCAGGATCAGGGTTTCTAGCGTCCTCTGGGGTTAGGCGGCGCGGGGCAGAGGTGCCCCTAGTCTGGGTGGACGTGGGGGGCGACGGGAGAGAAAAGGCCCCCATGACACCATCTGTCCGGACTTGCAGTCGAGTCACACACACACACAGCCCTCCCTGGAGCCCCTCACGGACGCCTGATCGAGCCCTTCAGTCGCGCACACAAATACACACCGAGGAGCTCAAACCCCCCTCGCTCGCACAGACCCCACACACATCCTGGCCCATCGCCCACCGCGCACACTCTTGAGACGCACACACACACACACACACACACGCCCGTCCCCGCCAGTCCACCGCAACTTCCTCTCACCCCCCAGAGTCTGGAAATGTCCGCAGTTGCCCGGAAAGGCGTAAACTTTTTGCAGAGGGGGCGCCAGGGATCTCACCAAGAAGGTGGCCAGGCCCGGGGGCCCTGGGCAGGGTTCGCCCCGCACTCTCTGGGCTCCCGGCTTCCCTCCCTCTCCCCCACGCCCCTCACCTGGTAAACCGAGGCACAGCAAGAGGCTGTAGTAGACCACGGGCACGAAGCCCAAGCCGCAGGCCGAGCCGGGGGACCAGGACTGCGAGTTGTTGGCTACGAGGTGGGCGTGAGTGTGCTCCATGAGCGCGCCCCTCGCTCCCCGCGGCTCGGCGCCCGGCCTGCCAGCCCCGCTCCGGACGCCGGCTCGGTGGTGGCGACCGCCTAGGCAGCAGCCGGAGTAGCAGCGCCTCTCTTCCCGCAGGATTTGCTTCTACCCTTGGCCACGGTCCCCTCCGCTCCCTCCGCACCTGCCCGCCTGGAATCCCGGCTCAGCCCTCCCGCAGGGCGCTGGGCGCTGGGCGCTGGGACTCGGGAGGGGCTCCCGGAGCCCATTTGTGCGCCTCCCACCTCGGGCTCACTCGGCTCCCGCCTGGGAGCCGGGGGGCTGGGACGCCGGTCCCCGCAGCCAATCAGCAACTGACTGGACCCGGTGGAAGGAAGGGGTGGCGGGGTGGGGTGAGATGCCCTGGAGGAGGGGGTCCCAGCTGCCCCTCTCTGCTCCAGATTTTGGAGGAGACATGAACTTAGACCTGAGAACCCCAAAGAAACACTGGGTGGAAACAGACTACCTTCATCTCCAACCCTCCGTCCCCCGCCCTGAGTGGGAGGGGCGTGGTGTGGGTGGGATCTGCTTCTCCAGCAAAGGTTCTGTATTGAGGCGGCTTGTCCTCAGTTTGCCTTTCTCGACCTTCCCCCCATCCAGGTCTCTTCTCCCCCTTTACCTCCCGCTCCCCCTCCCCCCTCCAGCCAGTGCTTCAAGTCCATCTCCTACCGAAGACTCTCCACTCAGGGCAGGGGGTGAGAAGAGGAGGCTGTAGGAGCAAGGATGCTCTCAGTTCAGTTCAGTTCAGTCGCTCAGGCGTGTCCGACTCTTTGTGACCCCATGGACTGCAGCACACCAGGCTTCCCTGTCCATCACCAACTCCCGGGATTTGCTCAAACTCATGCCCATTTAGTCGGTGATGCTATCCAACCATCTCATCCTCTGTCATCCACTTCTCCTGCCTTCAATCTTTCCCAGCATCAGGGTCTTTTCCAATAAGTAAGTTCTTCCCATTGGGTGGCCAAAGTATTCAAGCTTCAGCTCCAGCATCAGTCCTTCCAATGAATATTCAGGACTGATTTCCTTTAGGATGGACTGGTTTGATCTCCTTGCAGTCCAAAGGATTCTCAAGAGTCTTCTCCAACACCACAGTTCAAGAGCATCGATTGTTTGGTACTCAACTTTCTTTATAGTCCAACTCTCGCATCCATACATGAGGATGCTCTAGGGTTCTCTGTTTTCCTGGTCCAGAGGGCCCGAGTTTAAAAGAAAGAGTGTGTGCAGCTCAGTGTGCGTGCTGACTCTGGGGGAGGCCGGAGGTGGGCTGTACCTGAGCTGAGTGCCTTTGAATGGGATGCGGGCAGGGTAGCAGAAGCCCTCCACACAGGAGCCCTCCTGCCAGCGATAGGATGGCAGCCACACAGGGCTCATCTACACTCACAAACGTAGTACCTCGTCGTGGGGGTGCACTCATACACTCAGGCCAGTACGTGGAAACCCTTTCATCCCACATCTAGACACATGAAAACGGAGGGGCACCCTCATCATCATGCACAATGACCAGACTCACGGGGCACACAGATGCACGTGGGAACTATCTGTTGGGTGGACTAATGTTTGAAGGTTGCTGCTGCTGCTAAGTTGCTTCAGTCGTGTCTGACTCTGTGTGACCCCATAGACGGCAGCCCACCAGGCTCCCCTGTCCCTGGGATTCTCCAGGCAAGAACACTGGAGTGGGTTGCCATTTCCTTCTCCAATGCATGAAAGTGAAAAGTGAAAGTGAAGTTGCACAGTCGTGTCCAGCTCTTAGTGACCCCATGGACTGCAGCCTACCAGGCTCCTCTGTCCATGGGATTTTCCAGGCAAGAGTACTGGAGTGGGGTGCCATTGCCTTCTCCGTTGGAAGGTTGAGTGAAGGATAAAAGAAATGAAGTTGATGGGGATATCAGCAATCTTGGAGAGTTGGGGTGAACAGGCACTCCCATCTCACAGTAGGCAGAGGAAGAGTTCTCCATGTGGCTCTTTTGTGGGCCACAACAGAGTTGGTAGAGGAGATATGCCTGTCCCGGGCTCAAGACAGTGTGTGTGAGAGAGTTAGAGATTCTGTAGAAATCCCAAGGAGATGGGAGAGGGAGGTGGGAGGGGGATTCAGGATGGGGAACACATGTATTCCCATGGCTGATTCATGTCAGTGTATGGCAAAAACCACTACAATATTGTAAAGTAATTAGCCTTCAATTAAAAAAAAAAAAATCCTAAGGAGAGGTGGGGATGAGCAGCTGCCATAGCAGGAGCATATGATGAGCTGACAGAAGACTAAGTCTCCCCTCTGTGTCCCACCCTCCTTCAACATTTATTGCAAGGGGAAGGGAATTGGGTGGACTCCAGGTGGCCCAAGATAAAGAGGCTCCTGGCCCCTCTATCTTGCCTCTCCCCTGCCCAACAAGGGACCTGTGTCCAGTTCCCATCATTAGAATTGTTAGATCATTACATGTCATTGTTAGATTATTACAGAGTCATGTGGGCCTGGTGAGGCCAGGTCTGATAACTCAAGCCAACTGGGATATTGAAACTTTTCTATGAACTCTCCCATTTAAATGTGATTACCCCAAATAAAAACAAAACAAAAAAAACCCTTCCAGTTTGTTAATAAATAAAGCGTGCCATCATAGAGGTTTGGCAAATAATTGTTCAAGAACCTATAGATTAGATTTGTCTGCAGGCGACCAGACTGAGATGAGAAACTGGGGTTCAGGAAAGGCAGGTGTGTGTGACTTGACAAAACTTCCAAGGTATTTAGAGATTTCCTTACCTTGTGACCCATGGATAATGCCTCACGGCTTTTGCACTGGCTCTTTCCTCAGCTTGCAGTGCTCTTTCTCCAGAAAACTGCGTTAACCTGCTTCTTCACCTTCTTCAGGTCTTTGCTTATATGTGTCCTTCCCACTGAAGCCTTCCCTAACACTCCTATTTAAAATTGAGGTCTTCACCCAACTCCTGGCCAAAATGCTTACTCCTCTGGCCCTCCCCTGCTCGATTTTCTCTGTAAGCTTGTCACCATGGACATACTGTATACAATTTGTTTTTTAGCTTGTTTCTTATCTGTGCTTCTACACAGTGCTTGCATTTTGCAGGTTCTCAACAAACACTGAAAGAGTGGAGGGCCCTGGCAGCACTGACCTGGGGCATGCAGGGTATAGGGAAATGAGTTTGTGGAATAGAGGGTCAGAAAATTGGGTCCCAGTAGGGTTGGGGGAGGGCACAAGCTCAGGTTTAGCATGTAATTATCATGTATGACTGCTACTTTAAATATGATTTATGTGGTTTGATTCTGGGACTCCAGTTCAGTTCAGTCACTCAGTTGTGTCCGACTCTTTGCCGCAGTATGAGATTTGTCTGACCCCATGAACTGCAGCACGCCAGGCCTCCCTGTCCATCACCAACTCTCAGAGTCCACCCAAACTCATGTCCATTGAGTCAGTGATGCCATCCAACCATCTCATCGTCTGTCGTCCCCTTCTCCTCCTGCCCTCAATCTTTCCCAGCATCAGGGTCTTTTCAAATGAGTCAGCTCTTCGCATCAGATGGCCAAAGTATTGGAGCTTCAGCTTCAACATCAGTCCTTCCAATGAACATCCAGGACTGATCTCCTTTAGGATTGACTGGTTGGATCTCCTTGCAGTCCAAGGAACTCTCAAGAGTCTTCTCCAACACCACAGTTCAAAAGCATCAATTCTTTGGTGCTCAGCTTTCTTTATAGTCCAAGTCTCACATCCACATGACCACTGGAAAAACTGTAGCCTTGACTAGAAGGATAGGACTCTAGTTAGAGACTCTTTATTAAAACCAGAAACTTGACTGGGCAGAGGAACTGTGCTACATGGGGAATTTTAATGGGCATTGTTTCTGAGCCTGCATCTCTCCATCTATAAAATGGGGATGAAGGAAACCACGTATGCCTCATTCGAAGGATGCTGAGGAGGGAGAGAGGGTGTGGAACAGCAGAGACAGTGCAGACTACAATTTTGGAGAACAGAGAATTGGACTGGGTTCTCTGTGGCTCTATCAAGAGCCTTGGCAGCTTGTCAAGGTCCAAGTTTCCTGGGAAATAGGTGGGTTGGATGAGAAAGCTTTTCAGTCCTAGGTCAGGCCTTGGGTATTCTTGGTTCTGGGAGAGGGACATGATGAGTCAACAACAAGGTCTGACCCACTTTGTTCAAGTGCTGACCCACTTGACTGGTTCTCTAAGACAATGGTGTATGCGAGCTGACAACTGTGATTGGCGAAAATCATATACTTATTCATTTTTCAACAGACTTTTGCTGGACATTTGATGTATGTCGACCAGGACTGGCCACATAAATTGCACAACCTGATGCAAAAATGAATACGTAGGGCCCTTGTTAAAAAGTTAAGAGTTTTAGGGTTATTAAAATTCTTTAATTTTAATTAAAGACAGCAGAGCATTAAACCAAATAAGGAGCTCTTCTAAGAGGCCTATATGACAGCATGCCTGTGAATCTGGTACTGCTTAGGGTACAGAGGTGAGTAATGAAAATTAACGTTGATTGGGGGTTTATAAAACAGCTACGTCTTAACCCATTTTATCCTCATACTAACACTGGAAGGAAGGTACAATGATTATCCCCATTTCACAGGTGAGAAAACCAAAGCACAGAGAAGTTTAGTAATTTGCCAAGGCCACCTGGGTGGGATTAGGTTGAAGGTAGTCTGGCTTCCGGGGAAGGCAGTGGCACCCCACCCCAGTACTTTTGCCTGGAAAATCCCATGGACGGAGGAGCCTGGTAGGCTCCAGTCCGTGGGGTCGCTAAGAGTTGGACACGACTGAGCAGCTTCACTTTGACTTTTCACTTTCATGCATTGGAGAAGGAAATGGCAACCCACTCCAGTGTTCTTGCCTGGAGAATCCCAGGGATGGGGGAGCCTGGTGAGCTTCCGTCTATGGGGTCGCACAGAGTCAGACACGACTGAAACGACTTAGCAGTAGCAGTAGCAGTCTGGCTTCAGAGCCTGTGCTATAACCGTTGGGAAGAGCTTAGTTTAGTGGAAGGACAAGTATCCAACAGAAAACTGTCACACGATGTAATGTGGGCTTCACGTGACACCAGGGCAGTGATTTCTTCTGTCTTGTCCTCTCCTGTATTGCAGCGCACAGTGCCAGGGAGGTGTCCAGCAACAAATCTTAAATAATAGAATAGAAATATATAGATAATGCTAGGGGAGAGAGTTGCAAACTCAAATGCCTATAAGCCTGGGCAGGTAATAAACATGAGTGGAGCAAAACTATGGTTTATTCTTCATTTCCATAAGGAAATGTGCGATTTTCCTGGTGACACCTGGCCCTCTCGGTCTAGCCTTCATTTCTCCTCCCTTTACAGGGACAGGGGTACGAAGTAATGATTCTTTACTCTGAGAAAAACAGTTGCAAAAATATAATACATATTGTAACTAACACTTTTTCAGTGTTGGGAAAATCATAGGAAGAGGTGGGGACTGTAAAAAAATCCCTAAAGGTATGTGCCAGCCACTGTACTGAGTTCAGGGTATATAGTTGTTTTAAAAAGTTGGTCTCTGCTTTCCTGGATCTTTAAGTGCAAAAGATAGGCATGAATTAATCTATCTGATACCATAAAGAAGCAGACAGACACATACACACTCACACATATAATAATAAACTTGGATAAATGCTTTAAAGAAAAAGTCAAAGGAATGAGAAAGCATATAACAGTGATATCTGATGTGGCCTGGCAATCAGGGAAGGCTTCTCTGAGGAAGTGATATTTGGACCTGAAAGAAGATGGGAAGGGTGAATAATAGTTAATTAGGAAAGAGATGGCGGGTTGGGAGTGAGGAGAACATTTCAAGGGAGAAAGAAGAACAAGAGCAAAGGCCCTGGGGTGGGAGTGAGACAGACCCTTTGAGAAGAGGTGGGAGACTGGGGTGCAGTGAGCCAGGGTGCACAGACCTGGCTGTGCTTCGAGAGTGGGAAGGGCCTTGTAGCCTGTGCTGAGAAGTTCGGTCTTTATCCCTGGTTGTAAGCAGGGGAGTGCCAGAGTTAGATTTGCATTTTAAAACATTTGCTTTGTCAGGAGGTGGAGGATTGATGGAAGGGAGGCAAGAATGAGGGCAGGAAGACAAGTTATGAGGCTATTGGGTTGGACATGTGAGAAATGACGCTCCTTTGAACTCCAGTGGTGTTGGTGATGGAGCCAACTGCCTCCCAGAAGTTAGGAGAGAGTGGGTGAAGCAGAGAGAGGAGGAGGAAGGGGAGGGAGACAGGACCACATCAAACAGAGAGGGAGAGGGAGGGAGAGGCTGAGAGGAAAAGAAGGAAGAGACAGTGAGGGAAAGACAAAGGTGTGGAGAGAGACATGGAGAGATGAGGGATGGATGTATGGAAAGACAGATGGATAGAGAGAGAGACCCACAGTGATTATGACTGAGATTGTTCAGGCTGGGTGGGTTGGCGAAAGAGGGTTTGGAGCACCAGAGGCCCCACCTGCTCTCCCCAACCTCCCATAAGAGTGTAACTTGTCCACTGGTCCCTCCTCACTTTTTGAGACTCTTCATCCCCAAAGCCTTTCCTGCCCAGCACACCCCCTGCAGCTCCCTGACCACACTTCTCCTCTGCAACACCTACCGTGTTATGCTGCCACTCAGGCATTACCTGTCACCTACAGTTCTGGACTTGGATTACCTCATGGGCAGGGTCGGTTTTCTTCCTTATAGAGGAAGAGAAAGGAAGTCTTAATCTTTTGTTAAGACCTCACTGCAGGGTGTGTAGTGGCTCCTTGAACCCAGTTCAGTTCAGTTCAGTCACTCAGTCGTGTCCAACTCTTTGTGACCCGATGAATTGCAGCACGCCAGGCCTCCCTGTCCATCACCAACTCCCGGAGGTCACTCACACTCATGTCCATCGAGTTGGTGATGCCATCCAGCCATCTCATCCTCTGTCGTCCCCTTCTCCTCCTGCCCCCAATCCCTCCCAGCATCAGGGTCTTTTCTAATGAGTCAACTCTTTGCATGAGGTGGCCAAAGTATTGGAGTTTCAGCTTCAGCAGCAGTCTTTCCAATGAACACCCAGGACTAATCTCCTTTAGAATGGACTAGTTGGATCTCTTTGCAGTCCAAGGGACTCTCAAGAGTCTTCTCCAACACCACAGTTCAAAAGCATCAATTCTTCAGTGCTCAGCTTTCTTCACAGTCCAACTCTCACATCCATACATGACCACAGGAAAAACCATAGCCTTGACTAGACAGACCTTTGTTGGTAAAGTAATGTCTCGCTTTTCAATATGCCATCTAGGTTGATCATAACTTTCCTTCCAAGGAGTAAGTGTCTTTTAATTTCATGGCTACAGTCACCATCTGCAGTGATTTTGGAGCGCAAAAAAATAAAGTCTGACACTGTTTCCACTGTTTCCCCATCTCATGAAGTTATGGGACCAGATGCCATGATCTTCGTTTTCTGAATGTTGAGCTTTAAGCCAACTTTCTCACTCTTCTCTTTCACTTTCTTCAAGAGGCTTTTTAGTTCCTCTTCACTTTCTGCCATAAGGGTGGTGCAGAGGTGTCATCTGCATATTTGAGGTTATTGCTATTTCTCCCAGCAGTCTTGATTCCAGCTTGTGCTTCTTCCAGCCCAGCATTTCTCATGATGTACTCTGCATATAAGTTAAATAAGCAGGGTGACAGTATACAGCCTTGATGTACTCGTTTTCTTATTTGGAACCAGTCTGTTGTTCCATGTCTGGTTCTAACTGTTGCTTCCTGACCTGCATATAGGTTTCTCAAGAGGCAGGTTAGGTGGTCTGGTATTCCCATCTCTTTCACAGTTTTCCACAGTTTATTGTAATCTACACAGTCAAAGACTTTGGTGTAGTCTTGAACCCAGACCTGGATGCATATCGCAGATCAGCTCACTACTGTGTATTCATCAGAAATCATTTTATTGAAATCAATATAAAAAAGCTCTAACTAGCTTACTTTTTAAAAGTTTATTTATTTTTAATCGAATGATAATTGCTTTACAATATTACGTTGGTTTCGGCCATACATCAACATGAATCAATCATAGGTACACATATGTCCCCTCACTCTTGAGCCTCCCTCCCACCTTCCACCCCTTCCTATCCCTCCAGGTTGTTACAGAGCCCCATAAAACCAGTTTAATTTTTTTTAAAGAAATGTATTGAGTCATAACTGGAAAGTATGGATGTTTGCTAAACTTTAGGCCTGGCTGGATCCAGGAGCAAAAAGTACCCATCCCTTTCCACCAATGGACTCTGCTTTGCTTTGGATTAGCTGCATTCTCTTATAGGCTCTTACAGCATCATAAGAAGATGGACATCCTTGGATGTATCCTAACAGGTTAATAACTTGAGCTAAAAGAGAAGTTTGACTCTTATTGGACCAGCCCTTCTTGTGTATCCATGTCAACCAAACTCACCAGTTTGCATTGGATTTCTGAAGTCAGCCAAAAATGTACCCATTGGTCATCTAGGGCTCATGGGTCCAGCGATGGAGCCAAGAGAAGCAGTCAATTCCTCCCTAACCACTTGGACTGTGAAATAAGATAGACCATTTATCCAAAGGAAAGTAGAGATTCAATAGCAGAAGGAATGGGAATAGATGCTGGGCAGGTAAAGCCAGCACACCTGGAAGCTGAATTCAGCCCATGGGATGCCAGTCTGTTAGTCCTCTCTTAGAGCTAAGTCATATGTTTTGTTTCATTTAAAAATTATTTATGTAATTTAAAAACCAGACTTAAATTTTTTTAGAGCAGTTTTTGGTTCACAGCAAAATTGTGCATAAAGTAGGGAGATTTCCCATATCTCTTCTGCTCTTACATGCGTGGATCCTCCCCCATTCCTCACCAGAGTGGTGCATTTGTTTCAGCTGATGAACATGCACGCACATTATTATCATCCAAAGTTCATTTTTTACACTAGCCTTCACTCTTGGTGGTGCACATTCTATGGGTCTATACAAATATTTAAGGACATTATCCATTATTATAGCAACATAAAGGATATTTTCCTTGCCCTAAAAGTTCTCTGTGCTTAACCTATTCATCCTTTCCTTTTCCTAGCCCTCACTTATAAAATTTTTTATTTTAAATTGGAGGATAATCGCTTTACAATATTTTGTTGGTTTCTGCCATATAGCAACATGAATCAGCTATAGGTACATGCATGTCCCCTCTGTCTTGAACCTCCCTCCCACCTGCCACCCTGTCATCTCAGAGCACTGGATTTGAGGTCCCTTTGTCATACAGCAAATTTCCACTGGCTATCAAATTTTAAATATGGTTATGTATATGTTTTAATGTGACTCTCTCAATTCATCCCTCCTGTCCTTCCCCTCATGCCCACAAGTCTATTCCCTACATCTGAGTCTACATTGCTGCTCTGTGGACAAGTTGGTCAGTATTCTCTTTCTAGAGTCCATGTATGTAAATGTGTTAATACAAAATATTTGTCTTTCTCTTTCTAACTCACCTCACTCTGTAGAATAGGCTCTAGGCTCATCCACCTCATTAGAACTGAGTCAAATGAGTTTCTTTTTACGGCTGAGTAATACTTCTTTGTATTATAATGTACCACAACTTCTTTATCCATTCATCTGTCAATGGACCTCTAGGTTGCTTCCATGTCCCAGTCATTGTAAATAGTGATGTAATGAACATGGGGCTATATGTGTCTTTTCCAATTTTGCTTAACGCTCCTTTTTAAAATCAAAAGTATCTTGTGTATGAACCATGAACAAACACTGAACTCTAGTTAATGACATGCCTGCTGAAGTTCTGGAGTGAGAGACACGCAGTGTGTCACTGTAACATGCATCAGAAATTGAAATACATTGATGACTAGAGAGAAGGGTGGATAGATATGTGTTTAAGCAAGGAGATATTAACAGTGGAGTCTAGGTCATGGGTATATGAGTTTTCACTGTGAAACTCTTTCAATTTTTATGTATCCTTGAAAATTCTTATAGTAATACATAGGAAAAAATGGGTTGTGTAAAGTCTCTTGGCCAAGCAGGTTATTACAAGCTGTTGTTGAAATCAACACCTCCTTGTGGTGTTGCAGCTCCTTAGACATCCAGCCTTCAGACATGTTACAGAAGACCATTCCTTCCCTGCTATTAGGCTGTCAGAATGGTACCTGACATATCCCTCTGATTATCCTGGTCCTCTGCTGCCCTCGGCCAGCTCTGATAGATCCCTTACCAGTTTGTCTTTGTCTGCAGCCTCTTATTTGCTTTCCTTGAGTTTCTGGGCAGTGTTGGTTTTACTCCACAGGCACGGCTTATGGTTGAGGACATCTTGGTGGGCTGCTGAGGATTCATTACAGCACTGCTTGTAATAGCCATGCACTCAGTTCTTTGAGGGGCATATCAATTCTCATAGAATTTGGGTAAAGTCTTTTGTTTCTTGTCATTGACCTGTCAAGTGGTCAGAGCAGGAAGAGAATATTTCCACAAATGTGTGCCTCTCTCCCCTATGGCTCTGTGGGGGGAAAGGTAAATTTTATCAACAGGAGACAAGTGGCTGTGGATGAGGGAAAGGAAATGGGCTTTTGTCTGAGAGGAAAGGAATTGAAAGTTAGGGGTGTGTGTGTGTGTGTGTGTGTGTGTGTGTGTATTTGTCCTTGTGTGCATGAACATGTATATATAAGCACAAGCATTAGTATGTGCATGCATGTGTGTGCATGCCTATGTGATGTACCCACACATGTGTATTTGTGTATTTCTTCACATATGTGTGTGTTCATGTGTGTATGTGTGTGCACATAGGTGTACATTAGATTGTGCTTGTTAGATTGAGGGAAGGCATGTGCATGTGTGTTTGTGGTAGAATTAGAAGAAACTCAAGTTGGAATCAAGATTGCGGGGAGAAATATCAATAACCTCAGATATGCAGATGACACCACCCTTATGGCAGAAAGTGAAGAGAAACTCAAAAGCTTCTTGATGAAGGTAAAAGTGGAGAGTGAAAAAGTTGGCTTAAAGCTCAACATTCAGAAAACGAAGATCATGGCATCTGGTCCCATCACTTCATGAGAAATAGATGGGGAAACAGTTAAAACAGTGTCAGATTTTATTTTTCTGGGCTCCAAAATCACTACAGATGGTGACTGCAGCCATGAAATTAAAAGACGCTTGCTCCTTAGAAGGAAAGTTATGGCCAACCTAGATAGCATATTCAAAAGCAGAGACATTACTTTGCCAACAAAGGTTCATCTAGTCAAGGCTATGGTTTTTCCTGTGGTCATGTATGGATGTGAGAGTTGGACTGTGAAGAAGGCTGAGTGCTGAAGAATTGATGCTTTTGAACTGTGGTGTTGGAGAAGACTCTTGAGAGTCCCTTGGACTGCAAGGAGATCCAACCAGTCCATTCTGAAGGAGATCAGCCCTGGGATTTCTTTGGAAGGAATGATGCTAAAGATGAAACTCCAGTACTTTGGCCACCTCATGTGAAGAGTTGACTGATTGGAGAAGATTCTGATGCTGGGAGGGATTGGGGGCAAGAGGAGAAGGGGACGATAGAGGATGAGATGGCTGGATGGCATCACTGACTCAATGGATGTGAGTCTGAGTGAACTCCGGGACTTGGTGATGGACAGGGAGGCCTGGTGTGCTGTGATTCATGGGGTCGCAAAGAGTTGGACATGACTGAGCGACTGATTTGATCTGATCTGAGGGAGGTTGTAATTGATCAGGAAGTTGAAACTGGAGAACAGTCTTTTCTCTTGTTCAGAGAGACCTACAAGACTTTAGGTCTAGAGACCTAAAGACTTAAATAGCCTTTAAGGCTCATTTTGCTCCTGTCACCTTTTTTTTTTTTTTTTTATCAAGAATCTCTTTTATTGATTATCAGAAACATTACACAAACATCTAATATGAACAAATTGTAACATGACTGATTAGTTTGAACAATTAATACATTTCAGATATAATGTTATACATATTTCAATGCTATTCTCCCAAATCATCCCACCCTCTCCCGGTCCCAGAGTCCAAAAGTCTGGTCTATACATCAGTGTCTCTTTTGCTGTCTCGTAAATAGGGTTATTGTTACCATCTTTCTAAATTCCATATATATGCGTTAGTATACTGTATTTGTGTTTTTGTTTCTGGCTTACTTCACTCTGTATAATAGGCTCCAGTTCCATCCACCTCCTTAGAACTGATTCAAATGTATTCTTTTTAATGGCTGAGTAATACTCCATTGTGTATATGTACCACAGCTTGCTTATCCATTCATCTGTGGATGGACATCTAGGTTGCTTCCACATTCTGGCTATTGCAAACAGTGCTGCTATGAACATTGGGGTACACGTGTCTCTTTCAATTCTGGATTTCTCAGTGTATATGCCCAGCAGTGGGATTGCTGGATCATAAGGCAGTTCTATTTCCAGTTTTTTGAGGAATCTCCATACTGTTCTCCATAGTGGCTGTACCAGTTTGCATTCCCACCAACAGTGCAAGAGAGTTCCCTTCTCTCTGCACTCTCTCCAGCATTTATTGCTTGTGGACTTTTGGATAGCAGCCATTCTGATTGGCTTGAAATGGTATCTCATAGTGGTTTTGATTTGCATTTCTCTGATAATGAGTGATGTTGAGCATCTTTTCATGTGTTTGTTAGCCATCTGTATGTCTTCTTTGGAGAAATGTCTATTTAGTTCTTTGGCCCATTTTTTGATTGGGTCATTTATTTTCCTGGAATTGAGCTGTAGAAGTTGCTTGTATATTTTTGAGATTAGTTGTTTGTCAGTTGCTTCATTTGCTATTATTTTCTCCCATTCTGAAGGCTGTCTTTTCACCTTGCTTATAGTTTCCTTTGTTGTGCAGAAGCTTTTTAAGTTTGATTAGGTCCCATTTGTTCATTTTTGATTTTATTTCCGATATTCTGGGAGGTGGGTCATGGAAGATCCTGCTGTGATGTAAGTCAGAGAGTGTTTTGCCTATGTTTTCCTCTAGGAGTTTTATGGTTTCTAGTCTTACATTTAGCTCTTTAATCCATTTTGAGTTTATTTTTGTGTATGGTGTTAGAAAGTGTTCTAGCTTCATTCTTTTACAAGTGTTTGACCAGTTTTCCCAGCACCACTTGTTAAAGAGACTGTCTTTAATCCATTGTATATTCTTGCCTCCTTTGTCAAAGATAAGGTGACCATATGTGCGTGGATTTATCTCTGGGCTTTCTATTTTGTTCCATTGATCTATATTTCTGTCCTTGTGCCAGTACCATACTGTCTTGATGACTGTGGCTTTGTAGTAGAGCCTGAAGTCAGGCAGGTTGATTCCTCCAGTTCCATTCTTCTTTCTCAAGATAGCTTTGGCTATTTGAGGTTTTTTGTATTTCCATGCAAGTTGAGAAATTATTTGTTCTAGCTCTGTGAAGAATACCGTTGGTAGCTTGATGGGGATTGCATTGAATCTATAAGTTGCTTTGGGTAGTATACTCATTTTCACTATATTGATTCTATCAATCCATGAACATGGTATATTTCTCCATCTATTAGTGTCCTCTTTGATTTCTTTCACCAGTGTTTTATAGTTTTCTAAATATAGGTCTTTAGATTCTTTAGGAAGATATATTCCTAAGTATTTTATTGTTTTCATTGCAATGGTGAATGGAATTGTTTCCTTAATTTCTCTTTCTATTTTCTCGTTATTAGTGTACAGGAATGCAAGGGATTTCTGTGTGTTGATTTTATATCCTGCAACTTTACTATATTCATTGATCAGTTCTAGTAATTTTCTGGTGGAATCTTTAGGGTTTTCTACGTAGAGGATCATGTCATCTGCAAACAGTGAGAGTTTTACTTCTTCTTTTCCAATTTGGATTCCTTTTATTTCTTTTTCTGCTCTGATTGCTGCAGCCAAAACTTCCAAAACTATGTTGAATAGTAATGGTGAAAGTGGGCATCCTTGTCTTGTTCCTGACTTTAGAGGAAATGCTTTCAATTTTTCACTATTGAGGATAATGTTTGCTGTGGGTTTGTCATATATAGCTTTTATTATGTTGAGGTATGTTCCTTCTATTCCTGCTTTCTGGAGAGTTTTTATCATAAATGGATGTTGAACTTTGTCAAAGGCTTTCTCTGCATCTATTGAGATAATCATATGGTTTTTATTCTTCAGTTTGTTAATGTGGTGTATTACATTGATTGATTTGCGGATATTGAAGAATCCTTGCATTCCTGGGATAAAGCCCACTTGGTCATGGTGTATGATCTTTTTAATGTGTTGCTGGATTCTGATTGCTAGAATTTTGTTAAGGATTTTTGCATCTATGTTCATCAGTGATATTGGCCTGTAGTTTTCTTTTTTGGTGGGATCTTTGTCAGGTTTTGGTATTAGGGTGATGGTGGCCTCATAGAATGAGTTTGGAAGTTTGCCTTCCTCTGCAATTTTCTGGAACAGTTTGAGTAGGATAGGTGTTAGCTCTTCTCTAAATTTTTGGTAGAATTCAGCTGTGAAGCCGTCTGGACCTGGGCTTTTGTTTGCTGGAAGATTTCTGATTACAGTTTCAATTTCCGTGCTTGTGATGGGTCTGTTAAGATTTTCTATTTCTTCCTGATCCAGTTTTGGGAAGTTGTACTTTTCTAAGAATTTGTCCATTTCTTCCACATTGTCCATTTTATTGCCATATAATTGCTGATAGTAGTCTCTTATGATCCTTTGTATTTCTGTGCTGTCTGTTGTGATCTCTCCGTTTTCATTTCTAATTTTATTGATTTGATTTTTCTCCCTTTGTTTCTTGATGAGTCTGGCTAGTGGTTTGTCAATTTTATTTACCCTTTCAAAGAACCAGCTTTTGGCTTTGTTGATTTTTGCTATGGTCTCTTTTGTTTCTTTTGCATTTATTTCTGCCCTAATTTTTAGGATTTCTTTCCTTCTACTAACCTTGGGGTGCTTCATTTCTTCCTTTTCCAGTTGCTTTAGGTGTAGAGTTAGGTTATTTATTTGGCTTTTTTCTTGTTTCTTGAGGTATGCCTGTATTGCTATGAACTTTCCCCTTAGGACTGCTTTTACAGTGTCCCACAGGTTTTGGGTTGTTGTGTTTTCATTTTCATTCATTTCTATGCAGATTTTGATTTCTTTTTTGATTTCTTCTGTGATTTGTTGGTTATTCAGGAGTGTGTTGTTCAGCCTCCATATGTTGGACTTTTTAATAGTTTTTCTCCTGTTATTGAGATTTACTCTTACTGCATTGTGGTCAGAAAAAATGCTTGGAATGACTTCAATTTTTCTGAACTTACCAAGGCTAGATTTATGGCCCAGGATGTGGTCTATCCTGGAGAAGGTTCCGTGTGCGCTTGAGAAAAAGGTGAAATTCATTGTTTTGGGATGAAATGTCCTATAGATATCAATTAGTTCTAACTGGTCTATTGTATCGTTTAAAGTTTGTGTTTCCTTGTTAATTTTCTGTTTAGTTGATCTATCCATTGGTGTGAGTGGGGTATTAAAGTCTCCCACTATTATTGTGTTATTGTTGATTTCTCCTTTCATACTTGTTAGTATTTGTCTTATATATTGCGGTGCTCCTAAGTTGGGTGCATATATATTTATAATTGTTATATCTTCTTCTTGGATTGATCCTTTGATCATTAGGTAGTGACCTTCTTTGTCTCTTTTCACATCCTTTGTTTTAAAGTCTATTTTATCTGATATGAGTATTGCTACTCCTGCTTTCTTTTGGTCCCGATTTGCATGGAAAATCTTTTTCCAGCCCTTGACTTTCAGTCTGTGTGTGTCCCCTGTTTTGAGGTGGGTTTCTTGTAGACAACATATGGAGGGGTCTTGTTTTTGTATCCATTCATCCAGTCTCTGTCTTTTGGTTGGGGCATTCAACCCATTTACATTTAAGGTAATTAATGATAAATATGATCCCGTTGCCATTTACTTTGTTGTTTTGGGTTTGAATTTATATATCCTTTTTGCGTTTCCTGTCTAGAGAATGTCCTTTAGTATTTGTTGGAGAGCTGGTTTGTTGTTGCTGAATTCTCTCAGCTTTTGCTTGTCTGTAAAGGTTTTGATTTCTCCTTCATATTTGAATGAGATCCTTGCTGGGTACAATAATCTGGGCTGTAGGTTCTTTTCTTTCATCACTTTAAGTATGTCTTGCCATTCCGTCCTGGCTTGGAGAGTTTCTATTGAAAGATCAGCTGTTATCCTTATGGGAATTCCCTTGTGTGTTATTTGTTGTTTTTCCCTTGCTACTTTTAATATTTGTTCTTTGTGTTTGATCTTTGTTAATTTGATTAATATGTGTCTTGGGGTGTTTCGCCTTGGGTTTATCCTATTTGGGACTCTCTAGGTTTCTTGGACTTGAGTGATTATTTCCTTCCCCATTTTAGGGAAGTTTTCAACTATTATCTCCTCTAGTATCTTCTCATGGTCTTTCTTTTTGTCTTCTTCTTCTGGGACTCCTATGATTCGAATATTGTAACGTTTAAAATTGTCCTGGAGGTCTCTGAGATTGTCCTCATTTCTTTTAATTCGTTTTTCTTTTTTCTCCTCTGATTCCTTTAATTCTGCCATTCTATCTTCTAATTCGCTAATTCTATCTTCTGCCTCTGTTATTCTACTATTTGTTGCCTCCAGAGTGTTTTGGATCTCATTTATTGTATTATTCATTATATATTGACTCTTTTTTATTTATTCTAGGTCCTTGTTAAATCTTTCTTGCATCTTCTCAATGCTTTTCTCCAGGCTATTTATCCATGATTCCATTTTGCTTTCCAGATTTTGGATTAATTTCACTATCATTATTCGGAATTCTTTATCAGGTAGGTTCGCTATTTCTTCCTCTTTTGTTTGGTTTGGTGGGCATTTATCCTGTTCCTTTACCTGCTGGGAATTCTTCTGTCTCTTCGTCTTGTTTAAATTGCTGAGTTTGGGGTGTCTTTACTGTATTCTGGTAGTCTGTGGAGTTGTCTTTATTGTGGCATTTCTGCACTATATGTGGGTTTGTACCGGTGGCTTGTCGAGGTTTCTTGTTTATGGAAGCTTGTGTCGGTGTTCTGGTGGGTGGAGCTGGATTTCTTTTCTCTGGGGTGCAGTGGAGTGTCTAGTAGTGAGTTATGAGATGTCTATGATTTGGGGGTCGCTTTGTGTAGCCTGTGTATTGGAGCTCAGGGCTGTGTTCTTGTTTTTCTGGAGAATTTGCTTGGTATGTCTTGCCGTGGAACTTGCTGGTCTTTGTGTGATGCTTGGTTTCAGTGTAGGTATGGAGGCTTTTGATGAGCTCCTGTCAATTAATGTTTCGTGGGATCAGGGTATGGACTTAAGCCTCCTGGTTCGAGTTATTGGTCTTATTTTTACAGTAGTCTCAAAAACTTCTTCTTCTATAATGCATTCCACAACTGGACCGCTCAGAGATGTTCACGGAGTTATACAGAGAAGGAAAAAGGGAGGAAGGAGACAGAGGTGGTCAGGAGGATAAAAGGAGGGAGTGTGAAGGAGAGAGACAGATCTAGTCAGTAATCAGTAAAGAAAAGAAAAAAGGAAAGGAAAAAAGCAAAGGACAAAAAGGAAAAAAAGAAAAAAAAACAGGGTCGCAAAAGTTATATCTAAACGTGGAGATTAAAGAAGTACTAGAGGATTAAAAAAAATAAAAATAAAAGAAACAAAACAAAACAACAAAAAAAAAATTAAAAGAAAAAAAAATTTTTTGTTTTCCTTTTTCCAATTAAAAAATAATAAAAATTAAAAAATATATATTAAAAAAAGAAAAAAAAAAGGAAATAATGATGGTAAAAATAGTAACAATATATATAAGAGTTTCTCTATTATTGTTGTGGGTTCAGTTCATTTTTGGCTAGTTCCTTGTTCCGGCTTAAATTTCTCAAGATCTATAGGCCCCTTTCTCTGTAGTTGGTCTGTATAGTCCTTTGTTCTGTGCATGGTTCGGCGGTGTTCTGGGCCAAGGCCAGCCACTCGTGTGGTCGGCGCTGCACAATCTGGACTGCCGGCCCAAACTACTCCGATTAGGCAGCACTCCAGACAATCAGGCCAACGCAGTCTGCGCCGCGGCCTGCAGAGGGGGAGGGGCCGGCGAGGGGGTGGCTCACATGGGAATGGCGGGCGGGTGGGGGGAGGGGGGTGGGGTGGCCCTCGTGGGAGCCGCCGGCACAGCGGGCGGGGGCACGCCTGCACGGGAGCAGCTGCGGCTCGCGCGGAAGCGGCCGGCGGGGGAGCGTCCAGCGGGGGAGCGTCCCTCGGGGGAGCGGCCGGCAGGGGAGCGTCCCACATGGGAGCAGCCCGTGGCGTCTCCCTGCCCAGCCCCGGCTCGCCAATGGCAGATGCGGGCGTTTGCGGCAATGCTTCTCCGCTGCGGAAGTTACCGCAGGGCACGCAGTCTGTGGGTTCTAATTGCTCAACTGTTCTCCTCCCTGTTATGATGGTCTCCGTGTTTCCCAGGTTCGGCGCAGATTCCGCAGGGAGAGTGTTTCCTGGTGTTTGGAAACTTCTCTTTTTAAGACTCCCTTCCCCGGACAGAGGTCCGCCCCTCCCTCTTTGTCTCTCTCTGGCTTCTATATTCTTTCCTACCTCCTTTAGAAGGCAGTGAGTTGCTTTTCTGGGTGTCCGACGTCCTCCGCCAGCACTCCGAAGCTGTTTGTGGAATTTACTCGGCGCCCAGATGTCCCTTTGATGAATTTGTGGAGGATAAAGCGTATTCCCCGTCCTAATCCTCCGCCATCTTAACCGGAAGTCTGCTCCTGTCACCTTACCTGACAGAAGTGAGGTGAGGGAGAGAGAGAAAACAGGAGGGGAAGGACAGGAAGCAAGGGGAGGAGTGAGGAAAGGAGAAAAGAGAGAGGAGATGGAGATAAGAGACAACCAGTCTGTCTCATCAAATGACCTCTTTCTTATCAAGTGGGGAAACATGCAACAGTAAAAGATAAAAAAAGAAGTCACCTCTGAGGGTGACATGTTGTGATTACCAATACTTAAGCATTTAAGTGACCTCTGGGAAGTGGCTATTTCACACTCGGAAGCTGCATAAAATCTTATTCCCGCCCCGAATAGATCCTGATTTCCTTTCGAAGAGTGATCCTCCCCACTGGAAGGAGCATGAATTCAGGAACTTGTCACTCCTTTACAGAACAGAAGCAGAAGAGGCCAGATCCTTTGAATTGGGACAGTGGGGGCCGGTCAGGTACGCTAAAGTTGGTCAGTTAGATTCTGTCTGCTGGGGCTTAGAATCTTGAATGAGTGAAACATGGGCAGGAGAGATGGATTTTACTTATCTTTGTGGGGACAGCCGAACAGGACTCATCTGCTCTGGAGACATTTCTGTAATTCATGTTTTCTGCCCATTCCAGATCTATGACTTCTTGCTTCCCCGTGAACCCTCTAGTATCTCCTCACACCCATGTTTGTGGCAGCATTATTCACAATGTCCAAGATGTGACCACAGCCTAATGTTCACTGATGGATAAATGGACAAAGAAAATGTTTATATATATATATATATATATATATATATATATACACACACACATATATATATATAATGGAATGTTATTCAGCTTTTAAAAAAGAAGAAATTCCTGTCATTGTGATAATATGGATAAATCTGGAGGACATTAGGCTGAATGAAACAAGCCAGTCACGGAGAGACAAACACTGCAGGATTCTCCTCACATAAACAGAGCAAACTCATTAAAGCAGAAGGAGAATGGTGATTGCCAGGGACTGGGGAGTGGATGGGAAGGGAGAGTTGCTACTCAAAGGGCATAAACTTTTAGTTATGCCAGACAAATAAATCCTAGAGATCTTATCTTTAACATCGTGCCTATAGTTAACAATATTGTATTATACACTTAAAATTTGTTAAAGGACGGATCTTATGTTAAATCTTCTTATGTGCGAAGTCACTTGTTTCCGACTCTTTGAGACCCTATGGACTGTCGCTTGCCAGGCTCCTCTGTCCATGGGATTCTCCAGGCAAAAATAGTAGAGTGTGTTGCCATGCCCTCCTCCAAGGGATCTTCCCAACCCAGGGATCAAACCTGTGTCTCTTATGTCTCCTGTATTGGTAGATGGGTTCTTTACCACTAGTGCCACCTGGGAAGCCCAAATGTTCTTCCTACAATTCAAAAATAATCTCCTAGAGACAAAGATGGTCTAGATAAAGCTCTGTAATGATGAGAGGAGTGCTTCTCCAAAACACCCCTAAGACTCTCCCTTTCATTTAAAAGACACACATTGATCAGCCAAAGATCATTATTCTCATTATAGTAACACTTCACAATTGATAGGACTTTTAACAAAGTACAGGCATATCTTGTTTTATTGGGCTTTGCAGAACCGCATTTTTAACAAATTGAAAGTTTGTGGCAACTCTGCATTAAGCACGTCCATCAGGGCACTATCTTTCCAACTGCATTTTGTCACTTTATCTCTGTGTCACATTGTGGTAATTCTCAAAATATTTCAAATCCTCCACCAAGCAAAAAGATTATGACTAGTTGAAGGCTCAGGCAATGGTTGGCATCTTTTAGCTAAAGTATCTTTTATTTAATGTGCTTTTTTAGACATAACGCTATTGCCAGAGAAGGCAATGGCACCCCACTCCAGTACTCTTGCCTGGAAAATCCCATGGACGGAGGAGCCTGGTAGGCTGCAGTCCTTGGGGTCGCTAAGAGTCGGGCATGACTGAAGCGACTTAGCAGCAGCAGTAGCAGCAGCAGCAACGCTATTGCACATCTGATAGATTGCACTATAGTGTAAACATAACTTTCATGTGCACTGGGAAATAAAAACATTTGAGTGACTCACTTTATTGTGATATTTACTTTATTGCTATAGTCTGGAACCAAATCCACAGTATCTTCGAGGTATGCCTGTATAGCCACATAAACCATTCTATTTTATTCATCATTATTCTGTGAAGTGACCAGGGCTTAATTAGCTCATTTTGCATATGGGATATCTGTGGCTCAGAGCGAGGAAGCAGTGTGCCCACAATGACCTAGTGTTTGAGAGCTGTGGGGCCCACAGAGAGAATTCTATCCAATTGCCCCACTTTACAGATGAGAGAATTGAGATCCAGAGAAGTTAAGTGATATGTCCATGACCACACACTGTATTAGCGTCAGAGCTGGGACATAAACACAGCTTGTACAACTCAAAGCTGAAGCCATTCTCAGCCAACTGAGAATTGGCTCCAAAAGAGACAGTAACAGTAGAATTACCATCATGTCTGTGTGTTGTATGAATAAAAAGTTACCAAATGTCATTTTCCTTTGATTTGTGGAGTTTCAGAGACCAAGAATTCTCACATACTGTGTAACACCTAGAACATTCGAGGTACTTAAGTTGTGAAACTAAAAGAAGAGAGATGGTTTGAATATTCTTTCCAGCCAGGTAATCATGAGACCACCACCCCGCCACCCCACCCCAATCCTTGAGTTTTTTTCCATTCCCAATCATTGCCAAAAAGTTCAATTTTCTTTAAGAGCCTTAGAAATAGTCCTAAGAGGGAGACATGGGGTATTAAGAACAGTGAGAGTGAAGATACTTACCAGAATCCTCCCAGCAGGGATAAAACATTGAAATGTACAGAAGCATGACTCATCAGTGTCTGGATAAGGCCAGTTCCACTAGGCAGCAATGGGCACAGAAGAAGAACAGCTAGAACGGACAGCAGGCAGGCCATCTATTGGGCTGGACCAGGCTAGGTGGGGCAGAAGAATGATCTGTCCTGTTCAGGGAAATTTCACAGTGTCCTGAATACCTGAGCACTGAAGGCTGCTTTCTCCGGAACAAGGTTGTCATCCTAGGGACTCTGCATTACTGATCTAAGAGATCAATTCATAATGTAACATCTGGTTCTAGTGTTGCTCTGCCTTTCTCTTTAGCTGTGATATGGGAGGAGAAGCTGCTGGAGACTTGAAGAGAGAATCAAGTGCTTTGCCCAGGCTTCCCAGGTGAGGGTTACCCAGACTCCTGGCTGCTAATTTCTAAAGACAGCAGGTCCCTTAGCTTCCTTAAGGGATACATATGAGGCTTTCCCAAACTGATAACTTCTGATTCTGGAAACAAACACCCTGATCTATCAGTGTGGTGAGATTTCAAACTCTGGAGCCAGATGGAACTGGGTTGCAGAGGCTTGTGTGACTTTGGCTGAGTCATTCCCCCCTTTTTGTGTCCTCGTTTCCTATAGGTAAATGAGAGATCAATACGGCATCTGCCTCATGAGGATGCCATTGAGATAAAGGAAAGATTCTAGTATTTCCTGTGCGTGTATACCACGTGCATGATTTTTGCTGCTTGTACTATTATTAGCATAGTGTTTCTTTTTAAGCCGATTCACTTAGAAACACTTCTATTTAAAAATTAGATTTTTTAAATTAATTTTTATCACATGTAGTCACACTAGTCTCTCTTGCTTTGTAAAGAAGGAAATCATTTAAGAAATCAAGGAGGGGGGCAAAACCAATACAATATTGTAAAGTAATTAACCTCCAATTAAAATAAATAAATTTATATTAAAAAAAAGAAATCAAGGGGGAAACACCAATATCATTAGACCTCTAGCTAGTATTGTAGCCTGCCAAGGCTCTGAGTCTTCTTTGTTGAAAAGGGAGATTAGCGTGAGAGAGGCATTAAAGGAATGCTAGTGGAGAAGGCAATGGCACCCCACTCCAGTACTTTTGCCTGGAAAAATCCATGGATGGAGGAGCCTGGTAGGCTGCAGTCCATGGGGTCATGAAGAATCAGACACAACTGAACGACTTCACTTTCACTTTTCACTTTCATGCATTGGAGAAGGAAATGGCAACCCACTCCAGTGTTCTTGCCTGGAGAATCCCAGGGTCAGGAGAGCCTAGTGGGCTGCTGTCTATGGGGTCACACAGAGTCGGACACGACTGAAGCAACTTAGCAGCAGCAGCAGCAGCAGTACCTGCTTGGGACTTTTTCTTGCTGCAGTTGGGAAGGTGGGAAAGGGATTAATTCTCCCTTCAGGTGATTCAATGTCATCTAATATTGGGTCTAGGGATCTTTAAAATTATCTTTTCCATGGTGCCTTGGTTTGTCAGGCTGCTATAACAGAATACCACAGAGTGCGTGGCTTATAAACCACAGAAATTTCTCAGAGTTCTGGAGGCTGAGAAGCCTAAGATCATGGTGCCAGCAGATGTGGTGTGGTGGCTGGTGAGACCTCACTTCCTGGCTCATGACAGAGCCCTCTCATTGTGTCTTTATCCAATGGAAAGGGACTAGGAAGCTTTGTGGGGCCTTTTTTATAAGGGCACTAGTTTCATTCATGAGGTTTCCACCCTTGACCTAATCAATGTCAAAGCGCCTACCTTCTAACTCCTTCATCTTTTAAGGTTAGGATTTTAGCACAAGATTTGAAGTATGGGTACAATGGTCAGACCATAGCATCTTTTGTGACTGTATTTGTGGAAACATTGATGATGGACATCTTACACACTGCTTGATCTATAACATATACTCAACAATGTTTATTCTCTTTCTCTTACCCTGCTGTTCTCACTACTTTTTTTTAAAAAAATAAATAACTTATTTTAATTGGAGGCTAATTACTTTACAATATTGTGGTGGTTTTTGCCATACACTGACATGACTCAGTCATGGGTGCACATGTGTCCCCCATCCCGAAATACCCCTCCCACCTCTCTCCCCATCCCATCCCTCTGGATTGTCCCAATGCACTGGCTTTGAGTGCCCTGTTTCATGCATTGAACTTGGACTGGTCATCTATTTCACATATGGTAATATACATGTCTCAATGCTATTCTCTCAAATCATCCTACCCTCTTTTTAAGTAACTGTCAGAGGTTCAAATATGGTGGCAATATCTAACAATGAATATATTAAAAAAATCATATGTCAGGGCTGATTTGGTATGTGGCAGGTAAAACTTTGTTATCAGTTTAAAATTCAGGTCAGAACCCATCTGCTATAGGGTATTTTCAGGTCTGAATACATTATTAGAGGTCAAAATGTGTTGTAGCAGGAAAGGGAAAGAAATAAAAATTTTGAGTGCTTCCTATGTTTTGTTTGCATACATTGTATAATAATTGTTTACAGTTTTTCAAAATAGGAGGCATTGCCCTCATCTCTATTAGATAATACTGCTGCTGCTGGTACTGCTGCTAAGTCGCTTCAGTCGTGTCCGACTCTGTGTGACCCCATAGACAGCAGCCCACCAGGCTCCCACATCCCTGGGGTTCTCCCAGCAAGAACACTGGAGTGGGTTGCCATTTCCTTCTCCAATGCATGAAAGTGAAAAGTGAAAGTGAAGTCTCTCAGTTGTGTCTGACTCTTTGTGACCCCATGGACTGCAGCCTGCCAGGCTCCTCCATCCATGGGAGTTTCCAGGCAAGAGTACTGGAGTGGGGTGCCATTACCTTCTCCGATTAGATAATACTAATGGATATCAATTATGAAAAACTTGTTATATGATAATGTATTGGATATATCTTCCTTATTTTCTGTATTCTTGATGTTCTGACATCTTGGGTCTTGATGCTAGAGAGATGGCCCTTCTCAGGGTTGGCTAATTCCTAGAAATGGCCAACGGCTCTCTTTGAGTGTGCTTTTGATGTACAAACCAACTAGTAAAGAACCCATACTCTCTAATCATTTCCTTTATCAAACTCTCACACACAGAACCAATGTTTCCCCTGCCCTAAATCACCCCAGGGCAAAGAACTAGATAGCTAGGGACTGCCACTAGAGTCCAGAGCCCATCAAAATTATTCAAACCATCCAGCTTTAAAGTTAATCAACAAGCATCCCCTGCCTCACCCTTTCTTTCCTGCTAGCACCCCAATGGAGGCCCTGAGCCACACTCTGCCCTAACCCACCTCTGCCTCCTGGCTGAACCTGGTGCTTCCCTGTGTTGGCCTGGCTCCTGTGAAGGATCCCTCCTTCTAGGGATCTGTGAGTATGAACTTCTTCCCTCATGACAGTCACTTCCATGTCTGCGTGTCTAACCATATCTCATTCAAACAAATCCTGGGAATGAATTTTAGAATGGATGGCACTCTGCTAAGGATAGTTTTGTTTTAAAATCTCCACCCATGTCTTCCTTTCTCGAGTAAACCCCAAAATAAGAGTAACAAGGCTTCCCGGGGTCCAACCCTGGCTGCCTCTTGCACTGCCCTTCCCTTTACTCAGTCCAGACACTCTGGTCCTTACTTTCCTCCATGATTGTGCCAAACTCTGTTTTGTCTCCGGACCTTTGTACCTGCTGTTGCCCCTGGTCAATCAATATTCAACTTTGGTTCAGGCCTCCCTTTCTGTGTCTAGAGCAGCTCTACTTTGATCACTGCTTAATGTTATTTTCTTATTTCAATTATCTCTGTATCATCTCTTCATTCTCACTCCAGTGTGAGCTCCACAAGGACAGGGATCTTGCCTATCTTGTCACCACCAGACCCTGACAGGCATTTAGAAGGTTCTCAGCAACTACTCATTGAATATATGACTTACATAATTTCATCTATACCTCTTTAACAGGTTGGTAAAATTATCTTCTCCATTTTACAGATGAGGAAACAGCTTCAGAGAGCTTATCAGTGATTTATTTGAGGTTACACAGCCAGTAGGTGGCAACCCAAGATTTGAATACGAATAGTCTGACTCTTGAACCATCATACTGAGGGCCCAAGAAGCGAGCATTGTGCTTAAGATCACCTAGTAAGAAGGATTCCAGACCAGCTCTGCCTGGCCCCAAACTTCCTACTGTAGACACTTGATCATGTTTTTTGTTGTTGTTTTTTCTTTTTAAAATAAGATAGTTTGAGATATCAAACACCCTCTTCCAACAACACAAGAGATGACTCTACAGTTGGACATCATCAGATGGTTGATATCAAAATCAGATTGATTATATTCTTTGCAGCTGAAGTTGGAGAAACTGTCTATGGTCAGCAAAAATAAGACTGGGAGCTGACTATGGCTCAGATCATGAATTGTTTATTGCCAAATTCAGACTTAATTGAAGAAAGTAGGGAAAACCACTAGACCACTCAGGTATGAAATAAATCAAATCCCTTATGATTATACAGTAGAAGTGACAAATAGATTCAAGGGATTAGATCTGATAGACAGACTACCTGAAGAACCATGGATGGAGGTTCATAACACTGTATAGGAGGCAGAGATCAAAATCATCTCTAAGAAAAAGAAATGCAAAAAGGAAAAATGGTCGTCTGAGGAGGACTTACAAGCAGCTGAGAAAATAAGAGAAGGGAAAGGCAAAGGAAAAATATACCTATCTGAATGCAGAGTTCCAGAGACTAGCAAGGAGAAATAAGAAAGCCTTCCTAAGTGAACAGTGCAAAAAAATAGAGAAAAAAAAATAGAATGGGAAAGATAAGAGATCTCTTCAAGAAAATCAGAGATACTGAGGGAACATTTCATGCAAAGATGGGAAGGATAAAGGACAAAAATGGTATGGACCTAACAGACGCAGAAGATATTAAGAAGAGGTGGCAAGGATCACAGAACTATACAGAAAAGATCTTAATGACCCAGATAACCATAATGGTGTAATTACTCACCTAAAGCCAGGCATCCTGGAGTGTGAAGCCAAGTGGGCCTTAGGAAGCTACAAACAAAGCTAGTGGAGATGATGGAATTCCAGCTGAGCTATTTCAAATTCTAAAAGATAATGTTGTTAAAGTGCTGCATTCAATATGCCAACAAATTTGGAAAACTCAGCAGTGGCCACAGGACTGGAAAAGGTCAGTTTTCATTCCACTTTCAAAGAAAAGCAATGCCAAAGAATGTGCAAATTACAGCACAATTGCACTCATTTCATATGCTAGCAAGATCATGCTCAAAATCCTCAAAGCTAGGCTTCAGCAGTACATGAACCAAGAACTTCCAGATGTACAAGCTAGATTCAGAAAAGGCAGAGGAACAAGAGATCAAATTGCCAACATCTGTTGGATCATAGTAAAAGCAAGAGAATTCCAGAAAAACATCTACTTCTTCTTGATTGACTACACTAAAGCCTTTGACTATGTGGATCACAACAAACTGTGGAAAATTCTTCAAGAGATGGGAATTCCAGGCCATCTTACCTGCCTCCTGAGAAATCTGTATGCAGGTCAAGAAGCAACAGTTAGAACTGGACATGAAACAACAGACTGGTTCCAAATTGGGAAAGGAATATGTCAAGGCTGTATATTGTCACCCTGCTTATTTAACTTATATGCAGAGTACTTCTTATGAAATGCTGGGCTGGATGAAGCACAAGCTGGAATCAAGATTGCCAGGAAAAATATCAATAACCTAGATATGCAGATGACACCACCCTTATGGCAGAAAGTGAAGAGGAACTAAAGAGCCTCTTGATGAAGGTGAAAGAGAAGAGGGAAAAAGTTCGTTTAAAACTCAACATTCAAAACACTAATATAATAGCATATGGTTCCATTACTTCATGGCAAATAGATAGGGAAATAATGGAAACAGTGACAGACTTAATTTTCTTGGGCTCCAAGATCACTGCAGATGGTGACTGCGGCCATGAAATTAAAAGACCCTTGTTCCTTGGAAGAAAAGGTATGACCAGCCTAGACAGTATATTAAAAAGCAGAGACATTACTTTGCCAACAAAGGTCTATATAGTCAAAGCTATGGTTTTTTCAGTAGTCATGTATGGATGTAGATGTGGACCATAAAGAAGACTGAGTGCTGAAGAACTGATACTTTCAAGAACTGATGCTTTCAAATGGATGCTTTCCTCCAACTGTTGTTGGAAGAGACTCTTGAGAGTCCCTTGGACTGCAAGGAGATCAAACCAGTCAGTCTTAAAGGAGATCAACTGCAAATATTCTTTGGAAGGACTGATGCTAAAGCTGAAACTCCCAATACTTTGGCCCCCTGATGCAAAGAACAGACTCATTGGAAAAGACCCTGATGCTGGGAAAGATTGAAAGTGGGAGGGGAGGGGGATGACAGAGGATGAGATGGCTGAATGGACATGAGTTTGAGCAAGCTCTAGGAGAAGGGAAGCCTGGTGTGCTGCAGTCCATGTGGTCACAAAGAGTTAGACAGCACTGAGAGGCTCAACAAGTTTAAGACTTCATAGCCCTGATTGCCCAAATGCTTGAGGTGAGTTTGTACCCATGTTGGCTGATGGAGAGGAGGCTGAACTGTAACAATTGGCAACATCTCAAGGATTTTTGGCAACAAAGGTGCATAATATTCTGAAACTTTCAATATGCGATTTTTTGTCTATTCACCAAGCAATTCTACAATACCAGTTGGGTGTCCTACAATTGAACTCAATTCTGACACCACCTACTTGGAGACAATGTCAGGTCCCACAGGTTATGGGCTCAGTCCCACAAGGATATCCCCACTCCTATTCTGTCCTATTTCAGATGTCTATTGGTCATCCAGGTTGTTACCTGTACTTCTGACCAACTGACTATAGATCAGAGTTTCCAACAACCCCCTTTTCAGGCTCAATTAATTTGCTAGGGTGACTCACAAAAATCAGAGAAACATTTTACTTAGTAGATTGCCAGTTTATTATAAGAGAATAACTCAGGAATAGCCAGGTAGAAGAAATACAAAGAGCAAGGTATGGGGAGAGGGAAGATGGAGCTCAGTACCTCCACATGTTTGCCAACATGGCAGCACTCTGGACATCGTTCTTTTGGGTTTTTATTGGAGGCTTCCTTACGTAATCATGATTGGTTAAGCCATTGGCCACTGGCTATTGATTCAGTCTCTAGCACCTCTCTCCTCCTGCTATGGGACTGAAAGTTCCAACCTTCTAATCATGGAATTGGTTCCTTGGACTACCAGCCCTCATCTGGGTGTGGTCCAAAACTCACCTCATTTACATAACAGAAGACACCAAAATCACTCCCAACACTTAGGAAATTCTAAATATTTTAGGAGCTCTGTGCCAGAAATAATAGGACAGAGACAAATACATATGTCTTATTAAAATTCACAATATCACAATGCACAAGGCAAATCTAATAATGAATGAGGTGATTTCATAGCCATCCTTGGAGAGTGTATCCCCAGAGGCTGGCTGCATATCTGTAGATGGAGTGTCACCCATCTGGCAAGTCTTACCTTCTCCTGCTCTCCACTGCCAGATCTAGACCTTGCTGCCTCCTTCTTCTCACAGTCCTATAGCCTCAGTTCATCAATGTGTTCCCCACTTTTCTTGAAAAAGCACAAAGAGCTCTTCACAACCTGTGTTTAGTTTATCCCCAAGTTCTCTGTCCCAACCTTGGACCCAAACAACCTTTGTCATGTAATTACACCCGTTTCTTTGAAACTAAATGAAACCTAATTGGATTTGGATCCCAGCACCCTGCTTATTGGAGAAGGCAATGGCACCCCACTCTAGTACTCTTGCCTGGAAAATCCCACGGACGGCGGAGCCAGGTAGGCTGCAGTCCATGGGGTTGCTGGGAGTCAGACACGACTGAGTGACTTCACTTTCACTTTTCACTTTCATGCATTGGAGAAAGAAATGGCAACCCACTCCAGTGTTCTTGCCTGGAGAATCCCAGGGATTGGGGAGCCTGGTGGGCTGCAGTCTATGGGGTTGCACAGAGTCAGACACGACTGGAGCGACTTAGCAGCAGTAGCAGCACCCTGCTTATTAACTGTAACAATAGAGTTTGACAAATAATTTGACCTCTTTAAACCTGTTTCCTCATTTACATAAATGGAGATAGTATTTTCCCACCTTGTAAAATTAAGGGAAATATTAAATCATACACACAGTATTTGTTGATTCAATGAATCTGATTTCATCCAACAACACTTTCAGATGGATGCAATTATCATGTCCATTTTAAGGATGTGGAAACAGGCTCAAAGAGAATATTATGTAAGTACGTGCCCAAGATCTGGGCTGGTAAGAGCTTAAAAACTATTTGAACATAGATGGTCTGACTCAGGAGTCTGCACTCTGAGTCATGTTCTAAATGTCCCAGGAAGTTACATAGGTATGTTTGTAAGCTACAAATGCTAGTTTCTTTTCTTCTACTTTATTACATATCTGCAAAATGGAATTAATAATAGTATCTACTTTATGCATTTGTTACAAGAATTAAACATGAAATATTTCAAAGGAAATACCTGAAACGCTTAGTACAGTATCTGAAATGTAGTAAGTGTACAATAAATCTTATTAGTAATAATAAGACATCAGCTATCATAATAAGATACAGATATCATTATGGCTAATTTTATCAGGCATTTCACTGCAAATAATAGAAAATCTGATTCAAATGGTTAAAACATAATAGAAATTAATTTTCTCCCATGAAAACAAAGCTGATACAGAGCTCCCAGGTCTGTTAAATCAGTACTTTCTTGAGTGACATCATCAATGGCCCAGATGTCTTTGTCATTTGCTCTGCTGTCTTTGATGTTTCATCTTTCCTTTCTGGTTTGTTCTTCTCATGCTTGCAAGATGGTGGCAACTATTCATGCTGTGCATATTACACAAAAGATGGGCCATTTCTTCCCCTATGCATCTTTATTATTTCATGAAGAAAAGCTTTTTTAAAAGGTCCCCTAGTCTCTGAGATGGAGAAGGCAATGGGACCCCACTCCAGTACTCTTGCCTGGAAACTCCCATGGACGGAGGAGCCTGGTAGGCTGCAGTCCATGGGGTCTCTAGGAGTTGGACACGACTGAGCGACTTCACTTTCACTTTTCACTTTCATCCATTGGAGAAGGAAATGGCAACCCACTCCAGTGTTCTTGCCTGGAGAATCCCAGGAATGGCAGAGCCTGGTGGGCTGCTGTCTATGGGGTTGCAAGAGTTGGACATGACTGGAACGACTTAGCAGCAGTAGCAGCAGCAGTCTTTGAGACTTTTCAGATTTTCATGGGCAGGATTATCTTGCCATTCCACACTTCAATCAGTCACTAGAACTGCAAAAGAATGAGTGGTAGGGCTTCATACTGTTAGGGAGAAAGAAAGTTCAGTCACTCAGTTGTGTCCAACTCTTTGCGACCCCATGGACTGCAGCACGCCAGGCTTCCCTGTCTATCACCAACTACTGGAGCTTGCTCAGACTCATGTCTATCGAGTTGGTGATGCCATCCAACTATCTCATCTTCTGTCATCCCCTTCTCCTCCTGCCTTCGATCTTTCCCAGCATCAGGGTCTTTTCCAATGAGTCAGTTGTTTACATCAGGTGACCAAGTATTGGAGTTTCAGCTTCAGCATCAGTCCTTCCAATGAATATTTCGGACTGATTTCCTTTAGGTTTGTCTGGTTTGATCTTTTTGCAGTTGAAGGGACTGTTAGGGAACTGTTGATCAAAACCACCCACCTTGTCCAGGCCTGCTTGCCTGAGTTGCCTGAATTATAAGGAACATAGTGCTACCATCAACACCTAACTGGGATAATTTGGGAGGGATCAAAAGAGAGAGGAGATGACCAATCTCCCAGAGTCCTTCTTGCTGGAGTCAATCTTGGTTGAGAGATGGGCTTGCCACCAGGGAGTCTTCATGAAAAGCTAACAACAGGATTGTTTACTGAGTGAACTGGTGAATATGATTATAATTTTTATGGGTTTCATCTTGGAGTATTACTGGTTTTGAATTGTGTCTTCCAAATATGGGGAAACTTTCCCCCTCAAGTTACTTATGACTTACAGCACTTTGGTAAATGACACCACTGTGAATAAAATTGAAAATTTTCTCTTTTCTTTCTACTTGATCTTTCCAGAGATTGGAAACTCTTAGGTTCCCAGCAGCATTATAAGATAAATTAAGTAAGGACGGCCACCCTCTAATAGGTGCAGGAGTCTGAAGATATGTTGTGGATCACAAAAAGGGAGGAATTCACTTAAATCTGCAAGGCAAAATTGGTGCAAACCCCTGACATGGCTTTCCTGCTCGTAAGGGATCTTTTATCAATTAATCAGACAGTTTGCAGACAAATTAGTCTTGATTTGACCATATTTTATAAAATCAAAACATAATTTCAGACAGAAAGAGACACGTCAATGGATGGTGGTGGTTTAGTCACATAATTGTGTCCAACTCTTGTGACCCCATGGCCTGTAGCCTGCCAGGCTCCTCTGCCCATGGGATTCTCCAGGCAAGAATACTGAAGTGGGTTGCCATGTCCTTCTCCAGAGGATCTTCCTGACCCAGGGACTGAACCCGGGTCTCCCACATTGGAGGCAGACTCTTTACTGACTGAGCCAACAGGGAAACCCCAGTGGGCTTCATTTCAGTTCAGTTCAGTCGCTCAGTCATGTCCAACTCTTTGTGACCCCATGAACCACAGCAGGCCAGGCCTCCCTGTCCATCACCAACTCCAAGAGTCCACCTAAACCCATGTCCATTGAGTCGGTAATGTCATCCAACCATCTCATCCTCTGTCGTCCCCTTCTCCTCCTGCCTTCAATTTTTCCCAGCATCAGAGTCTTTTCTGGATATCAAATTCTAATTCTGTTTTTTGGTGTCTCTATTTACTGACTCACTTCCCAGATAGTTCTTTGTTGTTGGGTTATATTGTAAACTTTAATTGAATTATTAAAAGGGCACTCTAAATTTGTTTCTGAAGCTTAACTCAGTAATCTATCTTTGGATGAAGATCAGATGCTTCATGATCTGCAACCAGGAGATTAACATTAGGCTATGGTCATTTAAATTTAAAGTCTCCCTTATGTTGGGAACAATCAAACTGTATAGGAATAGCCAGACTAGTAGCACTAGGAAATTGGGCTGGGTGCTTTATGGACAATACCAATATGTAATTTTCCTTAAATACAAAAATTGGTACAGAATAGACTGTCAGATGACCTGGAATATAGTGGGGTATAGCCATGGAAGTTCTGGACTTAAATTCTTGCTTATGACCTTACTAATACTCCTATCTGTGTTATTTTTCATATTGCCTGTTTTACAAAATTGTTGTTTCTTGCATTACCAAGTGTGTGACTGAGCCTCCAACAAACCGATGATATACCAATAAACTGAGATCAATAATTGTAATAGTGAGAGTCCCTTGGACTGCAAGGAGATCCAACCAGTCCATTCTGAAGGAGATCAGCCCTGGGGTTTCTTTGGAAGGAATGATGCTATAGCTGAAACTCCAGTATTTTGGCCACCTCATGTGAAGAGTTGACTTCTGGAAAAGACTCTGATGCTGGGAGGGATTGGGGGCAGGAGGAGAAGGGGACGACAGAAGATGAGATGGCTGGACGGCATCACTGACTCAATGGATGTGAGTCTGAGTGAACTCCGGGAGTTGGTGATGGACAGGTAGGCCTGGCCTGGTGCGGTTTATGGGGTCACAAAGAGTCGGACATGACTGAGTGACTGAACTGAACTCTAGATACAGGAATAAGCAACAAGAGGAAATATTTCCTAGACTCGTAAGACAGGTGGTCCAGAAACTTTTGGCCTCTTGAATTCTCCCAGTTAATTTTCAGTGACAGCACCATGTTCCTTGCAGGAACCTCCTGTTGTGAGACAACCAAGGTAAATCAGCCTGGCTAAGGCAAGTAGTTTTGGTCAACAGTTCTCTAATAACTGCCCCCCTTCCCTCAACCCTGAGAGACTTCACTTCAGATACATCTTGGGAACTGTGGTAGACATCTCTTTCTTCTGTAACTACTTTCTTCTGGGAGTGGGTGCTGTCCTGTCTAATAGAGTAGAAGACTCTCCCCACCTGATCTAAATTAAGGTATTAGATTTACGTTCTGAAAGGGGTCCCTCTTCTTGCAACAGTACTACAACACTGATGATCCAACCCTACTCTCAACCTGGGTGACACGGGCAAGTTATTTCTCTAAATCTCAAATTTTGTTTCCTGTGAAATGGAGATACCATTGACTGATCAGCACAGTGAGGTTAAGTAAGGTAATGTAAATAGTGAATAATCAGTCTTTATCCCCTTACTCAATCTGTTAGCACAGAATATTAAAATGATACCAGCTGTTCAAAAGTTGATTTTAAGGACGTGACCCATCCTTTATAGGTTGTGAGACTGGCTATATTGCTATATTTTAATTTTTCTTGGAATTTCAGTGAGGATATTGATAACTATGATAATAATACTTGCTATCTTTTATTATGTGCTTACCAAGTATCAGGCACCATAGTCGATACTTTATCTGCATTAATCAACCTAGTTCTCCTGACAACCTGTATTACCTAGGCATTGACTACATTTTACAGATGAAATATATTAAGTAACATGACAAGATCAAATAACTAGTAAGTTGTGGAACCAAGAATTGAAGTCTGATTTGTCTGTATTAAAAGCTCCATATTTTTAGTGCCCATGTGATAGTGTCTTTATTTCCTATAAAATGGATATCAGTTTTCTCATATAAAAATGGATGTAACAAGATATTACCTTGCCCACTTCAAGGGTTTAGAGGAGAATCAAAGAAGATTGGGTGTGAAAAGCCCAATGAAAACTCTAAATTACAAGTGATCACTTTTGTTAGTATGGATAACAATTGGTAATAGACACAAGAAAAAATCCAGTACCTTCACAAGAAACACAGTCCAGGACCCTCAGGTTGTGCCCACTGATGCTGAACTATCACCATCTACTTAATAAAGGAGTCTGAATCCTTAGTCCATTCTTTCTTCCCCACATCCCCGGGTTGAAGTATTTATATGCTTCATTCTGTTTCATAAGCCCTGGGATCCTACCTCTTCTTCCAAGGTGATAGCTAGATAACATGATAAATTAATTGGTTCCCAGGGGCAGAAGCAGAAGATATTAAGAAGAGGTGGCAAGAATACATGGAAGAACTGTACAAAAAAGAGCTTCACGACCCAGATTATCATGATGGTGTGATCACTGACCTAGAGCCAGACATCCTGGAATGTGAAGTCAAGTGGGCCTTAGAAAGCATCACTACGAACAAAGCTAGTGGAGGTGATGGAATTCCAGCTGAGCTATTCCACGTCCTGAAAGATGATGCTGTGAAAGTGCTGCACTCAATATGCCAGCAAATCTGGAAAACTCAGCAGTGGCTACAGGACTGGAAAATGTCAGTTTTCATTCCAATCCCAAAGAAAGGCAATGCCAACGAATGCTCAAACGACCACACAATTGCACTCATCTCACATGTTAGTAAAGCAATGCTCAAAATTCTCCAAGCCAGGCTTCAGCAATACATGAACCGTGAACTTCCTGATGTTTAAGCTGGTTTTAGAAAAGGCAGAGGAACCAGAGATCAAATTGCCAACATCCGCTGGATCATGGGAAAAGCAAGAGAGTTCCAGAAAAACATCTATTTCTGCTTTATTGACTATGCCAAAGCCTTTGACTGTGTGGATCACAAGCAACTGTGGAAAATTCTGAAAGAGATGGGAATACCAGACCACCTGATCTGCCTCTTGAGAAATTTGTATGCAGGTCAGGAAGCAACAGTTAAAACTGGACCTGGAACAACAGACTGGTTCCAAATAGGAAAAGGAGTCCGTCAAGGCTGTATATTGTCACCCTGTTTATTTAACTTCTATGCAGATTACATCATGAGAAATGCTGGACTGGAAGAAACACAAGCTGGAATCAAGATTACCGGGAGAAATATCAGTAACCTCAGATATGCAGATGACACCACCCTTATGGCAGAAAGTGAAGAGGAACTCAAAAACCTCTTGATGAAAGTGAGAGAGGAGAGTGAAAAAGTTGGCTTAAAGCTCAACATTCAGAAAACGAAGATCATGTTATCCTGTCCCATCAGATCAGATCAGTCGCTCAGTCGTGTCCGACTCTTTGCGACCCCATGAACTGCAGCACGCCAGGCCTCCCTATCCATCACCAGCTCTCGGAGGTCACCCAGACTCACATTCATCGAGTCAGTGATGCCATCCAGCCATCTCATCCTCTGTCGTCCCCTTCTCCTCCTGCCCTCAATCCCTCCCAGCATCACTTCATGGGAAATAGATGGGGAAACAGTGGAAACAGTGTCAGACTTTATATTTTTGGACTCCAACATCACTGCAGATGGTGACTGCAGCCATGAAATTAAAAGACACTTACTTCTTGGAAGGAAAGTTATGACCAATCTAGATAGCATATTTAAAAGCAGAGACATTACTTTGCCAGCAAAGGTCCGTCTAGTCAAGGCTATGGTTTTTCCTGTGGTCATGTATGGATGTGAGAGCTGGACTGTGAAGAAGGCTGAGCGCCGAAGAATTGATGCTTTTGAACTGTGGTGTTGGAGAAGACTCTTGAGAGTCCCTTGGACTGCAAGGAGATCTAACGAGTTCATTCTGAAGGAGATCAGCCCTGGGATTTCTTTGGAATGAATGATGCTAAACGAATTAAAATGATGACTAAAATGATGCTAAAATGAATTAAATGACTTAAAATGATGCTAAAGCTGAAACTCCAGTACTTTGGCCATCTCGTGTGAAGAGCTGACTCATTGGAAAAGACTCTGATGCTGGGAGGGGTTGGAGGCAGGAGGAGAAGGGGATGACAGAGGATGAGATGGTTGGATGGCATCACTGACTTGATGGACGTGAGTCTGAGTGAACTCCGGGAGTTGGTGATGGACAGGGAGGCCTGGCAGGGAAGGCAATGGCACCCCACCCCAGTACTTTTGCCTGGAAAATCCCATGGACGGAGGAGCCTGGTAGGCTCCAGTCCGTGGGGTCGCTAAGAGTCGGACACGACTGAGCGACTTCACTTTGACTTTTCACTTTCATGCATTGGAAAAGGAAATGGCAACCCACTCCAGTGTTCTTGCCTGGAGAATCCCAGGGACGGGGGAGCCTGGTGAGCTTCCGTCTATGGGGTCGCACAGAGTCGGACACGACTGAAGCAACTTAACAGCAGCAGCAGCAGCAGGGGCTAAAGGGAAAATGGAAAATGAAATGGAAGGTGCTGGAAGCACTGTCATCTCAATCCTTCCTCTTTCCCGTTTTCCATGTTATTCTCCTTATCTTCCCCTTCCCCCTCAAGATGCACATTTTGGTAATAGCTTCTGGGAAAAGGCCTTCAGTTCTCCCATGTCACATTCCTTTACTGCAATGACTGTGCTGGGAGCACTTTTGTTTCCCAGGGTACACATGGCAACAACTGGAGATATTTTTGGTTGTTGCAAATGGGACATGGAGCACTGCTCCTGGCATCTAGTGGGTAGAGAGACCAGGGGTGCTATCCAACATCCTACTGTGCACAGGGCAGTCCCCTACAACAAAGGCTTATTTGGCAACTAACATCAGTAGAGCTGCAGCAGAGAAACCCTGCCTTGCTATGATCAGATTCCGTAAGTATTCTTAACTAGGGAAAATACATTTAGTGGGAGAAGAATAGCCAAGCCTTGCTTTGATTCAATGTTTTTTAAGTGTTTCACAAGCATCAAAACTCTCTTGTTAAAAGATCCCACCCTCTAGGCCTAGGTTTAAGAAATTGGTCAAAAGGGAAGAAAATTCTCAGGAATAACAAGAGTCCTTCCCTAAGACTTTGCTTTTTTACTTTTTGGCCACGCTGGGCAGCTTGCAAGATCTTAGTTCCTTGACCAGGGATTGAATCTGGGCCCTGGCAGTGAAAGCATTGAGTCCTAATCACTGGACTGCAAGAGATTTCCCAAGATATTTTTTTCTCAAATGAGAGGCAGAGGAAAAAATATTTTTCCACTCTGGTCCAGGGCTCTTAGGATGTAAACTCAGAGAAAGCCCAGACAGGAGATCATGAAATTGGTGTTCAGAAAGAAGTGCAAGAGACAGAGATGGAAGGTAAGTTGATAGAATTGGAGACACCTATTCTACTCATTTTTTAGCACCAGGCCTGACCTTCCTATTGTTTAACTTAAAAAAGTTCAAACTGAGTATTTGTTATTTGCAATCAAAGAGTTCTGATTTAGCCATGCTTAAGGAAGGTTTCTAGAGAGACAAAGGAGAATTTTCTGGGTGCTAGGCACATTGTGCCTTACCTGGGTGGAATTTGATTAGGAAGAAGTAAAATATGACAGATAGATCTTCTTGGCATTTGGAGTTTTTAGAGAGGAAATGAAAAATGAAGTTTTTGGATATTCTAAATAATGTACATATGAAGAAGATATTTTATTTTAAAATTTCCAAAATTTTTATTAGTTCCAAGTATTTTTTCTCTTCTTATAATGATGATTTATCTATTTTTCTCCAACCATTAAACCTTGTTTAGAAAACACAATAGAAAAAGGAAAAACTTATATTTATATTTTATTTATTGTGTTCTTTCTTCCTTTTTGATGGTCCACTAAAAAAAAGTATTACCTTTCTGTTCAGAGAGCCTTCTTTAGCCACTCTTTAGGCTTCTGGTGACAAATTCTCTTATTTTTTTCACCTGAGGATATACTGATTTCCTCTTTATTCCTAAAGGACATTTTCACTGAGTATAGGACTCTGGACTGACAGTTCTTTCTTTCAGCACCTGAACATATTGTGCCATTTCCTTTCGTCTTCCATGGTTTCTGATAGTAAATCTGATGTTATTTGAACTTTTTCTTCCCTATTGGTAAGGTGTCATTTTTCTTTTACTGGCTGTTCTCAAAATTTTTTATTTGTTTTTCTTTAGTTTCCAGAAGGTTGTTCATGATGTGTGATTCTCTTTGGGTTTGGGAGTAGCTTAACTTCTTGAATCTGAAGATCTCTTTTTCTTGCCAAATTTGGGAAGTCTTTGCCATTATTTCTTTGAGTATTTTTTCAAACTCAACCTCTTTCTCCTTTCTGGATTCTAATGACTTGAGTCTTAGATCTTTTAGAGCCCCATAGGTCCATGAGGCTTTTTTCACTTTTCTTTTTTTCAGCATATTATCTCTATTATTTAGATTGAGTTGAGTTCAGTTCAGTCACTCAGTCATGTCCGACTCTGCGACCCCATGAACCGCAGCACACCAGGCCTTCCTGTCCATCACCATCTCCCAGAGTTCACCCAAACCCATGTCCATCGGGTCGGTGATGACATCCAACCATCTCATCCTCTGTCGTCCCCTTCTCCTCCTGCCCTCCATCGTTCCCAGCATCAGGGTCTTTTCCAATGAGTCAGCTCTTTGTATCAGGTGCCCAAAGAATTGGAGTTTCAGCCTCAGCATCAGTCCTTCCAATGAACACCCAGGGCTGATCTCCTTTAGGATGGACTGGTTGGATCTCCTTGCAGTCCAAGGGACTCTCAAGAGTCTTCTCCAACACCACAGTTCAAAAGCATCCATTCTTCGGCGCTCAGCTTTCTTCACAGTCCAACTCTCACATCCATACATGATCACAGGAAAAACCATAGCCTTCACTAGACGGACTTTGTTGGCAAAGTAATGACTCTGCTTTTGAATGTGCTATCTAGGTTGGTCATAACTTTCCTTTCAAGGAGTAAGCGTCTTTTAATTTCATGGCTGCAATCACCATCTGCAGTGATTTTGGAGCCCAGAAAAATAAAGTCAGCCACTGTTTTCCTGTTTCCCCATCTATTTGCCATGAAGTGATTGAGTAATTGCTATTATTCTGAGTAATTGCTATTATTCTATCTTCCAGTCAACTGATTATTTCCTATCTCCCATCCATTATGTTTCTGATCACATTCACTGACTTAAAAATTTTTTTTATTGTATTTTTCATTTTTTAAAATATCATTTGGTTTTTTTCATATCTTCTACATGTTTCTGACAGTTTCTATCGTATTTCTATAAATAGTTGCTACTTATTAATGGAGATTTTCAATCTTTTTATTTGTCTCATGTATTTGTAATTGCTCATTAAAGCAGTTTTACAATGGTTGCTTTAAATTTCTTGTCAGGTCATTTTAGCATCTCTGATGTCTTGGTGTTGGCATCTATTAATTGCATTTTTCATTTGATTTAAGATGTTCTCAGTTGTATTTTTTTCCTAACTTCAATTTTAAAAATTTTTGATTGGAAGATAATTGCTTTACAGTGTTGTTTTAGTTTTTGCTGAACAACATGAATCAGCTATAAGTATATCCCCTCCCTCTGGAGCTTCCCTTTCAACCCCTCATCCCACCCCTCTATGTCATCAGAGTACCAAGCTGAGCTCCCTGTGTTATTACACATGGTAATGTGTATATGTCAATACTATTCTCTCAATTTGCCCACTGTCTCCTCTAAATATATTCACTACATCTGTGTCTCTATTCTTGCCCTGCAAATAAGTTCATCAGTACCATTTTCTAGATTCCATATATATGCATTAATATACAATATTTATTTTTCTCTTTCTGACTGACTTCACTCTGTGTGATAGACTCTAGGTTTATCCAACTCACTACAACTGAATCAATTTAATTCCTTTTTATGGCTAATATTCCATTGTATATATGTACCAAAACTTCTTTATTCATTCATCTATCAATGAATGAATGTCCCTTTCCCAACTGGGACTCCTGATGTGCTGTGACAAGGGACTTCCCAGAGCTGTTTAAGTTTGGATGCTGGTCAAAACCCAGTTTGGTGATGTACTCTCTGCTCTTTCTATTTCTCTTTTCTTTTAATGTTAGTATACTGAAAGTAAGATAGGCTATTGTAAATTGTGCTGCTGTGAACATTAGGGTACATGTGTTGTTTTGCATTATGGTTTCCTCAGTGTGTATGCCCCAGTAGTGAGGTTGTTGGGTCATAAGGTAGTTTTATTCCTAGTCTTTTAAGGAATCTCCATACCATTCTGCCTAGTGACTATATCAATTTACATTCCCACCAACAGTGTGAGAGGGTTCACCTTTCTCCATAATCTCTCCAGCATTTATTGTTTGTAGATTTTTTGATAATGGCCTCTGACTGGTGTGAGGTGATAACTCATTCTAGTTTTGATTTGCATTTCTATAATAATGAGCAATGCTGAATATCTTTTCATGTGTTTGTTTGCCATCTGTATGTCGTCTTCTTCCGAGAAATGTCTGGTCTGCTCTTTTTTTTTTTGAATTGGGTTGCTTGTTTATTTGATATTGAGCTGCATGGGCTGCTTATATATTTTGGAGATTAATCTTTTGTCAGTTGCTTTGTTTGCAATTATTTTCTCCCATTCTGAGAGTTGTCTTTTCATCCTGTTTATAGTTCAGATCAGTCGCTTATTCGTGTCCGACTCTTTGAGATCCCATGAATCACAGCACACCAGGCCTCCCTGTCCATCACCAACTCCTGGAGTTCATGCAAACTCACATCCATCTAGTAAGTGATGCCATCCAACCATCTCATCCTCTGTTGTCCCCTTCTCCTCTTGCCCCCAATCCCTCCCAGCATCAGAGTCTTTTCCAGAAGTCAACTCTTCACATGAGGTGGCCAAAGTACTGGAGTTTCAGCTTTAGCATCATTTCTTCCAAAGAAATCCCAGGGCTGATCTCCTTCAGAATGGACTGGTTGGATCTCCTTGCAGTCCAAGGGACTCTCAAGAGTCTTCTCCAACACCACAGTTCAAAAGCATCAATTCTTTGGTGCTCAGCCTTCTTCATAGTCCAACTCTCACATCCATACATGACCACAGGAAAAACCATAGCCTTGACTGGACAAACCTTTGTTGGCAAAGTAATGTCCCTGCTTTTGAATATATTATCTAGGTTGGTCATAACTTTTCTTCCAAGGAGTAAGCGTCTTTTAATTTCATGGCTGCAGTCACCATCTGCAGTGATTTTGGAGCCCAGAAAAATAAAGTCTGACACTGTTTCCCCATCTATTTCCCATGAAGTGATGGGACCAGATGCCATGATCTTCGTTTTCTGAATGTTGAGCTTTAAGCCAGCTTTTTCACTCTCCTCTTTCATTTTCATCAAGAGCTTTTGAGTTCCTCTTCACTTTCTGCCATAAGAGTGGTGTCATCTGCATGTCTGAGGTTATTGGTATTTCTCCCAGCAATCTTGATTCCAGCTTGTGCTTCTTCCATCCCAGCATTTCTCATAATGTACTCTGCATATAAGTTAAATAAACATGGTGACAATATACAGCCTTGAGTACTCCTTTTCCTATTTGGAACCAGTCTGTTGTTCCATGTCCAGTTCTAACTGTTGCTTCCTGACCTGCATACAAATTTCTCAAGAGGCAGATCAGGTGGTCTGTTATTCCCATCTCTTTCAGAATTTTCCACAGTTTATTGTGATCCACACAGTCAAAGGCTTTGGCATAGTCAATAAAGCAGAAATAGATGTTTTTCTGGAACTCTCTTGCTTTTCCCATGATCCAGCAGATGTTGGCAATTTGATCTCTGGTTCCTCTGCCTTTTCTAAAACCAGCTTGAACATCAGGAAGTTCATGGTTCATGTATTGCTGAAGCCTGGCTTGGAGAATTTTGAGCATTACTTTACTAGCGTGTGAGATGAGTGCAATTGTGTGGTAGTTGGAGCATTCTTTGGCATTGCCTTTCTTTGGGATTGGAATGAAAACTGACCTTTTCCAGTCCTGTGGCCACTGCTGAGTTTTCCAAATTTGCTGGCATATTGAGTGTAGCACTTTCACAGCATCATCTTTCAGGATTTGGAATAGCTCAACTGGAATTCCATCACCTCCACTAGCTTTGTTCATAGTGATGCTTTCTAAGGCCCACTTGACTTCACATTCCAAGATGTCTGGCTCTAGGTCAGTGATCATACCATTGTCATTATCTGGGTCGTGAAGATCTTTTTTGTACAGTTCTTCTGTATATTCTTGCCATCTCTTCTTAATATCTTCTGCTTCTGTTCCATACCATTTCTGTCCTTTATCAAGCCCATCTTTGCATGAAATGTTCCTTTGGTATCTCTGATTTTCTTGAAGAGATCTCTAGTCTTCCCCTTTCTGTTGTTTTCCTCTATTTCTTTGAATTGATCGCTGAAGAAGGCTTTCTTATCTCTTCTTGCTATTCTTTGGAACTCTGCATTCAGATGTTTATATCTTTCCTTTTCTCCTTTGCTTTTCACTTCTCTTCTTTTCACAACTATTTGTAAGGCCTCCCCAGACAGCCATTTTGCTTTTTTGCATTTCTTTTCCATGGGGATGGTCTTGATCCCTGTCTCCTGTACAATGTCACGAACCTCATTCCATAGTTCTTCAGGCACTCTATCTATCAGATCTAGGCCCTTAAATCTATTTCTCACTTCCACTGTATAATCATAAGGGATTTGATTTAGGTCATGCCTGAATGGTTTAGTGGTTTTCCGTACTTTCTTCAATTTCGGTCTGAATTTGGCAATAAGGAGTTCATGGTCTGAGCCACAGTCAGCTCCTGGTCTTGTTTTTGCTGATTGTATAGAGCTTCTCCATCTTTGGCTGCAAAGAATATAATCAATCTGATTTCGGTGTTGACCATCTGGTGATGTCCATGTGTAGAGTTTTCTCTTGTGTTGTTGGAAGAGGGTGTTTGTTATGACTAGTGCATTTTCTTGGCAAAACTCTATTAGTCTTTGCCCTGCTTCATTCTGTATTCCAAGGCCAAATTTGTCTGTTACTCCAGGTGTTTCTTGACTTCCTACACTTGCATTCCAGTCCCCTATAATGAAAAGGACATCTTTTTTGGGTGTTAGTTCTAAAAGGTCTTGGAGGTCTTCATAGAACCATTCAACTTCAGCTTCTTCAGCATTACTGGTTGGGGCATAGACTTGGATTACTGTGACACTGAATGGTTTGCCTTGGAAACGAACAGAGATCATACTGTTGTTTTTGAGACTGCATCCAAGTACTGCATTTTGGACTCTTTTGTTGACCATGATGGCTACTCCATTTCTTCTGAGGGATTCCTGCCTGCAGTAGTAGATATAATGGTCCTCTGAGTTAAATTCACCCATTCCAGTCCATTTGAGTTCACTGATTCCTAGAATGTCGACATTCACTCTTGCCATCTCTTGTTTGACCACTTCCAATTTGCTCTTATTCATGGACCTGACATTCCAGGTTCCTATGCAATATTGCTCTTTACAGCATTGCACCTTGTTTCTATCACCAGTCACATCCACAGATGGGTATTCTTTTTGCTTTGACTCCATCCCTTCATTCTTTCTGGGGTTATTTCTCCACTGATCTCCAGTAGCATATCAGGCACCTACTGACCTGGGGAGTTTCTCTTTCAGTATCTTATCATTTTGTGTTTTCATACTGTTCATGGGGTTCTCAAGGCAAGAATACTGAAGTGGTTTGCCATTTTCTTCTCCAGTGGACCACATCCTGTCAGATCTCTCCACCATGACCCTCCCATCTTGGGTTGCCCCATGGGCATGGCTTAATTTCATTGAGTTAGACAAGGCTGTGGTCCTGGTGTGATTAGATTGACTAGTTTTCTGTGAGTATGGTTTCAGTGTATTTGCCCTCTGATGCCCTCTTGCAACACCTACCGTCTTACTTGGGTTTCTCTTGCCTTGGGCATGGGGTATCTCTTCCCGGCTGCTCCAGCAAAGCACAGCCATTGCTCCTTACCTTGGACAAGGAGTATCTCCTCATTGCTGCCCTTCCTGACCTTCAACGTGGGATAGCTCCTCTAGGCCCTCCTGTGCCCACGCAGCCAGGGCTCCTTGGATGTGGGGTTGGACCTGCTGGCCACCGCCCCTGGCCTCGGGCGTGGGGGCGTGGGGTAACTCTTCTCGCCCACTGCCCCTGGCCTCGGGCTTAGGGGCATGGGGTATCTCCTCTTGGCCAACCCCCCTGACCTCAAATGCAGGGTAGCTCCTCTCGCCAGTTCCTGCGCCGTCACAGTCTGGTACTCTCGGCCACTGCCCCTGACCTTGGAAGTGGGGTAACTCCTCTTGGCCGCCGCCCTTCAGGCATGGGGTCCTCCCAGCTTCTGCCCCTGACCTCGGAAGTGCGGTGGTTCCTCTCGGAAGAGCTTAGTGCCCTGGTCACAGCTGCCTGCACTTAGTTTCCTTTGCTGTATAAAATCCTTTAAGTTTGATGAGGGCCCATTTGCTCATTTTTGCTTTTATTTCCATTACTCTAGAAGGTGGGTCAAAGAGGATCTTGTTGGGTTTATGTCAAAGAGTGTTATGCCTATGTTTTCCTCTAAAACTTCAGATGGTGACTGCAGTCTTGAAATTAAAAGATACTTGCTCCTTGGAAGAAAAGTTATGACCAACCAAGACAGCATATTAAAAAGCAGAGACAATAAGGTCTGTCTAGGCAAAGCTGTGGTTTTTCTAGTAGTCATGTATGGATAGGAGAGTTGGACTAGAAAGAAAAGTGAGCACTGAAGAATTGATGCCTTTAAACTGTGGTGCTGGAGAAGACTCTTGAGAGTCCTTTGGACAGCAAGCAGATCCAACCAGTCCATCCTAAAGGAAATCAGTCCTGAATATTCATTGGAAAGGCTGATGCTGAAGCTGAAACTCCAATACTTTGGCCACCTGATGCAAAGAACTTACTCATTTGAAAAGACCCTGATGCTGGGAAAGATTGAAGGCAGGAGGAGAAGGGGATGACAGAGGGTGAGATGGTTGGATGGCATCACTGACTCAATGGGCATGAGTTTGAGTAAACTCTGGGAGTTGGTGATGGACACAGAAGCCTGGCGTGCTGCAGTCCATGGGGTCCCAAAGAGTCAGTTCAGTCACATGACTGGGTGACTGAACTGAACTAACTGAGTCATTAGAACAGTTACATTATCATTAGTACAGAGCTTAAGGAAAAATATATCTTTTAGCCATTAGCTCTGGGCTTATAGAAAGTTAGTCTTAAAGATTGTTGTCATAACAACTCAGAGTTTAAGAAAAAATGTTTTATGTGACTAAAGCAAAGGAATGTAGGAAAAAAAGTTTGTCTCTTTCTCCTCCTCGATGGCTCTGGACCCCTTAGTCCTCCTTGAGAGCCCTGGACTCCTTATCAACCTATGTAAGAATTAACTCTCTCTCTCTCTCCCCATGTTCTTCCCAGTCCCCACATGCACCAGTGGAAACAAGTCCCAGTCTGGAGCACTTAGGGCCATGGCATGGATTGTCTGTGTGTTTTTCACTCTATCCAGACTGTCACAGGTCAGCTGCTTCATCCTTCTCTGATACCTTCAAATGCTTCCCTTCTGTCTCAACCAGTTTCCTCAGATGCAGGAATCTCTCCCTTGATTAAGCTCCCTCACCTCAGGGTATGCATTGGTCCTGCTTGCTCTCCTCCTTCCTTTTTTCTTTCATCACAGCCAGTTATGCATGGATCCATATGATCAGGACTCCTGCTAGTATTCAGTGTTTTGTGAGAACTGTTGCATTGGTAGATGTATTCCTGATGCATCTATGGAGAGAGACATACTGTATATCCACCTACTCCTCTGCCATCTAGAAAAATCCCTGGTTTTTTGGTTTTATGAGTGATTTTTAATTGAAATGTGTACATTTTTGTGTTATGCTGGAGACCCTGGATCTTCCTGAAGCCTTTGGGTTGAGTGTTGTTTTTTTTTTTTTTTTTTTCTTTCTGACACTGTTCTGGCAGGGGAGAGGAGCAGCATTGCCTTGCTACTTTCAGGTAAAAGTAGAAGTTGTACTTATATTTGTTTTATAATAATGTCCAGGGATTTTAGTTGGACTTAGCAGGAGGAATAGAGAAAAGTACATCTACTTGACCTTCTTGGAAGCTAATTTATTTGTTAATCATCAACTAAGTGCCAGAAATGTAGTGCAAAGCACATATACATTGCCATCAGGTCCAGCTAAATCTGAGTCCTGATTCTACCACTTACAGACTGTTCTGAAAATCAAAGGCAATATACAGCATTTCTTGAAGTGCTTTCACTTAAATTCTCTCCTTTGGTTCTTACATCAAATCCACGAAGTTGGCTTTCTCAAGATCATTTACAGTTGGGAAAACAGACTCAGTGAAGCAAGGCAAAGTAGTTTTCTCAAATAATTTGGCCATCAACTTGCCATCCCATGATGGGTGAGGAAGAGAGAAAGTAACACATGGAAAGAGAACTGTAAGGTGGCAGTTTGGTGTTAGGTGGCATAAGAAATTACAGGAGTAGGCATCATGGTAGGCTGGAAGTAACCTTGGAGTAGGCTTTGCAATACCTTGGATCAGATCTCAGTTGAGTCACAAGGCTAGTTGTGTGATCTCAGACAACTCACTTAACCTGTCTGGGCCTTTTCTTCTAGTGAGTGTAGAAGTGTAGGGTAGATGGTACCTAAGGTACTTTTCATTGCTATAATTTTATGATGTATCTAAGATATATTAAGATCCATGTACATTCTAGATGCAGTATATGGAAGAATGAAGCTCTGTTAAACTCAAAAACAGACAGGATATTAGCACAGAACCAGGGTGTTAAAAATACTTTGGCAGAGACCTTGGTCAAGGGGAGGAGAGAGGTGATTACTCGTTAAGTCATTTTAAATGCCTCAAGGTCATCAAGTAATTCAGGATGTATCTTCCCTTGGAAGAAGTACCTTTTTATTAGAAAAAAAGCTGGGATCTTTCTCTTTCTTGATGCCTTAATGCCTAAGGCTGATTTTATTTACTTCCCTCCACTTGGTCTCTTATCACAAGTCTTAACTTATTTACAAGTGTGCCTTCCTGTGAGTTCCTCCAGGGCAGGAACTGGCTTTATAATAACAATGCCAGCTGAGGGTGTTTGTGCACTGACTGTGTGTTTCATCTTGTCTTCTCCTCACAAGTAACTTTAGGTGTCATGAACTACCTCCCCCCATTTTATTTAAGTGGAAGCTGAGATTCAGAGAGGCTCAGACAATTGTAATTGTCACTTGCAAGTCAGATTCTCAGTGACAGAGCCCAGATGTTAATTCAGTTCTCTCTCTTTGCTGACCTCTTTCTTGACTACCGTACTATGTCATGTGTGTGTCTTATCTTTGTAAACCTAGAGCCCAGTACAATGTTGGAAACACACTAGTGGGATTATTATGTGTGGGTGAAAAATGTTACCTGCCACACCAGTAATCAAAGGATGTAGTGGCCATCAAGCTATCAGCCGCTGTACCTGCCCTGTACTGCACCCTGAAGAGGTTTAGGATGGACAATAGCAGGAGACTGGTCCTAGAAAGTTAAGGTGTATAGCAAAGGAATAATTTCAGTGAGCCCAGATTCTTGTATTTTCCCATACATAGAAAAGTACTAAATTCACTAACTTAAGATATCTGGTTTTATATAATTAACAGCAATGTTTTGATGTTCTGAATACCTGGATGTATTTATTTATTTATTTTGCAAAACCTCTTATATATCCTAGCTCTTCCCTTACCTCTTCAGAAGAGTCCTTCAGAGGTATCGGAGAGGCTGCCCTCAGGCTTTAGTCTTCAGTCTGTTTGCAGAGTAAGAGATAGTTCTCAACTTTTAGATGGTGCATTTTTGTTTTCAGTTGACAATTGTTTAGTAGACAATTGCTGAGTAGATGGATTGAAAGAAGAAAGGAAGCAATGAATGAAGGGAGAAGGAAAGATGATGGAATGGTACATTGTTAAAAGGATGGATAAGAGAAAGTAAAGTAAAGATACAAGTTTGATGGATTGATGGATAAATTTAAAAAGGAATGGGTGCATAAATGAATGGATGGATGTATGGAATATCTTGAAATATATAGCCAGGATATAAGATGTGTTACGGATCCCAGTTCAGTTCAATTCAGTTGCTCAGTCGTGTCTCAATCTTTGTGACCCCATGAAAGGCAGCATGCCAGGCCTCCCTGTCCATCACCAACTCCCAGAGTTCACCCAAACTCATGTGCATCGAGTTGATGATGCCATCCAGCCATCTCATCCTCAGTCGTCCCCTTCTCCTCCTGCCCCCAATCCCTCCCAGTATCAGGGTCTTTTCAAATGAGTCAACTCTTCATATGATGTGGCCAAAGAATTGGAGTTTCAGCCTCAGCATCAGTCCTTCCAATGAACACCCAGGGCTGATCTCCTTTAGGATGGACTGGTTGGATCTCCTTGCAGTCCAAGGGACTCTCAAGAGTCTTCTCCAACACCACAGTTCAAAAGCATCCATTCTTCGGCGCTCAGCTTTCTTCACAGTCCAACTCTCACACCCATACATGACCACAGGAAAAACCATAGCCTTGACTAGATGGACCTTTGTTGGCAAAGTAATGTTTTTGCTTTTGAATATATTATCTAGGTTGGTCATAACTTTCCTTCCAAGGAGTAAGCGTCTTTTAATTTCATGGCTGCAATCACCCTCTGTAGTGATTTTGGAGCCCCAAAAAGATGAAGTCTGACACTGTTTCCACTGTTTTCCCATCTATTTGCCATGAAGTGATGGGACCGGATGCCATGATCTTCGTTTTCTGAATGTTGAGCTTGAAGCCAACTTTTTCATTCTCCTCTTTCACTTTCATCAAGAGGCTTTTGAGTTCCTCTTCACTTTCTGCCATAAGGGTGGTATCATCTGCATATCTGAGGTTATTGATATTTCTCCCAGCAATCTTGATTCCAGCTTGTGCTTCTTCCAGCCCCGCGTTCCTCATGATGTACTCTGCATATAAGTTAAATAAGCAGGGAGACAATATACAGCCTTGATGTAATCCTTTTCCTATTTGGAACCAGTCTGTTGTTCCATGACCAGTTCTAACTGTTGCCTCCTGGCCTGCATATAGGTTTCTCAGGAGGCAGGTCAGGTGGTCTGGTATTCCCATCTCTTTCAGAATTTTCCACAGTTTATTGTGATCCACACAGTCAAAGGCTTTGGCATAGTCAATAAAGCAGAAATAGATGTTTTTTTGGAACTTTTTTGATTTTTCCATTATCCAACAGATGTTGGCAATTTGATCTCTGGTTCCTCTGCCTTTACTAAAACCAGCTTGAATATCTGGAAGTTCACAGTTCACATATTGCTGAAGCCTGGCTTGGAGAATTTTCAGCATTACTTTACTAATGTGTGAGATGAGTGCAATTGTGCGGTAGTTTGAGTATTCTTTGGCATTGCCTTTCTTTGGGATTGGAATGAAAACTGACCTTTTCCAGTCCTGTGGCCACTGCTGAGTTTTCCAGATTTGCTGGCATATTGAGTGCAGCACTTTCACAGCATCATCTTTCAGGATTTGAAATAGCTCCACTGGAATTTCATCACCTCCACTAGCTTTGTTCGTAGTGATGCTTTCTAAGGCCCACTTGACTTCACATTCCAGGATGTCTGGATCTAGGTGAGTGATCTCACCATCATGATTATCTGGGTCATGAAGATAATTTTTGTATTCTGTGTATTCTTGCCACCTCTTCTTCATATCTTCTGCTTCTGTTAGGTCCATACCATTTCTGTCCTTTATCGAGTCCATCTTTGCATGAAATGGTCCCTTGGTATCTCTAATGTTCTTGAAGAGATCTCTGGTCTTTTCCATTCTGTTGTTTTCCTCTATTTCTTTGCATTGATAGCTGAGGAAGGCTTTCTTATCTCTCCTTGCTATTTTTGGAACTCTGCATTCAAATGGGAATATCTTTCCTTTTCTTCTTTGCTTTTCACTTCCCGTCTTTTCACAGCTGTTTGTAAGGCCTCTTCAGACAGCCATTTTGGTTTTTGCATTTCTTTTCCATGGGGATGGTCTTGATCCTTGTCTCCTATACAATGTCACGAACCTCCATCCATAGTTCATCAGGCACTCTATCTATCAGATCTAGGCCCTTAAATCTATTTCTCACTTTCACTATATAATCATAAGGGACTTGATTTAGGTCATGCCTGAATGGTCTAGTGGTTTTCCCTACTTTTTTCAATTTAAGTCTAAATTTGGCAATAAGGAGTTCATGATCTGAGCCACAGTCAGCTCCCGGTCTTGTTTTTACTGACTGTGTACAGCTTCTCCATCTTTGGCTGTAAAGAATATAATCAATTTGAAGACCACACTAAATAGAGAAATAATAGCCTGCAGTAAGTCCTTTGTTTCTTCTAACTACTTATGCAGGTAGAAAGCAGCAGAGCATTGGAATGTGGTCTGCTTGGTGCAGAAGCTCATGCTACTGGCCCCTCTGGTATAATTCTGAGGAGTATTCTTATCTAAGGGGCTTCCTCTAGAGGTGGAGCTCCATCTCAGCTCCATCTGAGTAGTGAGGTTCTTATAGTCAAATGTGGAAAGTCGTGGTTTGGAAGGATTCAATCAGCTTGGAACAGTTACAGAGACTGGGTCCAGCTCTCAGAGAAGTAAGGTGTGAAGTGTTAAGTCTCCCAGATATGACAAACTGAGTCTTTGATTTTAGTTAGCTAGGTGATCTTGGGAAAGTTATTTAATCTCATTGAGCCTCTGTTTCAAAATGAGGATATTATTACACCCATTTCACAAGGTTATTGCAATGATTAAATGAAACAGTGTAGGCATAAAAATGCTTGATGTGAGTTCTCAATAAATGATAGCTATTATTATTGTTATTCCCATTACTATTACTGAGGAGTTTTTGGATTCAAAACTCTGAGTCTCAAGTCAGGGAACTACCGGGTCTGTGACTGTGGGCAGGTCATTTAAAGTCTCACTCACTCTTCCTTTTTTGTGTGTTATCCATCACATTCATACTGTTGGAAGTGTCAGGCACAGTGCTTGCTGGGAAAAGTGTTATGGCTCGGTCTTTGCCTAGAGGAGCTCATAATCTAGTAGAGAAGACACACATATACATAACAAAAATAACTCAATTACTACTCAAATTCTACTAAGCTAAAAAAAATAAATCACCTAAGAGTCAGACAGACAGGGGGTCAATTTGTGGCTCTAAGTCTTCCTATCTTATGAGTCAGAGCAAGTCACTTCATCCTTTTAGGCCTCAGAGTCCTCAGTAGTAAAATAGACAAAATGGTAATAGAAAATGCCTCAGAGTAGTTTTGAACTTTGAATGAAATAATGCATACAAAGTTCATAGCATCAGTTCAGTTCAGTTTAGTCGCTCAGTCGTGTCCAACTCTTTGCAACCCCATGAATCGCAGCACACCAGGCCTCCCTGTTCATCACCATCTCTCAGAGTTCACTCAAACTCACATCCATCGAGTTGGTGATGCCATCCAGCCATCTCATCCTCAGTCGTCCCCTTCTCCTCCTGCCCCCAATCCCTCCCAGTATCAGGGTCTTTTCAAATGAGTCAACTCTTCACATGAGGTGGCCAAAATACTGGAGTTTCAGTACTTTAGCGTCATTCCTTCCAAAGAACACCCAAGGCTGATCTCTTTCAGAATGGACTGGTTGGATCTCCTTGCAGTCCAAGGGACTCTCAAGAGTCTTCTCCAACACCACAGTTCAAAAGCATCAATTCTTCGGCTTTCAGCTTTCTTCACAGACCAACTCTCACATCCATACATGGCCACTGGAAAAACCATAGCCTTAACTAAACACACCTTTGCTGGCAAAGTGATGTCTCTGCTTTTGAATATGCTATCTAGGTTGGTCATAACTTTCCTTCCAAGGAGTAAGCGTCTTTTAATTTCATGGCTGCAGTCACCATCTGCAGTGATTTTGGAGCCCCAAAAGATAAAGTCTGACACTGTTTCCACTGTTTCCCCATCTCTTTCCCATGAAGTGATGGGATTGGATGCCATGATCTTCATTTTCTGAATGTTGATCTTTAAGCTAACTTTTTCACTCTCCACTTTCACTTTCATCAAGAGGCTTTTGAGTTCCTCTTCACTTTCTGCCATAAGGGTGGTGTCATCTGCATATCTGAAGTTATTGATATTTCTCCAAGCAATCTTGATTCCAGCTTGTGCTTCTTCCAGCCCAGAGTTTCTCATGATGTACTCTGAATAGAAGTTAAATAAGCAAGGTGACAATATACAGCCTTGACCTTTTCCTATTTGGAACCAGTCTGTTGTTCCATGTCCAGTTCTAACTATTGCTTCCTGACCTGCATACAGGTTTCTCAAGAGGCATAGTGCCTGGTATAAATAAAGCAAAAATTTGAGAACTTTTTGCATCTGTGTAATGCATCTATCCCTATCCTGCCTGCATATTATCACATTGGTATTTCAATATCAAATGGGATTTTCAAGCTGTGATCTAAAATATGAGTTGTTAATATTCACATTCCTGGACAAGAAGGCGCACATAGAAATTGTTCAGCATCCACTGTTATCTAAGCTGGTCACATAATAAATATTTGGTGATGCATGATTTTGAAGGTAGATTTTCTTCTGTTCTTCCTCTTGCCAGTGGAACTCTGTTTCCAGGGCATTCTGCAACCAAGAGAAGGAAGCAGATGCAGGGACTCCAAGAGCAGTTTCCAGGTGAGATTTGAGTAGGAATAGCCGTTGGTTCCATGCAATTTATTTTCCAAGCAGCTTCTTTAACTATGAGCCTATCTCTTCCTGCCTATTCCACATGTCACTACCTACTGTCCTTTGCACAGGTATGGGCCATGACAGCATGGGAGATAAGGGAGATCTGAGGTCAACTGGAGAGGGTACTGTAGGAGAAATCTGGACTGCAAGGCTAGGAGTTGGTGATAGGTAGGTCTGGTGCTGCCATTAAGGTGGGGTAGAGTTGGCCTGTCTGATCTCTCTTGCAGTTTACATGGATTCTTTCTATTCCTTTAATTTATTGACTAGAAAACATGCTCAGCATCCACCATGGACCCAGCACTATGGTAGGCCCTGCAGATAAAGGAGTGAGCAAGATATCATCTCTGTTTTCCAAAAGCTTATGCACAGATGTGTATGCATATATGTGTGTTAGTCACTCAGTTTTGTCCAACTCTGTGATCCCATGGACTGTAGCCCACCAGGCTCCTCTGTCCATGGAATTCTCCAGGCAAAAGCACTGGAGTTGGTATCCATTCCCTTCTCCAAGGACTTACTGACCCAGGGATTGAGCCTGGGTCTCTAGCGTTGCAGGTGGATTCTTTACCATCTGAGCCACCAGCAAAACCCTATGCAGGGATACCAAATTAAAATGCCTTATGGAGGCTGTATTAGAGTAACATTAACTACTGTGAAAAATAAAACCCAACATTTCAGTGGCTTTCACACAATAAGAATGTTTTACCCTCTAATGAAACAGTCCCAAATGGATGTTCCTGGTGGGCAGCAGTTAGGTGGGGAAGTTTCTACCCAATCTTTCAGGAACCTAGGCTGATGAGGTTTTTCTGTCTTTAACATGTGCCTTCCAGAATTGCCCTGAATATAAATATTCAGATGACAGATGAGGGAAGACAGAGAAAACCTTGCATGGGAGGTTTTCATGGGCTGGGACTGGAAGTTATCTTCATCACATGTTATCAGAATTCATTGGCTAGTACTCAGTCACATGCCCATACCTACCTGCAAGGTAGGCAGCAAAATGTAATATAGCTCTGAGCTCAAGGAGAAGAGAAGAAATGTTTGGTGATGGAATGTTACTCTCAGCTGCAGGCATGTAATGGAAGGAGTGAGATAGAGTAGATCAGGATGGTGGCGGGCAGAGCAACTGAACACTCTGTAGGAGCAGATGCATCTCAGTTCAGAGGAGCATTGCAGTGTGAAAATGTTACCAGATCTTTAGTTTTTTCAGGACAAGACAAACACTTGGATTTTTAAAGTGTAATTTCCCAGTTTGTAAACATTGGCAATTAATTCAAAAATTTAAAGACATGGTGTTGGCTGTATTTTGTAGAACAAACTAATCAAAGTGCAGGCCACTTGTAGTCCAGGGTTTGCCAGTTTTTGGCCTCAGGCTCATGATATGACTGGAAAGATCTAAATAAGCAATTACAATTCAGTTTGATTGGAGCTGGCACTCTGCCCAGTTATTGGTTTAGTCGAATGACATTTACTGAGAATCTGATGCATACTGTGTTCTCTTCTAGGTGCTAGAGAGAAAGGTGTGAACAAGACAGACCCAGTTCTACCTTCAAGGAGCTTACAGTCTACTGGAGAAGGCAGATATTGAACCAAAACATACAAAAGAGGTTATATAGTATACATGGTAAAGGTATACACGATAAAAGAGGTTGACGGGTATACATGATAAAGGAACACAGCCAAGGAGGCTTCCTAGAGAGTGAGAAGTTTTAGGTGACATATAAAGTGTGAGAGGCCTCCCTGGTGGCTCAGATGATAAGGAGTCTGCCTGAAATGGAGGATACCCGGATTCAATCTCTGAGTCAGAAAGATCCCCTGGAGAAGGGAATGCCTACCCACTCCAATATTTTTGCCTGGAGAATTCCATGGACAGAGAAGCCTGCAGGGTTACAGTCCATGGGGTCACAAAGAGTGGGCTGTGACTGAGTAACTTTCACCCACTCACTCAAACTGTGAGAGGAATTGTCCAGAAGTGTACTGAGGGGAAGTGTGACCCAAGTGAGGGAAGGTACATGTGCAAAGGCCCTGAGGTAAGAAAGAGGACATTGCTCTTGAGGAACTCGAGGGATTCTACTGAGATTGATATTATATGAATATCAAAATACTGATCTGATCTGATCTGATCAAAATACAAATCAAAATGATTTAAATAAAGCAAATCAAGGCTTTAAGAACTTAAATAGAAAGGCTTCCTTGGTGGCTCAGCAGCAAAGAATTTGCCTGCCAATGCAGGAGACAGGGTTTGGTCCCTGGCCTGGGAAGATCCCACCTGCTGCAGAGCAAGTAAGCCCGTGCACCACAACTATTGACTGTGCTCTAGAGCCCAGGAACTGCAACTCCTGAGCCTGCGTGTCACACCTACCTAAGCCCATGTGCCCTAGAGCCCGTGCTCCACAACAAGAGAAGCCATCACAATGAGTAGCCTGCACACCATAATGAAAAGTAGACCCCATTAGACACAGCGAGAGAAAAGCCTGTGCAGCAATGAAGATACAGCACAGCTTAGAAAGTAAAATAAATAAGATTATTTAAAAAGAACTTAAATTCAAACTCATTAACTAATTTCAGCATTCAAGGTTCAGCTAGTTATCAATGTAAAGATTAGATGTCACGCTTTATGCTTGCATTGAATAGAATCCAGACCTACATATAAACTTCAGGGTAATATACATCATTTAATATTGCTGAATATTTCTGAGCTATCATGTCCAACCATTGCAAATATTGTGCTAATCTGTGAGTGCCTCTGGATTCATGAATTGAAACATGAAGGAAAGCAAGAAAATGGCTGCTTGACATTATCAGGAAACACTGCTTCATTTTGTAAGAACGTATTGCATTTGTGTTATCTGAGAGGAAGGATGTGACGGGTCAACTAATTCATGTTTTCTCTTACCTAAGTGAAATGCTGAAATCTCTGACTTCCAAGCAGTGTTTGTTTCCAAAATCAGCAGGGGCATCAGAGACAATCCTTCACGGCATTTGGAAGCAGTTGCCTCTTTAAAGATACAGAGCAAAAGATGCAGGGAGCATTTCCCTGGGGTTTGAATGGTGTTAGTCATAAGAGTGCATCTTTAAGGGCATAGGCCCCCGTGTGCTGAAATTGAATGACAGCTTTCAAGTGGTTTTAAGAGCTGTCCTAGTGTCCTTTAAAAATTTATTTTTCTGTGTTTGTGTACACTGTTTCTGTGGCTGTGTACACTGTTAGGACACAGCCCTAGGATGAGGACTCTTTTCCCAGATCTAAGGGTGATACTTACTTACAAAGAAGCATCAGAGAATATGTAAGAAGAAGGCAGGGACCCAATCATGTGGAACTTCACAGGCCACATTAACAAGTTTGGAATTTATCATAATGCAATGGGAGGTCACTGAAAGCTTTAAGCAGAATAATGACATAATCCAATTTGGATTTTTTAAAAACATCACTCTGAAGGTTGTGTGGAAGATCAGTTTGAGCAAGGTGAGAGTAGATGTGAATGTTCAATCAATAGAGAATCAAATGAGCAGTTAGGAGGCCATCACCACTAACTGTGGTGATGCTTTTCTGTAGATGCGTTAACTTTAATTGGGGTTCTGTACATGGGAGGACATGTTAACATTCATTCTGGATTTGTTTTCAGTTGGGAAATAGGCTTAGCAGTTTTACATGAGAGAAAACCTCCTCCTTAACATTCAAATATTTGGTCCAAAAGATTCTCCAGCTTTGGAGGAGTTGGGGAGTTGAGGTGGGAGGAATTGTGTTACGCCCTAAGAGGAATGGTCAATTCCATGAGATGAAATGGAGGTAAAGATGAAAAGAGAGTGTGTGTGGATGTCAGGTGAGTAATAGCATCCGGGGAATGGGGTGGGAGCCGGGTGTGTTTCCCAGGCCTCTCCAGTGGGTAAAAGATGTTGCACGCTCTTTTGGTCGTCTTCCCATGGACCTGGGATATTTTATTTGGAGGTGGTTGCCTCTGATCTCACTTATATTCCTTCTGGAAATTATTGTAAACATTAGTGAGAAGGACGTGGAGGAAGAGGATGCTCTGTAATTGAACAGGATCCCCTGTGATTGAAAGTGTTCTTTCTCCAACCCTTGGAAATTCAATGCGAAACAATTAACTTTGACAAAGATGATGAGTCACTTGACCATGCTTAACAGTGGTCAACTTTAAATTTCAGAAAGACCTTTAATATTGCTTTGGCTGAAGAAAGACCCAGGCTGGCAGATTCTCCTTCTGTGAAGTCTCCTCTGTTTATCTCCTTTCTCATTTCTTTTGCTGCTCTTTTAGTTCAGGACATTATCATCTTTTGTGTCATATTGTAAGATGGGCTTGGGTTCTGCTGTTGTACCAGAGGGGATCTGAGTCTCAGCTGTCTTTGGGGAATTGATATCACCTTACTTATTATTTTATTATATTATAATGCTTAGAATTTATCTCATCTCCCTGGATGTAGAACTCTTTGAATGCAGATTCTTTCTTGTTCATTTTTCTAGAATTGGTTCAGAGTCTGGCACCTACAAGTTGCTCAGATATTTGAATTAATGGTTAAGTAGAGGCACATATGGAGAAGGCAATGGCACCCCACTCCAGTACTCTTTCGCCTGGAAAATCCCATGGATGGAGGAGCCTGGTGGGCTGCAGTCCATGGGGTCACTAAGAGTCTGGCACAACTGAGTGACTTCACTCTCACTTTTCACTTTCATGCATTGGAGAAGGAAATGGCAACCCACTCCAGTTTCTTGCCTGGAGAATCCCAGGGATGGGGGAGCCTGGTGGGCTGTCTATGGGGTTGCACAGAGTCGAACACGACTGAAGTGACATAGCAGCAGCAGCAGTGATCCCCTGGAGAAGGGAAAGGCTACCCATTCCAGTATTCTGGCCTGCAGAATTCCATGGACTGTGTAGTCTATGGGGTAGCAAAGAGTCAGACATGACTGAGCGACTTTCACTTTCACTTTACAAACCACACTTTACTCATCTGTATAGTGAGAACAATGATAGGACCTGTTTGAGGAAGAAGTGAGATCACATGGTTCAAGCACCGAGCAAAATCAGTTCCCTTCCTTCCTGTACTGTTATGAGGACAGGTAACAGATCAGAACTAGCACTTGGGTACCCAGGCACTAGCAGAGGAATCATTTCCTGCTTTAGACTCTCCCTTCTTTGAGGCAATAAACTATGGAAAATTCTGAGAGAGATGGAAATACCAGACCACTTGATCTGCCTCTTGAGAAATCTGTATGCAGGTCAGGAAGCAACAGTTAGAACTGGACATGGAACAACAGACTGGTTCCAAATAGGAAAAGGAGTACGTCAAGGCTGTATATTGTCACCATGTTTATTTAACTTATATGCAGAGTACATCATGAGAAATGCTGGACTGGAAGAAACACAAGCTGGAATCAAGATTGCCGGGAGAAATATCAATAACCTCAGATATGCAGATGATACCACCCTTATGGCAGAAAGTGAAGAGGAACTAAAAAGCCTCTTGATGAAGGTGAAAGTGGAGAGTGAAAAGGTTGGCTTAAAGCTCAACATTCAGAAAACGAGGATTATGGCATCTGGTCCCATCTCTACATGGGAAATAGATGGAGAAACAGTGGAAACAGTGTCAGACTTTGTTTTTCTGGGCTCCAAAATCACTGCAGATGGTGACTGCAGCCATGAAATTAAAAGACGCTTACTCCTTGGAAGGAAAGTTATGACCAACCTAGATAGCATATTCAAAAGCAGAGACATCACTTTGCCAACAAAGGTTCACCTAGTCAAGGCTATGGTCTTTCCTGTGGTCATGTATGGATGTGAGAGTTGGACTGTGAAGAAAGCTTAGCGCTGAAGAACTGATGCTTTTGAACTGTGGTGTTGGAGAAGACTCTTGAGAGTCCCTTGGACTGCAAGGAGATCCAACGAGTCCATTCTGAAGGAGATCAGCCCTGGGATTTCTTTGGAAGGAATGATGCTAAAGCTGAAACTCCAGTACTTTGGCCACCTCATGAGAAGAGTTGACTCATTGGAGAAGACTCTGATGCTGGGAGGGATTGAGGGCAGGAGGAGAAGGGGACGCCAGAGGATGAGATGGCTGGATGGCATCACTGACTCGATGGATGTGAGTCTGAGTGACCTCCGAGAGATGGTGATGGATAGGGAAGCCTGGCGTGCTGCAGTTCATGGGGTTGCAAAAAGTCGGACACGACTGAGCGACTGATCTGATCTGATCTTTGAGGCAATGACTGCTCTCTTTTGAGACTCCTCATTTCATGAGTCTCAGGGCTTTGTGAATAAAGTCTACTCTTCCAGTCCAGATGTGGCTAACACTGTTGGTGTCCCATCCAAGAACCATTTCCATCTTCCTTGATAATAAAGCCTATGGCCATGTGCTCTGGGAAAGTGAGCCATATCCCTTGGTCTGGGGATAAACCAGAATTGGCCCAGCTCTGTCACTTACCAGATGGATAACCTTGTGTAAGTTGCATTACCTCTCTGAGTCTCAGTGCTGACTCTGGAAAGTGGGAGAAGAGAAGTGGAAGATCTTTGGTATGCCAGGGGCCCTTGATAAATGGTAGCTGTCCTGATTCTTTTATAAATGTATGACTGCTTTGCCTTTAGTTAAATTTACAGTGATGTGTTTTCAGCTATGCACATGAGTTCAGAGGCTGTGATTCACTCCAAATCATGCCTCTCACATCGTGATGTGACCAAGAATCACCTGGGGTCTTGTTATAATACAGATTTTGATTCAGCAAGGCTGGGATAAGGCCAAAGATTCTGCATTTCTAACAAGTTTCTAGATGATGTTACCACTGCTTTTCCATCAACCATGATTTGCAACCAAGGTCTGTAACAACTGCAACAAGTGGAAATCCCATTGACAGAAGAGGGAGGAGGAAGCATGAGACTCATTCTGTCTTCTCCTGGCTTTGTGATTCTTATGCTGGCTTCTCTGGTTCCTAGCCCCAGTGGATGGGGTCTTTGTTTAGTTAACAAAAATATTATTAGACCCTGAACCTTGGAAGCCCCATGTCTCAAGGTCATCCAATCTAAGTAGAGCAATACAGGAGCCACAAGTGATGGCCTTGATTCTTTAAATCTGGTCAGTGCATTTCCGAGTGATAGCTCCCTATGAGTGGCAAATTGTTCTCTGAATTTGGGTCTCTGCTCAACTGCTTCAGGCAAACCTAACACTTCAAGCACAAGCAGTGTCTGTCTGCATGTACTGAGGCACTCAAGGCCCTGGGAGGATATTACTCCAATCAAGGGAGTTGTATTTAAGATGACACTTCTGATTGGTCCCTGCAAATAGCATCTGTGCCAAAATGGATGTGGAGGATGTGGCTAGAAATTCCATCTTGTCGTGTGTGCCATCCAATGTCTCTGAGTGACGTCAACTGGGTTGAATAACAGACTTGCTGAAAAACGGCTGTAGACTGTAGGGGCTAAGTTGCTGGGTCTTGGGTTGGCAGGAGCTGCCTCTTCATCTGCCAGTCTGGGGCTCTTCTCTCCCTGGTGTCTAACACATGCTTGGCAAAGAGTGGGTTCCAAAGTTAATGTCTGTGTCTTTTGATGTACTATCCTCCCTGATGCCCCTGCCCAATTTGGGGAATATTCTCTTCTCTGATCTCTCTATCTTCAAAACCCATCTTAGAAGTCCCTTCTTCCTGGAAGGGACTCCTCTTCCCCACCTCCACCACCTCCTCCTCCTCCTTCCTCATCACTGGTATCATCAACATCATTACCATAACTGCCATTCTAGCTATTGCTTTTATTATGATGATTAACACCATTTATTGCCATTACACCAGGTCTTGTGTACTGAGTTAGGGGCTGTAACATTTGCCTCTCTCCACAATTGATTGTCACCTCTAGCTTACTGGGTCCCAGAAGAACAAAGTCACTTGACTGAGATCACAGAGTTAAAAAGTGTCGGAGCTGGGATTTGGGGTTAAGTTTTTCTCTCTCCAGAGCTCTTGCTTTTAACCTTCATGTTACCTGTTTCCCAAACTTAGAAAGAAAAAGTGAGGTCCTTTTGTGCCAATTCCTAGGATTGTTCCTTCACTCTGTATCCCATCCAGACACTAGGTAATACAGTACTTAAACACTTGGCCTGTGGAGCCAGACATACTGAGTTTAATTGCTGACTTTGCCACTTCCTAGGCAATTAACAGAGCAAACATCCGAACTTTTCTGGCTTTGGCTTTTTCATCTGTAAAGCAAAGACAGCATACCTCTTAGGGTTTGTCTGGGGATTAGATGAGTCTAGTTCTAAAACAATTTTGGCACATGCCAGCTATTATTGTTATCTAGTTTTATTTCAATTGGATTTTACTGAGAAGTTACCTATTTTGTTCACTCAGTCATCAGTTCAGCACATATGTATTAACCACCTACCCTGTGTCAAATATATAGTTGGTGCTATAAATGTTCTTTAACCATTTCTCACTAATTGTGATCTAAAACAATTTGTTGTAATCTTGTAGCCCCAGTTTCTCTCTCTGTTAGGGTGGAAGTATTGAAGCCTGTCTTATAGGGTAATTTGGACAATTTGTTGCCTGATTAACGTTTGCTAGACAGAATATGAGTGAACATGTTTAGCAAAGCCTTACCTATAAATGGCATTCAGATTCAAGAAATATATTATCATTATTACTGCAACAAATCAAATTGATCCTCAAGGCTCATCTGTTTGGTTGGTGGAGTTCAGTCTGTCTTCCCACTGGGATTTTAAAAGAACCCCACAGGCTAAAGAAAATGGAAGAAAGGCTCATCCTTCGTCCTCAGAGATCTCCATCTGAGGTTGCTTTTGTCGGTACCCTAGCCGAGAGTTGGTCCTCTAATCGCTGGAGGCGCTCCGGAATTAGTGGTGCTCACCTTAGCCTGCCCAGGGTCAAAGGAAGAGACTCTGGAAGTTGTTTTTTTTTTTTTTTTCTGGGTGGGGTCTTGATTCCTTAGGGTCCAGGACTCTTCTCTTGAGGATAGCCTCCCCGCCCCTCACCGGGTGCTCCCAGTCTTAGGATACTTCCCTCTCTGCTCCTTGAGCTCCCTTCACTCTCGTTACACCTCTCTAAGATCACTTCAGCTTGATTCCTTGATGGGGCTGCATTTTCCCCCCAACAAAGTCCTTTTATTCCAGCATGGGTGGAGGCAGGGAAAGTATGGTGTTTTTTTGTTTTGTTTTGTTTTGTTTTGCTTATGACAGTAACAACGTGAAGAACACGATAAATCAGCATGCAAATTCCTCTCCATTGGAAACATAATACAAATGGCTTCTTGTGTATCTTATTTTCTCTCCTAGAAAATCAACTCCCACCTGTGGGCAGAGGAGTTCTAATATTGTTCTTAACTAAATTCTAGATATTTTCAGGCATTATCTCACTGAATCTTCAAAATCATACTGTTAGATAGGGACAATTTTCATTTTCTTGATGAGGTTAGATAACCTGCCCAAAGTCACACATTCAAAAGGTAGTAGAGGTGGGGGGAAAAAAAGTTACAGAGCTGGGCTCTAAATTCACACTGATCACTACATTTCCTCATCTTCCGTCTCTTCTATTTCTTTTGTGACCCCTACAGCACCTAGTGTAATAGATTTTAATAAATGCTGACAGAAAGAAGTACTTCACAACAAAAGAAGTTTAAAACTCACCTCGTTGAAGTCTTACATTCTTTAAAGCAAACAGGCTATGAGACAGCCTCTTTTATAGACCCCCTTAGACACAGCTCATGTGTTTATCAGCCTTCTCTTCAGTGACTTATCACCTGAGTCATGGGGGTATTTTCAATAAGGGAATAATATTGAGATTCAAAAATTATTTATTACTACTTGGGAGCCTATCAACTGGGAGCCCCAGTGCTAAAATTCTTTGTATTTTCTCAAAACCATTATTCTCTGGGAAGAAGTGCTGTTATTATTCCCAGCACTAGATATGAAACTTAAGTTCAGAGATGTTAAAAGAGATATGCTCAGAGCCACTCAGCTAGAAAGTGATAATGATGGGATGTATACCAAGTCTATCCAAACCAAGGACTGCAAGGAGATTAAACCAGTCAATCCTAAATGAAACCAGTCCTAAATATACATTGGAAGGTTTTAGTCTGGGTTCTGTTCACCTGAAGCTGAGCTCCAATCCTTTGGCTAACTGATGGAAGAGGGGACTCACTGGAAAAGACCCTGATTCTGGGAAAGATTGAAGGAAGGAGGAGAAGGAGATGAGAGAGGATGAGATAGTTGGATGGCATCACTGACTTGATGGACATATTTGAGCAGACTCTGGGAGTTGGTGATGGACAGGGAAGCCTGGTGTGCTGCAGTCCATGGGGTTGTAAAGGGACATGACTGAGCGACTGAACTGACCTGAACTGATCCAAACCCAAAAGCTGAGCTCTTATTTTGTTATGCTAACCCTCTGGATGAAGACATCCAGATTGAAAACATCAAATTTCCGATATTCAGTGGTGCAACCTAAGAATCACTCCACTCATTTGGAATCCAAACATGAGGAAGAGGAGGATTGAACTTGTGTGATATTTCTCTATAGAAACTCCATTATAAAATGTATAATATAAGGTCTCAGACTAATATACTGTTGCTGGACACTTGGAATATAGGGGAAGTAGCTTCTTTGATACTTAAATTTACGTGTCAACTTGACTGAGCCATGTGGGTGCCCAGACATTAGTTTAAACACTTCTGGGTGAGTCTGTGAAGATGTTTTTGTATGAGATTAGCATTTGAATAATGAGACAGTAGAGCAGAAAGCCCTCCCCAAAGTAGGTGAGCCTCATCCAATCTGCTGAAAGCTTGAATAAATAGTTGAGTAAGAAAGAAACCATCCTTTCTACTGGGCTGTCTTTGAGCTGGGACACCAGTCTTCTGCCTCTGGATTCAGATTAAACATTATACCATCAACCCTCAGACTTGGACTGGAAATTAAATCACTGAGTCTTATGGATCTCCAGTTTGCCAATGGCTTACCTTAACATTTTTATTTTTCATAATCGTGTGAGCCAATTCTTTATCATAAATATCTATCAGTTCAGTTAGGTTCAGTTCAGTCACTCAGTCGTGTCTGACTCTTTGCGACCACAGGAATCGCAGCACACCAGGCCTCCCTGTCCATCACCAACTCCCGGAGTTAACACAAACTCATGTCCATCGAGTTGGTGATGCCATCCAGCCATCTCATCCTCTGTCATCCCCTTCTGCTCCTGCCCTCAATCCCTCCCAGCATCAGAGTCTTCTCCAATGAGTCAACTCTTCACATGAGGTAGCCAAAGTACTGGAGTTTCAGCTTTAGCATCATTCCTTCCAAAGAACACCCAGGGCTGATCTCCTTCAGAATGGACTGGTTGGATCTCCTTGCAGTCCAAGGGACTCTCAAGAGTCTTCTCCAACACCACAGTTCAAAGCATCAATTCTTTGGTGCTCAGCTTTCTTCACAGTCCAACTCTCACATCCATACATGACCACTGGAAAAATCATAGCCTTCGCTAGACGGACCTTTGTTGGCAAAGTAATGTCTCTGCTTTTGAATATGCTATCTAGGTTGGTCATAAATTTTCTTCCAAGGAGTAAGCGTCTTTTAATTTCATGGCTGCAATCACTATCTGCAGTGATTTTGGAGCCCCCCAAAATAAAGTCTGACATTGTTTCCACTGTTTCCCCATCTATTTCTCATGAAGTGATGGGACCAGATGCCATGATATTAATTTTCTGAATGTTGACCTTTAAGCCAACCTTTCACTCTCCACTTTCACTTTCATCAAGAGGCTTTTGAGTTCCTCTTCACTTTCTGCCATAAGGGTGGTATCATCTGCATAACTGAGGTTATTGATATTTCTCCCAGCAATCTTGATTCCAACTTGTGCTTCTTCCAGCCCAGCGTTTCTCATGATGTACTCTGCATATATGCTAAATAAGCATGGTGACAATGTACAGCCTTGATGGACTCCTTTTCCTATTTGGAACCGGTCTGTTGTTCCATGTCGAGTTCTAACTGTTGCTTCCTGACCTGCATATAGGTTTCTCAAGGGGCAAGTCAGATGGTCTGGTATTCCCATCTCTTTCAGAATTTTCCACAGTTTATTGTGATCCACACAGTCAAAGGCTTTGGCATAGTCAATAAAGCAGAAATAGATGTTTTTCTGGAACTCTCTTGCTTTTTCCATGACCCAGCGGATGTTGGCAATTTGATCTCTGGTTCCTCTGCCTGTTCTAAAACCAGCTTGAACATCTGGAAGTTCATGGTTCACGTATTGCTGAAGCCTGCCTTGGAGATTTTTGAGCATTACTTTCCTAGTGTGTGAGATGAGTGCAATTGTGCGGTAGTTTGAGCATTATTTGGCATTGCCTTTCTTTGGAATTGGGATGAAAACTGACCTTTTCCAGTCCTGTGGCCACTGCTGAGTTTTTCAGATTTGCTGGCATATCGAGTGCAGCACTTTCACAGCATCATCTTTCAGGATTTGAAATAGCTCAACTGGTATCCATATCTATCTCCTATTGATTATATTTCTCTGAGAACCCAGACTAATACGGCTACCTCCACGTTTGAAATATGCATTGCACTTCCTGGCACTCATGGTTGTTGTAGTGAGTTCTCAACTGCCTGTCCATTTAAGGAAACATCCCAGTTTGTTAAATGTTGTTTAGAAGAACTTGGCCATGGTGTCTCTTTGCTGTTAATATTGAGCAAGATGGGAAATAGTTTGGATCTGAGTGGTTTCTAACCAGTGACAACAGGTATTCACAGAAAGCAGAATTTTCTTTGAATTGATCTTTTGATAATAACATTAAACCGAAATCCTAAGGTAGAAAGAGGAGCTTTAGTGTGGGCAGTAAGTGTTGTTGTGGAGAGATTCTGCATAAATGGATGGTGGAGCTTCTGACAGTAGCTGAAGAATTAGAACTGGCTACCCTGAGATCACTGGAGCTGTCACCTGCTTCTCCCTGAGCTCTAGGGATTAGAGGAAGGACATCTTCTCAGAGAATGAGACTTACACTTTTATTTAATAAAATACCAAATATAATGGGGACTAAGAAATCCCTTTCCTATTATAAATACCTCCACTCCGAAGGGTTCTTCTCTTCTTCCTTTGAAGGATGTAGTGGTATATTAAAATCACCTCTGACTTGCTTAAGAGAACACACTGTTAAATATTAGGGAATTTTACAAGGAGCTGTTAAACTGTTCAGATCAGATCAGATCAGTCACTCTGTTGTGTCTGACTCTTTGAGATCCTATGAATTGCAGCATGCCAGGCCTCCCTGTCCATCATCAGCTCCCAGAGGTCATTGAGACTCACATCCATCGAGTCAGTGATGCCATCCAGCCATCTCATCCTCTGTCATCCCCTTCTCCTCCTGCCCCCAATCCCTCTCAGCATCAGAGTCTTCTCCAATGAGTCAACTCTTCGCATGAGGTGGCCAAAATACTGGAGTTTCAGCTTTAGCATCATTCCTTCCAAAGAAATCCCAGCCCAGGGTTGATCTCCTTCAGAATGGACTGGTTGGAGCTCCTTGCAGTTCAAGGGACTCTCAAGAGTCTTCTCCAACACCACAGTTCAAAAGCATCAATTCTTCGGCGCTCAGCCTTCTTCACAGTCCAGCTCTCACATCCATACATGACCACAGGAAAGACCATAGCCTTGACTAGGCGAACCTTTGTTGGCAAAGTAATGTCTCTGCTTTTGAATATGCTATCTAGGTTGGTCATAAATTTTCTTTCAAGGAGTAAGCGTCTTTTAATTTCATGGCTGCAGTCACCATCTGCAGTGATTTTGGAGCCCGGAAAATAAAGTCTGACACTGTTTCCACTGTTTCCCCATCTATTTCCCATGAGGTGATGGGACCGGATGCCATGATCTTCATTTTCTGAATGTTGAGCTTTAAGTCAACCTTTCACTCTCCACTTTCACTTTCATCAAGAGGCTTTTGAGTTCCTCTTCACTTTCTGCCATAAAGGTGGTGTCATCTGCATATCTGAGGTTATTGATATTTCTCCCAGCAATCTTGATTCCAACTTGTGTTTCTTCCAGTCCAGCGTTTCTCATGATGTACTCTGCATATATGCTAAATAAACATGGTGACAATGTACAGCCTTGATGTACTCCTTTTCCTATTTGGAACCAGTCTGTTGTTCCATGTCGAGTTCTAACTCTTGCTTCCTGACCTGCATACAAATTTCTCAAGAGGCAGATCAGGTGGTCTGGTATTCCCATCTCCCTCAGAATTCTCCACAGTTTATTGTGATCTACACAGTCAAAGGCTTTGGCATAGTCAATAAAGCAGAAATAGATGCTTTTCTGGAACTCTCTTGCTTTTTCGATGATCCAGCGGATGTTGGCAATTTGATCTCTGGTTCCTCTGCCTTTTCTAAAACCAGCTTGATCATCAGGAAGTTCACGGTTCACATATTGCTGAAGCCTGGCTTGGAGAATTTTGAGCATTACTTTACTAGCATGTGAGATGAGTCCAATTGTGTGGTAGTTTGAGCATTCTTTGGCATTGTCTTTCTTTGGGATTGGGATGAAAACTGACCTTTTCCAATCTTGTGGCCACTGCTGAGTTTTCCAAATTTGCTGGCATATTGAGTGAAGCACTTTCACAGCATCATCTTTCAGGATTTGGAATAGCTCCACTGGAATTCCATCACCTCCACTAGCTTTGTTCCTAGTGATGCTTTCTAAGGCCCACTTGACTTCACATTCCAAGATGTCTGGCTCTAGGTCAGTGATCACACCATCATGATTATCTGGGTCGTGAAGCTCTTTTTTGTACAGTTCTTCTGTGTATTCTTGCCACCTCTTCTTAATATCTTCTGCTTCTGTTAGGTCCATACCATTTCTGTCCTTTATTCAGCCCATCTTTGCATGAAATGTTCCTTTGGTATCTCTGATTTTCTTGAAGAGATCCCTAGTCTTTCCCGTTCTGTTGTTTTCCTCTATTTCTTTGCATTGATCGCTGAAGTAGGCTTTCTTATCTCTTCTTGCTATTCTTTGGAACTCTGCATTCAGATGTTTATATCTTTCCTTTTCTCCTTTGCTTTTTGCTTCTCTTCTTTTCACAGCTATTTGTAAGGCCTCCCCAGACAGCCATTTTGCTTTTTTGCATTTCTTTTCCATGGGGATGATCTTGATCCCTGTCTCCTGTACAGTGTCACGAACCTCATTCCATAGTTCATCAGGCACTCTATCTATCAGATCTAGGCCCTTAAATCTATTTCTCACTTCCACTGTATAATCATAAGGGATTTGATTTAGGTCATGCCTGAATGGTCTAGTGGTTTTCCCTACTTTCTTCCATTTAAGTCTGAATTTGGCAATAAGGAGTTCATGGTCTGAGCCACAGTCAGCTCCTGGTCTTGTTTTTGCTGATTGTATAGGGCTTCTCCATCTTTGGCTGCAAAGAATATAGTCGATCTGATTTTGGTGTTGACCATCTGGTGATGTCCCTGTATAGAGTCTTCTCTTGTGTTGTTGGAAGAGGGTATTTGCTATGACCAGTGCATTTTCTTGGCAAAACTCTGTTAGTCTTTGCCCTGCTTCATTCCGTATTCCAAGGCCAAATTTGCCTGTTACTCCAGGTGTTCTTGACTTCCTACTTTTGCATTCCAGTCCCCTATAATGAAAAGGACATCTTTTTTGGGTGTTAGTTCTAAAAGGTCTTGGAGGTCTTCATAGAACCGTTCAACTTTAGCTTCTTCAGCATTACTGGTTTGGGCATAGACTTGGATTACTGTGACATTGAATGGTTTGCCTTGGAAACGAACAGAGATCATTCTGTCGTTTTTGAGATTGCATCCAAGTACTGCATTTCGGACTTTTGTTGACCATGATGGCCACTCCATTTCTTCTGAGGGATTCCTGCCCGCAGTAGTAGATATAATGGTCCTCTGAGTTAAATTCACCCATTCCAGTCCATTTGAGTTTGCTAATTCCTAGAATGTCAACATTCACTCTTGCCATCTCTTGTTTGACCACTTCCAATTTGCCTTGATTCATGGACCTGACATTTCAGGTTCCTTACAAATAGCTGTGAAAAGAAGAGAAGTGAAAAGCAAAGGAGAAAAGGAAAGAAAAATAAATAAAAAAAAAAAAAAAAAAAAAAAAATAATAAAAAATTAAAAAAATAAAAAAAAAAAAAAAAAAAAAAAAAAAAAAAAAAAATAAAAAAAAAAAAAAAAAAAAAAAAAAAAAAAAAAATATAAAAAAAAAAAGAGAGAAAAAAAAAAAAAAAAGAAATAGATAAAAGAAAAAAAGAAGATAAAAAGAAGAGATGAAAAAAAAACAGAAAAAAAAAAAAAAAAAAAAAAAAACACAGAAAAAAAAAAAATTATGATGATAGGAACAAGAGACGAAGAGGCAAAGAGAGATGAAGAGAAAGGGGAGAGAAAAAAAAAAAGAAAAAAAAAAAAAAGAGGGGGGGGAAGGAAAGTGGAGGGAATATATCCAATGAAAAAAGATAAAGAGAAAGAAGTAAATTCATTAAAAAAGAAAAAAAAAAAAAAAAAGAAGTAGACCCAAAAGAAGAAAAAAAGGATTTTTTTTCCTCCAACCAAAAAAAAAAAAAACCAAAAAAAAAGCAAACAACCAAACAATTGCACCAATCTAACACGCTAGTAAAGTAATGCTCAAAATTCTCAAGCCAGGCTTCAGCAATATGTGAGCCATGAACTTCCTAATGTTCAAGCTGGTTTTAGAAAAGGCAGAGGAACAAGAGATCAAATTGCCAACATCTGCTGGATCATGGAAAAAGCAAGATCATGGAAAAGCAATAGAAAAGCATCTATTTCTGCTTTATTGACTATGCCAAAGCCTTTGATTGTGTAGATCACAATAAACTGTGGAGAATTCTGAGGGAGATGGGAATACCAGACCACCTGATCTGCCTCTTGAGAAATTTGTATGCAGGTCAGGAAGCAACAGTTAGAACTCAACATGGGACAACAGACTGGTTCCAAATAGGAAAAGGAGTACGTCAAGGCTGTATATTGTCACCATGTTTATTTAACGTATATGCAGAGTACATCATGAGACATGCTGGACTGGAAGAAACACAAGTTGGAATCAAGATTGCCGGGAGAAATATCAATAACCTCAGATATGCAGATGATACCACCCTTATGGCAGAAAGTGAAGAGGAACTCAAAGCCTCTTGATGAGAAAGGGAAAAAAAAGTGGTAAGCTCAACATTCAAAAAAGAAAATGAAGATCATGGCATCCGGTCCCATCACCTCATGGGAAATAGAGGGGAGAAAAAAAAAAATTTTTTTTTGAAAAAAAAAAGAGGAAAAAAAAAAAAAGAAAAAAAAAAAAAAAAAAAAAAAAAAAAAAACCTCTGTGTATGGAAGTGAGAGCTGGACTGTGAAGAAGGCTGAGCGCCGAAGAATTGATGCTTTTGAACTGTGGTGTTGGAGAAGACTCTTGAGAGTCCCTTGAACTGCAAGGAGATCCAACCAGTCCATTCTGAAGGAGATCAGCCCTGGGATTTCTTTGGAAGGAATGATGCTAAAGCTGAAACTCCAGTATTTTGGCCACCTCATGCAAAGAGTTGACTCATTGGAAAGGACTCTGATGCTGGGAGGGATTGGGGGCAGGAGGAGAAGGGGACGACAGAGGATGAGATGGCTGGATGGCATCACTGACTTGATGGATGTGAGTATGAGTGATCTCCGGGAGTTGGTGATGGACAGGGAGGCCTGGCGTGCTGCATTTCATGGGGTCACAAAGAGTCGGACACGACAGAGTGACTGATCTGATCTGATGCAATATTGCCCTTTACAGCATCGGACTTTGCTTCTATCTCCAAACACATCCACAGCTGGGTATTCTTTTTGCTTTGGCTCCATCCGTTCATTCTTTCTGGAGTTATTTCTCCACTGATCTTCAGTAGCGTATTGGGCCCCTACTGACCTGGGGAGTTTCTCTTTCAGTATCCTATCATTTTGCCTTTTCATATTGTTCATGGGGTTCTCAAGGCAAGAATACTGAAGTGGTTTGCCATTCCCTTCTCCAGCCAACCACACCCTGTCAGATCTCTCCACCATGACTCGCCCATCCTGGGTTGCCCCACGGGCATGGCTTAGTTTCATTGAGTTAGACAAAGCTGTGGTCCTAGTGTGATTAGATTGACTAGTTTTCTGTGAGTATGGTTTCAGTGTGTTTGCCCTCTGATGCCCTCTTGCAACACCTACCGTCTTACTTGGGTTTCTCTTACCTTGGGCGTGGGGTATCTCTTCCCCGCTGGTCCAGCAAAGCACAGCTATCGCACCTTACCTTGGATGAGGGGTCTCTCCTCACCGCTGCCTTTCCTGACCTTGGAGGAGGGGTATCTCCTCACCGCCACCCTTCCTGAGCTCGGTCGTGGGGTAGCTCCTCTCGGCTGCCGAGGCGCTCTTAGTGCGCTGGTCGCAGCCGCTGAGGCGCTCTTAGTGTGCCGGTTAAACTGTTGGTAGCTTAAAATTAGCCATGGTGAGATTATTTACATCAATGACAACTTCAAATGTTATAAATCAGATCAGATCAGATCAGTCGCTCAGTCGTGTCCGACTCTTTGCGACCCCATGAACCGCAGCACGCCAGGCCTCCCTATCCATCACCAGCTCTCGGAGGTCACTCAGACTCACATTCATTGAGTCAGTGATACCATCCAGCCATCTCATCCTCTGTCGTCCCCTTCTCCTCCTGCCCTCAATCCCTCCCAGCATCAGAGTCTTCTCCAATGAGTCAACTCTTCGCATGAGGTGGTCAAAATACTGGAGTTTCAGCTTGAGCATCATTCCCTCCAAAGAAATCCCAGGGCTGATCTCCTTCAGAATGGACCGGTTGGATCTCCTTGCAGTCCAAGGGACTCTCAAGAGTCTTCTCCAACACCACAGTTCAAAAGCATCAATTCTTCGGCGCTCAGCCTTCTTCACAGTCCAGCTCTCACATCCATACATGACCACAGGAAAGACCATAGCCTTGACTAGGCGAACCTTTGTTGGCAAAGTAATGTCTCTGCTTTTGAATATGCTATCTAGGTTGGTCATAACCTTCCTTCCAAGGAGTAAGCGTCTTTTAATTTCATGACTGCAGTCACCATCTGCAGTGATTTTGGAGCCCAGAAAAATAAAGTCTGACACTGTTTCCACTGTTTCTCCATCTATTTCCCATGTAGAGATGGGACCAGATGCCATGATCTTCGTTTTCTGAATGTTGAGCTTTCAGCCAACCTTTTCACTCTCCACTTTCACTTTCATCAAGAGGCTTTTGAGTTCCTCTTCACTTTCTGCCATAAGGGTGGTATCATCTGCATATCTGAGGTTATTGATATTTCTCCCGGCAATCTTGATTCCAGCTTGTGTTTCCTCCAGTCCAGCATTTCTCATGATGTACTCTGCATATAAGTTAAATAAACATGGTGACAATATACAGCCTTGACGTACTCCTTTTCCTATTTGGAACCGGTCTGTTGTTCCATGTCCAGTTCTAACTGTTGCTTCCTGACCTGCATACAAATTTCTCAAGAGGCAGATCAGGTGGTCTGGTATTCCCATCTCCCTCAGAATTCTCCACAGTTTATTGTGATCTACACAGTCAAAGGCTTTGGCATAGTCAATAAAGCAGAAAGAGATGCTTTTCTGGAACTCTCTTGCTTTTTCGATGATCCAGCGGATGTTGGCAATTTGATCTCTTGTTCCTCTGCCTTTTCTAAAACCAGCTTGATCATCAGGAAGTTCACGGTTCACATAATGCTGAAGCCTGGCTTGGAGAATTTTGAGCATTACTTTACTAGCATGTGAGATGAGTCCAATTGTGTGGTAGTTTGAGCACTCTTTGGCATTGCCTTTCTTTGGGATCGGGATGAAAACTGACCTTTTCCAATCTTGTGGCCACTGCTGAGTTTTCCAAATTTGCTGGCATATTGAGTGCAGCACTTTCACAGCATCATCTTTCAGGATTTGGAATAGCTCCACTGGAATTCCATCACCTCCACTAGCTTTGTTCCTAGTGATGCTTTCTAAGGCCCACTTGACTTCACATTCCAAGATGTCTGGCTCTAGGTCAGTGATCACACCATCATGATTATCTGGGTCGTGAAGCTCTTTTTTGTACAGTTCTTCTGTGTATTCTTGCCACCTCTTCTTAATATCTTCTGCTTCCGTTAGGTCCACACCATTTCTGTCCTTTATCGAGCCCATCTTTGCATGAAATGTTCCTTTGGTATCTCTGATTTTCTTGAATAGATCCCTAGTCTTTCCCATTCTGTTGTTTTCCTCTATTTCTTTGCATTGATCGCTGAAGAAGGCTTTCTTATCTCTTCTTGCTATTCTTTGGAACTCTGCATTCAGATGTTTATATCTTTCCTTTTCTCCTTTGCTTTTTGCTTCTCTTCTTTTCACAGCTATTTGCAAGGCCTCCCCAGACAGCCATTTTGCTTTTTTGCATTTCTTTTTCTTGGGGATGGTCTTGATCCCTGTCTCCTGTAAATCAGGGTCTGTTTGTTTTCTGAGAGCCAGTTTACCTGCATACTGGTCATAACACCCACAGTTGATGTTTGTGGGTTTTGTCTGTTCCTTTGCTTCCCCTGCTAACAGCAGATTTCCTTTGAAGAATTACTTTGAGGAATTTCATTTGAGGGATTACTCCTCCCTCAACTCAGGCCAGTGGTTTGAGTGGGACTGATCATATTCCCCAGGTCCAAGAGTGAACATGTGATCTAGTTTGGCCAGTCAGAGCATTTCATTCTGTTTGTCACAAAGACTGGTTCGTAAATGAACACATGACTCACAACCAATCAGAGCTAATTATGAAGCTCTTGGCAGCATCTCTAGGGAAGTGAGGTCTCCCAGGTGGCACAGTGGTAAAAAATCCATCTGCAATGTAGAAGACCCAAGAGGCACAGGTTTGATCCCTGGGTTGGGAAGATTCCCTGGAATAGGAAATGGCAACCACTCCAGTATTGTTGTCTGGAAAATCCCATGGACAGAGGAGCCTGGCAGTCACAGAGTCAGACACTGCTGTGCACACACCCAGCAGCAGCTAGGGAAGGGAAATCTTACTGCTATGAAGGATAGAAGCTGTAGGATCTTAGAGCACAGGAGAGGGAATCAGGAGAATAAGATACCAAGAAATGGATAGATAACCAGGGCCTGATGACATGGACTGAACTACTGAAAGCTATGCTGGAAGCCAAATATCCATAAACTTTGTAATTGCTGAGGCAATAATTCTGACTCTGTCTCCATCTTTGTTTGGCTTAAATCAGAGTATGTTGGATTTTCCATCCTTTGTAAGCTACAAGTTGTAAGAAAAAAAGTACCATTTGTTTCAGGATTCTTAATAGCTTTCATGCTCTGGATCAAATTCCAACAGAGAAGGCAAGAAAATCTAATGGAGTGTCCAGTAGAGGAAAAGGAAGAAGAGCTTTTTCCTCCAATTCTACCTTGGTTTAATGACACATGCCATGGTTTTCAGTCCCCCTTTCCTCCACATCTATACAAACCTTTCTTCAAGAACCAGTTTTAGTATTTTACGCTGAGTGAACTTGGACAGTTGCTAAACTTCTTTGAATGTCAGTTCCTTCATCTGAAAAGCCAATATATTAATGTTGAACTCTGACGGTTGATTTGAAAATTAAATGAGACAATTCTTAAAAATGTACAGTGTCTGCAGAATAATAATATACTACTGTAATTATCAATTAAATAAATATAGTAGTCTAAGGCCTTATATTTCATGTTTTATAATGGAACCTCTATGGAGAAACATTTCTCAAGTTCCAAGACTCTGACTTCATGTTTAGACCACAAATGGAGGAATCCTAGACTGTGCAACTGAAAACTGAAAATTTGATGTGACTTGAATATTTTAGAAATAGAAGGGATAATAAAGTTGTTCTTGATCTAGCCCTGAGAGTGGGTTCTATGTTATTTCATTCACCCCAAATCCCTAGTACCAGTTGTATTGTGAAGTTCCAGAACAGTTTGTCAAATGAACAACCCCCTCTTACTTTATCACTGGGAAAATAAACTATGAGAAGATGAACTTTTGTGTTATAGTGTTTTCACTGTATAGTGTATGAAGGGGAGAAAGATATTAAACATCACTTTAAAACCTGGCATTGGAATTTTTCCTGAGAAAACAACTGCCATTGGTGAGCCCAGTGGTTTAGATAAATGCTATCTAATAGAAATACAATTTAGGTTACATACAAATTTTAAATTTTCTAGTAACACATCAAAAGTTAAAAAAAAAAGTGAAATAATTTAATTTAATATATCTAAATATTATCATATTAAAATTATCAGTGATATCTGCATTCTTTTTGTGTATGAAGTTTTTGAAATTTAGTGTGTTTTCTACATTTATGGCAAATCTTCATTTGAACTGGCCACATTTCAAGTGTTCAGTAGTTGTACGTGGCTACTGGCTAACATTTTGGATGAGGGATTTGTTAGGCTATTTTGCAAGATATAAGGAGGGTGAGTGTGAAGGGCATCTAAATGGAGAATGTTCCAGAAAAGTGGCAGAAGGATATGTGCTTCTACATAGCATCTTGAAATACCTCTTTTAGTGCGTTTGTTAGTTGCTTAGTTGTATCCAACTCTGTGAACCCATGGACTGTAGCCTGCAAGGCTCCTTTGCCCATGGAATTATCCAGGCAAGAATACTGGTGTGAGTTGTCATTTCCTTCTACAGAGGATCTTCCTGACCCAGGGATTGAACCTGGGTCTCCTGCACTGCAGCAGATTCTTTACCATCTGAGCCACAGGCCCCAAACTCCCTCTCTGGGAAACTTCAAATATTATAGGACAGTCAAACAATCCCTTTTGTATCAGTGAGACTGGTTTTCTAATGTTAAAACTGGAGAAAAGCTTGAGTTTCCCAGTGGGCACCATGTGGTCTGTCAGAGGAACCTATGAAGTTATATTGCCCTGGAATTCACAGAGTATTTGGAAGTGCTTTGGGGAGGAATACAATTCATTGAGAAATAGTGGCTCAATGCAACCTTATTTAGCTCTCACAGCTGGTGATGGGACCATGTAAATAGCAACAAGTGTTGAATGCATGAATAAGGGGATTACAAGAACAAGGGAGAGTTGAGTCTGAGATATTTGTGATGAGTCTTGGAGACTAGGACAATATAGAAGGGAAGCAGGCCTTGGGGAACAGAATGATATAGAGAGGAGGACACAATGTGTGTGAAGGGTCAGAGGTAAGAGAGGGCAGGGAGCACTCTAGAAATTTCAAGGACTTCTCTGTGGTAGGAATGTGAGTATGAGAGGATGGTAGCCAGAGAGGAAATTAGGAGGGCAGATCCTGAAGGGCCGGTGGGTCTTGTGAAGAGTTTGGATTCTCTCCAAGGCTATGAGAAGAGTTCATATTCTATCTTAAGGTGATGAAATAAATATGTATATATTTAAAAGACCACTGAGAATGTGGGGAATTGTCAGGGCAGCTAGGATGGAAGAAAAGTGGTCAATCAGCAAATTGAAGTCATCCAGATGGGAAGTGATGGTGGCCTCATCTACTGCGGGAATGGTAGAGATGGACAGAAAGGTTCGAGAGATGACCTAAAGGAAGAATGGACAAACCCTGGTGACTGGTTTGTGAATGCACATGCCAGAGTGGAATAGAGTGTGGGATATGGACTGCAGGGGCATAAGACACAAGGAGGAACCCAGGATAATTTCCAGGTTTCTAGACTGGACAATGGTGTAGAAGACGATGTCATTTACCTCTTATAGTAGAGCAAATATCCAGCTTGGAATGAGCACTGAGGAACACTGACAGTGATGGCATTTTCCCAAATCCATAAATCAAGATGCTAGATTTCTGAGGAAGGGAGAGAATAACTGAAATAAAGTTTCTTCTAGAAATTCCAGACAGGCCACTGGCTTGCAGAATTGGAAAAATTGAATTTCCTTTCTCAGCCTCAACTTTTTTTTTCCATTTGCAAAAATGAAAATAATAACTCTTGCTTTTATAAGGGTGCTGATAGAATAAAATGCAATGATAGATGTTAAGGCCTTTTCGAAGTAAAGCATTCAATTATTATTATTGTTATGTTTATCGGAAAGGGTTGGAAAGTCCTCATCATTGTTATTGAAAACCAAGCTAGTGGCCCTGGGCCAGTGGATTATACAGATAATTATTCCAAAAGAAATTTGCATCAGAGACAATAACCCTGAGTTCTGGAAGCTTAAAATAGTCCCAGACATGCAATCCATTCATTCATACATTTGTTCATTCATTTGGTTGTTCAGCATTTATTGAGTACCTACTATGTGCCAGTCATTGTGTTGGGTACTGGGGGACTACTAACAAAGCAAACTCTTCTTCCTGTTAATAATAAAAATAGAGGATATGTCTGTCCCCAAGTAACTCTAATTACATACATTTTAAAAGTTTATTGCTATCTGTAGAGTATTTTTAAACATTAGTCAATGCTTCTAGAAAAATCCTCTGCAGTGACTATCATTATCCCCATGTTGTTGACTAAGGCATAGATAGTTTAGCCGCCCCGGCTGAGGCTGCTACTCAGGAGACCCAGAACCCAAACCAGGAACTTATTCATCCCTGTTCAATGCCGATGGCGGGTGACTTGAAATAATAATAACAGCTAAGATTATTTGAAAGTTTTCTTTGTGCAAAGTGCTATCCTGACTGGAAGTATGTTATTTTAGTCAGTTCTCTTGGTACCAAAGGAGTTAATGTTATCTCTATTCTAGGTAGGCACACGGCATATTTGTACATGCATATACATACTTGCATATACACAACTGACTGACCATATGCTAAGGCAAGCACTTTACATGTATCGCAGTGTTTAATTTTTACAACAACCCAAGGGAGTTGGCACTTTGTTATCTTTATACTTTGGATGGGAGCAATGATGCTCAGAGAAGTTAAATAACTTGCCTGAGTTCACACAGCGAGAGTTTAAAAGACAGTCATTTAGTGGTTGACTTAAAAAGGCAGGGGAAGGCTTTCAAATGCACAGATATGAATATGCATCAGGTGGATACAGGTAATAAATAAATAAAATATCTCAGTAAAGCATGAGACACTGGGTAGGGCTGACCTGTGGTAAATATTTTGAGGTCTGAACATTGGCTTTCCCCTGCCATCTGGAAATGATATCATTCTATAATTTCTGTACTCAGTGATCTGGGGACCCCCCTGTCCACTGTCAGCTCCCAGAGGATCCTGGGGCATATTCCTCCCCCATCTCTGGATAAAATGGAGCCATCAGTGTCTCATGACATAGAGTCAGTTCTCTGCTATGAAAATGAGAAAATGTTCCTTAATTTCACTGACCTCAGTTCCCTTCTTGGTAAGATGGGCTTACCAATATTTATTGTCTATGATTATTAAGAAGGGTATCTAAGATAAGGCATGAGCAATGCTTAACACAGTGTGTGGCATAAGAAAGCTCTCAGAAATGGTGAATATTATTATGGATAGTACCTCCTAGGTTAATTCCCCCACAAGCTTTTCCTTTATGGCAATTTTGAAGTCACAGTAATTCATTTGTAGGTGGAATATCTATTTCTCGAATCCCTGGAGCAGCCAAGTTCATTTTATTTATTTGGTCATAGGAATTGGATTCTCCAGATGCTGAAACAAATCCTGAAATCCAGTAGATTAATACTACAAAATTATATTTCTTGCTCATATATTGGTCCAACATAGGTATTCCTAGTCACTGAGATGATTGTTCATGGGATGATTCCTGGCCCAAATTCTTTTCATCTTCAGGCTCTTTTCTCTCATCCAGGGCCTTGGAGTCTCCTGTATCAACTCAGAGGATGGAGGAGAGACTATGAAGCAGAAGTAGATGTTTTTCTGGAACTCTCTTTCTTTTTCTATGATCCAATGCATGTTGGCAATTTGATCTCTGGTTCCTCTGCTTTTTCTAAATCCAACTTATGCATCTGGAAGTTCTCAATTCACATACTGCTGAAGCCTCGCTTGGAGGATCTTGAGCATTACCGTGCTAGTATGTGAAATAAGTGCAATTGTACAGTAGTTTGAGCATTCTTTGGCATTGCTCTTCTTTGGGATTGGAATGAAGCTGACATTTTCCAGTCCTGTGACCGCTGCTGAGTTTTCTAAATTTGCTGACATTTTGAATGCAGGTCTGTAACAGTATCATCATTTAGGATTTTAAATAGCTCAGCTGGAATTCCTCAGTCCAGGGACTTCTTTAGGCAAGAAAACTGGAGTGGTTAGCCACTCCTTTCTCCAGGAGCTCTTCCTGACCCAGGGATTGAACCCAGGTATCCTGCATTGCAGGTGGATTCTTTAATATCTGAGCTACCAGAGGAGCCTGGAAAATACCCAGCAACCATTTACTGAGGGCCTACTGTGTGCTATGTACCTTGCTTTACATGTCAATCTTGTTTTTTAGCCTCACAAAATCCTGCCAGGTAGGCATCAGTTTGTACCATTTTATGTTGAGAAAATTAAGGCCTAGATGTATAAGGTGACTTTCCCAAGGACACACAGCTGGCATGTGGCTGAACTGGGGCTTGGGATTGACTTCTGTTTTTGAGCCCAGGGTTCTAGTTCTTTCTACTGGTGTTTGGAAAGAAGCCCTTATCTAAGATTCCTTTAAACACAAGACAGATTTCATCTTGGACACCCTAGCCCCAACTGCCTTCCCCTGAAGAGGGGACTGCTCTGGAGCAAGTGGGGATTTCTAGCAACCAGGGAAAGATGGAATAGTTGGGTTTTTTGGGGGACCAGGCTCTGCTTCTGGGTTCAGTTTCTCTCCTAATCTAACCTCTGTTACATGCCAAGCAGTGACCAAGCCATTGACTCATTTCTATTATGGCCTGAGGAGTCAGGCTGTGATGAAATCTGCAGTGCCCAGAAGTCAGCCACCTGCTCACATCTGGACCTAATGTTCTGGTCCACCTTTGGGTGTTTGAGGTGGAGGTACCTGGGAGTATCATTTGGAGTGATTTTCCATGCCTTGCACAATCAGCATTCACTGGTACCCTTTGCAGGTCATCGTATTGGCAGGTTTTTGTTTTGTTTTAAATCTTATTTCAAATCTCTATTTAGTTTAAATAGTTTATGTCTCCTGCATTGGCAGGTGGGTTCTTTACCACTACTGCCACCTGGGAATCCCCAACAGTTTACTTTAGGTAACAAATTCTTACAGTTTTTTTTTTTTTTTTTTAAACTCAGTTAACCTTATACTACTAATTCTAACAATAACACAATACCACAACAGTCAATGTTTATTAAGTACTTATTATGTACCAGGCTCTTAAGCTAGTCATTATTCTGTTTCATCTGTACAAGTCTCTGAGGGCTGTTCTAATATTATCCCCGTTTTGAAGAAGAGGAGACTGCATCTCAGAAAGTTTAAATAATATATTCAAGGTCATGGGATTAGAGTTGGGTTACAGACCTGAACAGACTACCTCCAGATCCCATTCTTGACTGAAAGGTCTAAACTGAGGAACATTCAGGATTTTAATAATGTGCTTTTATTGTCTGCTTCTTGAAAAAAAAATCATGAGGAAGCTGAGGGTCAGAGAGCCTCAGAGATGAACTTGACTTGGACTCTAAGAATAGTCACTAGATGTGTTGGTTATCTATTGCTGTGTAACAAGTTACCCCAAAACTTTGCAACTTAAAATAACAGACATTTGTTGTCTCACAGTTTCAATGTGTCAGGAATTGGGGTCAGCTAGTCAGTGGTTCTGGCTCAGGGTCTCCTGTGTGCCTGAGGCTGCACTCAGCTGAGACTTTGTTTCCCCGCTCAGTCCTGTGGTTGTTGGCAGCCTCAGTTCTCGGCTGGCTATTGAATGGGAATCTCACTCCTTTGCCACGTGGACCTCTCTACAGTGTGCCTGAGTGTCCTCATAGTACAGCACCCAGACTCTTCAGAGTGGGTGACGCAAGAGAAAGAACAAGCCTAGACAAAAGTCAAAGGATCTTCTATAGTCTAATTTGGAAGTGATCAGGTTACCATCATTTACTATCAATCACTCTGTCATTATTCTGTCATTATATAGGCCAGACAGACCAACACTGGTACATTATCAGAGGGGACTGTAGAGGGTGTGAATACCTGGAGGTGAGGATCATTGAATGCCATCTTGGAAGTTAGCTATCACCCCAGGGATTGGACTCCTATCATGTACCAGACACTTTGTTCCAGATACTTTACCAGATGTCCTTTTCTTGGAGGTCAGAAGAAAATGATTTAGGTTCTGAGTCCCTCACTCTGGGTGAGCCATGGCTCATTCTGGCTCTCTGTTTTTCTCCTTGAGCCTTACCTGGGCATCATAGTGAAGAGACTATGATCACAGGCATTGGTGTTCACCTGTATGCAAATCCTGGTTGTAGCCTCATTATTTCTGTGACCCTCTAATTATTAGGTATTAACCCTGTAAGTGTCAATTTACCCTTCTTTAAAACAGAGATAATTAGACTAGCTCCCAGGGGTGTTGTGAGAATTAAATGAGGTAATGATAGAAAAGATAATGTATGAAAAGAATGTGCTTGTTCCTAACACAGGTGTCCATAAGAAGTTTGAGCTCTTACATTTTAAATGAGAGTGTTGAACTCAGATCTCTGTGGCCATAATCTGAGCCCCATTGTCACCCAGAATTGTTCTATCACTAAAATAAAACATGTGAACACCACCTTGCGCTCAGGTCACACCCTCTTGTCCTTGAATTTTTTACTCAGTTACTCCTACTAAAGCTGGCTGTTGGCTCTTCAATATTTTTATGCTTATCAACTTCCACTTGTCTTCACTTCCTCCCCTGTCAAGTCCAGGAAGCATAGTCCATCATTTGAGCTATGAGCATCATTTCTTAAAGATTCATTTATTTGACTGTGTTGGGTCTTAGTCGTGGCATGAGGGATCTTCACTGTGACCTGTGGGCTTCTCTGTAATTGTAGTATGCAGGCTTAGTTGCCCCATAGCATGTGAGAGCTTAGTTCCCTGACCAGGGATCAAACCTGCATCTTCTGTGTTAGAAGGCGTATACTTAACTACTGGATCACCCAGGAAGTCTCTGAGCTACTTTCTTAGCAACATCTTCAACTTCTTGCTTCATTCTCTCTCTCGTACCATTGGTGAATTCCCCATCTTTCTGACTACCTGCATGTACATCTGTTCTGATGAGCTGTCTTGGATTAAATCCTATAAAGTTCTTTGTTGGCACCACTATAATTCAAGAGATCCACTTTCAGCATAGCCTAGAATTCCTTTTCTGTTACTATAGTCAACACTCTTATATCCAACTTTTAAACTTGCCTTAAACCTCCTTCCCTACCACCATTTCCCCACTTCTTTTTCCTTTTGTCTTTTCTTTCACCAAATACTTATCGAGCATCTAGTATGTGGCAGATATATTTACAGAGAATTCCATGGGCAGAGGAGCCTCTAGGGCTACAGTTCTTGGGGTTGCAAAGAAGTGGACATGACTGAAGCGACTTAGCACGCATGGAGAATCAGCAGTGACCAAAACAAGAGGGGTATAGCTCCTGCATTCTAAAAGTTTCACAGAGAAAATACAGGCCATCAGATGGGCACTTCATATCTTTACTTCCTGTTTTAACAGGAAGTTGTAGTTATAGCCACCTTTAGATTTGTATGGTTATAGACACCATCCTCTTCATCTTCTTCCTTCTCTTCTTCTTCATCCTCAATATCATCATCACAATCTCTTTTATTAATGCCAACTATGTGTCAGAGACTGTTTTAAATAATTTACATTCATTAACCCATTTAATATATTACATATATTAACTCACAGCAGGTATTCATATCATCTCCAAAAACACATGAGGAAATAAAGCCCAGAGAGAGGTTAAATAACTTGCACAAGACACACTGCATTTAGTATGAAAAAACCACCACAAAATTGTAAAGTAATTAGCCTCCAATTAAAATAAATTAATTAATTAAAAAAAAGAGAAGACTCATCCTCTACTATTACAATGGAAGACATGTTATATCCCTGGTCGAAGGTTAATCTATTCATACTTGTGGATCAAGGGTTGCCAGATTTAGCAAATAAAAATATGGAATGTCCATTTAAATTTGAAATTCAAATGTCCCATGTAAAATTTGGGGCATATTTATACTAAAAATTATGTATTGCTTATCTGAAATTCAGTTACCTGGGCTATATTTTATCTGGAAACCCTATCTGGACCCCAGGACCTCTCCTCAAGGGATTTCACTACATCAGTTACTTACCACTCTCATCCTTTTGAGAGTATCTTGGTTGCTTTGCACCTCTGTGTTAGGTGGGTGATAGTACTCTGGGAGTGATGTGATGTGATGGAACATGAACAAAACACTTTGAGGCTGCCCTTTGGAACAGTGTGCCTGAGGAAGGAAGAGTTTAGAGGCAAAGAGATCAGGTATGGTAATGATTAGGGTACCTGACAATCCTATTATAGAGAATCAAGGCTTGTCTACCCCAGGACCCCAGGAGCTGGAGGAGAGAGGAACCTGAAGTCTTCCTTATCAACGAGGTGCAAACAGGGGCTTCCATTTCCTCTTTAGTGCTCCTGGGCAGAAAGCAGTACCTTCAATGAGAAACGAGGTCAGCAGGGTGGAGGGAAACTCTCCCTGGCTCTTTATTGAATCCAATCATTTACATCTCATTGAATCCATCAAATTAGCCACTTATGACATTAAAATGGCAAAAGAGGGATTGTATCAAGCAGTGCTAATTCAATAGGAAAGAGCGGCTGACTGAGAGCACAGTGTCATAAGACTCTGACACCCACTTTCAAGAGGTAGAAGTCTGATGGCCTCCCATGCCCACAGGGGTCATGATGACCTTCCTCAGTTTTGCTAGATGCCAGGCATTGGTAAAGGGGAGGAAAATGGAAGTCCTGGGCCCTACAGAGATACAGACTGGGGAGATACAAAAGAGGAATGGTGAGATGGTACCTTCAGGGAGAAATAATTTCAAGATAGGGTGTTGGCTGGGACTTGGAATCAGACTCCAGAGCTTACCAACTCTGTGACTTTCAGCAAGTTACTTGACTTTTCTGATGCTTAGTTTCCTTATTCATTAAATGGAGGTTGGTGATATTTGCCAAAGCAATGTTTCCTACATTTAATCCCTTTCTTTACATTGAAGAGAAATACTCCATTTGGCTGTCTTTAACACCTCTTTAATACTTGCAAGAACTCTCTGATACTTTCTTGGGAGCTTGAGTGTTAAGGTATGGTTGAAAGTTGAAATTATCCAGGCTTGCATTCAAATCTCCCTGCCATCCTTAATAGCTGTGTGATCTTGAATAAAGAGGCTTAATCATTTTGTGCATCAATTTCCTCAAATGTAAAACAGGAATAACCATACCCACTTAATAAGTTTGTTATTGAACATAAACAATTTCATGAATGTAAAATGCTTAGTACTGAGCCTGGCTGATATGAAACTGTACATACTAGTGATTCCCCTCCTTCTTCTCCTTTTCCTCTTCCCTCCTCCTGCTTCTCTTCTTCATTTCACTCTTTTCTCTGCCACTTCCTCTCCTAGAACTTAATGCCCTCTGCACTCTACCCATTATGACAATTTGTCCACCCCAACTACACCATGTTTTCTCTTGCCTCATGGCCTTTGCACATGTTTTCTCTTTGATTGGAATATTCTTCATCCAGGCTCTTTGCTGGACAACTCTTACTCAGCTGATATGTTTCTTCTTCCAAGAAGCCTGTATTGACTTATATTCTCCTTTCCTACAAATGGTTCTTTCCTATTGTAATATTTTAGAATTTGTTTCTTTTCTCTCCTGGGAAGCCTAAAAGTCTCATAAGGGCAGGATTCAAGACCCCATCTGTCTTGTGTTCTCTTGTACTCCCAGTACCTAGTACAGAATCTGACACCTACTAATGGTTGCCTGAGAGCTCGCTGGGGGCCTGATCTGGTTCTGTGTACTCCACATGTACCAACTTGTTTAATTCTCACAACTTTCTGAAATAATTTTTCTTTATTTTTAATGGCTTTATTGAACTATGTTTGACATACAATAAAGTACATCTATTTACAGTGTACACTTTGATAAATTTTGACAAGTATACACCTATGAAAACAAAACCACAATCAAGATAATGAATATTGCTGTCAACCCCAAACTTCCTTTGCTCCCCTTTATAATCCTTCCATTCCAGCCCTCTTAGTGATGCCCCCTCACTAGACAAATGTTGTATGCTCTTTTTTGGTCTGGCTAATTTAAAGAGTGTGATTATTCTGAGATTCATTCATTTTGTTGCATGTATCAAGCTCATTCCTCTTTATTATTGAGTAGTATTCCATTGTGGCACTTCCTTGGTGGTTCAGTGGTAAAGAATTCCCTGCCAATATAGGAGACAAAGGTCCAATCCCTGGGTCAGGAAGATCCCCTGGAGAAGAAAATGGCAACACACTCTAGCATTCTTGCCTGGGATATCCCATGGACTGAGGAGCCTGGGCAGGCTATGGAGTCCATGGAGTCACAAAGAGTTGGATATGAGTTAGCGACTAAACAGAAACACAAGTATTCCATTGTATAGGTGCATCACGATGGATTTATTTACCTGTTGATGGGCATATGGTTGTCTCTGGTTTTGAGCTATTAAAAGAAAGATAGTATGGACAAGTTTTATTTTGTCCTATTTTTTACAGATGAGGAAACTGCAGAAGGGGGTCTATCAATTGCTTAAGGACACAGAAATAATAAATGGCAAAGCCACATGCAGACAAAAGTACTGTCAGTCCAGAGTCCAAGCTCTTCCTCCCACCTCTGTGTTAAGGAGAGTTCCAAACATAAACAAAATAGGAAGAGTAGAATAGAGTGACACACAACCATGGCTCCATCAGTTAACTCCAGAAATTAAGTCACAGACATATCATTTAATCTTTCCTCTGTTTTATATCTTTTTGCTTGAAAGTTTTAAAGTGAATCCCAAACATAATGTTATTTCACATATATGTTCGTTTGTATCGCTAACTTATGCAAACATAAGAAAACTTTATTGTGGGAAATTTCAAACCCAGGCAAAAGTAGGGACCATAATATAATGGCTTCCCTCATATATATCACAGGCTTTGACAGTTATCAAAAATTGGTTGGTCTTGTTACATTACACCCTCATCTATATTTTGCTTTCTCTCTCCTGTCAGTTATTTTGAAGCAAGTCTTGGATATTTTATCATTTCATCTGTAAATATTTCAGCATGTGTCTATAAAAGATAGGGTCTCTTTAAAAACAGCCATAATATAATTCTCACACCTACACATTTTACAATCATTTTATTTATATCACCAAACATTCAGTTGATACTCACATATCTCTGATCCTGTCATACTATTTTATTGTTTTTTTCTCTCTACCTCTCTTTCTGCTTCCTTCTCTCCCTCTTTCTTCTCCTTTTCTCTTTTTACATTCTGTCTGAGTCAGTGTAGCAACAAGGACCATATGTCGCAGTTGATCTGTTTTAACCAATGGCATCTCTCTTTCTCCCTTGCAGTTTATTTGTTAGAGAAACCAGGCCATCAAAGCCATGTTTTACATACCAGGATCACTCTCACTAAATTAACAATAATCCTCAGTATCTTCTATACCCACCTGCATTCACATTCCCCATAGTCTTGAACAAGTCTGCGAGATTTTTCAAATCAAGATCCATTTGCATCTCCCATTGCACTTGGTTGGGATGGTTCTGAGATCTCCTCTGCCCCAAGAACCCATCTTCCGTTTGTCAGGCTATTGCTGTGTCCTGCAGAGTGCTCCCTGGACTATACTCCCATTCAACCCTGTGGAAATTGTTGAATGAATGAATGAATGAACAACTGACTGAGTAGGAAGAAGCAGCTGAGAGAGCAAGGGATCCTAATACTCCTTGAATGCTGTCTAAAGTAGTTTCTCCTCTTGTAGACTAGATCCATGATTTCCATGTGTGTTCATGTCGAGTACACACACGCCTGTGCATATGTGTGCCTTCAAGTGTGTACACACAGATGGCAATAAAATGGAATCTCACACAGAAATCTGCACAAATAAAGATAAAACCTGAGGGTTTAAGAGCCCACACTGTCTGGGTCAGAGTCCTGGACTTGCTGCTTACAGCTGAGTGACCTTGTACTCAGCTTGCTACTTAACCTCTCTGAGCCTTGGTTCCCTTTTCTTTGAAAAGGGATTTATGATAGCACCCACCCCTGGGAGCTCTTGTAAGGATGTAACGCCTCAGCCTGTGCAAAGTGCTTAGAACTATGTTCAGCACAGTGTGAGCACAGTAAACTGGCCCTGATCATGATGATAACTGATGCTATTAAAAGGGAGCGGAGCTGACAGGGCCCACGGACCCCCTTCCAGAGCTCTGTGGAGCACAGTTTGACAACCTCTGCCCTTAATGGCACCCGAGGCTTCTTCCTCTGCTCTCACTTTATTTGGGGCTCTTTGTAGCCGCCAGTGCCCTTCCTCTTCCATCCTGCAGTCTGTGTCTAGGTCACTTGGTGGGTAGGACACCAAGGGGTCACTCCCCTAGGCATGATCTAATTAATCCAGAAAATGCTATAACTATCTCCCACCTCCCATCCCCAACCCTGCTCATGTTGCTCCCAGAGACCATCTTGTAAACATGAAACAATCCCGTGCCAATGTTGTGTTTTGAAACCTAAAACCTGAAACCGATCTCCTGCAACTTGGCTGGCAAACCAAGTACATCTGCTTTAGAGCAATTAAGAAATTGCAGCCCAAGAAAGGAAAACATGCTGCTGGAACAGGCTTCTGTGTTCCATTAAATATTCATGGCCCACTGATGGAGTGTGACAACAGACCGGGAGGGAAGTTTGGTGATGAGTCTGGGGACGGAGCCATCAATACTCCCAGGCTTTCTTATAAGTAGTGATAGGGCTGTAACCAACCTTTATTGAGGTCCTACTCTATGGCCGGCACTGTGCTAAGCCGAAGTTGGCTTTCCATTATTTGATTTCCATAGCTCCTTTATGAGTTAGAGTAGAATTGTTCCCATTTTACAGATAATGAGGCTTAGATAGGTTAGTCCTTTTTAAGATTTCCATAGGGACAGTGTTGGGATTTCAACTCAGTTCTGTTTAGAGTTTTCAACCATACCACTAAGCTTCCTCTTAGCCAGGAAGTATGTCAGATGATAGAACATCTTATGCATCAAGCTTAGAATTTTTGGTCACCTGTGGTTAGAAGACATTATTTTTCTTTCTGTGATAGGACATGCCTGTGTCTATCAAAACGCCTTGGTTCCAAAGGTAAATTCAATATACTATGAAACAGCATTGCAAATCTATAGGGGGAGAAATCTATTCCAGCTTGATGGTTAATGGGTTAACGTCTAAAGATGTTTCCCTATAGACAAATGTTTAAGGTGTGTGTTTGTGTATTAGCAGATTTGAGATAGATGTTTTTGTTTTAAATTCCTTTCTTAGTACCCAACTATTTGTTAATTTGCTGTCTTAAATCCATAGGTCGAATCCCTCTCATTCTAGCTCTGCTTTTCTTTCTATTCCATAGTTTTCTCCTAATTTCAGCATACTCTGAGAAACTGTATAATACACACAGACATATATCCACATAAACTCCTAGCCTGTAGGCTGTGTGGGTTTACAAACCTTTAACTAATGGACTGACAGTATTTAAGCAGTATATGGAATTTTTATCTGGGATGGTGAACCAGAAATTTTTATTTTTATTTGAAATTGGCTCTCAGGAAAATAACACCTTTGTGTGCCTGGGGCAGGGGCTGGGCAGGCAGTGAGAGATCTTATTAGTGATCTGAAAATACAGCAGGCATCATTTAGGGAGGAGATGCACTATTTTGGAGAAGGAAATGGCAACCCACTCCAGTGTTCTTGCCTGGAGAATCCCAGGGACGGGGGAGCCTGGTGAGCTGCCATCTATGGGGTCACACAGAGTCGGACACGACTGAAGTGACTTAGCAGCAGCAGCACTATTTTGCCCTGCAAAGATCCTTTGACATTTTTAAGTTATAAACAAATTGACTTCAAGCTGGCCTTGTTAAAGAAAAAAGAAAATACATAATGGGAAAGAACAGCTTCTCTTCAGGTTGGCAGCCTGGCCAGTTTCAAGGTGACTTGAGCTGCACTCTCACTTGGAAGTTTAAAGTTCAGAGGATGTGAACTTCAGGCCATGCCTGGGAGCTGCCTGAACACTTCTCTCTCTCTTATATGCCACATCAATTTCATTGCTTATACTTTTATGAGGAAGGAAGACAAATATATCCATCTCCTCTGCCACCATCCAGGTTCAAACCACAGCAGCTCCTACTAGATTATTGCAGCAGCCTACTGTTTCCTGGCTTCGTTGCTGGGTGTCTCTTTGCTGCACCATAGCCAGAATGTTGCTGTGAAGACATATTCAGATCATGTCACTCTTCTACTGCCTTCAGCCTCACCAGAGTAAAGGCCAAAAGTCTTCACCTTGGCCATCAATGCCTTCCAGGACTGGCTCAGGGCTCTCCCACCTCCACTGCTCTGCCTCTCCTCCACTTGCCTTCCTGACAATGGCTTCACTGGGCCATGAGCATCCTGTGGTCAGGCTCCTACCTCAGTTTCTTTGCTTGTCCTGTTCCTTCTGCCTGGAATGTTGTTCCTCAGAGAGTGACATACTACTTCACTTCCTTTTGTATTTTATTCAAGTGACTCTTATATGGATCTCCTCCTGCCCAAACTAAAATTTGAACTCCTTGCCTTCAACATTTTGAAGAATTGATGCTTTAGAATTATGATTCTGGAGAAGACTTTTGGGAGTCCCTTGGACAGCAAGGAGATCAAACCAGACAGTCCTAAAGGAAATCAACACTGAGTGTTCACTGGAAAGACTGATGCTGAAGCTCGAATACTTTGGTCACCTGTTACAAAGAGCCGACTCATTGGAAAAGACCCCAATGCTGGGAAAGATTGAGGGTAAGAGGAGAAGGGGGTGGCAGAGGATGAGATGGTTGTGTAGCATCACCAACCCAATGGACACAAGTTTGAGCAAACTCCAGGAAATAGTGAAGCACAGGGAAGCCTGGCATGCTATAGTCCATGGGATAACGAAATGTCAGACACAACTTAGCAACTGAATGACAATAACAACTTCAACATCTTACATTCATCATCCCTTTTAATTTTTTTCCCCAGAGAACTTTACTTATCTTTTTTGTTTGCTGCCTGTCTCACTTCCCCATTCTGTGTCCAGAATTTTATTTGACTGTTCTGTTACCTACTTCACCCCATGCCTAAAACTCAGTTCTCAGTTCAGTCACTCAGTTGTGTCCTACTCTTTGCCTAAAATGTTTCTGATGTCCTTAGCAAATATTTCTCACACGATCAAATGAGTATCTTGGCCAATTTGGGTTTCTATAACAGAACACTATTAACAAAGTAGCTTATAAACATCAGAAATTTATTTCTTACCTTTCTGAAGGCTAGGAAGTTCAAGATCTAGGTGCTGGCAGTTTTGGGTGTCTGGTGAGATCCCACTTCTTTGTTCATAGATTGCCTTCTTGCTGTACCTCACATGGAAGAAGGGATAAAAGAGTTCTCTGGGGTCTTTCTTATAAGGGCAATAATCCCATTTATGAGAGGTCCACCCTCATGACCTAATCACCTCCCAAAGGGCTCACCTCCTAACAACATCACATTGGGGATTAAGTTTCAACATATAAGTTTATACTTTTCTGATAGTCTGTAAAAATCCACATTATCTACACAAATGGATACAAGTTTTATGATGAAGCTTTGTTTGTTATGATAACTAGACTCTTATATGAGACCACAGTAAACAGTTTGGCTCTTGGTTTCTATTTTGTCATTGGTGCATGGGTGCTGACTTTAAAATCAGGTGGCTCACTAAGAGATAACTGCAGATGGGAGATACTTAGATAAAACTAGAGGGGTAGTCACCTTCATGAGACCCTATGGTTACAGGACAGGGGAAGACTCAAATGCCTGCAGATGCTGCTGAGGCAAGATGGTGTCCAATTGAAGAGCATAGGTTCCTGCTTTAAATCTTCTGCATTCAAATCTTGGCTTCATCTCTAACTAGTGGTATGTTGAAATTAATGTCACCAAATCTTAGTTTCTCCATCAGAACAATGAGGACAATGACAGTAGTGCCCACCACAAGTGGCTTCAAAGATTCAGAGAAATGAGGCATATATGATGGGTAGCACGCTGACAGGCCTGCAATGATGATTCTGTAAGTGTGGGCCATGATTGTTAGTTGAAGAAAGAGGGATCACTAACTAGTGTTACTGAGACAAGAGGCAAGGTAGGCTTATAGATGGCTTAGTGTGTGATTCTTGGAGCTTCGCATACTGAACTGCAGAAAGGGCTAAAAAGATCTTAATGACACAGATGACCACAATGGTGTGATCACTCATCTAGAGCCAGACATACTGGAGTCCAAAGTCAAGTGGGCCTTAGGAGGAAGCATCACTATGGACAAAGCTAGTGGATATGATGGAATTCCAGCTTAGCTATTTCAAGTCCTAAAAGCTAATGCTGTTAAAGTTCTGCAGAAAACTCAGCAGTGGCCACAGGACTGGAAAAAGTCAGTTTTCATTCCAAACCCAAACAAAGGCAATGCCAAAGAATGTTCAAACTAGAGCACAATTGCACTCATCTCACACGCTAGCAAAGTAATACTCAAAATTCTCCAAGCCAGGCTTCAATAGTACATGAACCCAGAACTTCCAGATGTTCAAACTGTGTTTAGAAAAGGCAGAGGAACCAGAGATCAAATTGCCAACATCTGTTGGATCATAGAAAAAGAGAGAGTTCCAGAAAAGCATCTATTTCTGCTTTGTTGACTATGCCAAAGCCTTTGACTGTGCAGATCACAACGAACTCTGAAAAATTCTTAAAGAGATGGGAATACCAGACCACCTTATCTGCCCCCTGAGAAATCTGTATGCAGGTCAAGAAGCAACAGTTAGAACCGGACATAGAACAACAGACTGCTTCTAAATTGGGAAAAGAGTACGTCAAGGCTGTATATTGTCACCTTGTTTATTTAACTCCTGTGCAGAGTACATCATGTGAAATGCTGGGCTGGATGAATCACAGATTGAAATCAAGATTGCTAGGAGAACTATCAATAACCTCAGATATGCAGATAACACCACCCTTATAAGTGAAGAGGAACTAAAGAGCATCTTGATGAAAGTGAAAGAGGGGAGTGAAAAAGTTGGCTTAAAACTCAACATTCAAAAAATGAAGATCATGGCATCCAGTCCCATCACTTCATTGCAGATAGATGAGAAAACAATGGAAACAGTGACAGACTTTATTTTGGGGGCTCCAAAATCACTGCAGATGGTGACTGCAGCCATGAAATTAAAAGATGCTTGCTCCTTGGAAGAAAAGCTATGACCAACCTAGACAGCATATTAAAAAGCAGAGATATTACTTTGCTGACAAAGGTCCATCTAACCAAAGCTATGTTTTTCCAGTAGTCATGTATGGATATGAAAGTTGGACCATAAAGAAAGCTGAGAGCCAAAAAATTGATGCTTTTGAACTGTGGTGTTGGAGAAGACTCTTGAGAGTCCCTTAGACTGCAGGGAAATCAAACCCATCAATCCTAAAGGAAATCAGTGCTGAATATTCATTAGAAGGACTGGTGCTGAAGCTGAAGCTCCAATACTTTGGCCACCTGATCCAAAGAACTGACTCATTGGAAAAGACCCTACTGGTGGGAAAGATTGAAGGCAGGAGGAGAAGGGAATGACAGAGGATGAGATGGTGAATGGCATCACTGACTCAATGGACATGAGTTTGAGTAAACTCTGGGAGTCGATGATGGACAGGGAGGCCTGGCATGCTGCAGTCCATGGGATTGCAGAATCAGACATGACTGAGTGACTGAACTGAACTCATGATTCCAGAACACAGAGCCTCCAAAGTCTGAATCATTATCTAGTTTTCAACTCTGGTTCTAGGCAGAGGGTGTGTTCTGGGGGTGCTGGCTCAGGTAGGTCTCCCTTTCTTGAAACTTATTTTCTCTCTTCAGTGGGGAGGCCCTATGGACAGGTGTGTATTGCCTGATCCTGCCCTTAGGCTAAAGCTGATTATACTTGATCCTGATTGGAGCAATCAGATGAAAGCTTCTGAAAATTTAGAATCAATTTCTACAGCTCTTGAGCTGGAAGGATGTGTGAACTCAGGGGTTGTTGGACAACCTTATTGGGCTTTGTATAATGAGAATGTCTAGAGAAGGAGAGAGACTGGGGGGGGGGCATGTGGCATTTGGGGGCTGTCTATTGTCTCACCATCTTCCCCATATCTGGGGAGCCTCCCTTTCTGTCAGCTTGGTGGGAGCAAAGAAATACATTACAGAAGTCGTCAAAGCCAAATCATTGGCCCCTTGACTTCCTGGCTGTTGGTGCAGGGGCAAGTGGTCCTTGGCCAGATGGGATCAGCAGCTCCATTCTGGGCTGGAGTCTGCAGACAGGGTTGTCAGGAAGTGGGGACACACTAGAAGGAACTAAGGCTTCTTTGAGAAATGACTGATTCCTGGTCAGGGGCAGGAAATGTACACAATGAATCTGCAATATATATACATATTTTTCATATCAGGACTGGAGTCTGCCAAAGGACTCGGGAGCCAACTTGAAGGGGCTCCCACTGGCCAGAGTTCGAACAATTGAGCATCAAAAGGAATAGAAAACATTTCTATTTTGTTTTATCTCATGAATTCAAGATTGTATCAATAACAACAGAGCTCACAGGTTTCCTTGGGAGGATGCTGGTTTCCAAATGACTTATTATGAAAACTGATAAACAAAGGAAACAAATCAACCATTCTGCTTTCCGTTTAGAAACTGTCAAGGTAATCCTACAATTGAAAGGCAAGTTTGTCTTTTTAAGTATTCCAGCTAATAAATGGAGAGGAATGATAGAAGTTCACTGTTGTTAATACCTAATGGAATACAGGATTTAGGAAGGGATTGCCTATTGCTGCTGGTATCCAACAAAAGAGGCAAGTGGTCATCAGGGCTTTCTAATAGAAGTGTGCTCCATGACCTCGAGGCAGGGAATGATAGAGCCTGCATCGGATCAAGCCTCTTGATCTAACAGCTCATTTCCAGGATGTACAGGAAACAGAGGAACACAGTAAGTTAAATCATGGGGAAATAATCAGTAAAATTCAGACTGAGGGAAATTCTATAGGAACTGATGTCTTAAACAAACAGGTTGAAAAGGGAAAAAAATAGAAAGGGGAAATAGAAACCTATAGTTGAAAAAGAGTTGTGAGACTCTTTTATTATATATTATAATATTATTAATATATCATATATTAATCAACTGCAATATATCATCTTTATTTCAACCCAGAATTTAACAAATAAATATTGTAAAAATAGTTATGAGACTATCAGACAACTTTGAAATCTGACTTGATACTTAATGATATTGAGGAATTATTTTAACACTTTGAAGAGTGATAATAGTTTTGTGGATATATGTATACATTTCTCAATCAAGGGCAGTTTTGCTCTGTAGGAGACGTTTGTCAATGTCTAGGGGGTGATAGAGGACAAGATGATTGAATAGCATCATTGACTCAATGGACATGAGTTTGAGTAAATTTGGGGTGATAGTGAAGGACAGGGAAGCCTGGTGTGCTACAGTCCATGGGGTCACAAAGAGTCAAACACGACTAAGCAACCAAAAGACAAGAGACATATTTAGGGTGAGGAGAATACGCCACTTGGTACTAGGGATAAGATCAGGGATGCTGCTAAACATGTTATTACACACAGGACAGTGACAACAAAGAATGATCTGGTTGAAAATGTTGATAATGCTGATGTTGCAAAAGCTTCTTCTAGAGATACATGTTGACATAGTTATATCTTGATCCTGTAGTTTTATAAGATCAAGGTGTTTGCTTCAAGATATCATTGGCAGAAGAGGGCAGAAAGAAGTATATAGGGTGCAGATAAAACAAGATGGGCCACAAGTTGAGAATTATTTAAGTTGGTAAGGAGAATTCATTAATCTAGCTTCTACTTGCAAGTATGTCTATATCTATCTATCATCTATCTACGCACATGTATATACCACATATATAGTATGTATATATATATGCATGTGTGTGTGCATGTATATATTTTCATAACAAAAGCTAACACACATGATCCAGGCGTAGTGGAGACTGTGGTCTGGCAGCTGTGCCCCAGCAGCACACAATACCCGGCCAGTGGGGGAAGGATGCCAGCTGAGACTTTGTTTTTTCTCCAAAGACTCAGCAGTGAGGATGCACATCCTCACCCTGCATGGGCTGTAGCATGATTTTGGCTGGATCTGGCTGTCTAGCCCTTATTTGTTCTTGTTTTTCTTTTTTCTTGTTCTTTGGGCTTCCTGGAGATTCTGAGTCTTCTGATATCCTTTCAATATATTCTCTTTCTGTTTAGATTAACCAGAGTCAGTTATTGTGCAGCAAATATTTCTGACTGATACAAGAAAAGAATGAAGCTGATGTGCAGAGAGAAGCTGAGATGACGGGATGACAAATATGGGTGCAAAGAGACAGAGAGCAGGAGAGAGAGAAACATACCGCACGCGCACGTGCGCGCGCACACACACACACACACACACACAGTATTTCCTGTTCTTAATTTCTATCCCCATCTTGAGACCAAAGTTTAGTTCCTGTCCTTGGATTCCATGAGACACTCCTATATTTGAGGGGAGGAGGGGAATAAACTTCCTTTAAGCAAATATAAGTGGCCTTCTCTTACCTACAGCCCAAAGAATCTGTGTTGGTTTGCTGATTACATGCTCACCAACCAACCTTCTTTTTGCTATGTCTGATTGTGTTTACCCCAGTGCATCTGTTTCATAAATATTTGTTTAATGAATAAATGATTACAACTTGGCTCCAGACAAGGAATGAATGTTATGTTAATGCAAGCAGATGCATTCTGGTCCTCTTGGCAATTCTAATAATCATTATAAATGAAGGCATTTACTATATGTTAATTTTAGTATATATGTCTGTCTCTTGTGAGTTTTGCCAGCACATTTCAGTCTCCTTGAATGTCACTGACTCTAGGGTGCTGAGTCCTTGTGCCTTGCCAAGAATGAATGACCAAGATAAGGTCATCCCATGTGGCCCCTTGAGAGACAGCTCTATATCCTCTCCCAGTGGTAGTCTTATGTTGATAGACACGGTCCATTCAAGCTTCATTGATTAGTATTGCATGTAGGAAGCCTGCATGGGCAGGGTAGCCTAGGTTTACTGAGAACAAACTTTGAGTCAAACAGATTAACTCTGTCACTTGCTACTGTATTATCTCAGCCAGCATGTTTAACCTCTCTGTGTCTCAGTTTCCTCATCTCTAAAATGGATCATTTTAAGGATTAAATTTTAAAAATGTAGCCATTCTTTTCTCCAGGGGATCTTCCCTATCTAGAGACTGAACCCAGGTCTCCTGCACTGCAGGCAGATTCTTTACCATCTGAGCCACCAGGGAAGCCCCATACACACACACACACACAGAAGATGGTACATAAGGAGCACTCCATAAACAGTACCTTTATTATTATCATTTTTATTACCATAAGGAAGTCCTACTGGAATAGAGACCATCAACCAGGAAGTATAAGTATAGGGTGGTAAAGCTTGGGCTACTTCAAGGTCCCATGGTTCCCATTATGCCGTTTACTCAGTGACCTTGGATTTGGTTGAGCCCGTTTGGGCCACCACACTAACCATGCAGCCCTAGCAATGTCAAGGGCCTTGTCTGGTGGGGAAGGCTGTGCGTGTGGGCTCTGGGGGTCCTGTCCACCTGGACTCCACCACCTTCTGCCTGTGTGAAATGAGGCACAACATCTAACTGCTCTGAGGAGCAATATATTCGCTTGTGATGGGAAGGCAATACTGCTCATGCCATGCAGTTGTTGGTGAGAATTAGATGCAATAATACGTGTAAAATGCCTGGCACATGATGAGAGGTGTTTCGACGAATGTTTCACTTAATTCCACTTATTTTTCTCTCAGCTCTCACAATTGGTGACTACTCATTTCTACCAAAGAGGTCTTTTGTCTGGTACCCGTTGTTTCCTGTTCTGAGGAGGGGGAGCTCAAAAGTTCCTTCAAGGTCACCCAGTCTGAAGGAATGAGGGGCAGACTTCTTGCTCTGTTATCACAAAGCACTTCACATAATTTATCAAGAGTCAATGAGTGAAAAAAATCCACAGGTCTTTCCCACTTTGGCTCATACAGTGTTTTTAAAATTGGGCAACTGCTAAAAATTCTACATTTCACTTGAGCTAAATTATGGATGGTCCTTTCAGACAGAGAAAAAGGCTCTATTGCCCTACAGTTCCCATCACTCCTGTTAAACACTCACCCACATCTGCCTCACTTACTTCTTAGACCTGGCTAGTTGCTACAGCCATCCGAGATCATGTCTGTGGAAGCTTTAAAACATGGTCTCAAGTTCTTTAATGCTCCTCCCTTCAAGAGATAAGATCCATGTCCCTCCTTGTACCTGGGTGGGCAGGTGATTACTCTGACTAATAGAGTATAGCAGAAGTGACCCTGTGTGACTTTACATCAATAAAAGGCAAAGCTTCTGCCTTGTCACCTTGGGGCACTTGCTTTGGGGGAAGCCAACTGCCATGTAAGAGATCTGACTATCCTGGAGACTTGCCATGCTGGAGAGGTCATGGTAGTTATGCCTGGGGTCAGCCCCAGCTGAGCTCCTAGCTGATGGAGCATCAGCCTAGCTGAGGCCAGCATCTCAGCTGCCAGCCATGTGTGTGAGTCATCTTGGAACTGGATCTCCAGCCCTAGTTGAGCCTTCAGATGATTGCAGCGCAGCCAACATCTGACAGTAACTGCTTGTGACACCAGAATTTCTGTCTGGAAAAGTCATGAGAAAAACAAAATGGGGCTTTCCTTGTGGCTCAGATGGTAGAGAATCTGTCTGCAATGCAGGAAACCCAGGTTTGATTCCCGGGTTGGGAATATTCCCTGGAGGAGGGAATGGTTACCCACTCCAGTATTCTTACCTGGGAAATCCCATTGACAGCGGAGCCTGGAGGACTACAGTCCACAGGATCACAAATAGTCGCACATGAATGAGCAACTAATACTGCACACTTTAAGCTTATGGTCATTAAATTTGGAGTGGTTTATTTCACAACAAACACCTCTATAATCAATATTCTGGCTTAGTCTACTTTGACAGTCATTGAGTTTGCAGAGGGTACACAAGAAGAAGATGTGATTCTTCCTTTTCTGAAGGCTAGAGTGAGAACTAGAGATCAGAGTACAACATGGGTTCATTTATTTATCCATCCAGAAAATATTTATTGAGTATCTGCTATATGCCATGCATTTGATAAGCACTGGAATTTTGGCAATGAGACAAAGTAGACCTAGCTTTTTGCCCCCAGGAGTTTATATTCCCCATGAGGAAAGGTGACAACTACAAATACAGATTTTTTTTTTTTACATCAGGTGATAAGGGCTACAGATAAAAACCAAGCAGGAAAGGGAAATGACAGGGCTGAGGCACAGACAGGGATCCTAGGACTCTTACTGGTGGCTACTGGAGTATTTTAAGTATGTTCAAGTGTAATAACAGCAGCAGCAACAGTATCAGTCATTGGTAGAGTGCCTACCACACATTCCCTTGTCATATGTATGCCTCCATTTAAATTTCACATCAAATTTCTGAGTGGTAGGCAGATTATAACCATTTTACAAATGAGGAGGCTGTGGCTTGGAAAGGTTAATATCTTGCCAGAGAACACATCGCTGGAGACTTGGTTGGAGTGGGAATGGGCACTGGCTGCTTCTCCTACCTCTCCTTTCCTTGAGCCTCTTTGTCCCTTTTCTCCACTATCAGGGTGTTGAATCAGAAATCAAACTGGTGATCTCTGACTCTTCCATGCAGGGTTACACAGGAGAGAAAAAGAGAAAGAAAAGAGAAAGTGGTTCCCTTCAGAGAAGAAACAGGCAGGAAATGAAGGGACACACTTGAATGATTATGAATTTAATGTTTATGCCTCTTCCTCTTGTCTCTCAAGTTCAGTTTAACATTCAACTGTTGAAGCTGACAATTTATGAGAGTCTTGGGCGGGTAACTGCTCAAACCTCCCTGTGGCTCTAGGCATGGCAGACAATTCATCCAGATGACTGCAGGGCTTTTAGGGTAAAATACTTCTGTAATATTTTTTCCCTTCTGCTCATGCTTTTCCCAAAGGGTGACAAATAATAGTAGTTTGCCAAGAAAGTGCAGTCTATGGTCTTGAATGAGACTGTCCTTATGCCTCAAGTCACTCTCAAACAGAAAGGAATGTGATCAGTCTCCTGCCACCTATCCCCCAGCTTGAGCCTGAGTCTCTAGCACTCCAGGGACCAGCCCCAAATTCTCTTCTCCTGGGCTCTCTGTCCCTCCCCCTCCCTTCTCCCTTGTCTACAGGAGAGAAAAATGTACCACTTTACTTTGTTCCCTATAAATCAACAGGGTTAGCTTTTCTGGGGGAAAAAGCCTTCAGTAGAGGTAACGATGATGTGAGAAGCTTCCTTGGAAAAGTATATGATTTCCTAGGGGATATTGGAAAGGAGGATTTTGACCAAGGAGCAGACTCCTCCCACCATAGCTAGGTGGGATGCTAATGGCTGTCAGGTCCTGTTTGGGGCATTCACCCATCTTGCTTTCCTTAATTGTCTAACCACTTGTGAGGGAGGCATGACTATTAGCTCACCATAGTGAGGTGTCAGTTGAATTTCAGAGAAGGGAGGTGACTTGCTGAAAACCGCACTGCTAAGTTGATATGTTGAGGAGAGGATCATCCAGGAAACGGCATAAGTAAAAGTGAGGAAGTGAGGACCAAGATGGGATGGCTGCAAGTAACTGGATGTGGCTGGAGAGTGGCTGTGGGTGAAGGAGGGTAGGAGATGAGTTTGGAAAATATTTTAGATGCTCTGACCCAAAAGACAGTGGGAGACCCCGAGGGATAGTTAAACTGAGTGATATCACTTAAACCTCCAAAATTTTCTAAGCCAGGCTTCAACAGTATGTGAACCGTGAACTTCCAGATGTTCAAGCAGGATTTAGAAAGGCAGAGGAGCTGGAGATCAAATTGCCAACATTCGTTGGCTCCTTGAAAAAGCAAGAGAGTTCCAGAAAAACATCTACTTCTGCTTTATTGACTATGCCAAAGCCTTTGACTATGTGGACCACAACAAACTCTGGAAAACTCTTCAAGAGGTGAGAATACCAGACAACCTGACATGCCTCTTGAGAAATCTGTATGCAGGTCAGGAAGCAACAGTTAGAATTGGACATGGAACAACAGACTGGTTCCAAATAGGAAAAGGAGTAAAGGAGTACGTCAAGGCTGTATATTGTCACCCTGGTTATTTAACTTATATGCAGAATACATCATGAGAAACACTGGGCTGGATGAAGCACAAGCTGGAATCAAGATTGCTGGGAGAAATATCAATAACCTCAGATATGCAGATGACACCACTCTTATGGCAGAAAGCGAAGAAGAATTAAAGAGGCTCTTGATGAAAGTGAAAGAGGGGAGTGAAAAAGTTGGCTTAAAGCTCAACATTCAGAAAATGAAGATCATGGCATCTGGTCCCATCACTTCATGGCAAATAGATAGGGAAACAGTGGAAACAGTGACAGACTTTATTTTTGGGGGCTCCAAAATCACTGCAGATGGTGATTGCAGCCGTGAAATTAAAAGATGCTTGCTCCTTGGAAGAGAAGTTATGACCAACCTAGACAGCATATTAAAAAGCAGAGACATTACTTTGCCAACAAAGGTCCATCTAGTCAAGGCTATGGTTTTTCCAGTGGTCATGTATGGATGTGAGAGTTGGACTGTCAAGAAAGCTGAGCACTTAAGAGTTGATGCTTTTGAACTATGGGTGTTGGAGAAGACTCTTGAGAATCCCTTGGAGTGCAAGGAGATCCAGCCAGTCCATCGTAAAGGAAATCAGTCCTGAATATTCATTGGAAGGACTGATGTTGAGGCTGAAATTTCAATACTTTGGCCACATGATGTGAAGAACTGACTCATTGGAAAAGACCATGATGCTGGGAAAGATTGAAGGCAGGAGGAGAAGGGGGCAACAGAGGATGAGATGGTTAGATGGCATCACCAACTCAATGGACATGAGTTTAAGTAAACTCTGTGAGTTGGTGATGGACAGGGAGGCCTGGCGTGCTGCAGTCCATGGGATCGCAAAGAGTCAGACATGACTGGGCGACTGAACAGAACTGACTGTATTAATTAATTAATTGCATAAATTAATTTCAGAGGTCACTGCAGAGGGTAGGCTGAAGGAGTCCAGTGCAGAGTGACAACAGAGAGAGGATCTTGTCTCATGGATTCTGAGGAGGTCTGGGTCCTCAAGGAAGACACCACCCAGTGGGGAAGAGGAACCCACAGAGGAGGGGAGATGGTGCCAGGCCTTATCTGTATAGAGCATCCAGCTGGAGCACCTGGTCACCAAGCTTCCAGTGCCAAGTATAACATGCATGGAGCAGTGATTAAGATTAGATCCACAAGTGCTTCCAATTCTGCCTTGGTCAATAGCTCACACAAGTCAGCTTCCTAAATTCCTGCTTCATTCATACTGCCCTCACTTTCCCAAGATGTGTGTGCATGTGAATATGTGTATTTGAACTGAACCAAGGAAGAAATCTTGTTTTATTGTGAGGTTATATCCCCCTCTGACCCCAGTCAGACTCTGTCAAGTCTTAAAATTCATTTCAGCACAGTCTTTGTCGTTAGGCAGATCTGAATTCAAGTTGGAGCCTTACTACTTTACTGTGTGACCTTGAACAGACACCTGATCTCTGTGTACCTCAGTTTCTTTATCTGTAAAGTAAGGATAATTATGCTGCCTTTTCCCTTGGACTATTGTAAGGATGAGATAACGCATATTTATACATTTATCTTAGAACATAGCATGGAGCAACTGCGTACTGAGCATTAACCATTGTTTCTTACCTTGTTATCTATAGCATTATTTCCAGGTATAACAGCTTTGGTTCACATCTTGACATAATCCCAAAGTCTTTAGAGCCATTTTTTTTTTCCTACACAGGTCTCAATGAACAGAAGAAAGTCCAAGAATATGACCAAACAGACTTGAATTGTCCTCAGTAGTCAAGAGTATTTGAATCCAAGCATGGTCCAAGGACTGCCCTCCTCCCCCACTGTGGGGGCCAGCCCAAGTGGAACCAGCTCAGAAACCTTCTGAGACTCAGTACTTCATGACACTTCTTATTGTCAGAAGCCCTCAGTAGAATTTCCCAGCTGCTGCTCCTCCTGCTAAGTCACTTCAGTCATGTCAGACTCTACGCGACTCCATAGACAGCAGCCCACCAGGCTCCTCCTTCCATGGGATTTTCCAGGCAGGAGTACTGGAGTGGGTTGCCATTGCCTTCTCTAGAATTTCCCAGCAAGAGTCATCAATCATGCCAGCCACTGATACTACAAACTGTGTGACTGATGCTACTTGCCAGGCATCTAATACAAATATGGTTCTTGATTCTATACTTGGTTCCAACCCACTGGAGGAGAAGGAGAAGCAAAGTCCTAACTTTCTATGGAGCAGTAATTGGTAGAGGCAGACCATGAGTTAGCTTCAGACCTCAATCAACTCAGAAGCTCAGTCCTTCCTTTCTTCCATGTAGCTGATGCTTACACTAAATGGCAGAAAATGTTGCTTTTGCAGGGGAGTGTTTGATAAGGCTGAGCAGGAGGCATATTTCCCATGACTTCTCACATAATCACCATCCATTAACTCCAGGTTTCTTTCACCGAATGTTCACAAACACTGTAAAATATAGGTATTAGCATTCCCAGTCTCACTTTAATTTTAAGTGTAGAAACTAATGTTTGGTGAGAGGACATGTCTTAAGACAGACAGCTAGTGAGAAACTCAGAGACTCAAATGCTGCTATATTGACTTTTTGCTATTGGTTGTTACAATTGTCCCATGATTCCATTTTAACAGATGGGAAAGCTGAGGTTAGAGAGTGTTAGATAGTTTACTCAAAGACCCACAAAATAGTGATAGAAAAGGGTTTGAATCTAGGTCTGGTACTCCACTGTATAATCTACATCCTTGCTACCCAAACTGTGATCTGTGACTCAGCAGCATCAGCAGCTCCTGAAAATGTAGCTTTTTAGAACTCACTTAGATTTACTGAATCTAAATCTGCAGGGAATTGTGGGAACCCTGAGGTTTGAGAAACAAAGGTCTGCATAGCCCATCTTTGCTGTGGAAAGACACCCTTGCAGAGGCCCTGTGGCAACTACTCTCCAAAGAGGTGCCCAAGAATCCACCCCCTCCCTTAATGCATACACCACTCCTTTTATTCAGGGGTGAAACTTATTTCCCTTAAGCCTGTGTGGTTCTTATGACTGGCTTTAACCACTAAAATGCACCAGAAATGATGTCTTGGGATTTCCAAGCAGCTTCTACTTCTACTTCTTGCCTCTTGGAACCCAGAGGCCCTGATCAAGCTACACAGAGAAGACACATGGGTAAGAACTGAGGTTCTGGTCGATAGCCTCATCTGAGCATCTAGAAGACCCCAACTGCGTCAAATAAGTAAACCACCTTGGATGTCACATCCCCATTAAGACAAATGTATCCCCAGCCAACACCACATTGAGCAGAAGAGTCACCCAGCTGAACCCTGTCAACCCACAGAATCAGGAAAGATGCTAGAACAGGTGTTGATTTAAGTCACTCAGGTAGTTAGTTATGCAGCAGTACATAAGTGAAAGAGAACTCAGTAGCCAGAACAGTGGTGCTGAAACATAAATCTAAAATGCATGGCAATGACCTTGGAACCAGGCAGCAGGTGGAGGCCTGAGGTACCTTTAGGAAACTGTTAATGAAGCCTGGAAGGGTGAATTTGGAGGCTATCGGAGGCAGGAGAAAATGAGACTTAAATAATGAACTGCCAGAACAATTAGCAAAATGTCACCTGCAGTAACATGGAAACAGAAATAGTACCTAATGAACCTGTCAATCTGGTTAAGGAAATTTCCAGGCAGAATGCTGAGAGTGCCAACTGACTTTTATTAGTTTAGAGCTAATTATCTTTATTAATTAAAACTCAATAAAATTAAAAATCCAGTTCGTCAGTGCACTTGGTGCATTTCAAGGGCTTGTAAGCCATATGTAGCTACCCCATTGGAGAGTGAAGAATATTATAGAGCATTTTCGCCATCGAAAAAACTTCTGTTGAACTGCCCTTATCAAGTATTGGTAGGAGCTTTCAGGAAGTAGAAGATTCACCCAAAGGGTTAACCAAGAGACTGCCTCTCAAAGTGTAGTCTCCGGACTGGCAATATAAGCAACCCCCAAGACCTGAGAGCTTGTTAGAAATGAAACTTCTCAGGCTCCACCCCAGACCTATTGAATCAGACTCTAGGGGTGGGAGTGGGGGTGCAGGGGTGGGCAGAAACCTGTGTTTTAACTAGCCCTGCAGGGGACTCTAGTGCCCATTAAACTTTAATTAGTATTAAAAAGAGTGTAGTAAAGAGGCTTGTACTATAGAGTTGAGGGCAGGGTTAAGAGAAGCAGCAAAGGACTGAAACACAGCAGGAACTAGCAGAGGGGAACTGAACAGTATAAATGGGACCCAAGTGCCCTGGGGCCCTGGAAGAGAGCCTGTCTGACAGACCCTCAGGCACTGGGGGACACAGCTTCTCCAGAGTTGGGGCAAGGCCAGAAGGGTTAGGGGAAGGGCAGCAAATACTGTCACCCCTCTCTCCTCTGCCCTCTATAATTTAACTCAAGTCCCTGTTGGCCCCAATCAACCCAAAGCCACAGGACAAAGGAGCCTCCTCTGAACAGAGCAGGGCAGAGGCAGTGGGCGAAATGGATCAGGGCAAATGAAATTGAACCAGCACATATAGTTTTAACACATTAGTTATATTTCAAAAAATACACATTTGAACTATGAATGCATAGCTATTAACATTAAATGCCTTTGAAAACAATCTTATTTACAACATCTTGGGGGAAATTTTGCTGTTAGCAATGAAGTCTCTCAGTACAGTTTAAGGAGGGAAATAACTATTGCTAACACTTCCTTCCACTTTATTTTCCCCTCCTGTCCCCTCTTGTCCCCTGTTTGGTCTCCTTCTCTTTCAATCTCTCTCTTCCTTCTCCCCTTCCCCATCCATCTTTATATTATGTAACAATATGATAGTAAATAAAGTGTCTTGTCTGGTCTTTTTCATTTAAAGTTACATTTTGAGAATTTCCTTGTGCCATTAAGGCTGAAAACATGATTTTTTGGTGGCTGTACAGATGGTTTAAAGCTGATTGTTATTATAAAACTGTCTCAGATCCTTTTGGGAAGTATGTGGTGTATAAAGCATAAATTTTAGATGAAAAGCAAGTTGTTCTTAATTTTACCCTGACCTCTAAAGTGCAGTAGCTCTTTGTGGATCTACTTCTCCAAAACCACAGAGACTGAAGGGATAATGACAATAACTTTGAAATTTTATACCATGTGCAAAAAAGTAAATTATATATATATATACTTTTCCACCTTGTGCCTCCTTTATATATATATAAAGTGTTGAACTGGGGAGGTCATGCCAGGATCTGTTCAGTTCCTACCTTCGCAGCCTTGGAGAAATCTCATCTTGGAATCAGAGTGCTTGGACCAGCTATGATGTCAGTCTCTTTGTCACTCATCTTTCCATTCCCTTAAGTCACCTCCTACAGACTCCTCCCTGTATCTCCTCCAACTCTTTGCCTAAGTTCTAATTCTCCTCTTTCTCATCCCTGTCCCACCCAGTGGTCTCAGATTCCCTCTACATCTCACAGACTGTGGCAAAACTATCTTTCCTGTTTTCACAGCATTTAATGGCTTATAATGCATTCTACTGCATGCAATCTCCTTAATTCCACAATAGTTCCTGGAGGTAGGCACTAATGTCTTCATTTAGTCATTTGCTCAAGCCACACAATTTATTGAACACCCACCCTGGTGGGGACTTAGGGAGAGTGATGAACGGGCAGAGATAGTTCCTACTGTCATCCATCTCAAAATCCAGCAGGGGAGACAGACAGGAGACACAAAATAGGATAAATATATCCTAAAATTACAATTGTCCTAAGTGCTATGAAAGGGAAACAGGTATCACTTCTTGAGTATCTCCACACCTTAGAGAGTTAGTCTTGCTTTATCTTGACATCAGTCCCCCTGATGTGAGGGGTATAAATGTCTATCATACATATACATAATATATAGACATATGACTTTATGCACATCATATGTATGTGTATAGATATATAGACATGTATGGTTGCCCCTCAGTGTCCCTGAGGGATTGGTTCCAGGACCCCTGTGGATACCAAAAATGTACAGATATTGAAGTCCTTCAGTCAGCCCTCCATTCCCAAAGATTCTGCATAAGCAGCCAAACAGGGCCAACTGTATACATGTGCAAATATACAATTTATATGTAATATAAATATTATATATAGTATAACATATAGTATATAATATATATGTCATATAAAATAGTTATTATTTCTATACAGATGAAAGTGCAAAAGCTATGCCCAAGGATAACGGGGTGATTTGTCCAAGGTCTTGCAGCTTGTGTATGAATGCATTTGGGATTAGAGCCCAGGTTTCTGACTCCAGAGCTTGTGCTGCTCCCAGCCCTGGCACCTCCAGCCCCTGCCCTCACGTCCAGAAGAGGAGAAAATCCTTCTCAGGATTAATGGGAGAAGAGCTGCCTTGTTCTGTCACAAGGCACTGCAGTGCACACGTTGTCCCTGCGTTACAAGCATTAATTCGTTAATTGAAACAAACTCGACCCCAGAGCACCTGGCGGTCTGGTCGGCATTATTGCACCCATCACTCAACACTCCGTACAAACCTTTCCTCCTCCCAGATCCCTGCCTGAATGCTGGGCAGGAGGAGGAAGCTCCAGCTTCCCGTTCCGCGACCTCTGCTGTTATCCGTGCCTTGTCGGGTCCACCTTCAGCTCTGTTATTCACTGTTCACACTCTGGGCTGAGCATGGCCTCTCCCTCAGATCGATCTGATTGGAACTGCCAGCAGAGTTGATCATCCAGGACTCCAGGGAGCCTCCATCAGAGGCTGTGCTATCCTGAGGATGGAATTCAGAACCTGACTGCTAGGCTGGGAGCCAGAGAGGAAGGGGCTAGTGTCTTGAGAGTGCACTGTGAATCAGGAAGTGAGAAGAGTTGAGCCCAATGAGTCAAGGTGGTAGATAACAGACTTTGATTTTCACACAATCCTCCAGACACCTAGACATTGGATGGCATATTTTATGATTTTATATTATAATATATATGCATACTGTATTTTCATATATATACATATGTAGTTTTCTACACACACATATATACAGATATATCCATAAACATTTTTTTCTATGGTGATTATGGCATTAAGGCAATATGCAATGAATGTGCATAAAAGGCATGATGAACTGGCAAGAGGATTTAGAATTTGAAGACTAATCATAGAATCCTGGCTCTGCTTCATACCTCTATATTTAAGATGTGTAAGTCTTCTGGACATCTGTTTCCCCTTCTACAAAGTAGGAATTATATAAGCAATATAATACAATATAATATTACAATACAATATAATACAGCAATGCAAGCTGTTGCTCTTTGGGTATGTATCATTAGATACAAGGGCTTCCCAGGCTCAGTGGTAAAGAATCCACCTGTCCTTGCAGAAGATGCTAGTTCGATCCCTGGGTCAGGAAGATCCTGGAAGAAGAACTGGCAACCCACTCCACTATTCTTGCCTAGAGAATCTTACAATCTATAGGGTCACGGAGAATTGGACACAACTGAGCAGGCACACAAGAATTAGATGCAAAGTAACTAGATCCGTACTCTTATCTCTACTTTCCTGCACATGGTCATCATACAATGTACCTTTACACACACTGAACAAAAGCCAGTTGGGAGAAAGAGAGCTGGGTAGAAGTCAGTCACAGGACACTGGATGAAAGGGAATGGTGGACCTACCTTCCACACTGGGTGCAGGAAGGCTGGCTTTGACTTTGCCTGTTGGCTGTCTATATGGAGGCACAGACAAAAAGAAAATGAAAAAGAATAGGGAATGTATCTGCTTCCCTATTCATTGAGGCTAGCATATAATTCAGCCTACCCTGAGAAGTAACACCCTTCATCTACCTTGAAGAGGGAGCCAAAGAAAATGCAAAGGAAGAGCTGCTAGGACCAGCCATACTGAATCTGTCACATATAGTGGGAGAAAACAGTTTTCCTTTCAGCGTTGTGATCTGCAGCAAAGCTTGGCTCAGAGAATGTTAGACTGGTGATTTCTCCCTCTGTGGGACTGCATGACAGGCAGATAATAGGATACAGGACAAGAAGTCTCTTTTCCTTTGAAGAAGAGTCTAGAAATGTGAGCAGAGAGGAAGAAATGCACCTCTGAAATATTGTCTAGTTTTGAAAGGCTTCTCTACTCTTGGGTTAAAAAGCTTAGTCAATCGTTGACTGGAGTAGAGTTTTCCTCCTTGGGGGAGGACTGGGAACATAAGTAGGCAGTTCTGCTTGTACTTTTCAGAGAATTCCCTCTTAACAGAACCGGGGGTGTTTTCCTGGAACCTGAGAAATAGATGGTTCAACTCTAGCCCACCAGAATTCTTTGATATAAATTCTAACAACTCATTCATTAAGTGAAGCCTCCTTTCACCATAGAGGATAAAGATTAATTCTCTTTTTCAATGACTATCTCAAATTATACCCAGTGATGTTTCTAGCATAGCTTCCTAGTGATCATGCCTTGTCCCATTCTCCTTCTAAATTAGAGTTCAAAGAAGTTAAAGTCTGCAGTTCTCCCCCTTCCCAATTTTAACTCTGATTTATCTTAGTCTGAGTAGTTTCATTCAACTGTGTTAATAGTGATAATGACAGCGGCAATAGTAGTCATAGGAATAGTGATCATTGCTACCACGTGCTGATCACTTACTACGAGTCAAGAACTCTTCTAAGCACTTTCAATATTAATTTGATATTCACAACCACCCTTTGAGGTTTACATGATTTAGCCAGGGTCACATGGCAGGTATTTCCTGAATCCTGATCACTAAATTACATATCTCTGTGTCTTTTGGGGATCAATTTAAATCTTATCTGGGGAAGATGGAGACAGAAAATATGAGGAAAATGAAGACAACTTCCATAGCTTATGCTTCACTTGCATGCTGGACACTTTATACCAGTTGTGTGGAATTTAAGAACCATGAATTTAAGTTCAACTGGGAAAAACCTCCCATGTAGAGGTTGTGAACCTCTGCTTTCCTTATTCTGAGGGAGAATTCACCTCTGTGTTGTAGCCCACCTCCTCTTTCAGAGCGTGGGACTTAACAAATTCACACTGGTTTTCTTGTCACATTCGGATGGTTTCTGAGGCGGCATCCAGTCTCCAGCTTTTGCTTGAGGATTTCTTCCTCCCTTAAGAATTATTCCTAAATATTTAAAGCCTGTGATAGCCAGTTGCCTTTGGGCCTATTGAGGACAAATCCCCCCACCGCCTCTCAGTCACAGTTACCTCCAAGGGCCCCATTGCCTGCACTTGTCTCTCTTTTTCTTATCTTCAACCATATCTCAAAGATTTAGGTAAATTCAAGGAAAGTCAATTGCTAAGTGGGAAATTTCAAAAATTAGCATTCAGGGAATTGGCTGTTGTGGAATTGGTGTTTGGTGTACCGATTTGTCTGTGTGTTGACCTGAGCTGCATCTTATGGTTTGTTAACCCTTGGTCTTTCTTTCATGAAAAGAAGGAAAGAAGTAGAGAATGAAAGAAAGAAATGAGGGAGAGAGAAGAGGGGGGATGAGGTAGAAAGGAAGGATGGAAAGACATCAATCCTGAAGTAAAACTAATTAACTGACATTGACTAACTCCTAGCCCCAATTTAAAAATTAAAGAGTGTGGTATGAACACATCTCATCCCCCAAACACATCAAAAAGCTCAGCTTTGTGCTCAGGATGGCCTCCTCTCAGTTCATTTGTTTTGCTTTGCTTTGCCATCCTCCATATCCAACTGCAAGGCCAAAATCTTTTAAAAATGATGCTTGAGTTTCTGAGAAAAATTGGTGCCCGACACATCCCTTAGATCCTTGAAATTTTCCCTTCACCATAACCCAAGACACTCAAGTGCCTATAAACTGCTTTGCAAAGAACTGGACACTGTAAAGGCTCAGTGATGTTGTTGTTGATGATGATGATGAAGACAATGCTGATGACATCAAATTCTATTAAACAACTATTTATTGAACTCCAGTCATGTGCTGGGCTGTATTCTCAGCTCAGTGGATGTAGAACTGAATAATACTAACTACAATTAACTTTTACGGAGTACTTACTACATGCCAACCCCTGCTCCACATGCTCTGCATTAGTTAACTCACTCAGTGTCACAAGTACCCTGTGAGGAACCCCTATGAGTGTCACTCCATGTGGTCACATGTCTAGCAGGTGGAAGAATGGCTTTCCCCATGGGTCCCTGTCACCCCTTCTCAGCTCCACCAAAGGCTGTGGTCTAGCCCAGGGTAGCAGTAGGGGGGAGTAGGGCTGAGTAGAAAGGGGTGTGGGGATCCACAGTAAAGAGGGACTGTTAACATCTTCTCTAAATCACTTGTGTCTGAGAAAGTTCTTGAGACATCACTAAAGTGAATTGCGCCTCCCCAGGTTCCATTTACTCAGCCTCCATCAATAATTTACCATCTAAACAGCCGAGCTGGGAAGTGGGTGGCTTGTTGCTACTGTTGCACCATCTGTGATTTGCCACTAATCTTAATGTGTCTTCCTGGGAAACTCAAAAAGGATGTGTGCTCCCATCCTCTCTCTGGGAAGGGCTGAAAGCTGGACACAGTAAACTTCATCTGATGGTCACTGGGGACACTGACAGTCCCACTCACATGTCAAAGCCATGCCTCACTCTGCACCTTTACCCACCTGGTTGCCATGATGCTATCTCTGCTTCCTTGTTTCTTCCTCTTCCTTCAGTACAGAATGCCAAATGTCCAGTGCCCTACCTCTTTAAATAACCCTAGGTGAAATACCTTTGCAGGCGCTTTGGTCTAAGGATTCCTACAGATCACTGCTTCCTCATCCTTTCGTACTAATCCTAATCCCTTGTTCTTTCAATTCAGTTCAGTTCAGTTGCTCTGTCATGTCTGACTCTGCGACCCCATGAGTCACAGCACGCCAGGCCTCCCTGTCCATCACCAACTCCCGGAGTTCACCCAAACTCATGTCCATCAAGTTGGTGATGCCATCCAACCATCTCATCGTCTGTCATCCCCTTCTCCTCCTGCCCCCAATCCCTCCCAGCATCAGAGTCTTTTCCAATGAGTCAACTTTTCACATGAGGTGGCCAAAGTATCGGAGTTTCAGTTTCAGCATCAGTCCTTCCAATGAACACCCAGGACTGGTCTCCTTTAGGATGGACTGGTTGGATCTCCTTGCAGTCCAAGGGACTCGAAAGAATCTTCTCCAGCACCACAGTTCAAAAGCATTAATTCTTCAGTGCTCAGCTTTCTTGACAGTCCAAGTCTCACATCCATACATGACCACTGGAAAAACCATAGCCTTGACTAGACAGACCTTTGTTGGCAAAGTAATGTCTCTGCTTTTGAATATGTTATCTAGGTTGGTCACAACTTTCCTTCCAAGGAGCAACCGTCTTTTAATTTCATGGCTGCAGTCACCATCTGCAGTGATTTTGGAGCCCCCCAAAAAGAAAGTCTGACACTGTTTCCACTGTTTCCCAATCTATTTGCCGTGAAGTAATGGGACCAGATGCCATGATCTTCGTTTTCTGAATGTTGAGCTTTAAGCCAACCTTTTCACTCTCTTCTTTCACTTTCATCAAGAGACATTTTAGTTCCTCTTCCCTTTCTGCCATAAGGGTGGTGTCATCTGCATATCTGAGGTTATTGATATTTCTCCCGGCAATCTTGATTCCAACTTGTGCTCCTTCCATCTCAGCGTTTCTCGTGATGTACTCTGCATATAAGTTAAATAAACAGGGTGACAATATACAGCCTTGATGTACTCCTTTTTCTATTTGGAACCGGTCTGTTGTTCCATGTCCAGTTCTAACATGCTTCCTGACCTGCATACAGATTTCTCAAGAGGCAGGTCAGGTGGTCTGGGATTCCCATCTCTTTCAGAATTTTCCACAGTTGATTGTGATCCACACAGTCAAAGGCTTTGGCATAGTCAATAAAGTAGAAATAGATGTTTTTCTGGAACTCTCTTGCTTTTTCCATGATCCAGCGGATGTTGGCAATTTGATATCTGGTTCCTCTGCCTTTCCTAAATCCAGTTTGAACATCTGGAAGTTCACGGTTCACATATTGCTGAAGCCTGGTTTGGAGAATTTTGAGCATTACTTTCCTAGCGTGTGAGATGAGTGCAATTTTGCAGTAGTTTGAGCATTCTTTGGCATTGCCTTTCTTTGGGATTGGAATGAAAACTGACCTTTTCCAGTCCTGTGGCCAATGCTGAATTTTCCAAATTTGCTGGCATACTAAGTGCAGCACTTTCACAGCATCATCTTTCAGGATTTGAAATAGCTCCACTGGAATTCCATCACCTCCACTAGCTTTGTTCATAGTGATGCTTCCTAAGGCCCACTTGACTTCACATTTCAGGATGTCTGGCTCTAGGTGAGTGATCTCACCATCATGATTATCTGGGTCGTGAAGATCTTTTTTGTACAATTCTTATGTGTATTCTTGCCACTTCTTCCTAATATGTTCTGTTTTTGTTAGGTCTATACCATTTCTATCCTTTATTGAGCCCATCTTTGCATGAAGTGTTCCCTTGGTATCTCTGATTTTCTTGAAAAGATCTCTAGTCTTTCCCATTCTGTTGTTTTCCTCTATTTCTTTGCATTGATCACTGAGGAAGGCTTTCTTATCTCTCCTTACTATATCTTTCCTTTTCTCCTTTGCTTTTCACTTCTCTTCTTTTCACAGCTATTTGTAAGGCCTCCTCAGACAGCCATTTTGCTTTTTTGCGTTTCTTTTCCATGGGGATGGTCTTGATCCCTGTCTCCTGTACAATGTCACGAACCTCGTTCCATAGTTCATCAGGCTCTCTATCTATCAGATCTAGTCCCTTAAATCTATTTCTCATTTCCACTGTATAATCATAAGGGATTTGATTTAGATCATACCTGAATGGTCTAGTGGTTTTCCCCACTTCCTTCAATTTAAGTCTGAATTTGTCAATAAGGAGTTCATGATCTGAGCCACAGTCAGCTCCCAGTCTTGTTTTGGCTGACTGTATAGAGGTTCTCCATCTTTGGCTGCAAAAAATATAATCAATCTGATTTTGGTGTTGAGCATCTGGTGATGTCCATGTGTAGAGTCTTCTCTTGTGTTGTTGGAAGAGGGTGTTTGCTATGACCAGTGCATTCTCTTGGCAAAACTCTATTAGCTTTTGCCTTGCTTCATTCCATATTCCAAGGCCAAATTTGCCTGTTCCTCCAGGTGTTTCTTGATTTCCTACTTTTGCATTCCAGTCCCCTATAATGAAAAGGACATCTTTTCTGGGGTGTTAGTTCTAAAAGGTCTTGGAGGTCTTCATAGAACAGTTCAACTTCAGCTTCTTCAGCATTACTGGTTGGGGCATAGGCTTGGGTCACTGTGATATTGAATGGTTTGCCTTGGAAACAAACAGAGATCATTCTGTGGTTTTTGAGATTGCATCCAAGTACTGCATTTCGGACTCTTTTGTTGACCATGATGGCTTCCCCATTTCTTCTAAGGGATTCCTGCCCACAGTAGTAGATATAATGGTCATCTGAGTTAAATTCACCCATTCTGGTCCATTTTAGTTCGCTGATTCCTAGAATGTCGACGTTCACTTTTGCCATCTCCTGTTTGACCACTTCCAATTTGCCTTGATTCATAGACTTAACATTCCAGGTTCCTATGCAATATTGCTCTTTACAGCATCGGACCTTGCTTCTATCACCAATCACATCCACAACTGGGTATTGTTTTTGCTTTGGCCCCATCCCTTCATTCTTCCTGGAGTTATTTCTCCACTGATCTCCTCTAGCATATTGGGCACCCTCCGACCTGGGGCGTTCATCTTTCCGTGTCCTATGATTTTGCCTTTTTAAAAATCTAGCCTTGTTTACAGCCTTGACCTGATTTGACTCAGTTCATGTATCTGCATCAGGTGAGACTCATTCATTCTCCTTTCTTCACCCTCTAGGCCCCTCCCCAAATGTCAGGAGGGACACTTCACTCTCCTCAGTTTTCTCTTGCTCCCTCTCTTCCTTCCCCTTGGTTAAAGGCAGCTCCCTCCTTATGGATGTTTAAACCAAATACCTCAGTGTTCTCCTTTTAACTCACATTCAATCTGTCAGCAACTCCTATTGGCATCCCCTTCAAATACATCCAGAATCTGACTGCTCCTGTCATCATCTCCTGGTTCAAGCCATTATGGCTGGTGCACTGGGATGACCCAGAGGGATGGTACAGGGATGGAGATGGGAGGGGGTTCAGGATGAGGAACACATGTACACCCGTGGCAGATTCATGTTGATCTTTGGCAAAACCAACACAATATTGTAAAGTACTTAGCCTCCAATTAAAATAAAGAAATTTAAATTAAAAAAATGAATCCCTGAACTGTTAAAACAGCTTTCCTAAAGTTCTCTCTCCTCCCATCCTCACTTCTTAAAGGCAGAGTGAGACTTTAAAAACATGGCACATTCCATCACTCTTCTGCTCACTGCCCCTGGGGCTCCTCATCTATGCAAAGGGCAATCCCAGGTCTCCACCTTTATTTACAAGGCTGTGCATCATGTGCCTCTTGAAACCTTCAAACCAAGGCTCCCACCACATCCTCTCACTCCTCCAAGGTCAATGCCTTCTTGGAAAGGCCTTGAATTTAGTAATAACTTTCCTACCTCAAAGCCTGGATGCTGTCACTGCTTCCTGGGATAACCTCTGACCTGCTCACAAAAATTCTTTACATCTCTGCTCAAGACTAGCTTATCCAAGAGCCTCCATCAGTTTCTACCCTCTTCCACGATCTATTTCTCTGTATGACCTTCATAACCTTCTGAAATTTATGTTTTGTTGTTGTTCAGTCACTCCATCATGTCTGACTCTTTGCAACTCCATGGACTGCAGCAAGCCAGGCTTCCCTGTCCTTCACAATCTCCTGGAGCTTGCTCAAACTCATGTCCATTGAGGAGGTGATGTTTGTCATTGTTTGTCTCCACCAGAAAAGCTCCACAAGAGTAGGGATTTTGTTTATGTCTCTGCTTTATCCCAGGACCAAGAACAGTGCTTCACACATGGTGGATCCTCAGTAAAGATGTAATAAGCACTTTGATTTAATAGGTAGGATGGCAAGGTGGTTAGGAGGTGAAGCTCTGCAGCAAATATCCTAGAGTTTTAATCACAGGTCTTCTGGTTAACAGTTAATGATCTTGGACAAGTTATTTAACCTTTTTGTACTTCAATTTCTTCATTGTAGAAAGGGTATGATAATACTCCAGAGAGTTTTTGGCAGGATTAAATGAATTACTATTTGTGGAACATTTAGACCAGTGTCAAGTACATTCTTACTGGGTTTTATCAGTGATTGTTGTTGCTCAGTTGGGTCCACCTCTTTGTGACCTCATGAACTGCCTCATGCCATGCTTCCCTGTTTTTTACTATCTCTTGGAGTTTGCTCAAACTCATGTCCATTGAGTTGGTAATGCCATCCAACCATCTCATCCTCTTTCATCCCATTCTCCTCCTGCCCTCAATCTTCCCCAGCATCAGGGTCTTTTCCAGTGAGTCAGCTCTTCACATCAGGTGGCCAAAGTATTGGAGCTTCAGCTTCAGCATCAGTCCTTCCAATGAATATTCAGGGTTTATTTCCCTTTAGGATTGATAGGTTGGATCTCCTCACTGTTCAAGGGACTCTCAAGAGTCTTCTCCACACCATAGTGTGAAAGCATCAATTCTTCCATGCTCAGCCTTCTTTATGGCCCAACTCTCAATGTTTACTTTTATTATTTTTGAATTCTAGTCTCATCATGGGTGAGTGAGTTGGGGAAACCACTTTAACCTCTTTGGATTGCAGCTTCCCTCCTTCCTTACTTCAGACCCAAGTACTTGAAATGGCTAAATGCTTCTTGTGTGATCTACCCCTGCTTCATCTCACACTGCTTTCTCCTTCAAGTATGAAGTTCCAGTTACATCAGACTTTAAGTTTCTAGGCTGCATCTTTCACATCAGGAATTCTGTACACACAGATTTCTCTGCCTCTGGCCCTTACTAATCACTGATTTCTTCAAGGAGACTTTCCTGGTTCCTAAACTATGTTGAATCTCTCTGCTAAAGCCCCCCTCTATGGTCTGAATAATTGACATGATGAATCCTAAATCCCCAATGAGATGTGTTAGGAGGTGGTGTGTTTGGGAGGTGATTAGGTCATGAGGTTGGAGCACTCTTAAATGAGATTACTGCCCTTGTAAGGCAATGGCACCCCACTCTAGTACTCTTTCCTGGAAAATCCCGTGGACGGAGGTGCCTGGTAGGCTGCAGTCCGTGGGGTCGCTAAGAGTTGGACATGACTGGGTGACTTCACTTTCACTTTTCACTTTCTTGCATTGGAGAAAGAAATTGCAACCCATTTCCATCTCCAGTGTTCTTTCCTGGAGACTCCCAGGGACGGGGGAGCCTGGTAGGCTGCCATCTATGGGGTCGCACAGAGTCGGACTCGACTGAAGCAACTTAGCAGTAGCAGCAGCCCTTATAAAAGAGACTTCGTGACTCTGTATGCAGGTCGAGAAGCAACAGTTAGAACTGGACATGGAACAACAGACTGGTCCCAAATCAGGAAAGGAGTACCTCAAGGCTGTATATTGTCACCCTGCTTATTTAACTAATATGCAGAGTACATCATGAGAAATGCTGGGCTGGATGAAGCACAAGCTGGAATCAAGATTGCTGGGAGAAATTTCTATAACCTCAGCTGTGCAGATGACACTACACTTATGGAAGAAAGCAAAGAAGAACTAAAGAGCCTCTTGATGAAAGTGAAAGATAAGAGTGAAAAAGTTGGCTTAAAACTCAACATTAAAAAAAAAAAACAAAAACCAAAAACTCAACATTCAGAAAATGAAGATCATGGCATCTGGTCCCATCACTTCATAGCAAATAGATGGGAAAACAGTGGAAACAACGACCAACTTTATTTTTGGGAGCTCCAAAATCACTGCAGATGGTGACTACAGCCTTGAATTTAAAAGACACTTGCTCCTTGGAAGAAAAGTGATGACTAACCTAGACAGCATATTAAAAAGCAGAGATATTATTTTGCCAACAAAGGTCCATCTAGTGAAGGCTATGGTTTTTCCAGTGGTCATGTATGGGCATGAGAGTTGGACTGTAAAGAATGCTGAGTGCCAAAAAACTAATGCTTTTGAATTATGAGGTTGGAGAAGACTCTTGAAAGTTCCTTGGGCAGCAAGGAGATCTAACCAGTCCATTCTAAAGGAGATTGGTCCTGAATATTCACTGGAAGGTACTAGTCTGGGTTCTGTTCAGCTTCACCTGAAGCTGAAGTTCCAATACTTTGGCCACCTGATGCAAAGAACTGACTCACTGGAAAAGACCCTGTTACTGGGAAAGATTGAAGGTAGGAGGAGAATGGGACAATAGAAGATGAGATGGTTGGATGGCATCACCGACTCAATGGACACGAATTTGAGAAAGCTCCCTGAGTTGGTGATGGACAGGGAGGCCTGGCATGCTGCAGTCCATGAGGTCTCAAAGAGTTGGACATGACTGAGCGACTGAACTGAACTGAACTGAACTGAAAAGAGACTCCACAGAGCTCCCTCATCTCTTCCAATGTGTGTGAATGTGACCTAGAAGATAGCCCTCCCTCACCCTTGGTGGCACCCTGATCTTGGTGCCACCAAGTCTCTAGAACTACGAGACATAAATTTCTATTGATAAGTCACCCATCTGTGGCCCAAAAAGGATTAAGACACCCTCTGTGAGTTTTACATTTCTCCCTCTTAGCACTTATTATGCTGTATTTTACTGGACAGTACTTATTAATATATTGTGGACTTAGTTGTTGAGGATTTCTGAGTTCTCAGCTGGGCTACGAGTCTCATAAGGACAGTGAGACCTTCTCTGGGTTACCCACCACCATATTATCTCTTATGGCTGGCACAGCACTTGCCGTTGAGTGGATACTGAGTAAGCATGTAGTGAATGAATGTTGAAGGCATGTAAGTTTAAGCTAAATTATTTAAAATTCTACTTTATAGCTAAAATACACTGTTTAGGAATAATTGGGAAAGAATTCAAACCATCTTCTCACTTAGATGGTGCCCGATTGTTGAAAGCAGTGAAAACAAGCCACTGGCATCACTGGTTTTTGTTTTCCACTTGGGAATTCTGCATCATTCCTGGGGATAGGTAATTTTCCTTAAGCCGGTCACATATGAAACCACCCAGTACTGCTTGGAGCCCACTGCTACCTCTTCCTTCAGTCTGGCCCTAACAATCATCTCTCTGTGTTCAGGCAGCAGTTAATTTAAGGTAGCAATTAAATGAAACCAGATCACTCTTTGAATACCATAAATCATTTAACAGAATAGCTTTTTTTCTGCCAAACAGAATTAATCCTCAAAGCTGGAAAAATATACCAAGTGCGTATATGTGTGTGTGCATTTTTTCCCTTCTGGAAACAAATAGATTTTATTTTAACCTTTTGCTTTTCAATGAAAATTTGCCAGCTTACTTAATATGGAACTCCCATGCACCCAACACCCAGCCCCAACAACTATAAGCAGGTTGCCCAGCTTGTTTCATCTAAATCCTTAAATTCATTTTATATTTTTCTCGCTGAAATTTTCAAAAGTAAATCCTAGATGTGATATCACTCTATTGCAAACATCAAAGACAGAGACCTTTCTTTCACTACTGGGACACAGAGCTCTTAGCATACCCAGCAGACCAACAGCACTTCTCTGGTAGCTTTTGGTACATAATCCATACTCATTCTGGTGCAGTGGGAAGTTATGAAAGCCCAGTGTAGATTTATGTGGTTACACTTTGGAGAGAGGAGCAGCCTCTTCCAATCACCCCTAGGGACAGAGATGATTTGGCAAGGATGCCTTCCAGCATGGGAGGAAGGTGAGATGCCTGTTTCATGAGCCAGATGTGCAAGATCAACAGTCAATTATTCCAGCAGCAGATGCTATTGTCAGAGCACTCAAGGTGCCATTTGTGACAATCTGTTTAGGTCCGTCTGTCTGCCTGACTCTCTAATTCATCCATCTGTCACTCTACAGGTCTACCCATCATACTGATCTATCCAGGCATCCACCCATCTAGCTAGTGTTCACCCTCTCTTAAATCTATTTAAGTGATTGCTGTAAGCTGTCCATTGGTGCATGTAATTCATTCCATTGCCAATAGTAACTCAAAGCTGTTTGGTTTTTGCCCTACCTGCTCGTGCAGAATCTCAACCGCCTGAAATTCTCCCTGTCTTCAAACATACTCTACAATGTACTTCCTTAATTTATTGCCTCTTATTTTCTCTTGAGTGAGAGCAGGAATTTTGATCTGTTTTGTTCACTGTTGTATCCCAGAGCTTTGCCCAAGGCCTGGAATAGTGAAGGTATTCAATTCATATTTGATGAATGAATGAATAATTCATTATCATCCCCATTTTACAGATGAGTTACTGAACTCAAGGAGGTTAAAGAATTTGCTCAAAGTCACACATCCAAAAAAGGGAAAAGCTGAGCTTTGAAAACAGGTTTGTCCATGGCCTTCATCCTTTTAGCAGATTGTAATACAGTCTCCAGCAAATTACGTATTCCATAGCAGAAGACCTACTTCGGCTGCATTCTGTCATCTTTACTGGAAGTTAATGTTATTGTCAAAACTAAAATCCTCTGAACTGGTTTTTATTCTATCCCACAGAGGGCATGATTTTAAAAACTTGGATTATTGATAGCCCCACTTTTTTTCTTTTGATTTGTGCATTTGTATATCTTGGTTAGGGGGCTTCCCTGGTAGCTCAGACAGTAAAGAATCTAACTTCAAGGCAGGATAGTGTTCGATCCCTGGGTCAGGAAGATCCCCTGGAGAAGGGAATGGCAACCTACTCCAGTATCCTTGCCTGAAGAATTCCATGGACAGAGGATCCTGGTGGGCTGCAGTCTACGGGGTCACAAAGAGTCAGACAGGACTGAGTGACTAATGCACACATGTCTTGGTTAGATGGAGGAAAGTTGATTTGAGTGTGATATAAACACGGAAAAATGCAACAAAAATAATCTGGAAGTTTCTTTGACAAACAAAAGAATTCAGGGATATATATTTTGGGAATGGAGTGATCTATTTGCCAAAATTCCTGATCATTTGCTTATTTTAACAGATATTTCTTGAGCACTTACTATATTTCTAGCAGTCTACTCGCTATTGGAAATGTGCCCGTAAAGGACATAAAGGTTCACCTCTGGTTGTGAGATGATCTTCAGGAAAATATTGGGCCACCTTGAAAATGTATATATCTGAACTATTAGTTAAAATATTTTGCATATTTGATATTTAAACCAATTATATAACTAATTTTAATGTATTTAATTAAATTAATCATTTAATTATTTAAGTAATGATTTGTGCTTATCTATTAATTTTTTCTGATTTTTCAGAAGAAACAGTCATCTTACTTTATAGTAACTGTATGGAATGTTGAGGGAAGTGTGACATGATCCAATTATACTTCTTGAGCTATATATAATTACCATTTTGTTCGTAAAAAATAAACAAACATTGGCAACTTCATCTAGTTCAGTTTAATAAGTTTATCTAACTATAAGCTAAAGTGCTGGGCTGTCCTGTTTAATCCTGGGAATCATATACTGGAAATAATATCATAGTCTAGTATTGAAGCTATTACTGAAGCATGTCCTTAAAACTTGATCATTGTGGTAGGGTTGCCTTTTGGACGCCATTGTGAGAGAGACTGGTAACCTCATAAAGGGTCAGAGAAGTGATGTGAAAATGACCTTAAAAAGACTGAATAGGTATTGGGCCTGTAGAATGTTAATGTAACCTGACTGAATGTGTTAACAGAGTCAAATAAAGAAAGTGTCAGTAAAAAAGAGACAGCAAGTGATTGCTCAGCCATGGAGACAAAAGAAGGAAGAGAAACCACTGTCACACTCAGCCCAGAGCTGTCCAGCTAAAAGGAAATACTAACGAACAGAATTTTTCTTTTTTTGTGTGTGGTACAATTTACATATGCTAAAATGTTCAGTGTTCAATTAAATGAATTTTGACAGTTATAAATAACCACCAAAACCAAGATATAATACATTTCCTTCATTCAATTTTGGTGCCTTAGGCAAACCACAGTATTGATTTAAATTTTAATGATATTTCTTATTTTTATTTTATTTTGCTTTTTATTTTTGGCAAGTAATACAGATTTTCCACCACTTATTTTATGTCTGTAAAATAATCACAGAGGTATAAAGCTTTATTTGAAAAATAAGTGTATTCAGATAATATAAAAGAGAGTTGACCTTTAAAAAGTTGTATAAATGTATCAGTTTGATTAAGGACTAACTTTCTGGTACTAAGCAAGCTGTTAGAAGAGGAGTTGGTTCTTTTTCCTCCAAATGAATGGGGCTTTGTATGGGGAATACAGATATGCAAGGGGCAGATTTAATAGATGTGAACTTCAATAGTACTACAACTTCCCTAAACCCAGTGAGGAAGGAAGTGTGTGAGTCCTTAGTCAAAGAGAGGAGTAAAGAGCTACAATTTTTTAATCTTAAGATTGATCACTCTAACAGTTTGTGAGTTCCTTAGGAAGCTTTTGTTTTATCTATACACTGTCAGTTAAAATCAGAGTTTCTTTCAGGGGCTGTCAGCAAAGCAATAGCAGCAGAATGGACTGGGTGGGAATCCCATTGTTTCTGGCTGCTCTGGAGTGCTGGCCATTTGAGCATTGTTGTTGTTCAGGCACTAAGTTGAGTCCAACTCTTTATTAATGGTGGCAAGGTTTCCAGAGTGGGACTACCCAGGCATATTAAAACCGCCAATCCTTAAAATTTCATAATTCTGAAAAGGAAGCACTTTCTTACATTTCAACATACAACTGAAATCTCCTCTCAATGTGTTTTTCGTTGTTTAGTCGCTAAGTTATGTTCAACTCTTTGCGACCCCATGGACTGCTGCACACCAGGCTTCCCTGTTCTTTACTGTCTTCCTGAGTTTGCTCAAACTCATGTCCATTGAGTAGGTATGCCATTCAACCATCTCATCCTCTGTCACCCCCTTCTCCTCTTGTCCTCAATCTTTCCCAGCATCAGGGTCTTTTCCAGTGAGTCAGTTCTTCAATCAGATGGCCAAAGTATTGAAGCTTCAGCTTCAGCATCAGTCCTTCCAATGAATATTCAGGGTTTATTTTCTTTAGAATTGACTGGTTTGATTTCCTTGCTGTCCAAGGGACTCTCAAGAGTCTTCTCCAGCATCACAATTAGAAAGCATTAATTCTTCAGCATTCAGCTTTCTTTATGGTCCAGCTCTCACATCCATACATGACTACTGGAAATACCATAGCTTTGACTAGATGGACCTTTGGCAGCAAAGTGATGTCTCTGTTTTTGAATATGCTATTTAGGTTTGTCATAATTGTTCTTCTAAGGAGCGAGGTCTTTTAATTCCATGACCGCAGTCATTATCTGCAGGGATTTTGGAGTCCAAGAAAATAAAGTCTGCCACTGCTTCCATTTTCTTCCCCATCTATTTGCCATAAAGTAATGGGATCAGTTGCCATGATCTTAGTTTTCTGAATGTTGAGTTTTATTTATTTATTTATTTTTTTGTTTGTAAAAGAATTTCTAATCCAGTCTTCCCCTCCTGATGGGGAGGTAGGAGAGGGTTCCGGAGAGGGTGACCTCTGAAGGGTGAGTGAACATTTGTACGTGACAGCAGTGATGGGGAAGGGAGAAGGGAGGAGGGACACCTGGGGAACTTCAGGCAGTTGAACAGGGATGGGGGTGCCGATGGGGCCTAAAGCAAGAGGCGAGGCTGGAGGAATAATCAGAAGCCAGAGTATGCAGGGCCTTGCAAGTACGGTTGAGTTTGAGCCTTGTTTTGTGAGCAACGGAACATTCTGGACACCTTTGGAAAGGCCCTGTATAATAGTTCTGATTCAATTACTAAGCATTTTCTATATACCACGGGCTGCACTAACTACATGTTATTTATTCCCCACAACAGCTAATAGTAGGGGTTCTATCATTCACCCTGTTTTACAGATGAGAAAACTAAGGAACAGTGAAATAAAGAAACTTGCTCAAGGATACTCATCTATCAAGTGGGGGAGCTGAGTCTGAAATTCTAATTTCAGAGTCCGAATGTCTACCCCGTATGTCATGTCCCTGAATGTATGGGTTGGAGTGGCCCAGGCTGTTGGCAGTTGCCCCCATCATGGGTAGATTTCTGAACGTTTGTCCAGGTCTCCCTCACCTTTGTCTTGAATCAGCTGAGAAGCTGAAAATTCCATTCTCTGCAATTCGGTTTCAGGGCGCGTCTGACTGAGACGAGATGAATTTGCGTTTAATCTTGCATGCCTAACGAAGTCGCCGAGGTATCTCAAAAATTCTCCTGCTTCTATTAGTGAGATAGTGTGTGAGGCTTATTTCCACTGACAGGCAGTTTTATCATTATTTTTTAAAGCAGGGACTTGTCTCGAATAGTTCAGGCGGTGTCAAAAGGAGAGATAACAAACCTCCTAGAATAAAATGTCAGTGCTGGAAAGGAGCTAAAAATCAGCTGGTCCAACCCCCTCAATATACAGAGGACAGGGGTTGTCCCATAGCCCCTTCCACTACACTCATAGCTGGCTATGGAAGTTTCCCTTCTGGCTGCCCAGGGAACAGTGTGAGAAGACAAAGGGATTTGGTTGGGGGCCGTGGGTGGTAGGCTGAGCTTGAATTCTGGTTCTTGTCAAAGTTTTTTTTGCTAGTTGTGGGACATCACTTCACCTTTCTGAAATTCAAAATTCTCACTTCTAAAATGAGATAAGAGAAATGCTTTCCCAGGGTGGTTGTGAAGATTAAGGGCTTATTGCAATGCCTGGGGGAATGTAGTGTTAGTCTCTTAGTCGTGTCTGACTCTTTGTGACCCCACGAACTGTAGCTCACCAGGCTCTTCTGTCCATGGAATTCTCCAGACCAGAATACTGGAGTGGGCAGCTATTTTGTTCTCCAGGGGATCTTCCCTACCCAAGGATCAAAGCCAGGTCTCCTACATTGCAGACAGGGTCTTTACTGTCTGAGCCACCAGGGGCAGAGAAGGCACCTATTAAATAAAGTTTCCTGCCCCCAAGGTAGCTGAAAGATAGGAAGGCGAACAAGACCTGACCTTGAGGAACTGACTACTCAGCAAGGCAGACAACTCTGCAAACAAATGTGCTCTTTTCTGGGACAGAGGGACGTAGAAAATGTTGGGAGAGCAGAGAGGATGAAGGACCTATGAGGGACTGCTCTAAATAGGTAATATTTATCTGGGGCTTTGAGGGATGGGTAGGAGCTCACCATGTCAGTGTCAGAGAGAAGATTTCCAGGAGGAAGAGGCAAGGTGATGACGATGATGACAATGATGACAATAATAAAGGAGGAAAGGAAGAGTTGCAAACTCCTCAGCAGGTTGAATCCTGTCCACAGATGAACTTTCTTTGTCTAGTTTAAGAGGTTTAAATGTGAATGCATAGCTTCTCCGGTTCCCCAAAAGCCCCACCAATGCCCCAGTTCCTTCCTCCTTCCTCCTTCAGTCTAACATCTCAAGCGTTTGCATTTGGAATCCCTAAGAACATAGTGGTGAAGAGCATAGACTTTGGGACAAAAGAGACCTAGGTCTGAATTCCAACTCTTCCATGCGATGATGTAAGACCCATAAAATGATGAGCGTGTTTGTACCTACTTATTTGGATGGCTGTGAGAGTGAAGTGATACCATGGGACCTAGCCAGGAAAGGAGCCCCTCCCCTGCTGGATTTTGTACCAAATGATTTCGTGTTTTAGGGTGATTTTGGTGAAGCCCAAGTTTGTAGGACAATTCTGTGTTTCATTCCAAGTTCTTATCATGGCATATGTGTCAGTTTGGATCATCTGAGAACTAGACACCAACATGGGATAAGAGACACAAGATTTATTTGGGGAAATGCTTTTAAAGGAGAAAGGGTGGGAGCAGGTGTTCAGAAGGAGAGACTTCAGTCTGACGCGGGTCTGACTTCTGTGAAAGGAGAGAGGAAAGGATGAGCCTCAGGTCATAGTGTGGTTCTCAGGGAGCCTTGGTCAGGCTGCTGGGGAGACTTAGAGCCAAAGCTGCCTGTTAGAGGAGCCTGCTGCTAAGTCACTTCAGTCGTGTCCAACTCTGTGCAACCCCATAGACGGCAGCCCACCAGGCTACCCGTCCCTGGGATTCTCCAGGCAAGAACACTGGAGTGGGCTGCCATTTCCTTCTCCAATGCATGAAAGTGAAAAGCGAAAGTGAAGTCGCTCAGTCATATGTGACTCTTAGCAACCCCATGGACTGCAGCCTACCAGGCTCCTCCATCCATGGGATTTTCCAGGCAAGAATAATGGAGTGGAGTGCCATTGTCTTCTCCAAGAGGAGCCTAGTCATAGCAACAGCTGGGATCTTGTGCCCCTGCCCTTCCCCCTTTCTCTCAGTGCTCAGTCACTGACTGGTAGTAGCCCAGAGCACATGGCCTGGTAGGGATGCTGCGGTATGTACACAGGTACCAAGTTTGGAGAATGTCAACCAAGTCCTCTTGAAGGAAGATGTGAGCAGAGCACCTCCATGATTGCTACGGGAAGCCTCAGTAGTAAGTCCTCGTTCAGTAAATAGAATCATCTCTGTAAGTTGAAAGTCAAGGCTCTGATGCCTCAGTAAAATAAGCGTTTATCAACATTGTTATGGGTGGCATTGTGTCCCTTCAAAACCCATATGTTGAAGTCTTAACCCCCAGTATATCAGAGTGGGATTGTATTTAGAGATAGGGCCCTAAGTGAGATAAATATGTTAAAATGGGCCACAGGACATGGGCCCTAATCCAGTATGATGGATATCTTTATAAGAAGAAGAAATTTGGGCACAGACACATACAAGGGATGACATGAAGACACAGGGAGAATTCAGCCATCTACAGAGTAAAGTGAGACACTGAGAAGAAATCAACCCTACCAATACCTTAACCTTGGACTTCTAGTTCTCAGAATAGTGAGAAAATAAACGTTGTTGAGGCCACCCAATCTGTGGTGCTCTGTTATAGCAGCCCCAGGAAACCAATACAAACATCTAGCTAGATGCTACCTGGGATCCCTAGGAATAGAGGGCAGAGGCCTTGCTCTTTATTAACAGGGAGAACAATTTACTGATTTTTAAAAATCCATTTATTAAGCATGGGCCCTTACTATGTATATGTTTTCCCTATGGCTTCCATAACATTACCACAAACTGGGTGGCTTAAAACAATAGAAATTTATCCTCCCAGAGTTAGGAAGCCAGGAGTCTGAAATCTATAGTGTTTGTAGGGTTGATTCCTTCTGGAGGTTCTGAGAGACCAACTATGCCACAACTGTCCCCCAGCTTGTGGAGGCTGCTGGCCGTCCTTGATGTTTCTTGGCTTGTGTACACACCACTCCAGTGTCTGCCTTCATCAGCACACCACTTCTTTGTGTCTCTGTGTGTCCTTTTCTGTCTCTTTAACGGACATTCTCGTTGGATTTAAGGCCCACGCTAACCCAGTATAATCTCATCTTGACCCTTGTCCTAATTATACCTGCAAAGACCCTATTTCCAAACAAGGTCATATTCCAAGGTCTGAGTAGATATGAAATTTTGAGGGGACACTATTCACCCTATTACACCATATTTTATTTAATTATCTTTTTTTTTAATTTACCTTATTTTTTAAAAAAATGGTATTTAGTTTTTGAACAGTCCTATATGGCAAGCAAATTCATTACAGGTGAAGAAATGGAAGTTCAGAGAGGTGGCTGTTTGTCCAAGGTCACACCTCTGGCACGTCATGGTAATGTCTGGTAATGCGCGTGAACGGTGCATTCCAGTTCCAAGTCTCCATGTTCATGCTATTACTCTGCTGTTTTCTGCTATTGTGATGTTATATGCCGTGTATATAACATCTGTTACACTTCTTCAGGAAGAAAGCAATCCTAGTAGGGTCATCCTACACTCGTGCCCAAACACCCATTGTGCAAATTTATACCACCATAGCTTAATTTTGCCTGCATTAGAACTTTACATAATGGAATCCGACAACATGTAGTCTTTTGTGTCTAGGCTTCTTTCAGTCAAATAACTCTCTTTTTATATACTATTATTATCCTATAGAAATATATTATGATTTGTTTTTGATGAACATTTGGATAATTTTCAGGTTTTGGTTGTTATTAATAGAGCTGCTATGAACATTCTTAGGAAAGCCTTTTTGTGGGCACAGGTTTTTGTTTCTCTTTCATCCTCAGGAGTGAAATTGTTGGATCATTTCAAGTGTGTGTTTAACTAACTGCTAAACTGTTTTCCAGAGAGGTTGCTAACATTTTACCAATAATGTATGAGAGTTCCAATGGTATATTATACTAACCAGTATTGGAGGTTCAGTTCAGTTCAGTTCAATTCCGTCGCTCAGTCATGTCTGACTCTTTGCAACCCCATGAATCACAGCACACCAGGCCTCCCTGTCCATCACCAACACCTGGAATTCACTCAGACTTATGTCCATCAAGTCAGTGATGCCATCCAGCCATCTCATCCTCTGTCGTCCCCTTCTCCTCCTGCCTCCAATCCCTCCCAGCATCAGAGTCTTCTCCAATGAGTCAACTCTTCGCATGAGGTGGCCAAAATACTGGAGTTTCAGCTTTAGCATCATTCCTTCCAAAGAAATCCCAGGGCTGATCTCCTTCAGAATGGACTGGTTGGATCTCCTTGCAGTCCAAGGGACTCTCAAGAGTCTTCTCCAACACCACAGTTCAAAAGCATCAATTCTTTGGCGCTCAGCCTTCTTCACAGTCCAGCTCTCACATCCATACATGACCACTGGAAAAACCATAGCCTTAACTATACGGACCTTTGTTGGCAAAGTACCAGTCTTCAATTCTAGCCTTTCCAGTAGGTATGAAGTGGTATTTCATTGCAAATTTAACTTGCATTTCCAAGAAGATTAATAATCTAGAGCATCTTTTCATATAGCTTGTTGGTTATTTGAATATCTTTTTTGTGAAATATACGGTTAAGCCTATTGCCATTAACATTTTTTTTTTATTATGGATGGTATAACTTGTTTATGGATGCTGGGTACAAGTTCCTTGTCAGATATATGTATTGTGAATATTTTCTCCCAGCCTGTGACTTGCCTTTTCATGTTCTTAATGATGCCTTTTGAAGAAGAGAAGTTTTTAGTTTCAATAAAGTTTAATCTGCCATTTAAAACATTTTATGATCATTGTTTTTTTGTCTTGTCTGTGGAATCTTTGTTTAAATCAAGTTTCAAATATATTGTCCGATGTTTTGTTTGAGAAGTTTTTATATATTTAGCTTTTAGGTTTGGTTAGGTCTGTGATCCATCTGGAATTAAGTTTTGTGTTTGGTATAAGGTTACGTTTGAAAGCCTTCTAAATTCACAATTAAATGATTTATTCATGTGCTGTGAATAATGATGTTAATAATAAAGAGAAAAATAACAACAGCAATATAAAGCTAATAGGTGCTCAGATTCTTGCAGATACAAATGACAGAAAAATCCAACTCATAGTTTAATAAGAAAAGGAAGATATATTGGCTCATGTAAGTGCAAAAGTTTAGGAGAAAATTTAACAGTTCATAGTTGATTTTTATAAGTACTAGGACATGGAAGAATTGGACAGCAATTGATTTAAGAAATTTCTAAAGAGTGGTGAACATACAGGTCTGGTTAGATCTGGGGGCTTGAATGGTGAGATTGTTTAGTTTCACTCTCTCCCCTCATCTCAGATCTTCTCTCTTCAATGTGGTCTTCAGTTTTTTCCCTCGTGGTGGTAAGATGATGATGAGCAAGTCTAGGCTTACATCTTATCCTATCAGCAGCTGCAACTCCTCAATAGTTTGATGGATTACATTTTAATGATTTTTAAAAACCGAGCTTCTAAAATGCTTTGGTCTAGAGTAATGCCTGAAAGAGATGGGAATACCAGACCACCTGATCTGCCTCTTGAGAAATCTGTATGCAGGTCAGGAAGCAACAGTTAGAATGGACATGGAACAACAGACTGGTTCCAAATAGGAAAAGGAGTACGTCAAGGCTGTATATTGTCACCATGTTTGTTTAACTTATATGCAGAGTACATCATGAGAAACGCTGGACTGGAAGAAACACAAGTTGGAATCAAGATTGCTGGGAGAAATATCAATAACCTCAGATATGCGGATGACCCCACCCTTATGGCAGAAAGTGAAGAGGGGCTAAAAAGCCTCTTGATGAAAGTGAAAGTGGAGAGTGAAAAGGTTGGCTTAAAGCTCAACATTCAGAAAACGAAGATCATGGCATCTGGTCCCATCACTACATGGGAAATAGATGGAGAAACAGTGGAAACAGTGTCAGACTTTGTTTTTCTGGGCTCCAAAATCACTACAAATGGTGACTGCAGCCATGAAAGTAAAAGACGCTTACTCCTTGGAAGGAAAGTTATGACCAACCTAGATAGCATATTCAAAAGCAGAGACATTACTTTGCCAACAAAGTTTCACCTAGTCAAGGCTATGGTCTTTCCTGTGGTCATGTATGGATGTGAGAGCTGGACTGTGAAGAAGGCTGAGCGCCAAAGAATTGATGCTTTTGAACTGTGGTGTTGGAGAGGACTCTTGAGAGTCCCTTGGACTGCAAGGAGCTCCAACCAGTCCATTCTGAAGGAGATCAACCCTGGGATTTCTTTGGAAGGAATGATGCTAAAGCTGAAACTCCAGTATTTTGGCCACCTCATGCGAAGAGTTGACTCATTGGAGAAGACTCTGATGCTGGGAGGGATTGGGGACAAGAGGAGAAGGGGACGACAGAGGATGAGATGGCTGGATGGCATCACTGACTCGATCAATGTGAGTCTGGGTGACCTCCAGGAGTTGGTGATGGACAGGGAGGCCTGGCATGCTGCAGTTCATGGGGTCGCAAAGAGTCGGACACGACTGAGCGACTGATCTGATCTGATCTGAGAGTAATGCCATCTTTCAGCTTGCAGCTGATGCCCCAGAAGGCTTGGAAGACCCTGCTGTAAGGTTATCCAGGTGTGAGTTTGTATTCTCTCCATCTCTCCATCCTTTTCATGAAAAAGCCCTGAGTTTTTGGTAGGTCCCTGGGAAGAAGTGATTCAGAGCTCTGGAGTCAGATGTATTCAGTTTCTACTTTCACATTGTACTGGTTGTGTGACTTTGGGCAAACTGTTCAACCTCTCTGAGATGCAATTTCCTTAACTGAAAAAAGGGAATAATATTAGTACAGCTTTCAGGATTGTTGTAGAAGGAAAATGGGATTCCACGGGGGAGAGAAACATACAAGTTCAAGCTTCAGGACTTCAGACTAATCATGGCAAAGATAATTTGGAAATATCTAAATTATAGACTTCAAGAGAGGTTCAGGGAGCCCCTCTTCCACTAGCTCTTGCTTGCTCTGTCCAGCAGATACAGTACACGAGCATCACCAGCCAAATGAGAAGTGATGCTTTGATTATATAAAAGCACTCGGCTCATCCCCTCCCCCAAATTCAGGGTTCTCAGATAAAAACTGGAATGAGAACACAAATTGGGGGTTCCTAGTTCCTTAATCCTTAACTTGAAGACAGCTAGTTGGTCAAGGGAAGGTCAGTCAGACTTACCACCCAGGCTGGAGCATGCAGGCAAGGAGCACAAACAAAAATTCTGGCTGGTAGGGAGGGGTGCTTCCCACTTGTAGATAGGAGAGGAGAGATGGGACTGCAATGCTGAAGGGCTGCTATTTGGAAAAACAAACAAAGAGGGAAAGAGGCAAAGAGGGTGGGCTGTGCATTGTGCATTGGCAGCGGCTGTTAATACCATTACCTGCTCACTAGGAAAATTTGATCTCATTCATCATTGGAGCAGCAAGTGTGGCAACTGAGGTATGACCAGAAGCTCTCTCCTCAGAACTGCCTTGTAAGAGGTGAAGGAGAAAAGGGGAAACAACTGTCTCTTAAAAAAATAAAACAACAACAACAACAACAACAAAAACCTTTTAATTCAAAGCAGTTTTATGACCTTTGAAAGCCAAACTCAAATTAACATAGTGTTGCTAAGTAGAGAGAATTTCCTGCTGGGTCTTCTATAATGAATAAACACCATTCATTTGTAATTAGCAGCACCCAGCTGCATAAAGGCAATTAATATGCTAACATGAATTAAAACAGTAGGTCTCCTTAAGAAGGCAAAACATCAAGGCTTTCTTGGTTTACTCCTGTTATGTGATGCTGAAATAGCAGGAGCTTTTTCCTCAGCTTTTCTGTGATATTACTGCACCCGTGTGTGGAATATCAAGGTTTCCATAATGCAAGGGCATTGCCAGGGAATGCACTGCCCCGGCCATGGCCATCTTCCCTTCTGCACTCTTGGGTTTTTATTCTCTATCCAGAGGTGCTATTGGCTCATGTAATTGGAAAGTCCAGGAGATTTATCTCACTGCACATTTTACTTTGGTTTCATTAACAATTTGTGATTTGTTCTTGCCTCTTTGAAGAAAGCGTTCTAAGTAATCTATTATGTGGGAAAGCTCGGATTCCCAAAAGTCTTTGATAGCCCTATCTGGGAGAAGCTGACCTCAGGCTGGGAGTTAGCTTTGCCATCCTTCCAAAGGGACCCAGGGATTTGGGGTTGGCAGTATCTTTTATCTGTGGGATGGACTCAACTAGCCTCACCAGCTTCTGATGTTAGCATTTTATAGGTCATTAATCATCTACTGATTGGAGAAGACTCTGATGCTGGGAGGGATTGGGGGCAGGAGGAGAAGGGGATGACAGAGGATGAGATGGCTGGATGGCATCACTGACTCGATGGATGTGAGTCTGAGTGACCTCCGGGAGTTGGTGATGGACAGGGAGGCCTGGCGTGCTGCGGTTCATTGGGTCGCAAAGAGTCGGACACGACTGAGCGACTGATCTGATCTGATCTGAATCATCTACTGAAACTGGGCCCCCAAAGTCCTTTCCCAACAGTCTAGAGGACTGTTTCTTTAAAAACATGCAATTTTCAGATGTATGGGCTTTTGTAAGAATACATGTCTTGCATACGCCAACAAGAGCCTATAATCTTATTTTCATCCTTCATTTGCTGAACCAATCCTTTTTTTATCACATGCAGGGAAACTTCAATTTTAGTCAAAGTATTAAGAATTCTGAATTACAGTAAAAACATCCAAATCGATGACCCACCAAGGCCCAGCCACCAGGTGACCAGGGAGGAGGCTGTGATAATTTCATCATTGCAGGAGGCCTGTAGCCTCTGCAGCTCCATGTCGTCAGGACAGGACAAACACTGGGGAGACTGCAGATCTGAGTTCCAGTCCTGCCTCTACCACTTAGGAGCTGCACATTTAGCTCCTCAAGCCTCAGTTTCCTGAGGATGACATGCCCTGCACAAAGGATGCTATGACAGTTGTACTTTGCCCAGGACATAAAAGAAAGCTCAACAAATAACTTTAATTATTACAAGAGGTAGTGAGGCACAGTGAAGTGAGCGTTTGAAGTCAAACTGACCTGGATTTAAAGACCAATTGCTCTTATTACCACCATGACCTTCAGTGCTTGATATAACCTCTCTGAGAGTCAATTTCTTCATGTGCTAGTTGAGGATGATGTATTAGACTTTAGAGGACTGTTGGGAGATAATTGAAACTGTATATTCATAAGCATCAAGCTTGGTTCCTGAAACATTAATAGGTGTTTAATAAACCTTGGAAAGAAAGTTATGACCAACCTAGATAGCATATTCAAAAGCAGAGGCATTACTTTGCCAACAAAGGTCTGTCTAGTCAAGGCTATGGTTTTCCCTGTGGTCATGTATGGATGTGAGAGTTGGACTGTGAAGAAAGGTGAGCACCGAAGAATGGATGCTTTTGAACTGTGGTGTTGGAGAAGACTCTTGAGAGTCCCTTGGAGCAAGGAGATCCAACCATTCCATCCTAAAGGAGATCAGTCCTGGGTGTTCATTGAAAGAACCAATGCTAAAGCTGAAACTCCAGTACTTTGGCCACCTCATGCGAAGAGTTTACTCATTAGAAAAGATTCTGATGCTGGGAGGGATTGGAGGCAGGAGGAAAAGGGGACAACAGAGGATGAGATGGCTGGATGGCATCACCAACTCGATGGACATGAGTTTGAGTGAACTCCAGGTGTTGGTGATGGACAGGGAGGCCTGGTGTGCTGTGATTCATGGGGTCACAAAGAAGGGACTGAACTGAATTTAACTGAATAAATCTTGGTTTTCTTTGATCACTAGTTTTGGAGAAGCAAAGTAGTAGAGTAGGGTAGAAAGATAAGGCTTGGATCTTGGCCACATCCCTGATGAGCTGTTTAATCCATGGCCAATTATACACCCTTAATTAGCCCTAATTCCCTTCTCTGTAAGCAGGAGAATATAATATCATTTATGACAGGATTAAATGAGAAAGTATGGTTAGTATGTGACACAAAGCAAGAACCACTCATACTCACTGATTGCTTACTCTGTACCAGTCTATTCTAAATACTTTACATATACTAATCTGTTGGCTCCTTCCCTCTGAGCCACACAACATGCAACCCAGTGACTGCTCAAATGTGTGTGTGCAGTCGTGTCTGACTCTTTGTGACACCATGGTCTGACTGTAGACCACCAGACTCCTCTGTCCATGGAATTTTCCAGGCAAGAATACTGGAGCTGGTTGCCATTTCCTACTCCAGGGGATCTTCCCCTCCCACCCTCACCTCTTGCATCTCCTGAATTGGCAAGTGGATTGTTTACCAGTAGTGGCACCTTGAAAGCCCATGAATTCATTAAATCTGCATAAAAATCTTGGTGCTGTTATTAGGCCTATTGTACAAATAAGGAAGTTAGAGCTCTGAGAGTTATGTCCAAGGTCATTTGCTAGTGAGTACTAGGGATTGAATTTAAAATAAAGGCAATCTGGCTCAAGATTTCAAATTCTTAACTATTGGGTTATATATGAGTTTGTTCTCATCTTGGAACTTTTAAAGATTTGTAAGTGGATTTGGAAGGGAATTGACAAAAAGAGCTCTCTGGCCACGTTGAATCACTGTGTCAAGGACTGGATATAGGTATGGCCTTCATCCTTCAAGCCTCTTTTCCCCCGGCCACTCAGAGCCCGGTCTCCAACACTGGCCCTTAAAAGATGCCTTGATCACAGTAGGAAAGCCATGCCTACATCCAATCCATGGCACAGTGATTCAACATGGCCAGAGAGCTCTTTTTGTCACCTCCCTTCCAAATCCATTTACAAATCTTTAAAAGTTACAAGATGAGAACAAACTCATATATAACCCAATAGTTAAGAATTTGGAATCTGGAGCCAGATTGCCTATCTAAGGTCATGCAGGGTGCAGAATCCCTAGGTTTGGCAGACAGGTAAATGGCAGGGAGGCCAGGTTTAGGGAGTAAGTCCCAGAGATCAGAGTAGGATCAAAGTTGGGATGGTGGGGTTGAAAATTCAGAGTCATGTTGCCCAGACTTTCACAGAACAGAACCCAGGTTCCGTCAGAGGTTCCAGGAAGCAGGAACTGCTGGGCAGTCTCTTCAGGGAAACTTGGCTGGATGAATTAGAACCAAGGCTTTTCTATTTCTCTCTATCCTGAGAGAGTCCCATTGGTTTGAATGAAATGGGAGCAGCAGTCTGCTTTGATTGACACTTGCACTGTAATAATCAGGAAAGGCTAGCTATGCTGCAGTAACAACCCCTTAACACCACACCCACCCCCAAATCTCAGTTTCTTAAACAATAAAGGCTTATTTCTGACTCATATCATGTCTGGGCAGCTCTCCTGGTAGTTCTCTTCTAAGCAGCAATTCAGGGATCCTGCCCACCTCTGTCATGTGACCCTGCCACCTTCAACATGGCACCTTAATGGTTGCTATAGAAGGGAGAAAGAGAATGTGGGTGCAACTTGGGTTTTTTGGGGGGCTATACTTCATCAGTGCCCTATACCTTCCACTGACAAAACCTAGTAATATGGGTTCAACTTCATAGCAAAGGAGGCTAGAAAATGTAGTCTCCCCTTATATCAAGGAAGAGGAAATATATAGGGGAACTATCTAGCTATTTTCTGCCATACTCACCAACGTGCCTGCAGTGGGGTAGAGTACTTCCTCAAAGAAAAATCATGGCTGTGCATAATCAAAGCATAGGAATGCTGTAGGCAGAAACAAGGAAATCTAAGAGGGCTTCCTGGTGGAGATGGTGCTTAAACTTCAACAATAGGAAGTAGCTCCGTAAAGAGGGAGGGGCAGAAGAAGCAGTCTCAGATGGAGTGAATAGCATACAGGAAGGCCTGAACAAAGGAGAAAACATTTCCCTTCCTTTTGGGGAGCATGTTTGGTTCATTGTGGCTGGTACACAGAGTGGGGAAGGGTTGGGGAGAAATGACCAGAGGGCAGATTATGAAGGGCTGACTATGTTCCTCTAAGGAGATAGAGCATTGCTGCATGAGAAATAGGGGGCTATAGGAGAATTCAGGAATGGGGGAGCATGATCAGCTTATCAGTTCAGAGTTCTTTGGCTCTGGTGAGTTGCACAGCGGCAGGGTGAGAGGAAGCTGACAAAGCCCTCACCTTTCCTTGTCCTAGCTGAGTGATGCTGAATGAACACAGGTGACCTGAAGTGGGATATGAACCCTCCTTTGAACTCATGACTTATAGCAGGCCTGACATCACAACCTAAAGGCACATGTCCAGTCTCCGGCTTATAGATATGCCCTACAGAAAGATCTTTTAGGTTTATTTTAAAAATTTAAAACAGTGGACAGCCTTTATGAAGATTTCACATAAAAATCCAGGTGTCCAGATGTATTAGTTTGCTTGGGCTGGCATAACAAGATACCATACACTGGCTGATTTAAAGAAGAGCAATTTATTATCTGGCAGTTCTAGAGGCTGTGAGTCCAAGATCAGGGTGTCAGCAGGGTTGGTTTCTGAGGCAGCCACTCTCCTTTGCTGGCAGAAGGCTGCCTTCGTCCTGTGTCCTCACGTGACCTTTTCTCTGCACATGGTATCTGTTCCTCTTCTTATAGGGACATCAGTCCAATTGGATTAGGGTCACCCTTATGACCTCATTAAACCTTAGTTACTGCCTTAAATAGCCCTGTCTCCAAATATGGTCACATTAGGGGTTAGGGCTTCAATGTATGGCTTTCACCGTAATTTTAGTTCATAACAGCAGATTTCAGTTATCCATCGAACAAATGTTTATTGAGCACTAATTACATACCAGGAATGGCTCCAGGTAATTAGGATATAGCAGAAAATAAAATAAAACCTGCCTTTGTGGGCAATATAAGTTAGAGGTGATAGATGCTATAATAAAGAATATGAAGCAGAGTAAAGAAGAAGGTCCTGGAGGGCTGGGGTATGAGGAGGGCAGATAGGAAGAGGGTAGTTAGTTGGAGTGAACCTCATTAAGAGAGTATAGATTGGAGCAAACAACCCCTGAAGGTAGTGAGGGAGTGAGCCATGGGGATGTCTGGGGCAAGAGCTTGTCAGGGAGCGTGTGCAAAGGCCCAGAGATGAGAGTGTGGCTGGTGTGTTTCAGAATCAGCAGGATGACAGCGTGCATGGGGCAGAGCAAGTGGGCTGGGAGTGATAGGAAATGAGGACACAGAAATGGTGGCAACAGGGAAAGAGGAGCAGATCATGAGAGTCTTTAAAGCTTTGGCCAGGACTTCAGCTCTTACTCTGAGTGAGATGGGCTCCTAAAAAAATCAGACTAGGCTACACTGGGCCCAATTCCTCCAGGGCAGCAGGTGACTGGAGCTCAGTATTAGCTTTTTCCTTGGCACTTCTCCTCCTATTTGCCACAGTCTCTGCTACTCCCTACTGCACCCACCCTGGCAAGCTTCATTCATGGATGATTCTCATATGGCCCCTCAAGGCTTTAAAGGATGTAGTTCCTATTTTGCGGATTAATGTGTCCCAGGCAATGGCATTCTTAGGAATTCCTTTGAGTGAAAGCTTAGCTCTGTTTGCAGAGAAAACACATGCATCACGGGGGCCCCTTCTAGTCTGGATTGATGCTGGCTGGATCACAAGTCGTTAGAGGCAAATTGAATCTGGTGTGGAAAGATCCATCACGACCCCCACCTTGTCAACTTGTCTCACACTTCAGAGACTCCTCCCACACGATGTTTTGGAAGTACTTGGCACCAATGTGGGGCTTAATTAAAAGACTCTGCTTCCCTCCACTGAGGATGGATGGGCTGGGCTGGGCTGGGAAGACAAAACAGGATTCCCCTGTCTCCACAGCAAGGCTGGTTGAACTGAAATGTTACCAGGGCTAGGGCTGGATTGGTTACTCAGAAAACTGCATGTCTTAGGAGGAAAAGCTTAAAAATGGATGTGTCTTCACATGGGGAGGCTTTGACACGATCTTGGTGGAGGCAGATCTTGCAGGAGTTTTCGAGCTATGATCCTGGGCCTGAGTCCAGCCCTGGCATTGGAATGAAGGTTGTGGGTGGGGCATGACCACAGAAGAGCTGAACCTGAACTACAAATATTGGTCATTCCTGGTCCTCAGCAATGGTGTGAGGTAGGGACTTTTGTCTCCATCCTCAGAGTAATGACACATAGGTGATGATTTAAATAAGATAATGGATATTTTCAAGACTTTGGCCAGTGGTTCTCAGCTGTGGCTTCTTTTTAGAATCACTTTAAGAGTTAAAAAAATTTTTATGCTTTGGCCCCATCAAACCAAAGTCTGTGGTGGAGCAGTCTGGACATTAGGAGTTTTAAACTCCCAGATGATTCTAAAGTGCAGCCAGGATGGAAAACCAGTACTTTGGTCAATCGGGCACCAGTTTTGTGGGTTTTGTCATATCAGAATCCAATACAAAAACAAAAGCAAGGTAATTTTCTCAATATAGCTTTTTACCATTTCTCACCAAAGGTTATGGGCCCAAGGGCACTCTGTTAGAGAGAAAGGTTAGCAAGCATCAAAGAGCACCAAACTGAAGCTCTCTTTCAACGTAACCATATATGAATACATTTAAAGGGCGCATCCTTCTTACTAGCAGCTCTGATGTTACATAATCCCATGGCCAGGAGCCCCTCTTGTCATCTCTGTGTGTGTCTCTCACCAGACACGTGAACCTCACACTCAGGGGAAAGGCTGAGAGAAGCATGTGTCTTGGGTCCTGGCCAGAGTTGTGTCTTTCCTTTCCCTGCTTCTTTCTTCTTATGCTTGCTTTTCTCTACCTCACTCTCCTTTACTTTTCCTTGGGTTTCATCTTTCTCCTCCCTTTTCCCCTTTCTTCCTCAAATTCTACAGACTCATCTTTAAGTGCCTGCACCCTCCTCTCCAGCCCTCTTCCTGGGGCTCCGCCCCTGCCTTGCTGCTCTGCACATGTTACCACCTGAGGCCCCCAAACTCAGATCTGAGCAGGTCTCTCTCCTGCTCTAAAACCCCAGTGGCCTCAAAACTGCACTTGTACTCATGCTTGTGCTCAGCCGCTCAGTCATATCTAACTCTTTGTAACCCCAAGGACTGTAGCCCTCCAGGCTCCTCTGTCCATGGAATTTTCCAGGCAAGAATAGTAGAGTGGGTTGAAATTTCCTTCTCCCCTGGTGCTTGAGCCCCTTACTACCAACCTTCTCCTCCAGGACCTTCCCACTGGCACATAAGGTAGGGTGCAGCCTGTCCACTTTCCAAGCCCATGGTGTATCCCCTGTGTGTTTACTCATGCTGTTTCTTCTGCCTGAATGCCCACCCTCCTGCATCCCTATCTGTCCAAACAATATGGGATCTGGGAAGTCTGCCCAGGCTTTCTTTGTGCACTGTCTTGAGCACTTTATCCCAAAGGCTGCATTCAGTTCAGTTCAGTCACTGTGATGTCGGACTCTTTGCGACTCCATGGACCGCAGCACACCAGGCCTCCCTGTCCATCACCAACTCTTGGAGCTTGCTCAAACTCATGTCCACTGAGTCAGTGATGTCATCCAACCATCTCATCCTCTGTTGTCCCTTTCTCCTACCGCCTTCAATCTTTCCCAGCATCAGGGTCTTTTCAAATGAGTCCGTTCTTTGCATCAGGTGGCCAAAGTCTTAGAGCATCAGCTTCAGCATCAGTCCTTCCAATGAATAATCAAGGTTAATTTCCTTTAGGATTGACTGGTTTGATCTCCTTGCTGTCCAAGGAACTCTCAAGAGTCTTCTCCAACACCACAGTTCAAAACCATCTGTTCTATAAAGATAGGCTCTCAGCTATCTTTATTGTCCAACTCTCACATCCATACATAATGATTGGAAAAACCATAGCTCTGACTGACTATATGCACCTTTGTCAGCAAAGTGATGTCTCTACTTTTTAATATGCTGTCTAGGTTGGTCATAGCTTTTCTTCCAAGGAGCAAGTGTCTTTTAATTCATGGCTGCAGTCACCATCTGCAGTGATTTTGGAGCCCAAGAAAATCAAGTCTGTCATTGTTTCCATTGTTTCCCCATCTATTTGCCATGAAGTGATGGGACTGGATGCCATGATCTCAGTTTTTTTGAATGTTGAGTTTTAAGCCAGTTTTTTCACTCTCCTCTTTCATTTCCATCAAGAAGATCTTTAGTTCCTTTTGTTTTCTGCCATAAGGGTGGTGTCATCTGCATATCTGAGGCTGTTGATATTTCTCCCGACAATCTTAATTCCAGCTTGTGCTTCATCCAGCCCAGCATTTCACATGATGCACTCTGCATATAAGTTAAATAAGCAGGGTGACAATACACAGCCTTGACGTATTCCTTTCCCAAGTTGTAACCAGTCCATTGCTCCAAGTCTGGTTCTAACCATTGCTTCTTGACCTGCATACGGATTTCTCAGGAGGTAGGTAAGATGGTCTGGTATTCCCATCTCTTACAGAATTTTCCACTGTTCTTTGCATGAAATGTTCCCTTGGTATTCTCTAATTTTCTTGAGGAGATCTCTCATCTTCCCTATTCTATTGTTTTCTCAGAGGAAAACAATAGAATATAAAGCCTGTATGGCCCTATTAGTTTTTTGATGGGAAGTCTCAGAGCTATACTGTCTGGTCTCTGTTTTTGCCTCTGCTATATGCCGATGTTAATCTTGGGCAAGTCACTGAACCTTTGTATCTCACCTTCCATGTTAGTAAAATGGGGATCGTAATTGCACTGACTGCAGTGCGGTGGTCTGGATGAAGTGAATTAACACTCAGCACTCAGCACAGTGATTATTACGTGCGACAGTTTGCGCACATGTCTACCGCCTCTGAGCACTCTTCCTAGGCAGGATCCTGATCGATTCAGCTCCATGCCACCCATGCTCAGTGCCAGGCCTAACACAGACATACCCTCTGGAGTGAGAAACCCAAGGAAGAGAAGAGACTCAAACTTTGTGGTTGTGGCAAAGGCTGATGTGACAGGTAACTCCACTCGCCATTGTGGATCTGCCTGGCTTCCCTTCTGGGAGCCTGACATTCGGACATTATTTAGATGGCATGGCCGACTAGTAAATTGTCTCACTGGCCCCCCAAAGCCTCCTCTCACGTGTCATTTTTTTCAGGAATCCCAGTGATGCCAACTGATGATTCAATGTGGTGCTCCCCACTTCTCTGGAGCCCAGATTATTCATGTAGGGCCCCAAATCTTTCTTTACTTGTGCTCCCTAGAGGAGAGATTTCTCTATCTGAGGATAGTCTACTTACGGCAGGAGGTGGCTTGCTCTTTCTCCCTTGATGTTTGGAAATAAATAACAAGGAGGAAGTTATCCCACAGCAGAGGAGCTGCAGCTAGCAAGTCTTGGAGCCTAGTGGGAAGAAGGGAACTGTAAGCCCTTGGGGGAAGAATGGCTGGGGAAACTTTGTCCTAAGGGAGCATCTGTGGATTTCATGGGGGTTGGGGGCTGTCAGCTCTTATTGCAAAACCCTAAGGCCCCTAGAAACAGGAAGGGAAGAAACATGTTTATGTACCCCTTCCTGTGTGCCATGCTTCATTTACTTTGACTTTTACAATGTAAGTTAAGAAATATTCTCCACATTTAAGTAAGTAGTAATGGAAGCTCAGAGAGGTGAAATTACTTGCCCAAGGTCATTCAGTTATTATAGTTAATAGCATAGTTGACATTCTAATTCAAATCTATCTAATTCCTTTCCTTATCATTTTACTCTGCCAGAAGAGACAGAGAAAAGGAGTTGCCACCCAATGGAGCTAGAAAATTAGAATCTTCCGAGGCTTCTTCTTTCTTCTGGGGGTTTCCCAGGTGTCTCAGCAGTAAAGAATCTGCCTTCCAATGCAGGAGCCATGGGAGACCTGTGTCAGGAAGATCCCCTGGAGGAGGAAATGGCAACCCACTCCAGTATTCTTGCGTGGAAAATCTCATGGAAAGAGGAGCCTGGTGGGCTATAGTCCACACGATTGCAAAGAGTTGAATATGTTTGAGTGATTGAGCATGCACTCACAAGTCTTCCTCCACTGTTACACCACCATCTGACGTTTATTATATGCTCAATGGGCACTTGGGAGGGATTGAGGGCAGGAAGAGAAGGGGACGACAGAGGATGAGATGGCTGGATGGCATCACTGACTTGATGGATGTGAGTCTGAGTGACCTCCGGGAGCTGGTGATGGACAGGGAGGCCTGGCATGCTGCGGTTCATGGGGTCGCAAAGAGTCGGACACGACTGAGCAACTGATCTGATCTGATCTGATGGGCACTTGGAGTTTCCCTGATAGCTCAGTTGGTAAAGAATCTGCCTGCAATGCAGGAGACCCTGGTTCGACTCCTGAGTTGGAAAGATCTGCTGGAGAAGGGATAGGTTACCCACACCAGTATATTTGGGCTTCCCTTGTGGGTCAGCTGGTAAAGAATCTGCCTGTAATGCGGGAGATCTGGGTTCAATCCCTGGGTTGGGAAGAACCCCTGGAGAAGGGAAAAGCTACCCACTCCAGTAATCTGGCCTGGAGAATTCCATGGACTGTATAGTCCATGGGGTCACAAAGAGTTGGACATGACTGAGCAACTTGCACTATGGGCACATATTATATGCACTGTGTGCAAAGCATGCATCATTTCATTTCACCCACATGCCACCCTGGGAAGGTGACAGCATTATGCCCACTTCACATCCGAGGAAATGAAGCTCACAATGGGTGAGGCAACAAAGCTCAGGGTCATCAGGATTTTTTCCTATTATGTCACAACCTTAACTGCTTTTCTCCCTATCAGTTGGAAGTTTTGTGGGATGTAATTTTATCTCTACCTTTGGTAGCCTGGGAGGTCTCTTAGCACAGGACTAGGAAGAGCACTGGAATGCCCCACAGAACAACAGTTTCATACCACACCTTATGGGGCTTCAGTGGTCCATACAGATGTCCTAGGCAGCAAGGAGAGTTCTGGGATCCTGAGTCAAAACAGCCAGAGCTGCCTCTCCCTCATCTGTTATGTAAACTAGGCTCCCACACCCCAGCACACCTGGGGAAATCTTTTTACACTATGGCATGGTTGCATGATTGCAAGCAAGAGTCAGACAGCCCTGGTTCAAATGCTTGCTCTCCACTCACTAACTTGAGCAAGTGACCTTGGGCAAAGTACTTAATCTCTCTATGTCTCAGGTTTATCAACTGTAAAGTGGAGAAGATAATAATAGAACCTGCCTTACAGGCTTCTTTTGAGAATTAAATGGGACAACACGTGCAACTGTTCTGTCTGGAACATAGTGTTGCATTGGGCTTAGTTGCTCAGTCGTGTCCAACTGTCTCCTCCAGGGGAATCTTCCCAACCCAGGGGTCGAACCCAGGCCTCCCACACTGCAGGTGGATTCTGAGCCACCAAGGAAGCCCCTGAAACATAGTAATTACCAGTAAATACTAGTTCCTCTCCTCCCCATGTCTCACTTTCCTCAATCCAAAATGCCAATTTGGGCAAACATTCATTTTCCCAAAAGGGTGGAAAAGATTCTGAATCACTTATTCCTTCATCCAATCAGCCATCCAACTGACTTAACTGTTGTTTGAACACCTATTATGTGCCTACCACTGTGTCAGGGAATTGAGCTATAAGACTGAAGTGGGGGCAGGGTGCAGAATGTTCTAGGCTATCTGCCCAGGCATCTGCTTATCCACTTATCCATTTGTCCATTGTTTGTCCATCCATCCACCCACGTATTCACTAAGTACTTACTATGTGTCAGGTAATGTGTGGTGACATGCTTAGGTATCTCCCCATATCTTAAACTTGCTTTTGTGTCTGCATCCCTTCCCATATCCCTTGATCTTAGAGATATTCTTAATCTTGGCTCTAGCACCTTGTCTGTCTTCCTAGTCAGGTGGGTAGCCTCAAACATGTGGTAGGGAGACTGTCAATAGGGAGGGCGAGATGTCAGTTACCCTAGTGGTTATGGGTATGGAGTATGGGGTAGACCTCTTTACAGGCATTTTCATTATATTTTATTTTGGTTTTCATTGTGCTGTATTGTACAACCCCTGATCTTGTTCTAAGTGTCTTTCTGAATATAGGAAAAAAGAATGTGTCCCAAACGTAGAACAAGGGGCATCTCCAATGAGAAGGGACACGTGAGGATTGGGATGTGATTCCCACTGCATTGAAGAGCAGGATGATGGAGTGATAGATTTTGCAGTCTCTCCTTTCCCTCTGTCTCTGTCTCTCTCTCTCTCCATGGGTACATGCATGTTCATATGTTCGTTAGTGACAAAGCCACATTGATATGCATACTTTGTATGGAGTCTTATGAACTAACATGTTAATGGAGATGCAAGTGTGCATAGGGTTGGAGCAAATGCATATCTGAGTGTGTGTGAATATCTAGTATGGGCATCACGTGCATTCATTGACATTAAAATACATGTTTCTATTTGAACTAGCATGTCAGTGTGTAAGTATGGGTACATGGGCAGCTATGGAAAGTAAAAGGGATGCCTCTAGTCAGAGATCTGATCACTGCCTTTATGACCTCAAACAAATCCTCCCTTCTTCGCATCCTTTCCATTCGATGGAGTGGAATGGAATGGCTTCTTTCCATTTGAAAGGAGTTGGACTATGTCATCTCTATGGATTCTTTCCAGCTCAGAGGTTTCATGATGGCACCTTTGAGAGTATTAGGAATTCTCTTGGCTTCTGATTCCCAATTTGATTGATGTTCAGTTTCTAAGTGCTGTCTGACTCTTTGTGACCCCATGGACCACAGCACACCAGGCTTCCCTGTCCTTCACTATCTCCTAGAGTTTGCCCAAACTCATGTCCATTGAATTGGTGATACTATTCAACTATCTCAACCTCTGGTGCCCTCTTCTACTGCATTGACTCTTTCCCAACATCAGGGTCTTTACCAAAGTGTTGGCTCTTCACATCAGGTGGGCAAAGTGTTCGAACTTCAGCTTCAGCATCAGCCCTTCCAATGAATAATCAGGGTTGATTTCCTTTAGGATTTACTGATTTGACCTTGCTATCTGAGGGCTCTCAACAATCTTCTCCAGCACCACAGTTTGAAAGCATCAATTCTTCATCATTCAGCCTTCTTTATGGTCCAACTTTCACATCTGTACATGACTATTGGAATCAAGATTGCCAGGAGAAGTATTCAGTTCTGTTCAGTTCAGTCACTCAGTCGTTTCTGACTCTTTGCAACCTCATGAACCGCAGCATGCCAGGCCTTCCTGTCCATCACCAACTCCCAGAGCCTACCCAAACTCATGTCCATTGAGTTAGTGATGCCATCCAACCATTTCATCCTCTGTTGTCCCCTTCTCCTCCTGTCCTCAATCTTTCCCAGCATCAGGGTCTTTTCAAATAAGTCAGCTCTTCACATCAGATGTCCGAAGTATTGGAGTTTCAGCTTCAACATCAGTCCTTCCAATGAAAACCCAGGACTGATCTCCTTTTGGATGGACTGGTTGGATCTCCTTGCAGTCCAAGGGACTCTCAAGAGTCTTCTCCAATACCACAGTTCAAAAGCATTAATTCTTTAGCACTCAGCTTGTCTTATAGTCCAACTCTCACATCCATACATAACTACTGGAAAAACCATAGCCTTGACTAGACTGGCCTTTGTTGGCAAAGTAATGTTTCTGCTTTTTATTTATTTTTATTTTTATTCTTTATTTTATTTTTTTTAACTTTACAATATTGTATTGGTTTTGCCATATATCAAAATGAATCCGCCACAGGTATACATGTGTTCCCCATCCTGAACCCTCCTCCCTCCTCCCTCCCCATACCATCCCTCTGTGTCATCCCAGTGCACCAGCCCCAAGCATCCAGTATTGTGCATCGAACCTGGACTGGTGACTCATTTCATATATGATATTATACATGTTTCAGTGCCATTCTCCCAAATCATCCCACCCTCTCCCTCTCCAACAGAGTCCAAAAGATTGTTCTATACATCATTGTCTCTTTTACTGTCTCGTATACAGGGTTATTGTTACCATCTTTCTAAATTCTATATATATGCGTTAGTATGCTGTATTGGTGCAGATGGTGACTGCAGCCATGAAATTAAAAGACGCTTACTCCTTGGAAGGAAAGTTATGACCAACCTAGATAGCATATTGAAAAGCAGAGACATTACTTTACCAACAAAGGTTCGCCTAGTCAAGGCTATGGTCTTTCCTGTGGTCATGTATGGATGTGAGAGCTGGACTGTGAAGAAGGCTGAGCGCTAAAGAATTGATGCTTTTGAACTGTGGTGTTGGAGAGGACTCTTGAGAGTCCCTTGGACTGCAAGGAGCTCCAACCGGTCCATTCTGAAGGAGATCAACCCTGTTATTTCTTTGGAAGGAATGATGCTAAAGCTGAAACTCCAGTATTTTGGCCACCTCATGCGAAGAGTTGACTCATTGGAGAAGACTCTGATGCTGGGAGGGATTGGGGGCAGGAGGAGAAGGGGACGACAGAGGATGAGATGGCTGGATGGCATCACTGGCTCGATGAATGTGAGTCTGAGTGACCTCCGAGAGCTGGTGATGGATAGGGAGGCCTGGCATGCTGCAGTTCATGGGGTCGCAAAGAGTCGGACACGACTGAGCGACTGATCTGATCTGATGCTGTATTGGTGTTTTTCTTTCTGGCTTACTTCACTCTGTATAATAGGCTCCAGTTTCATTCACCTCACTAGAACTATTCAAATGTATTCTTTTTAATGGCTGGGTAATACTCCATTGTGTATATATGTACCACAGCTTTTTTATCCATTCATCTGCTGATGGACATCTAGGTTGCTTCCATGTCTCTGCTTTTTAATATGCTGTCTAGGTTGGTCATAACTTTCCTTCCAAGGAGTAAGAGTCTTTGAATTTCATGGCTACAATCAACATCTGCAATGATTTTGGAGGCCCCCAAATAAAGTCAGCCACTGTTTCCACTGTTTCCCCATCTATTTGCCATGAAGTGATGGGACCGGATGGAGAAGTATTAACAACCTCAGATATGCAGATGATACCATTTTAAAGCAGAAAGCTAAGAGGAACTAAAGAGCATCTTGATGAGGGTGAAAGAGGAGAGTGAAAAAAAAAACTGGCTTAAAGCTCAATATTCAAAAAACAAAGATCATAGCATCCAGTCCCATCACCTCATGGCAAATAGGTGGGGAAAAAGTAGAAACAGTGACAGATATTTTCTTGGGCTCCAAAAATCAATGGAGATGATGACTGCAGTCATGAAATTAAAAGATGCTTACTCCTTGAAAGAAAATCTATGACAAACCTAGACATCATATTATAAAGCAGAGATATCACTTTGCTGGTAAAGGTTGCATTTAAAAAGCTATGGTTTTTCCAGTAGTCATGTATGGATGTGAGAGTCTGTAATAAGACTTTACTCTTTTCTCTTGGGAATTAGCTTTCTCTATTTTCTACCTTAGTGAGCAGCTGACTGGCCCCATGGCCCTGAACTTACATACTTCACAAGTCCAATATTTGTGGACTCCTACTGACCCAGTCTCTTCATGAGTGCAAATTCCAAATTTGTGAGAGGAATATGATTGGCTCATTTCAGCCAATGACTTGGCTTCCCCTGGTCAGTTTTCCCTTTTCCAAATGGCTGTGTCCAGGGAGGGGTGAAGTCACTCACAAAAGAGCTGCAGCATCCCAATTAATGGATGAGGAGGCAATTGTTAGAGAACAGGGATCAATTCAGTTCAGTCGCTCAGTCGTGTCCGACTCTTTGTGACCCCATGAATCGCAGCACGTCAGGCCTCCCTGTCCATCATCAATTCCCGGAGTTCACTCAGACTCACGTCCATAGAGTCAGTGATGCCATCCAGCCATCTCATCCTCTGTTGTCCCCTTCTCCTCCTGCCCCCAATCCCTCCCAGCATCAGAGTCTTTTCCAATGAGTCACCTCTTCGCATGAGGTGGCCAAAGTACTGGAGTTTCAGCTTTAGCATCATTCCTTCCAAAGAAATCCCAAGGCTGATCTCCTTCAGAATGGACTAGTTGGATCTCCTTGCAGTCCAAGGGACTCTCAAGAGTCTTCTCCAACACCACAGTTCAAAAGCATCAATTCCTTGGTGCTCAGCCTTCTTCACAGTCCAACTCTCACATCCATATATGACCACTGGAAAAACCATAGCCTTGACTAGATGGACCTTTGTTGGCAAAGTAATGTCTCTGCTTTTCAATATGCTATCTAGGTTGGACATAACTTTCCTTCCAAGGAGTAAGTGTCTTTTAATTTCATGGCTGCAGTCATCATCTACAGTGATTTTTCAAGCCCCCCAAAATAAAGTCTGACACTGTTTCCAATATTTCCCCATCTATTTCCCATGAAGTGATGGGACTGGATGCCCTGATCTTCGTTTTCTGAATGTTGAGCTTTAAGCCAACCTTTTCACTCTCCACTTTCACTTTCATCAAGAGGCTTTTTAGTTCCTCTTCACTTTCTGCCATAAGGGTGGTGTCATCTGCATATCTGAGGTTATTGATATTTCTCCCAGCTATCTTGATTCCAACTTGTGCTTCTTCCAGTCCAGCGTTTCTCATGATGTACTCTGCATAGAAGTTAAACAAACATGGTGACAATACACAGCCCTGACATACTCCCTTTCCTATTTGGAACCAGTCTGTTGTTCCATGTCCAGTTCTAACTGTTGCTTCCTGACCTGCATACAGATTTCTCAGGAGGCAGATCAGGTGGTCTGGTATTCCCATCTCTTTCAGAATTTTCCACAGTTTCTTGTGATCTACACAGTCAAAGGCTTTGGCATAGTCAATAAAACAGAAATAGATGTTTTTCTGGAACTACAGTGGAAACAGTGTCAGACTTTATTTTTCTGGGCTCCAAAATCACTGCAGATGGTGACTGCAGCCATGAAATTAAAAGACGCTTACTCCTTGGAAGGAAAGTTATGACCAACCTAGATAGCATATTCAAAAGCAGAGACATTACTTTGCCAACAAAGGTTCGTCTAGTCAAGGCTATGGTCTTTCCTGTGGTCATGTATGGATGTGAGAGCTGGACTGTGAAGAAGGCTGAGTGCTGAAGAATTGATGCTTTTGAACTGTGGTGTTGGAGAAGACTCTTGAGAGTCCCTTGGACTGCAAGGAGATCCAACCAGTCCATTCTGAAGGAGATCAACCCTGGGATTTCTTTGGAAGGAATGATGCTAAAGCTGAAACTCCAGTATTTTGGCCACCTCATGCGAAGAGTTGACTCATTGGAGCAGACTCTGATGCTGGGAGGGATTGGGGGCAGGAGGAGAAGGGAACGACAGAGGATGCGCATCACTGACTCGATGAATATGAGTCTGAGTGACCTCCGGGAGTTGGTAATGGACAGGGAGGCCTGGCGTGCTTCGATTCATGGGGTCGCAAAGAGTCGGACACTACTGAGCGACTGATCTGATCTGATCTGATGGAGATGGATAGTGATGATGGTCATACAACAGTATCAATGTACTTAATGCCATTTAACTATACACTTAAATATGGTAAATTTTATGTTATGTTTATTTTACCACAATTAAAAAAGCTATTGTCTTGACTGCTAGCCAATTGGCCATTAGGGAATTAGGAAAAACGCAGGTCCATTTTCTCCACTCTTACAAAGAAGTAGTTGTTCCTGGATCACATCTGAGGTAATTAAATCTTTGGTCACATTAAATTATACACAGTCCTTTTCTTCTCTGGCCATTTCTAAGGATTTTTTTTTTTCTATAAACAAACAGGAAGTTGAGGTGATAACATGTTTTATATTCTAGGTTTAACTAAAACACAACTGTGCTCAGAATGAGCACTCCTTGAAGGGAGATCTAGGACAGGTTATAAAAGGAAATATATTAAGCTATAAACCTCTGTAATCTTTCTGCCTTGGGCCCACCTTACTTGCTTTCTTTTCTTGTATAGTACCTAGGTGAAGGTAAAAGATAAAAAGTGACAGAAACCAGAGAGTTCAGCCTAAATAGGGGAAGGAGGTAAAGTGGAAAGCTGCCAGGGACTGATTTACGAGGGCGTTTTAGGAAGGTGGAAAGAGAGAAGAGAGACAGGCTGGAGAAGGATTTTTGAGTTTTGCTGTGCCCTATGAAGGCTAACCAAAAATGTAAATTGCCTTTCAATTACTATCTATACGAATGTCTTAAGGAGATGAGGTAAGGTGTAAGGTGACAAGGTTACATCTGGGTCATGTTTATATTCTCAGGACCTAGGAAACTGTCTACAGTCATGCCTGGGTCAGTTGGATATGACAGAGCAGTGAATCCTGTGCCCTGTCATTAGGATAATGTCCCTATCAGCTCCCTTCATCCCTTTACCCAGCATCTTGTGGAAGCCCTTTCTGAAGTGATTGTCGAAAAGAAGCAGAATCAGTCCCCTCTATGAGGGAAATACTGCAGCAATTATCACTTTATGTCATCCTGAAGCTCTGTGAAAGAGCTGAAGCGAGGAAAGATAATGGTGGTGACAGAAATTATGTCAAGAATAGCTGTATATCACTTCATTTAGTACAGGGGGAAGTCAAAATGTTCTTAAAAGTCCATTTGATCTGAAAGCAAATAACTTAAGTCATTCAAACTCGGTCTTGTTGGACCGTAAAGCCTCTGGCAATATTTAGGATAAAGGACTCTATAGAAAAATAAATTATATTTATTGAATTGAACTTCAAGTAATAACCCTGCCACCTACTCTTTTTTTTTTTTTTTTATTGGTCCTCCATGTCCTGTGAATTTTGATGAATTACAAAAAGTTCTATGGGAACATAATCATTTAAACAAAAAAGCTATCCAGGTAATAGTACAAGCACCTTCAAACTGGAGAAAAATTCATTCGCCTTTTAGATTTGATATGGTTTATTTTTCACTGCTTCTTCAAAATCATGTTCAGAATAATACTGTCTTGTTTAAGGCTCCAGGTGTTCCTGGGAACTTACCATTTGATTCTAGAGGGAATTCAATCTTGGTTGCTTTTGGTTAGATTTCTTCCACCATTAAGCTCTGAATCTTGGGTTTTTGTGGTCAAGTCTGATGCTAAACCTGTCCATCCCAGCACCTCCTTCACACAGAAATGATGCAGGGAGCACCCCAGAATCATGCCAAAACATAAAAAAATATATTCTTGGAATCCTGCATAATTGTTTATCTTGCTTTCTTGATCCTGATTTCTCTGCATTGCCTCTTATGATGACTCAGCTCATGTTTCACTACTTACAGGAAGCTTTTATCCCCAGGCCAGGTTATGTTATGTGCCTTTCCCAGAAGATCTGTATAGTGAGTGTTTGTTGAAATTTGGATCCTTGGAATCATTAATTGCCCAGTGTTTGAAGAATTCATTCATTCATTTGCTCAACAATGTTTACTGAGAGTCTACTATGCTTCAGACACTGTTCTTGGCACTGGAGACACAGCAGTGAATTACCTGGACACAGATTTCTGTCAAATGGAGCTTACATCTGCGAAGGGAGATGCAGACAAGTATATAGAAAAAAATAGAGATAATAGAGAGAGCTATGAGGGAAATCTAGCATGGAAGTTCAGTTTAATTCAATCATTTAGTTACATCCAACTATTTTTGACCCCATGGACTGTAGCATGCCAGGCTTCCCTGTCCATCACCAACTCCTGGAGCTTGCTCAAACTCATGTCCATCGAGTCAGTGATGCCATCCAACCATCTCATCCTCTGTTGTCCCCTTCTCCTCTTGCCTTCAATCTTGCCTAGCATCAGGGTCTTTTCTAATGAGTCAGTTCTTTGCATGAGGTGGCCAAAGTATTGGAACATCAGCTTCAACATCAGTCCTTCCAATGAATATTTAGGACTGATTTCCTTTAGGATTGACTGGCTTGATCTCCTTGCAGTCCAAGGGACTCTTCAGAGTCTTCTCCAGCACCACAGTTCAAAAGCATCAATTCTTTGGTGCTCAGTTTTCTTTATGGTCCAACTCTGACATCTATATATGACTACTGGAAAAGCCATAGCTTTGACTAGATAGACCTTTGTTGTCAAAGTAATGTCTCTGCTTTTTAATATGCTGTCTAGACCTCCTAGAACTAACACCAACAAAAGATGTTCTATTCATCATAGGGGAATGGAATGCAAAAGTAGGAAGTCAAGAGATGCCCGGAGTAACAGGCAAGTTTAGCCTTGGAGTACAAAGTGAAACAGGGCAAAAGCTAACAGAATTCTGCCAAAAGAATATACTAGTCATAGCAAACACCCTTTTCCAACAACACATGAGATGACTTTATACATGAACATCACCAAACAGTGAATACCAAAATTAGACTGATTATGTTTTTGTAGCTGAAGATGAAGAAGCTGTATATAGTCAGCAAAAACAAGACCTGGAGCTGACTGTGGCTCAAATCATCAGCTTCTCATAGCAAAATTCATGCTTAAACTAAAGAAAGTGGGGAAAACCACTAGGCCAGCCAGGTATGACTTAAATCAAATCCCCTATGAATATACAGAAGAGGTGAAGAATAGATTCAGGGTTTAAATCTAGTAAACAGAGTGCCTGAAAAACTATGGATGGAGGTCCATAATATTGTACAGGAGGCATCAAACAAAACCATCTCAAAGGAAAAGGAAAGCAAGAAATCACAGTGATTGTCTGAGGAGGCTTTCAGTTCAGTTCAGTTCAGTTCAGTTGCTCAGTCATGTCCAACTCTTTGCAACCCCACGAATTGCAGCACACCAGGCCTCCCTGTCCATCACCAACTCCCAGAGTTCACTCGGACTCACGTCCATAGAGTCAGTGATGCCATCCAGCCATCTCATCCTCTGTCGTCCCCTTCTCCTCCTGCCCCCAATCCCTCCCAGCATCAGAGTCTTTTCCAATGAGTCAACTCTTTGCATGAGGTGGCCAAAGTACTGGAGTTTCAGCTTTAGCATCGGTCCTTCCAAAGAACACCCAGGACTGATCTCCTTTAGGATGGACTGGTTGGATCTCCTTGCTCCAAGGACTCTCAAGAGTCTTCTCCAACACCACAGTTCAAAAGCATCAATTCTTTGGCACTCAGCTTTCTTCACAGTCCAACTCTCACATCCATACATATAGTTAAAGAAAGTTGAACAGCAAAGGAGAAAGGAAAAATACATCCAACAAAATGCAGAGTTCAGAGACTAGCAAGGAGAGACAAGAAACCTTTCTCAATGAGCAATGCAAAGAAATAGAGGAAACAAACAGAAGGGGAAAGACTAGAGATCTCTTCAAGAAAATTGGGAATATCAAAGAAACGTTTCATCCAAAGATGGGAATAACACAGTATAGAAAGCTTCTCGCTTCTCTTTTTTCTTCAACTTATTTAACTTATACTTCAGTCGTGTCCGACTCTGTGCGACCCCATAGACGGCAGCCCACCAAGCTCCACTGTCCCTGGGACTCTCCAGGCAAGAACACTGGAGTGGGTTGCCATTTCCTTCTCCAATGCATGAAAGTGAAAAGTGAAAGTGAAGTCGCTCAGTCGTGTCCAACTCTCAGCGACCCCATGGACTGGAGCCTACCAGGCTCCTCCGTCCATGGGATTCTCCAGGCAAAATTACTGGGGTGGGGAGTCATTGCCTTCCCCGATACACAGAGCACAGCATGAGAAATGCCAGGCTGGATGAGTTATAGGCTGGAGTCAAGTTTCCAGGAGAAATAACAGCAATCTCAGATATGTGGATGATGCCACTCTAATGGCAGAAAGTGAAGAGGAACTAAAGAAAGGGCAAAAAATGGAAGCATTGACAGATTTCCTCTTCTTGGGCTCTAAAATCACTGTGGATGATGACTGCAGCCATGAAATTAGAAGATGATGGCTTCTTGGCAGGAAAGCTGTGACAAACGTAGAAAGTGTGTTAAAAAGCAAAAATATCAGTTTGCTGACAAAGGTCTGTGTAGTCAAGGCTATGGTCTTTCCAGTAGTCACATATGGTTGTGAGAGCTGAGCCTTAAAAAAGGTAGAGTGCTGAAGAAACAATGCTTTCAAACTGTGGTGCTGGAGAAGATTCTTGAGAGTCCCTTGGACAGCAAGGAGATCAAACCAGTCAATCTTTTTTTAAATTTATTTATTTTAATTGGAGGTGAATTATTTGACAATATTGTAGTGGTTTTTGCCGTACATTGACATGAATCAGCCATGGGTATACATGTGTCCCCCATCCTGAAACCTCTTCCCACCTCCTTACCTATCCCATTTCTCAGGGTCATCCCAGTGCACTGGCCCTGAGTGCCCTGTCTCATGCATTGAACCAAGGAAATCAACCCTGAATACTCATTGGAAGGACTGGTGCTGAAGCTGAAGCTCCAATACTTTGGCTACCCAATGTGAACAGCTGACTCATTGGAAAAGAACCTGATGCTGGAAAAGCTTTAATGCAGAAGGAGAAGAGGGAAACAGAGGATGAGATGGTTGGATGGTATTACCAATGCAATGGATATGAGCTTGGGTAAAGTCTGGGAGATGCTGGGGGACACGGAGGCCTGGCATGCTGCAGTCCATGTGGTTGTGAAGAGTCAGAAATGACTTGCCGACTGAACCACAATTGGTGGTGGGAAACAGAGTTGGCCTCTATCTGCAGAAGCTCAACAGGTGAGATGCTCACTTTTCCAACATGCCTTGCAACTAGAGTGAGCCAAAGATTTTGCTTTAGGATCGGGAAAGTTAAAAAAGCTGGGACAGTGGGGAAGCCATCCTGTCACAGCTGTGCCAGCAAAATGCTGCCTCCAGGGGCATTGGGCAGAGTCCAGTACAAATTTACAGCATCCTGTGTTGGAGTAGTTCACTGATTACAGTTGTGGTCCTCATCATAGTGGTTTTGAGACTGAGGTACTAGCTACAGCTGAGCCTCCCTTTTCCTGCTGATTTTCTGAGTCTTGTTCTTTAAGCTCTCTGGCACTTCTGTGGGCTCCCTGGTATTTTTCCAATAACTTTTTCTGCTGAAATAAGCCAAAATTGGTTTCTGTTGCTTGCAACCAATAACTCTGACCAACTGGCATATCTTATTTCATCCTGTGCTTGCCTACACCAGTGTTTCTGTCTCAGTGCATTATAATGTCTTGTTCATTCCTGTGTCTCTTATTTACCAAAAGCTCTTGAACTGAACTGAACTTGAAAAAAGGGCCACATATTTATTATTCATTGCCTTGCCTCTGGTTTCTAGCCTGTGCTTGGCATATAGCAGTGGCTCAATATTATTTTGTTGTTGTTGAATAAGACAAGGAAAGAATGCATAAATGAAAATTCCGAGTCCATGCTTTTCTTCCCAGTGTCCTTACTTTCAAAGTCCAAAAGCCATATCCAAGGCAGCTCTGTTACTCAAGTTGAGTCTGTCTCCTGCAGCAATCATGTATATCAAAAGTGATTGCTTCTCCATTTCTGTCTAATACAACCCTCCATCAGGGTGCCACTGCAGAGCCCATTGCTTTTAGGAAAGGAATAATACATGTCAGAATGAGTCCTCAATATTAGTTCAAGGAAGAGAGGGTGGAAATTTATTGAATGCAGAAGAGAGCTAGGATGTCTGGACTCCACTTCTGTAGAGCCAATGATCTTGGGTGCATTATTACATATGCCTCATTTTCAGTTCAGTTCAGTTCAGTCAGTCAGCCTCAGTTTATTATTCTATAAAATAAGGAGTTCGAGTTTCTCAATAGGTGTGCTGTTGACATTATGGGCTGAAAAATTCTTTGTTTGGGGGATGGTCCTGTACCTTTTAGAATGTTTAGCCGCATCCCTGACCTCGACTCAGTAGATGCTATTTCCTTGGTTGTGACAAAGTCCCCAGACGTTGTCAAATCTCCCCCGGGATGTAAAATTGCACCCAGATGAGAACTACTGAATCAGATAATATCTAAACAGATGACAAGTTCTGGGTTGAAGAAAGAGTTGGAGCTTGTTCTCTGCCATATCCTAGCACATTGCCCAGTGTGTAGCATCATAGAAAGCAATCAATACAAGCTGAATAAATATATAGTTTCTTTAAGCTAGAAAACTTCTTCAGCATGAAAAAATCATGTAGATGGTAATAATATTGATTATTCATGTGACCACCCCTACTTGGGCACTATTTATCATTACTGGATAGACATGGGCTAAGGCACTATTACAAAATGGGTCCATCTCCCCACTTTGGCAACAAAATAGTGACCACAATTGTCAGGGATGTCACTCCTGATAGTTATCTCAACCATATTCCCCCAAAATAAATTCTGAATTTTGTGAATATGGAAAAAAGGTTAGTTGAGAAGAATGAGTTTAAATTTGGGAATGAGACCTGTACACAATTTACTGTTCATTTGGAATAAAATACATATGATTATGAATACTAATTTTCAATTTCTAAATTGTTCACCATCTTTGGCTATGTATGACTAAGAAAGTGATTTCTATCCAACCCATCTAGGACTTTCCTTCTCTTATTTGTCATCTTCTACGTATCTACTTTGTGCATTCTATGTTGTCTTATGGGAATTGGATTAGCTATAGATGGAGAAACAGTGGAAACAGTGTCAGACTTTATTTTTCTGGGCTCCAAAATCACTGCAGATGGTGACTACAGCCATGAAATCAAAAGACGCTTACTCCTTGGAAGGAAAGTTATGACCAACCTAGATAGCATATTCAAAAGCAGAGACATCACTTTGCCAACAAAGGTTCGCCTAGTCAAGGCTATGGTCTTTCCTGTGGTCATGTATGGATGTGAGAGCTGGACTGTGAAGAAGGCTGAGCGCCGAAGAATTGATGCTTTTGAACTGTGGTGTTGGAGAAGACTCTTGAGAGTCCCTTGGACTGCAAGGAGATCCAACCGGTCCATTCTGAAGGAGATCAACCCTGGGATTTCTTTGGAAGGGAATGATGCTGAAGCTGAAGCTCCAGTATTTTGGCCACCTCATGCGAAGAGTTGACTCATTGGAGAAGACTCTGATGCTGGGAGGGATTGAGGGCAGGAGGAGAAGGGGACGACAGAGGATGAGATGGTTGGATGGCATCACTGGCTCGATGAATGTGAGTCTGAGTGACCTCCGAGAGCTGGTGATGGATAGGGAGGCCTGGCGTGCTGCAGTTCATGGGATCGCAAAGAGTCAGACACGACTGAGCGACTGATCTGATCTGATCTGATGTAGAGCAATTTGGGGTCTATTATCATCTTAACAATATTAAGTCTTGTAATTCAGGAACATGAGATTATTTATTTACGTCTTTAATTTTTTTCAACAATGTTTTGAAAAAATTTTCACTTCTCTTGTTGAATTTTATTCCTAAATGTTTTATTGATGGTATCATAAATGGAATTATTTTCTTAATTTCATCTTTAGATTGTTTGTTGCTAGTGTATAGAAATGCAATAGATTTTTGTATATTGATCTTATATCCTGCAACCTTTTGAACTCATTTTTTCATTCTAATCGGAGAACGCAATGGCACCCCACTCCAGTACTTTTGCCTGGAAAATCCCATGGATGGAGGAGCCTCGTAGGCTGCAGTCCATGGGGTCGCAAAGAGTCGCAAACGACTGAGCGACTTCACTTTCACATTTCACTTTCATGCCTTGGAGAAGGAAATGGCAACCCACTCCAGTGTTCTTGCCTAGAGAATCCCAGGGACAGGGGGAGCCTGGTGGCTGCCATCTATGGGGTGACACAGAGTCGGACACAACTGAAGTGACTTAGCAGCAGCAGCATTCATTCTAACAGCTTATACACAAACAACTATTTAAGGGGACTTATATAAAAGATTTTCTATATGCAAGATCATGACATCTGCAATAGAGACAGTTTTACCTCTTTTTTCAATGCCTTTTATTTCATTTTCTTGTCTAAATGTTCTGGATACAGCCTCTAGTACAATGTTGAAAAGAAAAGCTGAGAGTGGATGTCCTTATGTTATTCCTATTTTGAGAGGGAAATGATTCACCTTCAAGGATAATATGAGTTGTGATTTTTTCATAGCTGCCCTTTATCAGCTTAAGGAAGTTCCGTTCCATAACTAATTTGTTGAATGTTCTTATGATAAAGGGGTGTTGAATTTTGTCAAGTGCTTTTCTGTGTCTATTCAGCTAATCAAGAGGTTTTTATGCATTGCTGTATTTATGTGATATATTCCACAACTTGATTTTCAGTTGTTAAACCTACCTTGCATTCCTGGGATAATTTCAATTTGGTCATGATGTATAATCCTTTTTATATATTGGTGAATTCAGTTTTAAGCATTTTTTAGTATTTTTATGTCTGTATTCTTAAGAAATACTGGTAAGTAGTTTCTTATTTTAATGTTTTTGTTTTTTGTATCAAGGTAATACTGGCTCCAGAGGAAGAATTGGAAAATATTCTTTCTTCTTATATTTTCTGGAAGTGTTTGTGAGGAAATGGCACTAATACTTCATTAAATGTTTAGTACAATTCACCAGTGTGTCCATCTGGTCCTATGCTTTTCTTTATGGGAAGTTTCTTGATTGATTATTAAATCTTTTTACTTTCTATAAGATCAGATCAGTCGCTCAGTCGTGTCCGACTCTTTGCGACCCCATGAATCGCAGCACGCCAGGCCTCCCTGTCCATCACCAACTCCCGGAGTTCACTCAGACTCAAGTCCATCGAGTCAGTAATGCCATCCAGCCATCTCATCCTCTGTCGTCCCCTTCTCCTCCTGCCCCCAATCCCTCCCAACATCAGAGTCTTTTCCAATGAGTCAACCCTTGGCATGAAACTGGAGTTTCAGCTTTAGCATCATTCCTTCCAAAGAAATCCTAGGGCTGATCTCCTTGAGAATGGACTGGTTGGATCTCCTTGCAGTCCAAGGGACTCTCAAGAGTCTTCTCCAACACCACAGTTCAAAAGCATCAATTCTTTGGCACTCAGCCTTCTTCACAGTCCAATTCTCACATCCATACATGAACACTGGAAAAACCATAGCCTTAACTAGACGGACCTTTGTTGGCAAAGTAATGTCTCTGCTTTTGAATATGCTATCTAAGTTGGTCATAACTTTCCTTCCAAGGAGTAAGCGTCTTTTAATTTCATGGCTGCAATCACCATCTGCAGTGATTTTGGAGCCCAGAAAAATAAAGTCTGACACTGTTTCCACTGTTTCCCCATCTATTTCCCATGAAGTGATGGGACTGAATGCCATGATCTTCATTTTTGAATGTTGAGCTTTAAGCCAACTTTTTCACTCTCCTCTTTCACTTTCATCAAGAGGCTTTTGAGTTCCTCTTCACTTTCTGCCATAAGGATGGTGTCATCTGCATATCTGAGGTTATTGATATTTCTCCCAGCAATCTTGTTTCCAGCTTGTGCTTCTTCCAGCCCAGCGTTTCTCATGATGTACTCTGCATAGAAGTTAAATAAGCAGGGTGACAGTATATAGCCTTGACGTACTCCTTTTCCTATTTGGAACCAATCTGTTGTTCCATGTCCAGTTCTGACTGTTGCTTCCTGACCTGCATATAGGTTTCTCAAGAGGCAGGTCAGGTGGTCTGGTATTCCCATCTCTTTCAGAATTTTCCACAGTTGACTGTGATCCACACAGTCAAAGGCTTTGGCATAGTCAATAAAGCAGAAATAGATGTTTTTTCTTTCTAGAACTCTCTTGCTTTTTCCATGATCCAGCGGATGTTGGCAATTTGATCTCTGGTTCCTCTGCCTTTTCTAAAACCAGCTTGAACACCTGGAAGTTCATGGTTCACGTATTGCTGAAGCCTGGCTTGGAGAATTTTGAGCATTACTTTACTAGTGTGTGAGATGAGTGCAACTGTGCGGTAGTTTGAACATTCTTTGGTATTGCCTTTCTTTGGGACTGGAATGAAAATTGACATTTTCCAGTCCCATGCACACTGTGGAGATTTCCAAATTTGCTGGCAAATTGAGTGCAGCACTTTCACAGCATCATCTTTCAGGATTTGAAATAGCTCAACTGGAATTCCATCACCTCCACTAGCTTTGTTCGTAGTGATGCTTTCTAAGGCCCACTTGACTTCACATTCCAGGATGTCTAGCTCTAGGTGAGTGATCATACCATTGTGATTATCTTGGTCATGAAGATCTTTTTAATCTGGTATGCTGCTGCTACTGCTGCTGTTGAGTCACTTCAGTCGTGTCCGACTCTGTGCGACCCCATAGATGGCAGCCCACCAGGCTACCCGTCCCTGGGATTCTCCAGGCAAGAACACTGGAGTGGGTTAATCTGGTATACTTCAATACAAAAAAAAATGAAATTCAGTGTTTGGTAGTGATGTGGATGGACATAGAATCTGTCATTCAGGGTGGAGTAAGTCAGAAAGAAAAAAACAAACATGCATATTAAAACATATGTTGGCCTTCCCAGGTGACGCTAGTGGTAGAGAGCCCGTCTACCGATGCAGGAGACGTAAGAGATGCAGGTTTGAGTTCTGGGTCTGGAAGATGCCCTGGAGAAGGGCATGGAAACACACTCCAGTATTCTTGCCTGGAGAATCCCATGGACAGAGGAGCCTGGTGGGCTATGGTCCATACGGTCACAAAGAGCTGGACACGACTGAAGCAACTTAGCATGCACACATGCATGGAACCTAGAAAGCTGGGACAGATGAACCTGTTTGCAGATCAGGAACAGAGACGTGGATGTAGAGAATGGACCTGTGGACATAGTGGGGAAAGAGCTGGTGAGAATAACTGGGAGAGGGCTTCTTTGGTGGCTCAGTTGGGAAATGATCCACCTGCAATGCGGGAGACCTGGGTTTGATCCCTGGGTGGAGAAGATCACCTGGACGAGGTCATGGAAACTCACTCCAGTATTCTTACCTGGAGAATCCCTATGGATGGAGAATCCTGCCGGCTGCAGTCCATGGGGTCACAAAGAGTCAGACACAGCTAGCAACTAAGCACAGCACACAGGATTGACCTATATGCACTACATTGTGTAAAGTGGGTAGCTACAGGGAAGCTGCTGTGCTGCACAGGGAGCTCAACCAAATGCTCTGTGATGACCTAGGGTGGTGGGATCCAGGGAGAAGAGGATGGGTGTGATGGAGGTTCAAGTGGGAGGGGGTTTATGCATACATACAGTTGATTCACTTCATTGTACAGCAGAAACGAGCACAACATTGTAAGGCAATTATACTCCAATAAAAATGTAAAAAATAAAAGAAAGAAAATAAGAACACATAAAAATAGTAATAAAAAAATAATTTATCTGGTGCTTCCTCTATCAGCGTCCTTGCCCCCATGGTGAGCTACAGCGAATACCTACCTCGTAGGCCTCCAAGACCTCTAGCTAGGTCTCTGGTCCTGCCATGCCAGCCCCACCTCTGTGTGCGCTCCTCTCAGCAGCATCCACGCCTGAAGCTGGTTTAGGGCATACATGCTTGCCTGGGGCAGCCGGGGCACAACCTTCCACTGGTACAGCCAGAGGAGGCCTTGGAAGGGGGGCAGTACGAACTTGCATGGCCAGAATAGGCCTGGTGATAGGTTGGGGTTCAGGAGTGGATAGCTCAGGCCCAGAGACCCACTGAGTTGGAAGAGGCCTGGCTGGGGTGTACGGCCCAGGCCAGAAGACCCATGTAGCCAGGAGAGGCCTGGAGGGAGCAGCTCAGGCCACCAGGGGGCTGAATGAGATCCTGGGGGAGGGATGCTCACACTCAGGATCTGCACAGCCAGAGAGGGTCCCCGGGGATGGAGGTTCAGGCCTGGTACCCCAGCAAGCTTGCCAGCAGTGAAGACACTGGCTGTGTTCCTCTCCAGTCCCCTGAGGTTCTTCTCCTTCCCCTTCCCCGCCAATCCCCCCTACAGTGAGTGAACCTCTTTGGATATGAGAACCTCTCCCCTCACGCAGGCCCTCCTTAGGGGTGCTGATCCATTGTCTCCACTTTTCTTCTCTCCCTTCCACATCCTACCTGGTCTCATGGGCGTTCCTCTTGTCCCCTTAGGTGTTTGAGAACAGTGCCTAACAGGTGCCAAGCTGTGAGGAGACATGAACTCTGATCTCCTACTCCACCTTCTTGACTCCATCCCCTGACTCCCTCATGCTTTAAATAAGATACAGAGGCAAAGGGATTTGTCCAAGGCCACTCAGCTCTTGACCAATTATTTTATTGGCAGGACTAGAACCTGTGTTTCCAGACTGTCAACTCAAGGCTGTTTTCGTTAGGCCACTTGGATGTGCAGGTAGCAGGGTCAGAAAAAGCACTCTTGGGGACACTAGAAACAGATAGCCCTGGGTTTGAGTTCTGGCTTTGTCATTTACTGACTCTGTTACTCATCACAGGGTTTAAGGGCTTGAATTGCCTCATACTTGGACCCCAACCCTCCCCCACCCCCACCCCCCGCCAGAGTAGAGGTTCAGAGCTCAGAGGCTGAAAACCAGACTCTGAGCTTCATTCCAGCTCCACTCACTGTGAGACCTTCGGCACATTACTTCACCTCTCTGAGTCAGTGATGTGGATAATTATAGTATTAATACTTCGCAGAGCTGTGGAACTAAGTCAGTTTAGGACTCAATGCATGACACACAGAATAATTCCCGGGACACATAAAGTACCATATGTTAACATTATTATAATCAAAACAGTGGATTTTCCTTATAAGGACCAATGAGAGTGATTAGGTGAAAGCATTTTCTAAACTTGTGTAATAATACAAGTAGAATTTATTATTATTCTCTATCTGAATTAAAGGACTAGCAGGTTGGAGAATGCAATTGATGACTGTCATTTATTAAAGCCTCACTGTGTGCCAGGGAATCTATTTCTATTATTTAAGCACCCCAATAACCCAGAGATGATTATTGGTTATTAATTTTTGCTGACAAGAGTGGCAATGTAAGAAGGAGTGTAGGAAGCAGAGTGTAGGAAGGAAGTCCAAAGAATATGAGTCTGAATCTTCACTCAGCCGCTTACTGGCTGTGTGAGCACAGGTGAGTTTATTAAATTCCTCATGCCAAAATATCCCAGTCTGTAAATAAGAATGATGAAAATAGTAGCTTCTGCTTTATAGGTTGTTCTGAGAATTAAATGTCTTCGTTTTGCAAAGTGCTTAGGATAGTGCTTGACACATAGTATTTGTTTAAGAAAGAAGGGAGGAAGGGAGAGAGAAAAGGAAGGAAGGAAAGAAGGGAGGGAGAGAGCCCCGACAAGATTAAGTGATTTGTCCACAACACGTGACTAATACGTCTGAAAGTTGGGATGTGAAAGCAGATCTGTTTGGGTCCTCTCTGACATCTGTGCCTCTTCTGCTCATAAGGCTTAGGAGAAAGGCAGATACAAGAGATGTTTCAGGATGTCAGGCACCAATCACATAGGTTCCAAATGGATGCAGAATCAGGGAAGGCATGGGCCATTAAGTGGTGTTCAGAAAGGATAACCATCAGCTTGAGAGCTAGTCCACTTGACATCATTCCAGGGTTTCTGAGGCCACTTAATGGATAGGTCTTTGCATCCCTTGCCAAGGACTTGCCATGTTGGAGCTCACAGCCCTGGCTTTGCTCCTCATTAGGCAATACTTTGGGAGCTCAGGGAGGAGATCTGTGGTTTAGAATCTAGAAATTGCAGACTACAGTTTGCTCTTTCTCGGTGTGCAGTGTTGCTGGATCAGCTAATGAAATCTTCATTTGTGTTTTCTTCTTGTACCTTATCTCCCGGAATTTAAGATGCAATTGATTTTAAGATGTACCACTGTTTTTTATTTCACTAAGAAAAAAAAATCACACTACTAATTAAGCTATGATACATGCTTGCCGTTAGAATTTTACTTTTATGTTTGTTTTTAAAAAAAGCCTGCTAGTCTTTTTGAGACATCAATTTGAACATGTATCATTCTAATGGAATTCAAATGGATATATCAAAAATAAAATTTTGAAAAAAAAATGGTTCAGGATGGTATTAATACCTCTTCACATACAATGCACAACCCTTGTGAATCATTTTTCAACTCAGAGCCCTCTGTGATCAATAGTGTCTATGTTTTTCCACACAGAGTCAGACTCTGTGCTGTTCAGAGTGTTGATGATATAGCATTTCCTAGAAGACAGCTCCATCATCATCTCTGGGATTTTCTTCCAAACCTCTGACATTCATTCTACAAGTTTCGATGCTGACATTTTCTTGATCTTGCAATGAAAGTTTTCAGATAACAGTCAAGACTCATATCCTTTTCTTAGGTGGTCCTCAATCATTTTTTGATTGACAGGTCAAAGGGTTGTAGGTGTCCAGATGTGTTATCTGGAGCCACAATTAATTTGGACATGCACAGGAAATGCTACCTGTGTCTTGATGGCCAATGACCAATGGTAAGATAGCATCAATTCCGATGCCTCAGACTTTCAGAGATGTTAAGAGGCAGGAAAAGATTTATATCTTAGAATAAATAAAATAAGGTGTTTTACACTCCTTTGTCTTTTCCTGGAAGGAGAACCCCTTCTAGCTTTATTGCAGAAGTTATTGGGGAGATAATACTAGATGGGCTCTGAAAAGTGAGGATGGGGAGGAAAGTTCTTTTGGGGGTGGGGCAGAAGTGAGAAGGGCAGAGAGAAGAATAAATCCCAAGTAGAGGAAGTTGGGAGCTTCTGTGAGGCTAGAAGCTGATCCCTTAATGAGGCCTTGGGGAGTCAAGACCTCAGGGTGATGGTTAAGGTTCACCCATGGAGATGTGTTTAGACCCTGGGCTTCCAGCATCCTTTGGGGTCTCATGGCCAAGCCAGACCCATCATAGTAGAGCTGCCTGACTCTGAAGAGTGAAGTGGCTACCAGAGTATTCTGCTCTTTCTAAGAACTTTGAGGTCCTTTCCTAGTCCTGGAGAGTGAGAAGAAACTCTGGTAATGACTGGAATTGAATATGCCACCTGGCCAGTGGGATGAGGCTGGGATTCAAATTTGACTCAGGGAAAATAAAGTACTGTGACAGTTTTTGTCCACTTAATTCACAGAATAAGAGCTAAATTCATATCTGTTACATGTCTTTTAAACATACTAAAGAACTTTTTTTTTAATTGAAAAGCTGCTCTGGACAGAAATAATCCTAGTGTCTAGCCCCAGTTCACCCAGAATTTCTCTGGTGGCCTCATTGGGCTTTATACGGTATTTCTCAATGGGTCACTATTATAGGCACTTGGGGCTAGACAAATCCTACACACTGCAGATTGTTTTGCAAACAGCTTCTTTTGCTGTCAACGGTGTCTGCTTGATTACTACGACAACCCCAAATGCTCCCCACATTTCCAAATGGCTTTTGTCAGGGAAGTGCCACCTCTGGTGGAGAATCACTAGAATAATGGGCTACAGTCATGGTGTTACTGAGTGATGTTTAAACTCTTTGCGCTTGGATTTCATTCATCATTGCCACTGTGATAATTTAAAGATAAATTCTGGGCAGAATGAAAGTATGTAAAACAAAGAAACAAGGAAATGGCAAAACAACTGATTACATTAAAACATCAAACTCTCTGAGAGTTAGCTTGGGAGAAATCAAATATGCATTTTTCTTTGTGCTGCAATGGTTATTCTTAGAATAACTAAAAACGCAAGAAACTCTAAACAAGTGCTACTTATCTGCTTTCTCAACATAATTTTGGAAAGTGAAAAAAAGAAAACATGATCATAATGATTACCTAATTTCAGACTAGCGGCCATGAGAAAACATTCCTTTTGCTGAGGGGAAAGAAAACAAAAGAACACTTTACTTTTCTAGCATTTTTTATATGCCATATACTACAGTAAAGGTATTGCATGGATTCCCAGTTGATCTTCACTGCAATGCTGTTCCCATGTAACGGGTGAGAGAATCAAGGCTCGGAGAGGTTATCACTTGCTCAAGGTCGTACAGCTAGGAAGGGATCCAAGATCCACATAATTGTTTTCATCACAAAACACTCTCCAGATTAAACTGGAAACGGGTCTGTCAAAGCAGCTTTTAAGACTGGCTAGCTGGAAGAAAAAGTCAAATCATGATAAGAGAGGGAATGGTCAAGGCATAACTGGGAAGATTGGTGCTGAATGTGGATGGTCAGGCGAGTTGAAAGAAAGGAGAATCAGAAGTCAGGAGGGTTGAGCACAGGGCTCAGTGGGAGGTAAAAGTGAGAACAGACATTTATAATTGAGCTTCTGGGCATTTACATGTGTGTGCGTATCTATCTGTGTATATGGATCTCTAGTGTCCTTTTTGCCTGGATCAGAGGCAAGAAAGGGAAAGGAGACTAAAAGGAATCACACAGTGTTGATGGGCTAGACAATCAGCTGTGTTACCAATGTGCTTGGTTTAAGGACATGATCTGTGCTGTGGGCTCCTAAATACAGACTCCTGCAGTAAGACTGGTGTTCAGGCTTCTCTAGCAAGGCCACTGAAAGCTTTTGCTTAGATGCTCCTTTGGCATGAAGCTGGGATAGTGATTTCATTGCAGCCCTATGGATTCACCGTTTACTCCTGCCAGTTCAGCTAAATTATAGCTCGTTAGCTGACACAGAGGCTGCTTGCCAGTTCTGGGCACTGGATGGTCGCTGCTCCATCCTTGGACAGTCTGCGCCAAATCTCTCTGCTCTTCCCAGGTTTGGGCTGATGTTGCTCCCCCTGTTCTCCTTTTGTACAGGGTCACCACTTACAGAATCAGCCATTTCATTTTCTGTGCTCCAGCCATTCTGAATACTGTTCAGTTCTTCAAATGTGTCTGGCTTTTTCAGGGCTCTAGGCCTTGGCACATATGTGTCCCTCCACCTGAAGCTCTCTTGCATCTTCATGGCCTCTGTGCCTGGTCACTTCATCCTTTAGATCTCAGCTGAGACAACACTTTTCTCAAGAGGACTTTCTGATGCCTCATCCTGGGCAGGGGTCCAAGCTGACATTTCTTTCTTCTGTGTCCACACACTTCCTCCCCAGCCCCAAATCAGGACATCGACTTGTCACCCTTAAGTAGTTATTATGACTGTCTGGTTACCTGTTAGTCTAGTCTGTTAGGTGGTTAGCATTATAAGTGTTAGGGGGAGCACGCTGACTGAAACCACACACCCTGTCCAGGCACTATAGTAACCATGAGTTGTTCTATGAGTTGTTTTATGACAGGAGGTCCTGATAAGGAACAAGGAACTAATAAGCCATCACCAACCGGGAAAGTTCAGGGAAGGTCAAAAAGTCACATTAAACGTGTCCAACGACCTCCGAGAATCCTTCTCGCTAACATCCGTCTCGGCTGAACAAGGCGTGCACCACCAGGAAGGACTCTGAGTCAGAATGATTGGCTAAAGACAACCCAGAAACTAATCCCATTACCACAAAACCCGAGACTGTGAGCCACATGGCAGAGCAGTTCTCTTGGTTTCCCTTACCCTACTGCTCTCTGCCCTGGTGCCCTTTCCCAATAAAATCTCTTGCCTTGTCAGCACATGAGTCTCCTTGGATAACTCATTTCCAAGTGTTATACAGATCAGATCAGATCAGATCAGTCGCTCAGTCGTGTTCAACTCTTTGCGACCCCATGAATCGCAGCACGCCAGGCCTCCCTGTCCATCACCAACTCCCGGAGGTCACTCAGACTCACATCCGTCGAGTCAGTGATGCCATCCAGCCATCTCATCCTCTGTCGTCCCCTTCTCCTCCTGCCCCAATCCCTCCCAGCATCAGAGTCTTTTCCAATGAGTCAACTCTTTGCATGAGGTGGCCAAAGTACTGGAGTTTCAGCTTCAGTATCAGTCCTTCCAAAGAAATCCCAGGGCTGATCTCTTCAGAATGGACTGGTTGGATCTCCTTGCAGTCCAAGGGACTCTCAAGAGTCTTCTCCAACACCACAGTTCAAAAGCATCAATTCTTCGGTGCTCAGCCTTCTTCACAGTCCAGCTCTCACATCCATACATGACCACAGGAAAGACCATAGCCTTGACTAGGCGAACCTTTGTTGGCAAAGTGATGTCTCTGCTTTTGAATATGCTATCTAGGTTGGTCATAACTTTCCTTCCAAGTGTTAGACAAGAGCCCATTTTCTGGCCCTGGAAGGGGTCCCCCTTCCTGCAACATGAGGACAGAGACTTTATTTGATGTGTGTCCCATTTCAATTCTTGAGATGAAACTTTGCAACTATCTATTGTTAGTTACTGACGGCATTGGCATTCATTGTTTAAATGCAGTGGGAAGTTCCAAAAGCCGCCTTAGAGAGAAGATTTGACATATGTGAAATGAGTGGTGCCTATTTGGTTCATCTGATGGAAATAGAAAGCTGTCTTCCTTTAACAGTCTTCCTCTTGACATTAGATAATCTACTCTTCTGAGGAAACTGTCTTCTGTTGAGATGTACATTACGTGGAAGAATTAATCATTTATTACAAAGTGCTGCTGCTGCTGCTAAGTCGCTCAGTCGTGTCCGACTCTGTGCGACCCCAGAGATGGCTGCCCACCAGGCTCCCCCGTCCCTGGGATTCTCCAGGCAAGAACACTGAAGAGGGTTGCCATTTCCTTCTCCAATGCATGAAAGTGAAAAGTGAAAGGGAAGTTGCTCAGTCATGGCCGACTCTTAGCGACCCCATGGAAGGTCTCAAATCAGGCTGATTGGAGAGATTACTAAATAGAGTTTTAAAAAATACAGATTCCTTGTCCCTATCCACAAAAATTCTGATTCAGCTGGACTCCGGAGTGAATGGATCATTAGCATACTTTCATTTAGCCAAATTTTTAAGAGGAAGCTTTTAACACCAGTAGAATAGTGTAGTCTGAAGGTAATTTAGAAGGTTAGATTTAATTTCAGCATCTATTTTATCACTAATTTACAACTAAATTAATCTCCTATGAGGAAGGCTGTGAATTGGTTCAATCTACTTTCACTCTAGCTTCCTTCCTTCTTTTGTTCCTGGAAAGATAAAAACTACATCTCCCAAAGAAGGCTTCTGAAAATCAGACACTTGCTTGAAACTCAGTTTCAGAACTGAGTTAAGTAGGGGGCAAGTTATGACCCAGCAATCCCACTGCTGGGCATACACCCTGAGGAAACCAGAATTGAAAGAAACACGTGTAACCAAATGTTCATTATAGCACTGCTTATAATAGCCAGGACATGGAAGCAACCTAGATGTCCATCAGCAGATGAATGGATAAGATGGCTGTGATACATATACACAATGGAATACTACTTGGCCATTAAAAAGAATATATTTGAATTAGTTCTAATGAGGTGGTTGAAACTGGAGCCTATTATACAGAGTGAAGTAAGCCAGAAAGAAAAACACCAATACAGTGCACTAATGCATATATATGGAATTTAGAAAGAAGGTAATGATAACCCTGTGTGTGAGACAGCAAAAGAGACACAGATGTATTGAACAGTCTATATTTAGACTCTGTGGGAGAGGGCGAGGGCAGGATAATATGGGAGAATGGCATTGAAACATGTATAATATCATATGTGAAATGAATTGCGAGTCCAGGTTTGATGCATAATACAGGGTGCTCGGGGCTGGTGCACTGGGATGACCCAGAGGGATGGGATGGGGATGGAGGCGGGGGGCGGGGTTGGGATGGAGAACACATGTACACTCATGGCAGACTCAAGTCAATGTATGGCAAAACCAATACAATATTGTAAAGTAAAATAAATTAAAAAACAAAAAAACAAAGAGACCCTTGCTTGTGCAGCGCATAGTAGAGATGGCTCAGATTTCCAGCTGTAGATTAGTATGGTGGGAGTGGAGGTTCCTTTGGGGCTCAATTCTGCTGTGTGGCTTTAGGAGTAATTCCAAGAAGCTCAGTCTAGAAGTTGTTTCTTCAATTTTCCCAAGAATTCTAAAATCCATCCTCCACAAAGCAATTAACAGAGCCCCCACACCCAAGAGATTGATGCTTTAAATGCTAAAGTTCTCTGCAACCAAGTACTAGAAAATCACCTAACAATTCTAGTTCAGACCTCAGATTTTGTCATTCCCATTCACACCATTGACACCTTGGGGTCTTGGGAAGATGAGTTTCTGCCTATTAGCTTCCCTGGAGAGTCTTCTCTCCACAAAGTGTTGACCACTAAGCAGGTTATATCATGATTCCATAAAGCCCTCAATTTTTTGCTTCCCTTGTGGTTTCCCCATCCTAGATGAAAGTCCTGTCTCTTCCCTTTCTAGAGCTTTCAATCTTTCATCAGTAGTTTACCTAGTGTCTGGGATAGCACAGATTCTTATAAATAACTGTTGAATGAATTTATTAAATAATGAATTAATGAGGAAGTGAGTGAACAAGAAGGGGATGGGGGAATGCATGTGAAATGTTAACACAATACCTGTGACCAAGTGGGTACTCAGTGAATAACTACAGAATAAATAAAGAAATGAACTTTTCTACTGTCAGTGCAAGAGGGTTCCCTTTTCTCCACATCCTCTCCAGCATTAATTGTAGATTTTTTGATGATGGCCATTCTGACCATAGGTGATACTTCAGTGTAGTTTTGATTTGCATTTCTCTTATAATGAGCTATGTTAAGCATTTTTCCATGTGTTTATTAGCCATCTATACTTCTTAGAGAAATGTCTGTTTAGGTCTTCTGTCCAATTTTTGATTGGGTTATTTGGTTTTTTGGTATTGAGCTACAGGGCTTCCCTGGTGATTTAATGGTAAAAAATCAACCTGTAATGCAGGAGACCTAGGTTCGATCCCTAGGTTGTGAAGATCCCCTGGAGAAGAGCATGGCAACCCACTCCAGTATTCTTTCCTGGAGAATACCATAGACTGAGGAGCCTGGTAGGCTACAGTCAGTAGGGTTGCAAAGAGTCAAACTCGGCTGAAATGACAGAGAATGCACATACTCGCACATTGAGCTACATGAGCTGCTTGTATATTTTGGAGATTAATCTTTGGTCAGTTGTTTCATTTGCTGTTATTTTCTCCAGCTCTGAGGGTTGTCTTTTCACCTTGTTTATAGTTTCCTTGGCTGTGCAAAAAATGTTAAGTTTAATTAGATCCCATTTGTTTATTTTTATTTTCACTACTAGAAGAAGTGGTTCATAGAGGATCTTGCTGTGTTTTGCCCGTATGTCAAGGAGTGTACTGCCTATGTTTTCCTCCAAGAGCTTTATAGTTTCTGGACTTACATTTAAGTCTTTAATCCATTTTCAGATTATTTTTGGAGATTCCTTAAAAAACTAGGAATAAAACTACCATATGACCCAACAATCACACTACTGGCCATATACCCTGAGGAAACTGTAATTGAAGGAGACACATGTACACCAATGTTCATTGCAGCACCATTTACAGTATCTAGGACATAGAAGCAGCCTAAATGTCTATCGATAGATGAATGGATATAGAAGTCGTGGTGCATATATACAATGGAATATTACTCAGCTGTAAAAAGGAACACATTTGAGTCAGTTCTAATGAAGTGGATGAACCTAGATCCTATTATATAGACTGAAGTAAGTCAGAAATAGAAAAACAAATGCTGTGTATTAGCACATATATCACCAACTCAATGGACATGAGTTTGAGTGACTCTGGGAGATAGTGAAGGACAGGGAAGACTGGCATGCCATGGCATCGCAAACAGTTGGACACAATTTAGCAACTGAACAACAACAACAATGCATAAACATGGAATCTAGAAAGAAGGTACCAGTGAACCTATTTGGAAGGCAACAGTGAAGATGCAGGCATAGAGAACAGACTGGCAGACACAGTGGGGGAAGGAGAGGGTGGGACGAATAGAGAGAATAGCATTGAAACACATATTACCATGCATAAAATAGATAGCCAGTGGGAATGTGCTGTATGATGCAGGGAATTCAAACCTGGTGCTCCGTGACAACCTAGAGGGGTGAGAAGGGGTAGGAGGTGGAAGGAAGGTTCAGGAGGGAGCAGACATTTGTATATCTATGGCTGATTCATTTTGATGTAAGGCAGAGCCCAATACAATATTGTAAAGCAATTATCTTCCAACTAAAAATCAGATCATATCAGTCGCTCAGTCGTGTCTGACTCTTTGCGACCCCATGAATCGCAGCACGCCAGGCCTCCCTGTTCATCACCAACTCCCAGAGTCCACTGAGACTCACGTCCATCGAGTCAGTGGTGCCATCCAGCCATCTCATCCTCTGTCGTCCCCTTCTCCTCCTGCCCCCAATCCCTCCCAGCATCAGAGTCTTTTCCAATGAGTCAACTCTTCGCATGAGGTGGCCAAAGTACTGGAGTTTACTAAAAATAAGTAAATTTTAAAACAAGATGTGAACAAATGGATAGTATGTTAGTACAATAGGCTCTAGCACTGTAGGTGTGTACCTAATAGTACATAGTAGGTACTCATTAAATTTTTGTTGAATGAATAAATGGATATCTATGACTCTAGCATACATCTTGGCCTATAACATTTTAAAATAAATGAATGAATGATAATTTCCTACACATGCATGGATTCTTTCCTGCATCATTTCTGCCTCCATTCCTCCATTGCCTCCATCTCCTACCTTGGAGCCTTCCTTGGCCCTAAGTGAGCCATCAGCTCAGTTCGGTTTAGTTGCTCAGTCATGTCAGACTCTTTCAGACCCCATGGACTGCAGCACTCAGGGCTTCCCTGTCTATCACCAACTCCCAGAGCTTGCTCAAACTCATGTCCATTGAATTGGTGGTGATGCCATCCAACCATCTCATCCTCTGACGTCCCCTTCTCCTCCCACCTTCAATCTTTCCTAGAATCATGACCTTTCCCAATGAGTCAGTTCTTTGCATCGGATGGCCAAAGTATTGGAGCCTCAGCTTCAGCATCAGCCCTTCCAATGAATATTCAGGGTTGATTTTTTTAGGATTGACTGGTTTGATCTCCTTGCAGTCCAAGGGACTCTCAAGAGTCTTCTCCAACTCCACAGTTCAAAAGCATCAATTCTTTGGCGCTCAGCTTTCTCTATAGTCCAACTCTCACATCCATACATGACGACTGGAAAAGCCATAGCTTTGACTCAACAGACCCTTGTTGGCAAAGGGATGTCTCTGCTTTTTAATATGCGGTCTAGGTTGGTCGCAGCTTTTCTTTCAAGGAGCGAGCGTCTTTTAATTTCATGGCTGCCGTCACCATCTGCAGTGATTTTGGAGACCAAGAAAATAAAGTCTGACACTGTTTCCATTGTTCCCCATCTATTTGCCATGAAGTGATGGAAACAGATGCCATAATCTTAGTTTTTTGAATGTTGAGCTTTAAGCCAGCTTTTTCACTCTCCTCTTTCACTTTCATCAAGAGGCTTTTTAGTTCCTTTCATTTTCTGCTGAAGGGTGGTGTCATCTGCGTATCTGAGGTTATTGATATTTCTCCTGGCAATCTTGATTCAGCTTGTGCTTCATCCAGCCTGACATTTCACATGATGTGCTCTGCATATAAGTTGAATAAGCAGGGTTACTATATACAGCCTTGATGTACTCCTTTCCCAATTTGGAATCAGCCCATTGTTTCATGTCTAGTTCTAACTACTGCTTTTTTTATCTGCAGACAGATTTCTCAGGAGGCAGGTCAGGTGGTCTGGTATTTCCATCTATTTTCAGAATTTTCCACAGTTTACTGTGATCCACACAGTCAAAGGCTTTGGCATTGTCAATAAAGCAAAAGTAGATGATTTTCTGAAACTCTTGCTTTTTCTATGATCTAACATATGCTGGCATTTTGATCTCTGGTTCCTCTGCCTTTTCTAAAACCAGCTTGAACATCTGGAAGTTCACAGTTCACTTATTGCTGAAGCCTTGCTTAGAGAATTTTGAGTATTACTTTGCTAACATGAGAGATGAGTGCAATTGTGTGGTAGTTTGAACATTCTTTGGCATTGCCTTTCTTTGGGATTGGAATGAAAACTGACCTTTTCCAGTCCTGTGGCCACTGCTGAGTTTTCCAAATTTGCTGGCATATTGAGTGCAGCATTTTCACAGCATCATCATTTAGGATTTGAAATAGCCCTACTGGAATTCCATCACCTCCACTAGCTTTGTTCATAGTGATGCTTCCTAAGGCCCACTTGACATCACATTCCAGGATATCTGGCTCTAGGGACAGGGGAGCCTGGTGGGCTATCGTCTCTGGGGTCGCACAGAGTTGGACACGACTGAAGCGACTTAGCAGCAGCAGCAGCAGCAGCCCTTGGTTTATATCTTTATTTTTATAATCAGTACCCATGTAATGTTTGTCATAGTCACTTGGAGGTTCCTAAAGGATAGAGACTCATGCTTTATTTGCATCCTATTGTGCCCAGTTGCAAACATGTATTCATTCATTATTCCACAAATGGTTTTGGGGATAAGGCAAGCACTGTGCTAGACTTTGGGATAAATAAGGTGAATTTTCTTTAACAACCTAGAATCCAGAATCTGCTTCAAGAGAAAAGCAATCTAACAAAAATTGTGACTGAGCATTCTAAGGGTATTAGAAGAAGTACATCCAGGCACAGTATGAAACAAAAGAGAGAGGATGACTCTACAGGAAGTTAGAAAAGGTTTTCCAAAGGGAATGTTCCAGGTGGGCTCTGAAATACAAATATAAGTGAGAGCTTGTCAGGTAGACAAAGAGGGTGGAGAGGAAAGGCTCGTTAGATGGAGGCAACAGCCTGAGCAAAGGCCAGGAGATAGGAAAACAGTGAGGTGAGGTCATGGCATTGTTCATTTAGCACAGATGAAGGGCAGAATTTGTGCAGGGGTCACAGAGTATGTGGCAGAGAGGTAGCAGTGAAAGGGATAGGGAGTGAATGATTCTATATGCCTTGATGCTGCTGCTGCTAAGTCTCTTCAGTCGTGTCGACTCTGTGTGACCCCATGGACTGCAGCCTACCAGGTTTCTCCATCCATGGGATTCTCCAGGCAAGAACACTGGAGTGGGTTGCCATTTCCTTCTCCCATGCATGAAAGTGGAAAGTGAAAGTGAAGTCGCTCAGTCATGTCTGACTCTTAGCGACCCCATGGACTGCAGCTTACCAGGCTCCTCCATCCATGGGATTTTCTGGGCAATAGTACTGGAGTGGGGTGCCATTGCCTTCTCCCTCTATATGCCTTACTGAAGAGTTTAAGTTTATTCTGATAGGTCATACGGAGTATCTGTCTAAGCCACAAGCCAACAGTTTGCTGCCACCATCCATAGGCAGAGTCTTGAAAGCCATGTTTGTTCTAAATGAGCCCACATCCTTGGGCTTAGCCAGTTGGACCAGCAATGGGCATCTACCCCAAACTGGACTAATCCCAAACCTTCTTTTCCAAAATTTGTAACTAGAGATGAGAGTTTAGTCTGTCTTTCCTTGTGGCTTTGATACATGAAATTACAGAGTAAGCTCCCTTTATGTGTGATTACAGGTGATGTTATGAGCTTTGTGTTCCTCCAAAATTCATATGTTGAAGACCTTAACTCCTCAGTCCTAAATTTGGGATGTGACCATCTGGCGATAGTCTTTAAAGAGGTAATTAAGACTAAATAAGGTCATTGTAGCAGGCCCTAATCCAGTGCGACAGGTGTCCTTATAAGAGGATATTAGGACACAGATACACAGAGCAAAGACCTGTGAAAACACAGGGAGATGACCATCTACAAGCCAAGGAAAGAGGTCTCAGAAGAAACCAACTTTACTGACACCTTGATCATGGTCCTTTAGAACTGTGAGCAAATAAATGTCTGTTGTCTAGTTACCCAGCCTAAGGTGCTTAATCAATGGCAACCTTAGCAAACTCATACAGTGGGTCTCTAGCTAACGTAACCATTTGGGTATCTGGCTTCTATATTTCATCTGGCTTGAGTATCCCATATCTGCTCAGTAGTCCCCACCCTCTCCACTTCAGAGTCTATAACAGGAATGTTCTGATGCCTGGTGGCTCTGCTGCTGCTGATAAGTCACTTCAGTTGTGCCCAACTCTGTGTGACCCCATAGACGGTAGCCAACTAGGCTCCTCTGTCCCTGGGATTCTCCAGGCAAGAATACTGGAGTGGGTTGCCATTTCCTTCTCCAATGCATGAAAGTGAAAAGTGAAAGTAAAGTCACCCATGAACTGCAGCCCACCAGGCTCTTCTGTCCATGGGATTTTCCAGGCAAGAGTACTGGAGTGGGTTGCCATTGCCTTCTCCATCTGGTGGCTCAGGAGGGTGCTATTTCCTTCCTTATTCTGGAAACAAACTTGCCTGCTGTTTCCAGACTGAATGATTGTACACTAGACTCTGATGGAAATTTGAGCAGCTCTTTGCTCAAGGATTCAGGTTCAGGTGATAAGTACCAAACTCTTAATGTCTGGGGTAGCTGGACCTCAGTCTTTGCATCTTGACCACAGGCACAACTCAGAATGCTCCAGGGCTTAGACTTTGAAGTATATACTGTATGTATGTTCCCCCATGCCCCCAATCTTGATGTTTTCCTTTCTCTCCTACCCTTCCTTAGCCCACTCCCCTTATCCCCTCTCCCTTGGAGTATCCTGACACTCCTATCTTCCCTCCCATTCTTGAATCCAGCCCTCATTCCACTCAAATATTCAAGTTGGCGCACTCATCAATTTCTTCTGATGTCTGGCAGATTTCCAGTCTTAGGCTCTGCCTGTCAAGGGCTCTTCTCGTCTGCCTTGGTTACTGAGGTCTGTAGAGAGCAGTTCCAACTTAGGGCCAGCCAGCTCAGTTCTGGGGACCGCTTTTTTTTTTTTTTTTTTGCTGTAGATAGATTGGAACATTTCCTTCTACTCTGCATTTCTACATCTGATTGTTCCCTAGAGTATTTAAAATGAAACTAATCTCATCACCTCAAGAATTACTTTATCTCCAAAAAAACATCCCTGCCACATATACCTCCTTCTGATCTGCATGAGGATTTAATACTCCCTTTGTTAACATAACTTCATATTTATTTCTCATAGCTAATAGCCTGACCTCATTATGTTCTTATTTGCCCCTTACTGGCCCAGGATTAAATCATAAATTCATTTAACTTGGCAGTGAGTGCTCATCCCAAGTTTCATTTGTGTCGGAGCCTGGCTGGTCTTATTTTCCTTCACTGGATGCAGAAGCCTAGAAATGGTGAGGTGGCCATAGTGTTCACATCCCTGGGCATGAAGGGGCTGGAGCTGAGGAAGGAGAGGGCAATTAATCAGACATCCAAGAGAAGCAGAAAAGGGTGGTGGGGTGGGGATATATTCTCAGTTCCAGGTCATATTCTGGTTTCTGTTTCCAGAACCTTCCTGCCTTTGAGTGACTGGTAGAAATGGGAATCATCCTGGATATATAACCTCCCTTTTGTAGTAAGGATAAAACCTCTAGTTACGGGTATGAGACATGGCTGCCCAGATAGAAGACTACATTTCTCAGCTTCCTTGCAGCTATGTGTGGCTATGTGGCTATGTTCTGGCCAATGAAGTGTCAGTGGAATTGACATATATAACTTCTGAGTTGTGCTCTTCATACCAACTTTGCCTTTTCCACTCACCTTTTCCTTCTTTCTGCTGACTGGATGGTAGATTTGGTGGTGAGCATTCTTAGGCCGTACAACTAAGAATGATACCAAGGCATGACAGAACAAAAAGATGAAAGGCATCTGGCTCTTGGACAAAAGAGAGTCACCTCACAGACCCTGGTTGGCTTATATCTGAACTACTGCATTGGAGAAAAAGGGCTAACTTTTTAAAAACGCTGTTATATTGGGGTTCTATTATGTTAGTGAGATCTATAACCATCTTGATTACTGCAGACGGCTTTTTTTTTTTTTTTTTAATTTGGCCACTATCTGTTTTTTCCTGCAAATTTTTCAAGTCAACCTGAAGTAAGGGAGCCCACCTTTTCTTCCTCAGTTACTTAAAGAAGCAGTAAAGCTCTAGTTGTCACAGGCATACTCCCTTTGGGTGAAGGCCTATGTGAATGGGAACAAGAAGTCCAAATTTTAGAGAGAAATGGAAATGAGAGCTAGAGAGGCCTGGCTGCATTTGAGCCCCTGATTCCTGGGTTGCCCATGTTTACCATGCTTTCTGCTGTGTCCTTATGTGACCCACAACATTGCTCTTTTGAGACTAGGTTCATTGAAGTTGGATTTTCTTCTTTTCCTGAGCTATCAGTTCTTACTAATTCCCGTGTCATCATACCTTCTTTCTGCCCTCTCCCCCACCTCAAGTTTGCTGGCTTTCTTTTTTATGGCTGGCTACCCATGAGTTCTGCAATTGAAAGAGAGTCAGTGTGGAGTTTTCAACTGGATGACAAATGGGTTAGATACACCTTTTAGGATTTTCACCTGGAGACTGGTGTAGGTTTTTATCTAATGCAGAATTGAATTCCCCTCAGCCAGACATGGGCAGAGAGGATTCTGCAGGACCCTGTATTTTTGTCTAAGCATCAAGCCTTCTTCATTTGCAGAGTGGGACAGTTCCTCTCACTCTCCTAGAGTCCCTGTAGGCCCAGACCTCAGCTGTTGCCCCATCCCAGAGAATGGTCTGTGAGTCACCCTGAGCTGGTTAGGAGACCTGGGGGTAAGGGTGGAGGCTATACTCAGAGACTTTTGTATGCCTCTTCACTCAGGGAAGTCACTGGGGCAGAAAGGTTAAGCAAGTAACTTGTTCAGCATCACACAGCTTTTAACTTGGAGTCCAGGACTTGCAGGGTTTCCCAGATGGTTCAGTGGTAAATAATCTGCCTGCCAATTTAGGAGATGTGGGTTTGGTCCCTGGGTCAGGAAGATCCCCTGGAGGAGGAAATGGCAACTCACACCAGTATTCTTGCCTGGAGAATCCCCTGGACAGAGGATCCTGGCAAGCTATAGTCTATAGGATCTCAAAGAGTTAGACACAACTGAGCAATTGAGCACACACCAGGACTTAAAGTAGATATAAGCCTTAGTTCCCTTATCTATCAAATGGTGATAATAATCTGCATCTCATCAGATTATTGAGGGGCTTAATGGAGACTGGGTATGTTAAGCAGATCGCCTTGGTGAATTCTTGATAAGTGGTAGCTACAATTATTTTTTATAATAATGATTCTTACCAGATGATTCTCTGGGCCCATTAGACTCAGCGTGGAGAGGTTGGATGCACGAGGTGGGAAGTGGGGCTGCCATGTTGCAAAACTCCATGGTTCTTCTGCAGAGTGCTCTGTGAAAGAGCTGCTGACTGCAGGCTTCAGACCTGAAATCAGAGAGAAGGGATCCTAAGGGTGATTTCATTTTAGAGGCTTTTCTCAAGGAAACAACCATTTCCCACTTCGATGGGAAGTGGAAGTATTTCCCTTTCAGTTCAGAGATACTCCTCACCAAAGCCACTCCAGCTCTGCTTCCAGCAGGAAGACCCCTGGGGCAGGGCAGGCCTGCTGAGCTGAAAGCTGCCTGTGCAGCTGCTCCCTGTCTGTGCTGCACCCCATGGGCTCCTCTGCAGCTGCGCCCTGGGCAAAGCTTTAATTAATGCCAGAAGGACACCCACAGCTACAGCTGGATTCTTCCTGGCAGCTGAGGCAAAGTCTCAGGTGTTGTGGCTGGGGGCGGGGGTGTTTGCCCAGGGTCACACCCCTACTGAAGACTTTCTATGCCCCACATGGCCCTCTGGACAGAGGCCAAGTCCTTAGTGTGAGGAGCAAGGCCCCATGTGTGACATCCTGTGGGCCGCGGTGCAATGAATTCCATAGGTGGGCCACCAAATTCAAACAGTGTTTGTATGGGAACATAAACCAAGGAGCACATTTGTAGAAAGGTAATGGTCACTAGTAGAGAAATTTGCAAGCTGAAAATGAAGGCTGAATTGCTCAAAGCAGAAGGAATTTTGAGAGGCAGTGGGAGGAAGAGACAAGAGATGAAGGGCCTGGTAGGGGTGAGGGTCTTGGGTGTGTAAAGGGGCAACAATCCTACTGTGTGCAACTTAGTCCACCTTCTCCAAGTCTCCACCCAATCCAGAAGCCACTCACTTCTTAACAACAGGTTGTGGAGTGGGCTTATTTTAGGGATGTGTTGAAGTGCTTAATTGGCCTTCCTGTGAATGAGATGCCCACCCCCACGCCACCCCACAGCTCTGGAGGTTGCCTGTGGAAGGTCCTTTATACCTTGTGCAATTTACACCCGTGTGCAATTTATTCTTGCCACAACCTAGAACAATGCTACAAGTGGGGATACTTTCAAGATCAATATTGCAACACAAGTGAGTATCCTGCAACACAAAAGAGGAATGACCTGAAACATAAAGTTCATAAAGGTAGAGCGTGCGGTATGCTTTACTCACTGCTGTGTCCCCAGTGTGTAGACCAGGGCCTGGCATACAGTAGGGGCTGAATAATGATTATTCTGTGAGCTGCTCCATTTACCTCTCTTGCCTCTTCTCCCACCTTGCTCTACATGCTCTCCATTTTATCTCCACTTCCAGATTCCAGCTCTTGGAATGTACCCTACTTTATAACCAATTTACCCCTACATTTACTTAGCAAATATCTACAGAGTTCTTGCTCTGTACCAGTCATTGTGGTAGAAGCTGGAGATACTTGATAAACAGAACATGGCATTACTTACCAATGGGCAGACAGGGCATCATCCTAATCATTAGATAAGGAAATAAAAGATAATATAATAAAAATCATTAGATAAAGAAATATAAAATTGCAATGAAGGACAAGTGTGAGGGGTTATAAGACTATATTAAAGCAGGATTTATTCCAGAGGGAGTAGGTGATATTTGATCTGAGCTCTGAAGGCCCCCTAAGCCACTGAAAGAATGAAAGTCTTGCAACGTGACTGGAGGGCAACCACTCCAGAATGGGAAAGCTCAGGCATGAATATAAGGCAAGACAGGTCAGCAGAGGCCAGACTCTGCAGGACCTTGTGAATGATAGTAAATGCTTTGGTCTTTATCCTAGAAGCAACAGGGACCCACTGAAGATTTTTAAATGAGGTGGAGATGCTTTACATGATCAAATTTGATTTATGGAAAGATCATTCTGGCTGTAGAGCTCCCTTGAACCCCCTGTCACCCATTTTCACCCCACAAACCAGGTTGAGAACTTGCAATTACTTTGTTGATGGTGAAGACAGCCACCAGATGACTGAAATCTCAGCCATGTATTTATTGACTTTTGGCTAGTGTTCATAATGAACTCTCCACTTCCCTGGGTGGGGTGGGGTGGGGGGCTGCTGAGTAGATCTGCTGAGAAGAGGACGAGGACGGGGGTGGCTGTTCCATTCTCACATCTGTCTCTATTGATGCCCACGCTGCCATGATGATGTATTAGAATTCAATAAGCATCACTACTCTTTTCCTAGAAACGGAAGGACTAGCAGAGGGGGAGAAGTGGGCCCCTCACCATCTGTGAAGGGGGAAGCAGTCCACAGCAGTTCAAATGAATCATTCTATTAACTAACAGGGGGAACCCATGGTTGGTGCAAGGCCATTGCTGTGTTATTAATTCCAGTTCGCATCCAGAAAGTTTAACCTTGTCAATTCTGGTGGCAGTGAGACCTGCAAATCATAAGTTGAATGAGATGGGTACACAGCACACTGTCTTTGCCCTGGGAACCAGCATGGAAAGCCTTTTTCTCCATATGCCTGGGATGTTGAATCCAGGAATGGGAACATCTTCCCAGAAAAACGAGGGGCAGGAAATATCCATCTTATCTCCTGCCCAGGAATTGCTATGATAATGTCCTCTGTTGATGGAGGGCTTACTTGGTATTTGACTTAGGTAGAGAGACAGAGGATGTTTGGTTCAACCAGAATTGCTCTTTGGAAGCAATAGCCACTTGCTTTGTGGTGCAATTCTTTCCCATGACCTGCTCAGCAAATTTATGAGTCCTTGAAAGTCGCAAAAGGGTCCATGGGACTTAACTTCTCATAGAAACTGGAGAAACAGCTGAGCTCTGTGTCTCCGTGTGGCTGGGTGCAACTAGACATCTGAAAGTTGGTTAACTTTAATTGATGATCTCCTCTGAACCAATCACAATGGCCAGGAGAATGTGAGGCTCTGATTGGCTCGGGCCTGTATCATATGCTTTATGGCAGAAAAAGGGGTGGAATCCCACCAGAACTAGTGGGCTGAGAGCTGCCCATAAGGGCTTTTCACCCCAGCAATGCTGACTTGCCCTCCCTGTGTATGTTCTATTTTTGCCTTCTGTCTCTCTCTCCCTCTCCCTCTCTCTCTGCTATTTGTTTGTCTGCTGCCATCAGTGGTAACCTCTGCTACCAACTACCTATAACTCAGGGCTAATGTATGTCACCCCCATGCTATGTAGTTGATGTAAGTTATCAAATGAGATAAAGGAGGGAATTATTCTTATTATCTTTATTTAAAGATCATGAAACAGGCTCAGAGAGGGTATACAACATAGCTGCTACATGGCAGGAAGGTGCCAGTAAGATTTTACACCCAGGTTGGTCTGCCCAGTGTCCATGGTGCTTCTCCTTCACTCTGCTTGAGCAGGGGAACTAATAAACTGCCCCTGGAGAGGGGATCTGGCTAGCTCTGTCTGATTCCACCAAGGGTAGAGAATTCTGAGCCAAGGTACCTCACTGGCCCTCTTAGTTAGGTTTCCAGTGCTGCCTGGAACCAGGACTGCAATCTATAGTTCAGTTTCTTGTGATTAGGGGCAGCTTATGTCACTCAAAGCCCAGTGACTTGAGTGGGAAAACTTCTTGTGGCCCTTTTCTCAGGATGATGAAGGGAAACAAATGTCTGGGGAGGCAGATGGCTCTGTAACTTTGTCCTGTCAGGCTCAAGGATACAAGGATTTGACAACTTAATGTTCTCAAACTGTAGACTACTAAATCTAGTCTGGCACTCATTTGCAGATAGGAAAACTAAGACTCTAAGAGGGGATACAATTAGCTGAAGTCTAGATCCCAAATAGGAAGTTTAGGACAAGAGATCTCTGGACACAGACCCCAGGTTTCTTCCTGCTACAAAGGATTGGCCTCCAGTCCCAGATCAGAAGAGAGAATTAGAAATGCCACCGTCACACACTTGAAGAGGGAGGTTGTTAACTTTCTTCTTTCCTACGTAGGCTCCTTCTATCCTCCTTTCAAAGTTTTTAAGAAAAGATTGTTAAAAAAAATACTGTCTCATTCTGATGTTTTATTAACATTAGAGACTGCTGGTATCTCAACAATTTTAATTAGGGCTGAATTTTACTGTATGCAAACCTCAGGGAGCATCAGGGAAAGGGAGCCACTGAACAGACTAGAAGATCAAATGAATAGATTAATTAAATATCACCACGTGGGCAGCTCAAGGCAGGAGGACCTGTAGCCTCTCCCTCCTGCTGCGGATGGAAGCAGGGAGGAGGCAGCAGGAACCCTGGGCACCTGTGTTGTACAGTGGCTCAAGGTAGAAGAGTAAGGTTCAAACTTGTGAGTCAGGGCCCTGAGGGCTGCGTTTAATTTGTATCCTTAAACCTCAAGCTCCAGGGGGTCCTTCATCTCATCAGGCCAGCAGTTAGCTCTCAGCAGGACCAGAATCTTAACTCAAGATTCAATCCTTAACTCCTGTGGTTGAGTCAATCTGTGGCTCCTGACCATTTGGCTTAGAATCCAGATTCTGCCACTTGCTACCTGTGTGACTTTGGGCAAGTTACTTAACTTCTCTGTCTTAATTTCTCTACTTATAAAATGGGGATAATGATAATAATAATGCGGAATAAGTGAATTAATATGTGAAAAACTTTGAGTCACTATCTAACATGTAGAAGGCACTATCCACGAGTCTGATTCATTATTCCTGTTATTTTTATATTACTATTGTTTTCTTCTCCAAAGTCTTCAGATTCTATCAATTCCTGACCCTGAGGTTGTTTTTCTGCTTTTAGCCCCTATTTGTCCCTCAGACCTCAAACGTGTAGTGTTCCTCTGGCTCTGATCTTTGCCTTCTCAACCTCATCTTGGTGTTAACTTGCCCCTGTGTCTCACTGTTTCTGGAGAAGCACCTTCCCCAGTCTAGCCCAGCCCAGCCCCTGGTGCTGAACACCTGTTCCCTCACCCTCAGAATCAGCACAATCTGTGGTCAGGTTGCTCTTAGGTGGACAGGGAATTTCTGAGCCCCAAAAGGATTCTGTTTAGAATAATCACAAGAGTGGTGATAACAAAAACAAAGCAAGCTCCATTTCTAAGACCACTAGCAATCAGTCAACCAATCACAAAATGTTTGCCAAGATTTTTTACATTCTAGTTGTTGAGGGGATATGAAAGATAGAGGACAATCCTATACTTATAGATTAAAGAACATTTTTAAGGGCTAAAATTTCCATAACATAAAATTGACCATTTTAATAGTGCTTAAGTACATTCACAATATTGTGCAAGCATCATTATTACTATCTAGTTCCAGAACTTTTACATGTTCCCAAGTGGAAACTCCATACCCTTTGGTGATCACTTCTCATTCCCCCTCTTCCTAGCCCCTGTCATCACTAATCTGCTTCCTCTCTCCACAGAGTTTAAGGGTATTCTAATCTACTTACTGAAACAAAGGGAAACAGTCACTAACAGAAATAAGCACCATGAACCAGCTGATGCAGCAGCGCTGTGGTTAGCTGTGTGGACCCTGGAGCCAAACTGCCAGCTCTGCTGTTATTTCTGTGCGACTTTTGACAGGTTAATCTACCTCTCTGGATCTCAGTCTATCTGTCTATCTATGTAAAATATAAAAAGAGGGTTGGCTAAGTCCCTCCTCCAAGGACAAATTGTGAGGACTAAGTGCGTCAGTGCAAGTAAGGATCTGAAAACAAGACTATGCTGTATAAAGGTGTGTCATGGTTGTTAACATGGATGGCAAGTCCTGTGGCTTAACCATTTTGAAGGCAGAAACCTTTTCTATCTTGCCTACCTGGACTTCACAGTACCTCTTATGATGCATGACATGTAGCAGGTGCCTGGTAACTATTTGTTGGGTGACTGGACAGGAATTTAGGAAAGAAGGGAGGCCACTGTGGGACACATAGACTCTTTGGGAGTCCCATGCGTACTGCCAAAACAGTCCCCAGCTTCTTGGAAAATTTTACTAAGAACCACCTTAGTGCTCAATATTGTGTGACCTGTTACAAGGCAGAACAAAACACCAGGCCTGTCTGCAAGATGAATATGGTAATAATGACTATGACTAATATTAATCAAAATACTGGTTATTTGTCCAGCACTTAACATGTGCTTGGCACTGTGCTAAAAGTCTTACATGCATCAATCTGTTTAATTTTATTATGACTCAACCTGTCAGGCAAAACTCACTAGCACAATATAATAATAGCAATGAAAAGCCTTTTTTTTTTTTTTTAGACAGAGCAAAATGTCAACATGTGCAAATGAATCTTGTGATAATTGAGTCTGTATGGAAGGTGGGGTTGGTGAAAAAAGTCAGGTGAGAACAACGTGGAATTTGGATGAAACATCTATATCTCTGATGCAGCCAGCCTGTTAATCATCTGGATATTTACTGCCTGAGCTGTTAGTAGCTTTTGGTTTGCAGTTTTTCTTTTCTCATTCTTTAGAAGTCATCTTTGACTCTTGTGTAGGACAGATCTCATTGCCTTTCTGCCTCTTCCAGGCACGAATGGCTAGATGGCAAAGAGAAGGCTTGCAGATGCCTCAATAAATCAGTTCCTGGAGAGGAGAGGAGGTGCTCATGTCTAGTCTCTGTGTCCAGGGCAGTGCTCAAAGTCAGCTAATTGGATCCAGGAAGGGGTTACAGAGGTAGGCATCAAGGAGCAATGGCCTGAATCAAACCCTAGATTAATTAAAAAATGTCCAAGTGGATTGAATATTTCATGCCCTAAGAGCTGAAGTCAAGGTCTCTTTGGAACAGAAATCAGATGTGCCTGTGTGAGTGTGGTGGGAATGGCAGTGAATGGGAAATAGAAGGACAGTGGGTGGGAGGTGAGGGATGGAGGAACGGAATGAACATGAGTTAGCCAGAATTCAACCAACTTCCCGCCTTTGTTACTGGATGACCTCAGAGGGTGATGTGTTTTTGGAGGCGTTGATGGTGTTATTTGAGCTGATCCTGTAAGAATTCCATGAGAGTAGACAGAGTGAGTTCCTGGTCACAGCTTACTACCTAGAGAAGCCTGGAGCCCAGAAGGGCCAGCCTCCACCCAGGCCCAGGCCTCCAGCACCACCTTAGAACTGGCAGCAAGCCTGGAGATGAAGGACATTTCTTACTTACCAAGTAATGGGTTTTCAGAATCTTCTTCCTTTTCTCTATCAAGGAATTAGTTCAGTAAAAAGATAACCCGAGAGGAGTGCGGATTCCCTTGGGCAACCCAGAAAGTCTTTGGTCCTGCCCTGTCTTTCTGTCCCTCCTCACACTTTGGCTGTACTCTTTCCATCTCTCTGCTCTGCTCCTATCTGTGGGGTCTGAGCATCTCTGTGCCTAGCTTTCTTCCCATGTGTTTGTCCCACATGTCCTTGTTTGCCTGTCTCACTGGCCCCACCTCCCTCTTCTCTCTGTCTGCCCAGCTCCCTGCTCCATCTGCTCACCTCGTATTCCACTCACCTTAGCCTCCTCTGCCTTCTGCTCTGCTCTGTGTCTGTCTCCTCCTCTCTTTGTCTGCATCTCTCTGCTTGTCTATTGCCTCAATCTGCTCAACTTCACATTCCAGCATCTTCACCACTTTCTCTGCCCTTCTCCTTCATGTCTTCCTTCTCCCTTCCCCTCACTCCCCCTTCCTCCCCTCTTCGCTCCTTCATCTCATTCCTGTCTCACCAAGGATATTTTGTGGGTGGCTTTAGTCAATTCTAATCAATAAGCATCTCTAGACTCCCTACCATAGCCAGGCATTGAGCTGGAGGCCCCCTGGGGATCCAGACCCATCTGGTCCCTGTTTGCAAGTGTTTCTTAGTGGATAAGGTTTTAGGAACTTTATATAACTTTCATTTTGGACTTAGCCTCAGCCAGGAGAAATGGTTGGGATGATTGAAAGGGATGCAGGAAGTTGGGATCTCAGTGGACAAAGTGGGTAGGGAGCCTGGCACTGTCCTGAGCAAGGTTGTGCCACCAATGGGGCAGTCCTGGCTTTTCCCCACCTGGGAAGGTGGCTCTTACCTGTCCAGTGTGGCAGGCCTGGCTCTGCTTTCACACCCAGGGGACAGTACCATCCCCTCTCCATCATCTCGAGGCTTTTTTCAAAGACTGATATGTTACATAATCAGTCTGGTCTGGACCTCTGATTGTACATTTGGTGACTTCTGAAATAAACCACAAGACTCAGGGAGCCTCACAGCTCTAATTATTTTGCCAACTCCTGTTCTGCATATCAATTTCCCTCCCCGCACAATTCATATTCTATACATCTGTCTGGTAGGGAGGGTGCCAGGGGAAATGACATGGTTTTGCACACGACATTTGTTAGAAGCTGGAGGAGAGACTATCTTATTTCACTTGATAATCTCTTATTTAAGGATTTGTTCTTTTTGTAATAGTAATGAGACTTACTATTTCCATCTTGTTGTGACAGCTTTATCAACACCTCTGTGGCTGCATTTGCATCCAGGTAATAGAACTATGGTCAAATTGAATTGGCATAAATAGCAAGAAAATTCACTGGTTGTGTATGTCAGCAAGCCCAAAGGGATGGGTCTTACAGAAGCTGCCCTCTCTGGTGGGCAGTATATTTGCTGAACTCTCTAAGAGTCAAAGTCCACTATGTCTGACACTCACACAGTAGGACTTTATCAAAGCCTTTACCCCTCTGAATTCAGAGTCTCGCTGCAGAAAATCCTTCCTTTTGAGGCACTAGGTGCTGTGGAAAAGGCACAAATTTTGGAGTCAGACTTACCTGGTTTGTGTCTTGCCTCTGTGAATTATTACCTATAAATTTCCTCTTCAGTAAAATAATAAAAGTTTTAAAATAGCTATAGCACTTGCCAAGCACTTGTAAATGCTTTACCTGTAGCATTGCATTAATTCTCACAAACACTGTAACATAGATTTATTTTCTTGGTGAAGAAACTGAGTCATACACATATCTCAGGGGTTGGCTCTATCTGGCTCTTTATAGAAAATTTTGCTGACTCCTCACCCAGATGACAGTTTGAACCCCCTTGAGTTGTTCAATATGGTAACACTGAAGCCAGAATTTGAACATGTGTCTCACTGAGATCTGAATAACTAAGGTTTTCCTACAATATAGGATAACTAGGAAAACTCATGAGATAGGAATCCCTCTGTAAAAAAAAAATTTTTTTTTACAAAGATTTAGGGACAAGGATGATCAGTGCAGCACTGTTTTCTACCAGGAGGATTTGGAAATAATCTGAAAGCCCATGTACAAGGAATATGGCCAAATAAAACAGGTACATACCTGCTTCTCAGCAGATTCTTCTCAGAGAAGAATGGCTTCTCAGGTAGCTCAGTGATAAAGAATCTGCGTGCCAATGCAGGAAGCATAAGAGATGTGCATGTGATCCCTAGGTTAGGAAGATCCTCTGAAGGAGGAAATGGCAACCCACTCCAGTACTCTTGCCTGGGAAATCCCATGGACAGAGGAGCCTGGTGGGCTGAGCATGCACACATGCACGCACATGCGGACAATGGTAGCTCACACAGACATTAAAATGAATGAGGCAGACCCATGTGTACTGAAAGTTGTCCACAGCAATTCACACAATCATACATCTATTAAAATGTAATTGTATAAGCACTATATAGTATACATAGCAAAATATAGTAGGTATTATGTTACTCCCAAATGCCACTTATTTCAAGATGCACCTTTACTGTATGTGCTAGTAAGAAACAGAGAAATTGGCCACCGTACAATGCCTTTAATTGTAAGATGCATTCTTATCTCAGAGATTTTAAACTTGAAAAAAGTGCATTCTAGAATACATGAAATATGGCTTATTTATTTATTCATGTAAGAACGTGTGCATTGCAAAGAGAATAAAATACCTAGGAATAAACCTACCTAAGGAGACAAAACAGCTGTATGCAAAAAACTATGACACTGCTGGAAAAAAATCAAAGATAATATAGATAGATGGAGAGATATTCCATGTTCCTGGGTTGGAAGAATTAATATTGTGAAAATTACTATACAACCAAATACAATCTACAGATTCAGTTTGAGCCTATCAAATTACCAGTAACATTTTTCACAAGAACTAGAACAAGAAAAATCTCACAATTTGTGTGGAAACACAAAAGACATCAAATAGCCAAGGTCATCTTGAGAAAGAAGAATGGAGCTGGTTCAGTCTATGTAGAAAGCTACAGTCATCAAGACAGTATGGTACTGGCACAAAATAGAAATATAGACCAATGAAACAAAATAGAAAGCCCAGCAATAAACCCATGCACCTATGGGCACCTTATCTTTGACAAAGGAGGCAAGAATATACAGTGGGGCAAAGATAGTCTCCTCAATAAGTGCTCTGGGGAAACTGGGCAGCTATATGTAAAAGAGTGAAACTAGAACACTTCCTAACTGCTGCTGCTGCTGCTGCTAAGTCGCTTCAGTCGTGTCCCACCCTGTGGGATCCTATAGACAGCAGCCCACAAGTCTCCACCAACCCTGGGATTCTCCCAGCAGGAGTACTGTAGTGGGTTTCCATTTCCTTCTTCAATGCATGAAAGTGAAAAGTGAAAGTAAAGTTGCTCAGTCATGTCTGACTCTTAGCGACCCCATGGACCACAGCCTACCAGGCTCCTCCATCCATGGGATTTTTCCAGGCAAGAGTACTGGAATGGGTTGCCATTGCTTTCTCCATCCTAACACCATACACAAAGATAAACTCAAAATGGAGTACAGACCTAAATGTAAGACCAGAAACTATACAACTCTTAGAGGAAAACATAGGCAGAACATTCTATGACATAAAACACAGCAAGATCCTTTATGACCCACCTCCTAGATTAATCGGAAAATAAAAACAAAAACAAAAATAAACAAGTGGGACCTAATTAAACTTAAAAGCTTTTGCACAGCAAAGGAAATTATAAACAAAGTGAAAAGACAACCAACCCTCAGAATGGGAGAAAATAATAGCAAATGAAGCAACTGACAAAGGATTAATTTCCAAAATATACAAGCAGCTTATGCAACTTAATACCAGAAAAACAAAAAACCCAATCAAAAAGTGGGCAAAATATCTAAACAGACATTTCTCCAAGAAGACATAAAGATGGGTAATAAACACATGAAAAGATGCTCAACATCACTCATTGTTAGAAAGATGAGAATCAAAACCACAATGAGATAGCATCTTATACCAGTCAGAATGGTCATCATCAAAAAAAATCTATAAACAACAAATGCTGGAGAGGGTGTGGAGAAAAGGGAACCCTCTTGCACTTACAGTGGGAATGTAAATTGATACAGCCACTATGGAAGATAGTATGGAGACTCCTTTAAAAATTAGGAATAAAACTACCATATGACCCAGCAATCCCACTACTGGCCATATACCCTGAGGAAATCATAATTGAAAAAGACACATGTACCCCAATGTTCATTGCAGCACTATTTACAGTGGCTAGGACATGGAGACAACCTAGATGTCTATCACTAGATGAATGGATAAAGAAGCTATGGTACATACACAAAATGGAATATTACTCAGCCATGAAAGGGATGCATTTGAGTCAGTGCTAATGAAATGGATGAACCTAAAGCCTCTTATACAGAATGAAGAAAGTCAGAAAGAGAACAACAAATATCAAATATTAACATATATATATGGAATCTAAAAAGATGGTATTGATGAACCTCTTTGCAGGGTAGCAATGGAGACATAGACATAAAGAACAGACTTGTGGACACAGAGAGTGGGTAGGAAGGAGAGGGTGGGATGAATGAAGAGAGAAGCATGGACACATTTACACTAACATGTAAAATAGATAGCCAGTGGGAATTTACTGTATGGCTCAGGGAACTCAAACTGGGGTCCTGAGACAACCTAGAGGGGTGGGTTGGGGTGGGAGGTGGGAGGGAGGCCCAAGAGGGGATATATGTATACCTATGGGTGATCCATGTCAATGTATGGCAGAAACCAATACAATATTGTAATTACCCTTCAATTAAATAAATTTTTTAAAAGAAAATGTGCATTTGTGAAAACACACAGAAAAGTCTGGATGGATATGTACCAAAGTGTATGGGGATTATTTCCAGGAATGTTAAGGGAATTGAGGGGTAAAGGGAGTGAGGGGGAGCTTTCACTTTTTCATCTTTATGCCCCTGAATTGCTGAAAAAATTTTACAACTGTGTATTACTTATGTAATTGCAAAAATCACTTTTTAAATGAAAAAAAAAGCATTTAATTAGATAATACCTATAAAGTGACTCATTGAGTATCTGGCATAGAGTTGGAAGATAGTGTTATTCTCCACCAAGCTTTCTGGTCGATCACCAAGAAATCACTCAGTGAAGAGAGACAAAATATTGGAAACATTTTCTAAACATTTACAAATTTAAAATGTCCTTGTTCTTTATAAAATATTTCTGTTTGCAGGTAAATGTTTGGTCAGTTATTTAATCTTCAACTTTCTGTTCTTCCCTAAAGGCAATTCCTCTGTTAATCATAGACTATAATGAACTCTATAAATACTACACTATAGGAAGAGATTTGGGGTTCTAAGTTTCCCTGAAGAGCATATCAATACAGAAAAATTAGGAAACAAGTGACTTATTAGCCATAGCCACAGGAAATATTTTATTAATAACATTTCAAAAGAAAGAAGTGTTTACATACAGTTTTTTCATATCCATTCTCCATACTGCTGAAGGAGAATGGGGACAGGCCTGCTCAGAATAACAACTAATCCCCAAATCATCTGCAAAATGGAATTTAGTTTGATAGTTCTCCACACTGCAAACAGAATAAGAACATTTTTCCAAGTCATATTTTTGTGATACAAACTGACAATTTGCCATGACATAAATCGAAGTAAAAAAGATTTTTATACCTAGAAAAGGGACATTTATATTAAAGGAATTGGGGTCATAGATTTCAAAGTTGTAAGAAACTATGGGGTCTACTTAGTCCAGCCCACTGACCTGTGTAGGAATCCTACATTACATTCTCTGTGACTGTGGCTCAACTTTTGCATGCAAAATTAGATAGCTCATAGGAATCGCTATTTAACTGAACAATGAAAGTGCATAGCAGTAATAGCCATGATAGCAGTAATCTTGGCTGTTGGGGAAAGGGGTAGCTAATACATTCTATCGGGACAAGGGAAACTTTCTAGAAATGTTGCCTGATTTATCAGTTAGAATGGCTTCTAGATGCATGTAACATAATACTTAATGTAATAATAGTTAAATAAGAGAGACAGTTACCTGATATAACTTAAAAAAAAAATCCAGAGAAAAGCAATCCCAGAGCAGTTTTAGTGGCTCGAGGGGATATTAAAGTTCTTTTCATCATTGTACTCCATCTTTAGTCTTTCATGCTTAGGCTTATTGCCCCATGGTGGCAAGATGGTTTCCAGAGCTCTCGGAATCATATCCTCATATGATCAAGTCTAAAGAAATGAATCAGAGAAGAGACCAAAGGGGGAGCAAGAGAGAAAGAGAAAGTTTTTTTTCAAGTCATTATACTTTTATCAAGGAGGACGTCGAAGAAATCCCCTATGAAACTTCTATTTATATACAAATGTCTAAACATAAATAACATGGCTCCCTAGCTGCAAAGGAAGCTGGAAAGTCAATATGCTGCTTGTTTAGCCTCTACAGTGGGAGGTGGACAATGGTGAAGGAACATTGAAAATGGCCTCTGGGTCAGTTAATAAGTGTTTGACATAATTACCACTGTGCCCACAGCTATTCATCTCTTTTTCATGGGAGCATGACCTAGGGGAGGATGGGTCCTCTTCAACCCCAAGGGATGAATCATGATTGAACTAAGAAATTCAGTTCCTCATACCAGTTAGGAATGAGAATGGGATGCAGTTCTGGCAATGAGATGTGAGACAATATCTCCCAGAAGTCTGGGGAGCTTCTAGGAAACTTAACTCCCATCCAGAAAGGAAGGGCTATGCTCTCTTCCCCTCTTTCAGAATTTGTATATTTTTGTTTGAGGTTCTGGTACTTGGAGTAGGTTCTAGTACTCAGAGCTCTACATGAGAGGATATATGTGAGGACAAAATCCAATGCACTGAAAAAGAGATTGGAGAGAGAAAAAGGGCACCCATCCTTCTGAACTCTGGAATTTCCTACCTCCATCCTTCTGAACTCTGGAACTTCCTACTTCCATGCTTCTTGTTATGGGTGATTGTTATCTTTGGTTTGCTCAAAAAAGTATATCGTGGGACAAAGGGCTAATATGCACTTCATTAAATGGTACAAAATCAGGAAACGTGTGCAGAACAGAGAGAATGAAGCCAGGAAGGAGGAAGGGTCAATATGAGAGCACATTATCAAGTTGGCTGCCATTGAGCGTGATGTTCCTCTAAGAAGCCATGTAAACTGCATCTCAGGACAGTGCATCAGAGAGGGATGGTGGAGAGTTTCTCCACCAACTCTCACCTCTTGTCAATCAAGGATTTTCCTGTGATGTGTTAATTGCCCCAGACTTCTAAGTTTTGCATGCATGGGTACCAGCCAGGTTCTACAGTGCCCAATAGCTCAGCATTAACAAGGAAACCTTGGGAAGGAGATGAGAAATGTGTGGTGCAGTGTAGGGATGAGTTGAGGTGTAGTTAGATTGCACCTAATTCTGATGGAGTCTGATAAGGTTTCAGGTGATATGGTGTCTAATATATTCTATAGCTTGCATCAATCGGATCTCCTCTTGACCTCCACTTTTGAAAACAAGATACTCTTATTTCTCCCCTGAGAGAAAAGATACGACTGATTAATCACAGAGTCCTTTTCAAGTTGGTAGCTGCAAAGACTCAAGGCAAGAGGGTTTTTGTAACTAACTATGATCCTTGCTGTTGCAGCTGGTTGAGCTCTTGATTCATATCAATCATCTTCACCCTTGGTTACCATGCTGGATTACTCTAAACCATTGTTGCCTTGCTTTTGTTGGGCCATATTTCCTGAAACTGCCAATTCTCTATAATCTCAGGGCATTGAAACACCAAAAGAAGCTCCAGTGAATTCTCTCTACCCCCACTATGTAGTGCCCCTAGTTCTTTATGTAATAATCAATTAACCCCACTGGCACTGGCACTTCTTTCTTTGTTTTCTGACCCACGGGTATGAAGAACTCAGTGCACTGATAGCATCAGAATGATACGTAGGAGGTATCTAACGTAATTTAATAGTAAACATCCTGTTGTTTAAGTCATTTTGAGTTAAATTTTGTTTTTCTCCCGGCAGTCTAAAACATCCTCAGTAATGTAACACAGGAAGTGACAGCTAAAGTTGAGATCCAAAAGAATAGCAGAAATTAAAAATAGGCAAAGATTATGGGCAAGCATGTTTCAGGAAGATGGACAAACATAAATATCTGTATAGGAATAAAAATGTAAAGTGTTTGTAGAGATTTAATTGGTTCAATATGGCCAGAATCAAGATTTATTTTTAAAAGTTACTTGAAGTTTCTTATATAATGTTGGCAATTTGCAAAGGAGAGTTTAGTGCCCTTGAGGAATCCAACCTGAAGAAGAACCTTGTGTCACAAAATAATAGCAGAAGTTGCCTTGTCTTTTGAGAATTAAATAACACTGGCTCATATTTCTAACTGCATCTCATGCTATTGGATTAGTTTTCCCCAAGATTTTCCTAAACTTTATGGCTTATGCTCCAGCTTCCAGTGCTAATTTCCATTACGGTTAGGTGCATTTGTCTTTTGCTTTCAGTGGCCATGCTCTTCCCTTCATCATCTCATAATCAACAAAACTCTTTCCCTTGCCTCTGCAAAATGCCAATCAACTATGGGAAAAGTCAAGATTCAGTCAATATATTTTGGAGGGTGGGTGAATGGATGGAGAGAGGCAATAAAAGGGGTTCAATTATAGCACAATTGATGACTTAAGAGGACGTCCTTATTGTAAGACCCCTTTGCCAGACCTAGCAGAGTATGAGGGGAATTCTCATGGGCCAATGTCATTCTTCAAGTTTCCTGTCCTGCAGTCATAATATGGTCTTTTACATCCAAGAATTTCCCCACTTCTTCACTATTCATTTTCCCCAGCAGTTTCCAAATGCCTCCCTCATTGTTATACAGAGATATTCAGTTTAAACATCCTAATCCTTCCCTGATTAAGAGCCAAAGGACCATCTTTCCACAACCAAGATTGTTCATCAAGGTGGTTTTGTTAAACAAATGGATCCCTCTCCCTGAGTCTCAGCTCTTAATCTGAGAACTGTGGAAAATTCTTCTGAGAACAGTGGAAAATTCCAGCAAACTGTGGAAAATTCTTCAAGAGATGGGAATACCAGACCACCTGACCTACCTCCTGAGAAATCTGTATGCAGGTCAAGATGAAACAGTTAGAAGCAGACACAGAAAAATGGATTGGTTCCACATTGGGAAAGGAGTACGTCAAGGCTGTATATTGTTACCCTGCTTATTTAACTTATATGCAGAGTGCATCATGTGAAATGCTGGGCTGGGATAAATATCAATAACCTCAGATATGCAGATGACACCACCCATATGGCAAGAAACAAAGAAGAGTGAAGAGCCTCTTGATGAAAGTGAAGGAGGAGAATGAAAAGCTGGCTTAAAACTCAACATTCAGAAAACTAAGATCATGGCATCTGGTCCCATCACTTCATGGCAAATAGATGGGGAAACAATGGAAACACTGACAGACTTTATTTTCTGGGGCTCCAAAATCACTGCAGATGGTGACTGCAGCCATGAAATTAAAAGACGCTAGCTCCTTGGAAGAAAAGCTTTGACCAACCTAGACAGAATATTAAAGAGCAGAGATACTACTTTGCCAACAAAGATCTGTCTAGTCAAAGCTATGGTTTTTCCAGTAGTCACGTGTGAATGTTGAACTATAAAGAAAGTTGAGTGCCAAAGAATTGATGCTTTTGAACTGTGGTATTGGATAATACTCTTGAGAATCTCTTGGACTGCAAGGAGATCCAACCTGTGCATCCTGAATATTCATTGGAAGGACTGATGCTGGAGCTGAAACTCCAATACCTTGGCCACCTGATGTGAAGAACTGACTCATTTGAAAAGACCCAGATGCTGGGAAAGATTGAAGGCAGGAGGAGAAGGGGATGATAGAGGATGAGATGGTTGGATGGCATTACCAACTTGATGGACTTGAGTTTGAGCAAGCTCCAGGAGTTGGTGATGAACAGGGAAGCCTGATGTGCTGCAGTCCATGGGGTCGCAAAGAGTCAGACATGACTGAGTGAGTGAACTGAACTGAATCTGAGAACTGGTTTCTCTACACTTCATTTGAGGGAGAAGGAAAACCTGGGAGTGAGAAGGAGTTGATTGGGAGAAGTTTCTCCAAGGGGATAATCTTGAGCTGAGTCTTGAAGGCAAAGTTAGAGTCAATAGGGAAAGAGGTGCAGAGACAACATTCTCCTTGAGCAAAGACATTGAGAATGAGCATGGTGAACATCCATCCCCTGTTTTATGCCTCCTTCCCCTGCAGCATCTTTAACCTTCAACAAATTATTCGAGCAAGTGAATATAAGAGGGAACCCCGTGGACCTGATCTGAAAGGCCAGCAGTCCAGAGGCCACTAGCCACTGTCTCTAATGAGAACACAGGGGAGAGTCCCTTCAAGCTGTGCATGTGCGCACTACACAGTAGTGAGGCATTGAACAAACAGTAAGAGGCATTGAACATTCCTTTTAAGTTCCAGACAGTTTCCCTATAATGTAGAGCTTAAGAGTATTGGCCTTGGATCCAGGCTGCTTAGATTCAAATGTTGGCTCAACCACTTGGTATCCGTGGGCTCTTGGTTCAGCCACTGAACCTCTCTGGGTCTGGGTTTCCTTATCTGTAAAATTGGGATAATGATAGCACAGGGTTTTCTGAAGATTAAATAAGTCATGTCTATGTCAACTGCTTAGAACAGTGCCTGTCACAAACTAAGCCCTTATTAAATATTCAGTACAGTTCAGTTCAGTCGCTCAGTCGTGTCCAACTCTTTGCGACCCTATGAATCGCAGCACACCAGGCCTCCCTGTCCATCACCAACTCCCAGAGTTCACTCAGACTCACATCCATCGAGTTAGTAATGCCATCCAGCCCTTCTCCTCCTGACCCCAATCCCTCCCAGCATCAGAGTCTTCTCCAGTGAGTCAACTCTTCGCATGAGGTGGCCAAAGTATTGGAGTTTCAGCTTTAGCATCATTCCTTCCAAAGAAATCCCAGGGCTGATCTCCTTCAGAATGGACTGGTTAGATCTCCTTGTAGTCCAAGGGACTCTCAAGAGTCTTCTCCAACACCACAGTTCAAAAGCATCAATTCTTCGGTGCTCAGCCTTCTTCACAGTCCAACTCTCACATCCATACATGACCACAGGAAAAACCATAGCCTTGACTAGACAGACCTTTGTTGGCAAAGTAATGTCTCTGCTTTTCAATATGCTATCTAGGTTCATCATAACTTTCCTTCCAAGTTAATTTCATAGCCGCAGTCACCATCTGCAGTGATTTTAGAGCCCAGAAAAATAAAGTCTGACACTGTTTCCACTGTTTCCCCATCTATTTCCCATGAAGTGATGGGACCAGATGCCATGATCTTCGTTTTCTGAATGTTGAGCTTTAGGCCCACTTTTTCACTTTCCACTTTCACTTTCATCAAGAGGGTTTTGAGTTCCTCTTCACTTTCTGCCATAAGGGTGGTGTCATCTGCATATCTGAGGTTATTGATATTTCTCCTGATAGTCTTGACTCCAGCTTGTGCTTCTTCTAGCCCAGTGTTTCTCATGATGTACTCTGCATATAAGTTAAATAAACAGGGTGACAATATACAGCCTTGATGTACTCCTTTTCCTATTTGGAACCAGTCTGTTGTTCCATGTCCAGTTCTAACTGTTGCTTCCTGACCCGCATACAAATTTCTCAAGAGGCAGATCAGGTGGTCTGGTATTCCCATCTCTTTCAGAATTTTCCACAGTTTATTGTGATCCACACAGTCAAAGGCTTTGGCATGGTCAATAAAGCAGAAATAGATGTTTTTCTGGAACTCTCTTACTTTTTCCATGATCCAGCAGATGTTGGCAATTTGATCTCTGGTTCCTCTGCCTTTTCTAAAACCAGCTTGAACATCAGGAAGTTCACAGTTCACGTATTGCTGAAGCCTGGTTTGGAGAATTTTGAGCATTACTTTACTAGCATGTGAGATGAGTGCAATTGTGTGGTAGTTTAAGCATTCTTTGGCATTGCCTTTCTTTGGGATTGGAATGAAAACTGACCTTTTCCAGTCCTGTGGCCACTGCTGAGTTTTCCAAATGTGCTGGCATATTGAGTGCAGCACTTTCACAGCATTATCTTTCAGGATTTGAAATAGCTCAACTCGAATTCCATCACCTCCACTAGCTTTGTTTGTAGTGATGCTTTCTAAGGCCCTCTTGACTTCACATTCCAGGATGCTGGCTCTAGGTCATTGCAAATCATTGACTTGACTCATTGACAATGCTGGCTTGTGATACCTCCTGTGTGAGCCATGAAAATAGTTGTGGTCCCAACTGCTTCTCCCACACAAGTTTTTATAGTGGGAAATGGATCTGATGTCATCAATTAACTGGCATAACCTGTTTAACTTGGACCTCTAGAGCATATGATGGGAATAAATTTTGGAACCAAAAGCATGGATATAAGAAGGAAAATCACCACATATGTTGCAAAGGAATGCCCAGCTGCTTTATGGAGCTGTTATCTGCTTGCTGGGGACATGTTCTTTATGTTCCTTTTGTGTGCATGCTCATTTACTAAGTTGTGTCTGACTCTTTATGACTCCATAGACTGCAGGTCTCCAGGCTCCTGTGTCCATAGGATTTCCCAGGCAAGAATACTGCAGTAGGTTGCCATATCCTCCTCCAGGAGCTCTTGGTTGCTACCAAAAATGATGCTCATGGAAGCTTCAATGTATACTATCTGGGTCTTACCTTCATAAATTTTGATGTATCAATAATTGGTTTGGGTTTTAGCTTGAACTTTGGGGGGTTTACGGGCTTCCCTGGTGGCTCAGATGGTAAAGAATCTGCCTGCAATACAGGAGACCTGGGTTTGATCCCTGGGTTGGGATTCCTGCCCTGGGTCAGGAAGATCCTCTGGAGAAGGGAATGAAACCCACTCCAGTATTCTTGCCTGGAGAATTCCATGGACAAAGGAGCCTGGGGAGCTACAGTCCATGGGTTGCAAAGAGTTGGACACAACTGGGGTTTAAAAAAACTCTCCAGGTCTCACAATTGAGAACTACTGTTTAAAAAATACTTACTAGCAAACCACACTCGAGACAAATTAAATCAGAATCATTGTGGGTAAGGCTTGGGCATCAGCCTTTTAAAGGCTCTCCTAGTGATTTAATGTTCAGCCACCACTCCAGTGGTTCCAGAATGACCATTTTGGAAGCTCATTGATTTGGATCTGATCTTAAGTGCTGCCAAGGCTGTACTCAATGATGTCTCATCAGTTTTATAGCTTCCAATGACAAAATAACACACCTATCTTAAAAAAGACAACCTTGTTATTGAAATTTCTGCCAAAGACCCCCCGAAATTTGGCCTTGCAAGTGAGATGTATTTATAATGTGATTTTTGAGAATGTGAGATTTCTTAAGATCACAAACCTCATGCTGATAATACTGCACTGCTATGCTTAAAAAAAGAAGTCTTTTTGGCCACCCCAAAAGCAGATTCTTAGTTCCCTGACCAGGGATTGAGGCCCTTGCAGTGGAAATGTGGACTCTTAACCACTGGAGCAGCAGAGAGGTCCCTGCTATGCTCTTGATTCCCAGAATGTACCATTTTTCTGGTAAAATTATCTCCAGGATTTTCTTTGTAAAGTCACTTTTCTTTAACTCTTATTGTCTGTTTTTTTTTTTTTTTCCCGTTGGTGGAGAAGAAGGAGACCCCAATTAGTGTAAGCCAATTAGCATATCCTATCCCTACGGGCACGGTGATTGGTTCCAAGATGATCAAGTGATCACTTTCTGGCCAGTGAGAGTTGAACTCAGGTTCAGCTATGGAGAAAGAGAAGCTTCAACTTAGTGAGATGTGAAACTGACGTATGAGGTCAGGAGATGTTGAGAGGAGCCAGCTGTCTGAGAATGAAGTCCCACACAGAGGAGAGCTGAGCAGAGAGTCATGGTGAAATTGTCTGCTTTCTTGATAAAGCCCCTGGCACCAGCAGAGCCAGATTACTCTCCAGCTTCCCTCTGGCCCATGTCAATGACTTCTCTTTCTGTGAAAGCCAGTTTGAACTGAGTTTTGACTTAATCGCCCTGAAACATCTAACTGACATAGCAGAACAGAGGTGAGAATTTACATGGCAAAGTAAGTTTAGCTCTTCCAAGTAATTTCTTGCCTGCTTCTTCATTTGGTCCTTGGCACAGTGCTGTAGAGTCAGTGTTGCCAAGTGCTAGATTGTCAGCTCTGTGGGTACAAGAAGCCAGGGTGCCTGTCTCCCTCTCCCCAGCATGGTGCCATACAGGAGGCAGGCACTCACAAAATAACTGTTGAGAGAAAGAATGAATTCAGAGATTTCACAATGTGGTTTCAGCCTCACCCAGGACTCCCCTTTATCTAGAATGAGCACCCACCATTTCTTGAGTGGACCTGATATTTTTAGGCTTTTGGCCAAGTCATTCCTTCCACCTAGAATATGTTTTCTGTTTCCTCTGGGTTTCAGATCCTCATTTACCATACACGACCAGAACAAATGCATCTCTTTATAAGGTTTACTTTGGCTTCCACCAGTTTGCTATAATGATGTTTTTACTCTCTAAGATCCTGGGGAAAGATGAAAATTCAGAAAAATCCAGATTGAAATCTCCATAGTGTCACTTCCTAGCTCTGTGACCTTGAGCAAGTCATTTGCTGCTGTAAGCCTGTGTTTCCTTAGTACAAGTTTGAGATGAAAAGCCTGCTGATCTAATATGTCTGTTGTGGAAAGCAGATGAAACATACAGTGTATAAATTTTCTGTGTGTTGTAGCACAGAGAAGACAGTGATTCTAAGAGGCACTGTTTTTCTCCCCATTTCACATTATTGAGTAACCTGTGTAATTAAGTAACCCATGCCCAAGGTCAAATAACCATTCATTCACTTATTTTTAAGTCATTATTTATTGAGCCCCTACTATGTGTCAAGCTCTGTGGGTTCTAAAGACATAGTACTAAACAATACAGATAAAAATCCCCACTCCCATATTCATAAGAGAAAGTAGATCTGATATAAATAGGTAACCACATGCATAACAAATAGCACAAAGGGAAAGTTTAGGGATATTATGAGGAGGGGATATCAAGATACTGGAACTTGAACATAAGACTTCTCTGAGTTACAACAGTTAAACGCAAGTGAGAAGAACGTGCATGTCCTCTTCCCCTGTTACATAAGAGGGATCAACCTCTTTCTGTTCCTACTGGTCCTGGGGGCTCTGACTTGGGCAGCCGGGCACCCCTGCTCTGCAGATCCCTGCCTTGGCCAGCCCCAGGGACATGTGGAGACCTTGGAGAAGGACTTCATGCCTCTGGTTTGTCTGTTTCTGGCTCTTCTTATCAGTGCTGCCAGTTATTACATCCACCCCCTTCACGCGCCTCTCCACTCTGACCAGGCTTCTGATATTTCATTGTTCTCTGAAATTACCTCCATAAGATTTTAAATAAAAGTGAGAAATGGCCTCTTAGAGCCTCCACGTTGGCTCAGTGCAGTTTTTCCCTCCCTTCTTTCATGCTACAATCAGCACAGTCGATACAGTCCCTGCTCAAAGACTAGTCTTTCCCAGAAGCTTCTTACGGAAAATGCCCAAGACTGAGGGATTATAAATGGGCAGCACACAGACTGTGGACATACACAGTAGTTTAAAAATTTGGGAATTTCACATGGAAATTCACATTTCTGGCTTCTCCTGAAAGGTCAAAATAATTGGCAGCACCATTCCCACATCTCCAAAGGCAATACTCAGCTGCAGCTGAGTGATGGCTGTCTCCTTTAGTGCAATTACGCTGCAGTTCATTACAGACCCCACTGCTCCCTGTTGCTCCCCAACCCAGCCTTCTGTGGTCATTTACTGTACGTTCCTGGTCTTTGAAAGCACAAAAGTTTGCTTTGAATTTTAATTTGTATTTAAAGTGGTTTGGAAATGTTGTAAATGCTGAGTACAGCCCTAGGGCTGGCTTTTAAAAAGTATATATAGGGCGTTTCTCATAGCAATTGGGTAGGAATAATGATAGCTCAACAAATATTCAAAACGACACCATCTCTTCTTCCTAATCAGTATTCCTACCTTAGAAAATTTCTTAGTAAACTGCATAAAATCCTCACCCATAATAGAAGCAGAACATATTGCAACTAGGTAATTATTATTTACTGTCATTACATAATTAGACATAATTTCAATAATTGCCTAAACAGACACTATGTGAATAAATATTCCTTAGGAAAACACAAATTAATGAAAAGGGAATCCAAGTCGGTGATGACATCTGCAAGATCCTGAGGGCCTTTTCCCTCTTGGGGCAGGTGAGGTTGCTATGCACAGAGGATAGTCATCAGGGATGTGGTCCGGTCAGGCAATTGAGTCTTATTGAGAATGGATTCAGACCAGTGAGTTTTCTTTGGCTCAGTCTCTAGCAAGATGGCTTTGTCCATCAGCAAGGGGAAATAACAATTTAACTGAACTTCAATCTGCTTACTACTAAATATGTGAGTGTCCTGCTGCTGCTGACCACTCTCCCTCCTTCCCTCCCTCTCTTTCTCACTCCTTTCCTCCTCCTCCTTCTCTTTCTTCTTCTTCTTCCTCTTCTTGTCCTTCTTCTCCTTCTCTTTTTTTTCCTTCCCCTTCTCTCTCTCCTTCCTCCCTCTCTCCTTTATTCAGTGGTCCTTGAGTAGCTGTCTTCTGCTGTGGGCACTCTCCTAGGTGCTGGTGATACAGTGGGGCACCTGGCAGGAATGGAGAGTACCTTGTTGGAGTTTGCTATGTAGCATCTCCTCCCCTTGGCTCCTGGGAAATGTGATGCAATCTGTCATTCCATACATGCTTGTTGATCACCTACTATGTGCCAGTCAGGGAACTAGGTACTAATCTGCAGTAATGAAGCCAGTTATGGCCTTCTCTTGAAGTTCACATTCTAGAGAGGAGTAGACTGATAAAGAAAACAATCAAAGCAGGAAAATATTAGGTACTGAAAATGCTATGCTAAAATTAAGATGGTGTTACAGGTGTCTGAGGAGACACATTTACCACAGAACCTGACTTGTGGACACTTAAAAGTTCTGTTCCAGCTTTATTCACTGTCCAGACAACCTGTATAATCTTGCTCTTTGCTTTTCTCTCATTTTCGTCTTGGAGTCTGGAGTCAGAGAAACTTGTGTTTGAATCCCAACTCTGACTCTGTGTCTCTGAGCAGTGCCTTTGCCATTCTATGCTATGCTATGCTAAGTCACTTCAGTCGTGTCCAACTCTGTGTGTCCCCATAAATGGTAGCCTACCAGGCTCCCCCGTCCCTGGGATTCTCCAGGCAAGAACACTGGAGTGGGTTGCCATTTCCTTCTCCAATGCGTGAAAGTGAAAAGTGAAAGTGAAACCGCTCAGTCATGTCCGACTCTTCACAACCCTTGCAGCCTACCAGGCTCCTCCGTCCATGGGATTTTCCAGGCAAGAGTACTGGAGTGGGGTGCCGTTGCCTTCTCCGATTGCCATTCTAGAACCAAGTAATGTATTGTTGATTTATTTTACCTGCTAATTGTCTGTCTCACCAAACCTAAGCTCCTCAGTCTCCCTTGCAACCCTGACTCCTATGTACCCAACACCCTTCTAAGGCCTTGATAGGCAGATACATGTTTATTGATTGACAACATTCACTGAGTTAATTTTCTTTGCTCTGATGCCTAATCATTTGGAGTGGACCAGGTAAAAGGGAGATCTGTGTGTCACAGCGTTAGCATCACATTTGGAAACCACCCACCCCACCTCCCCGCACTTCTTATAATGATGTTGACACTCACGTGCGTAAGGCTGTTACGACTCTTGTCCTCAGATTTACGAAGACTGAATGCAGTTGATAACTCCCACCTTTCTTGCGTGAAGGAGAAATAAAGGATAGTCGTGTGGCTTTCTTCAGCTCCATCTGTGTGTGTGAGGAGCGTTATGCTGGCAGTAATTACGGAAAGGAGAGGAAATGGAATAAGTAGCAAAGGAAGAATTAGTTGTACTCGACCTAATTAAAATCCTGTAGAAAGAATTCTTCTCCTATTTGCAAAGGTGATCTAGCATGACCTTGAAGCCATTGTATTAACCACTGTACTTTTCATTTTAAGGGGAATAAATGACAGAAAAATCATTTGGGAAAGGCAACCCTTTACTTGCCTTTCAGAAATTAAATGACCTTGATTTCTGAACCACTTCCTCCCAATGAAATTAAATTGCATTGAACCCTGTCGGTTAACAAGGGAAAGCTAATCAAGCTGGAGGAGGGAGGGGCTCACCCAGCTGATACTCTGCCAAGAGGTGGGGACTTTGGGGAAGAGAAAAGTAGCAGCAAGGCAAGAGCCTGGGGCCTTTGATTAAAGTTGACTGAGCTTTTTCACTTTGTTTAAAAAACATGCACATTGAAGATACAAAGTCTTCATTCCTAGGTAGTATTTATGCTATTTTATATGTCTTAAAGGTAGAGAGGTATTTTTCTACAATCTAGCACAGGTTAGAAAGTTTCCAGGCAGATTATCTGCCCAGAAGGAAGTTGCTTTAGTCAGAATGTGACAACCACTAGCATGAGAGCTATCATGGGTATATTTTTTATCATGTCAAGCTCTTTGTACACATTATCTTATTTAATTCTTGCAACTATTTATACTAGCTGCTATTATTTTCCCTGTTTTGCAGATGAGAAAACCAATGCTTGGAAATGTAATTTGCCCAAAGTCACAAAAAGTAACTGATTAGCAGGTAGGGGCCGGAATTCAGGCTTGTCAGATTCTGTGACCATAACGATCTTCTGTCCCAACCTGGCCATGCCACCTACAGGAGCGTTTTCTCAGGCAGGATGTCAGAGGCTCTTTACTCCCAAGTGGGAGGTATCTTGGGCCCAGATTGCTCTGGTTTGGTAATGGCAGTGTATTCTGTAAGTGTGTGCTAAGTTACTTCAGTTCAGTTCAGTTCAGTTCAGTCGCTCAGTCGTGTCCAGCTCTTTGCGACCCCATGAACCGCAGCACGCCAGGCCTTCCTGTCCATCACCAACTCCCGGAGTTTACCCAAACTCACGTCCATTGAGTCAGTGATGCCATCCAACCATCTCATCCTCTGTCATCCCGTTCTCCTCCTGCTTTCAATCTTTCCCAGCATCAGGGTCTTTTCAAATGAGTCAACTCTGCATCAGGTGGCCAAAATATTGGAGTTTCAGCTTCAAAATCAGTCCTACCAGTGAACACCCAGGACTGATCTCCTTGAGGATGGACTGCTTGGCTCTCCTTGCAGTCCAAGGGACTCTCAAGAGTCTTCTCCAACACCACAGTTCAAAAGCATCAATTCTTCGGCGCTCAGCTTTCTTTATAGTTCAACTCTCACATCCATACATGACCAATGGAAACATCATAGCCTTGACTAGATGGACCTAGGTTGACAAAGTAATGTCTCTGCTTTTTAGTATGCTATCTAGGTTGGTCATAACTTTCCTTCCAAGGAGTAAACATCTTTTAACTTCATGGCTGCAATCACCATCTACAGTGATTTTGCAGCTCAGAAAAATAAAGTCAGCCACTGTTTCCCCATCTATTTGCCATAAAGAGATGGGACCAGATGCCATGATCTTCGTTTTCTGAATGTTGAGCTTTAAGCCAACCTTTTCACTCTCCTCTTTCACTTTCATCAAGAGGCTCTTTAGTTCTTCGCTTTCTCCCATAAGGGTGGTGTCATCTGGATATCTGAGGTTATTGATATTTCTCCCGACAATCTTGATTCTAGCTTGTGCTTCTTCCAGCCCAGTGTTTCTCATGATGTACTCTGCATAGAAGTTAAATAAGCAGGGTGACAGTATATAGCCTTGATGTACTCCTTTTCCTATTTAGAACCAATCTGTTGTTCCATGTCCAGTTCTGACTGTTGTTTTCTGACCTGCATATAGTTTTCTCAAGAGGCAGGACAGGTAGTCTGATATTCCCATCTCTTTCAGAATTTTCCACAGTTTATTGTGATCCACACAGTCAAAGGCTTTGGCATGGTCAATAAAGCAGAAATAGATGTTTTTCTGGAACTCTCTTGCTTGTTCAATGATCCAGTGGATGTTGGCAATTTGATCTCTTGTTTCTCTGCCTTTTCTAAAACCAGCTTGAACATCAGGAAGTTCACAGTTCACGTATTGCTGAAGCCTGACTTGGAGAATTTTGAGCATTACCTTACTAGCATGTGAGATGAGTACAATTGTGCAGTAGTTTGAGCATTCTTTGGCATTGCCTTTCTTTGGGATTGGAATGAAAATTGACCTTTTACAGGCCTGTGGCCACTGCTGAGTTTTCCAAATGTGCTGGCATATTGAGTGCCCCACTTACACAGCATCATCTTACAGGATTTGAAATAGCTCAACTGGAATTCCATCACCTCCACTAGCTTTGTTCGTAGTGATGCTTTCTAAGGCCCACTTGACTTCACATTCCAGGATGTCTGGCTTTAGGTGAGTGATCATACCATCATGATTATCTGGGTCGTGAAGATCTTTTTTGTACAGTTCTTCTGTGTATTCTTGCCACCTCTTCTTAATATCTTCTGCTTCTGTTAGGTCCATACCATTTCTGTCCTTTATTGAGACCATCTTTGCATGAAATGTTCCCTTGATATCTCTAATTTTCTTGAAGAGATCCCTAGTCTTTCCCATTCTCTTGTTTTCCTCTATTTCTTTGCATTGATCACTGAGGAAGACTTTCTTATCTCTCCTTGCTATTCTTTGGAACTCTGCATTCAAATGGATATATCTTTCCTTTTCTCCTTTGCTTTTCACTGCTCTTCTTTTCACAGCTATTTGTAAGGCCTCCTCAGACAGCCATTTTGCTTTTTTGCATTTCTTTTTCTTGGGGATGGTCTTGATTCCTCTCTCCTATACTCTGTCAGATCTAGTTCCTTAAATCTATTTCTCACTTCCACTGTATAGTCATCAGTAATTTGATTTAGGTCATACCTGAATGGTCTAGTGGTTTTCTACACTTTCTTCAATTTCAGTCTGAATTTGGCAAGAAGGAGTTCATGATCTGAGCCACAGTCAGCTCCTGGTCTTGTTTTTGCTGACTGTATAGAGCTTCTCCATCTTTGGATGCAAAGAATATAATCAATCTGATTTTGGTGTTGACCATCTGGTGATGTCCATGTGTAGAGTCTTCTCTTGTGTTGTTGGAAGAGGGTGTTTGCTATGACTTCAGTCACGTCATGTTACTTCAGTCATGTCCAACTTTTTGCAATCCTATATAGCTCAGGCTCCTCTGTCCATGGGTTTCTCCAAGCAAGAATACTGGGAGTGGGTTGCCATGCCTTCCTTCAGGTGATCATCCTGACCCAGAAGTAGACCCTCATCTCTTATTTCTCCTGCATTGTCTCGCAGGTTCTTTATCAATAGTGCCACCTGGGAAGCCCTACATTCAATAGATGTTTATGACTGTATAAATTGGCAGGTGCCTGAGAAATGCCCTAGGTAAGATCAGAAGAGACAATGTGAATCTCACTCTCATGGGCTGATGAGAGCTTGTCTATCCAAACACGAAGAATGGCACTAATAGCTGATGTAGCTAAGGAGACATGGCAGCATAGTACAGTCATCAAGAGTATGGGCCCTAGGGTCTAACTGTCTGAGTTTAATCCTGGATCCAATACTTTGCATTTGTGTAGGAAATGGCAACCCACTCCAGTGTTCTTGCCTGGAGAATCCCAGGGACGGAGGAGCCTGGTGGGCTGCTGTCTCTGGGGTCGCACAGAGTCGGATACGACTGAAGCGACTTAGCAGCAGCAGCAGCAGCATCAGGCAAATTATTTGAGGTCTCTGTGATTCTATTTCTTAATCTTTATAAATGGAGAAAATAATAATACCTACCTTGTAAGGGTGTCATGAAATTAAATGAGATAGTTATATATAGCATACATTAAGTATTTAGTATATATTAACTATTAAGATAAATTTGGTCCCTGGTCATAGGAAAGCCTGAGCTTCTGGAAGAAGGCAGAAGTGATCAGTTCACTGGAAGCTGATCACCAAGGGAGACTTGTTTAGGGCCAAAGTGAGCTGGCAGGAGGAAAAGGGAACTAGGAGTTAAGAAATGGAAGAGTTCACAGGACTTGCTACTTTCCTAGTAGATGTCCCAGGTAGATATCCATGGAGAGGAGGCCTTGCTAGGAAAGACCAGGCCAAAAGGAAGGAGAGAAAGCAATTTAGGAGAATCCCTACATATATACATTCTTCAGTCCGTTCATCCTTCTATCTTTATCCTGCCATTCTCTACCCCTCCTTCCATCCTTTCATTCCAGAATCTGCCAACCTGTCTAGACCTCCATCCAACCCTTGATGTTTCTCTCTTTTTGTTACTCCATATATTCACCCTTTCATTCCTCCTCGCCACCTATCCTTTCATTCTCAGGATAGCATAGTGCTTAAGAAGGCCAAATGTGGAGATTCAGAGCCTGGATTCCAGATCCATGTTATTCATGGCTTATATGACCTTGAAAAAATTTCTTAATCTCTCTAGGCTCCAAGTTTCCCACCCGTTAGTTAGGGCTGTCTCCTGAAGGCAAAGGAAAGTGACTGGAAGATTTTGAGCATATGTATGTTTTTGCAAATTTGCTGTCTGCTTTGGGAAGAATGGGGTGAAAGAGGGCAAGATCACCAAGTGAAAAGACAGTTGGAAGGCACTGCAAATAACCATGGCAAAAGATGGTGTGAACATGAACCAAGCAGCGATAGCTGTCATTTCTTCTGTGTTTGTTGTTTTTTAGTCACTAAGTTGTGTCCGACTCTTTATGACCCCATGAACTGCAGCACACCAGGTTTCCCTGTCCTTCTCCCAGAGTTTGCTCAAACTCATGTCCACTGAGTCAGTAATGACATCCAACCACCTCATCCTCTGTCAACCCCCTTCTCCTCTTGTTCTCAATCTTTCCCAGCATCACTTTTTCAGTGAGTCAGCTCTCACATCTGGTGGCCAAAGTATTGGAGCTTTAGCTTCAGTATCAATCCTTCCAACGAATGTTCAGGGTTGATTTCCTTTACGATTGACTGATTTGATCTCCTTGACATCCAAGGGACTCTCAAGAGCCTTCTCCAGCAGCACAATTTAAAAGCATCTATTCTTTAGGTCTCAGCCTTCTTTATGGTTCTTATGTGTTTAGGAGGTGTCAGATGCATTTCTGCCTGCTTTGTCTGAATTATCTCTTTGACCCTTTCTAATCCCAGGGATGGGGGAGCCTGGTGGGCTGCCATCTATGGGGTCGCACAGAGTCTGACAAGACTGAAGCGACTTAGCAGCAGCAGCAGCAGCAGCAATAACCCTAATAGTTAAATGCTCTTTGATTATTTCCATTTTACACATGTGGAGAAGGAAGATTAGAATATTTTAAGAACTAACTAGGATCATACAACTGGTAAGTAGCCAGGATTTGAACACTGATTATTTGACTCTGACATTTGATCTGCAGCTCCAGGCAGCCCCCTGAGCAAGGACAGTGGAATCAAGAATAAGGAGGAAAAGACTACTTCCAAGAGACCCTGCTGCTGCCAAAGCAGCAAGATGACTTGACTGACAGATTGCTGGAGGCATGAGTATTCTAAACTGGCTCTCTGGTGGGAAACTCTGGTTTTGAAGCTTTCATCAATTTGTATGGTATAAATAATCCCATCATTACTAATGTGATGTTACTGAACTTGGAATTGAGAAAAGACTGGAAATTAAAGAGAAGAAGAGTCAAGAAGGCCTTGGGAGTTTTCAGCTTGTGGTTGAGTACAGAGAGATGTGGTTAATTGTTTCAAGGGGGTTCTAATTTCCCTTGAGTCAGACACAGTTATCAGAATCCCCTGAAATCTTGGAAACTGTTTCCCAGAAAATTGCTTGTTGTCACAGAATTCTCAAAGCATTTCAAAGTTTTCACTGTTGTACCAACACCCTTATACTCCATTAAAAAAAACAAAATCCCAGTGGCACTTAATATATAAATCAATAAATATTTATTTAAATTTCATATTTGAGACTTGGCTGGGGTCTGGCTGGGCTTGACTCAATGCCTCTGCTCCATGTGTCCCTCCTTCTCCACCTGGGACCAGCAGATTCATCCAAGCATGGTCACAAGGCAGTGGCAGAAACACAAAATGGTAAATGGAAACGTTCAAGGTCTCTTTAGCCCTAGGCTTATAGCTGGCATCCTATCACTTACACATCATCCTGTTATCCAAAGCAAGTCACATGTTCGAATTCAAAGTGAAGGGGTGGGGAAATATGTTTCATCCTTTTAATGGAAAGCAGTGAAAGTCACATGTCAAAGACCTGGATACGGGAAATGTTGAGGCATTGGGGCTGATGATTCATCTACCACTGGGGCATCTCTCCAGGTGGGCAGAACCGACTCAATGCCAGAGGGCTGTATACTTCCCCTAGAGTATGCATCTAGCCTCTACCCACCTCTGTTTTTCCTTTACCTTCATGAAGAGAAGATAGGGGCCCTAGAGTCCCCTAGAAGATAGAGGCCTCCTTGGTTTCCTCCTCTGCTGCTGGGAAAGCTGGTTTTGTCCCGTAGTTTAGAGACTTGAGCATTACATCATTCCTCGTTTGCTACTTTGACAAACCAAGTGACTTTCTCCCCACTCAGGGTTTCTAGCGAGCCCTTCAGAAAAAGGTGCTGCAGATGCAACTTTTCCTATTGCATCTTAAAATTAGTGTCTTTTCTTTTTTTAACAAATAGGCCTTATTTATACCATGCACACACAACAAAAAAAGGAAGATAATTATGCATACACACTGCAATCAAGCTTATTGGGTTCGTTGGAATCATTAAACTTAATTACTTTCACTTGTTATTCCTGGGGGCTATAATATCAGTATTAAATGCCAATGGAATCTTGCAGTATGTTTGATTTAGCTGAAACAAGGATTCAGTAATTTACTGCCTCTCTGAGAAATTTTTACCAAAGCAAGGAACGTGCTACATGCCTCTTCTTGTTTTTCATGGGGTCTGCTGGAAAACACCTTTGCTGAAAGTCTGAGAGGTTATCTTTCAACCTTTCTCAATGCCCTGAGAGATTCTCTTTGAAATTCCTGTCCACCTCTACGAGGAATTAACCACGAGTAATAACCAGTGGGCACATCTTATTTAATCCCTCATAATTTCCCCATTTTGCAGAATCGGAAACTGAGGTTCCAAAAGATTAAGTAATTTTCCTGAACTCACACAGCTTATAAGAAGCAGGTCCAGGACACTGCCTAATGAGGAAAGATCCTGAGCCTGAAATCAGTGTAATCACTTCTGTGGTTCCCAAATCTTGGTTATTGATTACTATTCCAACTTCTTGATAAGTCTTATCAAAGACTTCTTGATAAGTCTTATAAACCCTCTCAACTTGAAGATCTAATAAAAAACCAAGGTATGTGAATGTTTGCCATGTTCCTGTCATTGTACTAAGAGTTCTAACACATGCAATCTTCTTGACAATGTTGTCTATAGCATATGTGCATTGTATTTTGTTATTATTGCTACTATTACACTATACATTGATTCATCTATGTGTTAGGCTAATGTCAACATCTGTATCACTCAGGAGTTTTTTTCAAATCCAGGTAATAGTTTTTTTCACAACAGATTACCAAAAAGGGCTTTATTTTTTTCACACAGCAACAAATCCTGAGAGGCAGTCCCGACTGCTATGGCTGTTCACAGTGCCATTAGAAACCCAGACTCCCTCCATTTTTCATCTCAGTCATCCTTAGAGGTTGGCATTTTTCTTCATGGTTGCAAAATCATCACTCCACCTTCAGGCATTGCATCTGTCATCAAGCAACCAAAAAGGAGGTGAAGGGCTGGAGGCAAAAGCTCCCTCCTCTATGTCCCCCCTTTACTATTGGTGCAGGGTCACCCTCTCTGAGGTCTACTCCCAACATCTCACTGTCCTGGGACACTCCTCACTCAAGAAAGCCTGGGAAAGACACTTTATTTTGATTGCACATGTGGACGCCATAAGCAAAAGCAGGGTTCCTGTGTAAAGAGGAGGAGAACAGATATGGGCAGAAGAGGAAGAACCAGGTGTGTGTGGCACAACAATCTCTGAGGACTAGGTCAACAGGCTTTGCTTATTGAAGCAGGTTGAGGTGTTTCCCCTTGAAAAGCTCCTTTTCACTCTATTTCCTATGATCCTCACACAATGTTTTGAGGAAGTTGGTCCACTTTCATTCCCAGGTGCTCTCAAAGAGATTTTCCTAGTCCATTTTTTTCAGCCTCAGAAATGAGGGGCAGGAGGAGGGGAAGGGGCCGCCTCTGCCATGGACAAATCTGAGCAGGGCTCACATCTCCCCAGCAACAAACAGGGATGGCAGCCTTTTGAATTGGGAACGCGGATGGAGGATGGGTGGAGAATTAATTATGCAATTAGCTAGGCTTGGAGTCAAACCTCTCACCACGCTCCTAATTAATTGATCAGATGCACCACCTGCTGACCTTCTCCCCTCTGAAGGCTCCCAGAATGCACTGTGGGTGCTGGAGGGAGTAGAATCTACTCACACTTTGGGGGACTGGGGAGTTCCGCATGAGGTCTGTGTGCGGTCAATTAACATAAGAGCCCAGGGACCCCCTGAGCATGCCTTATAATGATCAATTAGGGTGAGTAAGCCAGGGCTACTAGGAAGAGGAAGCTTGATTCTTTGGTTACATATGTAGAGGAAGGGGACATGGTATATAGCAGTAATCTCCAACAACCATTTTCAGCTCAGATAAATTCTATATTCCAAGGAGGAAGAAGGCAGGAGAATAAGGGTACCAACAAAGTTCAATGATTACTGACATATTACATGAGGGTTGTTGTTTTGGTTAAGAGTTTGTAATTATAAAAATCATATATCCTAAAAATAATGGACATGAGTTTGACTAAACTCCTGGAGTTGGAGATGGACAGGGAGCCTGGTGTGCTGCAGTCCACGGGGTCACAAAGAGTCAGACACAACTGAATGACTGAACTGACTGAACAATAACGTAGAATAATATTTCTGAGTGATTATTATTAATGAGGCACTGTGCTCAATGCTTTAGCTTTGCTGTATCATTTAATGCTTACAAGAGCTTATGAGAAGTCACTCCACCTACATTCCAGAGGAAGAAAGAAGGGGTCAGAGAGGTGAAGGAAGTTGCTCATGTCACATGGCTAGGAGGTGGAAACACAAGAATTTGAACCCAATTTTGTCTAACTTCAGAGCTTGTCCCTTTAAACACTAGTCATTCTATCTAACACATGCATTTTAGGAAAACTGGATCCGGCTAACAATTATAAAGAAAGTAACCACCCATAATCTCAGTACCGAGGGACGGTCTGCACAAGTTATACCAATGGTTTCCTCCCACTGTCTTAGCCTCCAGGCCCATTTTCATTTCCCATCTATATCCCCCACTCCTCTTCACTATCATCAGCACCATTTAGACCAGGGGTAAATAGCTGACTCAAGCTGGACCAGTCACATCTGCCCATCGTGATTTAGAATAGAGCCAAAGAGACCATTAGCTGGGGAAAGTGCGAGTTGCTGAACTGCAGAGGCACGTGGGCCACTGAGGCCTCCATGATGGGTCCTGTGGGGGCTGATGAATGAACAAAGAGCTGGTCTGCAGCGAGTGAAGCAGGAGGATAGGATAAGAGGCAGATTTGAGGGAGCATGTGGCTCTGATAAAGAGCTAGGTGAAGGAATAGCCAAGATTACAGCTCTTTGAGACCAGCCTGAATTGTCAACAGGTGTGTCCATAAGACCAGTCTCGTTTTAATTTAGCTTCCTTTCGTGAGTTTCTCTTCCTGATGGCCAAATGCTCCCTGACTATACAACAACTGCTAATATTTTGAAGTGTTTCCTCCTAGTTTCCTTCCTCCCTTCTGTTCCTGTCTATAATCTCAGATGCAAAGAGCTAAGATATTCCTACTTCCAGAATCATCATTGCAATACTCCCCTCATTTTACTTATTGCCCCACCCTGTTTATTCCCATTCTCTATTCCCCTCCCTCTCCCTCACAAGCACTTGGTCTAATGTTTTTTGATATATGTCTATAATGCATGTGATTTTAATATATTTAAATGGTGGCCTGTGATAAATCTCCATCAGTTTTCTTTTCTTTTTTTGTAGTCAGCAGTATGTTTTAAACCCATTTCCCCATGCCCACCCCATGCATCTGTTCATGGTTTAATCATCCTTCACATATAATTTCATATCCACTTTTATTTATTTAGTGCTATAATGGGAGGGCATTTAATTTATTACGAGGTCAGCTGTCCACCATCCACCTTTCTTCTAAAAACTCATATAGGAGAATAAATTTTAAAATTCCCAATTTATTTGTCTCCTCAAGCCATATAAGGAAACAGCTCTCAATTTTTTCTTCCAGGTTCACAGAGGACAATGGAGGAGTGAATTGACAGAGAATTCTGGGCATGAAACCAGCTGAATTCTTAACTCTGCTGCTTGGATGGAGAGCTGGAGAGCTGGGGGTAGAGGAGAGGCTTACTAGAGTCTCAGCTCCAGCCTCTAGGAGTTCAGAGATAAGACACATGGGATGTACTAATTAGACTGAAATAACAGAAATCTAATTCAAGTTAGCCTAAGCTAAGAAGAGCATTTACTGCCTCATGAATCTGGAGAGTGTGTGGTAGTGCAGGTTTGGGGCATGGCTATAACTAGTACTGAGAATGAACTGAAAAGGCAATCAAGACCAGGCTCTTTCCATTTCTTGGCTCAGTTTTCTCTTTGTTGACTTAATTCGACAGCAAGTCCTCCCCTCAGAGAGACAGAAATGCCCAAGGACAGCTTGAGGCTTACACTCCATCTCCTTGCCAACCCAAGTCAACAGAACCTCTTTCCTAGCAATTCCAGGAATAGCCCCCAAATTCATTCCATTTAGGCTGGGCTGGATTGCATACTCACCCCTGAATCAGTCACTGTGTCTGTGCTTGCCTGGGACTGGGTCATGTGAGTGGGATCAGCTCCATCTGAGCCCAGGGATAAAGAGAGGGGAAGGGATACTACGGTTACACTAAAAGAAGAAAAGGGAATGGATGGTGGGCAGGTGATAACCAATAGATTTTCACCAGCATGGACCAAGGGCAATGCCAACAGTCCTTTAATGTGATCTAGGGAAGGGGAGGAATAGGAACAAGGAGTTGAAGCAGGTAAGTGCGGGCACCTTGAAGTACATCAGCTGTTACCTGGCGCTGACCCCGCATGGAAAGTCCTCACTCATCTTGAGACTACAGTAAAAAGGAACCAGAGAATAAAGCACAATGTTAAGATTTAGACCGACCTGGATTCAAATATCTCATTGTTTGGTGGCCAATACGCATATGAAGATTAATGCAAATCAAAACTACAGTGAGGTTATCACCTCACACCAGTCAGAATGGTCATCATTTAAAAGTCTACAAAGAGAAAATATTGGAGAAAGGAAGAGTAGAGAAAAGGGAACCCTCCTCAACTGTTGTTGGAAAGGTAAGTTGGTACAGCCACTATGGAAAACAGTACGGAGGTTCCTCAAAAAAAGAAAAATAGAATTACCATTGTTGTTGTTATATCCAGACAAAACTATAATTCAAAATGAAGCATGCACTCTTTTGTTCATAGTAGCACTATTTATAATACCCCCCCCAAAACACAAATACAAGGCATAGAAATAATCTAAATGTCTGACAGATGAATGGATAAAGCAGACATGGTACATGGTACAATGGAATACTATTCAGCCACAAAAAAAGAATAAAATAATGCCATTTGTAGCAACATGGATAGAACTAGAGATTATCATGCTAAATGAAATGTCAGAAAAAGAAAAATATCATATGGTATCACTTATATGTGGAATCTAAAATATGACACAATTGAAACTCTCAATGACTCTTGTCTGTGTCCCAAGCTCACAGACATAGAGATGAAACTTGTGGTTGTTAGGGGTGTAGGTGTTAGGGGAAGGAAGGATTGGGAGTTTGGGGTTGCTGCTGCTGCTGCTAAGTCACTTCAGTCGTGTCCGACTCTGTGCGACCCCATAGACTGCAGCCCACCAGGCTCCCCCCGTTGCTGGGATTCTCCAGGCAAGAACACTGGAGTGGATCGCCACTTCCTTCTCCAATGCATGAAAGTGAAAAGTCCAAGTGAAGTCATTCAGTCGTGTCCAACTCTTAGTGACCCCATGGACTGCAGCCTACCAGGCTCCTCCGCCCATGGGATTTTCCAGGCAAGAGTACTGGAGTACTGCCATTGCCTTCTCCAGTTTGGGGTTAGCAGATGCGAATGACATATGGAATGAATAAACATCAAGGTTCTACTGTAGAGCACAGGGAACTAGATTCAATACCCGGTGATAAACCATAATGGAAAAGAATATGAAAAAGAAATACACACACACACACACACATATATATATATGTTTATATGTGTATATGTATATAGACTATCACATTAGTACAACAGAAATTAACACATCGTAAATCAGCTTTACTCGAATTAAAAAAAAAACTCTCACTCTTTGACTCAGACAAGTCCCTTCCATCTGTGAGCTTCGTTTTCTGGAATCCTAAAGTGAAGATTCTTATGTAAATACAGGACTGTGGTATACAAACAGAACAGTGCCTGGCCCACCACAGACTCTCAACTGTCATGGTTATTTGCCTTTTCAATCACTTACACCACTTATCACAATATGTTAAAACTAGGCATTTATATATTTAGTTCCTTCATACTAGTCTGACTACTTAACAAGGCAAGGGCTGTGGCCTATTCATTCTGTACTGGCATACTCAGGACAGAGCATATGCTTATTAAATATTAATTAGATAAGTAAACTTTGTTGATTTGGGGTCTGGCTCAAGATTGATTAGATGAGTGGCTAGTGGTGGGAATTACTCAGAGACCACGATTCTTGCAGTTAAAATTTAACTCTCATTCTAACCTTGACCAGAGTTTCATTTCTTCACTTTAATCCAGATCCAAAGCCTACCCTGAACACACATAAATGCCGAGTCCCTGGTGAACTCTAGCTAGGCCTTGAGGTTTACATAGAAAAAGGTCAGCTAATAGTGAAATCGAGGAGGGTTTGAACATGAGCAATAGCAACAAGCAGTATTTTATGAGAACCCATATAGACACGAGTATCTTTGTAAATTTAGCATGGCAAGGTTTTAATAAATGAGGCCACTGGGATGTGCGGGGCTTTATATATCATGCCCCATATTTATATTCCTGTCAACTTTCCCTGCTTAAGCAATTGTATCTATTATAGTTCATCTCACCACTTCTCAAATGATAGTTGCTGTATCATGTCAGACAGAAAAAAGTGAGGGGGGCGTGGGACTGAAATAATGGAAAGCCCAGAAGCAAAATTTGGAGCAGAGGGCCTAGGAGTAGTTTGTGCTTTGTAAAAAACATTCTTTTTCTTATTTTTGCTCACACAAGTGGCAAATGGTGAGCCTTTTTGTGAGGTTCCCTCACCTCCATCTCCTAGTTTGAGCTTCAGTAATTGGGAGGTTGGTGGAATCCTCTGATAACCTAAGAAATGTCAGAGACTGTTTGGTCCCCCTAAAATGCATACAACACTTTACACCCAACTTTAGAATGTTCCTGAAGCCTGATTGGTCCGGCTTGAATCGGATAATCTTCCTCCAGACCAATCAATGGTGAGATCAAGTTGTAATCAGTGTCAAGGACTATGGCATGTCATGATGGCGGGTACGGGACAGAGGATTGATAGGGCTCTGTAGTGAGAAGAAGGGACTTTTCTAGGAGGATAATGCTCCAGGCACCATACCTAAAGTGTTTTTGATCATAATTCTCCTCTGTCTCCCAATTTCCCTCTTAGCCTTTGAAAACACTGCCCTACCATGGTTTCCAAGGTGTGTAGTGGTTTGACCCTCACCCACCAATACACACATGTCTATCTCCACTTCTTGTTTTGCTATAATTGCCAGAATTGCTGTACTGCCTGGCTGTGGGTCCCTGGTCCTGACATTGTCCTTCACGTCTCTGGGCCTTTGTATATGCTAGTCCCCAACCAGAAATACCTTTCTTCCTACTTTCACATAATGAACCTAGTTCAGAAAGCTTTCTCTGACCCTTGTTTCCCAATTGAATTCCCTCCATCAAACTGAGAACTGTTAGGTTTTTCCAAAACAGCTTTTTCATGTATTCTTTCTCTTTCCCTCCCTCCCTCTCTACCCGCAGCCCCGTACATGCACACACATATATCTTTGGAATTCCAATCACTTGTCTACTTCTCTGCCCTATTAGACTGTGAGCTTCCTGAGGTGAGGGACTCTCTGTTATGTTCAACACCTAAATTACTAAGTACGCAGGAGCTCAGTAAATGTTGATTAAGTGAAAAAAATCCCTCTAGAACTGAGCCATTCACAGATAACAGGGGAAGGTTTGCAATTAGAATTCAGAGCTAGACACCTAATGATGCAGGAATTATGGCCCTGTAATATTTAGTGGAAAATTTTCAACAAGAGCTTCTTTGATTCCTAATTAGGGGAATTATGTTAATAAGCCATCTTGCAAAATCCATGATAATTATGTTCCAAACTTACCCCACTGGGTCTCATTTAGATGTAAAGGATAACAGAAACACTCTGGTAATGAACACGATTTCTGGCCTCAATCAGCACGTGCTGCCCTTGTTGTACCCTGAAGACCTCCTATCAGCTGGACACAAAGCACAAACTCAGCAACCACAGCATTGGGGCTTTTCCAAGTGCACCATTAACTTTTCCATTGCACAGTTGCTAAGTTTTCCCACTCTTGTGCCTCACTATGTATTTAATCCACTGATTATTTTTATGGTACTGCCTGACATTAATGTCAAGTATTGATTCTTTGACTCTGTTTCAACAAGTATTCACTGAATGATCTTAGCATCTTCGGAACTAGGAATGGGATCACACGGAGGCTTTAGCCTTCAAGGTATTAACATATGAATATTAGCCAGAAATACCAGATGACAGGTAAGGATGTGCAAATTCACTTATTCTTCACTTTATCTGTCTTTGTGTCCTGTTAAGGCATCTGCGTTTACCCACTTAGTTTTAGGACAATGTTCTTGCAGCACCCAATCTTTTTGACCATTGCTTAGTTCAAAGTGGGTATTGGACTTTCCCAGGAGCCAATATAGAGATCCAGTCTCTTTCTGACTGTGAACATTGTAAAATGTATAATTCAGGAACTGTCATATTAAGAAAGAAGTGATAGGCAAAGAGAGCTGAATTGAAGAGGGAAGGAGAATCTGTTCTAGTTCTCCTTGTTCTGAAGTCCAGAGTGTCCCCATCCTTCATGAGGTTTGGTTATTAACCAAGTTTTAGGGACTATGTGAGGCAATAAATTGCCCACCCTTGCTCGATGTAGTGATAATTTTCTGCTAATATCTATTCTGCCCTTCCTCTTTATGACCTCTGATTCTGGGTTGTCCATGTGGCTGCCCAAATTAAAGATCATATTTCTGCCCAAGTGATGACATGACCATACTCTGGTCAATGGATGTAAGCAGAAAGCTTGTAACTTCTGGGTGCTATCCCTGAATAAAAGGAATAAATCTTCCCCTGCCCTTTTACTTTTCTCTCTTCTTGCTTTCAGGAATATTGATGAGGCCATAACTCCCTCACATCAGAAAGATAGGGGCAGCATTCAGGGGGATGGTAGAGCAAAGACCTAAAGAGCCTGAGTATGTAACATCATGGAACTGCCACGTTAACCCATGGATGTTTATACCAAGACATGTGAGAGAAAGAAGTTTTTGTTTTATTGAGACTCTGATACTCTGGCTCTCTAGTATAACAGCTGAGGTTATAATCTAAATAATGCAGGGAGTTTCTATTGCTTGCCACCTCAAGAGTCCTAAATAATTCCATTATTTATTGAGCATCTTCTGCATGCCAGATTCTGGAGGATACAGCAAAGAAGGAAATAAACCTGTCCCTGCCTTCATAATGGTTACAATGGGTTTCCCTAGTGACTCAGACAGTAAAAAAATCCACCTGCAAGTTTGACCCCTGTGTCTGAAAGATCCCCTGGAGAAGAGAATGGCAACCCACTCCAGTATTCTTGCCTAGAGAATCCCATGGACAGAGGAGTCTGGTGGGCTACAGTCCATGGGATCACAAAGAGTTGGACACAACTGAACAACTCACATTTTCATTTTCTAGAGTCAATCAATAATTGCACAAAAAGCTTTGTAATTACAGTTGTGATCAATGTGATGAGGAAACAAATACTCCAAGAACAAATACCAGAAGAAACTGACTCTGGACATAAAGGATTACATTCAGTGAGAGTTTGTAAAGCAAAGATAGCAGCAGACTTGGAGGAGAAACAGCTTATGAAAGGGCTCAAGAAGGAAAGGAGTTCCTTCAAGGTTCAAGGTAGTTGAGAGAACAGATTTCAAGGCATAAAGATACAGCGAGTGAGGGAGGGAAGAAAGTGACCGAAGCTGATGTTGGCAGTTGGCAGAAGCCAGGTCCTTTAGGTCCATTTAAGTCAGTGTACATTTGGGTTTTATCTTAAGAGCAATGGGAAGCCATGCAGGGCTTTTGGGCAAGATTAAGTGTGCATTTTTAAAATATGACTTGATGTCAGTAAAGAATGGATTGTGTGGGTGGGCCATAAAGAGAGAATGTGGGGAAAACAGAGGAGCTATTGCAATGGCTATGTCAAGAGATGATGGTGCCTTAGACTAGCATGGATGTGGCTGAGATGGGGCATCTTCCCAAAGATGTAAAAAAAGGCTCTGCCTTTAATTCTTCTGTAATGAGTGCCATTAATTGCTCACATCCATTGGGTCATAGAAAAAGCGAGAGAGTTCCAGGAAAACATCTACTTCTGCTTTATTGACTATGCCAAAGCCTTTTACGGTGTGGATCACAACAAACTGGAAAATTCTTCAAGAGATGGGAATACCAGACCACCTGACCTGCCTCTTGAGAAATCTGTATTCAGGTCAAGAAGCAACAGTTAGAACCAGACATGGAACAACAGACTGGTTCCAAATTGGGAAAGGAGTACATCAAAGCTGTATATTGTCACCCCACTTATTTAACTTATATGCAGAGTATATCATGTGAAATGCCCGGCTGGATGAAGCACAAGCTTGAATAAAGATTGCCAGGAGAAATATCAATAACTTTAGATACACAGATGACATTACCCTTATGGCAGAAAGCAAAGAAGAACTGAAGAAGCTCTTAATGAAAGAGGAGAGTGAAAAAGCTGGCTTAAAACTCAACATTCAGAAAACTAAAATCATGACATCTGGTCCCATCACTTCATGGCAAATAGATGGGGAAACAATGGAAACAGTGACAGATTTTATTTTCTTGGGCTCCAAAATCATTGCAGATGGTGACTACAGTCATGAAATTAAAAGACGCTTGCTCCATAGAAGAAAAGCTACGACCAACCTAGACAGCATATTAAAAAGCAGACATTACTTTGCTGACAAATGTCCATCTAGTAAAAGCTATGGCTTTTCCAGTAATCATATATGGATGTCAGAGTTGGACCATAAAGAAAGCTAAGCGCTGAAGAATTGATGCTTTTGAACTGTGGTGTTGGAGAAGACTCTTGAGAGTCTCTTGGACTGCAAGAAAATCACACTAGTCCACCCTAAAGGAAATAGGTCCTGAATATTCATTAGAAGGACTGATGCTGAAACTGCAGCTCCAAAATTTTGCCCACCTGAGGGGAAGAACTGACTCATTGGAAAAGACCCTGATGCTGGGAAAGATTGAAAGCAGGAGAATGGGACGGCAGAGGATGAGATGGTTGGATGGCTTACTGACTCAATGGACATGAGTTCTAGCAAGCTCTAGGTGTTGGTGATGGACAGGGAAGCTTAGCATGGTGCAGTCCGTGGGGTCACAAAGAGTCGGACACGACTGAGTGACTAAGCTGAACTGAATGAGTACCACTGGCTGCCGCCTACCCTGAACTCCCGCCTCAACCTTCACCAGCATTCATGTGCACATTCCTAACGGACCTCTGCTTTTGATTACCTTCCCCTCCCCAACCCAGGCATCAACCTGAGGGGAAGCTGAACACAGCCTCACCATAAGGAGTGAATCTGATTGATCCGGGGTAATCCCACTCTCAGATCAGAGAATGGTTTGGCATGAGTTTGTGACACCGAAGTAGCCAAGAGGAGGTGAAAGAAAATTTGCTATGGACTTCTGGTTAAAGCTTACAGCTCCTAAATTAGAGTAATGAGAAGAAATGACCTCTCTTCTTGTTCTGGATGTTCTGGAAGTAACACCAACCTGGGGACACCAGCCCTGACAGTGACTGAAAGGAGAATTGAAAAGAACCTGGGTCCTTGATAACATTTCTGAGTGGCTGAATCAAGCACTCCTGAAATCCACTTTTTCAGACAGTCTGCAGGGGAAATGGTACATTTCTCAGTCTTGGAAGCCAGTTGGAGTCCTGAATTCTCTCTTTCACCTGACATCTTCATAGTTGATATTTTCCCAAACACACACCAGGAAAAACTATACTGGGTATCTTGGGGTCATTCCTTGCCAAAGACCTGGCTTCTTTCACCCAAGTCATTCATCTTGTCAGCTCAGCTTGTCTGAAGTAGAGGTGAACTTGGGTAAAGGGAGAATGAAGGTATTTAATAACAAGCAGAAAGGTTTAGATTTTGTACTGAAGGCACTGAGTAGGCTGTGAAGAGTTTGAGAGCAGAGTAACAGCAGGGTGGTGGTATTTCACACAAGCAGCAGCAGCCTTGTGTGGGAGAAGCTGAAGGGGAAGAAAGGGAAACCGTGGGAGGAGGAGGCCTGGCTGGGCTGATGCAATGGTGAGGGTGTGGATGATGCTGAGATGATGACTGTAGGGACAGCGAGGAAAGGAGGGAATCGATTTGAGAAATGCACTGCTCTCTTCCTCCTTCCCCGCCCCCAGCAGAAACCATGGGGCAGGAAGAGACCTGAGCTTCTAATCTCTGCTGGCGCTTCCCAGGGTCACTGCAGGACTGCAGATGAGCCTCTGGCAAGCTCAATACTCTTTCTCAGGAGGACTCTCTTTGCAGAAGTCTAGTTTGTTTTTTTAATTTAATAGCTTTTTATTGTGCATCCTTATAGAAAATATAAATACGTAGTATTCATGTTAACAGCCCTTATTTTGTTACCTACGGCAGCCCTTATTTCCTTTTCAGTTCAGTCACTCAGTCGTGTCCCACTCTTTGTGACCCCATGGACTATAGCATGCCAGGCTTCCCTGTCCATCACTAACTCCTGGAGCTTACTCAAACTCATGTCCATTGAGTCAGTGATGCCATCCAACCTCTGTCGTCCCCTTCTCCTCCTGCCTCCAATCTTTTCAAGCATCAGGGTCTTTTCACTGAGTCAGTTCTTTGCATCAGGTGGCCGAAGTACTGGATTTCCAGCTTCAGCATTAGTCTTGCCAATGAATATTCAGGACTGATTTCCTTTAGTATTGACTGACTGGCTCGCCTTGCAGTCCAAGGGACTCTCAAGAATCTTCTCCAACACCACAGTTTAAAAGCATCAATTTTTGGCACTCAGCTTTCTTTTTTTTTTTTAATTTAGTTTTCTTTTTTAACTTTACAATATTGTGTTGGTTTTGCCATATATCAACATGAATCCGCCACAGGTATACACATGTTCCCCATCCTGAACCCTCCTCCCTCCTCCCTCCCCATACCATCCCTCTGGGTCGTCCTAGTGCACCAGCCCCAAGCATCCAGTATCGTGCATCGAACCTGGACTGGTGACTCGTTTCATATATGATATTATGCATATTTCAATGCCATTCTCCCAAATCATCCCACCCTCTCTCTCTCCCACAGAGTCCAAAAGACTGTTCTATACATCAGTGTCTCTTTGCTGTCTCATATACAGGGTTATTGTTACCATCTTTCTAAATTCCATATATATGCATTAGCATACTATATTGGTGTTTTTCTTTCTGGCTTACTTCACTCTGTATAATAGGCTCCAGTTCCATCCACCTCATTAGAACTAATTCAAATGTATTCTTTTTAATGGCTGAGTAATACTCCATTGTGTATATGTACCACTGCTTTCTTATCCATTCATCTGCTGATGGACATCTAGGTTGCTTCCAAGTCCTGGCTATTATAAACAGTGCTGCGATGAACATTGGGGTACACGTGTCTCTTTCAATTCTGGTTTCCTCAGTGTGTATGCCCAGCAGTGGGATTGCTGGGTCATAAGGCAATTCTATTTCCAGTTTTTTAAGGAATCTCCACACTGTTCTCCATAGTGGCTGTACTAGTTTGCATTCCCACCAACAGTGTAAGAGTGTTCCCTTTTCTCCACACCCTCTCCAGCATTTATTGCTTGTAGACTTTTGGATTGCAGCCATTCTGACTGGTGTGAAATGGTACCTCATAGTGGTTTTGATTTGCATTTCTCTGATAATGAGTGATGTTGAGCATCTTTTCATGTGTTTGTTAGCCATCTGTATGTCTTCTTTGGTGAAATGTCTGTTTAGTTCTTTGGCCCATTTTTTGATTGGGTCATTTATTTTTCTGGAATTGAGCTGTAGGAGTTGCTTGTATATTTTTGAGATTAGTTGTTTGTCAGTTGCTTCATTTGCTATTATTTTCTCCCATTCGGAAGGCTGTTTTTTCACCTTGCTTATAGTTTCCTTTGTTGTGCAGAAGCTTTTAAGTTTAATTAGGTCCCATTTGTTTATTTTTGCTTGTATTTCCAGTATTCTGGGAGGTGGGTCATAGAGGATCCTGCTGTGATGTATGTCAGAGAGTGTTTTGCCTATGTTCTCCTCTAGGAATTTTATAGTTTATGGTCTTACCTTTAGATCTTGAATCCATTTTAAGTTTATTTTTGTGTATGGTGTTAGAAAGTGTTCTAGTTTCATTCTTTTGCAAGTGGTTGACCAGTTTTCCCAGCACCACTTGTTAAAGAGATTGTCTTTTCTCCATTGTATATTCTTGCCTCCTTTGTCAAAGATAAAGTGTCCATAGGTGCATGGATTTATCTCTGGGCTTTCTATTTTGTTCCACTGATCTATATTTCTGTCTTTGTGCCAGTACCATACTATCTTGATGACTGTGGCTTTGTAGTAGAGCCTGAAGTCAGACAGGTTGATTCCTCCAGTTCCATTCTTCTTTCTCAAGATTGCTTTGGCTATTCGAGGTTTTTTGTATTTCCATACAAATAGTGAAATTATTTGTTCTAGCTCTGTGAAGAATACCGTTGGTAGTTTGATAGAGATTGCATTGAATCTACAGATTGCTTTGGGTCAGATCAGATCAGATCAGTCGCTCAGTCGTGTCCGACTCTTTGCGACCCCATGAAGCACAGCATGCCAGGCCTCCCTGTCCATCACCAACTCCCGGAGGTCACTCAGACTCACACCCATCAAGTCAGTGATGCCATCCAGCCATCTCATCCTGTCGTCCCCTTCTCCTCCTGCCCTCAATCCCTCCCAGCATCAGAGTCTTCTCCAATGAGTCAACTCTTCCCATGAGGTGGCCAAAATACTGGAGTTTCAGCTTTAGCATCATTCCTTCCAAAGAAATCCCAGGGCTGATCTCCTTCAGAATGGACTGGTTGGATCTCCTTGCAGTCCAAGGGACTCTCAAGAGTCTTCTCCAACACCACAGTTCAAAAGCATCAATTCTTCGGCACTCAGCCTTCTTCACAGTCCAGCTCTCACATCCATACATGACCACAGGAAAGACCATAGCCTTGACTAGGCGAACCTTTGTTGGCAAAATGATGTCTCTGCTTTTGAATATGCTATCTAGGTTGGTCATAACTTTCCTTCCAAGGAGTAAGCGTCTTTTAATTTCATGGCTGCAGTCACCATCTGCAGTGATTTTGGAGCCCAGAAAAATAAAGTCTGACACTGTTTCCACTGTTTCCCCATCTATTTCCCATGTAGTGATGGGACCAGATGCCATGATCTTCGTTTTCTGAATGTTGAGCTTTAAGCCAACCTTTTCACTCTCCACTTTCACTTTCATCAAGAGGCTTTTTAGCCCCTCTTCACTTTCTGCCATAAGGGTGGTGTCATCTGCATATCTGAGGTTATTGATATTTCTCCCAGCAATCTTGATTCCAACTTGTGTTTCTTCCAGTCCAGCATTTCTCATGATGTACTCTGCATATAAGTTAAATAAACATGGTGACAATATGCAGCCTTGACGTACTCCTTTTCCTATTTGGAACCAGTCTGTTGTTCCATGTCCAGTTCTAACTGTTGCTTCCTGACCTGCATACAGATTTCTCAAGAGGCAGATCAGGTGGTCTGGTATTCCCATCTCTTTCAGAATTTTCCATAGTTTATTGTGATCTACACAGTCCAAGGCTTTGGCATAGTCAATAAAGCAGAAATAGATGTTTTTCTGGAACTCTCTTGCTTTTTCCATAATCCAGCGGATGTTGGCAATTTGATCTCTGGTTCCTCTGCCTTTTCTAAAACCAGCTTGAACATCAGGAAGTTCACGGTTCACATATTGCTGAAGCCTGGCTTGGAGAATTTTGAGCATTACTTTACTAGCGTGTGAGATGAGTGCAGTTGTGCGGTAGTTTGAGCATTCTTTGGCATTGCCTTTCTTTGGGATTGGGATGAAAACTGACCTTTCCAATCTTGTGGCCACTGCCGAGTTTTCCAAATGTGCTGGCATATTGAGTGCAGCACTTTCACAGCATCATCTTTCAGGATTTGGAATAGCTCCACTGGAATTCCATCACCTCCACTAGCTTTGTTCGTAGTGATGCTTTCTAAGGCCCACATGACTTCACATTCCAAGATGTCTGGCTCTAGGTCAGTGATCACACCATCATGATTATCTGGGTCGTGAAGCTCTTTTTTGTACAGTTCTTATGTGTATTCTTGCCACCTCTTCTTAATATCTTCTGCTTCTGTTAGGTCCATACCATTTCTGTCCTTTATCGTGCCCATCTTTGCATGAAATGTTCCTTTGGTATCTCTGATTTTCTTGAAGAGATCCCTAGTCTTTCCCATTCTGTTGTTTTCCTCTATTTCTTTGCATTGATCACTGAAGAAGGCTTTCTTATAGTGAAATTATTTGTTCTAGCTCTGTGAAGAATACCGTTGGTAGTTTGATAGAGATTTCATTGAATCTATAGATTGCTTTGGGTAGTATACTCATTTTCACTATATTGATTCTTTCAATCCACGAACATGGTATGTTTCTCCATCTATTAGTGTCCTCTTTGATTTCTTTCACCAGTATTTTATAGTTTTCTATATAGAGATCTTTAGTTTCTTTAGGTAGCTATATTCCTAAGTATTTTATTCTTTTCATTGCAATGGTGAATGGAATTGTTTCCTTAATTTCTCTTTCTATTTTCTCATTATTAGTGTACAGGAATGCAAGGGATTTCTGTGTGTTGATTTTATATCCTGCAACTTTATTATATTTATTCATTAGTTCTAGTAATTTTCTGGTGGAGTCTTTAGGGTTTTCTATGTAGAGGATCATGTCATCTGCAAACAGTGAGAGTTTTACTTCTTCTTTTCCAATTTGGATTCCTTTTATTTCTTTTTCTGCTCTGATTGCTGCGGCCAAAACTTCCAAAACTATGTTGAATAGTAATGGTGAAAGTGGGCATCCTTGTCTTGTTCCTGACTTTAGAGGAAATGCTTTCAATTTTTCACCATTGAGGATAATGTTTGCTGTGGGTTTGTCATATATAGCTTTTATTATGTTGAGATATGTTCCTTCTATTCCTGCTTTCTGGAGAGTTTTTATCATAAATGGATGTTGAATTTTGTCAAAGGCTTTCTCTGCATCTATTGAGATAATCATATGGTTTTTATTTTTCAATTGTTAATGTGGTGTATTATGTTGATTGATTTGCGGATATTGAAGAATCCTTGCATTCCTGGGATAAAGCCCACTTGGTCATGGTGTATGATCTTTTTAATGTGTTGTTGGATTCTGATTGCTAGAATTTTGTTAAGGATTTTTGCATCTATGTTCATCAGTGATATTGGCCTGTAGTTTTCTTTATTTGTGGCATCTTTATCAGGTTTTGGTATTAGGGTGATGGTGGCCTCATAGAATGAGTTTGAAAGTTTTCTGGAAGAGTTTGAGTAGGATAGGTGTTAGCTCTTCTCTAAATTTTTGTTAGAATTCAGCTGTGAAGCCGTCTGGACCTGGGCTTTTATTTGCTGGAAGATTTCTGATTACAGTTTCAATTTCCGTGCTTGTGATGGGTCTGTTAAGATTTTCTATTTCTTCCTGGTCCAGTGTTGGAAAGTTGTACTTTTCTAAGAATTTGTCCATTTCTTCCACATTGTCCATTTTATTGGCATATAATTGCTAATAGTAGTCTCTTATGATCCTTTGTATTTCTGTGTTGTCTATTGTGATCTCTTCATTTTCATTTCTAATTTTATTGATTTGATTTTTCTTCCTTTGTTTCTTGATGAGTCTAGCTAATGGTTTGTCAATTTTATTTATCCTTTCAAAGAACCAGCTTTTGGCTTTGTTGATTTTTGCTATGGTCTCTTTTGTTTCTTTTGCATTTATTTCTGCCCCAATTTTTAAGATTTCTTTCCTTCTACTCACCCTGGGGTTCTTCATTTCTTCCTTTTCTAGTTGCTTTAGGTGTAGAGTTAGGTTATTTATTTGACTTTTTTCTTGTTTCTTGAAGTATGCCTATATTGCTATGAACTTTCCCCTTAGGACTGCTTTTACAGTGTCCCACAGGTTTTGGGTTGTTTTGTTTTCATTTTCATTCATTTCTATGCAAATTTTGATTTCTTTTTTGATTTCTTCTGTGATTTGTTGGTTATTCAGCAGCATGTTGTTCAGCCTCCATATGTTGGAATTTTTAATAGTTTTTCTCCTGTAATTCAGATTTAATCTTACTGCATTGTGGTCAGAAAAGATGCTTGGAATGATTTCAATTTAAAGTTTGTGTTTCCTTGTTAATTTTCTGTTTAGTTGATCTATCCATAAGTGTGAGTGGGGTATTAAAGTCTCCCACTATTATTGTGTTATTTTTTTTATTCCCCAAATCATAATTTATTCTGTATTTTTCCATAACACTTTACTTATATGTTTTTTTAAAATTTTATTTTGCTTAACTTTACAATATTGTATTGCTTTTGCCATTCATCAAAATGAATCCGCCAAAAGTATACATGTGTTCCCCATCCTGAATCCTCCTCCCTCCTCCCTCCCCGTATCATCCCTCTGGGTCGTCCCAGTGGGCCAGCCCCAGGCATCCGTTATCAGGCATCGTACCTGGTCTGGCGACTCGTTTCAGAAATGATATTATACATATTTCAATGCTATTCTCCCAAATCATCCCTATATTTAATTTCCCCTTTCATACTTGTTAGCATTTGTCTTACACATTGCAGTGCTCCTATATTGGGTGCATATATATTTATAATTGTTATATCTTCTTCTTGGATTGATCCTTTGATCATTATGTAGTGACCTTCTTTGTCTCTTTTCACAGCCTTTGTTTTAAAGTCTATTTTATCTGATATGAGTATTGCTATTCCTGCTTTCTTTTGGTCTCTATTTGCATGGAAAGTCTTTTTCCAGCCCTTCACTTTCAGTCTGTATATGTCCCCTGTTTTGAGGTGGGTCTCTTGTAGACAACACATAAAGGGGTCTTGTTTTTGTATCCATTCAGCCAGTCTTTGTCTTTTGGTTGGGCATTCAACCCATTTACATTTAAGGTAATTATTGATAAGTATGATCCCATTGACATTTACTTTATTGTTTTGGGTTTGAGTTTATACACTCTTTTTGTGTTTCCTGTCTAGAGAATATCCTTTAGTATTTGTTGGAGAGCTGGTTTGGTGGTGCTGAATTCTCTCAGCTTTTGCTTGTCTGTAAAGCTTTTGGTTTCTCCTTCATATTTGAATGAGATCCTTGCTGGGTACAGTAATCTGGCCTGTAGCTTATTTTCTTTCATCACTTTAAGTATGCCTTGCCATTCCCTCCTGGCCTGAAGAGTTTCTATTGAAAGATCAGCTGTTATCCTTATGGGAATTCCCTTGTGTGATATCTGTTGTTTTTTCCTTGCTGCTTTTAATATTTGTTCTTTGTGTTTGATCTTTGTTAATTTGATTAATATGTGTCTTGGGGTGTTTTGTCTTGGGTTTATCCTGTTTGGGACTCTGGGTTTCTTGGACTTGGGTGATTATTTCCTTCCCCATTTTAGGGAAGTTTTCAACTATTATGTCCTCAAGTATTTTCTCATGGTCTTTCTTTTTGTCTTCTTCTGGGACTTCTATGATTCGAATGTTGCAGCGTTTAATATTGTCCTGGAGGTCTCTGAGATTGTCCTCATTTCTTTTAATTCGTTTTTCTTTTTTCCTTTCTGATTCATTTATTTCTGCCATTCTATCTTCTAATTCACTAATCCTATCTTCTGCCTCTGTTATTCTACTATTTGTTGCCTCCAGAGTGTTTTTTATCACATTTATTGCATTATTCATTATATATTGACTCTTTTTTATTTCTTCTAGGTCCTTGTTAAACCTTTTTTGCATCTTCTCAATCCTTGTCTCCAGGCTATTTATCTGTGATTCCATTTTGATTTCAAGATTTTGGATCATTTTCACTATCATTATTCGGAATTCTTTATCAGGTAGATTCCCTATCTCTTCCTCTTTGGTTTGGTTTGGTGGGCATTTATCCTGCTCCTTTACCTGCTGGGTATTCTTCTGTCTTTTTATCTTGTTTATATTGCTGAGTTTGGGGTGTCCCTTCTGTATTCTGGCAGTTTGTGGGGTTCTCTTTATTGTGGAGTTTCCTCATGTGTGTGGGTTTGTACAGGTGGCTTGTCAAGGTTTCTTGGTTAGGGAAGCTTGTGTCGGTGTTCTGGTGGGTGGAGCTGGATTTCTTCTCTCTCCTTTTGAAGACAATGGGCTGCTTTTCTGGGTGCCTGTTGTCCTCTGCCCGCATTCAGAAGTTGTTTTGTGGAATTTACTCGGCGTTTAAATGTTCTTTTGATGAATTTGTGAGAGAGAAAGTGATCTCCCCGTCCTATTCCTCCGCCATCTTAGCTCCTCCCGCCACACTCAGCTTTCTTTATAGGCCAATTCTCTTATCCATACATGAGTACTGGAAAAACCACAGTTTTGACTAAACGGACCTTTGTTGGCAAAGTAATGTCTCTGCTTTTTAATATGCTGTCTAGGTTGGTCATAGCTTTTCTTCCACGGAGCAAGCGTCTTTTAATTTCATGGCTGCAGTCACCATTTGCAGTGATCTTGGAGCCCAAAAAAGTAAAGTCTGTCACTATTTCCATTGTTTCCCCATCTATTTGCCATGAAGTGATGGGACCAGATGCCATGATTTTAGTTTTCTGAGTGTTGAGTTTTAAGCCAACTTTTGCCCTCTCCTCTTTCACTTTTGAACTGTGGTGTTGGAGAAGACTCTTGAGAGTCCCTTGGACTGCAAGAAGATCCAACCAGTCCATTCTGAAGGAGATCAGCCCTGGGATTTCTTTAGAAGGAATGATGCTAAAGCTGAAACTCCAGTACTTTGGCCACCTCATGTGAAGAGTTGACTCATTGGAGAAGACTCTGATGCTGGGAGGGATTGAGGGCAGGAGGAGAAGGGGACGACAGAGGATGAGATGGCTGGATGGCATCACTGACTCGATGGATGCGAGTCTGAGTGACCTCCGGGAGCTGGTGATGGACAGGGAGGCCTGGCGTGCTGCGGTTCATGGGGTCGCAAAGAGTCGGACACGACTGAGCGACTGATCTGATCTGATCTAATCTTTCACTTTGATCACTTGTTTCCTTACCTATGACACAATCAGCTGTGCTCTTCTTTCCCATGGAGTCCAGACTCAGTACTTCCAGGTGTTACCAATTGATCTGAATTGGTCTGTTGTGGTGAGACTTAATGGCCTTCCCTACTACATGCCAGGTCATGTGTGAAGCCCTTGTGTTAGTTTCATGTGGCTGCTATAACAAATCGCAAGGTTGGGTGACCTGAAACAATGGAAAGGTATTCTCTCGTTGGATCTTCTACCTTCTGTGCCTCAGCATCCTCATTTGTAAAGTGGAGATTATAGTCCTTCCTCACAGGGTTATTATGGTATTAAATGGTAAGTGCTCAATAAATCTATGCTATTACTATTTGGTGGTACTGCCCTCCTGGAGGTGTCCCTGGGAAGTTGTTCAGGGCAGTCAGTCTTTAATAGCACGGTCTGATTTTCTCTCACCTTGACAGTTCCAGAGAGGGGTGGGAGATGGACACTGCAGGTGGATTAGAGTCTTTTTCTCACATGCAGAACTTCCATTATTAAAACACTCTGTAGAAGCAATTTGCTCTGGGAGCCTGAGAACTCTATCTCCAGGTTCTAAAAGGCTCTTTGTTGAACTTGGAGGTGGGGCCACTCAGACAGTGAGGAAGCCAGAGGGGGTGATTGTTGTTGTTCATTCACAAAGTCGCATCCAGCTCTGCAACCCCAGGGATTGCAGTGCTCCAGGCTTTCCTGTCCTTCACTATCTCCCAAAGTCTGCTCAGATTCATGTCCATTGACTCTGTGATGCCATCCACACATCTCATCCTCTGTCGTCCCCTTCTCTTTTTGTCTTCAATCTTTACCAGAATCAGGGTCTTTTCCAGTGTGTCAGCTCTTAACATCAGGTGGCCAAAGAATTGGAGCTTCGGGTTTCAGCAACAGTCTTTCCAATGAATATTCAGGATTGATTTCCTTTAGGGTTGACTAGTTTGATCTCCTTGTGTCCAAGGGACTCTCAAGAGTCTTTTCCAGCACCACAATTCAAAATCATTAATTCCTCGACCTTCCTTATGGTCCAATTCTCATATCCATACATGACTCCTGGAAAAGCTGTGACTTTGACTATATGGACCTTTGTTGGAAAATGATGACTCTGCTTTTTAATATGCTGTCTAGGTTTGTCAGGGCTTCCCCAGTGTCTCAGCGTTAAAGAATCTACCTGCAGTGTAAGAGACCTGAATTTGATCTCTGGATGGAGAAGATCCCCTGGAAGAGAATGCGGCAACCAACTCCTGTATTCTTGCCTGGAGAATCTCATGAACAGAGGAGGCTGGTAGGCTGTAGTCCATAGGGTCTCAAAGAGTCAGACACAACTGAAGTAACTGCGCACACACACTAGGTCTGTCATGGGCCTCCCTAGTGGCTCAGATGGTAAAGAAGCTGCCTGCAATGCAGGAGACCCAGGTTTGATCCCTGGGTTGATAAGATCCCCTGGAGAAGAGAATAGCTACCCATTCCAGCATTCTTGCCTGCAGAATTCCATGGACAGAGGATCCTGGAGGGCTACAGTCCATGGTGTTGCAAAGACTTCCAAGGAGAAGTGACTTTTAATTTCATGGATGCAGTCACTGTCCACAATGATTTTGGAGCCCTCCAAAATAAATTCTGTCACTACTTCGACTTTTTCCCCTTCTATTTGCCATAAAGTGATGGGACTGGATGCCATGATCTCAGTTTTTTTTACTGTTGAGTTTTAAGCCAGCTTTTTAATTTTCCTCTTTCACCCTCATCAAGAGGCTTTTTAGTTCCTTTTAATTTTCTGTCATTAGAGTGGTATCACTGCATATGAGGTTGTTGATATTTATCCCTTCAGTTGTGATTCTAGCTTGTGATTCATCCAGCTTGGTATTTCCCATGATGTACTCTGCACGTAATAAGCAGGGTGACAATATACGGCCTTATCATACTCCTTTTCCAATTTGGAACCAGTTCATTGTTCCATGTCCAGTTCTAACTGTTGCTTTTTGAACTGCATACAAATTTCTCAGGAGACAGGTAAGGTAGTCTGGTACTCTCATCTCTTTAAGAATTTTCCACAGTTTGTTGTGATCCACACAGTCAATGGCTTTAGCATAGTCAATGAAGCAGAAATACATGTTTTCTTGGAATTTCCTTGCTTTTTCCATGATCCAATGAATGTTGGCAGTTTGATCTGTGATTCTTCTGCCTTTTTCAACCCAACTTGTACATCTGCAATTTCTCAGCTCATGTATTGATGAAGTCTAGCTTGAAGGATTTTGAGCATAAACTTACTAGCATGTGAAATGAGTGCAATTGTATGGTAGTTTGAACATTCTTTAAGATCAATCCCATGGATGGAGGAGCCTGGTAGGCTGCAGTCCATGGGGTCGCTAAGAGTCAGACATGACTGAGCGACTTCACTTTCACTTTTCACTTTCATGCACTGGAGAAGGAAATGGCAACCCACTCCAGTGTTCTTGCCTGGAGAATCCCAGGGACGGGGGAGCCTGGTGGGCTGCCGTCTATGGGGTCGCACAGAGTCGGACACGACTGAAGCGACTTAGCAGCAGCTGCAGCAGCAAGATCACCTTCTTTGAGATTGGAGTGAAAACTGACATTTTCCAATCCTGTGGCCATTCTGAGTTTTCCAAATTTTCTGGCATATTGAGTTCAGCACTTTAGGATTTGAATGGCATCATCCTTTAGGACTTGAAATAAGTCAGCTGGAATTCCATCACTTCCACTAGCTTTGTTCAAGGTAATGCTTCCTAAGGCCCCCTTGACTTCACACTCCAGGATGTCTGGCTCTAGGTGAGTGATCACATCGTCAAGGTTATCTGGGTCATTAAGATCTTTTTTGTATAGTTCTTCTGTGTATTCTTGCCCCCTCTTCTTAATTTCTTCTGCTTCTGTTAGGTCCTTACTGTTTCTGTCTTTTATCATGGCCATCCTTGCATGAAATGTTTTCTTGATATCTCCAATTTTCTTGAAGACATCTCTAGTCTTTCCCATTCTACTGTTTTCCTCTATTTGTTTGCATTGTTCACTTAAGAATGTCTTCTTGTCTCTTTTGTTATTCTCTGGAACTCTGCATTTCAGTTGGGTATATCTTTCCCTTTCCCCCTTGCCTTTTGATTCTCTTCTTTCCTTAGCTATTTGTAAAGCCTCCTTAAACAACCATTTTGTCTTCTTACATTTCTTTTTCTTTGAGATGCTTTTGGTCACTGCTTCCTGTACAATATTATGAACTTCCATCTATATTTCTTCAGGCACTCTGTCCGCCAGATCTAATCCCTTGAATCTATTTGTCACTTCCAATGTATAATAATAAGGGATTTGATAGTGATAGAGGCCTCCTCTTTGGAAGGGAAAGCTATGACAAACCTAGACAGTGTTTTAAAAAGCAGAGACATGACTTTGACTTTGCCAACAAAGGTCCATATAGTAAAATTATGGTTTTTCTAGTAGTTATGTACTGAATGTGAGCATTTGACCATAAAAAAGTTTGAAGAATTTATTTCAAATTGTGGTGCTAGAGAAGACTCTTGAGAGTTCCTTGGACTGAAAAGAGATCAAACCAGTCAATCCTAAAGGAAGTAAACCCCTGAATATTCATTAGAAGGACTGATGCTGAAGCTGAAGCTCCAATACTTTGGCCATCTGATGTAAAGAGTTGACTCATTCAAAAAACCCTGATGCTGGGAATGGTTGAAGGCAAAAGAAGAAGGGGGCAGCAGAGGATGAGATGGTTGGATGGCATAATCAACTCAATGGGTTTGATTTTGAACAAACTTTGGGAGATAACGAAGGACAGGAAAGTCTCACACACTGTAGTCCATGGAGTTGCAAAGAGTTGGACATAACTTTGTGACTGAAAAACAACAAAGAGGCCCCCAGCTTTCAGAAGAGGGATTGAGTCTTAGTTCCATTTCATTCCCTCACTCTTCATCCTCTTCCTCCCCCTCTTCCCTCACCTTGACCCCCACTCTCTTGCCCCCTTCTCCCTCTCCTCCTTGCCCACCAGGGAGGCGGCTGGCTATGCTGGAGATCCAAGCATTCTCTCTGTATTGATGATCACCTGCAAATGTGAAATAGATGGGAAATGTTTTGCACTTCGGTGGCATAACAGGTGTTATTTCTCCATGGATGATGGAGGATGGAGCTGACACTTCTTTGAGGATGGAGGAGAGATGATGGAGTCTCCCACTTCACCTGAGACAGAGATGAGTTCTGAGCATTTGTTGTATACTACTGTTCTGTGGTATTTTGTATAATGGCCTTCATACACAGCAACCCCCACCTCTACCCCAGGAAATAGTCATCCTTAAGTTTATAAATCAACTCAAGGTGCTGTGAGACAATGTATCAGCTAGGGGATTTCAGTGCAGATGTAATTGATGCTGAGGCCTGAGGGTTTGCCTCCATCCACCTGGGTTTTGGAAAAACATGCTGCGGTGGCATTCAGCTTTCTTAGAGAATGCCACAAGCCTCCTTTTTCCAGTGTTAGACCAGGGGTCAGCAAACTTTCTATAAGGGCCAGATGGTAAGTACTTAGGTTTTGCAGGCCAATTCAACTACTCAACTCTGCTGTTATAACAGAAAAGTAGCCATAGACAGTAAGAAAACAAATGGGCATGGCTGTGTTCCAGTCAACTTTATTTACACAAACAGGCAGTCAGCCAGTGTGCAATGATTAGTCAATCCCAGATGTCAATCACCTGAGTATGACTCATTCCTTTTCCAGTTATCAGTGTATGACCTTATTTAACCCACCTGGGCCTCGGTTTCCTCATCAGTAAATTGGGACTAGCAATACCTCATAGTAATCATCATAATTGTAATATCCAATGAGGTAGTTGTGAGGATTAAATGAGTTCAAGTAGGAAGAACTTTTACAACAGTGTCTGCTGTAGAGTCAGAGGTCAGTGTCAAGTGGCTTTGTTATTAGCATCATCATCCTCATCTTCAGCATCGTTGAAAGGACTTGGAGCTAGAAAACAGAGATAATACTTCCTTCACAGATTTTCTATGAGGATGAAGTGAGACAATGTGTGCAAAATGCCATAAGCTGCTCAGTGACCCCGCAGGTGAATCTGCAAACTCTCATCAGCTCTTCTCCAGCTAGTTCTATCAGTCTCTTCTGGTATTAAAAAAAAAAAAAAAAAAGTGAAAAACCAAGCCATACACTCTTAAGCTGCTCTAGTCTTGGCTGGGAAAGACAAAAGTGTGAGAAAGATTAAAAGAAGCTTCAGTCACTAGGTAGAAATACTTCAGGGCTGCAGAAAAGAGAAACCTCAAGCCTCAAGTCTGGGGTGGGGGTCTCCTGCTGGGCTGGGGGCTCCCCACTGGAGTTGGGCTTATGAAGGTTGGGAAAGGAGTGCAGTGAGTGACCTTCTTCTATGAAGATGACCACCACAAACTGCCTCTCTGATGAAGCACAGAGAAAGCCCTGCCCAGCCCCATGAGGACCCATCATCGCTGGTTCCTGCAAAGCCTTTCGTGGTTCTGCAAATTTCAAGGACTTAGTGTCAACACAAGTTAGAAATACTCTGTGCACACCCAGCCTTATGACTCCCATTTAGCTGGTCTACACTCAACTTGAGGGAAGAAGGCTGATTTGAGAATGAATTTAGTGTTCCTCTGCAATTCTGAGCTGCTGGTTGTTTGCACAGGAGCCAGTGCTATAATGGAGGAGGAAGGAGCCTGCCAGAGGTTGAGCTGGGGCTCTAGAGTCAAGTGTTTGGAGTTTTCTGAATAACTTTGGGCAGCTTGTGTTGATAGCACATCAGTGTCCCCATCTGTGAAACAGGGATCCTAAGAGGACTCAGAAAGTATAAGTGGAGACCCTGGCAAGGTGCCTGCCATATTCTAAGCTGTTCTCATGATGAGGAAGATTGCTGTACTGAAAGAGAGATGGAAAGATGAACCTGGATTTGAATTCCATTCAGTCTTGGGCATGCCATTTAACTCATCAGAACCTCAAGTTACTTATCTGTAAAATGGGTACAGCGATTAAGGATTAGGTGTATTAAAAGGTCTAAAGTACTTAGTTCAAAGTCTGGCACACTTTAAGTAAAAATAAAAGTTTTTATTATTGTTATGGGCCTGGCTATTATTGTTATTATGACTGCAGTTATTATTGTTATGGGCCTGGCTAGGACAGGCCTCAGACATGACTAGAGCAGATGGTAGGATGTGGTTGAGCTCAGAGGAAGGAAAGGTCCCTGCTTTTGACCCGGCTCCCATGGAAGGAACGACAGTCAGGAGCAGGAGGTTGGAGCTCTGCTTGGTGCCTGACTCCTTGCCTGGTTTTGAGTATGACTGTGTAATTTTATTCTGATCTTTGACTCTTGGAACCTCCTCAAGCTCCTGCTGGAGTTTAGGGTTCTGAGACTTAAACTCATATTCAGACTTTTGTATTGCACAGGCCTCCCTGAGACTTGGTTTCTTCCCCATTTAAAAATAATAGTGTTGATACTTACCTGGTAAAGGCTGTTATAGCACTTTAATGTGTCAGGTACTGTTACAAATTCTGTAGACATGCTGAATCATTTAATTCTTACAATAGCCCTTAGGGGTAGCAAATATAATCCCCATGTATTAGTTTCCTGAGGCTGCTTTAAGAAATCACCGATGCTTGGTGGCTTAAAACAACAGAAATTTATTCTCTCTCAGTTCTGGAAGCCAGAGTCTGAAATCAAGGTTTTGAAGGGCTGTGTTCCCACTAAGGCTCCAGATGAGGATATTTTCCTTTTCTGTTCCAGCCTTGGAGGCTTCCAGCTGCCAGCATCCCTTAGCTTATTGCCACACATTCTAGCCTCTGCTTCTGTGGTCACATCACCTTCTCCTCTTCTGTTTGTGTCTGAGTCAAATAAGAGCTCCCTTATGAGTACACTTATGATGGCCCTTAGGGCCCACCAGGACAATCCAGGGTAAGCTCCTCATCTCAAAGTCCTTAATTTAATCATATCTGTGAAAGCTTCACCAGATGAGGCAACAGTCAGAGGTTCCAGGGATGAGGACCTGACATCGTTGGGAGCTAACATTCAACTCACTGCATCCCACTTTACTGGATTAGGCAATGGCACCCCACTCCAGTACTCTTGCCTGGAAAATCCCATGGATGGAGGAGCCTGGTGTGCTGCAGTCCACAGGGTCGCTGAGAGTCGGACACGACTGAGAGGCTTCACTTTCACTTTTCACTTTCATGCATTGGAGAAGGAAATGGCAACCCACTCCAGTATTCTTGCCTGGAGAGTCCCAGGGATGGGGGAGCCTGGTGGGCTGCCGTCTATGGGGTCGCACAGAGTCAGACACGAACTGAAGCGATTTAGCAGCAGCAGCAGCAGCAACCCCACTTTACAGATGAAATGGGAAGTAGGTGGTACCCTGTTGCTGAGCCCTGCAGACATCCCCAAACATCCCTTTCTTTGGGGCACTGTCAGAACACATGGATTTTTGCTCATCAGTAAGCAACCAGAGAAAGTCACGAGATGTAATTTGCCTCTTCTCCCAATGTCTTGCCCTGGTCCCGGCTCTGGTCTTCAAGTTCCTCAGCCAAAATAGAGGAAATGACTTCAGTCATGGGTACTAATCCATGTAAAATGAGGCCAATGTCTTCACACAGGAAATATTTCTTGCCCTCTTAATCTGTTTTACCATACGCTCTGCAGGCTCTGTGACCTGGTGTTCTTAGAAGAGAACAGTGTCCTTTTGGATGTGATTTTGGTGACAACGTCTATGATGAGTAAGCCTCACCCAGCCCAGGCAGCCCTGGGTTCCTGAGGTCACACACCAATAAAAGGCTTTGAGTCCCTGGCTTCCAGGCTAGATGTTGCTCTCAACATTAATGCATAACATTTCAGAAGAGAAATTTTTTGTTCGTGCTCACTCTCAAGTACCACTTCTGCTGACTCCCATGGAGGACCATGTACTGTAGACATGTAGAAGCAGCCAATTCAGGCCTGGTAAGTGACACTCTGTGGGGCTGGCATTTGGAAATATATGGACTCTGATAGCTCTTCTGACCTCAGCACCTCCCACTGACAGTGGTTATGAGTGGTAGCACTGAGCTGGCTGCTGAGAGTTGCTCCTCTAGTGAAAGGCCCCAGGAGAAGACTAGTGAGCTCCCTAAATACCAAAGAGGAACACTCAGTTTTAGACTGTTTGCCAACATGTTTCTGCACAATTATGTCTTTCCCTTGTTGGCCAATATCAAATGTGCATCCTATCTCATCCTATGTTATAGGGATTATGCGGGTGTGGGAACATTTCATCTACAGAACCCACTGGACATTATTAGATGTCTCCTTAAAGCAACGTCAGCTCTTATGTATTGGGGTAGCATTACTCTGAGGTCAAGACATGGTTTACACACCCAGGGCATCATGGAACATGCCATGAGACCTCAGCAACCCGTGCTGACAAGCAGGAGAGCAACCGACAGTAACAGTTAAAATATAAAACACGTTGCAACATAAAGTCTAAAACTACTGATCATACCACCTGCATTGTTATGAATGTTCACTAGTGACTCATTATTGGATCAATAAGATCAACAAATAGCCAATTAGGACATATTAATGCCAGAATATGAAAGGGGACAGAGACCATCAGAAGAAAGACAGTAGAGCAAAGTGCTTTAAAAGCCAGGCAAGCTTAGATTCTAATCCTGTCTCTGCCACTTCTGAGACATATGACCTGAGTTAGACTCTATTCTCTGAATCCCAGCTTCCTAGTGTGTAAAATGGAGATGACGACTGTTTCTTTCTCACAGGACTGCTGTGGGGTTTATGTGAATTTGTGATTATGAATTCTTTACCATTGTCTCAATGGAAAGTATGCTCTAAATTAAGTAGTAAATGCATGTAAAGAAGCAGAACCTTTAGTGTACATTTCACAAGAGCTGAGGTGAGGCTGTGAGTCCTTGGAGTGGCTCCTTTATCAGAGGGCCATTTTAATCCAAGCTACCTCTCCTACCGTTGCCTTCCTCCTTATTCAAGTTGCTGCTGGTGTGTCTCATGATTCATTGGGCATATACAGCATGTCTTGACCTCAGAGTAGCTTCATTCAATCAAGAAAACTCCAGAATGCTCTATTAATGAAAATGGTAGGCTTTAGTTAGTAGAAAGAGGCCTCTGTCTTTTCTCCATTTATTCTGTATCTTTAGACTCTAGTCTTAGACTTGGATGATGGTGTCAAGGACTCAGAATTGTGGCTAGACCCTGAAAGACCCTTACACAACACAGCAAGAAGGAATACAATGTAATTAAGTGGCAGGAATATGGGTCTGGGTTCCAACTCATATGGGTTTGAATCCCAGTTCAGCCACCAACTGCCTGGGTGAACTTCAGTGAATCATTCCATTTTCAAATGACTCCTTATAAAGAGAATTTGAGTACTGGAGGAGTGAGTTATTTGTCTAAGGTCACCCTGCTAGCAAGCCAGGGAGTTTATTTCAGCCCTAGGACTGTGTGACTCTAAAACCTAGCATTTTGCTCTGGTATCAGACTTCCTGATATTCTATTGTTTTAAAATGTAATTTTTTTCTTATTATTCAAGTCTGGTGATGCCAATAGATCAGGAGACTGAAATATGTTGAACAGACCAAAAAAATAGTTTGTTACTTACAGTTCCCAAGAGCAAGGGGTCTGCCACTCCATGCAGGTCCACCCCTGGTCAAGAACTATGGTTGGTCAAGAGACAGAGGAGCAGGAGGAATTCATGACCTGAATTGTCTAATACCTGGCTGTAGGCTGATTAGAACAGGAGAATATGGGCAAGAGTCTAAGAGCTCAGTAAAGGAGGTGCTTGGAGGGTGGGTGGTTTGCATATGAGAAACATGCTTGTAAGAGAGTAGTTTGCTGTCTCTAGGAATTAACTAGCTCTTGGAGGGACAGTCTTTTCCAAGTCAACAAGTCCTCAAAATATCATAGTATAATAATAACACAGAAAATGAAAAAAAAATGTGATTAATACATCTATTCTTGGTGGGCTTTCTAAACCAGGCAACTGTTATTCCATCAGTGGGATTTCCAGATGAATGTGCATGATTTATGTCTACTTGTTATATAATTGCAATTATGAAGTACCATGAGGTGGCTTTTGTTGTTGTTCAGTCACTCAGTCATGTCCGACTTTTTGCGACCCCATGGACTGCAGCATGCCAGGCCTTGCTGTCTTTCATCATTTCTCAGAGCTTGCTAAAACTCATGTCCATTTGATTGGTGATGCCATCCAACCATCTCACCCTCTGTTGTCCCCTTTTCCTCCTGCCTTCAATCTTTCCCAGCACTAGGGTCTTTTCTAATGAGTTGGCTCTTCACATCAGGTGGCCAAAGTATTGGAGTTTCAGCTTCAGCATCAGTCCTTTCAATGAATATTCAGGGTTGATTTCCTTTAGGATTGATTGGTTTGATCTCCTTATAGTCCAAGGGACTCTCAAGAGTCTTCTCTAACATCACAGTTCAAAAGCATCAATTCTTCAGTGCTCAGCCTTCTTTATGAGATGGCTTTAACCACCAAATAATTACCTTCATAAACAATTTTATATATAAAATATACACAAAAATTCCCAGTAGCTTTCTTATAGATCATAAAAATTAATAATAAAATAAAATCATAATAAAATTCTGAGCACAAATGCAGGGTATCCAGATAAAACTTTAGTAAGAAACATATGCTGTATTGTAACAGTATATTAACGCATTTATATGGAATTTAGAAAGATGGTAGTGATGACCCTATATGTGAGACAGCAAAAGAGACACAGATGTAAAGAACAGACTTTTGGACTCTGTGGGAGAAGGCAAGTGTGTGATGATTTGAGAGAATAGCATTGAAACATGTATATTATCATATGTGAAATAGATCACCAGTCCAGGTTCGATGCATGAGACAGGGAGCTCAGGGCTGATGCACTGGGATGACCCAGAGGGATGGGATGGGGAGGGAGGTGGGAGGGGGTTCACCCGTGGTGGATTCATGTGAATGTCCGTCAAAAACCACCACAATATTGTAAAATAATTAGCCTCCAATTAAAATGAAAAAAAAGAAACATATGCTGTATTGTATGAAATTGAAAATCTTTATTGAAAGGTATAAGAGATAAACAAATGTGATCTTATGTTTTCAGTATCAAATACTTGCCAGTTTATCCAAAATGATATAAATATTATGTGATATTAATTAAATATTAACAGAATTTTTATCACTTGACAAAATAATAAACTCATCTGGAACAATAAATGGCTGAAAAATATTCAAGGATTTTCTGAAAAAAGAAGAGCAATGAATGGATTTCTTCTAAGAAAATGTCTATATGTCATAAAAGTATTTCAGATCAGAGGGAAGGGTTAATTGCAAAATGAATTAACTTTATTGGAAAGAATAAAGTTAGATCCCCTACCTCATACTTTATATCAAAATAAATTTCACATTGTTTAAATATTTATATAAAAATAAGCAAATAAACACAAAATTCTTGTGGAAAAATATAGGTGAAAGTTCTATTCTCTTGAGAGAGGGGAAAGCCTTTTAAAATTTGAAATCAAAGTCAGAAACCATCAAGAAGAAACACTGATGTATCTATCAACAGATGATCGGATAAAGAAGATGTGGTGCTTGAATACAGTGGAATACTACTCAGCCATAGAAAAGAGTATAACAATGCCATTTGCAGCCATGTGGATGGGCCTGGAGATTACTGTACTAAATGGAGTAAGTCAGAAAGAGAAAGATAAATGCCACATGATATCGCTTATATATGGAGTCTAAAATCTCACAGACACAGAGAACAGGCTGTGGTTGCCAAGTGAGGACGGGAGGGCGAGGGAGAGATGGGGAGTTTAGGGTTAGCAGATGCAAAGTATTAGATCAGATCAGATCAGATCAGTCGCTCAGTCGTGTCCGACTCTTTGCGACCCCATGAATCGCAGCACGCCAGGATGGATCAACAACAGGATCCTGCTGTACAGCACAGGGAACTATACTCTGTATCCTGTCATAAACCATAATAGAAAAGAATATGTAAAAGAATGTGTATATATGTATAGCTGAATCACTCTGCTATACAGCAGCAATTAGCACAACATTTACAGCTGTTTAGAGGTAGAATCAACTATGCATGACCAAAACAAATTTTTCAAAAGGAAAAAACATCAATTTCTTTATTACACACAATTGAAAATCTGCACAGCAAAGAGAACAAAGTTAAAGGACAAAAGGCACATAAAGAAGAGTATTTACAGCATATCTATCTTTAACATTTAAAATGGCTGTGTACCAAGTTACTCCAATGGGAAAAAATGAGCAAGATGTCTAATATACACATTCACAAAAATGTATTTAATAAACTTAATATTAATGAAATGTATTAATGTATTAAAAAGGAAACAGTAATGTTATCACCATTTTTTTCTGTCATCAGATTGTCAAAAATACAAAGATGGCTCATACACAGAACTGATGTGATGTTTGCTAGGACATAGCAGGGTCATGCACTGTTTGTGAAAGCAAACTGAGCATTTATTTTCTGGTTTTTTTTTTTTCCTCCTTCCGTAATGGGAGTCAAAGTCTTTAAAAGACCCATATCCTCTGAAAAACCAGTTTCACATCAAGAAATTTATATGAAGGAAATAGTAAGAGAAAGGCAGTCATCTGTCTGTAGATACTCACTACATCTTTAAGTTATTTTTTACATAATAATGAACAATTGGAAACAATCTAAGTGTCCAGTGATAGGGGATTGATTAGTTATCTCTTGTACTTTTATACCAGAGAAGGCGATGGCACCCCACTCTAGTACTCTTGCCTGGAAAATCCCAGGGACGGCGGAGCCTGGTAGGCTGCAGTCCATGGGTGGCTAAGAGTCGGACACGACTGAAGCGACTTAGCAGCAGCAGCAGTACTTTTATACAGTGGAATAACATACAGCCATTGAAAGTTATGTGCATTAGAATGGAGAAATAGACATAGAGAATAGACTTATGGACATGGGGAGACGGGAGGAGAGAGAGCGAGATATGTGGAAAGAGTTACATGGAAACTTACATAACTATATGTCAAATAGATAGCCAACGGGAATTTGCTGTATGTCTCAGGAAACTCAAACAGGGGCTCTGTATCAACCTAGAGGGGTGGGATGGTAAGGGAGATGGGAGGGAGGTTCAAAAGGGAGGGGATATATGTATACCTATGGCTGATTCCATGTTGAGGTTTGACAGAAAACAACAAAATTCTGTAAAGCAATTATCCTTCAATTAAAAAAAATTTTAAGTTATGTGCATTAGAAAAACACACTTCCATGCAAGAAAGATCTTCATACTGTAACTATAATTAGGAAAAAGACATTTGCCAAATAGTTTGCATAATACAATTCCTTTTTAGTAATAAATAATATAATCCTTTTCTGGAAGAAGATCTAAAAGATTAGACATCAAATTGTTGATAATCATTATTTCTGTGTGCTGGATTAAAGGCAGCCTTTATTTTCTTCTATATAATGTTATCTATGCGTGTGTACATGCTAAATCACTTTAGTAGTGTCCAACTCTTTGTGACTCTATGCACTGTAGCCCTCCAGGCTCCTCTGTCCATGGGATTCTCCAGGCAAGAATACTGAACTGGGCAGCTCTGCCCTCCTCCATGCGGTCTTCCCAACCCGGGGATCGAAACCGAGTCTCTTCCGTCTCCTGCACTGGCAGGCAGGTTCATTACCAGTAGCACCCCCTGGGAAGCCCTCAATTTTATCTATATCCTGAAATCATTGAAAGGGATATACATTTTTACAATCCAAAAACATACTATAAATCTATGAAAAGGTGATTTATCAGCTGTTTTCCCCTTAATAGGAGACTTCAGATCTTTGGTAGTGAAGAGAATGGAGAATGGAACTAGATAAAAGAATGCCCAGCTCCCTGCTCTCCATCCTACTTGCTACAGATTGACAATCAAGAGAGAAATTCCTTTGCAGGGCATTCATTGTTCTGACATTCACTGTTAAATGAAATCAGAAGGCCTGTTCAAAAGAGAATGTTTTCTCTCCAAGTCTTCTATAAATATTTAAAATGGAAACTATGGATTATGTCACGTGTGGTTGGGGAAACTAACACAGAAAGCCCAGGCTCTGTGTTGACATAAGCATGAGGAGAGGGTAACTGTAGGGTGAGGCGGTGGCTGTCTGAAGGCTCAGCTGAGCCAGGGTTACAACCCTCAGCTGACTCAGGGTTACTTCCACAGATCAATAGTGCTGATGTTGTTGCAGAAATGACAGGCCTTGCTGCACAGCCTGAGTCTCATTATACTCTACCATTGGCATCCAAGCTAGGACTCAGGAGGGTGGTTCGTGACTTGTTATGTTTGAAATATAAGCAGAGAGGGAGAACATCCCCACTGGCATAATTATTTTCCAGGGCCTCTGAAAGAGTGATTCCTGCTCATTAAGTGGCATTTGCTCCCCTAAGCAAGCCAGTCTCAAAGTGCCTTCTATCAAGCAGATGTATTAGCTCATCATTGGAGTCTCTCTCTGCTACTTCTTGTCCAGGTAGGTGCAAAGATACTAAATAGCTCCTCATCCTCACTAACTTACCTGGTATGTTTATAAATCAGACACACTCAGATTTCCAGCTCAATCATATTTCTGGGACTCTGGGTGCTGTTTTACACCTTGGAGAGCTGAGATGCTGCTGGGATGTTGAAAGCAGAAACAGAATAGTGACATTGAATCACTGTCCATCCCTCCATCCATTAGATATTTGTTGAGCATAGACTATGAGTCAGATGGGGAAGGCAATGGCACCCCACCCCAGTACTTTTGCCTGGAAAATCCCATGGACGGAGGATCCTGGTAGGCTCCAGTCCATGGGGTCGCTAAGAGTCGGACACAACTGAGCGACTTCACTTTCACTTTTCACTTTCATGCATTGGAGAAGGAACTGGCAACCCACTCCAGTATTCTTGCCTGGAGAATCCCAGGGACGGGGGAGCCTGGTGAGCTTCCGTCTATGGGGTCGCACAGAGTCGGACATGACTGAAGCGACTTAGCAGCAGCATGAGTCAGACATTAGAGCTCAGGATGACTCCAGCATGATCCTTACCTTCAAAGAGTTCACTGTCTAGTGAGAGAGATAAATATATGAAACAATATTTGTAGTACCATAAGCACAATAGGTAAAAGAAAAGCCTACAAAATGTTATCAATACCTAGAGAAAGAAGAAGCTACATGTGCTTTGGAAAAAAGTGGTCTTAGACAAGTCTTCTTAGTGGAAAGGATTTTGATCTGAACTTTGAAACATGAATAAAGAAATATAGGCAACAGTTTGATACACGGAAGCCACAGCATGTTTTGAACATACCAGAAACCCAGTAGACATTTTTTGAATGAATGACTGTGCAAACAAAGAATTTATAAATCTGTGCAGGGAAAGAGGTTAATGACATGGAAGCAGTGTCTCTCCAGGGGTAGTGGAGTGGTGGACAGTTGAGACTGGAAAGGAAGCTTAGGGTCAAGTTGTGAAGGGATCTGAATATTTTCCTAGTGAACTGGACCTTTCATTGCTTGATGAGCTTGAGTTCATGCAGGGATGCAGATAGATGGAGACACTACGATCTTGACACTCTGGATGGCTTCCACCTGAAGCGACATAGCTCACTTCCACCCACATTATATCAGCCCCTGCAAATCTCATGGCCTTGGTCGGGTCAAAGAAAGGGAACCCTATTTTGTGCTGAGAGAGAGGAGAACCAAAATATTGGTGAAGACCACCAATGATGATCCCAGAAGCAAAAGAATGTTTCTCACTTATTATTGACTACTAATAGGGGTTCTTTTAGGTAAATCACTAAACTTTACTGAACTGCTTTTTTTTTTTTCCAGTAAAAAGAATACAGAATTCTATTCTTCTAGAATTCTATTCTATTCTAGAATTCTAATCTATTTCTCTTTCTTCTCTCTCTCCCTGTCTGATGATAAGAATGGTGTACAACAAAACTGAGTACCAAAGGGGTCAGTTTCTTTCATAGAGCACAAGCAGACATGCCAATGAGCCTGAGAGCAAAGGACAAAACTTAACCTCAGAGTCCATAAAAAATTTACAGAATTGCAAAGCGCTAAGCAAAAATATAAAAGAGTTCTCTGCACTCCGGGAAATTATTGAAGCCATAAAGATTCCTGCTCTTGCAGATGAGGCAGTTGGTGCGTGGAGCAGAGCAAATCAATAATGTCATACCTCTTGCCTGGATCAAAATACTAAGGAAATAGCTGCAAAGTAAGTGGAGGACAAAGTCTGTCTCAGTCAATCACTGCGTTGAGTAATGCCATAGCAGAACACAGTCTAATAGTCTGGCTTGGCATCTTAAAAGCCAGGAAAACGCTTAATCAAAATTTGGAGCCATTGTAACTCCTAAAAGATAATTACTCAGCACTTTGGCAGAGGATAATCTTGAAGAAAGAATCTGATGGGGGTGATGCATATTTAAATGATGTTAGTTTCAAAACTATAAAGAAGTCTCAGGTAAGACAGGGGCAAGAGTAGTTCCCTTTTGGAGGACAGAGAAACTAGACATCACAAGGTGATGACTATAGCAAATTACATGTGTCCTGTTCATGGGTGTGTCCTCTGCCTTAGTAAAGGGCCAGGCCCATCCTTTCAATCTTTCCTCTGACCTGATTCATTAAACATCCATTATATTACAGGTGCAGTTTTAAAGAGCTAGAGTACAACAATGAACTAGACAAAGTAGGTGTCTGCTCTCCTGGAGCTTACATTATATTGAGGAAGACAGATAATAAACAAGAAAATAAATTTGATCTTAAGATCGTAGTAATGTTATGAAGACACCAGAGTTGAGTTGTGAGCAGGGGGGTCTAGGATGCCCTAGGATGCTGAGGACTTTTCTGAGAGGAGATATTCAAACTGAGACTGGGAGAATAGAAAGTGTCAGTTATGACATACAGAAGGAAGAGGAAACAGCAGGTCTTGAAATAGGAACAAACTTGCTGTGTTTGAGAAACTTCGAGAAGGCCAGAGGTGGGAAGCTGGTGGTAGGAGAAGAGAACAGAGTGACAGTAGGGCCTAAAGGGTGTAGAAACCTTGAGACTACGGGAGGACACATCATAGATGCTCGTGTTTGTTGAGTGACTAACTAACCAACTGATCGAAGTGACTGAATGTAGTGATTTATCCTCGTCGACGTAGGTTGACTGACTACACCTTCACTTTTTCTTTCTTGCATATGAGGTATTTGATAGTTTTGTTGAGACTAAAACTTGAGACGCAGCCTCAGGGTTTTTAAATAAGATCACAATAAGTTTTTAGTTGCTCAGTTGGGTTAGACTCTTTGCGAACCCATGGACTGCAGCCTTCCAGGCTTCTCTGTCCATGGAATTCTCCAGGCAAGAATACTGAAGTGGATTGCCATTTCCTTCTCCAAGGGATCTTCCCAACTCAAGGATTGAACCTGAGTCTCCTGCATTGTTAGGCAGATTCTTCACTGTCTGAGCCACCAGGGAAGCCCCAAGATCACAATAATCCCTGGTAAATGGGAGTAGTAGGGAGTAGTAGATTTTGGTGTGATAAATACACTCTCTTACACTTATTGAACCCTTGTTTTCATTCATGTTTAACCTCCTCACATCTCTGTTCAGTTCAGTTCATTCGCTCAGTCGTGTCCGACTCTTTGTGACCCCATGAATTGCAGCACATCAGGCCTCCCTGTCCATCACCAACTCCCGGAGGTCACTCAAACTAACATCCATTGAGTCGGTGATGCCATCCAGCCATCTCATCCTCTGTCGTCCCCTTCTCCTCTTGCCCTCAATCCCTCCCAGCATCAGAGTCTTCTCCAATGAGTCAACTCTTCGCATGAGGTGGCCAAAATACTGGAGTTTCAGCTTTAGCATCATTCCTTCCAAAGAAATCCCAGGGCTGATCTCCTTCAGAATGGACTGGTTGGATCTCCTTGCAGTCCAAGGGACTCTCAAGAGTCTTCTCTAACACCATAGTTCAAAAGCATCAATTCTTCGGCTCTCAGCCTTCTTCACAGTCCAACTCTCACATCCATACATGACCACAGGAAAAACCATAGCCTTGACTAGACGAATTTTTGTTGGCAAAGTAATATCTCTGCTTTTGAATATGCTATCTAGGTTGGTCATAACTTTCCTTCCAAGGAGTAAGCGTCTTTTAATTTCATGGCTGCAGTCACCATCTGCAGTGATTTTGGAGCCCAGAAAAATAAGTCTGATACTGTTTCTCCATCTATTTCCCATGAAGTGATGGGACCGGATGCCATGATCTTCGTTTTCTGAATGTTGAGCTTTAAGCCAACTTTCTCACTCTCCACTTTTACTTTCATCAAGAGGCTTTTTAGTTCCTCTTCACTTTCTGCCAAAAGAGTGGTGTCATCTGCATATCTGAGGTTATTGATATTTCTCCCAGCAATCTTGATGCCAGCTTGTGCTTCTTCCAGCCCAGCGTTTCTCATGATGTACTCTGCATATAAATTAAATAAGCAGGGTGACAATATACAGCCTTGACGTACTCCTTTTCCTATTTGGAACCAGTCTGTTGCTCCATGTCCAGTTCTGACTGTTGCTTCCTGACCTGCATATAGCTTTCTCAAGAGGCAGGTCAGGTGGTCTGGTATTCCCATCTCTTTCAGAATTTTCCACAGTTGATTGTGATCCACACAATCAAAGTCTTTGACATAGTCAATAAAGCAGAAATATATGTTTTTCTGGAACTCTCTTGCTTTTTCGATGATCCAGTGGATGTTGGCAATTTGATCTCTGGTTCCTCTGCATTTTCTAAAACCAGCTTGAACATCAGGAAGTTCATGGTTCATGTATTGCTGAAGCCTGGCTTGGAGAATTTTGAGCATTACTTTACTAGCGTGTGAGATGAGTGCAATTGTGTGGTAGTTTGAGCATTCTTTGGCATTGCCCTTCTTTGGGATTGGAATGAAAACTGACCTTTTCCAGTCCTGTGGCCACTGCTGAGTTTTCCAAATGTGCTGACATATTGAGTGCAGCACTTTCACAGCATCATCTTTCAGGATTTGGAATAGCTCCACTGGAATTCCATCACCTCCACTAGCTTTGTTCGTCGTGATGCTTTCTAAGGCCCACTTTACTTCACATTCCAGGACGTCTGGCTCTAGGTCAGTGATCACACCATCGTGATTATCTGGGTTGTGAAGATCTTTTTTGTACAGTTCTTCTGTGTATTCTTGCCACCTCTTCTTAATATCTTCTGCTTCTGTTAGGTCCATGCCATTTCTGTCGTTTATCGAGCTCATCTTTGCATGAAATGTTCCCTTGGTATCTCTAATTTTCTTGAAGAGATCTCTAGTCTTTCCCATTCTGTTGTTTTCCTCTATTTCTTTGCATTGATCGTTGAAGAAGGCTTTCTTATCTCTTCTTGCTATTCTTTGGAACTCTGCATTCAGATGCTTATATCTTTCCTTTTCTCCTTTGCTTTTCGCTTCTCTTCTTTTCACAGCTATTTGTAAGGCCTCCCCAGACAGCCATTTTGCTTTTTTGCATTTCTTTTCCATGGGGATGGTCTTCCATAGTTCATCAGGCACTCTATCTATCAGATCTAGGTCCTTAAATCTATTTCTCACTTTGGATAACTCTTATTATTCTTTCTTGATAGATGAGAAAATGGAGGGTCAGAGTTTGACCTCAGTGGTCACCAGCAGAGATTGGTCAATGGATTGGTGATTTCCTGATGGACAATCTTTATTTTGTTCACTACTATATCCCCAACTCTTATAGCATCTGATAAATCGCAATCACTCAATACATTTTATTGAATCAACAAATGAACCTGATTGTAACAGAAATGAAATCATATTATACAATTTGCTTCTGAACCTACTTTTTCTCATTGTGAATATTTTCCAACATCAGCAAAAGTCTGTATATGTCATTCTAATGACATATATGCACATTTTAATGTATATCATTGTATAGATGTCTCTCCATTTATTTTACTGATCCCCTATAATTGGATATTTGGTTGTTTCCATATTTTTACTGTTGCAAATATTTCTGCCAATAAAAAATCCCTGATTTGACATGTTTACACATCTGTTTGATTAAGTTCTTGAGATAAACCCCCTGAAGCAGAAATGCTTGATGGAACAGATGCAGATTTCAGAAGCTTTGCAGACACAAGTCCAAACTGTGCTTTGGAAAGACCAGGTCTACTTAGGCATCTGTTTGGGTTGCTAGCCTTAAGGCAGCATAGATGTGTCCAGAGCACAGGACCCCAAAGCATGAAAGAAAGAAAGAGAAATCCAGCTAGGCTGAGAGAAAGGTAGTTCAGGGAAGTGACAGTAGCAGCCTTTAAAGATATGGAAACCTGAGAGTCTGTTGGCAGAAGCCAAAGGGCATAACTGGAACCAAATGTCATGAAAAGTAGTAAGTGTCAAGCTTAAGTAGCAGAGGTCTGGGAGTAGGCTAGGAGTGTTCAACCACAGAAACATTCATGCAGAAGGAAAGGCCTCCTGGAGCAGCCATGAGCTGGAAACAGTTGACACTTGAGTTGTTTCAGTGAGTTGACTTTGTAGTTTTTTCCCATTTCCTTTTGTTTCTCTGGGGAACAAACTGGATGGGTAGCATGAGGGTGATCTTTGGAGATGACAGGAGCCTGAATCCAGACTTCATTTACCGACTATATGTCATTGAGTGGTTTTCAAACATTTCTGGATCTCAGTTTTCACATCTATTAATTGGAGATAAAAACACCGGTCCTGCATGATGCTTAGAGAATTAGATGAGATCATTTCCATGTGTAGAATCCAGATGATAAGAACATAAGAGCCTGACAGGTTAGGCCCCTTATGCCCCAGTGTGTCTCCTCAAGTAATTCTGAGAAGCGCTTAGGGGACCTTCTGAACTGGCAGTGTTTCTGTCCCCGTCTTCCCTTCATGCCACTGTGGCAAAGTCCCTTGAGGGCCAATACTCTGGTTCTCAAAACTGTGCTCTGCTGATGAGCCCAAGTACTCTGGCCTCTCCTATGGGACACCATTCTCAGCATTCATTCCACACATACCTATTGAGTACCTACTACATGCCAAGAACTGTCTTAGATGCTGGAAATTGAAGAATGAGAAAAATAGAATATGCTTCCTCTCCTTGTGGTACTTACAGTCTAGTAGGAGAGAAAGAGGGCTTCCATGGTGGCTCAGATGGTAAAGAATCTGCCTACAATGTGGGATCTCTGGGTTGGAAAGATTCCCTGGAGGAGGGCATGGCAACCCTCCCCAGCATTTTTGCCAGGAAAATCCCCATGGACAGAGGACCCTGGCAGGCTGCAGTCCATGGGTTGTAAAGAGTAGGACATGACTAAGCAACTAAGCACAGCACAGCACAGGGGAGAAAGATATTGATCAAACGATCCCATGAATAAATATGTAATTGCAAATCATGAATATGATAATTAGGGGATTATTAGAGAACATAGGAAGCATCTACCTGGTCTGAGTGTGACAATTAGGAGGGTTTTCTTGAAGAAGTGACATTTTCAATGATAGGTCAGAGTGAGTAGGAGTGTACGGACAAAGTGGGTGGAGGCCAGCCTTCCAGGCAGAGAGGTGTGCAAAGGCCCTGAGGCAGGAAAGTGAAAGTGAAGTCGCTCAGTCGTGTCCAACTCTTTGCAACACCATGGACTGTAGCCTACCAGGCTTCTCCGTCCATGGGATTCCCCAGGCAAGAATACTGGAGTGGGTTACCATTTCCTTCTCCAGGGGATCTTCCTGACCCAGAGATCAAACCTGGGTCTCCTGCATTGGAGGCAGACGCTTTAACCTCTGAGCCACCAGGGAAGGCAGGAAGGGATGTGGCATATTTGAAGGTCTGAAGGAAGGCTAGAGTGGCATGCCTACTCCCCCCTAAGTGTGGTGTAGGCACTTTGCCTTCATTCCCCCATTAGAGCAGAGACCAATATTAGCTAATAACAAGCATTTATTGGCAACCTGGGGCTAGCTGAGAAGGAAATAATATAGAGAATAATTATGACTGAACAGGGGCTTCCCAGGTGGTACAGTGGTAGAGAATCTACCTGCCAATGCAGGAGATGCAAGAGATGCAGTTTCGACCCCTGGGTTGGGAAGATGCCCTAGAGTAGGAAATGGCAGCCCACTCCAGTATTCTTGCCTGGAACATTCCATGGACAGAGGAACCTAGAGGTCTAGTCCACAGACCCTCTAGTTCTAGAGGGTCGCAATGACTGAGTGGCTGAACACACACTCACACACATGCACACACACACACGACTGAACTGGTCCAGGTGCATCCTCAGCTTTTCTTGAATGCCTGGCTCTGTGTGTCTCTCTCAGCCTGCTTCACCGTGACTGGGCTTGAGTCCCCACCTTCCCTCACCAGAAATACTCAAGACATCTCTGCACTGAGTCCAGGCCCAGCTGACCCCCAGTTCACAGAGGAGACCACTTTCCATCCTTCTCATTTAAGATCTGTTTTCAGAATTCTCATTTCCTGCTCCAGGACTGACCACCCTCCAGGAAGTCTGACTGCAGGAGCCTCCCTTTTCAGGAAAAACCCCAGCCCCACCCACAGGGCTATGACCTGTCCCTGCTCACAGACAGAACAATCCCACATCCCATCTTTGAGGTTGTTTTATATTAAGTAAAGTTGGAAATGAGGCATGGAGATTCCAGTCTAGGTGAAGCTGTACTTCTCTCAGAAAATTTTCTTTTCAGCCTTTTCTTATCATAGGTTCAAAAATCTTGTGGCCTGATCTCCTTTAGAAACATCTGATATGGCATGTATTAACATATCATTATCTTTGTGTATGGAATTGGGCTTCCCTGGTGGCTCAGATGGTAAAGAATCTGCCTGCAGTGCAAGAGACCTATATCGATGGAATTAGAACCTCTGATTTCTCCTTGGGTCTATGCTACCCAAGGAGATTAAAGATTACAATTTTCAGGCACCCTTGCAGCTAGCTAATGGGAAATGTACAACTATGCTATTCATAAGTTCACATCCTTAAAGGAAAGGGGCATTCTTTTTCTCCATCTCTCTTCCCAGCTGGCTGGAATGTAGCAATGCACCATCTTGGACAATGTTAATGAGGGCAATATGTAAAGATGGCAGAACAACAAGATAAAAGGAACCTGGGATTTCCGGTATCCTGGAGAACCCATACCAACCCTGGGCAGCTTACTTCTTGACTATTAAATGAGAGAGAAATAAAATTTAATATCATTTAACCATTGCAATGGAGAAGGCAATGGCACCCTACTCCAGTACTCTTGCCTGGAGAATCCCATGGACGGAGGAGCCTGGTAGGCTGCAGTCCATGGGGTTGCTAGGGGTCAGGCACAACTGAGAGACTTCACTTTCACTTTTCACTTTCATGCGCTGGAGAAGGCAATGGCAACCCACTCCAGTGTTCTTGCCTGGAGAATCTCAGGGACGGGGGAGCCTGGTGGGCTGCTGTCTGTGGGGTAGCACAGAGTGGACACGACTGAAGTGACAGCTTAGCAACCATTGCAATTTGAGGATTTCAGTTTTAGTAACCAAAATTATTATTTAAATTATATAATCTATCTTTGTGTAAGAGGCATGGCACATAGTAGGTGCTCACAAGATTGTAGTTATCATTTATCTTTAGAACTCTCCAGCTGACAATGGGGGTGAACTTGCAGCCACTTAAGGAGCATTGTTATGGGGATAGCCTTTAAAGGAGGTACCTTAATGGAGATGGAGCAATATTGGATTAAGATAGATCTTTATGAAAAAAATAAATGCAAAAGACATTTGGTAAATCTGTGGCAATGCACAAGACATTTTATGTGGTAATGGGGATTTAAATATTAATTTCAGTTAAAGTAAGGTGAAAACATTGATTCTCTTGAAGAGGATTAGGGCTAGGAGGGAGAAACTTATGGAGTCTCTGGAGGCTGTTTAATTTGAAGGTGACCCACATCCTTCATGCTGTATATAGTACCATCACTCAGAGCATTCCCTGCTCTATCCCATCAGTTGCAAATTATGAAGCTACATTTCTACTTGACCTCTGTTTTCAGTCTGGGAAATTGGCATGGTGAGAGTGAAGACTTTTCTTCAGGCTCAGTGCCCCTCAGGGAAGGAGAAAGGGAGAGAATTAGGGAGGGATTGAGATTTTAACTGGTTTACCGAAATAGCCAAGCACACCAAGAGGGCATCGAACCTCCTGAATAGCTGAGCCATCACCCCATACTATAGCCTTCTATCCTAGAGGCCTTTCTTAGTGGGGCAGGCAGAACCCCAGACTTCTAGTAGAACCCTTGAACCCGGGCAAAATTCCTTAACTATACCTGGAATTTGCTCTCAGTAGGTAAGTGCTTGGGCTTTGGCTTCAGAGAGATCTAAGTTGAGTGTGCACTCTACAACTTCCCTACCAGGTGTGAGAACCTAGACAAGTCAATTCAGCTTTCTTGAGGCTCAGTTCAGTTCAGTCGCTCAGTTATGTCCGACTCTTTGCGACCCCATGAATCACAGCCCGTCAGGCCTCCCTGTCCATCACCCAACTCCCAGAGTTCACTCAGACTCACGTCCATCGAGTCAGTGATGCCATCCAGCCATCTCATCCTCTGTCGTCCCCTTCTCCTCCTGCCCCCAACCCCTCCTAGCATCAGAGTCTTTTCCAATGAGTCAACTCTTCACATAAGGTGGCCAAAGTACTGGAGTTTAAGCTTTAGCATCAGTCCTTCCAAAGAAATCCCAGGGCTGATCTCCTTCAGAATGGACTAGTTGGATCTCCTTGCAGTCCAAGGGACTCTCAAGAGTCTTCTCCAACACCACAGTTCAAAAGCATCAAGTCTTCAGCACTCAGCTTTCTTCATAGTCCAACTCTCACATCCATACATGACCACAGGAAAAACCATAGCCTTGACTAGATGGACCTTTGTTGGCAAAGTAATGTCTCTGCTTCTTAATATGCTATCTAGGTTGGTCATAACTTTCCTTTCAAGGAGCAAGCGTCTTTTAATTTCATGGCTGCAGTCACCATCTGCAGTGATTTTGGAGCCGAAAAATATGAAGTCTGACACTGTTTCCACTGTTTCCCCATTTATTTCCCATGTAGTGATGGGACCAGATGCCATGATCTTCATCTTCTGAATGTTGAGCTTTAAGCCAACTTTTTCAGTCTCCTTTTTCACTTTCATCAAGAGGCTTTATAGTTCCTCTTCACTTTCTGCATCCTCATTTGTAACATAGGATTCATACCATTTCTTCATACCACTGTTTTAACTGTGTATTATTAATTCCTAACTTTGTCTGAAAGAATAGTTTCAGGGTGAATTGATCAGCTCACTGAAATAAATATGCAAGCTTGATAGAGGCTATGAAGTTCAACTACACAGCAAAATCTGCCATTGATCTGCCCTGTGAGCAATCAAGTGGAAATGGACATTGGACTTAGCAAAGCCAGTGGCTTCCAGGCCCAACTCTATTGCTATCTCAGAGTCTACATTAACTGTGTTCCTTCTATCCTCTGGGCCTTCATTTCCTCATCTCTAAAATCCCTTCCAGGAGGAAAGAGGAGCCTCACCGAACTTCTTGGGAGTTAACACTTAATGCTTTGTGCTCATGCTGTGTGCTCAATCATGTCGGACTCCTTTGTAACCCCATGAACTGTAGCCCACCAGGCTCCTCTGTCCTTGGGATTTCCCAGGCAAGAATACTGGAATGGATTGCTATGTCCTACTCCAGGGGATCTTCCTGACTCCAGGACCAAACCTGAGTCTCTTGCATCTCCTGCACTGGCTGGTGTATTCTTTACCACTGTGCCACCTGGGGAAGCATCTTTTATTTGGCAGTAAGTGTTGATAAAATGAATAATAGACAGTTTTTGGATGATTAAAAAATATATATAGAAAATAAAATCCTTTCTATGATCTCTGTTGGTCCAGCAAAACCTGGACTTCAATGGTATGATTTGGCCATAGGCCCAAAGAAAATCAGTAAAGGCCAAGGTGGACTGGAATCCTGGTCTGGAGCGTTTTCCAGTGCTTTTTACAACTTGAAAATGCCAACTTAGCACTCACTGCCTGCTGGGTGTAGTGGTAGATGGTCTGGGAACAAAGAAGAGAAAACAAGATTCCTGCTGTCAAAGGCTTACAGTTCAGATGCTCACACACACACACACACACACCACCACACACACACACACACAAACAGGGTCATTGACTGATCTCCCAGAAATTCCTCTCTTGCTCATCATGACTTTACTTGTGACGAGAAGCCTTGTGAGCCTAGAGCAGTCTCAGACCTTGCCTCCTGCGCCTCTGGGCCTTTGCACATGGGAATTTCATCCTTCTAATCTGCTAGTTCAACTCACTAATGTTTACTGGGCACTATATCATGTCAAGTGTTTTATTTTAATGATCTCTTTAAAGCCTAACAAATAACTTATGAAATATGGACTATTAGTTTTATTCCCACTTTGCAGTTAAGGAAACTGAGGCACAAAGAAATTTAACTTGCTCAGAACACATAGATAGGAAGTGACAGATCTGGAATTTGAGCCCAGGGAGTGTGGATGGCTATACTCTCAGTTATTAACTATTCAGCAGTTATTCCCTCTATGTCTCTACCAGTCTCTTTTGGGGGTAACCTGGATAGTCCCATGACCCTAAAGCTGAGAGTTTACCAGTCATTATTGACAGTGGGTCACCATTATTTCACTGTTTGACATCCCATCTGTGTAGCCTTTGGGTTCTTCCCTTCCAGGTGAGATCTCACCCAGATTTTGCTGCGAGTCCCAAAGGGGTTTCACACTAGCTCTAAAATAATTTGTTCAAGCTGTGTTTGCCCCAGGCCCCTCTCCAGTGGCTACCTCTCACCAGCTCCTGCTGGAACCACCTTGACAGCATTGATGTATACATTAGGGAGCTGTAGCCCAGTGCTTCTCAAAGCTGGAATTCCTTAACAACAGCAACATCAAAAAACTATCCAGCATTTAGCAACCACTCTCTGTACATCCAGATAAGCACTCTCCATGTGGGAACTTACATATTCCTCACATCAGACTTAGGAGGCTGTCATTATTAATTAATATACCCATTTTACAGATGAGAAAAACAAGACTCAAACAGGAGAAGCAATTTGCCCAAAGTTAGTTAGAAAGAAGCAGAGCCAGAGTTTGAACCCAAGTGGTCAGTCCAGAGCCTGAAGTCTGCCCCAGTGGGGAAGACCAAATATCCAGTCTTCCCTGAGTGGAAGCCACGCTGTATTGACGTGAGTCAAATGCCACCCTGCCACTGCACCTGCCCCCACCTGGTCCTCTGGTCTCCAAAGCTGTCTGAGCTTGAGGCTCAGAGATACTCCCTCAGCAGCTCTCTCCTTGGAGCTTGTATACCATCCTTGCAGCCAGTGAGAACCCCACATTTTTATTCCTCATCAATCAACACGTGCACATGGATTATCTTGGGGACACTGACCTCCCAACTTGTCTGACCTGCAAAATAGCTTGAATCCCCATTTTCTCAGGCAGAATCCCTGTTACATCAGGAAACAAAAATTCATATGAAATCTGCTTCCTTGACTCACCATTTTGTCAGTGTCTTCTCTTCAGGGAGACTGAAACCTATCAGAAAGGATATTTATTTATCCAAGGCTCTGAGAACTTCTGCTTTTAATCTGCTATTTTCTTCTTCTTTTGAATGTGCATTGTTCAATCATGAACATCAGAAGTTGACTTAGAAGCCAAAATTCTATCCTAGGACCAACTCTGATTTTATGCTACAAAAGATCACTAACGAGAGATGAGTGAGCTTTCCATTTTTCTCAAGGTTCGTTTTTCTCAACGGGACAAGAAGCCCCTGAAGTTTCTACCTGGAGGTCAACTCCCTCCCTGGGTAAAGTCTTTGAAACTGAAATACAGCAGAGTAAAGTGCAGTATCAGTGGCAAGGCAGGAGATGAGAGCCTCAAAGCTCTGTGTAAATGCAGTCTGCAGCCTCATTATCATAGCAGATATAGTTTAAAACCCAAAGCAAGGATCTGGCATGATGCATCTGGCAGGCCTTGAGATCTCGGTGCTGGAGACATCTACAGTTGGAAATGGTGACACTTGGAAGGGGCCAAAATCTAATAGGGGCCAGAGAAGCTTCAGTACAGTTGTGATCACCTGTGTTCACGTCACCTCTTATTTGTGCCTTTCAGTGATAAAAAAATGTGACTTCTTCCCACATCATTGTGCCACAATCAATTTCATCAACTGTTTCTCTCTCGAACCTCTGCCAAGAAGACACTTCTTTAGAATCACTGGGTGAAGAATAAGGCTCAGTTGTTAATCTTGAGGCTGGCAAATTTCACCACCTCCCAACAGACAATACATCAAATGCAGCTACAAATGGGCCTCAAACACAGGCATAATGAATTGGCCATGCACTTAGAACAGCAATTGAGGGCTTGGAGCTGAGCTGGCAGCTCAAACTGAGTTTTACTTGCATTTTTCTCTACCATGTTTGGGTCATTTTCTTACAAGCCTAGGTGGAGACTCCAAAAGTAAGCCATGTTTTAGGGCATCAAAATCTTCTGGAATCAAAAGCACAAAATGCTTTCTGTGTGGCCCAGCAATTTTACTCCTAGATGTCATTCGTCTCAGACATTTGGAAATATATATCCATTCCAAAACCTGTTCATGAAAATAATGACCACACTCTTCATAACAGCCTAAAAATGGGAACCTACAAACACCCATCAACTGGCGTGTGTGTGTGTGCATGCGTGTGCTCAGTCACATCTGACTCTTTGCAGCCCCATGGACTGTAGCCCACCAGGCTCCTCTCTCCATGGAATTTTCTAATCAAGCGTACTGGAGCAGTTTGCTGTTTCCTACTCCAGGGGATCTTCTTGACCCAGGGGTTGAACCCACGTCTCTTGCTTGGCAGGTGGGTTCTTTACCACTGCTGCTACTGCTAAGTCACTTCTCGTGTCCGCTCTTGTGCCCCGCGGGCCTCGCTCCCCCGTCCCTGGGTTCTCCGCGCACTGGGTGGGTTGTTCCTCCGCAGGTGGGTCTATAGTGCCACCATAAAATGTGGCACATCCATGGACTAGAATGCTACTCCAAAATTAAAAGGAACAAACTACTGATGCATGCCTGACATGGCTGAACCTAAAAATAGTTACGGAACTTTGTGGGGAAAGCCAGACAGAAAAGACTACATAATGTATGATTCCATTTATATGAAATTTCTAGAAAAGGAAAAATTAGAGCGCGAGGAAACTGATCAGTGGTCGGGTTGGGACTGGAGTTCTGAGTAGGGACTGCCAGCAAATGAGCAAGGAGAGTGATAAAAGAATTCTAAAACAGAATTGTGGGGATGGTTTCCTAACTGTGGAAATTTACTAAGACTTACTGAACTGTACACTTGCAATGGATAATTTTTATGGGATGCAAATTATACCTCACTAAAGAAACAGGCAACTAAAAAGAATCCTCTGGACTTCTTTCTCTCCTTCCTTTATTCCTTGCTTTCTTCTCTCTCTCCCTCTCTCTGTTCCTCTCTGAACATTTGCTCACAAAGTCTGCCTGGCCCAGTACCAAGTACTGAAGTCATTCATTCATCCACTCATTCTGCAGATATTTATTGAGTGTCTATTATGTGCCAGGCACTGAGGTGGGGAGTGGGAGGATGGCAGTGAATAAAGTCAGTCCCCTGGCCTTGCAGAACATGCATTCAGTGGGACAGACTGACAAATTTAAATGTCATATTAGGAAGCTGTGATGCCTTGAACAGAGGACTAGAGGGGGTGGTGATAGTCCTTTTGGGTAGGGTCTGAGAAGATTTGGAAACAGCAATTTTGCAGCAACCTGAATGAAATGACAGATCCAGCTGTGCAATGCAGCTTCCCATGGAGAGAGCAGACCACAGGACCAACCATCCAGTGCAAAGCTTTTGCTACATGAGACAGAGGAACAAGGAGGCCAGTGTGGCTGGAGAAGGGGGTGCAAGGAAGGAGAAGGCAGGGCCAGGTCCCATGGGCCAATTTTGCCACAGTAGGCACTTTGGATTTTACATTAGTAATGATGAGAAACCACTAGATGGTTCAGAGCAGGATAAAGCCCAATCTGACTTCTATGTTGAAGGAGCCCTCTGGCTGCTGTAAAGCACAGTCTGAGGGAGTGAGCACAGAATACAGAGTCTGGTAGGAGGCTAATATCCAGGTGGGAGAGGATGGTGGTTTGGCAGGCACTGTGGATGAGCTGCAGTGTGCTGAGAAATGAGATCTGTTTTGAAGATAAATCTGACAGGATTGCAAACAGAAGTTCAGAAGCTCAAAAGAGCTAGTGATGTAGTAGGGGAAACAGCTGTAAAGGCAATAGCTATCTATAGGGAACAGAATATCTACTAAACACATCTTTTAATCCTCATTGTAACAAGGAGATAGATGTTATGATTATCACCGTCTTACCTATGGGAGAACTGAGGCCTCCCATTCCCTGGTGCGACTTCCCAGGTGGCACTAGTGGTAAAGAACCTGCCTGCAGATGCAGGGGGACATAACAGATGCTGCTTTGAGCCCTGGGTTGGGAAGATCCCCTGGAGGAGGGCATGGCAACCCACTCCACTATTCTTGCCCGGGGAATTCTATGGACAGAGGAGCCTGGTGGGCTACAGTCCATGGGGTTGCAGAGAGTGGGACACAACTGAAGTGACTTAGCATGCATGCACACACATTCCTTGGTGGCTCAGACAGTAAAGAGTTTGTCTTCAATGCAGGAGACCTGGCTTAATTCCCTGAGTCAGGAGGATCCCCTGGAGAAGGGAATGGCTACCCACTTCAGGATTCTTTCCTGGGGAATTCCATGGACAAAGGTGGGCTATAGTTCATGGGGTTGCAAAGAGTAGGACATGACTGAGTGATTAACCCTTTCACACTTTTTCACTTTCATTTCACAACAGATAATAAGTGGTAGATCTGGGATTTGAACCTAGAGCTACCCAATTCAGTCCCTACTTTCTTAATCACTTAGTTATTATACTTCTGCGCACTGAGTGCTACTGGAAGCATGCACAAAATGTGTGGATGCAGGTTTGGGATGAAGAAGACATCTTGGAGTAGGAGGACTTGGACTGATTTGAACGAGGAATGGGAGTTCTCCAGGAAACAGGGTACAGATGCTCTTCTTGGCTGAGGCAGCATGTGTGATCACTGGACATGATCAAGCTAGGCACAAGCCTAAAAGAACATATGAGTCCAGAAGGCTGGACCATAGCATATCTGAGAAATGAGCTTGGAGGAGGCAGAGATTGGATCATGGCCAAGAAATTTGTAATGTCTGGGGGATCAGTGTTTCCCTAAATAGTGAATGCACAGTACAAGCAAATTATATGTAACACATAGGCAAGCACTTTCATTTAAATGATTATGGACTTCTTATCTATTTATATTAATGTGAATTTGAAACATATGTTTGGCCCATCACCTGTTTTCTGAGAAACCTATCTGTAGGTCAAGAAGCAACAGTTAGAACCAGACATGGAACAATGGACTGGTTCAAAATTGGGGAAGGAGTACATCAAGGCTGTATATTGTCACCATGCTTAGTTAACTTATATGCAGAGTATATCATGCGAAATGCCGGGCTGAAGGAAGCTCAAGCTGGAGTCAGGATTGCTGGGAAAAATATCAATAACATCAGATAGGCAGATGACACCACTCTTATGGCAGAAAATAAAGAGGAACTAAAGAGCCTCTTGATGAAGGTGAAAGAAGAGAGAGTTAAAAAGCTGGCTTAAAATTCAACATTCAAAAAACTAAGATCATGGCATCTGGTCCCATCACTTCATGGCAAATAGATGGGGAAACAGTGACAGACATGATTTTCTTGGGCTCCAAAATCACTGCAGAAGGTGACTGCAGTCATGAAAATAAAAGGCTCTTGCTCCTTGGAAGAAAAGCTAAGACAAACCTAGACAGCATATTAAAAAGTAGAGACATTACTTTGCAGACAAAAGTGCATATAGTCAAAGCTATGGTTTTTCCTGTTGTCGTGTATGGATGTGAGAGTTGGACCGTAAAGAAGACTGAGCACTGAAGAACTGATTCTTTTGAACTGTGGTGTTGGAGAAGTCTCTTGAGAGTCCCTTGGACTGCAAGATCAAACCAGTCAATCATAAAGGAAATTAATCCTGAATATTCTTTGGAAAGACTGATACTGAAGCTGAAGCTCCAGTACTTTGGCCACCTGATGGGAAGAACTGACTCACTAGAAAAGACTCAAATGCTGGGAAAGATTGAAGGCAGGAGGAGAAGGGGATGACACAGGACAAGATGGTTGGATGGCATCACTGATGGACATGAGTTTGAGCAAGTTCTGGGAGCCTGGCATGCTGCAATGCATGGGGTCGCAAAGAGTTGGACATGACTGAGTGACTGAACAACAACAAGCCCATCAAACCTATGATTTCATAAATATTGCTTAGTATGGGAGCAAAGTTTTAAAAAATAGTTCATTGAGAGAAAGATGTTATATCACTAACAATATAATTGGAGGATTATTTGTATTGCATTGTTTGCAATATGAAAATATTAGGAACCACCTAAATGTTCATCAGTTGGTTGAAGAATGGGGCAAGTGAATACAAAGCTATCTGATCTGAATGTCACGGGGGGTACAAATCCTTTAAAAATGAAGAAGATTTTTGTATTCTGATCTAGAACAAGCTCTAAGGTGTACTGTCAAGTCATAAAAGCAATTGGCAGAACATTATGTTGATATGATTTTTTGTGTTAAAAGGGGTATGTGTGTGTGTTTATTTGCTTATGTATTAGTGGGTTTTCACCAGAAGGACACAAGCAACTAATAACAGTTGTCTTAGTCTGCTCAGGTTGCTATAACACAATACCATACTCTGGGTGGCTTAAGGGTTTCCCTGGTAGCTCAGCTGGTAAAGAATCTGCCTGCAATGCAGGAAACCCCAGTTTGACTCCTGGGTTGGGAAGATTCACTGGAGAAGGGATAGGCTACCCACTCCAGTGTTCTTGGGCTTCCCTGTTGGCTCAGCTGGTAAGGAATCTGCTTACAATGTGGGAGACCTGGATTCAATCCCTGGGTAAAAGGCAACAGCTTAAAAACAACAGAAATTTATTTCTCACAGTTCTGGAGATTGAGAAGCCTTGAGAACTCAAGTTTGGCAATTTCAGGCAAAGTAGAAAGGCAATGGCACCCTACCCCAGTACTTTTGCCTGGAAAATCCCATGGATGGAGGATCCTGGTAGGCTCAAGTCCATGGGGTCACTAAGAGTCGGACACGACTGAGCGACTTCACTTTCACTTTTCACTTTCATGCACTGGAGAAGGAAATGGCAACCCACTCCAGTGTTCTTGCCTGGAGAATCCCAGGTACTGGGGAGCCTGGTGAGCTTCCGTCTATGGGGTTGCACAGAGTCGGACATGACTGTAGCGACGCAGCAGCAGCAGCAGAAGATGTTAATAGTTCTCGTTAATTGATTTGATTGGTTTGTCAGTCTTTATTTTTCCTATGAGTTATTTTCTGAAAGATGGAACTTGAAGCAAACACTTAAATTCCATGCACTCTCCCCTTTGGAAACATTGGCATATCGTTGAGTACAAAATGGGTTGCATATCAAACAATCTGAGGAATATTTCTTGTAGAGGATTAGATAGGGTGGTGGAACTGGTGTGGAGATGAAGCTTCAAGAGTCTTTTTCTCTCTGGTTTAGGGGTCGATTCCTCATGTGGATTATGCTGGCTAATGTTAGCACCTCAGTTCAGTCTGCTCCAGATAGGTTACCCAGGTAACTGTGTGAAATCTGGTATGTTTCTGTTTTGGAGAAGTGGGGGATATTGAGAAAGGGGAAAGGATCTACATGATGCCAAACAGCAAGATGTTTTAAAATATTATGTAAATAGGACTAATACCATTAAAGTTCTGTGATTCCAGCACCATAATTTTTGAAATGCATGGAAATTTTGAATATGGAAAAAATATGACTTCAATATCAATTAAGTTTTTTGAAAGGCAACTTTGGCTAAATCTGAACCACATCAAAACACCTACATGGAAAAATGAAAAGTTCCTTCCATTATCTAGATATTTCATTCAAAATATCAAACATTTATGGATTTCAGCACAAGCAAGACATATAGCTGGTTAATGAAAATTTAAACTTAAATATTAAATGTTTTGGTAACCTGTGGAAAGTTAAAAATTTTAGGACTAAAGATCCAGTAAGTGTTATTTGTTCACTAACCCAAGATATTCTTGGGGCCATTTAAAATGACTTTCACGTTTGACTCCAAACAAATGTAAATAAAAGTTATCAGATGAGATTCATTTCCCAGATCACGTTGCTCAGTCGTGTCAGAATATTTTTAGTTTGTCGACCCCTGAACTGCACACTGATAGGCCTCCCTGATGCATCACCAGACTTTCTGCAGGGCAATTTGACTTAGATGGCATAAGAATTGACGTAGATCATTTGACCAGGAAATTTTACAGAGATTCATCCTAAGAAAATAATCCTGAATATGAATCAATTTTTGGTGCCAGCCTCAGAGTGGTCATCCTAAAAATGCAAAAAATCGAAAAAGGTGGGCAGAACCTAGAAATTTCGCTGAACATCATTCCTTCCAAAGAATATCTAGATATCTACTCAATGACATGGAAAGATCTTCATGACAAGTTATGCAAGAGTCTATAATAATTTATTCTGTTTGGTTTCATTACAAAAGCATCAAGAGTTATACTAAAACATGTCTGATAAAGGTCTAACATCCATACAGTTAACACTAGTTAGACCTAGCCTGTATTAACTTTTGTTGTTTGCACAGTGAATGCTTGTTGATTGGTATCTGTTGGTCATTATTTTACATTCCATAGGAGTCAGATCAGATAATTTCATGGCTGCAGTCACCATCTGCAGGATTTTGGAGCCCAGAAAAATAAGCTGACACTGTTTCCACTGTTATCACCAATTTCCCATGTAGTCATGAGACTAGATCCATCATCATTGTTGTCTCAATCTTATCCTGTGATTCCTTTCCTCCCAATACGTTGGATTAGACTTTTTACAAGTATGTTTACTTTGTGCATGAGGTGGCACACTGATTGTTTCTGAGCATTTTCAGCCTTTCTGCAGGGCAATTTGACTTTGATGGCATAAGAATTGATGTAGATCATTTGACTCAGGAAATCTTACAGAGATTCATCCTAAGAAAATAATCATGAATATGAATCAAGTTTTTGGTGCCAGCCTGTTTCTGGTCCAGCTAAAAATCCAAAAAAACCATAGGAAGGACCTAGAATCTTGAAAATGGCAGGAAGCATTAATGGAAGAATATCTAGATATCTACTCAATGACATGGAAAGATGTTCATGACAAAGTATGCAATAGTCTTTAATAATTTATTCTGTTTGGTTTCAGTACAAAATACTGGAGTGATTTTGGAGCAGAAAAATGTCTGATACTGTCTAATCCTCCAATTTAACATTAGTGATGACCTGCCTGTCTTCGTTTTTGGTTTTTCCACAGTGAATGCATGTTCATTGGTAATTTTAAAAATTATTTTACATTTGAAAATGTGTGTCATCTGATCAGATCAGATCAGTCGCTCAGTCGTGTCCGACTCTTTGCGACCCCATGAACTGCAACACGCCAGGCCTCCCTGTCCATCACCAGCTCCCGGAGGTCACTCAGACTCACATCCATCGAGTCAGTGATGCCATCCAGCCATCTCATCCTCTGTTGTCCCCTTCTCCTCCTGCCCCCAATCCCTCCCAGCATCAGAGTCTTCTCCAATGAGTCAACTCTTCGCATGAGGTGGCCAAAATACTGGAGTTTCAGCTTTAGCATCATTCCTTCCAAAGAAATCCCAGGGCTGATCTCCTTCAGAATGGACTGGTTGGATCTCCTTGCAGTCCAAGGGACTCTCAAGAGTCTTCTCCAACACCACAGTTCAAAAGCATCAATTCTTCGGCGCTCAGCCTTCTTCACAGTCCAGCTCTCACATCCATACATGACCACAGGAAAGACCATAGCCTTGACTAGGTGAACCTTTGTTGGCAAAGTAATGTCTCTGCTTTTGAATATGCTATCTAGGTTGGTCATAACTTTCCTTCCAAGGAGTAAGCGTCTTTTAATTTCATGGCTGCAGTCACCATCTTCAGTGATTTTGGAGCCCAGAAAAATAAAGTCTGACACTGTTTCCACTGTTTCTCCATCTATTTCCCATGCAGTGATGGGACCAGATGCCATGATCTTCATTTTCTGAATGTTGAGCTTTAAGCCAACCTTTTCACTCTCCACTTCCACTTTCATCAAGAGGCTTTTGAGTTCCTCTTCACTTTCTGCCATAAGAGTGGTGTCATCTGCATATCTGAGGTTATTGATATTTCTCCCAGCAATCTTGATTCCAACTTGTGTTTCTTCCAGTCCAGCATTTCTCATGATGTACTCTGCATATAAGTTAAATAAACATGGTGACAATATGCAGCCTTGAAGTATTCCTTTTCCTATTTGGAACCAGTCTGTTGTTCCATGACCAGTTCTAACTGTTGCTTTCTGACCTGCATACAGATTTCTCAAGAGGCAGATCAGGTGGTCTGGTATTCCCATCTCTTTCAGAATTTTCCACAGTTTATTGTGATCCACACAGTCAAAGGCTTTGGCATAGTCAATAAAGCAGAAATAGATGTTTTTCTGGAGCTCTCTTGCTTTTTCCATGATCCAGCGGATGTTGGCAATTTGATCTCTGGTTCCTCTGCCTTTTCTAAATCCAGCTTGAACATCAGGAAGTTCACGGTTCACATATTGCTGAAGCCTGGCCTGGAGAATTTTGAGCATTACTTTACTAGCATGTGATATGAGTGCAATTGTGCGGTAGTTTGAGCATTCTTTGGCATTGCCTTTCTTTGGGATTGGGATGAAAACTGACCTTTCCAATCTTGTGGCCACTGCTGAGTTTTCCAAATGTGCTGGCATATTGAGTGCAGCACTTTCACAGCATCATCTTTCAGGATTTGGAATAGCTCCACTGGAATTCCATCACCTCCACTAGCTTTGTTTGTAGTGATGCTTCCTAAGGCCCACTTGACTTCACATTCCAGGATGTCTGGCTCTCGGTCAGTGATCACACCATCATGATTATCTGGGTCGTGAAGCTCTTTTTTGTACAGTTCTTCTGTGTATTCTTGCCACCTCTTCTTAATATCTTCTGCTTCTGTTAGGTCCATACCATTTCTGTCCTTTATCGAGCCCATTTTTGCATGAAATGTTCCTTTGGTATCTCTGATTTTCTTGAAGAGATCCCTAGTCTTTCCCATTCTGTTGTTTTCCTCTATTTCTTTGCATTGATCACTGAAGAAAGCTTTCTTATCTCTTCTTGCTATTCTTTGGAACTCTGCATTCAGATGTTTATATCTTTCCTTTTCTCCTTTGCTTTTCGCTTTTCTTCTTTTCAAAGCTATTTGCAAGGCCTCCCCAGACAGCCATTTTGCTTTTTTGCATTTCTTTTCCATGGGGATGGTCTTGATCCCTGTCTCCTGTACAATGTCACGAACCTCATCCCATAGTTCATCAGGCACTCTATCTATCAGATCTAGGCCCTTAAATCTATTTCTCACTTCCACTGTATAATCATAAGGGATTTGATTTAGGTCATACCTGAATGGTCTAGTGGTTTTCCCTACTTTCTTCAATTTCAGTCTGAATTTGGCAATGAGGAGTTCATGGTCTGAGCCACAGTCAGCTCCTGATCTTGTTTTTGCTGATTGTATAGAGCTTCTCCATCTTTGGCTGCAAAGAATATAATCAATCTGATTTCGGTGTTGACCATCTGATGATGTCCACGTATAGAGTCTTCTCTTGTGTTGTTGGAAGAGGGTATTTGCTATGACCAGTGCATTTTCTTGGCAAAACTCTTGTTAGTCTTTGCCCTGCTTCATTCCATATTCCAAGGCCAAATTTGCCTCTTACTCCAGGTGTTTCTTGACTTTCTACTTTTGCATTCCAGTCCCCTATAATGAAAAGGACATCTGTTTTGGGTGTTAGTTCTAAAAGGTCTTGTAGTTCTAAAAGGTCTCACCGGCTGTGCGGAGCACTAAGAGCGTGGCGAGAGGAGCTACCCCACAACAGAGGAGGGACGGCGGTGAGGGCCCGGCGCACTAAGCACGGCCAAGAGGAGCTACCCCACGACCGAGGTCAGGAAGGGTGGCGGTGAGGAGATACCCCTCCTCCAAGGTCAGGAAGGGCGACGGTGAGGAGAGACCCCTCGTCCAAGGTAAGGTGCGATGGCTGTGCTTTGCTGGAGCAGCCGGGAAGAGATACCCCACGCCCAAGGTAAGAGAAACCCAAGTAAGACAGTAGGTCTTGAAAGAGGGCATCAGAGGGCAAATACACTGAAATCATACTCACAGAAAACTAGTCAATCTAATCACACCAGGACCACAGCCTTGTCTAACTCAATGAAATTCAGCCATGCCCGTGGGGCAACCCAGGATGGACGGGTCATTGTGGAGAGATCTGACAGGGTGTGGTCCGCTGGAGAAGGGAATGGCAAACCACTTCAGTATTCTTGCCTTGAGAACCCCATGAATAGTATGAAAAGGCAGAATGATAGGATACTGAAAGAGAAGCTCCCCAGGTCAGTAGGGGCCCAATATGCTACTGGAGATCAGTGGAGAAATAACTCCAGAAAGAATGAAGGGATGGAGCCAAAGCAAAAAGAATACCCAGCTGTGGATGTGTCTGGTGATAGAAGCAAAATCTGATGCTGTAAAGAGCAATATTGCATAGGAACCTGGAATGTCAGGTCCATGAATCAAGACAAATTGGAAGTGGTCAAACAAGAGATGGCAAGAGTGAATGTTGACATTCTAGGAATTAGCAAACTAAAATGGACTGGAATGGGTGAATTTAACTCAGAGGACCATTATATCTGCTACTGCGGGCAGGAATCCCTTAGAAGAAATGGAGTGGCCATCATGGTCAACAAAAGAGTCCGAAATGCAGTACTTGGATGCAGTCTCAAAAACGACAGAATGATCTCTGTTCGTTTCCAAGGCAAACCATTCAATGTCACAGTAATCCAAGTCTATGCCCCAACCAGTAACGCTGAAGAAGCTGAAGTTGAACGGTTCTATAAAGACCTACAAGACCTTTTAGAACTAACACCCAAATGTGTGTAAAAAGTTAAAAAATTAAAAAACAAATTTATTTTTCACAGTTCTGGAGATTGAGAAGTCCAAGGTCACATACCAGCATGGCCACTTTCTGAAGGATACCCCCTTCATGGTTCACAGCTGAAGTCTTTTCCATGTGTCCTCACATGAGGGAAGGGGGACGAGAACTCTCTGGGGTCTGTTTCATAAGGACAACTAATCCATTCATGGGGGCTCCAACCTCATCACCTAATCCCCTCTGAAGGCCACACCTTCTAACACCATGACATGGGGGTTGGGATTCCAACATACAAATTTTGGGAAGATGCACATTCAGACCATAGCAATGGTGGCCGTCTTTGGGAAAGGAACCTAACTGACAGGGTGGGTAGGAGAATTTTTGCTGTATACCCTTTGATAATTTCTGCATTTTGAACCACATAAATGCATTCTAAGCTCAATTACTTAATATTAAGGAGTGCAAGTCCTCTCCTTGGTAAAGATCATCATGGCAGTACAAGAAAGGCATGTGTCTGAGACCCATGTGTCAGCAATGGGAAGGCAGAGAAGAGCAAGGCGACTGAGGAGAGTTAGCCAGTTGTCTGTAGTACTTGGCATCATGCCTTTCCTTTCACCCTCTTACATGTCTGTGTTCTCATTGTATTTTCATAAGGATCCGAGGGGACCCCTCCCCCAAAGTGAGACTGCTCATCAGAACATATGCCTGTGAGTCAGGCTTGAATGACCCTGTTGTGTCCACATGCTCTAGCTGACTGCCATGGCCAGGAGCACTTCAGGCCAGGCCTGGTTCCACACTGAGCTCTGACTTCCTGCTCCTGCTAAGTCACTTCAGTCGTGTCTGACTCTGTGCGACCCCATAGACGGCAGCCCACCAGGCTCCCCCATCCCTGGGATTCTCCAGGGAAGAATAGTGGAGTGGGTTGCCATTTCCTCCTCCAATGCACGAAAGTGAAAAGTGAAAGTGAAGTTGCTCAGTCATGTCCGACTCTTAGCGACCCATGGACTGCAGCCTACCAGGCTCCTCCGTCCATGGGATTTTCCAGGCAAGAGTACTGGAGTTGGGTGCCATTGCCTTCTCCTAGATGAACACAATTAAGTCACTTCCTTCTGTCTCTTGAACCTCAGTCTCTTTTTATCTAAAACTGAGATGACTGTGCGGCCTCTGTCCCAGGGTTATTGTGAGAATAGAATGAGGCAATAGATGTAAAGCATTTCACACAGTTCATGGAAGACATTAAGGACACAATAAATCTCAGCTCTTCTGGGTCATGGCAAGTCAAAAACATTTCCTCTGAATTCAGAAACATTTGAAAACTAACTGCAGGTGCTATGCAGAGCCCTTATCCTTGAAGATTTCAGTTTTGTTAGAGATCCCTAACATCCTCCTAAAAACAAAACATGAAACAACAAACTACCAAAAAATGCAATGTTTGTATCATTAGTGAGATAGGAAGTTATCTCGGGAGCTATGTGGACAAGCAGTGAATCACAGAGTGACTGTATTTCCCTTTGCGTATCTTCATTGGTCTTTCTGATCTGAGGAAGATGTCTCAATGCCGATATGTCTTTAACGTCCTTCTAAAATTGGCCCTTCATCACAAAGGAAGTGGCATATGAGTTACTTTTATTTACCTTTTATTGAAGACAAAATGGATTCATATTACTTGGGTTTAGAGAATATCATGCGGAGAAGGCAATGGCACCCCACTCCAGTACTCTTGCCTGGAAAATCCCACGGATGGAGGAGCCTGGTGGGCTGCAGTCCATGGGGTCACTAAGAGTCGGACACCACTGAGTGACTTCACTTTCACTTTTCACTTTCATGCATTGGAGAAGGAAATGGCAACCCACTCCAGTGTTCTTGCCTGGAAAATCCCAGGAATGGGGGAGCCTGGTGGGCTACCATCTCTGGGCTCACACAGAGTCGGACACGACTGAAGCGACTTAGCAGCAGCAGAGAATATCATGAAGGTGGGATCTGAATGACAAAAAAAAAAAATGAGAGTAGGTACTGGAAAAATTGGGCATAGAGATTCAGAGCATGGCCAAAATGGTCAGAGTTTGTCCAGGTCAGGCCATGTTTCCTGGAGGGGGCTGGACTTGATCTAGGGGTTAAACTGATGCAGGAGAAAGACAGTTTCAGGTGGGGAAACCAAAGATTTGGCGTGCTGTTTCTAGACCTAGTGGGAACAGGCTTCCCACTCTTGACTCTAGGGCTGGGGTCCAGTGTTACTTTCTGGGAGAAGTCTTTCCTGACCGCCCTGTCACTTTGCTCTCTTATCACATGCTCCCTTTCCTTTTTTCTCCCTTTTCCCTCCTCAAAACATTTATCACAGATTGTGATTATCTATTTGTGTGATAATTGGATTAATGTTAGTGTTTGTCCACCTTACACATAAGCTTTTGCAAGACAGAAACTCTGCCTATTTTTGCTACCTGTAATTCTCTGGTGTTTAGCAGAGAGCTTGGGACAAGATAGGGGCTCAGTCATTTGTCTAATCAGTCAATCCATTCATTCATTCATTAATGGTTGTCTTCTACTGCAGTTGTCCAAAGGGCAAGGGAAAAAGAACTGACCTCCTGGGGCCTGAGACTGGGGTCTGAAGCTCCTGAACATAAGTGCAACGTGTTTTGGGAGCCTTTCTTTTACCTTAGACGTGTATTCTGTGCTATAATATATCTGTTTGCTTTAATCCAATAGTCTTGTTTTCAGTTACTCATTGATGAAATAATTTAACTTTTTTTTCCCCCTAAAACATCTTCTGGTAAATTGACTTTCCATGAGGAAGACGGTTATCTTCCTTCTGTGGCTTCCACCACCCACACTACACATGCTGTTTTCAGAAGCATGTCCTTGGAGGCTTTTAAATTTTTTAGCAGATTCCATAGCCGTGATGCCAACATACCCAGGGACAAGGCTAAGGTCACCTCTTGATTCTCTGGGTCTCTTCTCCCATCTCTCTTTGTTTCCTGATCTCACCCATGCTTTCTCCTACTCTTACCCTTCACTTTACTCCTCTGATGCACACAACCTGAAAAGTGGAGGATCTTAGGGCTGGATCCTGTAGCCCAGAGACCCTCAGAGTTGGTCTTATAAAAACAGATTGCTGGGCTCCACATCTGAAGTTTCTGATGCAGTGGGTCCCTGTAGGGCTAAAGTTTTGCATTTCTAGCAAGTTCCCCAGTGATGTTGCTGGTTCAGGACTACATTTGAGAAGCACCATTGTCATCTCAATCCTGATTATATAGCCACAGCACTGGATATGTCAGTGTCCAGACTAACTGAATCAGAATCTCTAGTGAAGTGAAGTGAAGTGAAGTGAAGTGAAGTCGCTCAGTCGTGTCTGACTCTTTGCAACCTTGTGGATTGTAGCCCACCTGATTCCTCTGTTCATGGGATTCTCCAGGCAAGAATTCTGGAGTGGGTTGCCATTTCCTTCTCCAGGGGATCTTCCCAAGCCAGGGATCAAACCTGGGTCTCCCGCATTGCAGGCAGACGCTTTACCCTCTGAGCCACCAGGGAAGCTAAATTGCTTGTGTGTTTAAAGTTTCCCTGGTAATCCTAATGGCCAGGGAGAGTGGGATTTGTCCAAGGTCACACAAGAGGCAGAGGCAAGACTAGAGCCCAGGACTCCTGGTTCTCAGAACAGTCTTCCCAATGCATCTTCATTCACCTGAAATTGCTGGGCTCTTTTAATACATTATCAGAGATAACCCTTACTTTACAGATGAGGAAACTGAGGCTCAGTGAGATGACGGGCTCTGCCTACAGTGGCAGAGGTGAAGCTGGCACCCAGGGCTGCCTGCCTCCAATGCTGCCCTCTCTGGGGACAGTATGAGAAAGGCTTGGGTTTGCCTTCTGTTTCTACCACTTGGTGGAACTTGGTGACCAGATAAACTTTCTCAGCCCCATATCTGTAAAATGGGTTTGATGGTGTCCCACCCAGTGAAAATGAAACCTTCTGCTCCTGCGGGACCCCACCTCAGCCCTGTGACCCATACCTACTTCCTCATACCATCAGCAATGTGCCCTCTTCAGGACCTCAGAGTCCATTCCAGCCCTTGCCCTGGACCCTGAATTCCTAGAAGAAATCTCACTTAGCCCCTCTGCACATCTGAAGTTGGAAGACAGGGGCCCTTTAAGCTCCATTTACACATCATCTCATTTAATCCCTACAGCCACCCTCCAGGCTAGACATCACCTAGACATCAGCTAGACACTGGTCCTTGGAGGTTGCACAGTTCATCACGGGCTGGACATGAGCAGAACCCAGCACTGCCTAACAGCAGAGACCATGTTGTTAAGAAGCAAACTGATCACTGTGTGCAGAATAATCTGCTCACTTTCCAAGTTAGAGCAAAACTTACTCCTTAAAAAAAAAAAGCCAGTATCCAAACCAAAACAGCAGAAGGCTGGCATCTGTATGCGGCTGCTAGTTATCAGAACTCACTGCCCTCTTTTCAGCTGCTGCATCCACCTAAGCCCCAACACTATCCCTCCATGCAGGGCTGGCTCTCACCCACAGCTTCCGAGCCTCTGGCTCTGGTCTGATTGTGGGTAAGCCAGACTGGCATTTGCTGGCTGGGGGTTTCTTGAAATCTCCTGATTATACAGGCACCTGCGGTCATGCCATCCTCCACTTTCCTCTCCGGGAAAGCCATGCTCTCCATGTCAACTGCTTGCTTTACTATAAAATGCTCCCCCTTCTCTTTGTTGTTGTTCAGTCACTCAGTCATGTCCAACTCCTTGTGACCATATGGACTGCAGCACACCAGGCTTCCCTGTCCTTCAGCATCTCCCAGGGTTTGCTCAAACTCATGTCCTGGGAGGCACAGGATGCTGGCATAAGTCTTTTGGAGGAGGTCACCATTATCACCATTACCTCCATCATAATTTGGCCTCAAGACAAACTATAAAGAGGCAACATCCATCAGCAGAGAATTGGATTAAAGATTTACTAAGCATGGTACTCGGGGAAGGCAATGGCACCCCACCCCAGTACTTTTGCCTGGAAAATCCCATAGATGGAGGAGCCTGGTAGGCTGCAGTCCATTCGGTCGCTAAGAGTCAGACATGACTGAGCGACTTCACTTTCACTTTTCACTTTCATGCATTGGAGAAGGAAATGGCAACCCACTCCAGAATTCTTGCCTGGAGAATCCCAGGGATGGGGGAGCCTGGTGGGCTGCCGTCTATGGGGTCGCACAGAGTCGGACACGACTGAAGCAATTTAGCAGCAGCAGCAGCAGCAGCAAGCATGGTACTAGCGTGTGAGATGAGTGCAATTGTGTGGTAGTTTGAGTATTCTTTGGCATTGCTTTTCTTTGGGATTGGGATGAAAATTGACCTTTTCCAGGCCTGTGGCCACTGCTGAGTTTTCCAAATGTGCTGGCATTTTGAGTGCAGCACTTTCACAGCATCATCTTTCAGGATTTGGAATAGCTCAACTGGACTTCCATCACCTCCACTAGCTTTGTTCATAGTGATGCTTTCTAAGGCCCACTTGACTTCACATTCCAGGATGTTTGGCTCTAGGTGAGTGATCACACCATCGTGATTATCTGGGTCGTGAAGATCTTTTTTGTACAGTTCTTCTGTGTATTCTTGCCACCTCTTCTTAATATCTTCTGTTTCTGTTAGGTCCATACCATTTCTGTCCTTTATCGAGCTCATCTTTGCATGAAATATTCCCTTGGTATCTCTAATTTTCTTGAAGAGATCTTTAGTCTTTCCTATTCTGTTGTTTTCCTCTATTTCTTTGCATTGAGCACTGAGGAAGGCTTTCTTATCTCTCCTTGCTCTTCTTTGGAACTCTGCATTCAGATGCTTATATCTTTCCTTTTCTCCTTTGCTTTTTGTTTCTCTTCTTTTCACAGCTATTTGTAAGGCCTCCTCAGACAGCCATTTTGTTTTTTTTGCATTTCTTTTCCATGGGGATGGTCTTGATCCCTGTCTCCTGTGCAATGTCATGAACCTCCATCCATAGTTCATCATAGTTCATCACTCTATCTATCAGATCTAGTCCCTTAAATCTATTTCTCACTTCCACTGTATAATCATAAGGGATTTGATTTAGGTCATACCTGAATAGTCTAGTGGTTTTCCCTACTTTCTTCAATTTAAGTCTAAATTTGGCAATAGGAGTTCATGATCTGAGCCACAGTCAGCTCCCGGTCTTGTTTTTGCTGACTATATAGAGCTTCTCAATCTTTGGCTGCAAAAAATATGATCAATCTGATTTCGGTGTTGACCATCTGGTGATGTCCATGAGTAGAGTCTTTTCTTGTGTTGCTGGAAGAGGGTGTTTGCTATGACCAGTGCATTTTCTTGGCAAAACTCTATTAGCCTTTGCCCTGCTTCATTCCGTATTCCAAGGCCAAATTTGCCTGTTACTCCAGGTATTTCTTGACTTCCTACTTTTGCATTCCAGTCCCCTATAATGAAAAGGACATTTATGGGGGGTGTTAGTTCTAAAGGTCTTGTAGGTCTTCATAGAACTGTTCAACTTCAGCTTCTTCAACGTTACTGCTTGAAGCATAGGCTTGGATTACCAAGATACTGAATGGTTTGCATTGCATCCATTGAGATTGCATCCAAGGACTGCATTTTGGACTCTTTATTGACCATGATGGCTACTCCATTTCTTGTAAGGGATTCCTGCCCGCAGTAGTAGATATAATGGTCATCTGAGTTAAATTCACCCATTCCAGTCCATTTTAGTTCGCTGATTCCTAGAATGTCGACGTTCACTCTTGCCATCTCTTGTTTGACCACTTCCAATATGCCTTGATTCATGGATCTCACATTCCAGGTTCCTACGCAATATTGCTCTTTACAACATCGGACCTTGCTTCTATCACCAGTCCCACCCACAACTGGGTATTGTTTTTGCTTTGGCTCCATCCCTTCATTCTTTCTGGAGTTATTTCTCCACTAATCTCCAGTAGCATATTGGGCACTTACCGACATGGGGAATTCCTCTTTCAGTATCTTATCATTTTGCCTTTTCATACTGTTCATGGGGTTCTCAAGGCAAGAATACTGAAGTGGTTTGCCATTCCCTTCTCCAGGCTTCAGCAATACATGTACCATGAACTTCCAGATGTTCAAGCTGGTTTTAGAAAAGGCAGAGGAACCAGAGATCAAATTGCCAACATCTGCTGGATCATTGAAAAAGCAAGAGAGTTCCAGAAAAACATCTATTTCTGCTTTATTGACTATGCCAAAGCCTTTGACTGTGTGGATCACAATCAACTGTGGAAAATTCTGAAAGAGATGGGAATACCAGACCACCTGACCTGCCTCTTGAGAAACCTGTGTGCAGGTCAGGAAGCAACAGTCAGAACTGGACATGGAACAACAGACTGGTCCCAAATAGGAAAAGGAATACTTCAAGGCTGTATATTTTCACCCTGCTTATTTAACTTATATGTAGAGTACATCATGAGAAACGCTGGGCTGGAAGAAGCACAAACTGGAATCAAGATAGCCAGGAGATATATCAATAACCTCAGATATGCAGATGACACCACCCTTATGGCAGAAAGTCAAGAGGAACTAAAAAGCCTCTTAAGGAAAGTGAAAGAGGATATTGAAAAAGTTGGCTTCAAGCTCAACATTCAGAAAACTAAGATCATGGCATTCAGTCCCATCACTTCATGGGAAATAGATGGGGAAACAGTAGAAACAGTGTCAGACTTTATTTTGGGGGCTCCAAAATCACTGCAGATGGTGACAAATCACTGCAGATGTGACAGTTGGACTGTGAAGAAAGCTGAGCGCCGAAGACTTGATGCTTTTGAACTGTGGTGTTGGAGAAGACTCTTGAGAGTCCCTTGGACTGCAAGGAGATCCAACCAGTCCATTCTGAAGGAGATCAGCCCTGGGATTTCTTTGGAAGGAATGATGCTAAAGCTGAAACTCCAGTACTTTAGCCACCTCATGTGAAGAGTTGACTCATTGGAAAAGACTCTGATGCTGGGAAGGATTGGGGGCAGGAGGAGAAGCGGATGACAGAGGATGAGATGGCTGGATGGCATCACCGACTTGATGGATGTGAGTCTGAGTGAACTCTGGGCATTGGTGATGGACAGGGAAGCCTGGCGTGCTGCAATTCATGGGGTTGCAAAGAGTCAGACACGACTGAGCAACTGAACTGAACTGAACTGACTAGACTGTAGCCCACCAGGCTCCCCCGTCCATGGGATTCTCCAGGCAAGAATACTGGAGTGGGTTGCCATTTCGACTTGCATAAATCTCTTATCCTCATCCACCAGAGGGCAGACAGAATGAAACCCACAATCACAGAAAACTAACCAAAATGATCACAGGGACCACAGTTTTGTGTAACTTAATAAAACTATGCAATGTAGGGCCATGCAAGGTGGACAGACCATGGTGGAGAGTTCTGACAAAACGTGATCCAGTGGAGAAGGGAATGGCAAACCACTTCAGCATTCTTGCCTTGAGAACTCCACAAACAGTATGAAAAGGGAAAAAGATATGACACTGACAGATGAAACCCCCAAGTTGGTTCAGTTCAGTTCAGTTCATTTCAGTCCCTCAGTCGTGTCCGACTCTTTGCAGCCCCAAGGACTTTAGCACACCAGGTCTTCCTGTCTATCACCAACTCCTGGAGTTTACCCAAACTCATGTCCATTGAGTCGGTGATGCCATCCAACCATCTCATCCTCTGTTGTCCCCTTCTCCTCCTGCCTTTGATCCTTCCCAGCATCAGGGTCTTAGATGTCCAATATACTACTGAAGAAGAGTGGAGAAATAGCTCCAGAAGGAATGAAGAGGTTGAGCTAAAGCCGAAATGGCACCCAGTTGTGGAGGTGTGTGGTGGTGAAAATAAAATCCGATGCTGTAAAGAACAATATTGCATAGGAACCTTGAATGTTAGGTCTATGAATCAAGGCAAATTGGGAGTGGTTAAACAGGAGATGCCAAGAGTGAACATCGGCATTTTAGGAATCAGTGAACTAAAATGGCCTGGAAGGGGTGAATTTAATTCAGATGACCATTAGATCTACTACTATGAGCAAGATTCCCTTAGAAGAAATGGAATAGCCCCTATAGTCAATGAAAGAGTTTGAAATGCAGTACTTAGTACCTGGGTGCAATCTCAAAAATGACAGAATGATCTTGGTTTGTTTTCAAGGCAAACCTTCAACATCACGGTAATCCAAGTCTATGCCCCCACCATTAAAGCTAAAGAAGTTGAAGTTGAAGAGTTCTATGAAGACCTACAAGATCTTTTGGAACTAACACCAAAGAAAGATATCCTTTATCATCAGAGGGGACTGGAATGCAAAAGTAGGAATTCAAGAGCTAGCTGGAGTAACAGGCAAGTTTGGCCTTGGAGAACAAAATGAAGCAGGGCAAGAGCTAACAGAGCCAAGAGAATATGCTGTTCATAATAAACACCCTTTTCACTGAAATCAATGACAAACTACTCTTTGTTGATTATATTCTTTGCAGCTGAAGGTGGAGAATTCTATACAGTCAGCATAATCCAGATCTGGAGCTGACTGTGGCTCAGATCATGAACTCCTTATAGCAAATTTAGACTTCAGTTGAAGAAAGTAGGGAAAACCATTAGGCCATTCAGGTATGAGCTAAATCAAACCCCTTATAATTATACAGTGGAAGTGACAAATAGATTTAAGGGGTTAGATCTGATAGAGTGCCTGAAGAACTAGGGATGGAGGTTTGTAACATTGTACAGGAGGCAGTGATCCAAATCATCTCCAAGAAAAAGAAATGCAAAAAGGCAAAATGGTTGTCTGAGGAAGCCTTACAAATAGCTGAGAAAGGAAGAGAAGTGAAAGGCAAAGGAGCAAAGGAAAGATAACTCATCTGAATGCAGAGTCCCAAATCAAGGAGAGAGAAGAAGGCCTTCTTTAGTGAACGATGCAAAGAAATAGAGGAAAACAGTAGAATGGGAAAGACTAGAGATCTCCAAGAAAATTAGAGATACCAAGGGAAGATTTCATGCAAAGATGGGCACAATAAAGGACAGAAATGGTATGGACCTAACAGAAGCAAAAGATATTAAGAAGAGGTGGCAGGAATACACAGAAGAACCGTATAGAAAACATCTTAATGATCCAGGTGACCACGATGGTGTAATCACTCACCTAGAGCCAGACATCCTGGAATGTGAAGTCAAATGGACCTTAGGGAGCATTAGTACAAACCAGGCTAGTGGAGGTGATGAAATTCCCGCTGAGCTATTTCAAATCCTAAAAGATGGTGCTGTGAAAGTGCTGCACTCAGTATGCCAGCAAATTTGGAAAACTCAGCAATGGCCACAGGGCTGGAAAAGATCAGTTTTCATTCCAATCCCGAAGAAGGGTAATGCCAAAGAATGTTCAAACTGCTGCAGAGTTGCACTCCCCTTCCTTGCTCCCCACAAACCCAGGGGGCCAGACTTTGGCAAAGTTGGAAGTGCCTGGGCGGGGCTTGTCTGGACTGACTAGGTGGGACCCTGATGAAATCCTGTCACCCTTGGCCTAGAGAAAGGAGAACTGCATTACTTTGGAGTCAGGATTTCTTGCTCTCCATTCCTTCCTTCCCTCCCTTCTTCCTTCTCTTCCCTTTCCCCTCCTTCCCTCCTTGGTTTCTATCTTCCTTCCTGAGCTGATATCGTTGACAAACTGCTCACCCCTGAGGCATCCTCTGAACTTGAACTCATCCGGAAATTCTCCTTCTGGGACCCCACAGAGGGGGTGGGGAGAATCAATCTTCAGTCCCTCACCAACTTTGTTACATTTCTTGCCAAAACCTCTTATGTCTTTACAAGATAGCTCCTAAGCCTGGCCTTTCTTGGACAAGAGACTCAGCTCAACAGCTATCCTTGCTGAGGAATCAGAGAGTCCTGAGATCAAATCCCAGAATTGTCTCTGACCTTTAATGTGACCTTGGTGATATACTTAACCTTTCTGAGGGTCAGTTTCTTTAACCAAAAAATGGGAATAATAAGCCCACCAGTGTTGTTAAGATCAAATGTATAGTATACTACCTGGCAGTGCACAAGGCTTGTTCCCAGGTCCCCATGCTCATTAAAACCTCTTTCTATCAGGCAGACTCACTCAGGTGTGACTGATAATAATTTAAAATAGTTACATAATGATTTCTACTTTTAAATATATTTTAATTTCTATCATCTCACTTATACCCATGCTCACCATACCCCTTATATTATTATTTTCACAAACAGTACTTTTTGGAGGAGTAACTGCTTTCAGAGAAGTTGTGACGTTTGCCAGGATCAAAGAGCCAGTGCACAGAGGGCTCAGCATTTAACCCAAAGGTCTGGGAGCTCCAGGCCTGAGCCTGGTGAGAAGCTAATACGTGACCCTGCCATGGAGAACTTGCATTTTTATAGCAGTTCAAAGAAGTAGACCTTCTAATGGCCTTTCAGATCTTCTTGACCGACCAGTGAAAAAGACTGTATTGAGGCGGGAGAGGATTCCACAGGGTTCTGCAGTCATACCAGGTGACCCCACCTCAGAAAGCTACCAAGAAAAAAAGTCATGGCTTTTAGGATGAAAAGGAATCTCAGAAAAAACCTACTGCTGTTTTCCAAGTTTCGAACTGGAAGGCTAGAAAGGACTTTGAACCCATGGCCTTGTGATACCCTCTGCAGCTCTCTCTGTGAGATGGAGGGGAGGAGCTGTCACTTGGCTTCTGTACCCTTGAGCCTTAGTGGCAGCAGCCAGGAGGCTCCCCCAGCTCTCAGGGAACCCCGTGTTCCCTCTTCACCCCATCATCAAAGGAGCTGGGAGGGAGGAAGAAGCATCCCTTTTCTCGCCCACTTGGCCCATTCTCTGGGACAGGATGTGCAGTACCCAGGTCAAGGGGCTCTGGGGACCCCGGTCATCACTCCGGAAGGCTCTGAGGAGTGAGAAATGATCCCCCACTCCCCGCTACACTCCCCACTTCAGGGGCGACAGAGGCGGAGGGAGCTGGCAGTGACTGAGAGCTCCATCCAGCGCCAAGCATCGATCTGGCTCTCAGCGTTGTCATGGCAACGGCTCTTCTACTTGGAAGAGATCAGCTCACCACCACAACGGAGAGCTTCTTCAGTCTCCTCCCCTCCTCTTCCCAGGCCACCTCTCCCTCTTCTCAGCCCCCGTACCACCTCGTCCCCACCACACCGTCATCCTAGTCACCTTTCCATCTGCTCCTGACAGTCGTCCTGCGCCGCCACCATCCCCCTCCCTCCATCATGCTCCCCCACCCTGCCGCCTCCTCTTGTCCCGGCCTCTCCATCCGTCCTGTCCCTGCACTCGGCCCCTCCTCATTGGCCTCCCCCTGCTCTCTGCCCACCGGCCATCAACCCTGCAGGCCTTGTGGCTGCCTCTCTCCTGGGCACACACTGAAGTGCAGGAACAGGAGGAATCTCTGAGCTGTGATGCTTTAGACAGCCTCTTCCCCCATCTGCTCCCCACCTACAACCTCCTCCAGGGCAGAGCTCAAGGCCACTAGATCATTTTGTCTGCATGAGTGAGTTAGAAAGCAGCTCAGACTTACTCTTAGGCCAAACTGTGTTCTAGTCCCTTCTCTGCCCCCTAAAGTAGGAGTGACTTCCAGCAGTCAGTGGCAACTTCTCTAAGACTCAGCTTCCTCCACTAGAAAAAGAAAATAAAAGCATGGTAACACCATCCATCTAAACCAGTTATTATGAGGATAGAAGGGGATGCCAATAGCCTCTCACACTGATGAGCCCTGGCTGAGTACCAGGCTCCAGGCTAGGAACCTCATGTGGGTAACTCAATCCCATGAAGAGGCCACATTCGCTGTCCCCACTTACAGACAAGGAGCTAGTTCTGTGAGAGATGACATGACTTACCAAGGTCACCATCACAGTGGAGTCCTGTAGGCAGCCAGTCTTTGAGCCCAGAGACCACCACTACAGTTCTTGCGTTCAAACTCGTACTTTTTGTCCCCCGTATTGAGAAAGCAGCAAGCCGACTGTCTGGCTCACAATAGGTGGCAGATATATATCACATCCTACTTTGACAGTTAATTAATTAAATCATTTATTATGTGCCCAACATATCTCAGGTGTTAGAAACACAATGATAAATTTCACGCAATCCTTGTCCTTGAAAAGTTTAAGAAGCGGTAGCAGGAGACAGACATGCAGATACAGGCAGTGTGGTGCCGGGGTTTGGGCCCAGGCCCTGGAGCCACTAAGCCTGAGTGCAAATACCACCTGCGAAGGTATCAGCAGGCACTCCAAGCTTGTGACTACACCTTTCTGGATCCTTATCTCCTCACTCATACAATGGGGCTTTCAATGGAACCTTCCTAGATTTATGAGACACGAAAAAGAAGGTACACTCAACCCAGCACAACACTTAGGATAAATTCATACCCCATAAAAGGGTTAAGTCAGTATGTTTATTATCAACTCAGTTACACCGGAGCCTGGGGGAGGAGGTGGTCCATACTCTGGAGGGATCAGAAAAGTCTTCCTGAAGGTGGTGAGATTTGCAGAATCTTGGAGGAACAGCTGTGTGCCAGGTAGTCCTGGAGGGGCAGGTCATTTAAGGCAAAGGATTAAGCCTTGGGATGATGACAGTGTGGGGGTGTGTGAGGAAGGGCAAACAGTGTGCATAACAACAGCAGCATTTATGGAGTATCTACTGTGTGCCTGCTGCTGCTTTACACCAGTGATTCTTTCTCCTGGTTGCACATTAGAAAGACCTATGGAAGCTTGTGCTTGATCTATTTTAATATGAGTGCTGGGCCCTTTTTTCTGAAGACTTTTATTTAAATGATCTCGGGTGCCCAGCCATCAGCACGTTTTAAAAGCTCCTCAGGTGATCCAGGATTGTGAAGCTCTGGTCTAGGTGTTTTAGAAATTTAATCTCCACAACAGCTCCGTTAAGTTGGTACCAAGACTCAGAGATATTAAACAGCTCCAAGTTGTAAAGTTAAATCAAGGCAGATCTGACTCTAGGACTCTCATAAACATTAGGCTGAGGATGGATAGGAAGTATTAGGGGACTGTTAGGGGGAAGTGGAGACAGCAAGATTGGAGGGGATGGTGAGTGGATGAGTGGGTAATAAGTGCTGTGTGGCAGCTATGCTAATTGTCAGCTTTGTGTCCCCATTTCCTTTGGCATCAGGTGGGGTACCATCTTCCCACAAACATCTGCATGTATTTCTAGGGATCAGGGCCTGGGCCACCTCATTCTTATCCCTAGCCCTTGCTGAGTAAGTTGGGCACTCAAATTTTAACCTCTGTACGTACCACCATGGGGGAATATTATTAAAGTGTGCGTTTTCATTCACTAGGTCTGGTGAAGCCTGAGATTGTGCAATTCCAACAAAGTCCCTGGTAAAGCAAGTGCTGCTGATCTGCAGACCACACTCTGCATAGCAAGTGGATAAAAAAGCAAGTATAACTGCCTGTTCTGTCTGTGAGAGCCCATGTACCCCTGAACTTGGAGAGAGTTCTCTCCTTTCTGTGCTAGGAGTGACTTCTGCACCGCCTCTCTGCCCCCATCCCACAGAAGCCTCCCCAGGCTGAGATAAGATTTGCTTTACTTGTACTTCCCATAAGTTATACACATTATTACCCTGGTAGGGGTTCCCAGCCTTTAGAATGCTATAGACTCATTTGGAAGACCTGTGAAAATACGGCTCAATGGGCCTCATCCCAGAGTTTCTGATTCAGTAGATCTGGGGTGGGGTCTGAGAATTTGTAGTTTCAAGTTCTCAGGTGATGTTGATACTGCTTGTCTAGGGGCCAGTTGAGAATGGCTATATCACAGTAATATCTCTAGGATGGCATTTGCTTATTATGTGCATGTGGTTAGATGCACTGGACTATCCCTATGTGCAGCGTGGCATCTGGTATGGAGTTAGGATCCCTGGCTTCGAATCCTGGCTGCGCCACTAGCTCGGTCAGTGGCCATATCCCATATCCATTACGGATTAAGTTAGCTCTGTATAATGGAAAATCCAAATAACAATGGCTTGTACAAAATGGGGGCCTATTTTTGCCTCAAGTGACATAAAATGCAAAGTGATCCAGGGCTAAGGTTCTAGACGTCATCAATATTCCAGACCCCTAACTTTCTGCTCTACTCTTACGTTTGGCTTCTGTCACTAAGATTGCCTCTTGGACACAAAATAGTCCCCTTAGCTCTGGCCTTCATCCTTGTGAAGAAGGCCTACAGAAGAAGAAAAGGGGAAAATACAAAGGGGATATCTGTTGTCAGACCCTCTTTTAAGAAGATGTTCTAGAGGCCGTATCAACAATGTCCACTTACATCACATTGATCAGAGCCATTACATGACCATCTCTCCCTGAAAATGAGGCTGATAAATATAGTATTTATTTGCTTATTTATTCATTTCTGGGCTTATCACCATTGCCACCAAAATCTGGGTTCTTCTTATAAGGACGAAGAAGCAATACCTGATATTGCTCAGGTAACTAGCAATTCCAACTACAGTAACCTGTGGCGAGTGACTTTCACTTTTAGGCTTCATCTCTGTAAATTTAAAATGAGATTGCTATTTCATTTATCATCTTAATGATTCAAAATGATCAAAGAAATTCATTTCAACTCCAAGGTTATTGGATTTCATGATTCTGAACCTAAACTTATTAATAGTTATCAGTGATGTTCAGGGGAAAGGAAAGAGGCCCGGGTATTACCCTGATGAAGTCCTCCAAGTGTCCTCAGTCTGATGAAATGTCAGAACATATCCTGTGCCTGTCCATCCATTCACCTACAATAGCTATTAAAAATATTTTCAGGTACCTACCATTTGCTTAGTACTAAGGGTACAGCAGTGAATAAGACAGGTGGTCCCTGCCCTCCTTGTCCTCTTAGAGTTTACAGCTTAGCTAAGAAGATGTCTATGAAAGTGTTAGTTGCTCAGTCATGTCCAACTCTTTGCAAACCCATGGACTGTAACCTGCCAGGCTGCTCTGTTCATAGAATTCCTCAAGCAAGAATACTAGAGTGGGTTGCCATTTCCTTCTCCAGGGGATCCTGACACAGTGTTCAAATCTAGGTCTCCTGTGTTGTAGGCAGATTCTTTATCATCTGAGCCACCAGGGAAGCCCCCAGCTAAGAAGATGTTGCTAAGTCACTTCAGTCGTGTCCGACTCTGTGCGATCCCATAGACGGCAGCCCACCAGGCTCCCCTGTCCCTGGGATTCTCCAGGCAAGAACACTGGAGTGGGTTGCCAATTCCTTCTCCAATGCATGAAGGTGAAAAGTGAAAGTGAAGTTGCTCAGTCGTGTCCAACTCTTAACGACCCCATGGACTGCAGCCTACCAGGCTCCTCTGTCCATGGGATTATTCAGGCAAGAGTACTAGAGTGGGGTGCCATTGCCTTCTCCAAGCTAAGAAGGTAGATATTAACAAATAATGCTGAAAATGTTCAACAAAGTACTATAATGAAAGTGGACGTAACACATCAGTGCCTTAAAGAAGATGCAGGCGGTGCAACTTCAATGGGGGAGGCAAAGAAAATTTCCCCAAGAGTTTATTTTGAAAGTGAAACCTTAAAGAGAAGGAACCAGCAATGCAAAAAGTCAGAGGAAGGGCATCCGAGACACAGAGAACAGCAAGTTCAGACACAACCCCTGAGGCAGGAAAGAGCTGGGTTCATTCTAGGAAATGAAAGATGGTCAGGGTGTCCAAACGTCATCAGTGAGGAGGAGGTTGACACAGAATGAAGATGGAGTGATCAGCAGAACCACAGCTTATATGGTCCACATAGGCCCTGGGAAGGAATTTGGATTTTATTCTAAGGGCAATAGGAAGTCATTAGCACATTTTAGATAGAGGTTGAGTCAAGGCTGATCAGATATGCATCTTTACAGCATTCCTTTGGCTGCTGTATGAATAATGGATTGAGAGGGTGCAAAGTGGAAGTGAAGAGACTTCTAGAAAACTACTACATCTATGTGAATAGGAACTGATGGGGGTTGTGATGAAAAGTGGTCTCACTGAGAGTTATCTGGTATATTCATCCATCTATCCATCCTTCCATCCATCTATCCTTCCATCCATCCCTCCACCGACCCACCCACCCACCTATGTATTCAACCAATATTTATAAAGTTTCTTTAAGTGTCAGGTTCTACACTAAGGGTGTGGAAGATGGTTCTTGGGTGGATAAGATGGTTCATTCTCTGTAGGAGTTCACAAGTTAGAGGAGTAGAGGCAGACATACAAACACACGATCACAGTTTGAAAGAGGCATAACAGCAGTGAGTTCCAAGAGGTGTAGGAAGAGACTCTTATCAGTGGTGAGCTGTTTGCCTACTGCCGACAGGAGGTGAAAAGCCACCGTATGGTTCACCACTCTGGCTGCTGAGAGTGAAGGCTTTTCTAGACTGGAGTAAAATAAACATATATGGGGGCAACAGCAAGACAAGGGGAAATTTAGGGGATAGATAAAAACCCCAGAGGCTACTTGGAAGTATACCCACCCAAGAAGTATGGAGCCATCCCAAGAATCTATCCTATGGGGTCTTTCTGCACGAGTTTGAAGCCTCCTTGTTGACAGCACATTGGTAATTTATTGGCTGGAGTCCAGCGGCTGTCAGTGAGAGCAGGACTGGCTGTCTCTGCTCCAGGCACAAAAGATATCCTTCAAACCAGGATGCCTAGGCTCTGGGAGCAGAGAAGCCTTGGGGCTGAAAGCATATGGGTTCAGACAGGCACAATGGTTGAATGACGCAGGCTTTACCACATAACTGCCTGGATTCAAATCTTACCACTGCAGTCTGTTAGCTGTGTGACTTGGCCGTTGTTTAATGTCTCTGTGACTTAGTTTCCCATCTTACCGGAGAATACAATTGTACTTTGCTTGCTAGGATTAAAGGACTTAATATTCTTATGATGCTTGGGGCAGTGCCTGCAACACAAAAAAACACTATGTGTTTGTTGTTAAGGAGATTGTCCCTGGCTTAGTTTTTCAGTTTAGGGTTAGACTATGGAGAAGGCAATGGCACCCCACTCCAGTGCTCTTGCCTGGAGAATCCCATGGACGGAGGAGCCTGGAGGGCTGCAGTCCATGGGGTCGTGAAGAGTCGGACATGACTGAGTGACTTGACTTTCACTTTTCACTTTCATGCATTGGAGAAGGCAATGGCAACCCACTCCAGTGTTCTTGCCTGGAGAATCCCAGGGACGGGGGAGCCTGGTGGGCTGCCGTCTATGGGGTCGCACAGAGTCGGACACGACTGAAGCGACTTGGCAGCTTGGCAGCATGGGGCTGAGACCTGGAAACTGCATACCAGGACATAACCATAGAATGTGCTGCTTATCAAGTGTTGTATTGTGTCTGGGGAGAAATATACATTCTTCGAAATGGTTGCCCCAATGTATATTGAAAAGCAGAGACATTACTTTGCCAACAAAGGTCCGTCTAGTCAAGGCTATGGTTTTTCCTATGGTCATGTATGGATGCGAGAGTTGGACTGTGAAGAAGGCTGAGCACCAAAGAACTGATGCTTTTGAACTGTGGTGTTGGAGAAGACTCTTGAGAGTCCCTTGGACTGCAAGGAGATCCAACCAGTCCATTCTGAAGGAGATTAGCCCTGGGTGTTCTTTGGAAGGAATGATGCTAAAGCTGAAACTCCATTACTTTGGCCACCTCATGCGAAGAGTTGACTCATTGGAGAAGACTCTGATGCTGGGAGGGATTGGGGGCAGGAGGAGAAGGGGACGACAGAGGATGAGATGGCTGGATGGCATCACCGACTCAATGGACATGAGTCTGAGTGAACTCCGGGAGTTGGTGATGGACAGGGAGGCCTGATGTGCTGTGATTCATGGGGTCGCAAAGAGTTGGACACTACTGAGAGACTGAACTGAACTGAACTGAATGACATTATTTCTTGTTTCTAATAGCTTGTCACTCGTGCCCACGACTGTCCATCTGCCTGAACCATGCTCCAGTGGGCAGAAAGTATACTGTGGTGGAACAAACTTGGGTTTGGGAGTCAGACTTGTTTCAAACTGCTCAGCTCTGTGCAAGTAATTTAACCTCTCGGAGCTTCAGTTGGTTGAACTTCAAAATGGTCAAAAGTGCTGAGCTTGAGAAATCCTGGAATAAGGTAGTTGAATTTTAATGACTGGTTATAGTTAGTGGAGCAGAGAACCTGAGAAGACAGAAGCAGTGAGGATCAGAAAGGCAAATAACATAACAATTGATGGGGTGGACCCTGGAATATTACCTCCTTGGGTTCAAATCTTCTAATTTTCTTTTCTGTTACATTTGGGTCAGAGATCCTTGTGCCCAAAGTTTTGGCTCCCCAGCTGGGTCAACGCTGACACTTTCTCCTTTGATCATTGCTCCTGAACCTTCAGAGCATCTTTTTAGGCTCTTGTCCCACAACAAAGGAAGGGTTAGCACCCTGCCTTAGATGTGGTTACTGAGATCTAAAAGGGTAACATGGAACTTGGACCAACCTGGTGCATTCTGCCACAAAGTCCACCCAAAAAAGAGACCCAGTCTTGAAAGAGTGAGAAGTAGATGAATGCTTATCTATGGGCGTTTTCATCCCTTTGTCTAATTTTTCTTGAATACAGGATATATGTTGCAAAGGTAACACATTCAGAATTTGGGGATCCCTGTGATCCAAGAAACAGGATGCGTTGGACCATTCGAGATTTATAACGAGCGATTTCAACCAATTTCCTTGCTGTTCTGTGCCCAAGTAACCCTGGACTCCAGTCCGTGCTCTGCTGCTTTCTAGTTGTATAATCTTGGACAAGTCTCTTAACCCTCTATGTAAATGAGCTTTATTAACAACACCTACTTCACAGGGTTGTGGTGAGGAGCTGATTTGTTTGCCTTTGCGTAATGCAAAGCCCAATGCCTTGAACTCAGTAGAAACTCAATAAATGTCATGTCCTTTCAAGCAACCACAGGTACAATCTCCAGACTTATCTATTGACAATACCAGATGATGGACATCTTTGTTTAATTCAGCCCCAGATTCTCCTTGCCCCAGACGCATAAGCATAGCATTTTACTATGACCCTTAACAGTTTTAAATTTTTGTTTGGCTTGACTGCAGATAGAGCTGGGGTTGCAGAGGAGCCAGTGGTTATGAGAGTCTTATTCAGACAGATATACATGATAAAACACTTTCAAATTCAAATACCAGCTGAGCAGTGGGGACATTCTGGACAGCTGGGCTCAGATAAACCTTAGTTGAACACACTTCTACTGTCTGTTTTCTTCTCAACCCTGTTCTCCATCACCCGACTCTTCTCCCCAGAAACAGACCTTGGGAGTCAGGCAAACCTGAATTTAAATATTGTCTCTGGAATCTACTATCAGATATCAATGAATCTAAGATTACTTTGATTATAAAAGACACCATTATTATATATATCACCAAGAATAAAAGAATAGTACCTAGAAACTATGTCATGCCATCAATTATAGAAACTTCAGATATCATAAGATGTGCTTTTCAAAGTCATTTCCCCCGTCTAAGTAACAAGGTGAGGAAACTAACATTTAGTAAGCACCTGCCAGGTGCCATCCCCTTATACACAATACACAATCTCACTGCCTCCTCATAGCAACCCTGAGAAATGGCTATTATCATCAGCATCTCCACTTTACAGAATAAGAAATTGAGGCTCAGAAAAATTTTCTGGCTTTTCCAAAGTTACATAGCTATGAATGACCTTGGGATGCCAAAATATGTTGTCTTATTTGGTCTGCCTTTTGTGTGTTCTCCATCACCAAAGGCAATCAAATATAGGGTGCATGCCGCAGTCAGTCGCGGTCATGTCTGACTCTTTGCAACCCCATAGACTGTAGCCCACCAGGCTCCTCTTTCCATGGAATGTTCCAGGCAGGAATACTGGAGTGGGTTGCCATTTCCTACTCCAGGGGATCTTCTCAATCCAGGGATTGAACCCATGTCTCCTGCATCTCCTTTATTGGCAGGCAGATTCTCTACCACTGAGCCACCTGGGAAGCCCCCCAAACACAGGGTGGATGACCACAAGATCAATATTAGAGAGGAGATCTAATCAACAAATGACTGGCACAGCCACCCATATACCTGTACAATACAAGCATGAATCCCTAGTTTACAAAAGGAAATAAGGGCCTCAGTTTAAATGACTAATGCAAGGTTGTCATAATGATTGTAAATTAATGAGTTGAAACTTGAACTCAGGCCTGTCTAGCTCCAGATTTCTTCTTTCACTAAATTCAGAGTCTACTGGGAGGAGGAGAGGAGTTGATACAGACAATAAATAAGTAGATAAGTAAATAACCAGAATTGTTCTAAACATAATTGTTAGAACTGTAAAGGAATAAACCAGGCACTGTGATAGGGAGGAAGTGGGTATGGGAAGAGATCTCTTTCAGTCGGGTGATGATCAGGAAAGGACTCCCAGAAGAGACGGAAAAATTGAACCTGCAAAGCATTCCTGGATTGAGGGTTAAATCTGTAATGCATAGTATTTGGCACCCAGGACGTTCCCAGTAATTGGTAGCTATTATTAAGAAAAGTAGAGTACTTCCTCAGAGATCATTGTGGAATCAAAAGGGGTTGTGTGCTTTGTCCTGCTTCCAAAATCTAGATCCTTTCTCTGATGCAACAGGGGCGAGGAAGGGGAAAGCAGGAGCAAGGAAGGGGCTGGGAGGAGCTTGGCAAAAGGGGCCTTGGCGGCTGAAGGCTGCAGCGCCCACCGGTGGCCGGCTGATTCGGTGCTGGCAGTTCCAGAGCTGAGCGGAGAACTCCAACCGGTGAAGAGTCACCTCTGCTCGCCAAGCAGAAGCAGGGTGACCTTGGGTCAGTCACGTCTTCTATCTAGGCATCTGTTTGCTCAGCTGTAAAATGATGGTTTGGGTCTGCTGAATGAAGATCCCTTCCGGCTCTAATTCTGACCGCCTCCCTCCTTCTTTGGACATGTTCCCACAGTGCCCTCTACTGGCCATTCTGTAGAGAACAGGCACTGCGCAGCTCCCGAAAGATAGGAGCTACCCCTGGGCCTGCGGAGATCTCCCCTTGCTAAATGCCCACCCCTCAACTCCCCGGGAGGATTTAGAATCCTTACTGGGTACATATGGATCGTCACATAGGAATAAGAAGAGTCAGGAAATCTGACTTCCTAGAATCAGAATTTCGGAGAGAGAAATGTGGTCGTTTTTTTCTTTTTGCAAAGAGACTATTTATTGCAACAACAGCAGTACTAACTAATATTTGCTTACTGCTGGCTATTTACCAGGCCGGGCTGGTTGCAGGGCATGAGGTGGTGAGCATAATAGTCACAGGCTTGAAAGGGGGCACATCAGTAATGGGACCTACAGGGTGAGCACTTGTCCGTCCTTCACCAGGAAAGATTATGACAGGCCAAGAGGGTACATGTGCAAAGGCCCTGAGGGAGGCAAGGGCCTTGCTATGCTCAAGGAATGAAAGAAAATAGAGTCAATAGTCACTAGATACTAGAGGATAAAGAATCTTGGGATGTTTAAAAAAATTAAAAAGAAGAATGTAAGATATAAGTACAGTCACCTTGAAAAATGGCCCTAGTTGTTAATACTGTAGTTGAATATACACACTTTATCAAAAATGGGTACCTGTGCTCACCAAAAGCCATGAACAAGAAGCAGCAAACTTCACGACAGCTGTAAACTGGAAACAACTGACAAGCTTGTCAATAGTAGGAATGATGAATAATTTAGGTTGCATTCTTTCAATAGAATAATGTCAGTCAAACTATAACTAAACACAACCACATGGATCAAGTTCACAAAGATAACACTGACTGTAAGAAGCCAGGCTCAAAGGAGACGTTGTAGGACTCCTCTTGCTGCTGCTGCTGCTGCTAAGTCGCTTCAGTCGTGTCCGACCCTGTGCGACCCCATAGACGGCAGCCCACCAGGCTCCCCCGTCCCTGGGATTCTCCAGACAAGAACACTGGACACCGGAGTGGGTTGCCATTTCCTTCTCCAATGCTGAAAGTGAAAAGTGAAAGCTAAGTCGCTCAGTCGTGTCCGACTCTTAGCGACCCCATGGACTGGAGCCTACCAGGCTCTTCCATCCATGGGATTTTCCAGGCAAGAGTACTGGGGTGGGGTGCCATTGCCTTCCCCTTAGATAAAGTTAAAAATCAGACAGAGCTACTCTGTGGTGCTGGAAGCTGGGACAGGTGCTGCATTTAGGAGATGCAATAACCAGAGGGGCAAGAAGGGGGCTTTTATTTTTGAACTGGGTAGTGCTTACATTGGAGTGCTCATTTCATTAAAAGTCATCAAGTCATATACATGAGATATGCATATGATATGTGTATTGTTGTTCAGTCACTCAGTTGTGTCCAACACTTTGGGACCCTGTGGACTCCAGCATGCCAGACCTCCCTATCCTTCACCATCTCCCAGAGCTTGCTCAAACTCATGTCCATTGAGTCGGTGATGCCATCCAACCATCTGGTCCTCTGTCATCCCCTTCTCCTTCTGCCTTCAGCCCTTCCTAGCATCAGGGTCTTTTCTAATGGGTCATATCTTCACATCAGGTGGCCAAAGTATTGGAGGTTCAGCTTCAGCATCAGTCCTTCCAATGAATATTCAGGATTGATTTCCTTTAGGATTGACTGGTTTGCTCTCCTTGCAGTCCAAGGGACTCTCAATAATCTTCTCCAACACCACAGTTCAAAAGCATCAGTTCTTCGGCACTCAGCCTTCTTTCTGGTCCAACTCTCACATCCATACATGACCACTGGAAAAACCATAGCTTTGACTATATGGACCTTTGTTGGCAAAGTGATGTCTCTGCTTTTTAATATACTGTCTAGGTTTGTCATAACTTTTCTTCCAAGGTAAGTGTTAGTTGCTCAGTCGTGTCTGACTCTATGCAACCCCAAGGACTGTAGCCCACCAGGCTCCCCCGTCCATGGAATTCTCCAGGCAAGAATACTGGAGTGGGTTGCCTTTCCCTTCTCCATTTCTTCCAAGGAGCAAGAGCCTTTTAATTTCATGGCTGCAGTCACCATCTGCAGTGATTTTGGAGCCCAAGAAAATAAAGTCTGTCACTGTTTCCATTGTTTCCCCATCTATTTGCCATGAAGTGATGGGACCGGATGCCATGATCTTAGATATGTGTATTATACACCAGTAAAAGCATTCTGTGGCTACAAAGTGACATCACCTTTTCAATCACAGTTGCATTACTGTCGTTCACAATGCAACACAGCCACAACTATTTTGAGGGCAAAAAAGGCTTTATGTGCCAATTTTTCCACCTGAGAAGTTTCAGCTGGACGGGACACTTGGCAAAGTAAACCAGCTCCAGTGAGTCCTCGAAGAGCAAAGAAAGATTAACACAAGAGCTGGCCTACTGGACTCTTCAGAAAGAGCTTGAAGGAATCAAGGCAGGGAGCAATCTCTGAGTTCTGAACCGCCCTCCCGCCTAGCATTTCAGGACCAGAGAAGTCTTCTCCCAGGTTCTGAGGCAAATAGAAGCCAAGGACAAGTTTACCACTGAGAATGTGTCTTGAGTCAGCCCCAGGCTAGACAGAGACGACTGCTGGGACTAAAATGTGTGACAGCCACCGCCTGTCAATGGCAGAGTCAAAGATCATTAAGTGCAGCAGAGGAGATATCGTTATTTTCATTTACTGATGGCCTGAGGGAAGTTACGTGGCATTCTTGAACTCACATCAGCAGATATCAGTCTAAAATCTGAATTTCTTGATTCTTGCCCCAGTGCATTTTGGGTGTCAACTTTAGTTGTGGACATAAGAGGGGGTAGGATTAGATTGTCTGTAAATCTCCTCAGGTCTCCCAGGCCCAAAGAGCCTTCTGAATTCCTACTGAGTGGGAAAGGATTTCAAGGATGTCTCAGGAAAAGTGGTTTTTATATCATTTAGCTTACAGTTAGTTATCTAGTGGCTGCCAAAACACACATGCATATATACATGCATGCATACACATAAAAATGCACAAGAAAGCGTGTGCACGTGTGTGTCTGTGCTAGTCGCTTCAGTCATGTCTGACTCTTTGAGACCCTCTGGGCTGTAACCCGCCAGGCTCCTCTGTCTTTGGGATTCTCCAGTGGGTTGCCATGCCCTTTGCCAACAGATCTTCCCGACCCAGGGATCGAACCCACGTCCCTTGTGTCTCCTGCATTGCAGGCAGATTCTTTACCCACCAAGCCACCTGGGAAGCCCACGTACTTGCATATACATACACACATATGCATGTGCACGTTTTGCCATAGTTCTGAGGTAGGTTTTTAACTGTCATTGCAGAGCATCAAGGTTCATGTGGGGAGGCCAGTGTGGCATGGAGGCAAGAGCACATATTTTAAATTTCAGCAACCCTGAGTTCCAGCCTTGGAGTCTGTCATTTCCTCACTATGCAACCTTGAACAAATTACCAGTGTTTCAGAACCTCAGCTTCCTCCTCTGTAATATGTGAAATTTGAACTGCTAACCCATCAAGCACACACACAAAATGATGGGTGTCTGCTATCCATGTGATGATGAGTCCCTTAAATCTCCCAATACCTCAATTTTTTCCTCTGTTAAGTGGGTATAATAGCACATATCGCAAAAGATTATTGTGAGGATTGAGTTAGGTACTAAATGTAAAATGTGCAGCACACTGGTGTGTGTGGAGTCCTGCCCCAAGGCCACAGGTATGAGGTCTTGTACCAAGGCCACGGAAGCAGAGCCCAGAAACAAGGTCACTTTTGAAGCTGATTGAGCCCCACTGTAACCACTGTCAAAAACCCCATTGATCATCACCAGCAAGCTTCCTGACCCCAAATTAGGCAAAAATGCCCACCCTGGTACTCTCTATAATGCTCTAACCATTCACCTAATACCAGCCTTCCAGCAGGAATGTTCTTTGTCTTGAGGCTATAAAAATTAGCTACTAACCCATAAAAAGCATCCGCTCTCCCCATTCTGTCAGGAGGCTGGCCCACTGCATTTGTAGTGACTTCATTATGTCTGCTCCTGTCCTTAATAAACTCACTCCCTTCTGAAATTCTCTGTGTCAGGAAATTCTTTTTCCACCTGTGCTCAGACTGCCTCAACAGTTTGTACGTATTCAGTTCAGTTCAGTTACTCAATCGTATCCAGCGCTTTTCGACCCCATGGACTACAGCACACCAGGCTTCTCTGTCCATCAGCAAATCCCAGAGCCTACTCAAACTCATGTCCATCCCATCAGTGATGCCATCCAATCATCTTATTCTCTGTCATCCCCTTCTCTACCCGCCTTCAATCTTTCCCAGCATCAGGGTCTTTTCCAATGAGTCAGTTCTTCACATAGATATGGCCAAAGTATTGGAGGTTCAGCTTCAGCATCAGTCTTTCCAATGCATATTCAGGACTGATTTCCTGTAGGATTGACTGGTTGGATCTCCTTGCAGTCCAAGGGACTCTCAAGAGTCTCCTCCAATACCACAGTCAAATGCACCAATTCTTTGGTGCTCAGCTTTCTTTATAGTCCAACTCTCACATCCATACATGACTACTGGAAAAACCATAGCTTTGACTAGATGGATCTTTGTTGGTAAAGTAAACTCTCCTTTTTAATATGCTGTCTAGTTTGGTCATAACTTTTCTTCCAAGAAACGAGCATCTTATAATTTCATGGCTGTAGTCACCATCTGCAGTGGTTTTAGAGACCAAGAAAATAAAGTCTGTCACTGTTTCCATTGTTTCCCCATCCATTCACCATGATCCAGATGCCATGATCTTACTTTTCTGAATGTTGAGTTTTAAGCCAATTTTTTCACTTTCCTCTTTCACTTTCATCAAGGGGCTCTTTGGTTCTTCACTTTGTGCCATAAAGGTGGTGTCATCTGCATATCTGAGGTTATTGATATTTCTCCCATAATCTTGATTCCAGCTTGTGCTTCACCCAGCCCGGCATTTTGCATGATGTACTCTGCATATAAGTTAAATAAGCAGGGTGACAATATACAGCCTTGAAGTACTCCTTTCCTGATTTGGAACCAGTCTGTTGTTCCATGTATGGTTCTAACTGTTGCTTCTTAACCTGCATACAGATTTCTCAGTAGGCAGGTCAGGTGGTCTGGTATTCCCATCTCTTGAAGAATTTTCCACAGTTTGTGGTGACCCACACAGTCAAAGGTTTTGGCATAGTCAATAAAGCAAAAGTAGGTGTTTTTCTGGAACTCTCTTACTTTTTCAATGATCCAACGGATGTTGGCAATTTGATCTCTGGTTCCTCTGCCTTTTCTAAATCCAGCATGAACATCTGGAAGTTGAAGCCTGGCTTAGAGAATTTTGAGCATTATTTAGTTAGCATGTGAGATGAGGGCAATTGTGCAGTAGTTTGAACATTTTTTGCCATTGCCTTTCTTTGGGATTGGAATGAAAAATGACCTTTTCCAGTACTGTCTCCAGGCCACTGCTGAGTTTTCCAGATTTGCTGGCATATTGAATGCAGCACTTTCACAGCATCATCTTTTAGGATTTGAAATATCTCAACTGGAATTCCATCACCTCCACTCACTTTGTTCGTAATGATGCTTCCTAAAGCCCACTTGACTTCACATTCCAGGATGTCTGGCTCTAGGTGAGTGATCACACCATCATGGTCATCTGGGTCATGATGATCTTTTTCATATAATTCTTCTGTGTATTCTTGCCACCTCTTCTTAATATCTTCTGCTACTGTTAGGTCCACACCATTTCTGTCCTTCATTAAGCTCACCTTTGCATGAAATCTTCCCTTGGTATCTCTAATTTTCTTGAAGAGATCTTGTACATATTAAGTTCTCATAAAGTATTACCCCATGTCTGAGGGAGGGGGTACTCCCTTCCACATGCTCCCAAGAGTCCTATTTCTGCCAAGCACAAAGATTATGAAAAACAATCACTTTTGGTCCCATCTAGAAGCTAGGAGTACAAACAGAGACATGAGATCCAGCTTATTGCACTGCACTGGGGAAATAGCCACGGTGAGGATGATCAGTCATGTTGGTAGCGCTGCAGCCGTCATCTGTATGGTTGCAAAGTGAGTTCATGACTTGTATCTTCTTTGCTTCTCTGGCAACCTTGCAAATCCCACTTTTACATTTAGGAGTGGGAGCACTTGCATGGGTTGTTTGGGACCCAGAGTCTGAGTGTGCTGCCCTTTAAAATCGTAGCTCTTCTCAGTGAGTTTGGAGCCAGGTTTAGGCACTGAAATAAAGTATGTACAAACCAGGCCTCTCTGCCTCCTTGCCGACTCAATTCACACGCAAAGTATTATATGAAACAAGGCTAATTTTTCTTGAAGACAAGGGCTCCCAGAATCCAGTATTGTGGCTGGAGTGCACAATGGACTCTTTCTCTAATACTTGACTGTTTGAAAGTCCCTCTCTGTGATTTTCTAAGATTTGTTTGCTGATTGGCTGCTAAGGGGGACAGAATTCACCACTCCAAAATATGATTCTTGGACATAAGGATCATTTTGAGCTGTTATTTTTAAGAAATGGCAGACACAGGAGACACTCTGAAGCCTGAGTAGAAGTTATCTTTTTAATAAGTTATCTAACATCTTACAAGAGACATTCACATCTATGAGGGAAAACTCTATCTGTAAGGGTGTCTCCTTCTCTGTATCAGGAAGAGAAAGATGACTCTAAACCTCTAGAAACCTCTAACAAAGGAGAGGCAAAGACTTAAATCTGTATAACAATTTTGCAAAACAACTTGACCCTTATTTACCTGGTGACTGCCCATAACTGGCCTCTTCCCCACTCAGCTCCCCCAAATTGTCTTTCACTTTTAGCTGGAGATGATATTTAAGGTGATGGCTTGGACCATTTCAGGAGTTACACACTTTTCCTGAGCATCTCTCATGTATATAGGAGGTAGACATGTTATTAAGTTTCTGTTTTCTCTTCTCCTGTTAATCTTTCTTTTATCACAATGTGTGTGTGTGTGTGTGTGTGTGTGTGTGTGTGTGCATGGGGGACATGTCTCAACCTCCACCTGTAGGGGTAGTGGTGGTGGTTTAGTCAGTAAGTCGTGTCCCACTCTTGCAACCCCATGGACTGTAGCCTACCAGGCTCCTCTGTCCATGGGATTCTCCAGTCCAGAATACTGGAGTGGGTTGCCATTTCCTTCTCCAGGGGATCTTCCTGACCCAGGAATAGAACCCAGGTCTCCTAAACTGCAGGCAGATTCTTTACCAACTGAGCTACAAGGGAAGCCCTATAAGGGTAGAAGGAATGTTATTTTTCTACCCAACTGCTGTGGGTTTTCAGTTCTGGGCTTAGTCTCCCTAGCATTTATGGGCTTGGTTTTTGTGGGGTTTTATGTGTATTTACTGTATAATCATAAGGGATTTGATTTAGGTCATACCTGAATGGTCTAGTAGTTTTCCCTACTTTCTTCAAAGACGCTTACTCCTTGGAAGGAAAGTTATGACCAACCTAGATAGCATATTCAAAAGCAGAGACATTACTTTGCCAACAAAGGTTCGCCTAGTCAAGGCTATGGTTTTTCCTGTGGTCATGTATGGATGTGAGAGCTGGACTGTGAGGAAGGCTGAACGCCGAAGAATTGATGCTTTTGAACTGTGGTGTTGGAGAAGACTCTTGAGAGTCCCTTGGACTGCAAGAAGATCCAACCAGTCCATTGTGAAGGAGATCAGCCCTGGAATTTCTTTAGAAGGAATGATGCTAAAGCTGAAACTCCAGTATTTTGGCCACCTCATGCGAAGAGTTGACTCATTGGAGAAGACTCTGATGCTGGGAGGGATTGAGGGCAGGAGGAGAAGGGGACGACAGAGGATGAGATGGCTGGATGGCATCACTGACTCAATGGATGCGAGTCTGAGTGACCTCCGGGAGCTGGTGATGGACAGGGAGGCCTGGCGTGCTGCGGTTCATGGGGTCGCAAAGAGTCGGACACGACTGAGCGACTGATCTGATCTGATCTGATGTGTATTTACAGGTCAGGAAGCAACAGTTAGAACTGGTCATGGAACAACAGACTGGTTCCAAATAGGAAAAGGAGTACGTCAAGGCTGTATATTGTCACCATGTTTATTTAACTTATATGCAGAGTACATCATGAGAAATGCTGGACTGGAGGAAACACAAGCTGGAATCAAGATTGCTGGGAGAAATATCAATAACCTCAGATATGCAGATGATACCACCCTTATGACAGAAAGTGAAGAGGAACTAAAAAGCCTCTTGATGAAAGTGAAAGTGGAGAGTGAAAAGGTTGGCTTAAAGCTCAACATTCAGAAAACGAAGATTATGGCATCTGGTCCCATCACTACATGGGAAATAGATGGAGAAACAGTGGAAACAGTGTCAGACTTTATTTTTCTGGGCTCCAAAATCACTGCAGATGGTGACTGCAGCCATGAAATTAAAAGACGCTTACTCCTTGGAAGGAAAGTTATGACCAACCTAGATAGCATATTCAAAAGCAGAGACATCACTTTGCCAACAAAGGTTCGCCTAGTCAAGGCTATGGTCTTTCCTGTGGTCATGTATGGATGTGAGAGCTGGACTGTGAAGAAGGCTGAGCGCTGAAGAATTGATGCTTTTGAACTGTGGTGTTGGAGAAGACTCTTGAGAGTCCCTTGGACTGCAAGGAGATCCAACCGGTCCATTCTGAAGGAGATCAATCCTGGGATTTCTTTGGAGGGAATGATGCTCAAGCTGAAACTCCAGTATTTTGGCCACCTCATGCGAAGAGTTGACTCATTGGAGAAGACTCTGATGCTGGGAGGGATTGAGGGCAGGAGGAGAAGGGGACGACAGAGGATGAGATGGCTGGATGGCATCACTGACTCGATGAATGTGAGTCTGAGTGACCTCCGAGAGCTGGTGATGGATAGGGAGGCCTGGCGTGCTGCAGTTCATGGGGTCGCAAAGAGTCGGACACGACTGAGCGACTGATCTGATCTGATCTGATCTGATGTGTATTTACGCCGCTGCTGCTAATTAGTAATCCCTCTTCAGCCCTCTCCATTTGCTCTCCACCAATAACCGCTTTATCAGTTTCATTATAGCCCCTCTCAGTAAGAAAAAGAGGAAGAAAATACTCAGATTTCCAATCAACTTCCCCTGAAGCAAGAGAAGATGGGAACTAACGGGAGAGAAAATGGATCTTGGGTGAAACTGGCTGACCCTGGGATGGGAGTGCACGTTTGGAGTTGAACCCAGAATTCCTATTCACATTCTGAGTTGGTTCTTTCATCATAATTATCCAAGTGAGAAGTTCTTCTTTATTTTTGATATAAGCTATGTCTTCCCCTCCTGGAAGATGACAGCATGATGCAGCCTGTGTCTTCATTTATCCAGCCAGTAATGTATGGATATGGCAAAGCCTCTGCCTTCAAAAAACCAGCAGTCCAGGTGGGGGATGTGGGTGATTAGTGTAAATAGATCACTTTACAGGCAGATAACACACATGAGCATGAGGCTCTGTAGGGCTCACAGAGTGGAGTGTGATCAGATCTAGACTGGGAAGCAGGGTCAGGAAGGCTTCTCAGAAGAAATAACCCTAAAGCTGATTAGGATCACAGGATCACATCCCCAGAATGGGAGGGGTCTTCCAGGCAGTGAGATCAGCACATGCGAAGGCAGCACAGGTGAAGTGAAATAGGTCAGAGAACTGGGAAATTCAGAGCAGGCGGAACAAGGGTAAAAAGCAGATGCATTTAAGATCTAAGGCTGAAGAGACAGGCAGGGTTCAGACTGTGGAGGACTTTTCCAGCTAGGAGGCTGATCCCACCCCATAGAAGGTAAAGAGCTGGTGAAGGGGTTTCAAGAGAGAAGTAAAGTTGCTTTAAATGCTGGCTCACTGTAGAGTAGAGAGTGGATGGGGAGGGGTGAGACTGGAGACAGACCACTTGAGGAACTATTAATAGAGGTGAGAGAGGACGCAACTTAGAGAAGATCTGGGTCAAAGGAGCTGAAGAAAAGTGACTGAATGTAGTAGTGTTTTAGAAGGGAGACTCTATGGTGATGAGGAAGGAAAAGAAAAGGCTGATTTCCAGTCCTTTGTAAGAGAAAGAGGTGGAAGTAGAAGGAGAGGGTGAGAAGAGATTATGAAATGACTTAGGTTGGGTGGAATTTATCCTTTAGGGTCCTCATTCCACTTTCCTTCAGGTGACCCATTTTCAGAGGACCACTTTCTCCCTGCCTTCTCACACCCAGCTGATCCCTTATAGGATTAAGAATGGATGTGCCCCTTTCTCTTTTGGGGACCTCAGTTTCCACCCAGAAAATAAAGGAACTAAAAATCTTCTGAGATGGGCTCCTTCCCTCTTCTCCCAGGGTAAGTCGAGTTTTCCTTTCTCTCGATGTTGCAGCAGTGTCTGTGTCAGTCTCACACTGCTTGGCTTTAGCCTGTAGTTTGCATGCCCGGCTTCCCCAAGTTGACTCCAAGGTCCTAGAGGGCAGGGCTGCCCTGTTCTCTGCCTCTTCAATCGCCGCTACAAGGAGATGCTCCCACCCTCAAGGATGGAGACACCAGTGTTCCTGATACAGGTCAAGTTCCTTCTCACTGTCTCTGTCATCCTTCTGCTCCAGAACTTCCAGATGCTGAGTCTAGAGTGTATTTTCACTGTGTCTTGGGATGGACTTCTTATCTCAGTGCCCAGCTGGGCAGAACTGGGGATGGAGGAGAGGAAAATGAATGAGAGAGGAGATGTGGTTGGAATCCTGGCTCCTGGGGAGCTGGATTCAGGTCCTGTGTGCTGTAGGTATGTATGCATATGCTTATGTATCTATAAGTGTTTGTATGGGTATGTATATAACATAAGATCTGTTTCTGGCTTTATTTATTTTTCTGTACTAAGGTGTATGTGTCTGCATCTACATGGCCACACGTAAGTCAGTGTGCACCTTAGCATCTGTGTGTCCATTAATATTCACGCCTGTGTATGTGTGAGGGTCTCTGTGTAAGCAAATGTATATGTCTGTCCATATGTGAGTGTCGCTGTGTACGTATGTGTTCCCATGTGTCTGTATGTGAGTGCATGTATATATATGGTGATACACATGTGGGTATATGAGTATGTCTGTGTATGCGTGTGTGTGTATGTGTGTGTGTGTGTGTGTGCGCTCTGTGTATAGAGGCAGCATAGAGTGTCTAGTTAAAAGCAAGTGCTCCAATTCAGGCTACCTGGGTTCAAGCCCTGAATACAGCATTTAAAAGCTATAAGCTCTTGAGTGAATAATTCCTTATTCCTTGATTTACTCATGTCTAAAATAGGGGTAATAAAAGTATGTATCTTCAGTATTTAATGTGAGGGTGGGATGATACAGTGTCCACGGTGCACCCAGAATGATGCACAGGATACGGAAAAATGTTATCTGTTACTAAGTTATTCATGGCCATAAATATGTAAGTGATTGAGCCTGAGGGCCCAGGTCAGGATCTCTGTGTATAAGATGCACCTTTGAGCACGAAAAGATGACGTGTATATCAATTTCAAGTTCATGTTGGCATGGGTGTGAGGACTAGGCCTGAGGGTCAGTGGTAAGTGTGTGTGTGAGTGTGATATGCATGCATGTGCCTCCGTGAATGTTTGCATTCCACCAGCTTTTGAATGTTTTAGGGGCAGGGACTGTGTTTCTTCATTATTTTACCCAGGCCCTTAGACTTGGAACATAGCAATTGCTCAGCAGACTAGTGTTGATTGAATGAATGACATAGACTGAATATTCAGCAGCTATTACTCATTCAGCAAGCCCATTCATAGAAAACAAAACGGTGTAAGTACATCAGTGATTGGTAGACAGACGGAGAGGGAAAGAGAGAATACAATCTAGATGGATAGATAGATAGATTGATAGATAAATAGATAGATAGATAGGAGACAGACAGATAGGATTGAGTCTAGTTAAGTAGAATCCCATGTAATTTATGTTGGAAGAGTTATTAGAGGTTGTATGTTCCAGGGAATTCCAAAATTTTGCCCCTGGCAACCCTGTGGGTTATCATGGAGTTTGACGGGTTGAGGAGGCAAGCACAGAATGGAAGAGGTAAACCCTGGCATCAAAAACAGTCTATTAATTTCTCTATATTGGATGCTCATGCAGACTTGTATTTTTTTAAAAAATGGCTCCCCTATAAATGTTGTGAATCTTGTTATAGCCAAGCCCCTTTCTCTACAGAAGGGAGAAGATGAGCCTCAGAGAGGGGAAACATTAGGACCTCTGACCTCCTTTGAGGCCCATTGCTAGCACACCACCTTCCTTGGAATGTGTTAGTTATGAATCCTCCAACTTACTGGGAAAAAGAAAGCAATTTCTCCCAGGAATCCCCCTTTCAAAGAAGCCACCATCACAGTGGTCTTTTGGTATGTCTGTCCAAGCAAAACCCCATTTATCTGAGACTTTCCCCCTCAGGTCAACCCTAGTGGCTCTGTTTGTGCTAGATGAGCCCACTCACATGGCCTCCACAATTAGACCAGGGGAAGCACTCAGACCCATGCAGGGAACTCATACTCCGTAGGTACAGTTTGGATGTGGGACACCAAAATGCCAGTTGGTCTCTGTGGTCCCTAAAGTGATGTGAAGCTGCAATGTCCATATTCAGTCAACGATGATGAATGGATGGGGAAAGTTAATTTCACAGAGAGGGGGAAATGAGGGGGACACATAAAAATAAGCAGATGTAAAGGCTGTGTGCTTTCAGGAAGACTGACGGGTGGAAGGAGACAAACCTGTTTCTCGTGGTTCTCCTTGTGCAGTCAGGCTGTATCTTTTGTCCTTGGTCCTTGTGCTCCTATATTCTTACAATTAATTCCCCTTTGGTCTGAGTCCATTGGAGTGGGGTTTTGTTTCTTGCAACCACACCATCTCTGACCAATGTGGCACTTTGCAAAGTCTCCTCCTGGCAGATGAATAGGCTCTGCCCCTGGTCACTTATGGGCTTCCCAGGTGGTGCAGTGGTAAAGAACCCACCTGCCAATGCAGGAGACGCAAGAGATGCAGGTTTAGTCCCTGGGTTGGGAAGATCCTCTGGACTGCTGCTGTTGCTGCTAAGTTGCTTCAGTCATGTCCGACTCTGTGTGACCCCATAGACAAATGTCAACTCACTCCAGTGTTCTTGCCTGGAAAGTTCCATGGACAGAGAAACCTGGCAGCTACAATCTATGGTGTCTCAAAGAGTCAGACATGACTGTGCACACACTCCTGCTGATCTCCTAGCCTTGATCCTGTCACTTTCCCTGAAGCCAGCTTGGAGGGGCCTCATGCATAGCATTCTCTATCTGAGGCATCTTTGTGGAGTCTTCGTGAAGGTTTATTCAAGGTTTCCAGAAAGGGGTTTTATTCACCCTCCAGGCTCTGCTGCTACATCCTCAGGGCAGAATTGATACATTATTTTATACTGGGACTCCCTGCTGAACCCTTCAGAGCAAGGGCATCACTATTTACCACTAGAAGTGTGGTCTTGGGAGACAACATCTCTGCACCCAAACTGAGCAGTTCTTCTAGCATCCAGGTCCCAGGGGTAGGAGTTTGTATATTTCTAGGTATGTCAAAGCAGGTCTGCAGTGTGGCAGGGTCAGGGGAGCAATGAGGACTAGTCTTCTCTGGTGCAAGGTCTCCAAAAGTGGCCACATTACATATTTCCATATAAATTGTTGAAACCATGATGGAAATACACCAGAGGAAGTGGGCTGAAAGCAAACATCAGTCTGTTCAATTTATTAGCACTCAGAATGGAGGTACTTCAGAAGATCGTGGAGCGTACCTCTTTTACAAGCCCTGCCCCTGCTCCTTCCCCTCACTGACAGCCCCTCTTCCCTGAAGCTATGAACATGTGTGATACTTGTAGACACACAAGCACCTAGCAAGTTCGCTTTCAAAAGCCTGCTAATGAATGAGAAAAGTCAGTCCAGGCCAGATGACGGAGCCCCGACCATGAGAAAAAGAGGAATACAAGGGATTGAGAGTGTTAAACAAGGCAAAGCTCTTCTTTTTCTCCAAAACTAGTCAGGCCTGGAGACTACGTGATTTGTTTGAAGACAGAACCAGCAGAGCTGCAGGGTGACTGGAAGCCATCGCCAGAGGGAAGAACACAAGCTTCAAGGCCAGATGCCCAGCTGAGCTCTCAGAACAGCCCAGCCAGGAGGACAGGCAGGAGAACCACGGGCCAGGCCACCAGGAACCCTGAAACACAAGAGAGGACTGTCGGGTGCTGGGCTCTGGAACTCAGCAGCCAACGTGAGGTGGCATCCCTATCTTCTGCTGCACAAGGATGACAAACACAGAGTATCCTTAATATCTATTTTAGATTTCTGCCCCTGGGAGGTGGCAAAGGGCCATGTCATAGAGGCAAAGCTGACTCACCACCACCAAACACTTCATTTCCCTGTGGGCACACAGGAAGTTACTTTTTCTCCCATGCATTGCAGTAGGTAGGACCATATGACTGGATCTGACCAGTAGAATGTGGGTAGAAGTCACATGTGCCGCTTTTAGGCCTGGTTCTTAAAGCCTCCTACATAATTTTCCATGCTTCCTCATCCAGCATCTAGGGACCAGATGCAGAGGCTCCAAGAGAGGACTTTCAGGGGACAGCAGAGTTGCCAGAATTTACCAGAAGATAAGAACCCCAGTTCCTAATGATTGTAAAGGGCACTGAGCTGCATCTTCCAGTGATTTTATGGGAAATAAACGGTTGCATAAAAGCACAGAAAGTTGGGGATCGCTTCTCACCATAGCTAGTATTACTCTGATAGTAAAGAGGCAGAAAGACACTGAAGGCAGAAAGAGAGGTTAAAAAACCATTACCTCTGAAGCCTGACTGCTTAGTTTAGAATTCTAGCTCTGCAACTAGCTATGCAGAGCCAGGCGAGTTATTGAATCTCTCTGTGCCTGAATGTCCCTGTGTGCAAAATAGGATCATTACTAATGTTATTAATGCATGAGATTTTTGTAAGGCGAGTGAGTGAACTTATAGCAAGCATTTAGAACAGTGCCTGACACATGGTAAACACCATATAAGTATTGGTTTTGAAAATTGGACTCTAAGATCTGGGAGGTTGGAATCATATCTCTTCTAAACATTACTGTATACTCAGGGTTAACGAAAGGCTTGTCTCCTGGATCATAGCTGTCTCATATTAGAGGATCTGGAAGAGGCATGTGCAAGCCCCTCCCACCCAATACCAGATTATAGTGGCTCCCAAAGCCCTAAATTTCAAAATAACTTGCTGATATCCTTAGGAGGGAGAGGGAGACCAATATCACAATTTTCAGAAACATATCATTCTATGAAAACCAGTTTATAATTATGAAACGTAGGTTGATGTTCAATTAATTCTAAAAAACATAGATGGCTGTGGGAGAGAGCAAACTATGAAACCCATAGGCACACTCTTGCGGTAGTCTGCCACCGCATCATGTTGGAGTGATTCCTCCATTTTTAAAAGTCTCCAGAAACCAGTACCCACCAAGAAATTAGGCAATTTCGCAAAGTCCATTGCAAAGCCAGGCTGTCCCAGGCACTACACTAACCCGAAGGACTGGGAGAAATGAATGAGGCTGAGGTCCCTGCTCTCAAGCTGTTTGCAGTCTGAGCTCTAACCACCCTCTCTGATGAGTACTGCTTTTCTGAGCGTTGTCTGAATGTTAGCACTGAGGTTATTTGGAAACGTGTAGACTGTTATTTAGTTGGAGATTTGAGGATGGGTAGAATTTTTTAATGTCTGGGTTGACCAGTAAAGGCCATTTTGGGGGATAGTGAAATCTTAATAGCATTGCTTTCGCTTTGGACCAAAATATATTTATTAGATTTGTCTCCCTCCTGAACTCCAATTCATTCACCAAAACCACACTCAGATGTTAACATCAGCTGAAATTCTCTTCTGATATCATCCAATCCAATTAATTACTCTTCTGCACTATCTACTTGCTTGTCATTTATGTGCTTATATGAGTATTTAATTTTGCAACTGTTGTTCATTTTTCCTACAGGGCTTGTTCTGCTAATATTTGCATACCTGGCTCCTTTTGCTCATTTAGTTCAAATATTACCTCCTTCAAAAAAATTTCTGACTATTTATCCATTCTGATATTCATTCTTCCTCCCTATCTTGTTAACAGATCCATCAAACATTGGGTGGGTGTGTGACCATCCAGGATAAAGACTGTATTTCCCAACTTCCTTTGCAGCCAGATGTGGCCATGTGACTCAGCACTGATCAATGAGACGTAAGTGAAGATATAAGATGTCAGCTTCCAGGATTGTTCCTTAAAAGTCATTGACTTCTTCCAAGTTTCCTCCATCCTGGCCTAGATATAAAGGTTGGTGTTCTGTCTGCCATCTTGGACCATGAGTATGTTGGCAACATCCTAAACATGGTAGGGGGTGAGATGGAAGGAGCCTGGATTTTTTTTTTTTTTAAATGCAATCCCAACTAATATGTGTGGCATGAGTAGTTCCCATCATAAGGTAGCCAAATAATTGCTAAAAAATTTCATCAGTTAGTGACCCAAGAGAAAGTTCCTATTGAGGAGGGGAATTCTCTGTCCAGTGCAATGATTCAGGCCTTTACGTACAGGGAAATGGACTTGGTTAACTATTACTGCTTTATAGTAATGTCCTATTGGAGAAAGATGAGAAATGGAAGGGTTTTAATAGTTAGCACCAAGTGAGAGAGCTGGAGTGTCTCTATGTAGGTAACTTGTAAGAGGCCCTTATCTCCAGCATTAGGAGAGTGGATACCCCTGAGGAGCAAATTTGGACTCATTGTAGTTGCCAGGTTTAAAAGATGGTTGAATGCTCTGTCTGGGCAGCTTTGCAACAATGTCAGAACCCTGGTTGGAAAAACCTGGGAACTGAGGAACATGGGGTGGGATCATCTGGATAGAGGCTCGCTCTTTAGAGCCTTCAGAGCCTCGCTCTCTTTATTAGGAGCTAGCCTTCCCCCACCCAAGAAGAGAGTTTGGATTCTTGATGACCTCATGATGCTGGCCTGTTAGTCCTGGATTGCTTGCCTTATTGACTTCATTTATGTGTGAGAGAAATAAACTTCTGTGTTATTGAAGGCAGTATTACCCATACTGGTAACTTTCTATCACATCATTCTCTTCTATTTCTAAATTGCCTTATTAGCTTTTTTATTGTCTATTTTGAAACTGGAACAGTCTCCATTAGGGCAGGCACCTGACCTGTACCATTCACCATTATAACTTTAGTGCCAATAACAATGCCTAACACACAGTTGGTGCTCAATAAACATGTTTTGTCTAATGATGGCTCTCCTGCTGCACTATAAGCATCTCTGGAGCCAGTCTAGGGTTTGATTCACTTCAGGGTTCACAGCTCTTGGCACAGTTCTTGGGGCCTGTCACATAGAAGAGACTAAATAAATATGCACCAAATTAAAATGAAGGAGAGTTGGGAGGGCTGTGGGAAAGGCAAGAGAAAATAATGTACCTGCAGTGCTGGGTGTTCCACTCATGACACCAAGAGCCTGGGCACCTGGAGACAAGATCAGAAGGTGAGGATTTCCACAGTCATGCTCCACTGGCTATGGCAGTGAAGCCTTGGTTGATCCAAGACCTCCTGGACCTGGTCATCACAGTCATCCGAGACCTCCTGGATCTGGTCATCACAGTCACTGGCAATCCACATTGTGGAAACATCTATTATTTAGCAAGTACCTTTCTAAACACATTTCATGCATTTGAAAATTAATCCTCTTGAGAGATTTGTGAAGGTGTTCTCATCCCCATTTGACAGATGAGAAGACTAAGGCTCAGCAATGTCTGCCAATAGGTAGAAGAGTTTGGATTTGAACCCCAGTCTACCTGATTGCAAAGTAGAAGGTCTCAATCCCTCCTCCCTCCTCCCTGATCGACCCTGTGACAACACATGAACTTCTAGTGGAAGATTCAGTAAAAGAACAAGATAACTAGAGGCAGAGTCTTCTTCATGAGACAGCCTCAGTTTACTTATCTGGAGAATGGTAGTGGTAATAGTGCTTAGGTCCCTAGACTGTTGTGAACATTTCATGTGATAATGCATATAAATATGGTGCCAGACAGGAGGTATTATTATCAATGTTATTGTTATTAATATTATTAATGTTGCATGCATGCCAAGTCGCTTCAGTCATGTCCAACTCTTTGCGACCCTATGGACTGTAGCCCACCAAGCTCCTCTGTCCATGGGATTCTCCAGGCAAGAATACTAGAGTGGGTTGCCATGCCCTCCTCCAGGGGATCTTCCTGTTATAGGAATGGAGCCAGAATCTTTTATGTCTCCTGTATTGGCAGGTGGGTTCTTTCCCACTAGGGCCACCTGGGAAACCCATTATTAATGTTGCTGCTGCTGCTGCTAAGTCACGTCAGTCATGTCTGACCCTGTGCAACCCCATAGACTGCAGCCCACCAGGCTCCTCTGTCCCTGGGATTCTCCAGGCAAGAATACTGGAGTGGGTTGCCATTTACTGCACCTTAATTTCTCTAGGACAGAAAAAAATGCTTTCAGTTTTTTGATTTCTTGATTCTGTCAATTCAGTGCAAGTAAAAGCCATGAGAGTACTGCTAACCTGCAGGATAGACAGATGAAAACTTAAGGAGCATTTGGAAAGCTTCTCCTACGTCATGCCCCAGAACACCATAACTGAATTTTGAGAAACATGGTCATTCTCCAGAAACCTAAGTTGGTTTAGCACTTAGACTTCACCTCAAAGGGATTGAGTTATGGGTACCTGGCAGGAGAGAAAAGACAAAAGACACATGCTTGGGTATCAGCCTGAGCTCGGTTCAATGCTAACTCCAGCTGCTCATGAGTGGGTGATCTTGGGTGAGTCACTTAATCCCCCTGAGCTTCAGTTTCTCACCTGTAAAATGGATGCAGTCGGGGAGGATTGAGTCACTGCATTCTGAGAGCTTAGCCTGATCTCTAGCACACGGGAAGCCCAGCACAAGTGGCAAATGCTATTATCATTACCCAAAACATCTCCTGGGAAGATGCATTCACAAGTGGGTTTCCTGAGGAAGCAGAAAAGGACCTGGGCTGTTAAGTTGGTGACCCCAGGCATCTAAGGTTAACTGTCAGCATTTGGCCAGCTGGAGCTATCACCAGGACTTGGCTACATCTTACCTTTGCGAGTGATGGGTCCCAGATCTAGAACTCGGGCTGGGTCGATAGCCACAACTTCACTGCGGAGTTGACTTCTTGAGCAAGACTGTGGGGATGGAGAATTCTCATTATATCAAAATGGAAAGGCATGTTCCTATCCAAGTTGCTCCTGCCATGAAGAGCTCTGGCCCAGGAATGGGCCCCCACCCACGATATGATCCTGATTCTGATGCTGTGATTTTCTCAATCTAGAGAATTCTCACTCATGTCAAATGAACCTGGGTTTGAATCTCCTCTCTTTTCTTTCAGTTGTCTGAAGTGAAGTGAAGTTGCTCAGTCATGTCCGACTCTTTGCGAGACCAGGGACTGTAGCCTACCAGGCTCTTCCGTCCATGGGATTTTCCAGGCAAGAATACTGGAGTGGGTTGCCATTGCTTTCTCCAGGAGATCTTCCCAACCCAGGGATTGAACCTGGGTCTCCCGCATTGTAGGCAGACGCTTTACCATCTGAGCCACCAGGGAAGATCTCAGTTGTCTAACTTGGGATAAATGACTACACCTGTCTACTATTATTAAATCATATCTTCTCGGCTGTGAGGGTTAAAAGGAAATATGTGTGCAACACACAAGCACACAGCAAGCACTCAAGAAATGCCAACTCTTAGTAGGCAGTATTGAATCTGGGTTAAGAGCATGGCCATGTAAGTCACACCTCAGCCAGGGCATAGTCAGCCCTGGTACTTTCTACTCTGTGGCCCTTAGGCAAGTAACCTCTCTGAGCTCAGTTTCTTCATCTGTAAGATGTGGTTGATAAAAGAATCTACTTAAAAGTGTGCTGTGAGAATTAAATTGGATGAGGCATATAAAAGTTTTAGAATGGTGCTTGACACAGGCTTAAAACTCAACATTCAAAAAACCAAGATCATGGCATCCGGTCCCATCACCTCATGGCAAATAGATGGGGAAACAATGAAAACAGTGACAGACTTTATTTTCCTGGCTTCCAAAATCACTGCAGATGGTGACTGCAGCCATGAAATTAAAAGGCGTTTGCTCCTTAGAAGATAAGTTATGACCAACCTAGACAGTATATTAAAAAGCAGAGACATTACTTTATCAATAAAGGTCCATCCACTCAAAGCTATGGTTTTCCCAGTAGTCATGTATGCATGTGAGAGTTGGACTATAAAGAAAGCTGAGCACAGAAGAATTGATGCTTTTGAACTGTAGTGTTGGAGAAGACTCTTGAGAGTCCCTTGGACTACAAGGAGATCCAACCAGTCCATCCTAAAGGAAATCAGTCCTGAATTGGAAGGACTGATGCTGAAGCTGAAACTCCAATACTTTGGCCACCTGATGCAAAAAAACTGACTCATTGGAAAAGACCTGGGTGCTGGGAAAGATTGAAGGTGGGAGGAGAAGGGGATGACAGAGGATGAGATGGTTGGATGGCACCACTAACTCGATGGACATGAGTTTGAGCAAGCTCTGGGAGTTGGTGATGGACAGGGAAGCCTGGTGTGCTGCAGTCCATGGGGTCGCAAAGAGTCGGACACAACTGAGCAACTGAACTGAACTGAACTGACATAGAGTAAGCACTGAAAGAAGTCAACTATTATTAAAATCATTTAAAGTGTTCTGTACCAAGGAAACATAGTAGACAAGTTCTTTCATCTAATATGCTTCCTGGGGATACTATAATTGCTTACACATGGGCTTTTGGAGACATAAGTTACATCGATCCATCCTTTCTTCCCTCTCTTTCTCTGTTTCTCCTTCCCTTCCTTCCATTAATTCATCCATCCATCTTTCCATCTCATCATCTATCTGATTTTCTTTCTCTCCCTTTCTCCCTTCTTCTCTCCTTCCCACCCTCCCTTCTTTCAATCCATACATAATTCCAATAAACATGTATGGAGGTACCAGGCCCCATGTCAGGCACTGAATAGTTTAGTCCAAAGAGATACTCACCGGTTGGCACTTTTCTTGAATGAAATCACAGAGAGAAACCTCACAATGCAGGAAAACTAGGTCATAATTTCCAGCAAACATGAACATCTGAACTGAGAACCGGCTTTCCGCTGACACCCCATTCTCTTCCACGGAGATAGTGGAATCACGTTGATTTGGGCAGCTGGGAGGGTGACAGGGACAAGGATCTAGCTTCTAGAAAAATTCAGGGGGTCTGAGGCTCTTTCTGCATTTCTAATCTGCATCCAGCGTAAAAACAATATTGGAGAGAATTAAAGAGCCTCCTCACCCCCCACCAAGGTTTATTCCAACCTATAGTATAGATTTTTATTCCTCCAGGTTTTCTCCACAGTGTGACCAATAAACTCACATGGTTTAAATTTGGGGGCCTACAGTCCTCAGAATGAGACAGACTGATTTCAAATTCCAACCCAATCTACTTCCTAACTAAATGATTGTGAGCTGATTACTTAACTTTACTGAACCTCAGTTTTATTATCTGTAAAGTAGAGACAGGAATATGTACTTCCTAGGTTGATGTGAGCATTTAATGAGATAATCCTTGTATTCTGCTTAGCACAGTGCTTGGTACACACCTAAACTCTATGCTAAATATTAACTAGTATTTTCACTACAGTGTGAATCATGATCTATAGATATGCATTTTCCATTGTTTTTGCCAGTTAACAATATTCAATAATATTTTGTCCCATAACACACTGTTTTCATGTTGTTTAGTCAGTGTTAACATCAGTATAAAAGTCCCCTTTGATCTATGAACCTACTGCCAAAATGATAAAAGATACTGAAATGAAAAAATAACTGGCATTTCTTTACCTTGCCCATCTATTTTGCATTAGTCTTTTAAGGCCATAATTTCAGGAGTGATATTTCTGAGTCAAAGGGTATGGTCATGTCATACCAAATTGTTTTCCAAAAGAGCCAAGCCAATGGATACAACTGCCAGGCAGGGATGAGCTGATCATTGTTCTCTACCCCAAACTTCATTTAGGCCGGAAAGATAACCCCAGATTGTCCAGTACCTGTTCCTGATGATGAAGTATTTCACAGGGTCAGTCTTGTCTTCAGTGGGCGTGGCATAGCAGTTCTTCAACACCAGGTTAAATCGGGACGTGTCCCCTCTCTCCAAGATGACACCCACATAGAGCATGGATTCAACGGACAGCGCGACTGCATCCCCTTCATAAGGAGACCTGTAGTCCTGGTCTTGAAAGAGGGCCATCCTGACAGTGAACTCTCCCTCCCCATCCACACTGATGTTCAGGGAACTGAGGACACAAAAACCACAGTGAGAACAAAATTAAGTCCCACACCTGTGTAAGATTATGAAGCCAGAGGCACACCATTGATTCCTAAATGAACTAGTCATTTACTCATATCAAATATCTACCATCTTCTAGGCATTAAACTCGACAAACAGATGTCTGACTTCAGGTTTCCTACCCGTCCTCCCTGCATCAGAGAGCACATATACCTCCTTCCCTCAAAAAGCACCTCCGGCTTCTCACCTGCAGAACTGGGCTTGGGACCCGTTCTGTGGGCTCGCAATTTTTAGCAGCACATCTCTTCCCTCTATCCCATAGTTTTCAGTGAAACATCAATTTTAACAAGATAAATAAAATAGCTTTAATTATTTTTTTTTTAATGAACCTTGGGCCCCAACACATTACAGAATGAAAACTAGAAATGGAACTATAAAATTTCTAATCCTGATTCTGTCATTCTGTGAGCCCAGGAGGCAAAAAGGTAATGGGGACAGGTACTCTGGATTTCGAATACCCCAGAAAGTCTGCTAAGCACATCTAGGAATGCCGAGGATTTCCTTCAGCAGGGACCATTCCAGGCACAGTTAGGTAGCAGTGAACAAATGACAAGACCCCCTGCCCAAATTGAATTCTACCCAAATTGCTATTTGGTTCTATATCTGATGAGTTTATCAAATCAAAGCTGGTCTGGCTTAAATCCCACATGTGCAGAGAAGCTTTCCTGCTCCCAGCTTTCCTCCCCAAGCAAGATTAGGTCAGGGACCCTTGTTTCTGCTCCCACAGCACCCTGCGCCTCGCCTACATTGCCTGCATCGCACTTATAAATAATTTTTGATATAATGAGTTGTTTAATGCCTTTCTACCTCAAGATAAATGAAATTGTCATGCTCTTCTGTTCCTCAGCTTATTTAATTAACACTGTTTCATGCCATTGCATTGCTCCATAGTAATAATCTTCAATATCCACAAAATATTCTATGCCTGCTTTGTTCATGCTGAACATCCTAATACATAATCAACAAATATTTGTGGAATGAATGGAAGTTCCTGAGGGAGGTGTGTAGCATCCTGTGGACATGGTAAAATGTGCGTGAAGTCAGCCAGGGTTATAGGTCAAAGGGTAAAGATCAGTGCCATACCTTACAATGGGCTGCAGGGCCATTTGAAGGCTCACTTTCATGTCCAGTGGGTAGGCACACTGGAAGTTGATGCTGAGGATGGAGTCTCTGATGATGAAATCGTTGACTAAGGAGAGCGTGTTTTTGTAGATGGCATGGGTCTGGTTTCTCTTTGGCATAAAAACAAGACCACATATATGTTGACACGGATGCAGGTACAAGTGTATCTGGGATTCAGGTCTGTGTGACTCCAGAGTTGATGCTGTCAATCAAGCAGACAACCCTGTCCTCTGATCTCATGGAGGCAATGGGCCTCCTCCCCCAGTGGCACTGGGTCTTTATTGGAAGGGGAATGAGGATCCCAGATCGAAAACTAGAACAATAAACTGTTGACTCTCGGGAACAGTCAGGACCTGCCATGCTTGCTCCTTTGTGAACTCCTCACACATTATCCCTAAGTGAAAGAATCATAATCATAGCTTTCATTTACTGAGCTTAAGCATTGAGCCTATTCTAAGCTACCTCCTGGACCAACATGTGTAATCTCACATGCCCTTAGAGGTCAATGGAGGCTAAGTTACTTGTCCAAGGACTCACAGTTACTGACATAGACCTCGCCTGCCCAGCTCCTGCACTCTGGCAGCAGGGGTATAAACATCTCTCACCTCCAGAATGTTTCCGCAGGCACCAGCCTGGGTGGGATCAGTCACAGATATCCAGTTCTCCTCTTCACTTTGCCTGAGGCTGCTGCAGTTCCCGTCCCGCAAGTAGGCAAGGACCTCATCTCCAAAACCCAGGCCTCCCAGCAGACACTTGTCCAGTGACACTTTGATCTCCCTGTCCCCACAGTCCAGCTGAGGCTGCAAACTGTGCACGTCTGGAAAGTCGAGAGGAAGGCAGGTAGTGGATAGGGGTCTGGAAGGAGTGGGCAGAGCTCACATACTGTGCCCTTTGGCAAACCACCTTGCCTACCAGGAGGCTGGGGAGACTTGAGGGGCCTGAGGCCCATGTGGGATTTACACTCAGGCTTGTGATAGGTGAGGCTGGCCAAGATGCCCCAGTCCAAGATTTGCAAGCATGCTGTGTGCAGGCTTGGTGAAGGCTCTCATGTCTGGTCCCTCCTGGGACCCAGAGCAGATCATCCCCAAATATGCCAAATAGTGTATTGATTATTTTGAATTAAAATTACTTCAGTTGCAGCTAATGCAGGAGCCACGCTCTGACACACCTCTCTGTTTCCCTGAAAACAGGAAATGATTCTCCCATGTAAAAGGTGCTCTCCCTGCATGTGGAGTAGAAGGACACGCTTGCCATCACAGATAGGGACCTCAAACTCCCTCTTGTCCCTCAACATAGAACACTCTGTCCTCCACTGGGGCAAGGAGTATACACAGAGGAAAGCAGGCTTGTGCCCAAAGCAAGAATCAAAGGCTCTCATTAGAGTCTAAGAGGGAAGGAGATCTCATTGGGAAGCTCCTCCAACTCCCACCCAGGGCTTAGGGCTCATCTGTAGCCATGGGTCACTTGCCTGTGCTTGCTTACATGCTGGGATGACAAGAACATCACCTCCAGAGTCTGCCCATTGGACTGTTCTTATTGAATTCTCATCAAAGCCCTGCTTGGTGGGTTTTTATTATTATTATTATTATATCACCCACATTTTACAGATGAGAACGTTAAGGTTCAGAGAGGGTAAGCAGCTGGACCCAGGTCCCAGACCCCACCCGACAAATCCAAGACTGACAGGAGTCTGCCTCTGTTCCTCACGTGGCGACCATGCTGACACCTGAACACAATTTCCAACACCAGCAGAGTCCTCATCCTCAGTATCTTGGTCCCTCATAAGTCAAGCCCACCCATTCCCAAGGCCACCGTCCAGTGGCTGACCTGGAAATGTGTCCAATCCCTGGCCCCATCCTTGCAAACTCTCTGGCTTGGCACTTCTCATCTGCTGACCTCGGTTCCACCACCACTGACCGTGGTCCACACATAGTCCTGACCCTCTGGAGCTCCCTCCCTCCTGCCCTGCCCGCTGGGTCAGCACAGTCCCAGTGCTCACCGGAGACGTTGAGGTCCTGTCTGCAGAAGCAGCCCCAGGTGCCATTGACGAGGCGACACTCCTCCTCGGGGCGGCAGGTCCTGTCACACTTGTCCTCCGCGGTGGCAGGGTCTGGGGTGAGGCGTGGAGGAAGAGGATCAGGGTGCACAGCAGGGTGGACTTGAGGCCACCAAGGCCAACCTTGTCATTCTACAGAAGATTTGCCATGTTTGACAAGGGTTGTGCCATATTTGGTGGAAGCGTCAAGCCTCGAACTTGAATTTCCCAATTCCCGATCTGGTGGGGTGGAAACCTTGGAGCTGCCATCTTGGTGCTTTTACTACAGGACAAATGCTACTCCTAGAACTTTCCATGCCTTAACTCTTTCAGTTCACATGTTAGACCTTGTGGGGGTGGGGGTAGCATTTGGATCGTGGAGCTGGGAGGCTGGATTCAAATTGGCTCTGCCACATTCCAACTCTGTGATGTTGGGAGAATTGCTTAATCTGTCTGTGCCCACTGCAGGCACTGAATCAAGGCTGTTCTGTTCAGTCTCCTCCTGACCCGCTGCACCCACTCTACTGCCCCTGGGCACTTCACCGGGTTGCCCTGCCCCACTCACCTGTGCAGTATCTTAGACTACATAGAGGGGTGCCCTCCAACCGGTACACGTGGTATGGGCCCGGGCAGGCCTTCACCAGCACCTCTGTCTTCCAGAGGCAGCAGTTGCTACTCCAGTGGGCACAGGCGGTGCGGTTGACAATGCCCTCCCCAAGGCCGGGATGGGTGCCATTCAACCACAGGGGTGCAGATGTCTGGCATCGGAACATGGGAACACAGTCCTCCGGCATCCTCACTCCTCCATCCCCCACAAATCGGTACCAGCCGTATTTGTCACTGTCACAGCCTTGGATGTCTTCTGTGTTCTCTGTGCTTCGAAAGGGTTCATTCAGGAGGGTGTAATTCTGGCAGGGGTCAAAACAGAGCTGGGCCTCTGAGGTGCCAGAGGCTCCGCAATCCAAGTCCTCTTCATAGGAACCGGTATTGGTGGAGTTTCTGTAGCCTGGAGAATAATGGTATGCTCAGGTTTATGGAGCAGACCCTGGAGCCTACAGGGTTTTCGTGCCCTACACACTCTGTTTAGGGAATGCTAGGGAACCCAGTGAGGGCAAGAGGAACATGATCCATTAGTTGCACATCAGCCTTCATCACCTTGGGGTCAGAATAATAATGAGGGCTTTGTGTGGTATATTGTAGGCATTAAGAGCATCAGAGTCCCCATACTCTCTGCGTAGCCCCAGAGGGTGTCACTCATACTGAGCCTGAGTGGTGATGCGGGCTCTGGAGTTGTCGCAGGGCTCCCCTGAGCCTCCACACACTGTGGTTCTGCTGCCAGTATTTGTTTTCCTCATTGTAAATGTAGGATAGGCTCATGGGAGAAAACTCCAAGGTTATTAAAGTGAATAAAGGACAATAGCGCGTTCTGTTCCCAGACATAACCATAAATTTGTCGTACAGTTTTCAGACCCTTCCTATGCCTATGTTTAAAATAGTTTTTTTTTTTTTTATTAATTAATTAATTAATTTATTATTATTATTATTATTTTTTAAATTTTTCTTAACTTTACAATATTGTATTACTTTTACTATACATCGAGATGGATCCGCCACCAGAATACACGTGTTCCCCATCCTGAACCCTCCTCCCTCCCCCCTTCCCACACCATCCCTCCAGTTCATCCCAGTGCTCCAGTCCCAGGCGGGTTTAATGCTGTACAGCTTTCTTTCCACTTGCATTTATTATTTAGTATATCATAGAGATTTTTCCTTTATCAGTAGATGACGATTTCTCAGCCTTAGCACTACTGATATTTGGGCTGGATAATTATATGGGGGGACAGGCTCTGTCCTGTGCACTGTAGGATGGTTAGCAGCTCCCTTGAGTTTTCTTACTAAATGCCAAGAGTACTCCTCTCTGAAGTTTTTTTCCAGACATTGCCAATTGTCTCCTGAAAAGCAAAATCACCGCCCCCCTCACCCCATTGAGAACCACTGGGTCTAATAGGGCCATTTCCTATTGCTGGTCTCATGGTTTTTAACAGATTCAAGGACTGTGATGTGTGAAGATATGGAGAAGTAAAGCAGGGGTGGGGTGGAGGGTGGAGGAAGTCACAGGCCAGACAGTCTGGGTTTAAATCCAGCTCTGCACCTGCTGACTGGCTGACCTTGGCAGATGGTTTAATTCCCCTGAGACTCTTCTGCAAAATGCCACGTGTAAGCTAATACAAATATCATCCATTCCTGTACTTCAGGTCACGGTTGCCACACAGGTGTCCATCTGTCCTTGCATTTGTCTCATGTGTTTTTTCTCTTTATTTATACACTTAAATTTTGTACATTTATTGTATTTATCTCAAAAAAACCCGATATTGAACTCAGACTAATCATTTACATGCTGAAATATTTACAGATAAAATGCACTGATGCCTGTAGTTTACTCTTTAAATTTTTAAAAAACCTTTTATTTTGTATTTTATTTTGTGTTGAGTGATTAACAAGGTCATTATATATTTCATATGTTTCTTTCAGTGATTCTCTTTATAGATTCATTTCATCCTAAGGAATCGTTGTCTGTGATACCATAGGTATGATGTATTAGTTACATGGTTTAATACCCATGAAGAAAAGTACATATAGCTTAGCTACCAAAAATTCTCTCTCTCTCTTTTTTTTTTTTTTTTTGGCTATTCCCTGAAGCACGTGGGATCTTAGTTTCCCAACCAAGGAGTGAACTCCTGCCCCTGCAGTTAAGAGTTTTCCATGCAACCTCGTTCGGGATATGCATGCCCCATTTGGGAGAATAAACCTTTAAAGAACTGTTAGAAGGTTAAATGAGGTACTAGGTGCGAAATGCCATGCACAGCACCTGGAGTCTAGTAGTTCAAGCTAGTTCTAGCCTCTAGTTCTGATTTGCTGAATAGTACAAATGCCCCAATGATGAATCAAGTATATTCCGCCAGGGTCACATTCCTTTTTTTTTTTTTTGATATATTAAACTATTTAATGGGTGACTGTGTGTCCAGCACTGATGCACTGATTACTGGGGCTCAGTCCATCCCCACAAAGCTGGATCACATTAAAGGAACTTTTTAGGAAAGAGATTTTCAAGCCTTGCTTTTGTACTTGCTTGTTTTAAGGAAAGGAGTCACAGCACTTATTATTCTTACACTGGCTATTGCACACACTATCTTCCCAAGGGAGGCCATGAGCTAAGTGCCCCCAGCCCCTTCCACAGGGATGTAGGCAGAAATTTTCACCCCTGTGCAAAGCCTGAGGATCCTTCCTACAAGCATCTAAGATGCCCAATCCATGGATCTTTGGAAGGACCACAGAGAGAGCACTAAGCCTGGTCTCTTCATTTTGCAGATGAGCAAACTGATCTGGAGGAAAGAAATGCTTGCCAAAACAAGGCACAGAGCGACTGGGAGCTTCATGTCCTCATGAACCCCCAGCCCTCTGCTTGCCACCATATCCAGGCATAGGAGGTTTTAACTGGCTCCCACTGCCCTTGCGGGGGAAATTTCTGATTTGGCTCTTTGAGAGATTGTGACTAGATTCTGGTTTCTCTCATCTTGTTTCCCTCGAGTTTTTATCATGCCCTTGTCTCCTTGCTGACCCTGAACCAATTTTCTGCTCTTCCCTGCTGCCTATCATGGGCCATCTGAGATGCCAGGTGAGCAGAGTACGCACCTTGCTGTTCTGTAGATGACAGGGTCAGAATGTAGGCGGCCAGGGCCAGCCACAGGACAGAAGTCATCCTTTCCAGGAGCTGAGACATGCGGGTCACTCAGCAACCTGAAGATTCTCCATGCAGTGGTTGTGGGGAGACTCAGATGCAATCAGGGAGACAGAGGTTGCTCCCCTGACTGCAGAGGTAAGAAGAGAACTAGGGAACTCACATCAGTTAGCACATGACTTGTACCAAGCACTTTGCATACCTTAGCTCATTTAAGACACCAAACCACCCTCCAGGGAAGGTATATTTATCGTTCCCATTTTACAGATGAAATAGCTGAGACTCAGAGTACATTAATCCCAGAAATATTTATTGAATCCCTCCTATGTGCAAATACTATGCTGGAAGTGAAATAGCTTGCCTAGGCCCATTTTCTCAGAAATGTTCTGATGGTTTCTTTCATGAAGTCTGTATTCTTTGAAGTCCTTTCTGTGACTTACAGAAAAGAGATGTTATAACAGGAGCAGATTTATTAAGTGGGTGAGGTTGACAGCAAGAGAACCAAAGGCAAGCAAGACTACTGAATGTCCTTGAAGGTCTCAGGGCAGGTCCTACTCAGGTCAAGGTAGAGCCTCTTGGAGATTGGATGGAAGGGAGGGTGACAGAGCTATGAATGTCTACAGACAAAAGTAGCAGCTTTCCCTTTCTCGGTTCTGTGCATCGCACACTGTGCCGAGAGAGCCCGAAGTGTCCTCTGTGTATGCAGATATCTGTGAGAGTGAGACCATGTCAGACTGAGCCCATCATGGGCTCCTCACATAGTGCCCAGAGCACAAGAGGTGCTCAGGAGACATTTGGGAGATCTGTGAATAACAAGCAAGGAGGGAGTGGATAGGAACAAGGAACTGTGAAGAGCCTGCCAACACTCAAATAAATAACACCTGCTCTTCTGGGAAACTCTTTTCTCAAATGGGAAAATCTTTGGATAATGTTCTACAGCCTCTGAAAGACTTCAGTTGAAGACAGAAGTTTGTTTCCAGAAGGGATATCATGGCTATGTTATGAGAGAGTGCCCAGGACTGGTAATTCTTAGAGGTGAAATCCTAAGTAGACACCTGTCTTCCTAGGGGGTTGAGGGGGGACAGTGTCCAGAGACAAAGGAAGGGGGCACTTTTTGCCCTGGAGCAGCCAGCATGTAGCTGGAGTCACGGCTGAACTGGAAATACAGTGATATCTGGAGTCTGCAATAAAGGCCAGGGTCTAAACTCCTTGTTGGGTTCTGAAACGGCCAATTATCAGAAGAGGCCCCCAGGCTCAGGAGAAAGCCTTCTGGGGCTTGAAGTAGGACTTACCTGGTGGTGAGAACACGGAATGTTCTTGCTTCTTTGGCTGTGGAAATACACGTCTGCTGTGGACCGTCCTTTTATTGCCGTTTCCCACCGATGTGGCTCTCTGGGATTGGTGCAGAGATGAGACTGGAGTTAGCCTCCCAGGCATACACTGGGTTGGTTGGGTGCAGGTAAGATAAACAATTTACTGGAAAGGGTGGTGAAGGGAAGGCCCCTTTGTTCCCACACCCCCTGCCCACCACCTCCCTGCATGTAACCCTTCTAGCAGTCTCTCCACGCAAATGCTTCTCTACAAACAAGAGCAGCATGTACTGAACTCTGAACATAACTGGGCACTGCTTTGCACCCATTATTTCTCACTTTTAATCCTCACAATGAACACATGAAGTAGCACCATATTTATTACTGGAAACCAAACACTAATCAAAAGGAAGCTTAATATCCAAAGGGAAGTGGAGAGAAATCAAACAGATGCTTGTTTGCACAATAGATTTCCAATTGTTTCTTGCGTTCCTAGCTAATCACTCTAGAACACTTCTGCTTCTGTCTGGAAGCCACTCAACTTCAAGTCAGTTAGGACAAGGTACTAAATAAAGAAGGGTAGATGGATATTTCTCATTTTTGGCCCATAGAATCTACCCAACCTCAGATGCTCCATGCTGAGCATTCTGGGAAAGGCCAGTCTGGGGACATGCGAATCACAGACCAGCAAAGGATAGCCTAGACCCTTGGACAAAATAAGCATCTGAAGAGCCTGTCGATATGTGGGCTACCCCAGAGATTGGGAGGTAGAGAACTGAAAGGAACTTGAAGATCTTGGACTTTTAAATTTCAGGCTTGAACCTGGCTTTGTGGCAAAGTGGATATTACGGAATTAACAAAAGAGTCAAAGCTTCAGCAGAATAAATGGTCATGCCTTTCTGTGTTACACTGGGACTCTTCAAGGAGCCAAGGTTACAGGGTCAGGGAGCCTGGAGGTCTTGCCTTGGTAACACCTTCCAGCAAAAACTCAACATGGACAAAGAAGACGTGGTCCAAGCCACCTTCTTAACCATAGTGCATTTGGAGAATCCCCTAAATGTGGAACTTATAACAACTACAGATGCTGGATTCAGAAATCCATCTGAGCCCACAAAATAGCCCATGTGTCTGTTCCTTTTAGCCAGGTACCCACCCTAGTCTTCCCAGTGGCCACTCTCAACCTTCTCCTTTCAAGTCTCTGCACCCGTTACTACTCACTTCACTCTCCCACTGCCTCCATTCTCAGCAGGCGTCTTACATTCCACCTCAAGAAAATTCAGGCCATCACACTTGACCTCGCTCAACTTTGTGTCCCCTTCCTCTAGAAACATAAACATCTACCTCCACTTTCCACTTCCTCCCTAGCTTCTGATAAGGTGATCTTTCCTCTTTTCAAAGTCAGTTCCTCCACCTGTCTCTGACTTCTCCATTCCAATCTGAGGCATATGGCTAAGACCGCCTTGCAAATGTCCCCTCTTATGCAAGTCCACTGGGCATTTTTTCTGGCCTCTTGTCAATGGATTTTTTGCTGCTTCCTTTAGGCATTCTGCATTTCCTTGACTCCCCTGCACCAAATGCTTTCTTTATTCTCCTCTATCTGGATATTGTGCTCTAAAATTATCATGATCATTGTCATGATAATTACCTTCTTCCTCCTGTTGTCCTTGAGAGGGCTGCTAGGTCTTTCTTTGTTACTCCACGGACTCTCCCTGGGAGGTGTTATCTCATGGTTTCAAGTACCATCCACAGACTGATGAGTTGCAAATCTGTAACTCCATCCCCGACTACTTCCTTAATTTCAGATCCACCTTCCCAGGTGCCTGCTGGACTGCTTTACTTGGACTGAGATGCTCAAGGCAACTTGAACCTTCAGTTCAGTCACTCGGTCGCATCTGACTCTTTGCAACCCCATGAACTGCAGCTCGCCAGGCCTCCCTGTCCATCGCCAACTCCCAGAGTTCATTCAAACTCATGTCCATCGAGTCGGTGATGCCATCCAGCCATCTCATCCTCTGTCGTCCCCTTCTCCTCCTGCCCCCAATCTCTCCCAACATCAGAGTCTTTTCCAATGAGTCAACTCTTCGCATAAGGTGGCCAAAGTACTGGAGTTTCAGCTTTAGCATCATTCCTTCCAAAGAAATCCCAGGGCTGATCTCCTTTAGAATGGACTGGTTGGATCTCCTTGCAGTCCAAGGGACTCTCAAGAGTCTTCTCCAACACCACAGTTCAAAAGCATCAATTCTTCGGCACTCAGCCTTCTTCACAGTCCAGCTCTCACATCCATACATGACCACTGGAAAAACCATAGTCTTGACTAGACGGAACTTTGTTGACAAAGTAATGTCTCTGCTTTTGAGCAGGTCCAAATCCTAACTCATGATTCCCTCTATATCCCTCCCTCCTCATTGCATCCCTGGTTGGGGATCCCTCATTGGGTTTCCCTGGTGGCTCAGATGGTAAAGTGTCTGCCTGCAATGCGGGAGACCCAGGTTTGATCTCTGGGTCGGGAAGGTCCCCCGGAGAAGGAAATGGCAACCCACTCCAGTATTCTTGCCTGGAAAATTCCATGGACAGAGGAGCCTGGTGGGTTACACAGTTCATGGGTTGCAAAGAATCGGACACAACTGAGCAACTTCACTTTCACTTTCCTCATTGCATCATCTGTCTTAATCATTGGCACCACTGCTCACCGGTCACCTGAGCTGGAAAACTTTCCTTCCTTTACCCCTCAGTCTAACATTTCCAGTAATCACTAATATCTCAAATATTCGTGAACCTATCTTTCCTTCTTCGTGCCCATTTCATCAACCTTAAGTCAGGCCAGCACCATCTCTTAGAAGAGTGATTTTAACAGCTACCTAGTGGATCTCTTTCCTTCTTGTCTCCTTTGATTCTGTTATCTCCCTGCAGCCAGAGGTCACGGCATCACCTCTCTGCATTATTCCCCACCACTTGCATGTGAAGTATCCTGGGATTTGACCCCTGTTCACAGCTCCCACCTCATCTACAGCTTCTCCCGACATACTATATGCTTGCTTGGATCACTCTGTGCTCAGCCTCTTCCTACTGCTTATCACTCAGGCTTGCCTCCTCCAGGAAGTCTTTCCTAAATTCCGCAGGCTTGCTGGCGTTGCTCTTCTGTGCTCCTGCACCTCTTGGGGCTGACTGCAGTCACACTCAATTACCTGCTAGCATATCTGTCTCCCTCTGAAGGTTGTAAGATCTTTGCAGACATCAATTTTATCTTTGCAGTTCTAATGAGCACCTAGTAAGTACTAGTTAACAAATGGACAAAAATGACAGTATGTATGCTTAAGACCCTTTCCTGTGAGTGATGCCTCAAACTTCAGGTGTCCAAGTCTTAGTGAAAGTTTGGTAGAAAGACACAAGGCCTCAAGGCATTTGCACTTGATGGCCCACCACCAGGAGTCTTCCTCAGATATTCATTTTCTTCTCTCAGTTTCTACATCTCAGTGAGACCTTTCCCCAGTCATCCTAGGTAAACTAACACCTTCATTGCCTTATTACCGCTGTTTCCCCCTGCCCCCCTGTCAGTTGCTTCAGTGATGTCTGACTCTCTATGATCCTATGAACTGCGGCCCACCAGGCTCCTCCACCCACGGGGATTCTCCAAGCAAGAATACTAGAGTGGGTTGCCATGCCCTCCTCCAGGGGACCTTCCTGACCCAGGGATCCAACCCACGTTTCTTTGTCTCCTGCACTGGCACCCGGGTTCTTTACCACTAGTGCCACCTGGAAAGCCCCAGGTGGCTTATCATATAGCTATTGTTTAAACTTATCGCCCCTTTAAACATAAGGTCCTTATAAACAAGGGCTCTGTTCTGATCACTGGGAATTTCCCTGCTGCCTATAAAAGTGTCAAGTCTTGAATTTGTGCTCAAAATATTTGTTGAATATTGAGTTGAACAACTATCTGATAGCAAACAAAAGTAAAACGTAAAGGGAAGGGGAAAAAAGGAACAGAGGGATAAAGGGATAAATTCTGATATATGTTTTTTTTCCTCCTGGCCTTTGACCCTTGTTTTAATTTTTTTATGTTCTCTTGTACCTGAATCAAAGTATAGATTGTGCAGACATCTAGCTGGCCCATCTGACCATGGATGTCCTCCCACAGCTCTGACATAAAGGCAGCAGGCATGGGGATTCAGTGCATGTCTGTGTGTGATAAGAGGTTCCTTAACTCGAGATATGCTGACCTCACAGCCCCCTGTTTGCTGATACACACGTGTGGTTTTCCCTGGGATCAGAGATTCTAAAAATGGGTCAGGGCCTTGGTCTCTTATGAAAGCCACAACTGGAGTCCAAGGAAGCAGCTGGCATCAAGGTGGACATTTCTCATGAGCATCAACTTCCTTTGGTCCACTTGTCAATGAAGTTCAGAGCCCCTTGAGATATCTGGGTCTCCTGGGCAGTCTTCAGTTGTGCCTCCAAGGAATCTCCTCAAGGTCCCCCTTGCAAAACATCCTCTCTCAATGGAGTTAATGGTCTGCTTTCTGTTTCTGCTGCCAAGTCCTTGTAAACAGGTCTACATCTCCTGCATTGGGCAGGGAGAGAAGTGCAAAGGATGGTGGGACATGCCATCTAAGTCCTTCATATAAGGATTGCGATACTCCAGAGCCTGGGGCTATGTCTATCCTATTCAGGACTATCTTTTCCCAGCACCTAGCATAGTGCCTGGCACATACTGGGTGCTCAAATAAATGTTTCTGGAAAGTTGAATGAACCCTGTGAGGGTATCATAATTATCCCCATATGATAGAAGCAGCAGCCTCCTGTTATACCCTCCATTTTTACAATGCCTGACAGACTTCTAATTACTTGTTCTTTTCCCCTTCCAGACCTTAAGCTCTGGGAAGGCAGAGATTGTTTACTGATGTATCCCCAGTACATTGCCTGAATCATAGTAGGTTACCAGCAAATATTCCTTGGCTGACTGAAAGGATAGATGGATGGATAAAGTTCAGAGACAGTGTGCATTTTATTTAAGCTCATAAAACCAGAGTTGAATCTAGTCTGTGACCAGACCATGAAGTCCATGAGGGCAGGAATAGAGTCTGCTTTTTCTCACCATGAGATCCTTAGCACCGCAAACAGTGCCTACACAGAGCAGGTGCTCAATAAATACTTGTTGAATGAATGAATGACTAACAGACTGAGCTTTTTTTAGTTATTATTTTGCAATACCCTTTAAGGAGATAGGGGCCTCATGAACAGACATATCACAAGCCCCATTTTGACAGAAAGCAGCATTTAAAGACACAGGCTGTTTTTTGGTAACAAGGATTAAAGGGGAGAAAAATAGGAGCAGAGTGACTGCAGTGTGGGCTCCTTTTTATGGGTGGAGTAGTAGCCCGCATCGCCTCGCCAGTCAGTAGAAAGTGAGTTGGTAGCCACACAGTACAGGATTTCTGGCCACTGATCATGGAGACGTCAGGGTCAAAGTGGCCAACAGAAGCAGAGGCAGCCATACCTGCAGAAGCCCTGAAAAGAGAGAGATTACAGGGTTGCTGCTACCACTGATGTGCACATTTTATGTGCAAAACTAACATGAAATGCCTCCTCTAAATTGACCAATTAGGAAAGGACATGTTCTCTGAGCGGATCAGTTAGAAAAAGGAAGTTTTTTCTTTACCTGCCCTGAAAACCAGTTAGAAAAATGTGCCCTCCCAGATGGGCCAATCTGAAAAAGGCAGCCTTTCTGCAGGCACTAGCTGATAGCCACTCAAAGGGTACTCCTGTGAAGTGACCAACCTACTCAACCTCGGTGGCTTTGAGGGATAGTCACAAAGGGCAAGCCTCTTGGGGGCACTTTGCCTTTCCAGGACTGAGCTTACTGATACTGGAATGAACTAGCTCATGTCAAACACTAGGTTGGTGTAACAACCCACTCAGATCTAGGTGCCAAGAGCCAAGCAGAGCAACAATTATACAGATTCACTTTTTAATCCAGATTTTCAGACAATTTAGCAGCCATAAGAGTCAAGGGCCATTAAAATGCTCCCGGTCTCCAGTCTTTGTGGTCAGAGGAGCAGAAAAGCAGAAAACAGTTTTTTGTTTGTCCGCCATGTTCATCCTGGCTTCAAACATCCTGACAAAGGTGTTAGAGATACATCTTTAAGCTTCAGGAAATGCCCGAGGTGCAGATCACAGCGCAGTGTGCGTGTCCACTGCGTACAGGTGTGTGACAAGCATGCGTATGTCTGCATATGCAGATTCACACACAAGCAGCTGCAGCTGTCATGACGTTTTATGTGTGAATATGAATATATGCATGTGACCTCGTGGGTGTGTGTGAAAAAGTCTAGGTGGTGTTTGCTCTTGTGCACCTGTCTGTGTGTGCCTGTGTCTATGTGCACTGTCATAGGACAACACAGGTATGTGTGCACATGTGCAGCCCCAGGTCCAACACTTTCCACAAACGCAGTCACCTCTTCAGAGCTCAGGCCAAGCAGACCAGGCACTCCAGCATACCCTAGGCCAACAGAGAAAAGCCCCAGGTGAAGGTTTTGGTCAAGTCCCTGTGCAAAGAGGATCTGAACTTACCCAAGCTACTGGGAGCAGCCCTTGACATTGCAGCCTGGCCCCCTGTGGAAGGAAACAGAAGGATCAGTGCACGGGAAGCCTGGAAAAAGCCCCTTCCATCTGCTCTTCCTTGCGCCAGAGTGTGGTCTTTTAAAAACCCCAATCTGGTCATCTCATTCCCCTGCTTTGGATCCCTTGGGGGCTGCCGTCTACTTTCAGGAGAAAGAGCCCAAAACCTTAGCAAGAACTACATGTTATTTATATTTCAATTAGAAGAAGGAGAAAGGGAAGGGGGAGGAGAAGAAGAAAAAGAAGAAAAAAGAGAAGTACTATCATTGGAAGGACTGATGTTGAAGCTGAAACTCCAATACTTTGGCCACCTGATGCAAAGAGCTGACTCATTTGAAAAGACCCTGATGCTGGGAAAGAGTGAAGGTGGGAGGAGAAGGGGATGACACAGGATGAGATGGTTCAATGGCATCACCGACAGTGGATGTGAGTTTGGGTAAACTCCGGGAGTTGTGATGGACAGGGAGGTCTGGTGTGCTGCGGTTTATAGGGTCGCAAAGAGTCGGACACGACTGAGTGACTGAACTGAACTGATAAGGCCTCACGTGGTCTGGCCCACCACCTCCGTCAGCTCACCCACACCAACCTCCCCTCCTCCTTTCAGCCCACCTGGCCAGTTCCTCTAGCACCCTGGGTTCCCTCCTGCACAGGCCTTTTGCTCATTCTCCACTCTCTCCCTGGGATTCCTCCCTCTTTTCCATTTCTCCTGACCCCTGTTACTTAATCCTTTCTGTTTCTAAACCTCACTTTCTTTCTTCCCTAATCCTCCAGACTAGGTCTGCTTCCCCTGTGGCAAGAGCTCAGAGTTCCTGATCCATGTTCATGCCTGCACTTATCACAGCTCCAGAGACACATGATTATTTAAATGATGTCTCCTCTACTGGTCCATAAGTGGCACACGAGACAGGCTTGTACCCATTGCTGCTCATCCTGAGCCCCCAGCCACTAACACAAGGCCTGGCACAAGGCAGGCATGAGAAGACAGCCGTGCAATGAATGAGAACCTGCAGGAGGAAGGCAGCTTGTAGTCTACCTCGCCTCACAGGATTTACCTGCTCCAGCTCTTCGGACCCCAGTAAGATCCCAAGTGCCAGGTTCTCTCACCTCTCCTCATCTCCAGAGAACATTTCTCACCAGGAGCATGGAGAGGGGAGTGGCCTTCTTACCTTTCCGTGTGATGGGACCCAAGTTTAGGACACGGGTTTGGTCTATGATGCTCCCACTGCGGAATCTGGTCTCAGGGCAGGTCTGCAGGGAGAAGGTGACAAAGAAACCTTTCCACAAGAGAGACTGAATGAGGCCCTGCCATGGGAGGCTGGGTGCACCCTTCATAAGAGCAACCTCTTGCCTCAGGCTGGGACTTGAGGATGGTAGAGGCAGGGGTTGTTAGGAGATCTATATACATGTGTTCATGTTCCAGCTCTGCCATTTGTTAGATGTATGATCTTAGGCAAGTCACTTACATTTTCTAAGCCTCTCTCCCCATATGGAAAAAAAGGCTAGTAAAATACCTCCCTTATAGAGTTGCTGTGAAGTATCAAAAAGTTAACATATGCAAGTTGCACACAGTGCTTAAAAATGTCAGTTTCTGCTATTAGAACACAAGCTTGCAGATAAATGAGAGATTCACCAGCCTACTGTAGTGCCCCGATCTCACCCAGCTTCCCCACAGCCTAGTCTCAGGTCTGGCCATGGCAGCTTCGCCTTATAGCTCTGACTACCCCCGTACTAAAGTGGAAATATGGCAGAGACGTTTGTTTTCTTTTAACCTTGTGGCCAAGTGTCTTCGGTTACGGGAGCTGGGTGTGAGGGTGTGGCAAGCAGACTGAGGGAAGGGAGGTCTGACTCACAGGTCTGCACTTTTCATTTACGGTGTCACAGAGATACACTTCACAATGCAGGTACACCAGGTCGTAGTTTCCAGCAAAACGGAACATCTGGACAGAAAACCGGCCCTGAGGGGACTCCCCCATTCTCCTCCACTTGGATGGTTGAGTCCGCAGCGCGTGGACATCTGGGAAGGGTACATCGTATAACACGGTTGGTTATGCACACACTCTGGGGCCAGACTTCCCAGGTTCAGATCTCACTCAATCACATATTAGCTGTGTGACTATGGGCAATTGACTCACTCTCTCTGAGCCTGTTGCCCTATCTATGTGCGAGGAATAATAATTTTAGCTTACATCGTAAGACAGTTGCGACAATTAAATGAATTAAAGTTACAAAGTAAACAGTATGTGCCGTACAATAGGTGCTACATGTATGTGCCTCTAAAATACAAATGTAATCAGTTCAGAGCTTAAGGACAGTTACTTAAGGATAGTAAGTAAGCACTTAAGTAAGTGTATCCTTAAGTAAGCACTTTTGATTTCCCAGGATATGGCATTCAGGAGTCATTACCTACCATTTATTGGCTATCTACTAGTGCCTGGTGTTAATTCTAACATTGGAAACATCTGAGCACTGAAGCCTGCTGCCCAAGTTGGGGTGTGTATGTGTGCTCATCAGCACACATTATTACCCAGTGCACCCAAACACACAGAAACTCAAAACTGCACATCCAGAGACTCACGTGGGTGCTGGGCTGGATCAGGGTACGCAGGCACTCTGAGCAGGCAAATCAGACACACCGACTGCTCTTTGACACTATCCACTCAAAATGGACTTAGAGAAGGGGCTGAAGGCTGAAGGCTGACTTCCTGAAGGCACAGGAAGACCGAGAAAGGAACTTTTTGGGATGGTGTTCACTTTGTTCTGTGTCCCCCACAATTCAAATCTGACTCTACTTGGCAAAAGAAAAGCCCTGTGGTTAATGGGACCCACCTTACGAAAAGCAGAGGGTGAGGCAACCAGTACTGCCCTTGGCAGCCCCAGGCAGTCAACCCAAGTAAGGTGCCTATGTGTCTCCCCCAGCCCCTAAGCACCTCCTCAACTCATGTTCTCACACCCCTGTGATATTCTGAGCATCTCACAGACTGGCAGTCCTCAGCCCAGCTCCCACCCATGCCACGGCAGAAACACAGGGCCACAGCTAGCATTTCTTCATGCTTTATTTTCAAGACTGTTCAAGCTTTTCACAATATACACGCTCTACCTTTATACTCAGATAAACACACACACACACATGCTGCTGCTAAGTCGCTTCAGTCGTGTCCGACTCTGTGCGACCCCATAGACAGAAGCTCACCAGGCTCCCCCGTCCCTGGGATTCTCCAGGCAAGAATACTAGAGTGGGTTGCCATTTCCTTCTCCAATGCATGAAAGTGAAAAGTGAAAGGGAAGTCGCTCAGTCGTGTCCGACTCTTAGCGACCCCATGGACTGGAGCCTACCAGGATCCTCCGTCCATGGGATTTTCCAGGCAAAAGTACTGGGGTGGGGTGCCATTGCCTTCCCTGACACACACACATACACAAAGCTTAAAAATCCCTGCACAGTAGATTTTCTTCATGCCTATTTCACATATGAGAACATGAATATCCAGACAGATGAGCTGACTGGTATCTTGAACTAAGAAAGAGCAAACCCATGCTATGAGCCCAAGTCTCCGTGATGTCCCCGTCAAGGTCATGTCAGTATTTTTCAAATTTCAGTTCTTTTTTGCCTAATACATAAACCACCTCCCTGAATGTTTTCCTGTTTACCAATATCTGTACTATCATTTTACATTATCATATTATTATTACTATTTTTCTTTAAATCTACAAATGTTTTTGTTGAAATACATTTATTTTTAAAAAAAGATCATGACTACAAATAGCAAACCAAGGGCTTCCCAGGTGGTAAAATAAAGACTCTCCACCTGCCAGTGCAGGAGATACAAGAGATGATGGTTCCATCCTGAGGTCAAGAAGATCCTCTGGAGTAGGAAATGGCAACCCACTTCAGTACTCTTGCCTGCAGACTTACGTTGACAGAGGAGCCTGGCAGGCTACAGTCCATGGGGTCACAAAAAATTGAACGACTGAGAACACAGCACATTACTTGCCATATATAAAACACAACCATACAAACACAGTCAGACACTGCTATTACGTTTTACTTCAACACTGTTGATTGTAAAAGACCCCCAAAAGACTTCTGCTCTCCTTTTTTGCTGTAAAGGGAGATTAGCAAATAACAGAAGTGTGAACACCAGATGAGCTCCCAATTGAGCCTTTTGCCTTGACGCGACCAGGCAGATTCTAACAGAACTGAGACAGAAATAGGTCAGGGTCTCCTGGGAGCGCGTTCTCTGACTGCACTATTAAAACAGCAAACTAATCACTGTCATGTTACAATTTGTTCATATTAGATGTTTGTAATGTTTCTGATAATCAATAAAAGAGATTCTTGATAAAAAAAAAAAAAAAAAAAACAGCAGCTCCCCTCCCTTTCTCCTACTTCATTTTTTTTCTCCATAGCCCCGTCATCATTAACATGCCATGGGTGGCATTTTCGTTTAATTGTTGATCTCCCCACTTAGAATATCAACGATAAGGGTGCAGAGACTTTTGTCTCTTCTATTCACTGTTATCCACATAGCCTGGCACACAAATAAGCTTCCAAAAATATCTGTTCAATTTATGAATGAAAATGTGAACTACTTTCTCACAGTGTGGTTCATGTTTCTCTAATGTGTTTGAGTCAAAAGCGGTCCATCCGTGTCCTCCCTGTTTTAACTGACCCTTGTCTAACCATGCCTCTGCTGTACTCCTCCCAGCCAAGTGCCAGCCTGCTCCTGTCCAGGGCCTGCCTTTCCATCACGTTCCTCAACCTTTTCTGAATCCTAGACCCCCTCTGCCATCTGGTGAAGCCTATGCATTCCTTGTCAAAAGTAATGCTTTAAATGCATACACTAACTTACATAAGATAATTTAAAAAAACAAATATAATTCTTAAAATATTAAACTTAATATATCATATATTTACATATCTGGATATAAATGTATATTTACAAGTACATGTATTTGATATATATCAAATAATAAAATCTAGTTGAAATTCTAATAGTACAATATAGTAACTAAAAATAGTGACTTGTGTAAATGTCTTCAAATGTCCTGCTAATACTTCTCTGGTTTGTTGCCTATATCATAATGAATGACAGTGCTAAATTTCAGCTAGAAGTGAATGAATGTGAAAATGTACTTTATACTCATCCAAGTCTAAAGACCCTCCCCGGCCCCAGATTCCATCCAACAGGCCTTACCTGTCCTGGATGATGAAGTATTTCAAGGGGTCTGTGGCATTGCTGCTGGGCGTGGCATAGCAGTTGGTCATGAGCAGTACAAACCGGGACAAGTCACCCCCATCCAGCATGGTGCCAACGTAGAGAAACGCCTCTGTGGACAGCGTCACAGAGGAGCCTTGGTAGGGTTGTGTGTAGGCAGGGCTCTGGAAGAGTGCCATTCGCACGGTGAATGTGCCGGTCCCACCCATGCTGATATTGAGGGCGCTGCAGGGGGAGAGAGACTGGTGAGAGAACCAGAACCAAGAACAGCAACAGATAGGCCACTCTTTCTGATCTGCATTCCTGGGCAGTCCCTGGCAGTTATTTGGATTTTTATCCAGCAACAGGACTGGAATCCACGAAGCACTGCTCTGCAGAATAAAATAATCACACACAGGTCACTTGGGGATCTTGTTGAAATGCAGATTCTGGATCTGTAGCTTTGGGATAGGGCTCAAGGTTCTGCATTTCTAATAAGCTCCCAGGTGACGCTGCTCCTTCTGATCCAGAGATCATATTTTTCTGTAACACGTCCACCCCCTCACATGGTGGCCCTTGCATATAAGTGTGGCAAACACATTCTCAATGGAATCACCTAGATTCCTTTTTTGATCTTAATATAGAACAGTTTTAAAAGATGGGCTATGAGTCCTACAGGCCTTAGTCAGAGTTCCAGTTCCACCTACAGCGGAAGATTAGGATTTTTAAAATGCATTAGTTTAAATCACATTAAAAACAGCCACACTGATGGCAACTCCATGGGGATTATCCTACAAAGGACATTGAAAGACTGATGCCCCAGGAAAGGGGGTACATGAGAAACAGTAATGCGGAAGTCCATTTTAGAGGTGAGTACTGGGTTACTTGTTTGGACTTGGTGTTCGACTGGGATGAGATTTCTAGCTTAAGCCAGAGAGAGATCTGCATACAGCTGTTTTGTTCCCCGGAACCTAGCAGGTTTGGGGCATGGCCACATTGCTCTAGAGCACCTCTTGGCCAGGTGATGTTCCACACAGAGGCAGACAAGGAGCAACTGTCTTCCTTCAAGTCAGCCAAGCATGCTTATCAATGGCAGGTGCCCTTCCCAAGTCTGGTTGGCCCAGAAAAACATGTGACCATGGACAAGCTTCAAAAAAAAAAGGTCATGGTAGAGTGGAGGTTCTATGCCTGATGGCCTGGGTTTGAATCCCAGCTCTGTAACTTACTGTCCTCTACCACTTTGGACAAGTTACTAAACTTCCTTTGAACTTCAATTTCAATAATAATAATACTTACACCTTCTAGGCCATGCTAAGATTTCAGTGAGGTGTTCCATGTAGAGCAGTTAGCACAATGCCTGACATATGGTCAGCTCTTGCTAAACACTTGTTATTATCACAACTATTATTTTTTCCCAGTATCTGCATCATTGGCTTGTGATTCATCCTATTCAGAAATGTTCAAGTTTATTTAGCAACAGGATCCTTTTATTTTTTAAGTAATAAAATTGATAAAGAAGATGTGGTACATATACATGATGAGATACTACTCGGCTATAAAAAAGGATGAAATAATGACATTTGCAGCAACATGGAGGAAACTAGAGATTATCATACTAAGTAAAGTCAGAAAGAGAAAGATAAATATATGATATCACTTACATGTAGAATCTAGAATATGGCACAACTGAAGCAATCTATGAAATAGAAATAGACTCACAGATATATAGATCAGACCTGTGGCTGTCAGGGGAAAGGGGGATGTAGTCGGGGAGTTGGGATTAGCAGATTTAAGCTATTATACACAGAATGGATAAACACCAAGGTCCTACTGTATAGCACTGGAAACTAGAATCAATAATCCATGATAAACCATAATGGAAAAGAATATTAAAAAAGAATGAATAGAAATTAACACAACATTGTAAATCAACTATACTTCAATTGAAAAAATAAAATTAAAATTAAAAACATTCTCTGGTTCACATCCCCAAATCACCTCCTTAAAGACCTTTACACTCCAAGAAGCATAATTTGTAAACCCCTCTTCATTCAAATTTCTCCTATTTACAGAGAAAGAAACTGAGATCCAAATATGAGGTACGATTTGCCCAGTCCCATAGCAGGTCTGAACTGAGACTCCTCCCTTTTTTCCTCTGGTCTAACCACCCTGCTGCTGCTGCTGCTAAGTCACTTCAGTCGTGTCCAACTCTGTGTGACCCCATAGATGGCAGCCCACCAGGCTCCCCCGTCCCTGGGATTCTCCAGGCAAGAACACTGGAGTGGGTTGTCATTTCCTTCTCCAATGATGAAAGTGAAAAGTGAAAGCGAAGTCGCTCAGTTGTGTCCCACTTACAGCGACCCCAGGGACTGCAGCACCAGGCTCCTCTGTCCATGGGATTTTCCAGGCCAGAGTACTGGAGTGGGGTGCCATTTCCTTCTCCCAACCACCCTACCCCTCACGTAAACCAGGGACCTTAATATTGGTTTCACCTCTGCAGAGCACGCTTGTGCTTCTAAGAAAGACAGTACATTACTGCTAAATCCATTTCCCATTCAAGAAGACTGACACCTAGAATAGGGCTATCAATTTCCCAAAGCCATTTGTGTGATAGAGCCAGGATTTGAAAGTGGGCTCCAGATTTCTTAGCTGGATTCCTCATGGACCCTTTTTGGAGTCCAACACTGCCTCCCAGCTGACTGCCTCCAATCAACTCCTTATTGGTGGCAGCTGACAGAGAAGCTGAGGTCCTGATGGCCAAGGGTTTGTGGGGTGGAGTTGGCCAGGAACACTGGGGACCCTCTCTGGCCGCACCTGACCATTGGCTGCAGGGAGGCCTTCAGGCTGACTTTCATGTCCAGGGGATAGGAGCACGCGAAGTTGATTCTGATGTTGAGGTCACGGATGATGATCTCATCTGCCAGGTAGAGAGTGTTGCTGTATGTGGCGTGGGTCTCATTCCTCTGTATTGGGGTAGGAAGGTGGGGGGAGGAAGGGCGGAAAAGGCATAGAATCTGAGTAGGATTCAAAACCAAAGGCATTGAAACTGCTGAAACTACCCTCCCAGTTTCAATGAGTACTAGTCATGAGCTAGGCATCCCCTGCCCAAGCTGAATGTCTCTACTGCATCTTTGCACGGATCCTTCAATGACCCTGAGAGGCAGGATGACCACCTCCCTAATATAGACAGAAGTTCATGGGAACTGGATAACTTATCCATGGTACAGAGGGTCTAAGAAGCCTGGACTCTTCCCATCACCTCATGCCTCCTCTCACACACACCAAAAGACTAAAAATCACATACTGAGTCATCACTAATGGCAGATTGTCAAAAAGTCATATTTGGCAAATGACAATTATTTCCTTGTTCCTTATGTCTTTCTTTTTTTTTCTCTGGGGGGGGGGGGGAGTATGAGGGAGATGCGAGGAAGCAGAACCCACTCACACAAATGTTTACTTCTAGGTCCCTTCGGAGGAGGCTTCTGTAACTGAGGCCCTGGCTCTCTGAACACTCAAAGTGCAGACTCTGCCTCCCAGGAACCATCAGAGACAAACAGATCTGCTTCTGAACTCAGTGCTGACACCTACTGGCTTAGAGTAGTCATTGCCCTGTTGGGGTACTACCTTTCCCATCTGTCAAATGTAGAACTATAACTATGGATTGTCCTCTTTATTTGAAACTGACATTTATTGAGCACTTACTTTGTGCCAGTCACTTATCCTAATCACTTTGCACACAGTAACTCCTTTAACTCTCCTAACCCTATGAAGGAGTTACTATTACTCCATTTTCAGCAGAGGAAGCTGAGCCACATCCAGGTTAAATAACTCACCCAGTTCACACAACCAGTAAGTGGTGGGGCTGTGCTCTGACCCTGTCCCACACCGGCCAGAACGTACCGTCATCACCGTCCCACAGGGGCCATCCCTGGCTGGGGTCACCACAGTCATCCAGTCCCGCTCGCCCCTCTCAGTGAAGCCGGAGCACTGGCTGTCATGCAGGTACATGAAGACCTTCTCAAAGCCCAGACTCTTCAGCTGGCACTTGCTCAGAGACAACTTAATGTCATCAACCCCACATTCCAGCCTGCGTTCCAGGAGGGAGACATCTGAAATGGTCAGGGAAGGCAGGTTTGGAGGCCTGTGACCACAATTCAAGGTTCAGCACATCCCCAGGGCCCAGGTCCAGCTAACTGGGTTGGTCACCAGCTGGGAGTACTCAGAGTCATGCTGTGGTCTGCCCTCTCAGAGAGGTGGAGACGTGAGACTGGGTTCCCAGTATCACTGTATGGATCCATGTGACTAACCACCAGCCCATGTTACCCTAAGTGTAGGCTGTATGCAAAGAAAAGTAACACATTTGGATCATTCACTGCTCTCTCTGTGTGCTTAGACGTGTCCAACTCTTTGCAACTCTATGGACAGACTAGCCTGCCAGACTCCACAGCCCCAGCACTAAATAACATCGAATCCTAATAAAACAAATAGCAAGCAAACAAAGCTAATAAGTTAATGGTAATTTCTTTCCATCCTTTCTGTATCAAGGGGACAATCCTCAAGATTTGCTAATGTTTTTATTATTAACACCATACACTTGCTAATTTTCCTTGAAACCACAGAGAACAGACCTCTGGTTAAGTATTTGCAGCATATAAAGAGATCCAGTTAGATTTTTTTAATTAAAGTATTACACAGTTGCTGAAATTTAACAACTTTCTTTCATTGTATTCATTATTACTGCTACTGCCAACCTAAGGTGTTACTTGCCACAGATAAGACACAGTAGTGAACTTTAATGGCCCAAGTTTACTTAAAAGAAGGTTGTGACTCAAACCAAGACTGTAATTTGGGAAACACTAGCCAAGGCAACCCACTCCAGTACTCTTGCCTGGAAAATCCCATGGGCAGAGGAACCTGGTAGGCTGCCGTCTATGGGGTCACTAAGAGTCAGACACAACTGAGCAACTTCACTTTCACTTTTCACTTCATGCATTGGAGAAGGAAATGGCAACCCACTCCAGTGTTCTTGCCTGGAGAATCCCAGGGATGGTGGGCTGCCGTCTATGGGGTCGCACAGAGTCGGACACGACTGAAGCGACTCAACAGCAGCAGCAGCCTGCTTCAAATCATTATGTATACAGGGAAACAGGTTTAGAGATGGCCAGGGCCCTGCTCAGGGTCCTAAGCCAGTCAGTGGAGGGCCCAGTCCAAGAAACCACAAACTGCTGGCCAGGCTTGTGCTCTTGTACTGTGGGAATACAGCTCAAGTTAGCCTTTGGCCAACAGGTGGCAACCTCCTGCTTATCCATCAGGATTTTGAGGGCCTCAGAAAGAAGCCTGGGGGTGGGGTTGTTCCTCAAGCTCTGGGAGCTTATGGGTCAACTAAGGAGAGACTCCAGGAACCCAGAGAGCTTCTTGATGATTTTAATGGGTATTACTCGACTGACTTTCCACTCCGATTACATAATATGCACACCCGGGGTCATCCCCACAGGCCCCCAATTCACACACAGGAATGTGTCCCTCCCCAGGTCCCTGGCATTTCTGAGTACCACCCCACCTCCCCACCAGCCTCACCGGTGACGTTGAAGTCCTGTTTGCACTGGCAGTGCCATTCACCATTATCCGATTTGCAGTCCTCATCCACACGGCACTCCTCACACGTCCCCTCCACAGAGCCGGGGTCTGCAGGGTCACAGATACAGTCAACAAGGATGAGCTCCAGTCTCTCGGGGCGCCCACAGGGCCCAGGGCAGGGTTGCTGGGAGACACCTGCTCACCTGTGCAGTAAGCCAGATGGCACTCAGGGGGCGCCGTCAGGTTGTACACGTAGTAGCCGCCGGAACAGGCCTTCACTTGGATGGGCGCGTCCCACAGGCAGCAGTCGCCGCTCCAGTGCGCACAAGCCACGCGGTTCACGATGCCCTCGTCGCTCGATGGGTGCGTGCCGTTGAGCCACATAGGCGCGGCCGTGTTGCAGTGCAGGACGGGCACGCAGGTCTCGGGCAGGCGCACGCCGCCCTGGCCCACGAAGCGGTACCAGCCGCCCAGACTAACATCACAGACGTAGCCGGAGCCGTACTCTGTGCTGCGCCAGTATTCGTCCAGGATGCTGTGCGCCTGGCACGGGTCAGCGCACATGAGCGCGTCGCCCTCCCGCACGCAGTCTAGCCCAGGCCCGCAGGAGCCCGGGGAACACTCACAGTGCCTCCCGTCCCCCAGGTAGCCCGCAGGACACACGCACGAGTAGTTGCCCTCGCCATTGATGCAGGTGGCCAGGGCGTGGCAGCGGCTGAGCCCTGGCTCCGCACACTCGTCCACATCCTCGCAGCCGAGCTCCGAGTTCAGGAGGAAACCTTCAGGGCAGACGCATGTGTAGGAGCCCAGCGTGTTCACGCAGCTGTTGGTGGCGGAGCAGTTGTGCGCCCCCGGAACGGTGCATTCGTCCAGATCCGCACATTCGAGGCCGTCACCAGTGAAGCCCTCCTGGCAGGCGCAGGTCGTGGCAGCCCCGTCCACCGTACAAGTGGCATTGCTGTGACATTCAGAGCAGCTTTCTGCAGGCAGAAAAGCCCAGATTCAGAGTGGGGGCCGCTAGGCCACTGTTCACCAAGAGACTCTATCCATGGTCCTTAGGGTTCTTTAAGACATAGCAGACCCCCTTTGAAAGAAACAAATAAACCTCCCCCAATGTAAGTTGACTCATTCGAGAAGACTCTGATGCTGGGAGGGATTGGGGGCAGGAGGAGAAGGGGACGACAGAGGATGAGATGGCTGGATGGCATCACTGACTCAATGGATGTGAGTCTGACTGACCTCCGGGAGTTGGTGATGGACAGGGAGGCCTGGCGTGCTGCGGTTCATGGGGTCGCAAAGAGTTGGACCCAACTGAGCCACTGATCTGATCTGAATGTCTAAACACCCACCTGCATTCTTGTGTTAAGCACTGCATTCAAGCTGTGTCATCTTTTCAAACATCCACCTTTCCACCACCAGAGGAATAATGCAGGTAATAATACTTGACACTTCGGTAAGGATTTGGGGAACCTTGTCACCCCTTACCCAACTTGATATATTCTATGCCTTTTGCTCAGATCTCCTTCCCTGCCTCCCCTCTCTACCTCGCAGTGGCACTGACACTTTGTGTGTTCCTCTGTGACAATAATAACAGTAAAGATGGTGAGCTCTCATGTATTAAGCACTTAGGTTATGCCAGACACTGGGATAGGCATTTTCTATCCATTATCTAATAGAATCCTCTCCAGTGGCCCTGGGGAATTACTTTTGTATTTAGCCATATTTTAAAGGTGAAGAAACTTGGGATTCAGAAGGTTTAAGCTACTTGCTTCATTGGTAAGCAGCAGAGCCAGGACACAAGTCGAGGTTGCAGGACCACAGTGTGTGTGCTCCACGATGACACAGTGGTATTTACTCTGTTCCAGAGAACTCCAGTTGGGGGTTGTGTAGAGGTGTCTAGCTCCCTTCTCCAACAAAAAGCTAACAGCAATGTGCGACCCAATGGAAGGGTCACTTATGTGTGAAAGGGGATGTCTTTGGATCCCACGCAAGTATGTTCACATCTCTTGTGTGGTTGAGTATGTTCTTGACCTTCCAGTAAAGTGCCGGGTGTGGGGCGGGGGGCTTAGTGATGTTCTGAACTTTTGTCTCTCAATATGTGATCCAAGGATCACACCATCAACATCATTTGGGAGCTCGTTAGAATGCAGAGTCTCAGGCCCCACCCCAGGCCTACTGAATCAGAATCTGCATTTTAGTAAAATTCCTGGGTGAGTCCTATGTACATTAAAGAAATGAATTTAAAATAAAGACTATGCAAATCCCAAGCATAAAAGGAGAGGGACTGAGACCTCTTCTGCTAACGGTGGCACTGCTCTCTACACACACAGCACTTACTTGCTGATGAGGTGTCAGTTGCTGCAGGTATGATGACCCAAGAGGTCACCACCACTGCCATCCACATCAAGGCCGGAGAGAAAAGACACTTCATCCTTTCTGCTCCTCACAGCTTCTTCTGGTCTGGCAAGACTTTCCCAAAGGCAAGGAAAGGCTGGCCTCTTGAGATTTTCTTCCCGTCTCTGACCCCTGAAGTCCTGTGAACAGAGTCAGATGAGATAAATACATGATGGAACTCCCTTCTCCACAGTTGGGAAAAGTGCTTTGGTTGTGCTCTGTGCAAGTCCAGGAGATGCCATTTATGTGAACCACAAAAAATATGTAGTGCTGTGGTCCTTGCTTTGGCAGAGCTTTCCCCTCTGTGGCCTTACTCTTAATTCCCACCACATCCCAGTCTCAGCTCCCCAAGTCTCAGTGCATTTGAAAGAGCTGAGTCTCTCATCTGGAGCAGGAACCTGCAAGACGTGGAGAGGCGGGTATTCTGCACTCACCATTTTATTGGAGGCACCCTCCTGATTCCCTCATGGAAAACTTTGATCTTTCCTAGATGCATTTATTCATTCAACAGAAATTTATTGAGTAGCCAAACAGGAAGCTAAGCACCAAATGTGCCAAACAGGAAGCTAAGCACCAAATGACAGACAAGGTCCCTGACTTCATGCAACTCACATATTGTGAATTGAAGTGGCTTGAGATAAGTAGTTTGAGAGGTGGTTAATCTTCATAATGCATTTTAATATTTCCAGAGTGCTCAGATATTATTTCACTCACCTGGCAAAATAATCTTCTAATATCCCAGTTTTTATAGCAGCATAATAAGGTAGCATGGTGGGTAAAGGTATAGGACCTGGAGGCTGCAACAAGGATTTGAACCTCTATTTTACCAATCACTATGATTGGTAAACTCACATGTGGCATTGGGCAATGTATGAGTTTCCTCATCTACGAAGTAGAGATTATTGCTTGCACAAACTGAGTGGCTACAATGCATCAGGCTCAGTGTGAAGTCTCCTGTTAGTAAAGAACCTGCTTCATAGGAAAATGTTTTACAAACCTTAGTGACCATGATCTGCTATAAGGAAAATATTTTATGCCATGATCCAGTACAGTTGCTAATACACACACACACACATGCACGCATGAAATAAATGTTTTATAAAACAATTCTTACCATTACTATGTGCATTCCTTGCTGATATATCCTATTGTATCTAATTAAGAGAAAATTCTGAATGTAACCCACAAATGATTCAGTAATCCACTAATGGGCTGTGAACTATAGTTCGGCTAATAACAGACTGCATATTATCATCCTGGTATTAACAAAGATGATATGTGCAAAGCAGGTTCAGAGCAGATGCTCTTGTTCAGTGCTTTCTCCATCCCCAATGGCTGGTATATAATAGGAACTTCACTAATACGGATTGAACAAATGGAAAAATTGTAGTCATTGTTGTTAGGAAAGCACAAGATCAAAGAGAGGGTAGTTGATTTACCAAAGCCCTTAAAGTCAATATTCAGCAGAATAATGACTTATCCTAGGTTTGATTCAAGTGTCCAATCTCTTCATTTCCAAACCCCCATCCCTCAAACAGAATGGGAGTCAGCAAAGACTAGATGGGAGAAATGGCTAGGAGAATTGAGAGCTGCAGATAGCCTTACCTGAAACCAGAAAGGTAGAATTAATCCTTTTACAAGTAGGGGACTTTCATATCTATATATATATACATCTGTCCCCCACTGGCAGTCTCTCCTCCAATGATCCTCTGGTTCTGTTTCTTAATTATTTTAATGGGGGTGGAATATTTTTCCTTTTGACACAGTGTTTTCCTTTTCTAGGCTGTGAGGTGGTTGTTGTTCTTTTCCCTAATAGGTAGAGACCCCAAATGATTGACACTGGGGGTCACAGTTGTGCCCACAGTTACAAGGGCTCTGTTTTATATCTTTTGGCAACAAGAGGTTCTTTAGTTAGAAATTAACTGGGTAAACAATTCCAAGGGCCTGGGCTTTTCTTGGTCATTGAAAAGCACAAAGTGGAGCCAAGTAGAGGCCAGAATCTGAAGCCAGGCTGCTCCTGGAGAAAAGGGGTGCTCACTTGTATGTGTACTTGTGGCCACTCGATTCCAAAGCAAGTTCCATCCTCATGGGTTCAGCCAGCTCCCCTGGGGTCCCGATGTGAGCAGGAAAGGAGCTGAGAATGGCTGAAGGTCAGAGACAGAAGGTAATTCAGACATCATTGGACCAGATGCTCTGTGAATCAAGAAATTTGAATTCCCATGAAGGAAGGTCCTTGAGAAGTAGATAATTTTGTAAATGAACAAACTGACTTTGGAGTCAGTCTATCTGAATCCTGGTCAGCATTTTTTGTGTGCCAGTGGGCTCATTTCTTTCCTTCCAGAGGTAATTTTCATCATCTATAAAAACAAGAATACCCGTGTCCTAGGATTGTTACGGCCAGCCATTAAAGGAGAAGATGCAAGTTAAGGCATATAGCAATGGTACCATCTGTGGAAGCCACTGCCGATGCTGCTTTGGTGATGTGCAGTCATGGGGTAGAGAATGACAAGGCTTGGTTCAGCCTTAGGTCTCCTGACCTAATTTCACATTAATAACAATGCCATATTGAGAAAAATTAGGTGCGTGTGAACTCAGGCTGAGCAGGAAATACGACAGTGATCCATAGCATTGGCTCTTTGAGAGCTTTCTCCTTCTGTCTGGCCTAGTGGTCAGGTGACTATCAGCAGAGGCTCACTCACCTCCTCAGGGGAATTTCATAGGAAAAGAGGTAGCACAGTTTTCAGCGATATTTCTTCGCAAACAGCACCCCAGAGAGATCTATAACAATCAGTTTACAATCCCAGCACAGTACTCAGCCACCCTGGGCGTTAACTTTCATCTTTGTGGAAAAGTGAGAAATATCTCATCGTTATTTACTTTTGCAGTTCTTTGATGAAAAAGGAAGTTATCTTTTCATTTGCTTACTATTTATTCTTTTCTGAACTGTTTGTATCCTTTGCCCATTTTTCCCCCATAAGAATGTTTTTTCCCTTTCTTTGCTATAACTTCAGAAGAAAGTATAAGTTCTTAATATTCTTTTTCACAGTCCTAGATGGTGAATGTCATTTCTGGTTGGTGACATGCTGCTGCTAAGTCACTTCAGTCATGTCCGACTCTGTGCAACCCCAGAGACGGCAGCCCACCAGGCTCCCCCGTCCCTGGGTTGCCATTTCCTTCTGAGGCTCTGTCAAAACCTAAGGCTGGGTGTCTTTAAAGGATTAAAGACGGAGCTCCAGGTAGCTCCTAAAGTTGTCTGGGCGGAGATCTTGGGTAGGAAAATAGGGAGTTGGGCTGGGACTCTTCTTAAGTCTAATAACCAACCACATTATTCAAGTTTTTGTGTTTGATGCTTTTACATCTTGAAACTTTGGTGATTCTGGAGCGACTGCCCCACTGAGGGTGAACTAATGCCTTGGAGATAGGTAGCATTGGAGATATACCTCGCTATCTCTAGGAATATTATATTCCTGAGAGCATGCCTTTCACATGCAAAACAGCCAGTCTAGAACCCATCACCCAAGCTCTCCTCTGTCAGGCACACACTCAGGACCAGGTACCAGATAACTAGGGACAATTTCCAAGTCCCAGAGCCTACTGACATTATTCTAACTAGCCACTCCTAAACCTGCTTACCTTGCCTCTTCTGTCCCTTCCTATGGAAACCACAATAAAGGCTACATTTTCAGATTAAAGTCAGATTTCCCCCTTGCTTCCTCTGCCTTCTGACCAAGCCTACACTTTCCTGTGTGCCCCGCCTTATGGCATGATATATTCCCTCCTCTTAGGATCTGAGAGTGTAATAAACTATCTTTTGATGACAGTTATCTCCTGATCTGTTGCCTTTGTCATACCTGAATTATAATAAAATCTGTATTTTAAAACAGTAAACATCACCTTCATTCAACACAGCTAGATCATCTTGTGGTATATTTCTCTAATTGGCTGTTTTTCCACTCTTTGTTCTTTGCACCCTTCACTGCCCCCACCAGCCCCACACACTTAATGACGACATGGCAACTTCATTGGAGTCATTAAACCATGCCTCCCACATCTTCTCCATCTACCTGCCTCTGGACTCATCTTCCACATCCCCTCTCCTTTCATCGAGACAGTATCCTTCTGTAAAAGGTCTTTCTCTCCCTGTATGCTCTAATGACCTCCCAACAGACAGTCATCACCTGCCCCACCTACCCATACTGTATTCACCAATCTGAGCCCCCACTTCCTAAGGCCCCAGTTGCATCTTGGGGACAGGCTAGTAGCACACCCATTTTCTGGCTCATGGCCAGTCAGGAGCTCTGTTCCATGTGATTTAGTTCCATGTGATTTCCTAGAAGCCCCCGGGGACCCCTCCTTCAACCGGCAGCCACATGGTTTTGAAGCAGGTGAGCTTAGAATCGTGTCTTGAATACTAACACCTGCTCCTGCCAGGGCAACTGGTTCAGGTGAGTTCCAGGGCCACAGGCTGTTCCCTGCTTAGTCTGGATGTGGACAGGCCCGGGTTTGGGGAAGGAGAGACTGGGGCACAGGCTATTGAGGCCTGATTAAGTACAATCAGCCTTTGTGTTACATAATGGAAAGGCTGTGGAGAGGCCCAGGTGGTTTGTGCAGACCTTAGTTCCTAAAATATTATGCCCTCCTTTTACCAGGAGAAGGTCTATTATACCTGAATTAGGTGAATGTCACAAACCAGCAGCATGAATATGCTGCTGCTGTTGCTACTGAGTCGCTTCAGTTGTGTCCGACTGTGTGACCCCATAGACGGCAGCCCACCAGGCTCCCCCGTCCCTGGGATTCTCCAGGCAAAGAACACTGGAGTGGGTTGCCATTTCCTTCTCCATGTTAAAGTTACCTTACATGGCAAAAGGGATTTTGTGGGTATAATTAAGATCAGCATCTTGAGGTTATCTGGGCAGGCCCAGTGCAATTATAGTGGTGCTTATGAGAGAGATGCAGGAAGAATTAGAGTCAGAGGAAGCAGGACGAGTGAGGATGGAAAAAAATGGCCAGAGTTCTTTGAAGAAGAAACCATGAATGGTAGGTAGCCACTAGAAACTAGAAAAACGGGGTAGTACTGTGAGCTCTCATGATATGGCTTTTAAAAAGATCACTTTAACAGCTTAAGGGAATATGGATTGTGTGCATGTATGTGTGGGGGGCTTGGAGGTACAGAGCAGCAGTAGAGGGACCAATTAGAAGACTTCTGTGGCTGAGACTATTGGTTGGAGTTGGGGAATAGTGGATGGAGTCACACGGAAGGAAGTAGGAGGTAGGAGGAGTCACATGTTTTGGTGGAGTTACTTTTATGGTAATAAAAGGAAAGAAGGGACTTGAGGGTTAGCCTAGCATATGGTTGCTTATGAGAATGGGTCATTTTGAGATGTGAAAGACTAGGGAGAGATTTGGGGTCAAATCTCTTTCCTATTGTGCTAAAATGAAGCATAAGAAGATCAGTCCACTTCTTTGAAAGCATCAGCCACCCTCTCTGGGGATCCCAATGTGGTAGTGGTGATGGTGATGTGTGCACCACCTGTGGAGTGAGATTGCCCAGAATCATATTTCAAGGGCTTTCTAGCCTTGTGATCCTCCCTGGTTGCTCAAACTCTCTTTGCCTCAGTTTCCTCATCTGTAAAATGGGGATGATGAAACCTAGTTCTCAGTGAGGCTGTGAGAACTAGGCGAATGTCCAGTATGTTGTAAACACTCATTAAACGTTACTATTATGGCTTCCCTTGCAGCCCTATCTGAATTCGAGGCCAAACAGCTCTTCTAAGGCAACACCAAGCAAAAAAAGGTAATGAGTAACACAGGGCCAAAAACATTCAGGGGCTTTTATTATCCAGCCTCCACCCACCTACACAATTATATAGAATTTTATTTGGAGTAGATCAACTCAGAAAATGATGCCAGGATCTGGAAAATAGGCACCCTCTCTCCTGGCTTTGGAGAGCCTTACAGTTCTTCCTTCATTCTTGGTTTCTCCACCTGTGTTGGAGGTTCCTTTGGCTCAGCTACCTTCTCCTCCTCAGCCTTTTCTTTCTGCTCAGTTGGCACTTCGAGCTTGGTCACATTCTCCAACTCAGGCAAATTCTGTTCTGGTAGCTCTTTCTTCATAAAATGTTCCTCCTTTTCCTCAGCTAATACCTCCTTTTCTGTCTCTTCACTTTGCTCAACAGAGAGTAGCTATTTAAGAAAAGAAGAGAGGGAGGGAGAAAGGGTTGGAGGAGGAAAAATAAAGAGAGGCAAGAATTATGCAGTAATTGCCATTGTATTGCCAAGCAGCCTTTCACTGCTCTAAGCCCAGAGGTGCTGCTGCCCGAGGCCTGGCTACTGAGATTCATTCCAGGACATGTACTAGGACTACTAAAGACCTGTCATTATTAGTAATACTTTCTTTGCAAGCTAAGAGCTGTGGAGCAGTCACTGCCCCTCCATGGGGAAGTGCCTGCTTGGGAATGAAGCAAACAGAGGAAAACAGAGATGGGGAGAGAGAAAATGACTCTGAGTTTCAGAATTCATCCCCCTTTGATGTTCTCTCAGTTATAGGGGATAAATTCCCATTGCTGCTTAAGCCAGACAGTGCTATAGTTTCTGACATTTGCAACTGAAAGCGTCCTAACTAATACAGATGACCCCTTTCAGCAGACGGCCTTACTGAGGCATGGACAGAATTAGGAGGGAATGGAAATTGTAGAACAATTCCAGGGCACAGGAGCCCATCAGGACATGTGGTTAAGCACTCAAGAATAGTGGACCTAGGGAAGCAGCCTAGGAGCTGTGTGAGACCTTGTCCTTTTTTTTTTTTTTAATATAAATTTATTAATTTTATGTGTTTCTCAACTCTGCCTTTCTAATAGCATGTGTCTTGAAAGTCATCCAACCTGGATCTCTCCTCCATTCTCTCCCACAAGATTATAGAAGTCTTGGCACCCTCTTTCCTAATCTATTGAGCTCTTGATGGTTCTGTGTGGGACACAATGGTCTAGGGTACTGCTGTTTCACCTTACCTCATCTTCATCCTCAATCTGAATCTTGATTTGACTTTCCAGGAAGTCAGAAAAGCCCTTCAGGGTATGTTCACCATTGTACAGTACAGCCTAGGAAGAAAATGGGGCAGAGATGAAATGGTAGCCTCTTCCTGCAGGATACTCAGGGATTGCTCCACAGACAACTCCGGAGTCAAATTTCTTTTTTTTTTTTTTTATTTTGCTTAACTTTACAATATTGTATTGCTTTTACTATACATCGAGATGGATCCGCCACCAGTATACACGTGTTCCCCATCCTGAACCCTCCTCCCTCCCCCTTCCCTCACCGTCCCTCCAGGTTATCCCAGTGCTCCAGTCCCAGGCATCTGTTATAAGGCATCATACCTGGACTGACTCGTTTCAGATATGATATTATACATATTTCAATGCTATTCTCCCCAATCATCCCACCCTCTCCCGGTCCCAGAATAAGGCTGTGATGTAGTCTGAACGACTACATCACAGCCTTATGATGGAGGATATTTCATTATTCTTATGGTAATGAAAGCTCAGAGAAGTTAAGGAGTTTGGAGTCAAATTTCTAACAACCTGAGTGCAGTGAGCAAGTTCCTTAACTTCTCTGAGCTTTCATTACCATAAGAATAATGAAATATCCTCCATCATAAGGCTGTGATGTAGTCGTTCAGAGCAAGAACTATGGGGCCACACTGTTGGGGCTCAAACCCTGGCTTCATCACTTCGCAGAGATGTCTGGAAGCTTAACCAGTCTATGATTCAGTTTCCTTACCTGTAATATGAAGATAATAACAGTCCCTCTCTCATGGTGTTGTTCTTTGGATTTAATGAGTTACTATGTGAAAAGGAGGCTTCCCTGGTGGCTCAGAGGTAAATCTGCCTGCAATATAGGAGACCTGGGTTCTATTCCTGGGCTGGGAAGAGCCCCTGGAGAAAAAAAAAATGGCAATCCACTCCAGTACTCTTGCCTGGGAAGTCTCATGGACAGAGAAGCCTGGTGGGCTTACAGTCCATGGGGTCGCAAACAACGTGCAAAAGGCACTTAAAACAATGCCTGACTCATAGGAGAACTATATATATCTATATCTAGATATACATGCTATTTTATTACTAAAGAATAAGAATATTTGTTTTACAAAGGGTCTGGCGTATGTTCTTGCTCAGCTATCACTAGCTTCCTTTCCTTTTTCAGTCTTTAAGAAGATTAGGAAACTGCTTACTGCCCTCTGGCTGTCTAAACTCCTTTTCAGATAACTGAAGATCTGAACCAGGTCCATCTACCCTTTCAATCTAGCCTCATTTTCCATGTGTATCTTCTACACCAGAAGGATGACATCTCTTTCACAGTTCTGTGGTTAGCCTTCCCCCTACCCCCTTGTTTATATTATACTCTCTACTTATAATTCACACACTTCTGATTTAAATCCCTACCATTCTTCAAAGTGTCATATTTTCATGAAGATTTCCTGCCATATCTGCCCTCCAGAATCTGCCCTATTTAATACCAATTGCATTTGGAGATGAGGCTATACCATGACTTTCAGTTCAGTTCAGTTCAGTCACTCAGTCATGTCTAACTCTTTGCGACTCCATGGAGCACGCCAGGCCTCCCTGTCCATCACAAACTCCCGGAGTTTACCCAAACTCATGTCCATTGAGTCGGTGATGTCATCCAACCATTTCATCCTCTGTCATCCCCATCTCCTCCCACCTTCAATCTTTCCCAGCATCAGGGTCTTTTCAAATGAGTCAGCTCTTCATGTCAGGTGGCCAAAATACTGGAGTTTCAGCTTCAACATCAGTCCTTCCAATGAACACCCAGAACTGATCTCCTTTAGGATGGACTGGTTGGATCTCCTTGTAGTCCAAGGGACTCGCAAGCATCTTCTTCAACACCACAGTTCAAAAGCATCAATTCTTTGGCACTCAGCTTTCTTCACAGTCCAACTCTCACATCCATATATGACCACTGGAAAAACCATAACCTTGACTCGATGGACCTTTGTTGGGAAAGTAATGTCTCTGCTTTTTAATATGCTGTCTAGGTTGGTCATAACTTTCCTTCCAAGGAGTAAGCTTGGAATGCCTGCATGTCATTCATGGCTGCAAGTACCATCTGCAGTGATTTTGGAGCCTAGAAAAATAAAGTCAACCACTGTTTCCACTGTCTCCTCATCTATTTTCCATGAAGTGATGGGAGCAGATAGCATGATCTTAGTGTTCTGAATGTTGAGCTTTAAGCCAACATTTTTACTCTCCTCTTTCACTTTCATCAAGAGGCTCTTTAATTCTTCTTCACTTTCTCCCATAAGGGTGGTGTCATCTGCATATCTGAGGTTATTGATATTTCTCCCAGCAATCTTGATTCCAGCTTGTCCTTCTTCCAGCCCAGTGTTTCTTATGATGTACTCTGCATAGAAGTTAAATAAGCAAGGTGACAGTATACAGCCTTGACGTACTCCTTTTCCCATTTGGAACCAGTCTGTTGTTCCATGTCCAGTTCTAACTGTTGCTTCCTGGTCTGTATACAGGTTTCTCAAGAGGCAGGTCAGGTGGTCTGGTATTCCCATCTCTTTCAGAATTTTCCACAGTTTATTGTGATCCACACAGTCAAAGGCTTTGGCATAGTAAATACAGCAGAAATAGATGTTTTTCTGGAACTCTCTTGCTTTTTCAATGATCCAGAAATGTTGGCAATTTGATCTCTTGTTTCTCTGCCTTTTCTAAAACCAGCTTGAACATCTGGAAGCTCACGGTTCACATATTCCTGAAGCCTGGCTTGGAGAATTTTGAGCATTACTTTACTAGCATGTGAGATGAGTGCAATTGTGTAATAGCTTGAGCATTCTTTGGTATTTCCTTTCTTTGGGATTGGAATGAAAACTTTTCCAGTTCTGTGGCCACTGCCGAGTTTTCCAAATTTGCTGACATATTGAGTGCAGCACTTTCATAGCATCATCTTTTAGGATTTGAAATAGCTCAACTGGAATTCCAGCTCAATTGGAATTCCATTACCTCCACTAGCTTTGTTTGCAGTGATACTTCCTAAGGTCCACTTGACTTCACATTCCATGACTTTACCCAACACTTAATCATACTTTTCTTGGGACCAGGGACCTTGGCTTGTGATTCTTTGACGTCCTTCCCCACATACCAAAGTAGCATGAAGTATGTATTCCATGAATACTGGTGATGTTCAATGGCTCTAAAACCAAAGTGTAAAGTACTTAATAGTCTCCATCATGCAGTCTTCCTTCTTCTGGTACCAGCCCACCCCCAATATTCACATGATGACTTCCCCTACCTTATTCCATATAGTCTGAGTGAAGCTCAGCTCTAATACCAGAGGGAACCATTTGACCTAGGCCTGACCATCAAAACACCAACATCCCCTTTGCCACAATAATTGGGTTAGGGGGACCCAATCAGACTGAGTTGGGAATTTCCTAAAAGCTAGTGGAAATTTTTCTCTAACTTGAATATGAAAAGATAATAAGAGTTGGAGCTAAGGATGAAGTTGATTTGGTAAAAGATAGAGGGAGACTGAGAGAAACTGAGTCCTTGACAATAATATAACATTTCCAGTTATGTGAATCCCAAGAGCCCCTCACTTTTTGAGAGTCAGTGGGGAAGAGTCTGAAGAAGGGGTACCGGTCCCAGTACGTCAGCTCAATGTCATTTGCCGTGATGTCGATCTTGGCAATGGTGACTGTAGAGTGGTTTTGATACTTTATGCCCAACTCTTCCAATACTGGGAACAACACCATGCACTTCCGGGACCAGGGTGCATCTGGAAAAGAAGGGCCATCACTCAAGCTCACACTCATAAAGACCCTGAAAGCCACACTCCCCCATAGACACCATCACTGTGCTCCACTAATGGTCTGCTGCCATGCAAATTGCACCCCCTGTCTCTTTTAATAGTATGTTAGGTTATCTTGGGCTTCACTGACAGCTCAGTTGGTAAAGAAACCGCCTGCAATGCAGGAGACCCCGGTTTGATTCCTGGGTCAGGACGATCTGCTGGAGAAGGGATAGGCTACCAACCCCAGTATTCTTGGGTTTCCCTCCTGGCTCAGCTTGTAAAGAACCCACCTGCAATGTGGGAGACCAGGGTTCGATCCCTGGGTTGGGAAGATCCCCTGGAGAAGGGAATGGCTACCCACTCCAGTATTCTGGCCTGGAGAATTCCATGAACTATTTAGTCCATGGAGTCACAATGAGTCAGACACAACTGAGCAACTTTCACTTTCACTTACTTCACTTAGTTTATCTTATATTTCAGCTATAGTATCTGATCATCACTAAATAAACTAGAAAAAAAATAATAACCTAGTCCCCCTTCTACTCAGACATTAACATGTTGGGACATTTTCTTCTATTCTCTGATTTCCCTTTAACATTTCCTTCCATCCAGCTGAAGAGGAAAACCAAACCAAGAAAAAAATATTTATGTTCTGCCAAAAAGTATGTGTATTTGTGTAGGTGAGAGAGAGCACAAGAGTTTTCCAACAGCGGTTAAGCTTACAGCTCAAGGTCACTTAGTGATTTAAGCAGAGGAAGTGGGATTAGCAGACAGGCTGCTTTGACTTGTGACCCCTTTCAGTTCCACGGAGGAGAGTCCACCTAGGAAGTGAACATGAGGTTGAGCTAAGTACAACTATCCCCGGGAAAGAGACACTGGACTTCCCTCCAGAGAGTTCCCTAAGCTCTGTGGATAGTCTAGACACCTGGAACTGTGGGGAGAAATTGGGACAAGCTCCAGCATGGAAGGGAAACAACCTTGCCTTGGTTGTTCCATTAAAGATTCTGGCTTTGTCGGAGGAGTGGCTCAAAGTCCCTGGATATTACATTTGGATAATTATCCCTCCATTTACAGACTGAGTGCCTCTGTGATCATCTACTCTCCTGGCTGCATCCTGGCAGCTTCCCTGGAGATCAACAGGCCCTGGGTTGGAACCCAAGGGGGCCTAATGGCTATGGTCGTGAGGCTAATCTGACAACCCTGATTCCAAAAAAATGAGTCCACTTTGGTTTTTTACTAGAACCAAGTGAGCATTCTCAAGACTCCCAGTGTCAGACGAGCAAAGAAAGGCTTCCCCAGCCTCTCACTTAAAGGCAAAAGATCATGGTTATTCAGCCAGGCAGACGATAAACACCTGGCTCCATGGATGAATGTCCATTTTAATGAGCGTTTTAAAGGCCTGCATAATGTAACCCAGTCCTTGTTTCACCCTCTAGGAAATGATGGCATCAGACCAGGATTAGAACTTTTTGTCTTGCAGCTTACTTGCTATGTGATCTGGGGTAAAGTAATTCTTTTCTCCTGAGGCTAGATTCCCTGATCTGTATCATGGGGAAATCCACTGTACCTTCCTAAGAGGCTTGGTTAGAGGAGGAATGAGAGCAGGTATATAAACAGCAAACTCATCAGTGCTCAAAAAATATCAACTCCTCCTGTTAAGTAAAAGAGGTATCTGAAGTCACTGCATTGCCACCCTTCTCTGTGTCTCGGGGTGAAAGAGAAGGTGCCTTGGCTTTGGCTTTCACGTGCAAATCAGAAACAGTGGAGGAAGAGCAACAGTCCCTGGGTGAACACTGGAACCAATCATACGGGAAATAATGGCAATAAATACTACCTGCATTTTATCATGTGCTTACAAGATGCCAGACACTGTTCCAGATCTTTTACATGTGTGACGTGAGTCTTCATTTTGGTTGCACCAACTCAGGTATGTTAAACATGGGCTATTTGATGTTATGTGTACTGGTACAGCAGTTACCCTTGTAGCCACTGGATTCAGGCTGACTAGGTTCCAATCCCTTACTTAAGGTCACCCACTAGCTGCATAACTTTAGTAAAGTTTCACTTCCCTGGAACTCTGTTTACTCACCTGTAAGGTGAGAGCAATAAAGTAGCTACTTTCAAAAGTAAGGTGTGAGGATTGAGTGAGATAGCATAGTGTGACAGAGCAGGCCTGGCGGCTCTAGCATTCAATCAGTGTTAGCCATCAGTATTACTGTTGTTACAAATAGCCACAGGCTTCAATTCTGTGAAAGGTATTCCACACACTTCAAGAATTTGATCTTGGGGGGAGAGTTGCTTCGTAGCTGATAGCATCTTGAGCCAAACTATGGAGGTCTGAAGACCATTCTTGGCATGATGCTTTGATAGGTTTTGGAGATTTTGGTACCCAAGAATTCAGGAACCTACACTTGAAAAGTAACGTTAGAGCCACGGCCTCCAGAGGCCTCTGCAGAGATACTCACAGAACATCACAAACACGTCCCTTTCCTTGTCAAACACGACAACGTTGAAGTTCTTCCCAACAAGCTGCTTAACCGGCCCCTGGTCCCAATAATTTGGAATTTCTTCACTGGATAGATGTTTCTAGGAAATAAATTTGAGACATTTTAACAGCCCTCAGAAATGGGTTGACAGTTGGGGTCCCCACCACAGCTGGAAACAATAGAAAATTTTCTCTTGTTTTTATAGCAGCCTTGGGAAAGCATTTGAAATGCTAAGAAAGGTCATGAGCTAAATGTGCAACCTGGATTGTCCAGGGCACTGGAGTCAGAGGGCTGAGAAGGCAGCAGAGTCCTAAACCAGGGTGGATTCCAGAATTCCGAATACATGATTCTTAGACTTCTTAGATGAGAGTGGGTTTCACATCATTAACATCTAAACTAGTTTATGTCCCTTCTCCCCAAAATATAGCTGTCCTCAGTTATCCCAAGAATCAAACTAGGATCATTTATGTCACCTATAAAATATATATTATACTTTATTTCCTGCCACTTTTCCCACGTTCGTCATTCTTTCCTTGCTTTCTTCAGCCACACTAGTCTATTCACTCAAAGGGCTAGCCTTCTGCCCACTTCCTCATTCCCATGCTCCCTTCTCTATCAGAATTATCTCTAACTTAGTTTTGTCTTTCAGAATGATCTCAAAGGAAGATTTCCCTGACTCTTCCCCAGACTAGGTCACAGCCCTGCTTTCATAAATTCTCATAATACTTGGTACTTTTTCTGTATCACTTATTTATCATTTATATTTATTTTATGGTTATATGATTAAAGTGTCCCTATCTCAGTCCTCACAAAGGACTTTTCTTCCTTATCACTGAGTACCACTGAGTACTGGTACATCATGAGACCTCAGTCAATATTGTGAACAAATGAAAAATTGAACTCAGTTCTTGCTTCTCTTTGAAGGAGGCAATGAAAAATCTCATAACATGTATTCTTTGCAACCATTGTTTCTGAATATCTCTTGAATTCACACCATTCTGTCTGCACTGCTACTACTTTGACCAGGTAGCTTTCATCTCTCATCTGCTACTGCTAAGTCACTTCAGTCGTATCTGACTCTGTGCAACCCCATAGACGGCAGCCCACCAGGCTTCCCTGTCCCTGGGATTCTCCAGGCAAGAACACTGGAGTGGGTTGCCATTTCCTTCTCCAATGCATGAAAGTGAAAAGTGAAAGTGAAGTCACTCAGTCGTGTCCGACTCTTTGCAACCCCATGGATTGCAGCCCACCAGGTTCCTCCACCCATGAGATTTTCCCAGGCAAGAGTACTGAAATGGGGTGCCATTTCCTTCTCTCATCTCTCATCTAGGTCACTGTTAATACAGTGTCTTCTCTTTATCTCCTCCTAATCCTCTTCACACCTTTATTCTCCTAAAAGCAGGTTCTACTTTCACCAGGCAAATGTGGCTTCCCATTGCTTTTAGAATACCAAGTCCTTAATATGCTTACAAGTCCTTGCTGTGTGGTCTTTGCCCAACTCACCAGCCTTGTCACCTACAATAGCTTCCCTCATCCCTACCTCCACCTCTGGAAAGGACTTGAAGATTCTTTTTGAGGGGACTGGATGTGAGGGATGGGAAATGGAGAAAATGATGGAGAATTAGTAATGGACCAGATCAGACTCGTGACATCTTATAGGTCAGATGAAAGATACTCCTCTTTGTCCCAAGAACACAAGAGGATGTGCTGATCCTTGAGAGGAAGACAAACACCTCCTGAGATATAACCAGCATGAGAAAAAGAGGACAGGCAGAGCTCCAAGTAGATCTGTAGATGAGGTGATAGAAAATGAGGGGCCCCTGTCTGAAACCTTCTATTTTCTTAGGGATATATTAGAATACTCAGCTCAGGCTGAAAGTAGGAATGAGGTTGAGGAGAAATAGACTCCAAGATTAAGAGAATGAACACATTAAGTGAAATTTCTATAAATGTCACAACATTTCTAAGAGCCCATGGGAGGTTTGGTTTGTGACTCCATGAAGCCAGCCTGCCTCAGGGTGATTTCTTTTTCTCCAGGATTGGCCTGGAATCTATAGGAAAGTTAAGTGGGTTCAACTGGAGTTGTGATTTTGCCTGGGAAATGCTATGGGATGTAGAGGAGGTAGAAGGTGGAAGGGACGGAGGAGTTAAGGGAATCATCATCAGGGTGATGGACATGGAATCCAAGTTAACAAAGGAGGGCACTAAAGGGATTGTGAAATAAGATCAGGGACTGGAGCCATGAAAAAGGTAAGGGGTTGTAGCCATGTGGCTACTAAAGGAGGGAACTGACAGGACAGGAAGGGTGAAATCAGGCTTTCAGTGGGGCTGCCATCTCCAGAGTATGGCCCTAAGAGCAGGTGGCTGAGAAGGCATGGACATACCATTACTGGAGAAGAGATGAGGGTTTGGGATATTGACATCTATGTAAATAAGGACAAAATAGGGGTAGAGGGCATGTCTGCATCCTCAGAAAGTGAAAGGGAAGTGACCAGGACAGCCATGGGAGGCAGGAGCTGGTGGTCTAAGGTCCAAAGGCATGGAATCTAAAGAATTTGGAGTTTTTAAAAGCAGGAGGAGGAGAAATGGTTTAGAAGTGGCATGGAGGACACCAGCCTTACCAACTGGTGTGTGATAATACTGTACATAAAATAAAAATCATTTTTCATTTGAGAAGACTGCAGAGGAAGCAGTGTCTGTGGGGGGATGGACAGAAGTAGAGGGAGCCCTCCAAAATAAGGTGATCATACATTCCTGTTTGCCTGGAGTGTCCCAGTTTATTCCTGCCATTTAAAATACCTCGAAAGAATGCTCCCATCACTCTCAAAAGTGTCCACATTTGGAAAAATAAACAATATGATCACCTAATTCAGCAGGAAGTAACTCAGAAGGGTGGTTGAGGATATAGCAAGAGCTAAATAAACAGCAGGTGGTTATGTAATGGGGCAACAGAGTGTTTGTAGCCCTCTTTTTGAAGCCTCTCCTCCTTAGTCCCTAAAATCATTGAGGTTAAGTCCTGATTGCTCCATATATGCCACCCCATCTTCTCCCCCAAGCAAGCATCTACCCTGTGCCCAAGTAAACCTTTCACTTTAGAGTCTGAAAGAAGAATAAAAACCTACTTTGAGATGATGCCAGGCTGGGAATGCTCATTTCAATTGGAGATTCCTATAGAGAAAATTTCTTAAATTTAAGAATAACGAATTAATGGTGGAATTATAAGGTCAGGACATAACAAAAGTTGAATAGACTTGAGATGGGGAGATGTGGGTATTTCATCAGAAGAACCGTAAGACTGACCTTTCCATTCAGATGCCCAAAGCCAGCAAAATGACAGAAAAATAATTATTTTGAGGACCTCCCTGGTGGCACAGTGGATAAAATTCTGCCTGCCAATGCAGGGAACATGGGTTCAATCCCTAGTCAAGGAAGATTCCACATGCTTCAGGGCAACTAAGGCTGTACACCACAACTACTGAATACAAGCTTGCGTAGAACCTATGTTGGGAAATAAGAGAAGCCAACACAATGAGAAGCCCGAGCATCACAACGAAGAGTAGCCACCGCTCACTGCAACTAGAGAAAGCCTAAGCGAAGCAGTGAAGAGCCAGCACAGCCAAAAAAGAATTATTGTGAGGTTCTGAATAATTGTTATCCAAGGACGGGCTTACCTTAGCCTTTCTATTCAGGAAGCTCTGGCCGAAGTTCCGGAGGTTTTCGTAGGTTATTTCCTCGAAAGGCATTTTGTACCTTGCATCAGAGCTTAAGTTTAGGATTTGGATACATGGGACATCAACCTCTCTGATCTGGAAGTATTTGAAGACACGCCTATTTCTGGGCACATCTATATCCACAAGGATGAAAAGGATCTGCAAAATCAAATGAAACCCGTGGCTGTCTGGACTGGAGGTATGGAGAGGGCGAGGGAGAGAAACTGTGGGAAGCTACAGGAGGGCACTTGTAAGTGGTAGTAGTTTGAGTTGCTCAGTCATGTCTGACTCTTTGTAACCCCATGGACTGTAGCCCATCAGGTTCCTCTGTCCGTGGAATTCTCCAGGAAGAATACTGGAGTGTGTAGCCATTCCCTTCTCTGGGGGATCTTCCTGACCCAGAGATTGAATCCGAGTCTCCTGCATTGCAGGCAGATTCTTGACTGTCTGAGCCACCAGGGAAGCCTGGCAAGGCACTTAATGAAATGCAAATAGCAGCGTCTATGGAGCATCTCTGTAAAGGCTCCTTTTCATCAGGTGCAGGCCTGAACACCACTGCCTAGAGAGGCATTAGCTGTTATCCTGGTTTCATCATCCTTGTGCAAGACATACAACTGCAGGAAGTCAGGAGATCCTAAGCTTTCATCTCAATTCCTTGGGCAAAACAGTAATGTCCCCTCTATGTACTACAATTTTCTTATCTGTAAAGTGATAATTATAATAGTATCCACATTACAGGTTGCGGTGAGAATGAAACAGGACACTGTATATAAAAGGCTTAGTTTGAAATATGTATAAATCATTCTGCACCCAGGCGGCCCGCGCGGGACTGGAGCACTGGGATGACCTAGAGGGATGGTGTGGGAGGGGGGGGGAGGAGGGTTCGGATGGGGAGCACGGGTATCTGGTGGCGGATCCTCCCGATGTATGTAGTATCATTTGTATAAATAAGTGATTATGCAAAAAAAAAAAATAAAAGGTTGAAGAAAAAAAAAGGCTTAGTTCAGTGACTGGGAGGTAGAAAATTGCTCAGTACATGCCAACTCATTATTATTCTAAATTATTCTTCCATCTAGGAATCTCATAACTCATTCAACCATGCATTCTACACCTATTTGTGGAGTGGCTACTAGGAGTTTTACTAAGTACTAGGAATACAAGGTAGACAAAATTCATGCCTTCTTGGAGCTCACGTTCTAGTGGAAAAGACAGGTAAGAAGTGAGTAAAGAAATTAATCAACTAGATAGCAATGAGTGAGTGCCAACTGGATAATGAGACAGGGCATTGTGAGAGAGTGACAGCACAGATAGGGTGACATAGGGGCTCAATATTTTGTAAGAAGGTCAGGAAGCATATTTGAGGAGATGACATTTGAGCTTGGACCTGAGTGATGAGTAACTAGTTCGGGGAGCACTTATTTAAGCAGTGAAAACTGTCACTGAAAAGGCCTGGGTGGAGGTATGGGGAATGCTTAGAGTGTTCTAGAACAGAGAGGCAGCCCAGTGTGGCTACAACACCATGAAGGAGAGTCATGGGAGATGGTGAGAGATAAGGTCAGATCTACATTGAGGAGTCAAGAGTTGATATGAAAGAGATAAGTTTCTAAGGATAATAAGCCAGAGTGTGACATGGTAATAATTTTAAAAGGCCACTCTGGTTGTAGATAAGAAGAAAGCGTGGAAGAAGGAGACCATTTAGAGGCTCTTGAAGACCCTGGATTCGGACACTCTCAGGTCATCCATGATTCAAAACATTAAGAGTCCTACTGTGTGTCAGACAGTCTTCCAAGTGCTGGGGAGAGAGTGAAAAACAAAGTAGACATATTAAAACCATGTATATTTTCAATACACATTTGTTAGAGGAGAACAAGATAGGGGCATGACCTGTTGGAATAATATTTATCCAACTGTGTAACTTTGCCTCGAAAATGGAGCACAATCAATAAATGACATTCAACAAGCTTGCTAAATGGGATAAAGGCAATCAACAACCTCAATCTTTTGACATATGCCAAAATAAATACCACCTAGATTAAAGAGATAAATTAAAAAATTAATTTAGAAGAATTACGGCTAAACAATTATGCTTCCCTGGTGGCTCAGTGGTAAAGAATCCGCGTGATGATTCAGGAGATGTGCATACGATCCCTGGGTCAGGAAGATTCCCCTGGAGAAGAAAATGGCAACCTACCCCAGTATTCTTGCTGGGAGAGCTCATGGACAGAAAAGCCTGGAGGGCTACAGTCCATGGGGTCAGAAAAGAGTTGGACATGACTTAGCAACTTGTCGTTCAGTAGCTCAGTCATGTACAAGTCTTTGCCACCCCATGGACTGCAGCACGCCAGACTGCCCTGTCCTTTACCATCACCTGGAGTTTGCTCAAACTCATATCCATTTAGTCGGTCGTGCCATTCAACCATCTCATCCTCTGTCATTGCCTTCTCCTTCTGCCTTCAATCATTCCCAGCATCAGGGTCTTTTCAATGAATCTATAAATCAGCTCTTTGCATCCGGTGGCCAGAGTACTGGAGCTTCAGTTTCAGCATCAGTTCTTCCAATAAATATTTAGGGTTGAGTTCCTTTAGGATTGAGTGGTTTGATCTCCTTGTTGTTCAAGGGACTCTCAAGAGTCTTCTCCAGCACCACAGTTCAAAAATATCAATTCTTCAGTGCTCAGCCTTTTTTACTGTCCAGCTCTCACATCCATACATGACTACAGGAAAAACCATAGCTTTGACTATACGGACATTTGTCAGCAAAGTGATGTCCCTACTTTTTAATACACTGTTTAGGTTTGTCATTGCTTTTCTTCCAAGGAGCAGGCGTCTTTTAGTTTCATGGCTGCAGTCACTATCCACAGTGATTTTGGAGCCCAGAAAATAAAGTCTGTCACTGTTTCCATTGTTTCCCCATCTATTTGCCATGAAGTGATGGGGCTGGATACCATGATCTTAGTTTTCTGAATGTTGAGTTGTAAGCTAGCTTTTCCACTCTCCTCTTTCAACCTTCACCAAGAGGCTCTTTAATTCCTCTTCACTTTCTTCCATAAGGGTGGTGTCACCTGTGTATCTGAGGTTATTAATATTTCTCCTGGCAATCTTGATTCCAGCTTGTGCTTCATCCAGCCTGGAATTTCTCATGATGTACTCTCTCTGCATATAAGTTAACTAAGCAGGGTGACAATATACAGCCTTGATATACCCCTTTCCCGATTTTGAACTGGTCAGTTGTTCCATGTACAGTTCTGTTACTCCTTGACCTACATACAAGTGTCTCAGGAGGTAGGTCAGGTGGTCTGGTATTCCCATCTCTTTAAGAATTTTCCACTGTTTGTTGAGATCTACACAGTCAAAAGCTTTAGCATAGTTAATTAAGCAGGAATAGATGTTTTTCTGGAACTCTCTTGCTTTTTTGGGAGTTGGTGATGGACAGGGAGGCCTGGTGTGCTGTGATTCATGGGATCACAAAGAGTTGGACACGACTGAGTAACTGAACTAAACTGAACTTGTTTTTTCTATGATCCAGAGGATATTGGCAGTTTGATCTCTGGTATGTCTGCCTTTTCTAAATCCAGCTTGAACAACTGGAAGTTCTCAGTTCACATATTGTTGAAGCCTACCTTGAAGGATTTTGAGCATTACTTTGCTAGTATGTGAAATGAGTGCCATTATGCAACAGTTTGAACATTCTTTGGTATTGCCCTTCTTTGGGATTGGAATGAAAACTGACCCTTTCCAGTCCTGTGGCCACTGCTGAGTTTTCCAAATTTGCTGGCATGTTGAGTGCAGCACTTTCACAGCATCATCTTTTAGGATTTGAAATAACTCAACTGGAATTCCATCACCTCCTCTAGCTTTGTTCACAGAGATGCTTCCTAAGGCTCACTTGACTTCGCACTCCAGCATGTCTGGCTCTAGGTGAGTGATCACACCATCGTGATTATCTGGGTCGTGAAGATCTTTTTTGTACAGTTCTTCTGTGTATTCTTGCCGCCTCTTCTGTCTTCTGCTTCTGTTAGATCCATACCATTTCTGTCCTCTATTGTGTCTATCTTTGCATGAAATGTTCCTTTGGTATCTATATTCTTCAAGAGATCTCTAGTCTTTCCCATTCTATTGTTTTCCTCTATTTTTTTTTTTTTTTTTGCATTGTTCACTTAAGAAAGCTTTCTTCTCTCTCCTTGCTATTCTCTGAAACTCTGCATTCAGAGGGGTATATTTTCTTTTTCTGCTTTGTCTTTCACTTCTCTTAGTGACTAAGCAACAACAAATTGACCATCATAACAAAAATATCAGGAAAACAATCAGATTGTAATCAATTTAATTACATCAAAAATCTAGGTTAAAATTGAATAAACCAGGAATGTATTGCTTCCCAGGTTATGCTAGGGATAAAGAACCTACCTGCCAATGCAGGAGACTTGAGACAGGCAGGTTGGATCCCTGGGTTGGAAAGATTCCCTGGAGAAGGAACTGGCAAGCCACTCCAGTATTCCTGCCTGGGAAATCCCCTGGACAGGGGAGCCTGGAGGGCTGCTGTCCATGGGGTCACAGTGAGTAGGACATGACTGAGCACATGTGTATTCGTGCATGCATACACATACACACGGACGCAGACACACACATACACACAGATGAATGCATTTACAACAGATGTTTCTGTAATTAGAACAACTTTCCTGGAGAATAGTGAGGTGGGATGTAGCATGGTCTTTTTTTTTTTAATTAAAAAAAATTTTTTTTATTTAACTTTACAATATTGTATTGGTTTTGCCACATATCAAAATGCATGGTCTTTAAATATGTTGGTGCATAGTGGTTTTATTATGTGTTCATGAGTCTTCAAAGTTTTTAATTGTTTTGTTTAAATTTCAGAATAATTTTCTTACCTTACTTTGTATAAAAATAAAGAGAAAAAGGAAGTAAATAGCTTCCATAATCCAGACGATGGTAACTACATATATACGGATATAATACTTAGGAAACACTGATGTGTTTCTAATGATAATAATAAAAGTAAGCACTGTTTATTGTACATTTGCTCTTTGCTTTATATAAAGCACTTCTAATTCTTGCTCTAATTCCCCATTTTTCACTGAAAGTGACTGAGACTGAGAGATTAAACGCATCTAAGACAAAATTACATGTAAGAGGAAGAGAATTTGCACCGAAGCCTGTTGATGCTGAATCCTAGAACCCCAGCAACTGCTGTCTGTACTGCTTCACATCTTTAGGCTTTTCACAGTCCCTGACTTCAGGTCTTGCCTTCCCCTCTCCTCCAGGCCAAATTCTAGCCACAGTCCAGTCACCCACTCTTAGCAAAGCCTAGTCCATCAAAAAAGCAGCCAAAACAATCATGTTACCATAGTAGACTTCTCAAAAAGATGAGGGAAGAAAAATCAAAGCTTTGGTGAGAAAGAAAGAGACACTGGGCAGGAAGAAGACTGCAAATCAGGAGGTATGCAAACGAATATGCCAATTCTTCTTAGATTCATTTACAATCAGCAAAGCAGATGGATGGCATCAGGGTCTACAGGACTTTGATTCCTATCCAAAGAACCCTAAAAAGCAATGGCAACTTCCACAAACCTTGTTTTGGAATATCTTCGATGCCAACTTGTAATGCTGCATTATTATACGAAATGACTCAGAGCTTTTGGAGACAAAGAGCAACATATGATTCAGGATGTTCAATTCATAAATCAGATCCCTATTCTGAAATTAAAAAGAAAACAAGTCATTCTGTGCACACAGCTACCGCAGCTACCCTCCTCCTGAGACCCTTTGCTCACTGACCTCAGTGTTGTATTCAATAACAAGATCTGTGAGTTGTTCTTTTATGAGTTTATTGAGGATTTGTTTGTTGATATTGTCATTAATAAGCTCCTGGCGGTTCACAATTCTTCCCTTGGACAAAAGAAGAAAAAATTAGACAGCAGTAGCATCCATGACATAATCACTTAATAAATGTAAATAATACACTTTCCCCCTTGGATAAAAGGCAAACAACATGATAACAGGTGTGACATATAATCTAGATACTTAATAAATATAGATATCTGAGCAGACTAACCTGAGGGTGGGATATGGATATGGGGAAGCCATGAAAATCTCTGGTCTACAGAGCAGGGAGTATAGTTGGCTGACAGCTCCATCTGCCTTGCTCTGAAATCTCGTCAATGTATTTGTGCTGATGCTGAGCAGTTTTTCACACACTGCTCCTAACCAATGAATTTTTCAAGGATACTAAGGCAAGCCCATTTCTAGGAGGTGCAAGACTTCTCTTATGGAGGACTTTGATGAACTTTCTTAGGACTACACTGCAATCAAAGACTTCCACTTCACCTTCCTTCCTTCCAAGGGTCAGATCTGCATCATGGTCTGATTAAGTTTCCCCAGCCCCCCCCCCCCTCCTTTTCCTTCACAGGCATTTCCCCTAATTTTTGCGTGACTAATCCTGCTTGATGACTGCTTCTCAGAAGGACTTGGATTAACACAGAAAATGATATAAATTCTCTGTAGCACAGGATCAAAGTCTGTGGGAGAAGGAGAAAAAAGTAGCTATCTCATTTCTCTCTACTCCATCTCCTTCTCTACATCTATACCAATTCCAACCTCTAGTCCAAACATATTTCCTGGGCTCCTACAATAGTTTCCTAATAGTCTTCCAACTTATCCCCCTGCTTCCCTTCAATCTGTCCCCTAAACTTCAGCCAGAGTGATGTTGTTAAAATGCGACTCTTTCTTAAACATAAGCCTTATTGTCCTCTTGGTAAAGCCTATACTCTTATCTGGTCATAATAATAGTTTAATAATACTAATTAAACTTATGGAGAGATCAAGTTGTACCAGACACAGTTTTAAACATGTTGTATGTATTAACTCATTTAATCCTCATAACATCTCACTGAGCCATATACTATTATTTTGCCCATTTTACAATTGAGAAAATTGAGGCACAGAGGAGTGAAGTGACTTGCCCAGGGTTGCTAAGCTAAGCTAAGACATGGAGCCAAAATTCCAGCTCAGGCAATCTGACTCTAGTGCCCATGTTCTTAGCCGTTAACAAATCTCTCCTAAAAGCAATGCCAATTTTGCTGTTTTGTTTTTGATTTTGTGACTGGGTTTGTTCTGCAGAGGGCTTCCCTGGTAGCTCAGCTTGTAAAGAATCTGCCTGCAATGCAGGAGACCTGGGTTTGATCCTTGGGTTGGGAAGATCCCCTGGAGAAGGGAATGGCTACCCACTTCCAGTATTCTGGCCTGGAGAATTCCATGGACTGTACAGTCCATGGGGTTGCAAAGAGTTGGACACAGCTGAGTAACCTTCACTTATTCTTCAGAATTTTAACAGTTTTTTTTTTTTTTTTTTTTGGTATGGTCCAAATTTATCAGTGGTTTCTTTTCATACTTTCTATGGTTTTTGTCATGCTTCATAAAGGGACTTTTCCCCTCCCTCCAAGGTTAGAAAGCAAATTCTCCTACGGCATCTTCTAGTCTTCCCACAGTTTTATTATATTTTTAAATCAGGGATCAAGCTGAAATTTAATTTGGTGGCAGGAATGACTTATGGATTTAGCTTTAGTTTTTTTCAAATGGCTACCCAATTCTCTCAATGCTAGTCACTGAATAACATAGTCCGCCTACTAGTCTAAAACATCATCTTTATTAAATACTACATTTCAGTATGCATTTGGATCTACTTCTGGACTCTATGTTGTCCATTCAAAAACACAAATCAGGTTATTTTATTCTCCAGCTTGGAATCTTTCAGACTTCCATGGGCCTAAGTAAAACACAATGGCTCACAGTCTTTCCTATGAGAAGTCAACCAGCATCTGGATCATTTCATCTACTTCCTGTGTGGCCTTGAGCAAGTAACCTAACCTCTCTGAGCCATGTCTTTAAGTAACATAGTTATTGTAAGGATTTAGCTTTGCATAGGGAGGGAATAATACATATTCCAGGAACCAAACTACAGAGTGTAAAATAACACTTCAGTAGAATTTTCTGAGATGATGGATTTGGTCTGTAAATCAATGATATTAAATATAGCATCCACTATCTACTAATAGCTAGTTTGATTGAAGAACTAACATTTTAATGTTAAATAGTCACACGTGACTGGTGGTTGCTATATTGAACAGCTCAGATCTAGATCCCAGAGAGGGAGAGGAGGGCAGTTTGTAATAGAGGTTAGACTGTGGAAAGCCTTGTGGGCCTCATCAAAGACTCATATTTATCCTAAAAAGTATAGCAAGCTGTTAAAGGGCCTTCAATTAGAGGGAGGAAAATAACCATTAGATTTTAATTTTGAAAAGATATCTCTTTAGAGGACAAGATAAAATGTGGTAGACCAGTTGAATGTATGTTGCACTAGGCTGTGGGATATGAATGGTCAACTTGATCTATGATGGTAGCAGTATAAAGAAGTGGATAGATGCATGGAATATTTTAAATTTAAAAATCAATGGGATTGGGCTGATGGATTGGTTAGGAGGGATGGGAAAGAAGGAGGTGTTAGAATGATGCCTAGGTGTTCTGATTTTGTTTACAGACGAGCTGGGAGTGATGGTAACATCTCACTATGAGAGGATCACATTTCCTTATGATTCATGATGTTGAACATTTGTATTGTGTTCATGTGCCATGTGTATGTCTTCTTTGACAAAAATGCCTATTTCTATTTATAACGGAGAAAATAATAAAAGAAATGTTTTTGAACTTCGCTTTTCTTCAGTGACTGCTGGGTGGAATAAATGTTTCTGCTATTCACAAAAGAGAGAGAGAATAGTAGAAGAGGATTTGGAAGGGAAGTCATGACTTTAGGCTTGACTATGTTGAGACATCTGGTGATGGATTTAAAGATCTGGAGATTAGAGAAGTCTGGCTGGAGATGGAGATTTGTAAGTCATGGGTATATGGATTGATGGGGAAGCTTGGATGGACCAGAAGAAAATGCAGGGCAGAAGACTGAGCCTTAATTAATGGCATTTACTGGTTAAGGAAAGGAGGAGCTCCCAAAGGGAAATGGCTGGAAAGGTCAGAGAGACGTCTAGAGACTGGTTTCCCAGAAACCAACTAGTCAATGCCATTTAGTTCACAAGTGCAGAACCAGAATTTATACCCAAAGCCCATGCATGGTTCATTATTTTGAACAAGAGACCCGTCACTAGCAATAAAATTCAAGTCTTACCTTTTTGAACACTATAACACTGTCAAGGATGACATGGTAACGCCCAATGGCATGTCTAATCGATATCACTCCAAACGTTAGCTCTGGAAAGTCTTTGATCATATCATAGAACAACTCTGCTACTTCTTCCTCTAAGTCCTATTTGGGGACAGATGTTTGATGAGACTTCAACAGAAAGTAAAATGCCTGGAAATTTTAAGGACAGGTGAAAAAGGCTGACTAACTCATCTCTTCACCTTTCCAAGTTCTGTGGTTTTGGTAGGCTACCTAAATCCACCTTCATGGATGTTTCACACCCAGAATACTTCTATGGCTATGCTACTGCTGCCAAGTCACATCAGTCGTGTCCAACTCTGTGTGACCCCATAGATAGCAGCCCACCAGGCTCTTCTGTCCCTGGGATTCTCCAGGCAAGAATACTGGAATAGGTTTCCATTTCCTTCTCCAATGCATGAAAGTGAAAAGTGAAAGTGAAGCTGCTCAGGTGGGTCCAACGCTTCGCGACCCCATGGACTGCAGCCCACCAGGCTCCTCCATCTATGGGATTCTCCAGGCAAGAGTACTTGAGTGGGTTGTCATTGCCTTCTCCTCTATGGCTATGACTAAGGTCAAAATAGGCAAATCCACAGAGATAGAATTGATAAACTTCCCTGGTGGCTCAGATGGTAAAGAATCTGCCTGCAAGGCAGGAGACCCGGTTTCAATCCCTGCGTTGGGAAGATCCCCTGGAGGAGTGTATGGCAACGTACTCCAATATTCTTGCCTGGAGAAACCCCATGGACAGAGGAGCCTGGCAGGCTACAGTCAGTGGGGCTGCAAAGAGTTGGACACAACAGAGTGACTAAGCACATATGCACACACAGTCCTTAATTGCTTTCAGAAGAGGCCATTGATTTGATCACATGTAGTAACAAATATGAACTTCATATTAAGATTTGATTGTAGTTATATAAGATCAGTTATACTATCAACACCAGTTCAAAATATATGAATCTCCTCTCCTTTCTCCCCATTACTCTCTGCCTTTGTAGTTAGCTCCTCCTGCCATTTCAGCTTCCACTTTTTCTTTTTTATCCTTCCAGTTTTCCCAGAAAACCACTCATTGAAAAAGGAAGAATGGGCATGGAAGACCTCTCTTCCCCCCAACGCACCTTCCCAGACATAGGAATCCTTAGCAACTGAGAAGACACCTCCCACCTCTTAAATGCAGTACCTGGAAGAAGCCGATGATGACCAAGGGCCTGGAATTCACAAACTCTGCTATCTCATTGCTGTTAGAGAACAGAAATGCTTTCTGGCTAATTTGTCTTCTCAACCAAACAACCAAAGCAGTAGATTCAACCACTCCTGGAGAGAGAGGTACAATTAAATGGATCGCACAGAAGTTTCCTCTTGAACTGGAGCAAGGCCTATCTTCCCCAAGATAATTGAGTAAAAACTTCTTGCCTTAGATTCCCACCTCTTGAAAGCCAAGGTCAATTCTTGCTCTCTTCCTCAACCTGAGCCCCAAGGATGTAAACTTTAATAACAACTAAACTTTACCGGACACTTACCAAGGACCAGGCACTGTGCTAAGCGTTTTGCATGTATTACGTCTCCATAGTAGCCCTATGGGATACATATTGAGGTTTCAACTTGCTATTGGCTACCCCACTAGTGAACCTGGCGATCAAACCCAGGAGGAAGCATGCCCAGCCGTGTTTTCTTATTCACCGTTCAAAGTGAAAGGAAGATGGATTTTTTTTTAATATAAAAATTTAAAGGTAAATAAAAAGACCAGCTAGTTCTGCACCCTTAGGAAAATTCCATTATCTCCCTGTTTCTCCCATTCGTTAGCTGAGACATGGATGTCATTAGCTGAGACATGTATGTCCTCTAAGGTCATCTATCCTGACTTCCATTTCTCAGCTATCATATAGGAAATGCCAAGCATGCAGAAAGCTTCTAAAATTGAGACACAAAAATAAAGAATTTTAAAAAAAGGAATAAAAAATAATTTAAAAAAATAAAATTGAGACACATCTACCATATCTGGGAGACACAATAGTGTGCCAAAATGCACACAAGGGTACAAATGGGCTGTGCTTGCCAGGATCATCGATGTCATATGATGGCAGGTAATTAAAATATTTTCTGTCAAAGACTGTTATGGAATAGGATGGATCATTTAAATGAATTTATGAGCTAGAGCAACGTTAGTTGTGAGTAGCTTTGTATGACATAAAAAAGCCTTTATTCCTTCTCTCATGATTCATTCCTTCACTCATTCATTCATTTGATAAATATGCATTGGAGTGCTGTGTTAGAGTGCTGTGTTTGGTCCTGGGGATAAAATGGTGAACAGAAATAAGACCTTGCCTCTGCTAGGCAGCTCTCATTCTGTTGAGGAAGATAATTGTCAAATAACTGCACAAACAAGTATGTAATCACACTCAAAGTTAGCATGAAAAAGCAAAACTCTGTGGACCAGTAGATACATGACCTACACTGTGAAGCTGAGGAGGAAATCCTGGAGGATATCACTTATGAGCTGAAAACTGAAGGATACGTAGGAGTTAACAGGAAGTAGCTAGAGAAGGAAAGGCAGAGAGAACAGGTTATGCAAAGCCCCTGTGGTAGGACAAATTGCAGCCTGGGGCTTGAGGAACGCACACTGAGTTGCTAAACTCTGAAAAGGACATTATTGTTAAATTGACTGGAAAGGGCATGAAGTGTCTTTACTTACCTTTCTAAGAACATTAGGCCTTTAAAAAATTTCTAATTAAGTATGTTTAGGTGGAGAAAGGTACACAAATGATAATATACAGTTTGATGAAGTTTCATAAAATGAACAAACGTGTAAATACCACCCAGATAAAGAAATAGAAAATTATCAGCCCCTTAGAAGTCCCCAAGTACCCCCTCTCAGCCTCTACCCTGCTCTCACCTAGAGGTAACTAGAAGTAACAATTACCCTAGCTCCTAACCACTTGTTCTTGAACTGCATATACACAGAGTCATACAGTATGTGTTTGAGGATCTGGCTTTATTACACGTGTGAGATTCCTCCATGTTGCACTTTTAGATTCATTCCCACTGCTGTGTGAACATTCCGTGACTTATTTATCCATTCCTTATTAATGGGCATTTGGTTTGTTTACAGTTTGGGGCTATTAAGAATTAATTCTTGGGCATGTCTCTAGGGGCACATTATATGCACTTCTGTTGGGTACATGCCCAAGAGAAGAATTTCTGGTCATGGGAACACAATGTCCAGCTTCAGTAGATACATGCTGTTGCTGCTGCTGCTAAGTCGCTTCAGTCGTATCCGCCTCTGTGCAATCCCATAGACGGTAGCCCACCAGGCTTCCCCGTCCCTGGGATTCTCCAGGCAAGAACACTGAAGTGGGTTGCCATTTCCTTCTCCAGTAGATACATACTCAGATCAGATCAGATCAGTTGCTCAGTCATGTCCGACTCTTTGCGACCCCATGAACTGCAGCACGCCAGGCCTCCCTGTCCATCACCAGCTCCCGGAGGTCACTCAGACTCACACCCATCAAGTCAGTGATGCCATCCAGCCATCTCATCCTCTGTCGTCCCCTTCTCCTCCTGCCCTCAATCCCTCCCAGCATCAGAGTCTTCTCCAATGAGTCAACTCTTCGCATGAGGTGGCCAAAATACTGGAGTTTCAGCTTTAGCATCATTCCTTCCAAAGAAATTCCAGGATTGATCTCCTTCAGAATGGACTGGTTGGAGCTCCTTGCAGTCCAAGGGACTCTCAAGAGTCTTCTCCAACACCACAGTTGAAAAGCATCAATTCTTCGGCGCTCAGCCTTCTTCACAGTCCAGCTCTCACATCCATACATGACCACAGGAAAGACCATAGCCTTGACTAGGCGAACCTTTGTTGGTAAAGTAATGTCTCTGCTTTTGAATATGCTATCTAGGTTGGTCATAACCTTCCTTCCAAGGAGTAAGCGTCTTTTAATTTCATGGCTGCAGTCACCATCTGCAGTGATTTTGGAGCCCAGAAAAATAAATTCTGACACTGATTTCACTGTTTCCCCATCTATTTCCCATGTAGTGATGGGACCAGATGCCATGATCTTCATTTTCTGAATGTTGAGCTTTAATCCAACCTTTTCACTCTCCACTTTCACTTTCATCAAGAGGCTTTTTAGCCCCTCTTCACTTTCTGCCATAAGAGTGGTGTCATCTGCATATCTGAGGTTATTGATATTTCTCCCAGCAATCTTGATTCCAACTTGTGTTTCTTCCAGTCCAGCATTTCTCATGATGTACTCTGCATATAAGTTAAATGAACATGGTGACAATATGCAGCCTTGACGTACTCCTTTTCCTATTTGGAACCAGTCTGTTGTTTCATGACCAGTTCTAACTGTTGCTTCCTGACCTGCATACAGATTTCTCAAGAGGCAGATCAGGTGGTCTGGTATTCCCATCTCTTTCAGAATTTTCCACAGTTTATTGTGATCTACACAGTCAAAGGCTTTGGCATAGTCAATAAAGCAGAAATAGATGTTTTTCTGGAACTCTCTTGCTTTTTCCATGATCAGCGGATGTTGGCAATTTGATCTCTGGTTCCTCTGCCTTTTCGAAAACCAGCTTGAACATCAGGAAGTTCACGGTTCACATATTGCTGAAGCCTGGTTTGGAGAATTTTGAGCATTACTTTACTAGCGTGTGAGATGAGTGCAATTGTGCGGTAGTTTGAGCATTCTTTGGCATTGCCTTTCTTTGGGATTGGGATGAAAATTGACCTTTTCCAATCTTGTGGCCACTGCTGAGTTTTCCAAATTTGCTGGCATATTGAGTGCAGCACTTTCACAGCATCATCTTTCAGGATTTGGAATAGCTCCACTGGAATTCCATCACCTCCACTAGCTTTGTTCGTAGTGATGCTTTCTAAGGCCCACTTGACTTCACATTCCAAGATGTCTGGCTCTAGGTCAGTGATCACATCATTATGATTATCTGGGTCGTGAAGCTCTTTTTTGTACAGTTCTTCTGTGTATTCTTGCCACCTCTTCTTAATATCTTCTGCTTCTGTTAGGTCCATACCATTTCTGTCCTTTATCGTGCCCATTTTTGCATGAAATGTTCCTTCGGTATCTCTGATTTTCTTGAAGAGATCCCTAGTCTTTCCCATTCTGTTGTTTTCCTCTATTTCTTTGCATTCATCACTGAAGAAGGCTTTCTTATCTCTTCTTGCTATTCTTTGGAACTCTGCATTTAGATGTTTATATCTTTCCTTTTCTCCTTTGCTTTTCGCTTCTCTTCTTTTCACAGCTATTTGTAAGGCCTCCCCAGACAGCCATTTTGCTTTTTTGCATTTCTTTTCCATGGGGACGGTCTTGATCCCTGTCTCCTGTACAATGTCACGAACCTTATTCCATAGTTCATCAGGCACTCTATCAGATCTAGGCCCTTAAACCTATTTCTACATATTAGACCATTAAAAAAGTCACGGTGAGCCAGGCCTCTGAAGGTTCGTGAGAGGATGATGTCTCAGAGGACAAAGTAGGTGGGAAGGCATCATGCCATCCTCAGACCATGGTTCGACTCACAGCAGTCATCCCCACCCCTCCAACCCAGATACCAGCCCAATGTTGAGATTCTATTTTCACAGTGGCCCAAGCTATCTTTTAGGAAGAAAGAGGCACACATCATGAAAACAAACCCTTTCTCCTAAAGGCTTTGCCTGAATAAATTATTTTGTTCTAAGCGACCTGAAAGAAATTAGCTTAGACATTCTGAAAATGCCAAAAAAGGTGAATAAAATCCATCCAAACAAGTTTGCATTTCAGGTCATCAGAACCATTGCTGCGATTTCCCTCTCCTGTGCCCACACTCCAGTCATGCCCGTCTTCCAGCACACCGGGCGTGGCATCCACCAGTCGCTCTGCCTGGGCTGTCCTTTCCTTTCAGCCCTCAAGTGCATTTCATCCTGATTATTTAATCCTCAGTTTGGTCTTTTCCTACTCTCCTTTCAATCATTCTCTATATTATGATCTCTTGTATTTTCTTCATTGGATCTGTTTCTGAAGTTATGAGTTTTTGCTAACTTTCTCAGTAGCTCCTGAGGGATAACAGAATATGCCACCTCAAATTCTACTACTTTGGCATTTTATTTTGAATTAAAGATACTTGAGAAACAGCCTGTGCAAAAAAGATGTTCTGACTCTTCTTTATCCCTCTGAAAACAGGAAATAAATCTCCCATGTGGCGCTACCCTGCCCACACTAGCAGGGTAGATGACATCCTTATTACCACTCATAGGGATTTAAGGTCCAGAAGGCTATATAAACACACCTGGTTACTTCCTCACTAATTTTCTACCCCAAGCCCCAACCCCTTTTTTCTTGTCAATTCTTTACAACTTTAGTGTTTCTTTGTCTAAAAAGGTATAAAATCTGCCTGCTTTGATCACTTCTTTTTAGCCTCATATCTTTGGGACTCCTGTACATATGAAATTAATTTTTCCTTCATTAATCTTTTATGTCAATTTAATTATTAGACCCCCCAAAGTACCTAGAGGGGAAGAAAGGAAAAGTTTTCCTCCCCTACATCTTGTAATGTCTGGTTCATAGCAGGTGTTCAGGAAATCATGGAATGAATGAACAGGGTGAATGAATCATTAGATAACTGTGAGGGAACTTGATCTTGAACCCTCCTCTCTGGGATGGATGGACTCCACTTGGCCCCCTGGGCCCCATGGGACTGAGATAGCTCTGAGCCTGGTAAACAGTTTGTTTCTGAGCGTCGGGCACTGTCCCTGCTATGCAGGTGCCTGTCCTGTTGCTCGGCTCTGAGCCAGAGGACACAGTGACAACTGAGGTGTGAATGTTGTGCCAATAATTAACTGGGGCCGTCACTCTGCTGCATATTTCCAGGCACAAGGTGTGAATGCATCATTAATTGAGGGCCTGGAGGCAGCCTGAGTCTCCCTCCCTCAACGGAGACGGTCAAAGCCAAGTCTCCCACCATCAGTCCTTAGAGACCAGAGGAGAACCTGAACTTGACTCAACAAGGATTAAACCCAACCTGCATCTGAGGAAAATTTTCATACAAGTCACAGTGTAGGAGGCCAGTAAAGTACCATCACCTGCTTGGCTCAGGGAAGTCCTATCAAGTCGCAGAATTGGCACAAGTCATTCTTTTTAGGAAGTGATAGATCAAGGCTGCTTCAAGTTCTCACAGCTAGTGCTCATCCTAAAATCTGGGCCCTGACTCCATCCCAGTATTCCATAGTCTCTTTCCATGGTTGAGGGTCATACTGAGGAAGAAGGAGATGGTTAAGCCTAGTACAAATAACAGCTGGCTTCCTTACTCCAAGCCTGCTACAGTGGGGACCTTCTAATACTACCCCATTCAAACACAAAATATGCATTAAAAACCTAAGCATTCCAGGCTCTGGACTAGGGTCAGAAAAGTAATAGTTTGAGGATAATAATAACCACATTGATGCTTTAAACTGTGGTTTTGGAGAAGACTCTTGAGAGTCCATTGGACTGCAAGGAGATCAAACCAGTCAATCCTAAAGGAAAACAACCCTGGATATTCATTGGAAGGACTGATGCTGAAGTTGAAGCTCCATTACTTTGGCCACCTGATGTGAAGAGTCAAGTTATTAGAAAAGACCCTGATGTGGGTAAAGATTGAAAGCAGGAGGAGAAGGAGATAACCAAGGAGGAGATGGTTGGATGGCATCACTGACTCAATGGACATGAGTTTGAGCAAGCTCCAGGAGTTGGTGATGGACAGAGGAGCCTGGTGTGCTGCAGTCCATGGGGTCACAGAATCAGACATGACTGAGTGGTTGAACAACAATAATAATAACCACATCTGCCATTTACTTAGAGGACAGAAAAATGTGCAGGAAAGATCCATAAACTATAGCCCATGGGCCAAATCTGACCAGCCATCTAATTTTATAAGTTATTTTTATTGGGATGGCCACATCTGTTTGTTTGTGTATGGCTCCTTTTTCAGAGCATCAGCAGAGTTAAATTGTTTCAACAGAGATCGGCCTGTAAAGCTTGAAATATTTACTTTCTGGTCCTTTGGAGAAAATGTTTGTGAATCTCACTACTTATTAGCTGGGGAGCCTTGAGAGTTATTCCACTCTCTGCACCTCAGTTTCCCTACCTGTAAAAGCACCTCCTGCACTGTGTCATGACATCTGAGAAGGGCCTAGAACAGTATCTGTAACACAGTAAATGCTTCAGACATGTGCACTTGTCTTGCTTCCCAGGAACCCTCAGAGGTAGATATCTTTGCCATTCACACTTTACAGATGAAGAAATCAGAATTTGATGGGAGGAACTGGCTGCTCCTCAGGTACATAGTGAGGATTTGAAGTCACAGTGTCCACCAGTTCTGGTAGCCTTTTCAGAGACCACAGGAAAGAAGGTGAGATTGGATTCTGTCCTGTGCTTTCAGGTGAGAGGTAAGATCTTTGAGGAGAAAGGACAGGTACTGTGGGACCACAGAAACAGGGCAGGCACCATGACCCAGGCAATCAGGGGAGACTTCCTAGAGGAGGTGATGGTGACGCTTCCTGAATAATGAGGAGATTTCAGGCACTGGCTCCCAGCACAAAGAGGGCTCAGACAGTCCTCTTTATGCTGCAACCCTTTTGCCCTTAAGTGCAGTTGGACTTCACCTGTCCTTTAGGATGTGAGGGTATCCCAAGAGCCTGAGTAACTTCATGAGCAGATATGTACTTTAACAAAGTAACTTCGGGCTTTTATTTTTTTCACAGCCCTTCCCTAAACCAACACATCACAAAGGATGCCTCGCCTAGGTCAGTGTGTAGCCATTGAGGGTTATCACTCAGCGCACAGGAAGCAGCAGTCTTTATCCTTTCTCTCACTCCTATCCTCTCTCCTCATCTCTTTCTTTTCTTACTCTCTCACACACTATCCTCCTACAAACCAGCTGGGAGGAGGCTCCAAGTCTTTTATGCAATCTGCCCTGAGGCAGGCTCTTCTGCAAGTCTGGCCTGTGTATCTCATACTCTCTTTGTGTTCCTTCTGAGAGCTGCAAGGCAGCCTGCAGCCCCTGCACATGGTGGGCCTCTCCACTCTACCCCTTTGGTTCTTGCAACCACGATTGAATAGGATTTTTGCAAACATGCTAAATGCTGAGCCCTGCTAAAGGACAGGCTCAGTTTTCTGTGACTGAATCATTCAACATACACAATGGGGACATTCTACTAATAAAGGAAGGGTTGTGTTGAGCATTTCTGTGTTCATCGGTTTTATTTCATCCATCTATCTATTCATCTACACGTTCAGATCAGTTCAGTCGCTCATTCATGTCCAACTCCTTGCAACTCCATGAACCGCAGCACACCAGGCCTCCCTGTCCAACATCAACTCCCGGAATCTACCCAAACTCATGTCCATTGAGTCGGTGATGCCATCCAACCATCTCATCCTCTGTTGTCCCCTTCTCCTCCTGCCCTCAATCTTTCCCAACATCAGTTCAGTTCAGTCCAGTCGCTCAGTCATGTCCAACTCCTTGTGACCCCATTAACCACAGCACACCAGGCCTCCCTGTCCATCACCAACTCCCGGAGTCCACCCAAACCCATGTCCATCGAGTCGATGATACCATCCAGCCATCTCATCCTCCATCATCCCCTTCTCCTCCCACCCTCAATCTTTCCCAGCATCAGGGTCCTTTACAATGAGTCAGCTCTTCGTATCAGGGGGCCAAAGTATTGGAGCTTCAGCTTCAACATCAGTCCTTCCAGTGAACACCCAGGACCGATTTCCCTTAGGATGGATGGGTTGGATATCCTTGCAGTCTAAGGGACTCTCAAGAGTCTTCTCCAACACCACAGTTCAAAAGCATCAATTCTTCGGTGCTCAGTCCTCTTTATAGTCCAACTCTCACATCCATACATGACCACTGGAAAAACCATAGCCTTGACTAGATGGATCTTTGTTGACAAAGTAAAGTCTCTGCTTTTTAATATGCTGTCTAGGTTGGTCATAACTTTCCTTCCAAGGAGTAAGCATCTTTTAATTTCATTGGTGCAATCACCATCTGTAGTGATTTCGGAGCCCCCTGAAATAAAGTCAGCCACTGTTTCTACACATTGTGCATACATTTTTGCATCCATATATTTCAGTTCAGTTGGTGAGTCATGTCCTAATCTCTGAGACCCCATAAGTTCCACTACACTAGGCTTCCCTGTCTATCACCATCTCCTGGAGCTTGCTCAAACTCATGTCCATCAAGTCAGTCACGCCATCCAACCATTTCATCCTCTGTCATCCTCTTCTCCTTCCACCTTCAATCTTTCCCAGCATCAGGGTCTTTTCTAATGAGTCAGTTCTTCGCATCAGATGGCCAAAGTATTGGAGGTTCAGCTTCAGCATCAGTCTTTTCAGTGAATATTCAGGACTGATTTCCTGTAGGATAGACTGGTTGGATCTCCTTGAAGTCCAAGAGATTCTCAAGAGTCTTCTTCAACACCACAGTTCAAAAGCATCAATTCTTCGGCGCTCAGCTCTCCTTATAGTCCAACTCTCACATCCATACATGACTACTGGAAAATCCATAGCTTTGACTAGACTGACCTTTGTTTGTAAAGTAATGCCTCTGTTTTCTAAGATGCTGTCTATGTTAATCACAGCTTTTCTTCGAAGGAGCAAGTCTCTTTTAATTTCACAGCTGCAGTCACGATCTGCAGTGATGTTGGAGCCCAACAAAATAAAGTCTGTCACTATTTCTATTGTTTCCCCATCTATTTGCCATGAAGTGATGGGACTGGATGCCATGATCTTAGTTTGTTGAATGTTGAGTTTTAAGTCAACTTTTTCACTCTCTTCTTTCACTTTCATCAAGAGGCTCTTTATTTCTTCTTCGCTTTCTGCCATTATGGTGGTATCATCTGTGTATCTGAGGTTATTGATATTTCTCCCGGCAATATTGATTCCAACTTGTGCTTCATCCAGCCTGGCATTTCACATAATGTACTCTGCTGGGAGAAATATCAATAACCTCAGATATGCAGATGACACCACCCTTATGGCACGAAGTAAAGAGGAACTAAAAAGCCTTTTGATGAAAGTGAAAGTGGAGAGTGAAAAAGTTGGCTTAAAGCTCAACATTCAGAAAACTAAGATCATGACATCTAGTCCCATCACTTCATGAGAAATAGATGGGGAAACAGTGGAAACAGTGTCAGACTTTATTTTGGGGGGCTCCAAAATCACTGCAGATGGTGATTGCAGCCATGAAATTAAAAGACGCTTACTCCTTGGAAGGAAAATTATGACCAACCTAGATAGCATATTCAAAAGCAGAGACATTACTTTGCCAACAAAGGTCCGTCTAGTCAAGGGTATGGTTTTTCCAGTGGTCATGTATGGATGTGAGAGTTGGACTGTGAAGAAGGCTGAGCGCCAAAGAATTGATGCTTTTAAACTGTGGTGTTGAAGAAGACTCTTGAGAGTCTTTTGGACTGCAAGGAAATCTAACCAGTCCATCCTAAAGGAGATCAGCCCTGGGTGTTCTTTGGAAAGAATGATGCTGAAGCTGAAACTCCAATACTTTGGCCACCTCATGAGAAGAACTGACTCATTGGAAAAGACCCTGATGCTGGGAGGGGTTGGGGGCAGGAGGAGAAGGGAACGACAGAGGATGAGATGGCTGGATGGCATCACTGACTTGATGGACATGAGTTTGAGTAAAATCTGGGCATTGGTGATGGACAGGGAGGCCTGGCATGCTACAATTCATGGGGTCTCAAAGAGTTGGACACAACTGAGCGACTGAACTGAACTGAACTCTGCGTATAATTTAAATAAGCAAGGTGACTATATACACCATTGATGTACTCTTCTCCCAATTTGGAACCAGTCTCTTGTTCCATGTCTGGTTCTAATGTTTGCTTCTTGACCTGCATATAGATTTCTCAGGAGGCAGGTAACATGGTCTGTTACTCCCATCTCTTTAAGAATTTTCCAGTTTGTTGTGATCCACACAATCGAAGTAGATGTTTTTCTGGAACTCTCTTGCTTTTTCGATGATCTAACAGATGTTGGCAATTGGATCTCTAGTTCCTCTGCCTTTTCTAAATCCAGCTTGAACATCTGGAAGTTCACGGTTCATGTATTGTTGAAACTTGGCTTTACTTTGTTAGTGTGTGAGATTAGTGCAATTGTGTGGTAGTTTGAACATTCTTTGGCATTGCCTTTCTTTGAGATTGGGATGAAAACTGACCTTTTCCAGTCCTGTGGCCACTGCTGAGTTTTCCAAATTTGCTGGCATGTTGAGTGCAGCACTTTCACAGCATCCTCTTTTAGGATTTGGAAATAGCTCAACTGGAATTCCATCACTTCCCCTAGCTTTGTTCATAGTGATGCTTCCTAAAGCCCACTTGACTTCGCATTCCAGGATGTCTGGTTTCAGGTGAGTGATCACTCCATAGTGGTTATCTGGGTCAAGAAGATCTTTTTTGTATAGTTCTTCTGTGTATTCTTGCCACTTCTTACTAACTTCTACTTCTGTTAGATCCTTTATTGTGCCCATCTTTGCATGAAATGTTCCCCTGGTGCCTCTAATTGTCTTGAAGAGATTTCTAGTCTTTCCCATTTTGTTTCTTTCCTCTGTTTCTTTGCTTTTTTCACTGAGGAAGGCTTTCTTGTTTCTCCTTGCTATTCTTTGGATCTCTGCATTCAAATGGATATAGCTTTCCTTTTTCCCCTTTACCTTTAGCTTCTCCATATATTTAACACTTTTTAAAAATTAAGACCTACTATGTGTCACATTGAGGCACAAAATTCTTCAAATTCCCCAGCATTAAGATAGGGCTTGAGGGATTTCCCAGATGTTCCAGGGGCTAAGACTCTGTGCTCCTAATACAGGAAGCCTGGGTTCAATCCTTGGTCAGGGAACTAGATTCCACATGCCATAACTAAGACCCAGTGCAGCCAAATAAATAAAAATAAATGAATAGTTTTAAAAGATGGGGCTTGACACATATTAGGTTCTTAATTAAAAGGTATGGAATAAGTGGGTAATGAGTTACTGAAATGGATGGTGACAGACGCTTTAACTTTAGTTTAATAGTCACCCTGCCCCATACGCATCTTGTTCTAGCACCTCTCCGTCTCCCTTTTGACCAGTCAGTGCTTCCTTGGCCTGAGACCCCATCAAGATCATTCTAAAGTGGAAGAGTGCAGTGGGAGCGGGCAGTTAGGTAAGCTGGGAACTCACTCTCTTGTCTTTTTAGTTTAGAAACCATGTACCTCACTATGCTAGCTCGTGTGTCTCCAGGGCCCACCAGCTCAGATATGATGGAGGTAACTACATGTCCACCAAAATCCATTTTTTTCCTTATGGTCATAGAGAAGGGCCATATTTCCCAGCCTTTCAGTTGGGTGGAGCCACACAACAGAATTCAGGTCAATAGGATGAGAATAGAAGTGATATTCACCACCTCCAGGTCTGGGCTCTGGACTCCACTGGCGGCACCCCTCTGCCTCCCCGCACCGACTTCTGGCCAGACACAGAGGAAACATCCAGAGAATCAGAGGTCCTAGGGGAGGACAGTGCCACAGGCTGACAGGGACTTGGGTCCTTGAAAGATCGTGTGGACTGGAAGCCCCACACCCAACCTTGGCTACAACTGGGTTTAGTGCAAGCAAGATACAAACTTGTAATTCTGTTAAGCCACTGAAATGTAGATTTTTGTGTTTCCATAGTTAGCATTCCTTTGATTGACACACAAATACCATTACCTTCACAGCTGATGGGCTGTGATCTGTTGCCCTCAAAAAACAGCTTCAACTCTGGGGCCTTCTTGACATTAAACTCCTTCTGAAGTTCCTTCTCAACTGTGACGTCCACTTTGCCAAAGCCAATCCCATTCTTGCCTTTGCCCATGATCTCCACAGCTTTGCCCAGCTCCTCAGCTAAGCTTCTGGATTGCTTTGAGGATGGGTTATCTGAAAGAGCCAATAAGAAGACAGAACTCATTAGAACATCTCCTCCATCCCATCTCCCAAGGAGGAGGCTTTGTTAAGTTTAAGCCTTTATTAAGGCTTTTTTTTTTTAAGTTAAGGCCTGCTTAACTCCTGGGTTTTTCTCATGTTCCACTACTAATGGGTAGATTCAGAAATGTGACAGGATATCACAGTTCATGAAACTAATCAGTTTGGGAGATATGCATCAGGTTTTTTGGGGGTTCAGCAACACTGGAAACAACACAACTTTGGGCAATTTAATTTCTCAGAGACCCACGTGCCTCATCAATAAAGTGGGGAAATAGTGGCTGCTTTGTGAAGCTGAGTCAAAAGATTTAACAATCAATTATATAGTGCTTATTACTTTCAAAGAGGTTTATGTGGATTAACCCACTGAATCCTCCTAGTACCCCTATGGGGTGGGTGTGTGTGTGTGTGTGTGTGTGTGTTAGTTGCTCTCAGTCATGTCTGACTCTTTGCAACCCCATGGACTGTAGCCCACTCTGTCCATGTAATTCTCCAGGCAAGAATGCTGGAGTGGGTGGCCATTTCCTTCTCCAGGGGATTTTCCCAACCGAGGGATCGAACCTGGGTCTCTCCCATTCCAGGCAGATTCTTTACCATCTGAGCCACCAGAGAAGCCTCTATGGAGTAGATATGGCTATTATTATCTCACTGTGATAGAGGAGGAAACTGTTGCATAATTGAAATGACTTATTTGCCCAAAGTTACAAGGCAATAGGAGGTATAGCAGGATGGGACTCACTCACTCTGGCTTGGGTACTTGCTCTCTAACCTCCACTGGGCCTGTCCTTAGCATCAGGCCTGGCACGTGGTCAGTATATAATGCCTTCTTATTAATACTGTTATTATGGTTAAAATGTCTATCAGAAATCATAGTAGAGGGAGAGAGTGAGAAGGAGGGAGGAGAGAAAAAAAGAGAAGTGCGGGGGGAGGCATGGAGAGAGAGGGAGAACGAGCACCATCTGGTGGAAATTCCTGGAGCTAACAGGACAGGTTCTGCACCTTCATATGCCCTGTATCTGCATGTAATACTGCAGGGGACATGCTTTTGAAAAGGAGGCCAGATGTGAGAAGGGTAAGGGGGTGGGGGGAGGTTATGATGACCCCCTACCCACCCAGCTCATCTCCTTGGTCCAGAGTGTTGAACAGACCTGACACTGTTGATCAAGATTCCTTGGCCTCTCACATTGCTGGGCGGTGGGCTGGAAGTAGAAGTGAGGGGCCCTTTTCTGGAAAGAGCCCCGGGGGACTAGCATGCGATCCCAGCAGCAGTAGAAGACTTCCTGGTCTAAAAGGGAGGGGCTAAAAAGCAATCACATTTGTTTCCCTTCCTCCTGATAATGTTGTGAGACTGTAGGCCCCTCACTGGTTCTCACAGCCCAGTGTCTGCAGCAGGTGGGTTGAGCCAGGGTAGGGGGTCATTGATTCCCTTTTAAGCCAGAATGCTTTATCTTTCTCAAACTCCCTTGTCCATCTGGAGCACTTGAAACCAGTGCAAGTCATTTCCACTGCCATGGGCAAGTTCCAAGTACAAGAGAGAGAGGGCTTTTGTAAAGCAAAACCCAGAAAGCCAGGCCTGGGACAAGTGGCACATGCCCCATTGCCAGTCAGCACACTGCTCAGGTGATGGAACCCAAATGTGAATGATCACTTTCATTAAACTCTCAATCAATGGACACGGAGTGTGACTTTTCGCCTCCCTTGTTGATCAGTGCCTCTCCACTGCCTGCTTTGTCACCAGCATTGCCTTCCATACCCCATCCCTCACCACCAGCAGGGGTTGACCTGTTGCCAGCAGCTCTGGCCTGCAGGCCTCTCCTCTGGCTTCCTCACAGATTTGGCCATGCCTGGCTCAGGGCTGCTGATTGACATAGCATCCGAATCAGACTTTCTAAGCTTGGGACAAGAGAAACACTTGGAATGATTGTCCAAACAGTGGAGTTTTTGAGGTTCCACACATAGCGCAGTGCTTTTTGGTGTCTAACATGGAAGTGAGAGAAAGAGACTGTGACAACTGGGGCTTGAGAGTTGGATGGACGGGACCTACAGGTTACAGTAATGGGATTCAGTCATTCACTCATCTGACAAATCTTTTTTAGAATCTCCCATGTGCCAGGAAGTATTTTAGGTATTGAGGACTTAACAATGAACAGACTGGTAAAAATCACTGCTCTCACTGGAAAAAGCAGATAATAAAATAAAGAAACAGGCTGTCTTCTATGCTAGATGCTAAGTGCTATTGAGAAAAAAGAAGCAGACGTGGAAGTTGGGAGTGTCTGGGAATGGAGTTTAAGTAGGGAGGTAAACGGAGGTCTCATCGAGAAGAGAATGGAAACTTTTAATGAAGACTGAAGATGATGAGGGAACCAGCTGTGTGCTCACTCACAGGAGGGAGAGAGTTCCAACCAAAGGAGCCATATGAGCAAAGGCTTAGAAGTAAGAACACATGCAAAAAGTCTGAGGGATGACAAGAAGTGCACTGGATCTGGAGCAGAATGAGCTGGGATGAGGTCAGTTGACACAGGCCTTGTAGACCACTGAACAGACTTTGGTCTTTCCTCTGAAGCTTGTGGAAATGCACTAGAGGGCTTGGAGCAGTGTTAGATGTGATGGTTTACATTTTTACTGGATTGTTTTGAATGTTACATGGAGATTAGACCACAGAGGAAAAAGGAGGCCAGCTGGAGGCCACTGTAATAATCCAGGTAAGAAATGTTAATAGCTTGAATCAGGGGAGTGGCAATGGAGAGAGTGAGAAGTGGTCAGAGCCTCGAGGGGTCTTGAAGGAGGAACTGACAAGGTTTATTGATGGATTGGAGGTGGAATGTAAATGAAAGAAATCAAGGATGACTCTGACATTTTGACCGAGCAACCAGAAGGATGATGATAGTGATGATGATCGTAGTATTGATAACAAGATAACAGCATTTATTGAACACTTACTATGCCAAGTACTTTGCTAAGTGTTACGTGCATTATCTTGATTAGTCCTCAGAATAAGCCTAGGAGTCATCTACTATTACAGGCAAGGAATGTTAGACAGGGAAACAGAAACCCAGAAGTCTCACAGCTAGTAAGCACTGAGCCAAGACTCAGCTCCAAGGCTGCTGCTAAGTCGCTTCAGTCGTGTCTGACTCTGTGCGATCCCATGGACTGCAGCCTACCAGGCTCCTCCATCCATGGGATTTTCCAGGCAAGAGTACTGGATTGGGGTGCCATTGCCTTCTCCAGCTAACCAAGGCTGGCTGACTCCAAACTCCATGCTCTAACTGACCTTGAAAGCAAGCCAGACTGAAAAAAAATGCTCTTTTTCCCTGGAGGGGTGAGTTTCCAATCTCCCCTGCTCTGGGTGGTTCATATCAGAGCAGATAGACTCTGGAGAACCAAATCTACTTTTTATGTCCAGTCCTGTTTACTAGTTTCTATCTTTTTAAAATTTGCAAGTCAGTGTTTACCTCTGGAGCCTTGAATGCCAAGTGTGTAAAGGTACAATGAATGCACACACCCTCAAGTCTTGGTGACTATGTCTTACGGGGCATGGAGTCAATTCAGCTGTACATTGGAACCTGGCCAAAGCAGTGCCCAGGGAATTGTGGATGGGCAGGGAGCCCTTTGCTGGGAGCTCCTTCAGTTTTAGCCCTCCTCAGGTTCTAACTAGGGTCCATTGTCTGGCACATACTAGATACTCAATGAACATCATTTCCTTAGGTTGTTTCATAAATCAGAGACTGTTATGGTGGCCTACAGCACCTGTGGTCCAGAAAAGGAGTTTTTTAAACATCTCTGAACCTTAGTTTCCTCACCTATAGAATGGGGATACTGATAAGTTTCCATACCTTAGAATAAGCCTACATAGTAAGCCAAGGTATGCAAAGCTCTGATACAGAAGTGCCCAATAAACATTGAGCATTATGATAACATGGGGGAAGTTCATGGTCTTGCTCTGACCAGATGTTCTCTGGGGAGGAAGGATCCTGTGTAGTTATCAGGATCTTCAGCAAATCTTCTGATTCCTGGGGAAAGGAAGACAAGGGTAACAAGCCATCCAAAACAAGGCTGAGGCCTATTCTGTGGCTCTCTCATGGGTTTTGGGGTTAAGCAAATGGCACCCAGGGTCCCATTAGAGTTGGCAGTGGCTCTTGACAGTGTGCCTAGTGTGTAAATGTGTTAATGGCTAATGGACCTAGAATCGATGTTTGCCTGGGTCTTTAGTAGGTAACCCCATGCTCCCTTTTTGGAGGAGCCTATGTGGGTCAGAGGAGGGGCTGATGGATGGGGGAGATGTGAGTGTAGGGACTGGAGATTAGCTCCCAGCACAGGGAGCTGGAGTCTGCCTTTCTTTAGACTGTGGTTCTCAACAGGGCACATTTGGCCCTATCTGGAGACATTACTGGTTGTCACATCTGGAATGCTACTGGTGTCTAGTTGGTAAAAGCAAGGGATGCTACTAAATATCCCACAGTGCACAAGACATCCTCCTCCACCGTCTCTCTCTCTCTCTCTCTCACACACACACACACACACACACTCACGTACACATACACACATACATAGAGAGACTGCGCTAAGAATTAACCAGCAGAAATGTCAACAGTGCTAAGGATGAAAAACCCCACTTTAGACCAAGTTCAAGATCACGCATGGAAAAGGCTTATGAGTATAATACTCTCACCATTCCACAGGATGCTTTATAGTGCTCATAGGTGATAAGGACTTCAGGATGGTCTCCAGCTCCCAGTTCCTCAGGGTCCAGCCAACAAGCTTCTTTGACCATTGAAAAGGCCTACAAAACTCTAAAAATCTGCTCCTTACCCTTCTGATCTTGTTTCCCACTACTTTTCTCTTCGGCAACTCAGCTTGGCCACCCTGCCCATTCCCACCTCAGGGCCTTTGCACTTGCTGTTCCTTCCGCCTGAAATTTTCTCAGGTTGCTGTTTTACTGCCTTTAGGTCTTTGTTTAACTTCCATCTTCACAGGAAAGCCTTCTCTGGCTGCCCTGTACATAACCACAGCCCCACTTGTACCACTCCTTGTACTTCCTAAGGGCCCTGCTCTGTTTTTCTCCATAGTACTTCTACCCTTAAGATATGCTACATTTTTCACTTCTGTGTCATTTTATCTTGACTCTCCTCTCTCCGAGTTTCCCTTGTGGCTCAGCTGGTAAAGAATCCGCCTGCAATGCGGGAGACCTGGGTTCAATCCCTGGGTTGGAAAGATTCCCTGGAGAAGGAAAAGGCTACCCATCCCACTGTTCTGGCCTGGAGAATTCCATGAACTGTATAGTCCAGATCAGCCCTGGGATTTCTTTGGAAGGATTGATGCTAAAGCTGAAACTCCAGTATTTTGGCCACCTCATGCAAAGAGTTGACTCATTGGAGAAGACTCAGATGCTGGGAGGGATTGGGGGCAGGAGGAGAAGGGGATGACAGAGGATGAGATGGCTGGATGGCATCACTGACTCGATGGATATGAGTCTTGGTGAACTCCGGGAGTTAGTGATGGACAAGGAGGCCTGATGTGCTGCGATTCATGGGGTTGCAAAGAGTCGGACACGACTGAGCGACTGATCTGATCTGATCTGAGCAACTTTTGCTTTCATTTTCACTCGCCTCTCCAGGATAAAAGATCTGTAAAGCAAGAGTCTGTCTGTTTTGCTTACCACTCAGTGCCTAGATGAGATCTGGCATATAATAAATATTAAATAAGTGTTTAATGAATGAATGTTTCAATTATCAGCACAGTTTAAGAAGAATTGAGTATTATACCTGGTCTGAAACCCTCATCACTTACCAGTTGTATAATTTCGGGCAAATCCAAAACCTTCCTGAGACTTTATTTGCCTCATAGTATAAGACAGGGAAAATGAGAACAAGCCCAGTGCCTGGAATACAGGTCTGAGTAAATGGTCTTCCTCATTTTCATCATGACGATTGTCTGCATCATCACCATCATCATCATCCTCATTTACTATACCATCTACATCATCTAATCTGCTCCCAACAGACTCTTGCCACCTCTGCTTTACGGATGATTACTAATTAATGAACCTAGAAACAGCTCCTTTTAAGTCTCATTTTGCCTCCTGCACTAAATGTAGCTTTTCCTTTTCTCTTGTCTCATTTATGGAGAACACTGTGGGCCAAAGGAAAGCTCATTTATTTACCATCATCTCCAAATGCCTACTGTGCTCCAGGCACAATCCTAGATGTTAGCAATCAAGAGATGAATCAGTTTTGACCCCTGTCCCCTGTGGAACTCACAAGTTTAAAAGCAGTTTCAAAGCAGTGTGGCAAATGTTATAAAAAGCAGGATGCAGAGGGCTGAGTGAGCATGCCAGAGCCTAGGTGGGAGGGAGGTGAACACAGCCTCTTGACAAGACAACTTCATGAATGTAAATTTCGCAATCCAGCTGAAGAAGTTCAGGAAGGACACTACAGGTCGAGGGAACTTCAAGTGTAAAGGCCAGGAAGCTAGTGCCAGCGTTACCTACCTGGTAGCCACACTCAGGGTGTAGAACACAGACTTCAAGAGGAATGCAAAAGTAGGTCTGGGTTAAATCAAGCCAAGGACAATGTAGCTATGCTAAGGAGTTTGGAAACTTCGGGATTTTCAATCAGAAAGTGATCCAATCGGAAGTGCATTTTAGCCTCTAAGAATGATGCTATCAGTGCAGACATGTTTGATGGTGTGGTGGCCTTCAATAATTGCTTCTGTTCTTCCGTTCACATTTTTCCTTTTGAAAAGCTCCAAAGGCTTGTCTTTTAATGCAGGGTGCTGAAGCAGTTTTGAAGATTTCACGGCTTTCTTGGATAGCTGGTCGCCATAGAAAGTGAGCTTGGAGAATATAAATCACCTGTTGCAATGAGCCTGTAACTTAAGTCTCTTGATATTTTCTTATAACTGTGGCTTTCTTTCGGAGAAGGCAACGGCACCCCACTCCAGTACTCTTGCCTGGAAAATCCCATGGACAGAGGAGCCTGGTTGGCTCCAGTCCATGGGGTCGCTAAGAGACAGGCATGACTGAGTGACTTCACTTTCACTTTTCACTTTCATGCATTGGAGAAGGAAATGGCAACCCACTCCAGTATTCTTGCCTGGAGAATCCCAGGGATGGCAGAGCCTGGTGGGCTGCCATCTCTGAGATCGCACAGAGTCGGACACGATGGAAGTGACTTAGCAGCAGCAGCAGCAGTGGCTTTCTTTTCGTTGGCAGTCTTAGAATATTCTGCTATCTCATAATTTAGTCTTTCCTCCTTTTCAAAGAAGCTCCCCAGTGGCACTCATTTTGGCTAGAGTTAGCTTGTGAGTTTGCCAAAACTATGACTGAGACAAGTGCACAGTGTGGAAAAGAGGCAGAGACATAGGTGGTAAATAAAACATGGGCAGGCCATGCATGGACTAAAATAAGTACTGGATTCTAACTTAAAGCCTGTCACCAAGGTGCAACTGTACAATGAAAGAAATTCACCTCCCTTGCCACTATAAAGTCTGCCCCCAGATGCAGCTTTTTGATGAGTCTGCAAGCAATTGATTTATTATGATCTCTCCCTCAGCTCCACATCAGATCATCAGGCATTAGATTCTCAGAAGGAACACACAACCTAGACCCCTTGCATGTGCAATTCACAGTAAGGTTTGTGCACCTGTGAGAATCTAATGCCGTCAGTGACATGACAGAAGGCAGAGCTCAGGCAGTAATGCAAACAACAAGGAGTGGCTGTAAATACAGATGAAGCTTTGCTTGCTGACTCACCACTCACCTCCTGCTGTGTGGCCCAGTTCTTACCCCTGATCTAGAAGATGCTACAGTGGTTCAGGGATAGAATGATGAGGCCATAACTACGGCAGTGGTGGGGGGAATGGGGAGGACTGGAGATTGCAGAGGGCTTCGGGAGGTAGTTTCAATAGGACTCTGAGAGAGATTAGAGATGAGACTAGAAAGGAGTCAAGAATGATCTAGGATTTCTGACCCTGACATTATAAAGATAGCCATGCTGTCAATCAAGACAGGATGTGAGAAAAAGCAAATCAAGTAAAGAGGCTGAGGTCTATTTTGGACACATGTGGCATTGAGATGTGTGAGATATCCAAGAGAAAAGATGCCTTTGAGTGTTGGTTCTTGAATCTGGAGTCCTTGGAGAAATGAGAACCTGGGCAGCAGCTAAGGATTTGAGTTACCAAGACAGTACTTCCCTGGGACAATATTGGAAAGACCTTTTTTAAAGAGCCATTTACTCCTGGGGGTGGGGAAACCTTTTATAATGCTCATCCTAAGTGATTCGTTTTTCCAAAGGTCATTTTAAAGGGTCTGCCAGCTTTTGAGACTTGATTTTTATTTAAACTGCATATTTGAAGAAATCAAATTTTCAGATGAAATGAGTTTGAGTGTCTTTTAGATAGCATCTCTGCCGGTGTTCACCAAATTGAAATACCTGCTGGTGGGAAGACTTTCAAGTATTCAAATTGGTTGTTATCAGGTATAATTAAAGAATATAAAATGCACTGGCTCCCTTCATAGCTCCAGGTTCAATGTCAATCCCTAAGTTATAAAATGTCAACATCCCAAAGAACCGTGAACTTGCCCTTCTGCCCTGATTAAAGCAGAGTAGTCGTGGACAGAGTCTTGCATTCTCACACAGATTGGATAGGTTACCCAGGTTTGTCCACCTGTTGGGTCATTTTGGAAGCATAAATGAGTGTTGTGTGTGTTGTCTCATACAAAGTGTGTGGCTCTAAATCCTTCAATATCTCCACTGAGGGTCCAAGATTCAGGGATTAAGGCTGCAGCAAAAAAGAGAAGATGTCTTAGATGGCTGACCTGCGCTAAACATTAACTCATAAGCCACAGCAGCTGTAGAGTTCTCAATTCTTCCCTGAGAAAAAACCATGAACCAAATGTTCAAGTAGTGACCCAAGTCTTGATGTGGATGAGGGAGGTAGGGAACCAGCTGGAGGAGTAGTTCAGTAAGGTGGAAATTATGTCCGGCTTACAGTCTCCTATAAAGAAAATGACCCAAACTGGATCTCACCCAGGTCTTGTTCCATAGGCTTGAAGCCAAATAAGGTGTGCATTCTGACACTTTGAAGGAAACAACCCATTAACAGCCTGAACTAGATAGAGGTCAGAGGCTTGGAATTATTTTGATAGACCTTACACAATAGGCACATTTCATGTTCAGTTCAGTTCAGTTCAGTTCATCAGTCGTGTCTGACTCTTTGCGACTCCATGAATCGCAGCATGCCAGGCCTCCCTGTCCATCACCAACTCCCAGAGTTTACCTAAACTCATGTTCATTAAGTCAGTGATGCCATCCAACCATCTCATCCTCTGTCGTCCCCTTCTCCTCCTGCCTTCAATCTTTCCCAACATCAGGGTCTTTTCAAATGAGTCAGCCCTTTGCATCAGGTGGCCAAAATACTGGAGTTTCAGCTTCAACATCAGTCCTTCCAATGAACACCCAGGACTGATTTCCTTTAGGATGGACTGGTTGGATCTCCTTGCAGACCAAAGGGACTCTCAAGAGTCTTTTCCAACACCACAGTTCAAAAGCATTAATTCTTCTGCGCTCAGCTTTCTTTATAGTCCAGCTCTCACACCCATACATGACCACTGGAAAAACCATACCCTTAACTAGATGGACCTTTGTTGACAAAGTAATGTCTCTAATTTTTAATATGCTGTCTAGGTTGGTCATAATTTCCTTCCAAGGAGTAAGCGTCTTTTAATTTCATGGCTGCAATCACCATCTGCAGTGATTTTGGAGCCCACTATATGCCATGAAGTGATGGGACCTGATGCCATAATCTTAGTTTTCTGAATGTTGAGCTTTAAGCCAACTTTATCACTCTCCTCTTTCACTTTCATCAAGAGGCTCTTTAGTTCTTCTTCACTTTCTGCCACAAGGGTGAAAGTTGGAAGGAGGCAAAATGACCCAGTTAGATTTTCTCTCCTGGGAACTACCAAGGTTAAGGGCAAGGTTAAGGTTAAGGTTGTTGCATGTTCCTATCAAGTGGCTGCACAAGTCAGCTGAGGAAGCAATGGGATCCATGGTAACTGAGCTACGGACACTGTCACTGTCACAAAATGCCTGCCGATGCAAAGACCACCCCGCTGAAGTGGTGCAACTCAGAGAATGTATCAAATGAGAAGAGACAAGAATTGAGGAAGGAGCTGGGAGGCCTGAATTTCAGGCAGAAGACACAAACTCAAATGCTAGAGGGGTGAGGCAGGGGTGTGACTGACTATGTGGGGCTGGCTGACTAGCAATGTAGCAAACTGACAAGTGTGCTGTTTTCTGATCACAAGGGGCAAATTGTCACTTAGCTCCAGCCAACTGTCACATTATAGGAATGTAAGCCAGGAGAAGGCAATGTCACCCGACTCCAGTACTCTTGCTTGGAAAATCCCATGGATGGAGGTGCCTGGTAGGCTGCAGTCTATGGGGTCACCAAGAGTCGGACACGACTGAGCGACTTCACTTTCACTTTCACTTTCATGCATTGGAGAAGGAAATGGCAACCCACTCCAGCGTTCTTGCCTGGAGAATCCCAGGGATGGCGGAGCCTGGAGGGCTGCCATCTGTGGGGTCGCATAGAGTTGGACACAACTGAAGCGACTTAGCAGCAGCAGCAAGCCAGGGCTTCCAGGTCTTTCGGTTTTTCAAGAGCAGATGTGAATTGAATTTCAATTATGAAATGTCCCCAAATAGGGAGACAAATAGTGGCCGTACACTGGGTGATTACGAGGAGTGTGTGAGAACATTTAGTGGGGCTATAAGGACAGTTCCCAGCACACAGTAAGTGCTCGCTATGTGAAAGTTGTTATGAACATCCCTTTCATCCTGTCTCAAAGCACAGACATGGGTCTGTGTCAATGTCTCAGGAAAAAGGAGTCCGTTTCCTCTGTCAAAATGCCTGCTGATGCAAAATCTGAAGAGTAAAAGTGGGCATGCAAAGTTCAGATGAAAAACCTGATGATCTAAAAATCTTCCTTGAGACAGTGCCCATAACCGTGTCCCAGAGACTTACAATATTATTTAGCAACTTAACAACTTATTTTGTCTTCACAATAATCCAGTGTGGCACTTGTATTTATACCCATTTTACAGAGGAGAAAACTAAGGTTCAGAATGGTAAAGACACCTGAAAGTAAATCCTGGCTTCTTGCCTTCAGTGGAACAGAGGAGCCAGATACAAATCAAGACCAAAGAGGCAACATAGTATCTTGCAAATGAATTAGTTTCCCTGGACCTCAGTACTCTCATCTGGGAGTTCAAGATGATGCTATTTTTTAAATTATTATTGCAATGTGTTCTCATGTATTTATGCTAAGTTGCTTCTGTTGTGTCCGACTCTTTGCAGACCCCATGGACTGTAGCCTGTCAGGCTCCTCTGCCCATGGTATTTTTCAGGCAAGAATACTGTAGTGGGTTGCCATTTCCTTATTCAGGGGATCAAACCCATGTCTCTTACATCTCCTGCACAGGCAGGCAGGTTCTTTTCCACTAGCGCCACCTGTTTAACAATACTTAAAATTCCTCTGGCTGCCAGAAGAAAGGGGGCGGGTCTCAGCCCACCCATCACCCATTTCCCAGGAGTGGGGGACACTCACGGAAGAGCACCATCAGGAAGCGCGTCTCGTTCAGCATCTGAGTCAGGCCAGCAGGTGTTAGCACCATCAAGTTTTCCTCCACAAGGATATGCAAGGGCTGGGACATGTTCATGCTCTCCTTCTTGCCATTCATCTCTGGTGAGCCCTGGACAGTGCCGACACAAGAGGCTACCAGCAGCAGAGACATACAGAGCAGCTCCATGGCTGTCCTTCAAGGGCAGGAGAAAGAACAAGAAGTCTTATCAACACGGGTGGTGGGAACCCACATCAGCGCTCCCTCCCCATCTCCTTTCCTAAAAGGTCAGTCCTGATGTGGAGAATATGGCCTCAGCATGCCCCCACTGGCTTCCTAGCAGTGCCCAGAGCTCAGCAAAGCAAGCTGGTAAAGGAGAGGCAAACTTTGCCAGTGAGGTTAACCAAGGGGCCCATTGAAACTGCATGGGATTAGCTCAGAGCAGCAGAGTCCCACTCGGAGCAACAGAAAGCCAAATCACAAACCAACACTCAAGCCCACTGGCTCCCCAGACACTAGGTAAGAATATTTTTAGATATGAAACTCAGTCCAGAATCCCAAGGTGAGCCTCTGGGTCTCAGAGATGACTAATCCAATCCCTATCACAGCCTCTGCTTCATGCTCCCCTAACTCCTGCTTGAATACCTCTTTTGATGAGAAGCTTACTGCTGGCAGTGTAACCCATTTGATTTTTGAGCAAATTTTCTCAAATGTAAATATTTCTTTCAAAAGTAATCACCATAATGCACACATGCAAAAATTCCAAGCAACACAATAAAAAAATGTTAAGTAGAAAACACATATTTCTCCCATAACCCCACCTCTGAGAAAGTGACTCAGTTTGGAATGAATCTTTACCAATGTTGAAAATGCCAGTATGAATATATATTTAAATGTATATAATAAATGGAATTAGATAGGCAATACTGTTCGTTGTCCAACTGTCTTACTCAATGATGTAAAATATATTCCAGATACCTTTTTGATAAGAGTACATACTAGGTGTATAACATGATTTCCTTTCCTCTTTTTTTTCCCTCATTTTTTTTTCTTTTCCTTTTTATATTTTCTTTTACAATTCTTATCTGTTCAGATGGTTTGGGTCAGCAGTTGTCTCTCCTTAAGTGCGACTCTCCCCAGTAATGTTTTCCCTAATAATTTAGAGCATAGGATCACTGTCACAGGTCTTTGCATGTTGTCCTTAAGCACAGAGCCATTTTCCTATGTAGCATACAGACTACTCAAGTGTTTTGAACACGGCAAATAGCTGGTCCAGAATAAATTTATAAGGACCTCAAGTTTTTTGAGTGCTGTATTCCTAGCATTTGGTATTTATGATAGGCAAATAAACATGAATGAATGAATGGATATTTGATATGTACCTGGTAAATATGTTTGGCACACTATCTGAGGATTTTTTAAAAGTAGATCTTCTAATGTAATTTTTTGGTCTAATACCAAAATAATTGGTATTAGATAATTGGTCACAAGTGTTAAATTTTATAAATACCTATAGCTAAAGCATCTGCCTACAATGCCTACCATGTGGGAGACCCGGGTTCAATCCCTGGGTCGGGAAGATCTCCTGGAGAAGGAAATGGCAACCCACTCCAGTATTATTGCCTGGAAAACCCCATGGATGGTGGAACCTGGTAGGCTATAGTCCATGTGGTCGCAAAGAGTCGGACATGACTGAGCGACTTCACTTTACTATAGCTTAACATACTTGTTAAATTATGTATCAAGTGTTAAATTTATAAATACCTGTAGCTAAATATACTTGTCATGTATGGCTGTTCTATGCATTCCATGCCATCATCTCTCCTGTGACAATTCTATAAGATAGTAATATTATAATCCCTATTTAGTGAGTATAAAATGAGGCACATAAAAGTTAAATGATTTGTCCAAGACCATATAACTAACATGTGACAGAGACAGGATTTCAAACAAGGCAATCTAGCTACAGAATCCATGTCCTTAACCAGAATGATGTACTATCTCTCTAATGCCCCCTGTAAAACTGGTGCAGTGAACAGTATCTTGAGACAGTAACTGAGGCTCCCTGACTCCAACCACCATCTCTGGTATCCACCATCTAATCATGCTTTGTCTCAGAAGGGGAGGACCAAGGCTGGCAACAGAACAGAATCAAATTTTTGCTTTGGGGTTACAAAACAGGCCTTTAAAACTCAGAAGGGGCTTGCAAGTCAAGGTTCTAATTGCAAGAACTAAGCTTTTCAGGAAAATAGAAAAGGGGTTTTGACTACTCAAAGGTTTATGCTATAAACTCTAGGTAAGGAAGAACACGTTGACAGAAGAAACATTTACCTTCCCCAAAGGAGATAAAAGTGTGCCTTCTTATCAGAAGGGCAGGGAGGAATGGCAAGAGCTTTGATGCTTCTAGGGTCCTTAGAAAGGGTTCTGACCCTCTGTCACTTCCCTTTTTGCTCACCACTGCAGTCCCCATCCCCAGTCACACTCTGGTCATAGTAATAAGTCAATCACCATGTATTAAGCTAGCATTTGAGCTTTACATGCATCATCTCATTAACCCTCACAGCATGTCTGTGAGGTAGGTACAATTATGAAGCCAAACTTACAAAAGTGGAGACCCACCCTAGAAGAAGGAGCAAGACTTAAGCTCAGGTATATCTAAGCCTAATGCATATGGGTCTAAACCAGGACTCGCAATCTACAGCCCTCTGCCTTTCTTGTAAATACCATGTTAGGGGATTCACAGCTGTACCCATTCCATCACTATTGCCTACGGTTGCCTTTACTACTGGAGAAGGCAATGGCACCCCACTCCAGTACTCTTGCCTGGAAAATCCCATGGACAGAGGAGCCTGGCAGGCTGCAAGGGTTGTGAAGAGTTTGACATGACTGAGCGGCTTCACTTTCACTTTTCACTTTCATGCATTGGAGAAGGAAATGGCAACCCACTCCAGTGTTCTTGCCTGGAGAATGCCAGGGATGGGGAAGCCTGGTGGGCTGCCGTCTATGGGGTCCACACAGAGTTGGATACGACAGAAGCGACTTAGCAGCAGCGGCCATTACCACAACTACTCAATTAAGTAGTTGTAATAGAGACTCTATGTGGCCAGCAAAGCCAAAAATATTTATTATCTGGCCCTCTTCAGGAAAAGTTTGCTAATCTTGGGTCTAAATCACCATACCACACTGCCCTCATGTCCACACCTCAGATTTTGTACTTGGGAAGTGGTCACAGATTCTCAGATTTGCAAAGTCCACTATCAGAGCACAGCACCTCCCTCTGCAGAATGGGTGAGTGGCCTTTCATCCTAGAGTATTTGTGAAGATTCATAAAGAATGTGTGCTTGATTAGCACAATGCAGGAGACCCGATTTCTATTCCTGGGTTGAGAAAATTCCTTGGAGGAGGAAGTGGCACCTCCACTCCAGTATTCTTGCCTGGAGAATCACATGGATGGAGGAACCTGGCAGGCTACAGTCCACAGGGTTGCAACAAGTTGGACATGACTGAAAGACTAACATGAACTAAGAACCTGGATTCACATTAAAATTCTTTAGGGAGTTTTTAAGGTGATACTGATGCTCCTCTGACCCTTTATTAATTCAAAATTGCTCAAAGTGGGGTCCAGATATCTGTATGTTTTAAAAGCTCTCCACGTGATTATTTTAACTTTCTATTTAGAAAATTTTGAAATGAAAACAGAATGGTATGGTATGACATACCCCCAAGGCAACTCACCACTCAACCTCAGTTGTCACTCCCAATCATATCTTTTATACTCCTGTCAACTCCCCACCGTGGATTATTTTGAAGCCAGTCCCATGCATCATATTATTTCATCCATAGATATTTCATCATGAATCTCTAAAAGATGAAAATCTGATAATAAAACATAGCTACAACACCATTATCACACAACAAAATTCACTCTAATCCCTCATATCATCAAATACCTAGACAATAAACTACTCTGATTATTTCATAAGTTTTAGGTTTGTTTGAGTCAGAATCCAACTGAGATTTGTGCATTGTCATTGACCGTTGGCTCTCTTAAGCCTTCCAGGTGATTCTATCTTGCAGCCTGTAGGTTGAGTAGTACATGGTCAAATAAAATCAATAAAGGAGAGTTGAGATAAGGATGAAGGCAGAGTGGAGAGCCTGGTTTTCTGGAAAGCTGTGATGCATATTATTCAAATCTACATTTAACCAAAGGGCTCATTAGTACCACCCAGCCTGAAGGGTGCTTAATGATCCCCAGAATCCCAGGACCCACAGATTACATGCCAGTTGTTAGTCCTGGGGAAGTCTGGTACAGGATGATGACTATTAGATGGAGCTTTTGTTTTCAGTATTAATTCATCTTTGTCGACTTGGGAAAAAACACACAACGTAAGAGCTGTGAATTGAACTTAGTGTCTTGTTGAAGACTATAGCCTGGAGAGACAGCCTCTCAGATGGCTCTGAGAAACTGCTCAGAAGATGTTCAGGGAGGAGGTCTGTGTATATATAATTCTGGTGAAGGGGTACATGTAATCAAACACACATCTCAGTAGAAGGTTGCTATTGATCACAAGGAACCAATGTCCTAGTTCTTGGTTTTAATGCTTTTCTAAACATAAGAAAATGCAAGAAACTGGGTTCATAAAAATTTCTCCTAAAAATATCTAACTATTTTGAAGACCTATTCTGCCAATTTTCCCAGAGCACAGAGTACTTCATTCTTCATCTTTGCCCTGAACTCCTTTCAGGGTGTATTGAAGGTCAGCGACTGCAATGACTAATGACTTAATTCTTATAGAACCAGGTGGTGAGCTCTATTCTTTCATTGGCACCTGTTTGCTTGTTTGTTCATTGATTAATTTACTTGCAAGAGAAACTCTCATCTAAATTTATTTGTCTAGATGGAGACATTAAAGTACTAGAGAGTTAACTTTTATTTTACAGACAATCACCAGAATAACCCCTTATCTATTATGCAAACATAAGACAGGGAGAGCCACCCAGAGCCTTTCTGTGACTGACCGTTGGTGACCCCTTTCAAACCCCTTGGCAACCAAAATCTCTTGTTTGGCGGGGTGGGAGGGATTTGCCAAAGTACCAATAGGTCTTTTGGAAAGAAATATCAAGATTTGAGGTTGCTAGGCTCTCTCTGCGGGGAAGGCAATGGCACCCCACCCCAGTACTTTTGCCTGGAAAATCCCATGGACGGAGGATCCTGGTAGGCTCCAGTCCGTGGGGTCGCTAAGAGTCAGACACGACTGAGCGACTTCACTTTGACTTTTCACTTTCATGCATTGGAGAAGGAAATGGCAACCCACTCCAGTGTTCTTGCCTGGAGAATCCCAGGGACAGGGGAGCCTGGTGAGCTTCCGTCTATGGGGTCGCACAGAGTCGGACACGACTGAAGCGACTTAGCAGCAGCAGCAGCAGGCTCTCTCTGAGAGATCTGGATGGCTCTTGTCAAAGGGAAGGGAAGCCTGGGCCAGTGGTCTCACCTCACACTCGGGAGAACTGTGCCATGATAAGAAATTTTTATTAATAAGAACAAGAATAGCTGCCACAGAGGGGCTTCCTACCCACCAGCCGGTGCGCTGAGTGCGGTGTGTGCATCGTCTCCACCAGCATTCCCAGAGAGGCCCCTCATCCCCGTACTGTGGGCCCTCGTCCAGTTGGGGCAGTGGCCTCCTTCCTGTCTGATCCCTCTCCTTATTCTCTTTACTTCCCCTCAGTTATCAATTTTCTTTCTAAACATAATGTAGATCACATTGCTCTCTTACTAAAAGGTCCACGGCTTGCTGTCCTGACAATCCCATCGCACGTCTGTCCTCTCAAGCCCCTCGGGCCAACTCCAGCCTCCGTAGCTCCTTTCCCCTCTGACACCGGCCCTCCATTCTCCACCCCCATTCACAGGGCACCAGCTACATTGCTTTCCTTTCCTCTCCTCAAACACACCCTGCTTCCAGGCCTTTGCTTTGGCCTGGAATCCCTCATCCTGCTCTTCATTCAGCCTTTTCTGAAGGGTCCGGGTGCAAACACCAGCAACTCAGAAGGGTCTCTGCAGGCCTCTCTGTCTCCCCAAACTCCAACTTTGAGCACTCTTGGTCACATCACAACAGTTTGCTTCAAATTTTGTATTTTTACTTCCCACTGCATCTTATTTATATTTCTAACTTTTTAATCTAAGTGCCCTTGTTCATGGCTGTGACTGTTTCCCCTCCTCCTGGAATGGTGTCCGGCCCAGATTTGGAGCTCAAGGAAATTTGAATTAATGAATGAATAAATAAGCTAATTTAATTCTCATGCAAACCCCACAAGTCTGTTTCAGTGGTTCTCAGCCATGACTGTGCATTTCAATCTCCCAGAGCGTTTAAAAAAAAAAATACTGATGCTTGAACTCAAACACACTGGATTCATTTCCATTGATCTGGGCGGGGGGCGGAGAGGTGGGTGGGTGGTGAGTCTGGGCATCTTTTCTTTTTAAGCCCTCTTGGTCATCTTAATGTGTAACCATTTATGCTGAAATTCACACTGAAATTTGTAACCACCTTGGGAGAAGGAAGGCTGTCAAGGCAGGGCCCTTTAATCAGAATGGCTGTTTTCACTCAAGTTCATACCTGCAAGAAGCCTGGTTTCTCTCAGGCCTACTGGGGCTGAGCCAAGGCTGGGGTAACTAACTCTTCTGCCCTTGAGGAGGGCAGTTGTGGGCTGAAGAGCAGGTTTCTGACTTCTCTTTGTGACCAGAGAAGGACCCCAAAGCAGCTGAGTGTCCTAAAGAAATCCAGAGGCAGAAATGGAGTCCTTTCCTGGACACACTGAGGCCACAGTAGCCGTAGCCACAGTGTTCTGAGTTCTGGAGTTCTGGAGGGCCAGGGGTGGCCCAGAAGAAGAATAGGCCATTGTTGAGTAAGAGGGGGGCCTCCCCTGCCCATGCTGAGTTGGGGGAGGGGGGCTGTACATCACAAGAAAGGCCAGAAACAAAACACACTATGGGGTACTGGGTGTCCCCATCAAAGGCGCCTATAGATTGGAATTTGGATTCCAGCTCTGTTCCTAAGCATCTGTGTGATCTCAGGAGTGTCACTTGGGCTTTCTGAGGCTCAGTTTCCTCACCAGTAAAACTGAAACTGTTTGCCTTAGATTGGGACTTGAACTCACATGACCAGCACTCGAACCTAGCCAAAGCCCACAGTAACAAAGCTCAGGTTCTTGACGTCTCATCACAGAAAGAATTCAGTGAGAGACAAAGTGATAGTTAAGAAGTGGCTTCATTCAGGGAGAAACATACTCCATAGACAAAGTGTGGGGCCATTGCAGAGGGTGAAAACAGGGGCCCCAAAATGTGGTGTGGTTCGCTTTTATGGGCTGGGCAACTTCATAGGCTAATGAGTGGGAGGATTATTCTAACTACTTTGGGGATGGGGTGGAGATTTCCAGGAGTTGGGCCACTGACCACTTTTTGGTTTTGATGGTGGCTTAGAACTGTCATGGAGAAGGCAATGGCACCCCACTCCAGTACTCTTGCCTGGAATATCCCATGGATGGGAGGAGCCTGGTGGGCTGCAGTCCATGGGGTCACTAAGAGTTGGATACGACTGAGCGACTTCACTTTCACTTTTCACTTTCATGCATCGGAGAAGGAAATGGCAACCCACTCCAGTGTTCTTGCCTGGAGAATCCCAGGGACGGGGGAGCCTGGTGGGTTGCCGTCTATGGGATCACACAGAGTCAGACACAACTGCAGTGACTTAGCAGTAGAACTGTCATGGCACCTCTGGGTGTGTCATTTAGTTTGATTATTGAGGATCAAAGTCTAGTCGAAGTTGACTTGTCTGCCATCGGGGGCCCATTGGATTCTAATTGGTTTATATTATATCCATGGGCTATGTCATTCTTTCAAAAGTTGTGCCCTGCCCACTTTTTCTTGTTTCAAAATGACATACAACACCTAGAAGGGTTGTAAGTGTTAGATGAGATGATACCTGCAGGCAGTACCTGGAAGGCAGGAAACTCTGCCCTGGTAATCATGTACATGTGTATCAAGTCATCACATTGTACGCCTAAGTATATACAACTTCATTTGTCAGTTATACTGAAAGCTCCAAGCTGGACATTTACAATCAGTCAGCCTTCTGAAATAAGAGACAGGTGGGGTCCAGCTGAGGCATTTACAACCAGCCCCTTGTTGACTGGTAAATAGCCAGTCTTAGTCTCTTGTAACAAGAGACTTCCCTGTAGCTCAAAAGGTAAAGAATCTGCCTGCAATGAAGGAGACCAGGATTTCATACCTGGGTCAAGAAGATCCTCGGGTGAAGGGAATGGCAATCCACTCCAGTACTCTTGCCTGGAGAATCCCATAGACAGAGGAGTCTAATGGGCTACAGTCCGTGGGGTTGCAAAAAGTCAGACACAACTGAGCAATTAACACACAGGGAGCTAACATCCAACATGCCTTGTAGAGCTATATTAAAAAGCAGAGACATTATTTGCCAACAAAGTTCCATCTGGTCAAAGCTATGGTTTTTGCAGTATATGGATATGAGAGTTGGACCATAAAGAAAGCTAAGCACTGAAGAATTGATGCTTTTGAACTGTGGTGTTGGAGAAGACTCTTAAGAATCCCTTGGACTCAAGGAGATCCAACCAGTCCATCCTAAAGGAAATCAGTCCTGAATATTCATTGGAAGGGCTGATGCTGAAGCTGAAACTCCAATACTTTGGCCACCTGTTGGAAGAACTGACTCATTGGAAAAGACCCTGTTGCTGGGAAAGATTGAAGGCAGGAGAAGGGGACAACAGAGGATGAGATGGTTGGATGGCATCACGGACTCAACGGACATGAGTTTGAGCAAGCTCTAGGAGTTGATGATGGACAGGGAAGCCTGAAGTGCTACAATCCATGGGGTCTCAAAGAGTCAGATATGACTAAGCAACTGAACTGAACAATTTGGATTCTCTTGTAAACACCTCAAGGGAAAAATCATGGCAAAGACAAAGAGAAGGAAAAAATCCTGCCTGAGTGAAAAATAAGGGAGACCAACATCTGTTGGATTGTCGAAAAAGCGAGAGTTTCAGAAAAACATCTATTTCTGCTTTACTGACTACCACAAAGCCTTTGACTGTGTGGATCACCACAGACTGTGGAAAATTCTTAAAGATATGGGAATACCAGACCACCTGACCTGCCTCTTGAGAAATCTGTATGCAGGTCAGGAAGTAACAATTAGAACTGGACATGGAACAATGGACTGTTTCCAAATAGGGAAAGGAGTACGTCAAGGCTTATATTGTCATCCTGCTTATTTAACTTATATGCAGAGTATATCATGAGAAATGCTGGGCTGGATGAAACACAAGCTGGAAACAAGATCGCTGGGAGAAATATCAATAACCTCAGATATGCAGATAACACCATCCTTATGGCAGAAAGTGAAGAACTAAAGAGCCTCTTGAAGAAAGTGAAAGAGGAGAGTGAAAAAGTTGGCTTGGAGAGTGAAAAAGTTGGCTTAAAGCTTAACATTCAGAAAACTAAGATCATGACATCTAGTCCCATCACTTTATGGCAAGTAGATGGGGACAGTGGAAACAGTGACAGGTTTTATTTTCTTGGGCTCCAAAATCACTGCAGATGGTGACTGCAGCCATGAAATTAAAAGATGCTTACTCCTTAGAAGAAAAGTTATGACTAGACTAGATAGCATATTCAAAAGCAGAGACATTACTTTGCCAACAAAGGTCCGTCTAGTCAAGGCTATGGTTTTTCCAGTAGTCATGTATGGATGTGAGAGTTGGACTATAAAGAAAGCTGAGCACCAAAGAATTGATGTTTTTGAACTGTGATGTTGAATAAGACTCTTGAGAGTCCCTTGGACTGCAAGGAGATCAAACCAGTCAATCCGAAAAGAAATCAGTCCTGGGTGTTCACTGGAAGGACTGATGCTAAAGCTGAAATTCCAATACTTTGGCCACCTGATGCAAAGAACTGACTCATTTGAAAAGAACTGACTCATTTGAAAAGACCCTGATGCTGGGAAAGATTGAAAGCAGGAGGAGAAGGGGATGACAGAGGAGGAGATGGTTGGATGGTATCACCAACCCAACGGACATGAGTTTGAGTAAACTGTGAGTTGGTGATGGACAGGGAGGCCTGGTGTGCTACAGTCCATGGGATTGCAAAGAGTTGAACACGACTGAGCAACTGGACTAAACTGAACTGACACATGTACAGAAAGGCTCCTTGGAGTCAGGTTGGAGGGTAATTCCAGGCCATAATGAGTTGCTCCTCCCAGAAGACTTCACTTTGAGATTCAAATGGTGTGCATGAGATTAGCCACACCAGTTGGACTGTGAAGAAAGCTGAGCGCCAAGGAATTGATGCTTTTGAACTGTGGTGTTGGAGAAGACTCTTTAGAGTCCCTTGAACTGCAAGGAGATCCAACCAGTCCATTCTGAAGGAGATCAGCCGTGGGTGTTCTTTGGAGGGAATGATGCTGAAGCTGAAACTCCAGCACCTCGGCCACCTAATGCGATGAGTTGACTCATTGGAGAAGACTCTGATGCTGGGAGGGATTGGGGGCAGGAGAAGAAGGGAACGACAGAGGATGAGATGTCTGGATGGCATCACTGACTCGATGGACGTGAGTCTGAGTGAACTCTGGGTGTTGGTGATGGACAGGGAGGCCTTGTGTGCTGCGATTGATGGGGTCGCAAAGAGTCGGACATGACTGAACGACTGAACTGAACTGAACTGAATGGCTAAAGTGTACACGTGCACCCCAGGGGAGGGTCCTGAGACAAATTAACCAGTGTGAAACAAAGCAAGGTGATTGACCTGGGGGAAGACAGACCTGGAGAAATGCCCCTTATAAAGGATTTAAAGTTCCCAGAGGCTTGACTGTCTCTCTGAGCTCGCCCATGAGCATTTCCACATGTACTTTTCCTTTCAATAAACTTTTTACTTTACTCTTTACCTTCTGCCTCCCTGCCTGAATTTGTTCTTGACTAGACAGGCAAGACTAGGGAACTTAGCCCTAACTGCTGGCCCCCGTGGTCCAGTGGTTAAGACTCCAGTCTGGGAAACTAAGACCCTGCTTCCAGCTACCAGTTGCTGCTGCTTGTTGCAAGCTGCCACTTACTGCTGCACGCATCCGGAATCAATACCTCAGTGAAATTGGAGAAAAATAAAAATAAAAACATATTTTAACATATATCGACTGTTAGAAAGTGATAAATCCTGGGGAGGAAGATTGAGCAGAGAACAGTGGGTAGGAAGCATCAGATAGGAGAGGATTCCACTTTCGATGAGGGAGTGAGTTGAAGGCTCTATAAGCTGAGCCATGTGGATGGAGCTTCCTGGCAGAGGATCTGAAAGAAGACCTGAAGCAGCAGAGCCAGCCTGAGAGCTTGTTAATATTTAGAAATTTTGCAACTCTGGTCGGTTGAAACTTGTGGGAATCGAAACTGGCCATGGTGGGAATTTTTAACCACAGGTACTGGCAAACACTGTAAGTCACTGGTGCGGTTTTTGTTCTCAGAGAACCGGTTTACCAGCAGCCCCACCCCAAGCCAGAACTTCAGTCCCACAAGGAGACCACAGTGGCTGCCGCCCAATAAGCCCGGTGAGAACTGTTTGCCTTTGACTCTAAGTGACATGAGGCAACAGAGGAGGCTTAGTTATTTTTAGTAGCTTTATTTAGGTATAATTCACATACCAAAAAATTCACTCATTTCAAGTGTGCAATTATTTGTATTACTGTTAATTTCTTTTGGTAAGTTTATAGAGTCCATGGGGTCGCAAGGAGTCCGACACGATTGAATGACAACTGAATTGAACTGAAGTTTGTAGAGATGTGTGGTCATGGCCACGCTCCAAGTTTAGAACATTTCCAACAAAGAGATCTCTTGTGTCCAGTTCCTCTAGGCAATTGCCAATCTACTTCTTGTCTACTTTCTGTCTCTGGTTTTGCACAGAAAAGGGACATGATTTGATTTATATTATTGTCACTTTTGTCTCCTTTCTGCCAGAATATAATAAAGTTCCTGTTCTCTTTCTGGATTAGATAGTGACCTGAATTTTCAGAGAAAATATCCCCTAGGTCCAGGACCCTCCAGGCACTGGGGTTGGAATTGCATTTCCCAGCTGTGAAAAAAGGTTGCAGGGCCACTCTCTCTGGCTCAAGTGTGCTGACCAGCTGACACCACGCGTCCTCTGCTGGCTTCAGGCTCTGCCATCTCTTGGCTGCATTTGGGGCCAAAGTTCCCACGGGAGGCTGAATTAGCAGATTGCCTTTACCAGCGTTCCTGGGAGCCTGAATGTTTACAGGCCCAAAGGCCTGCATTTCGCTGAAGTTGAACCTGGAAGTCTTAACATTTCCTGGGTTCAAGAACAAGGTACAGTGAAGAGAAATGCTCGGCAGGAGGTGTCAGCTGCCCCAGGCCTTTACTGATTATGCCTAAAGGGGGCAGGGCTGGAAATGGGGCTTTGTACACTTAGGAAGGAAGCCTGAGATTCTAACTATCTGCTGTCAAGGAACCCCAGGAATCCAGGAGAGAAAGGCAGAGGAAAAGACTTGTGGCAGAGTTCTGGAGAGGTAAGGAGTAAGGGAGAGAGAGGAGGGAAAGGGAGTCCTGAAGCTGCAGCCACCACCCCCAGTCCAGCCCCCAGGGGCTGAGGTCTAGCTTTCTGGGAGGTGAGACTTGGAAGTCACTTTTCCTCTCCACGCCTCACTTTCTTTATCTGTAAAATAGAGAACATTACACATTACACAGTTATGAGGATTTAAGGAAGTAACATTTACAAAGCACTTTTCAAATGCTCAAGAAGATGACAGTTATTATTGCTTTTCTTGTTATCCTGGCACATTATTGTTGTCTTAGTCATTTTGGCTGCTATACAAAAACATCTCGTACTACGTGGTTTAAACAACATTTGTTTGTCATAGTTCTAGAGGCTGGAAAGTGCAAGATCAAGGCACCATGGGCAGATTGATGTCTGGGAAGGGCCTGTTTCCTGGTTCATAGTTCTAGCCTCAGCAAGCAGAAGGAAGGAGGGAGCTCTCTGGGATCTCTTTTATACGGGCTCCACCCTCATGACCTAATCACCAATCAGCAGCCTCATCTCCTCACACCATTTCATTTGAGGTTAAGATTAAATTACATATGGGGAAGCACAAACATTTAGTCTATGGCAGTTATTATTCGGAGAAGGCAATGGCACCCCACTCCAGTACTTTTGCCTGGAGAATCCCATGGACAGAGGAGCCTGGTGGGCTGCAGTCCATGGGGTCGCTAAGGGTCAGACACGACTGAGCGACTTCACTTTCACTTTTCACTTTCATGCATTGGAGAAGGAAATGACAACCCACTCTAGTGTTCTTGCCTGGAGAATCCCAGGGACGGGGGGAGCCTGGTGGGCTGCCGTCCATGGGGTCGCTAAGGGTCAGACACGACTGAGCGACTTCACTTTCACTTTTCACTTTCATGCATTGGAGAAGGAAATGACAAACGGGGCGCCACTCATGCATTGGAGAAGGAAATGACAACCCACTCTAGTGTTCTTGCCTGGAGAATCCCAGGGACGGGGGAGCCTGGTGGGCTGCCGTCCATGGGGTCGCTAAGGGTCAGACACGACTGAGCGACTTCACTTTCACTTTTCACTTTCATGCTTTGGAGAAGGAAATGACAACCCACTCTAGTGCTCTTGCCTGGAGAATCCCAGGGACGGGGGAGCCTGGTGGGCTGCCGTCTATGGGGTCGCACAGAGTCGGACACGACTGAAGAGACTTAGCAGCAGCAGTTATTATTACTGCATTCTATTATTATTATTACTAAGAGGAACTTGGCAGAAAGGAAATGAGTCTGGGGATATAGACCTGTGGCCACTGCTTTACTTCTTAAACTTTAATGTGCTCAGCTGGCCTGGGGTTCATGTTGAAGTGCAGATTCTAATTCCACAGGTCTTGGGTGAGGTCTAAAGTTCTGCCTTTGTAACCTGTTCCCAAATAATGCTGATGTCACTGGTCCATAGACCACACTCTGAATATCCAGATACTAAAACTATTCTGGTCTAATACAGTAGAGACTAGCCACATGTAGCTTTTGGAGCATTTGAATGTGGCTGGTCTAAACCGAAGTGTGCCTGTAAATGGAAAATGCACATTGGATTTCAAAGACTTAAGAACAGCAGAACATAAAATATCTCTCTAATAATGTCTTCTGATATTGATTACATGTTTGAAATTATGGGATACAGCTAGTGTCAACTGAAAAATTAGTCACAACCTGAAAGTAGAGAATTATTTTATTTGGTGGGAATGTTAAGGACTCCCAGCCCAGGAGGCAGCATCTCAGGACCCCTGAGAAAATTGCTCTGAGGAGGCAGGAAAGGGAGTCAGGCTACATACAAGTTTAGAACAAAGAGGTCAGGCAGTCTGAACATCAAAGATTATTAAGCATGGAAAACCAGATAATTCATTCCTTTCATATGCCCCTCTGGAGGAAATGGCAACCCACTCCACTAATCTTGCCTGAAGAATTCCATGCACAGAGGAGCCTGACAGGCTACAGTCCATGGGGTTGCAAAGAGTCAGGCATGACTGAGCAACTCTCACTCACTCGCTCATACGTCCCTCAGCTATCTGGGGCCAAACCCTGTTTCTTGATTGTTTACATCCTTAATTGTTTGTTCACCGTAAGGAATGGCAGATGTAGTGGACAGTTGCTTCTTGCATTTCCCACCCCTCTCCCAGCTCCTTAGCAATCACCATAGGGAGCATCAAATCTGCTGGATAGCAGGCATTGCATTCCCTTTGGGGAACCCTCATTCACATTTGGAGGCCCCAAGTCACTGATGGTTGTGACATTTCTTGCCCACTGATATGGCAGGAAGTATTCCATTCCACAAGGGCTTCCCTCGTGGTTCAGCTGGTAAAGAATCTGCCTGCAATGTGGGAGACCTGGGCTTAATGCCTGGGTTGGGAAGATCTCTTGGAGAAGGGAACGGCTACCCACTCCAGTATTCTGGCCTGGAGAATTCCATGAGCTGTATAGTCCATGGGGTCGCAAAGAGTCAGACACGACTGAGCAACTTTCACGTCACTTCATTCCATTCCATTCCACAATAGTTATATAAAATGTATTCACCAGTTTCTTTTTATTTATTTATTTTTAATGAAACTGCCAGAGAATTGTGCATTACAGGAGGAGGTGTGGTTCATATCACATTTCTTTTGGAAGGTGCTGCCCTGGAGCTTCCTTCAGACTTGTCAGGCCAGAGGATTTGCCAAAGGCTTTTTGAGGGATTCAGTTTGAAGGACTGAGCCTTGGGAGGTGGGCTCTGAGTTCCTGCCCTCCACAGAGATCCAACAGGCTGTGAAAGGTGGAAGAGATGAACCTCAGGCCCAGGGAGGAGAAATTATCAAAATCACACCATGGAACTCAAATTAAAGCCCAAGACTCTGCTCTACAAGCCAATATGTTCTGTGGTCACCCTACGGCTGACCACAGGTTTCTCTCTAACCTCAGTGTCTCCCTAAAGCCCAAAATTCCTAATGACATTCTCTCTCTTCTTTGATGACAGGCAGGAGGCAACATGAGGCTATGGCTAAGAGAACTGGTCCTCCAGACACTGAGAAATGCCCGGGGTATCTGTGGGTCTCATGGGCAGCCACCGCCTCTTCCTGTCCCACAGAAGATTGTGGCCACCTGGGAAGCCATCAGCCTGGGCAGGCAGCCAGTGCCTGAGTATTTCAACTTTGCCCATGATGTGCTGGACGTGTGGAGTCAGCTGGAAAAGGTGAAGCTCACAGTGTCCTAGGGTCCAACTTGGGCATCAGATTCCACCTTCACAAAACCCCAGTGAGACTTGAGGCTACAAGACATGTGTACAGTTTGGCCTCAGAGTTTTGCAAGTCTTAAAATGTAAACTGTGAGCATTTAAGCCTTAAAAAAGCTATTATGACCAAGGTTTTGAGCCTTAGATACCCCTACCTAATCCCTAGTATTTTCACATTCCTAAACCCAAATTACACAGGGAGAGAGTTACGCCCCAATTAAATCAATGATTTGATTTCCTTCAAATCATTCTGAGCAAGTGAAGGAGAAAGTTTTGTATTACTACTAATCTGTTTTTAGTATCTTCCTCACATTGGGTCCGTCCCTTTTAAATAAGGAAAGAGCTTGGCTCAGGCTCAAAGCTTTTCACGGGTCACAGCAAAACATAGGATTGAATTCAGATGATCTTGATTTCCTTGTGTGTCTCAGTGCATTTGCTTCCTTCTTTATCCTCCCTTCCTTGTGTGTCTGTTGTGCCTCTCTTTGTACTCTATGTCAAAGATACCTTTTGTGTATGGTAGAAGAATATAAACTTTATCCCAAAGAAATTTATTTATGTTAATTTTAAGAAGAGCTTGTTTAAAGAAAAAAGATGAGATAAGTAATATTGTGAGTAGATGTAGTAATGGTCTACTGTTAGTGGATATGGTACAATGTATGGGAGTGGTATGAGAATGACTGAGATGTAAAAGTAAGTTTTGCTGTCAAATAGATGTGCTTTATCTACTTGAAGCGTGACCTTGAGCAAATGGCTAGCTTCCTTGGATCTCAGTTGTCTCATCTATAAAAACGGAGTCATACAGTATGCCAACTGGAGCTGTGAGAATTAAATGAGAAGAGATGGGGTCAGGGTGTTCCTTTACTGTCTACAAAGTGTAACATTTTTTTAAAAAATAAAACCACACTAAGCTCATCCAGTGCTTCCCTGAAATGACCTTCCTGCCAGGCTCTACAGTCCCCTGGATTTCATAAGTCCACAGGCTATGTGTACAGCTAAAGTGGCCCCAGCTCCTTGCCTGTAGAGTGGGGATGACAGCAGCTCCCTCCTGCCTTGGAGAAGGCAATGGCAACCCACTCCAGTATTCTTGCCTGGAGAATCCCATGGACAGAGGAGCCTGGTGGGCTACAGTCCATGGGGTCGCAAAGAGTTGGGTGGGACTGAAATAACTTAGCATGCATGCAAGCTCATCCTTAGAAGGCTTCTCCTAATGAAAAAATCAAACAAAGAGGGTTAAGTCAGCAAAATGAAGGAATAAGGACTTTCTGAAATTTTATTCTCCATAAAAAGCAAAACAAAAACTTAGTTATAATCAACTTTTCAGAACTCTAGAAACTAACTAAAGATTAGAGTAATCCAGGGAATGTATACTAAAGACACTCTGGTTAACATCTGGGTGTATCTCAATGAGAATGCCTCAGAGATATTACATCATTATGCAAAAATTACATATCCTTCATCACTATTGTGAAAATGTTAAAATACACTGATGAAATTTAACTTTCAGCAGCCAAGAATGACCAGAAAATAATTATGTATTACATTATGCATACATTTAAAAGCTTACCTGAATTCTCTTTTATAAAGGAATAGTATGAATAAGTTGATCTGTATGTTTTAAAAACTAAATTGTTATTAGGGCAGAAATTATAAAGTTGCAAAAAAATAAAGTCTAAAAAAAAATGACAATATATACCAAATTGATCTATATACTCAATGTAAGCTTTGTCAAAATTCCAGTAGACTTCTTTACAAAAATGTACAATCTTATCCAGTCATGTGGAAATGCAAGGGACCCATAATAACCAAAACAATCTTGAAAAAGAACCACAAACCTGGTGGACACTTTCTTATTTCAAAACCTACTACAAAGTTACAGTAATCAAGACTGTGTGGGGAAAAAAAGAAGAAGACAACCTGGTACTGGTATAAGGATAGGCATAAATGAATGGGATAAACCTAAGAATCAGAAATATACCCATAAATCTATGGTCAATCAGTTTTCAACAAAGGTGCCAAGAAAATTAAATGGGGAAAGAGTTGTCCTTCCAATTAATGGTGCTGGCACAACTGGATATTCACATGCAAAAAAAGAAGGTGATCCCTACCTCACACCACATACAAGAATTAACTCAAAAATGGATCAAAGACCTAAATGAAGGAGAAAAAAACTATAAAATTCTTAGAAGAAAATATAGATGCATATCCTGGATTAGGTAATGGTTTCTAAAGTATAAGCAATGAAAGAAAGTAGATAAATTGAATTTCATGAAAATTTCTAGCATTTGTAGGTCAAAATGAAAAGACAACCCACAAAATCACATATCTGAGATATATAATTTGTGTATATACGTGTGTGTTTATATATATATATATAAACGAACCAACCACGCCCGAAAAAATTCCATAAAAAAAAAAAAAAAAAGAATCCCCCCCGCGCCCACCACCCAACCCCCAAATTCAGAAAAAAAAAGAAAGCCCATCCTCTCCATATCTATCTATCTATCTATCTATATAGATATATAGTACATATCTGCAATGTATAAAGAACCCAGTTAAATATTGGCTGAGTATTCAAATAGGGATCTCTCTAAAGAATATAAACAAATTGCCAACAGACACACGGCAAAATGCTCAACATCTTTATTCGTTAGGGGAATGCAATCCCAACCACAAAGAGATACAATTTCACACAGAGTGACATGGCTAAAAACAAAAATGGACAAACAAAAAAGTGTTGGGCAAGAAGAAATAAACAGAAAATATAGGAAAAAAAACGAAAAAAAAAAGTGTTTGCTAAGAAGTGTTAACAAAGATATAGAGAGATTAGAAACCTCATACATTTACTGCTGGGAATGTAAAATGGTACAGATGCTGTGGAAAACAGTTTGGCAATTCCTCATAGAGTTATCATATGACCTAGCACAACTCTTATTCCAGAGTTGAGAAGCATATTCCAGAGAAGAGAAAGCACATGTTCACACAAAAACGTATGTACAAATGTTCATAACATTATGGAAGTGGAAGCCACCCTAATGTCCATCAGCTGAAGAAAGGATAAACAAAACAAGATCTATCCATGCAGTCGAATACTATTCGGCCATTAAAAAGAAGGTAATACCAATACATGCTACAACATGGATAAACCTTGCAAACATGCTAAGTGAAAGAAACCAGACACAAAAAGCCACATATTGTACAATTCCATTCATGTCAAATATCCAGAATAGGCAAATCCATACAGAAAATAGATTAGTGGTTGCCAGGGGTTTGGTAAGGAGAATAGGGTGTGACTATTAATTTGTAAAACATTTTTTTTAGGACAATGAAATTTTTTTGCAGTTAGATAGTAGTGATGGTTACATCACTTTGTGAATATACCAAAAACCTTGACTTGTGTGCTTCAAAATGGTAAATTTTATGGTAGGAGAATTACATCTCAATTTTCAAAAGGGAGGACACAGAATAGTGTGAATCTTAGGCTATCTTTTGCATTAAAAAGATGGGATGGAAAAAAAGAACATACTTATGTTTGCCTAAAAAGTCACTGGAAAGATTTATAAGAAACTAATAATATTGGTTGCTCATTGAGACAGGTGAAGTGGAGAGCAGGACAGGCATAGTGTGGAAGAAGCCTTCTCAACGCGTATCTTTTCATATCATTTTGATTTTTTAACCCTGTGAATTTAATAACTATTGTAAAAAAAGATAAATTTTTAAAAAGAAGAGCAAGCAAACAAAATTCCTCACCCATGGTGAGGATATTTTCTTTTTTGCCTATACAACTTTCTAGGCTGGGCACCGGCCCCCAATCCCTGCCTTCTGGTGGGTTGATGGTACAGGAGCAGAGGTCAAGTGGAGCTTTGAAGAGCTGGGAGAGCAATCCAGGAAGGCGGCTAATGTGCTGGAGGGTGCCTGTGGCCTGCAGCCTGGAGACAGAATGATGCTGGTGCTCCCGCGGCTCCCGGAGTGGTGGCTGGTCAGTGTGGCTTGTATGCGGACAGGTCAGTGAGCAAGGCTGAGACTCCCAGTTGGGGCTGATACAACCTGCCCGAGTTTGCGCAGCATCCACAATGTCTGGGAGATGGAGCAAGTCGAACCTCATGTGGAGTTTTGTTTACTTCCCCTTTACCCACCAATCACAACGTGATTGTGTACAGGGGCCAGATGGCACCGTAATTGATCAAAGCGGCATGTGTTTTGCTGAACACAGTTCACTTTTCACTTTTGTCTCAGGTTCAAAGGATTTGTTAACAAAATAAGCCAGACATTAAATGCAAATAAAGAATACAGATATGTATTAGAGAATTATCTAGCTTACCTTCAACATACCAACATTAAAAGAAAAGAAAAATAGAAAGAGCAGAGAATACATCACCAAATTGGGTTTTGCCCAACATCCAGACTTAAACAGCACTGGGAGGCACCATGTCACAGCACATTTGAAGTCCCAATTGGGAAACGGTCCCAAGCAGTGTGTCGACTCCATGGTTGAGACTTCAAAGATTGCAGTTCAGTGTTCTGCTTATAATCCCAGGACTATGAGAACTGATATCAGCATCAATCTGTGACCAAACTGAAAGCCTGGCTTCATGTTAATGCTGTTTGTTTTGTCTTGTAAAACTTAGAATGTTGCTAAGCCTGGGCTTTGGTTGGCCAGACCCCCTCCAGGGGCTCAACAATCTCAAGGTTGGTCACTCAGTCTTATCTTTGGTGCTGCAAGTCTTGCATTCACAGCAGGCAGTCACTCCAGTCAGGGCAGTGTCCCAGAAGGTTAAAAGCAAGGTCAGAGGACTGCTCTGCTTTGTCTCTGAAGCCTAAACAAGACTATTCATTTAATTTCCCTAACAGTGTGAGGCAGCAGGGAGTGCTGAGGACTGTGGTGAACTGGAGCTCACATGCGTCACCCATCAGGGATGACTGCTATCTTGAACATATTGATCTTCAGATGCTTCTTTCTGCAAAGGAGGGGAGGCCAAAGGATATAGCCCTCAGAGCCCCAAAAGCCTCTGTTAGCTCTGTGTTATGCACATGTTGAAAGGGTTGGAGTTTTTAGGCTGATTTTTCAAAAGCAAGACATCTGCTTTTGGTGAAGTGCTAGTTTCTCCATCCCCTAGGAACTTTCTACCACTTAGAATGTCATCCACTCCCTTCCAGTCATATCTGTAGAGCAATCTACCTGAAATTTGCTGTCACAAATGTTTGCAAATCAGTACAAACTCATGTCAGAAAATTAACCTTCCCGTATAATCAAGCTTAATCCGACCATTTTGTGAATAGGTTGTCCTCCCCAAAATTTTATTTTTACATATTTTTGGACAATAAATAAAAGTGAGCACCATTACAGAGTATCCAGCTCTGAAGAAAAGAAAGAGGCACACAGGTCTGGGGACTTCTCCATATTCTGCCATGAATATAAAATCCATTGAAATGAGGACTGAGGTAAGGGAGCTCCTGAGGACCGGCTGTGTTCCAGGCACTGTGTTAGGCGCCTTGCATGATCAAAACTTCTCTTTGCAGTATTATTATCATTTTTTTCTGGAATGATAACTGGAAAATGTCTCCAGTGTCCCCAGTTATACATAACATACCCTATTTCTTTGATGTCCAAATAGCTCAAGACCATGTTCTCCAGCACCACATCAAGTCTAGCATCCTGTTCATCTCCAAGGCTACACAACCTGAATAACCTCACGTTCTCACATCCCCACGTTCTCCTGATAAGCACTTGTCACTTTTCTTCCAGGCTATGGTATTCACCTCGTTTCTCTTGCTGACAGCTCCAGCTGTCCACCATCTGCCTGGGCCGCCAAAGCTCCAGATAGAACAGACTTGTATTAGAAACAGCTAAAACAGAGAGGTGGAGTGAAGAGCCAAACTGCTCAGCTCCCAAAGTGTTCATGCTGGGCTTTAAGTCCTGTAAAGTTTGGAAGATAGAGAGAAGGGAAATGAAGGTTTTGCTTGGACTCCACCCTATTTGGGATTGGCCCTTTCCTCTGTCTTCTATCGTCATTCACTGGGTGGCTGATTATTTTAGGATCTCTTCTCGTCTGTGAAATGAGAATGTTGGACTCGGTGGAGTGTGGAGTGTTTACAGCCTGCATTCTGAGATGTTCAAGTGGTTTTTCAAGTGTCTGATTAAAATTTGCCTGCTTTCTGCTTCCTTATCATTTCTCCTTAAGAGTAAATGAACTCAACTACTATAGAGTGGTTTTGTTTGAAGTAATATGGGGCCATGGAGCCCCCACTGCTATACCCTTGCCCCCACCCCAAGTGAACCACACCCAAGGCTAAGATTCACTATAGCCTTATGTTTGAAAGGTCTGAAAAAGCATTGAACTAGGTAATCTCTGCATGTGTGCTTGCTAAGTTGCTTCAGTCATGTCCGACTCTTTGAGACCCTATAGACTGTAGCCTGCCAGGCTGCTCTTTCCATGGGATTCTCCAGGCAAGTATAATGGAGTGGGTTGCAATTTCTTCCTCCAGGTAATTTCTAGGACAATGTAATACAGTGTTCAAGATCGTGGAGAGTTACCTTAACTGCCTGGGTTCACAGTCACAGCTCTACAACATTTTAGCTGTGTGATCCTGGGCTAGTTAATTTATTTAAGGCATAAAGGTCTAGGTCTTAGTGTTTTGAATCTGGCAAACAGGTTTAATGATAACATCTACTTTCCAGGGTTGTAAGAATTAAATGAAATAATGCATGCAAAGTTCTTAGCATGTATAAATGCTCTGTAAATATTCTCTGAATTTCAATATTTTATCATTAATAGTGCCTTTCCCAGTTCACACATTCTAAGTATCTCTGGTCCTTCCTGCTTCTATCTGGGAATATCTGGTCCGGACCTGTTCACAGGGGTCTTCCCTGCCTCCCAGTCAACATCCCCTCTCTGTGTGGTATCAGGGGCCATCATGATTCCTGGCATCTCTCAGCTGACAGAAAAAGACCTCAAATTTCGGCTGCAGGCATCCAGAGCCAAGGTCATTATCACCAGTGACTCCTTGGCTCCACGGGTGGATGCCATTAGCACCGACTGCCCTTCCCTTCAGACCAAGCTGCTTGTGTCAGACAGCCATCGGCCAGGCTGGATGAACTTCAGGGAACTCCTCTGGTAAGTTGGAACTCTCGAGAGGAGAACATAAAAATGAGGCCAGGGCATTTCCACCTGCATAAAAAGAATGCATTTCTAATTGCACATGGAGCGAGTGAATCACTTTGGAAGCCAGACGGATCTGAGACCTAATCCTGGTGACTACCTGAAGTTCCTTCAGTGTTATTCACTTAGTCAGTACTGGAATTGTCACTATTTTTTGTGTGTGTGCATTTGCCTCTATGATGTGGTAATAAATACAGATTATCAGCTGGAGTAAATGAGATGATTTACATGATGCACTTAGTACATAGTAGGTGGTCAATTAATAATCTAATTTCTCCCATGTATTGAGTGCTAAATGTATTCTGAACTGTGGTGTTGGAGAAGACTGTTGAGAGTCCCTTGGGCTGCAGGGAGATCCAACCAGTCCATCCTAAAGAAAATCAGTCCTAAATATTCATTGGAAGGACTGATATTGAAGCTGAAACTCCAATACTTTGGCCATCTATGCGAAGAATTGACTCATTAGAAAAGACACTGACGCTGGGAAAGATTGAAGGCAGGAGAAGAAGGGGACGACAGAGGATGAGACAGTTGGATGGCATCACCAACTCAATGGACCTGAGTTTGAGTAAACTCCAGGAGTTGGTGATGAACAGGGAGGCCTGGCAGGCTGCAGTCCATGGGGTCCCAAAGAGTCAGACACAACTGAGCAACTGGACTGAACTGAACTGAATGTATTCCAGGTGTTGTTCTGGGTTAGCATTCACCTTCATTCAATCTTGCAACAAAAATTTAGTGAACACCTGTTTTGTGACAAGCATGGTATTTGATACTCAGACAGTAATGAATCAGCATTGTCTTACTTAATCCTTGAAAAACCCTATAAAGTGCACTTTACCCTAATTTTCCAGATGATGAAACTGAGACCTGGAAAGATAAAATGACGTGTTTGAGATGATGATAAGTAATGAAGTCAAGGTTGGGACAGAACCAAAGCCATTTACCTTTCAGTAAGGACTCATGGAAATCTAACTGGGCATTTGAGACTTTGTCTTGACTGGAGGCCAGAACTAAAATTGGTCCCTCACCCGGGCCTGTGCTGTTAAGTCACAAATGTTTGTCTTCATGTATCAGGGGCATCAGATTCACCTGCTATTTCACTTTTTTTTTTTTTTTTTTTTTGACTAATCTCAGTATTTGTGTCTTGTCTCTAGCTTAAAAGAAAACTTTGTGTCACTTGCATTTAATTGGATTATCATTTTTAGGACTATAAGACTCACATGCATAGGTTATAAATAATGTATCCTGTATTTTATAAAATATATTTCCAACATATAGCATTGTCTATACTTTCCTTATATTCCAATATAATCATAAGCAGCTGAAAGTTGAACAGAAAATCATCAATATATGTAAGAAATACGGTTAGATACAAAAATATATTTTCAAGTTTGAGGACATGGTAAATGGTTTTTTGAATGTCCTTTCCTACACTAGAATATAAACTTTCCACCATAAAATTCAGATCAGAACAGATAAGATCAGTCACTCAGTCGTGTCCAACTCTTTGCAACCCCATCAATCACAGCACGCCAGGCCTCCCTGTCCATCACCAACTCCCGGAGGTCACTCAGACTCACATCCATCAAGTCAGTGATGTCATCCAGCCATCTCATCCTCTATCATCCCCTTCTCCTCCTGCCCCCAATCCCTCCCAGCATCAGAGTCTTTTCCAATGAGTCAACTCTTCGCATGAGGTGGCCAAAGTACTGGAGTTTCAGCTTTGGCATCAGTCCTTCCAAAGAAATCCCAGGGCTGATCTCCTTTAGAATGGACTGGTTGGATCTCCTTGCATTCCAAGGAACTCTCAAGAGTCTTCTCCAACACCACAGTTCAAAAGCATCAATTCTTCGGCGCTCAGCTTTCTTCACAATCCAACTCTCATATCCATACATGACCAGTGGAAAAACCATAACCTTGACTAGACAGACTTTTGTTGGCAAAGTAATGTCTCTGCTTTTGAATATACTATCTAGGTTGGTCATAACTTTTCTTCCAAGGAGTAAGCGTCTTTTAATTTCATGGCTGCAGTCACCATCTGCAGTGATTTTGGAGCCCCCAAAAATAAAGTCTGACACTGTTTCCATTGTTTCCCCATCTATTTCCCATGAAGTGATAGAACCAAATGCCATGATCTTCTTCCCATAAAATTATGGGAATTTATTTATTTATTTATTTGAGTATATGCTTAGTCACTTCCATTGTGTCTGACTCTTTGTGACCCCATGGACTGGAGCCCACCAGGCTCCTCTGTCCATGGGATTCTCCAGGCAAGAATACTGGAGTGGGTTGCCATGCCCTCTTCCAGGGAATCTTCCTGACCCAGGGATCGAACTCCCGTCTCTCATGTCTCCTGCATTGGCAGGCAGGTTCTTTACCACTAGCGCCACTTGGGAAGCCCCATTTATTTATTTTAGAGTGAAGTTTGAAATACAGATTTTAAGGTCCCACACTTACCTACTTAACCAGGCATATCTGAACAGGGGCCCAGATCCTTATATTCAGTGATCTGCCCACGTGATTTTGATGAGTTGTCAGGTTGGTCTGAATCAGCAGGCTCTCAATTTTGGCAGTTATTAGAATTACGTAAGGAACTTAGAAAATTTAAAAAAAAAAAAAAAAAAAACAGTGCCCAGGCCCACCAACAAAGATTCTGATTCCATTTTCTTCAGCTTGGAGCCCAGGGAATAGTATTTCTTTCAAAAAACCTATCGGGTGATCCTAAGACGCAGCCAGAATTGAGAAATGGTGAGTTAGAACATTCTCCAGAGCACAAAACTTTTAGGAATTACCCACATTTCAAAATTCCAAATTTAGGGAACACTTAGGAAAACAACTCTAAATTACCAGGAACTGAGGTAGAACTCATAAATGCTGGTTCCACCAGAAGGTCTCATGCCTTGATAAAAGCACAGGTTTCTTTTGAGTGAGTCATTTAATTATTCTGAGCCTCAATTTCCTTATGTGCAAATGGTTATAACCCCATGAGATAATTGTAGGGGTCAGAGATAACTCAAGCTGGAGCTTCCAGCAGGTACCTCACACATGGTATTTATCAAATGTAGCCTGTCTTGTTGTTATAGATATTACTGTGACTGTTATAGGGGAAGGCAATGGCACCCCACCCCAGTACTTTTGCCTGGAAAATCCCATGGACGGAGGAGCCTGGTAGGCTCCAGTCCGTGGGGTCGCTAAGAGTCGGACACGACTGAGCGACTTCACTTTCACTTTTCACTTTCATACATTGGAGAAGGAAATGGCAACCCACTCCAGTGTCCTTGCCTGGAGAATCCCAGGGACAGGGGAGCCTGGTGAGCTTCCGTCTATGGGGTCGCACAGAGTTCGACACGACTGAAGCGACTTAGCAGCAGCAGCAGCAGTGACTGTTATAGATATTACTGCTGGTGGTGCTAGCAGTAACCCCGTAATATTTTTGTATTTTACAGGGAGGCATCCACAGAACACAACTGTGCAAGGACCAGGAGTCAAGACCCAGTGGCCATCTACTTCACAAGCGGCACAACTGGGACCCCCAAGATGGTCGAGCACACCCAGGCCAGCTACGGACTGGGTTTTGTGGCCAGTGGGAGGTACCAGGGGTTAGCTTGCCTGGTGGGTCCAAGGAACTGAAAAGCATGTGGGTGAGCTTGAGGAGTGTGGGTGAGGGGGAAAGTGGCAGGAGTCGAAGTTAGGAACTAACAAGGGGGCAAATCAGGTAAGGATCAGAAGGCTTTGGGCTTTACTTTGAGTGAGGTGAGACGTGATTGGAGGTGTTTCTGTTTTGTTTTTTTTTTTTTAAGTGTGGTAAACTACATGTACCATTAAATTTACTGTTTTAAACATTTTAAGTATATAGTTCAGTATCATTAAATAAATTCACATTTTTGTGCAATCGTCCCCACTGTTCAACTGCAAAACTTTTTCATCTTGCAAATCTGAAATCCTGTACCATTGTACAAAAGCCCCCTAATGCCTCCTATCCCCAACCCTGAAAAACCATTCTACTTTCTGTCATAAAGAATTTGACTCTTCTGGGAACCTTATAGAAAGGAGAATCATACAATATTTTTCCTTTTGTGTCTTACTTATTCTACTAAGCATAATGCATTCAAGGTTCATTCATGTTGTAGCCTATGTAAGAATCTTCTTCCCTTTTAGAACTGAATAATGTAACATTGTGTCTATACTAATATTGCTTATCCATTGCTTGTCCACTGATGAACACTTGGATTGCTCCCACATTTTAGCTGTTGTCAATAGTGCTGCTATGAACATGGGTGTACAAATATCTGTTCAGTTCTTCTGGATATATAATCAGAAGTAGAATTGCTGGATAATATGGTGAGCCTATGTAATTTTTTGAGGAACATTGGAGTATTCTGAGCAGAGGAGTGACAAGATCTGATTTGCTTTTTTTTAAAAAAGGATAACTCAGAATATTGGGTTAAGAATAAACTGTAGGAGGCAAACGTGAAGCAGAGGGCCACTTAAGAGGCCAGTGCATTGAGAGGCAAAGGTGGAGGCTTGTCTAGGGGAATAGCCGTGGAAGGAGCAAGAGGAAGTATGATCCTGAAAGTATTTTGAATGTGGACCTAATAAGGTTTGATGAGAGGTGAGAGACAAACCTCAAGGATGATGCCAAGTTTATGCTTATACTTACTAAACTATAAGCCCCTCCAAACAAGACAAATTCATTTCTCTACCTCCAATGGTAAGGGCAGGATAAATACTGAATAAATATTGACTGAATAAATAAAGTGCCCTTCCACATTATTTTGAGATTACTTGTTCCCTTATATATCACTCTCAGTAGACTGTGAAGTCTTTGGAAGCAGCACATTTGTCTTTTTGAGTCTAGCCTAGGACATAGGAATATAGAAGATGCTCAATAAGTGCTTTGGAGGCAGTTTGTCTTTATGGTTCTTATACAGATACGACAAGTGTAAGTGAGTGAGTAAGGCTCCAAATAGGAGAATAGACTAATGTAATTGTTTTAAAAGGTAGAAACTTTGCTGAGGGTTCTGATTCCTCCCATTTTGGGCAGGAGGTGGGTGGCCTTGACCAAATCAGACGTCTTCTGGAACACAACTGACACTGGCTGGGTGAAGGCAGCCTGGACTCTCTTTTCTGCCTGGCCTAATGGATCTTGCATTTTTGTGCATGAGTTACCCCGGGTTGATGCCAAACTTATCCTAAATGTAAGTGACAAAAACACCTCTTCTATGTCGGGTATAAATTAGATGAGTGGGATATAGGTTTTGAGTTTGCAGGATAAAAGGCATGAATCAGTGAGTATAAAGTTTCTTTGATGTTGACATTAACCCAAAATTCTCCCAGGACCTTCCAATATCTGGTTCATGCCCTCCTGGTTGTCTTGAATCATTGCCCATCCTGTAGCTATATTCCTAGACATAAGGCCACTTAACATCTCCAAATCTTTGCATGTTCTATTTGGTTTTTTGTGGGGTGCCTTTTCTGGTACTACTTTCTTCCTTGTGCTCTTGTCAAAAGCAGAGTTATTTCTCAAAATCTTGGGGGAAAATTATAGCCTACTCCTTGGCATTGTGTGCTACTGTCCATGGTGCATAGCATAGATAGTTCGCCCCACCCTAGACTCTCCAGCACATCCTTCCAGGGTTTTCTCATAATCAATGTCCCCAGTGAAGATATAGGACATCTTTATGCTGCTCTCCACATCCTAACCACAATTTTTTAAAATATCAGAGGAACCATCTGCCCATGCTCTTTGCATTGAGGCAAGCTGTATAACATGGTGGCTAATAGAACAGGCTGGGCCATTAGTCAGACCTGGCCTTTGATCCTACATCTTCCATTTGTTCGCTGTGTTTTCTTGGGAAAGTCATGTAATCTCCTTGAGCCTCATGTTTCTCATTGGCAGGGAAGAAAGAGATTATATGGTTCTAGAGAGCTGTTATGAGAATTAAATAATATTAGGCATATGGCCTGGCACGTAGTAGGTTCTTAACATATATTAATTATTTTATCATCATCATCAAGCTCACCATCAATATTACTCGTCCAGGGCTTGACAGGCCTTGTGTGCCCTCTCCCTCCATTTCCCCCAGCTCTGAAGTAGTGTGTTAGTCATCTACTGCTGTGCAGTAAATTACTCCAGAATATATTAATTAAAAAGGGATTTCCCTGGTGGCTCAGTGGTAAAGAATCCACCTTCCAATGCAGGAGACACAGGTTCAATCCCTGATTTGGGAAGATCACCTGGAGAAGGAAATGGTAACCCACTCCAGTATTCTTGGCTCAAAAGAGTCAGACACGACTTAGTGACTCAAACAACATAGAAATTTAAAGCACAAATATTTATTATCTCACAGTTTCTGATGATCAGGAATCTGGGATCAGCTTCCAGGTGGTTCTGGATCTGGGTTTCTTAAAGGGTTGCAGTCAAGATGTCAGAAAGCTATACTCATGTTGATAGTGGCATTATTCATAATTGTCAAAAGGTGGAAGAAATCCAAGTTCTATCAACCCAGATAAAATGTGACACATATTTGCAATGGATTATTATTCTGCCTTAAAAAAAAAAGGAAATCCTGCTACATACTACATCATGTTGTAAACATTGTTAAGTGAAATAATATATAGGACAGAAGGACAGATAATATATAAATACCTAGAGTAATCAAATTCATGGAAACAAAGTAGATGGTCAGAGGACGGGGGAGGGGAAATAAGGAGTTATCGTGTAACAGATAGAGAGTTTTAGTTTGGGAAGATTACAAAAAGTTCTAGAGGTGAACGGTGGTGATGATTGCAAAAGAGCATGAATGTACTTAATACCGCTGGACTGTACTTAAAAGTAGTTAAAATGGTAAATTTTCCATTATGTTTATCACAATAATAAGAAAACAGATGTCCGCTAGGGCTGCAGCTATCTTGAGATTTGACTGGGATTGGAGATTATGTTTTAAACTGCACTTACGTAGGTTTTAGAAAATTCCAATTCCTCACTGGTTCTTAGCCAGAAGCTTCAGTTGCTCACTACAAGAACTTGTCCATTGGACGCCTGGAGTGTACTCACAACACAGCAGCTTGTTTTTCCCAGAGTGAGGGAGCCAAGAGACAGAGAGACAGTGACAGTGCCCAAGGCGGAAGCTGCAGTCCTAATGCCACATCTGTGTTAGGCTATTGGTCACATAGACCAAATATGGTACATTGTGGGAGGGGACCGAGAGAATACTGGTAGGTGGAAATCATTCCAGGCCTTCTTGGAGGCTGGGTACCACATGGCATTCTCAACTTTTCTCCTCTACTGGGAATATAAAGGCCTGATTCACCCACTCCCCTTCCATGAAATCCCACCCTCGTAAGTCTAAGAAGACCTCCACACTGTGTTTTTGTTTAGACTCTGTCCAGGTTCCCGATCACCACCCTCTGTTGTGTCCCCACCATCTTCCGTCAGCTTGTGCAGGAGGATCTAACCAGGTATGGCCCATCTTTTTGGTGCTTTGGTGCTTTTAGATACCCAAGTATCTAAATATACAGCACAGGTACCCCTTATAACACATGTTCCCTCTTATTCCAATTTTTTTCTCATAATGTCTCTCTTTCTCTCTCTCTCTCACCCATGTACACACATACTCACAAGCATATATACCCATATCCTTTGTAGACACCTCTTAGGAATGAACTTCTGGCCCCCAGGAATTTGCAGCCAAATGGAACTGAACCAAGTTGAACTAAACAGTCTGAAATTTTGGTGCTTACACCCATATGCCCATAGGCCATTCCCTCAGCAATGAGATTAGAAAAATTGATGGATAATTGTTAATCACCTGTGGAATAGGTTTGTGGCCAGAGCCTTAGGTCTGGGGGGACTAGCAAGTCCACCACAATAGAAGCTCCATCCATGGTCCCATACTAACTTCAGCCAGCCATTAGCAAGTGAATGCCACTGGGCACCCAACAGAGGGTGACAAGACACAGCAGATGGCTCCCATCTTGTGTGGATCCAAAGCAACATCTTCTGATGGGGCAAGCTTCACTGCTGGGTTGGGAAGAGAGAGGCCCATCCCCATTGGTAATCTACTGACCCTAGTCTCTGTCTCCCTTGTCTATTCTCTCCCAAGTAATGGGAGTTGCCCCAATCCCCTTATCTTCCCTAATCCCATATATCTGGTCATAAAGTGCCTAAATGATTCTCAAGGTTAATTCTACTATGATGTAAGAATTCTTCCTATTCGTTAATATATTGTGAATATTTACACAGCATGATTTGATCAAAAGCAGGCTTAGAATGATTTGTTCAAGCAGAAAGTGATTGAAAGATACTTGGTAATATTAGGTAATCAGATCAGATCAGATCAGATCAGTCGGTCAGTCATGTCCCACTCTTCGTGACCCCATGAACTATAGCACGCCAGGCCTCCCTATCCATCACCAGCCCTCGGAGGTCACTCAGACCCACATCCATCGAGCCAGTGATGCCAACCAGCCATCTCATCCTCTGTCGTCCCCTTCTCCTCCTGCCCCCAATCTAATAGTCAAACCAATTTAATCCAAAGGGGAAAACAATCACAAATTTATTTACAGTCTCTGATCTGTCACATTTTGAATAATTTGTTGAATATTTTTGCAACATTTATTTAATATCTGTCAGAATTTTGGGGTTTCTAAAGGGCTACTTTCTATCTTCTTGGTTGTTAACTGATTTCTCTTTTTCACAGGTGGTTGTCCTAACCAACTTATTATCAATCAGTTTGTTTGCAACTAAATCATTTTGACCAATTCACGTGGAATTCACCATTGTTATGCCAAAACCTACTGTATGAGGTTCTGATTTTATTTCAAACTCAGATAAGATTTTTAAAAAATTTTTCTGTCCATGTGTGCAAGGTCAGGGCACTTGGGGCAGATTTATAATCTTTATAAGTATGGGGGCCTAGGCTTTAGTACCTCGAGGTGTCTTCCAGCAGTGCTAGAGTGTGGGGTTGGGCATGGGGATTCTGACACATGTGGCCTTGTTTTTTGGCTGAGAAAGGTACCAGTTTCAGAGCTTGAGACACTGTGTGACCGGAGGGGAGGCCCTGACTCCTGATGTGAGGGGAAAGTGGAAGAGCCAGACGGGCCTGGAGCTGCATGAAGGCTACGGCCAGTCTGAAACTGTGAGTGCTGCCAGGCCAGTCCCTGCCCAGGTCACCTCCATCTGAGCCCTCCGCCAGTCAGTAGGGATAGTTGGTCTGCAGAGCCTCCTGCATTTCTGGCTGTCCCTCTGTGACACCTTCAGGGACTGCCCTGTCCACAAGGAGGAGAAGTGAAGTCTCTTAGTCATGTCCAACTCTTTGCGATCCCATGGACTGTAGCCCACCAGGCTCCTCCATCCATGGGATTTTCCAGGCAAGGGTACTGGAGTGGGTTGTCATTTCCTTCTCTAGGGGATCTTCCCGACCCAGGGATTGAAACCGGGTCTCCCACATTGCAGGCATACGCTTTACCATCTGAGCCACCAGGGAAATCCATTCTCCATTCACAAGGAGGAGCAGCTAGTAACAAAACACTAGCTTTTGTTAGAAACACAATCAGCCTTTCTTCTCTTTTGTTTTAAAGGTAATTTAATTTCGCAATGATACAATAGCCAGAAAACTAACTCTCATGGCTGAAGTATTTGTCTCCACCAGGACAGCCCATGTCGGTTTCTGGTCAGCACCCAGTCTTAAACACCATTCTCTACAGCCACCTGGGCACAGACTTGGTGGTCAATTGAGTCTTTTAGCTTCGTGACCGCTTAAGCTCTTTATTTGTGAGTGTCCGTTTGAGTGTTCAATAAGGGTTTGTTCTCTATGGAAAGAATTGAAGGAAGAAAGGAAGCAAAGGGAGGGAAGGAAGAAAGGAAAGATGAAAGGAAGGAGAGAGAAAGAAGAAAGAGTTTGAAGGCGGGGTGAAAGGAAAGGCACGGACCAGGAAGGAGACTAAGGAGATAAGCCTCCTCCATATTGGTTCTGGTTTCTCTTCAGGTTGTAATCTGTGCCAATCCAAAAGGGATGAAAATCAAGTCAGGATCCATGGGGAAAGCGTCCCCACCATATGATGTGCAGGTAGGTAGCCTCTCCCAACTGTTGATAAGGCTTGAAGAAGAGAGCAAACACACACATCTGGATTAGCAATAGCAGACATCCAGCAGGGTGGCCTGGCTGTACAGACATCAAGACACCCTCCTGTGGTCTCTCTGCCAGGTTGTAGATGAGGAGGGCAATATCTTACCTCCTGGAGAAGAAGGGAATGTTGCTGTCTGTGTCAGACCCACCAGGCCCTTCTGTTTCTTCACTTGCTATTTGGTAAGTAACAGGCAATGGCCATTTTCACAGCAATTGCACTGTGCCAAGCATGATGCTCCATGCTTTATAAGTATTTATTTATTTAACTTTTGCAGTAACTGCATGAGTTGGCACTAATATTGATAAGATGTTACTATCAATAAGGAACCTGTTATAGAAAGATTAAGTGACTTATCCAATATTGATCACTTACTATTAATATGTACAGGACATGGGATTTAAATGTGGTGTGTCTAAAGGCACATGCCATCATTTTAATGAGATAAGGGCAACTCAATCATTTTAATGATGATAAAATCAAGGTTCAAAGAAGGGAAGGGACTTATCAAAGGTCAAATTAAAATTTCTTATAAGAGCCTAGTTTTCAGGACTTGTTGCCTTGAGTCTTGTGTGGATAAGGGTTTGCTGTCAGGGCTTGTGTCCTGGGTTTCCAGTGCAAGTTTCTGTGATAATCCAGTAATTAATTCTCCCTTATACCCACCTTGGGTGGTATTTATGATGGATTCTGTTTTCTCCAAACTCTTCTCTACAAAACTCTGCTGACCTTGTTCTCAATCCTGGATGCTCATTAGTAGCAGCTTGGAAGCCTCATACATACTGATACTCAAATTCCAAGTCAGTGAGAGGCAACTTTCTGAGAATGGGCCTCAACTCCCCCAGTGATCCATATTTGTGGCCCAACTTTATAGGAACTGCATCTGCTGTGTATACTAAGCCATCAATCAGCAGCAATATTGGAAGAAGCAGATGAAAAACAGTCCATTTGTTTTTGAAATGCAGTACATGTATTTTGTGACTTTTCTGTAATTACAAGAGGAAAATCTTTATGATATTCCATGTAAAGTCATAGAAAGCTACCTACAAAACAACAACAAAAGATAGTAATTCCATCAAGCAGAGATGATATGAAATTTTAAATGTATTTCCTTCTAATCACTTTTGTAAACAAAAGTAAATCCTTGACTTTCCTGAAGAATTTATTCTGCATTCACCGAGTACCTACTTCATGCCACTAAGTATTCAGTACTGGACAGCAACGATAAGACCCTTGTCCTCATACAGCTTCCTTATAGGACCTTTGTGAATCTGTGATCATGCCATTGAGAGTCAATGTAAAGTTTTTTCCTAACAAGAACATTGCCTTTCTTCAACTTTTTCATTTCATCCTAGCACTAGCTGTTAGTTTTGTTTCTGGGTGATTTTTAGCAAAGAAAATTCTTAAGGCATTTAATCTCTTCTTGAGAATCATGGAACATTGAAAATTAATAGAGATTGTCAGGCCAGAGTTGCTCTGTGAATGCTGAGTTGTCAGTGGGACTCACCAGGTAAGTTCAACCCCCTTCATTAGGGTGTACATTCCAAATAGCTGAGATTGTACTTGTCAATTAACTAATGTGCCTACGTCAATTTTACGCCCAGTGTAAGGAATTTACTTATTTTCCTATGGGGAAGCAAACTGTCAAATGCCAGATGTTCATTAGAGAGTTGTTTATAATAGACAAAAAATGTGGATGAATTTCTAACAGTGGGAAATTAGTTACATAAATGATATTATAGCACTGCATGTAAAAAAAAGAAGAGATAGAAATAAAGATAGAAAAAGAAGAAAAAGGAAAGGGAAAGGACTAAAAAGAAAATGAATCCAATTTCTAATAACATGAAATTGTTTAAATAAATAATATTGCAGTCACACAGGGGAATATTATGCAACTATTTTATATTTCATTAGACTTTTTATTCTTCTGAGGAAATGTTCATGATATATTGTTAACTAAAATAAAATTGGATTTTAGAAATACATAGAACAGAATATTTTGTATTCACACAAATGTGTGTATGCATAGAATCACAGATAAGCCATGAAAAGGTCCTTTAGTTATCTTAATAGTGAGACTGATCTTTTGTCATCCTTCATCTTTACTTTGTATTTATTCTATAAGAAATATATGATTACATAATATAGAAATGATAAATTTTTTAAAATGAAAGGGTCCTCACATACAGTTTCACATATAATTGGTACCACACCATACCACAACTTTGTACTATGTACTTTCTAACATTATGTCATGAGTCTTTTTTGTGGCACTCAGTATTTTTGGGAAAATTCATTTTTTATGACTACTTAGAGGTCCCTCACTTTGGGAGTAATATGATTATTAAGCTTTGTGCAGCACATTCCCTTCTGAGGGCCTTGGTTCTGACGGCAGCACATTGAATACATCTCTGTGCCCAGCCTGACAACAAGCATCATTACCCTGAGAAAGTTAGAGACTTATTCCCAAAAATATTATCATAAGTCTTAATATCTAATAGAATAAGTTTCTCCTTCTTACTTAACTTCTTTAGAAGTGTTTTACCTACTTACTCCTATTTCTCTTATCTTTCATAGTTTAGAATCAACTTGTCAGGTTCTCTGGAAACTGTTAGCATATTAGTTGGAGTTGCGTTGTTTATAGATTAATCTGTGGATAATTAACATCTTTATGATATTAAGTGTATCTTTCTAGTTATGCATATCTTCTTTGATGTTCTATAGAGTTTTATCTTTTCTGTATATGCTTCTTACAGATTTTGTGTCAGATTTATTTTTAGGTATTGATAGCTTAGCTTTTTCTTTATTTTTCAGAAAGCATTTTTAAAATTAAAGTATAATTTACATACAATGAAATGCCCCTGTGTTACATGTATGGATCAATGACTTTTGACATGTGTATTCACCTGTGTAACTACCATGGCAATTAAGATATAGAACATTTTTTATTTCCCCCAAAAGTTCTGTTGTGCCCTTTTGCAGTCAACTCCTAGACTCCAGGCAATTGCTAAATTGCTTGTCATCATTAAAGAATAATTTTCCCCTTTTTTAAACAAAGAACTTTATGTAAATAGAATCAAAGTATTAATTTGTGTGTCTGCTTTATTTTTTTCAGCACACATTTTTGAGATTCATCTGCATGTGCCAACAACTTGTTCCTTTTTCCTGCTGAGCAGTAGCTTTTACTTTAAATCTTTGAGAATCAGAATTTGATGTTTTATTTCTTTCCTCTACCCTTGCTTTTGCCAACCATCCCCTTTCTATTTTCAGTGATTGCGGAGCATGAAGAGTATCATTGTGCTCTTTTATCCTGAAAAACAGAGCTCAGACTGGGGCTTTGAAACAACCTAGAGGAGTGGGATAGGGAGGGAGGTGGGAGGGAGATTCAAGAGGGAGGGAACATATGTATACCTACGGCTGATTCATGTCGATGTTTGACAGAAACCAACACAATTATGTAAAGCAGTTATCCTTCAATTAAAAAGTTAATTCATTAAAAAAAAAAGAGCTAACAATGCTGTGCCCACCCCCTGCCCACAAGTATGCTGCCTAGACACTTCTAAGGATGGTAGTGAGTATCTGTCCTTAATCATTTTCTGGCAGCTTCCTTTCAGCTAAAAAAAGGGAAAACCCACAGATTCACAGCTCCCTGTCCAATGGGGACTTCTGGCCACTGAATTTCCTGTTGAGGGGTCCTCAGACATCGGCAAGGCAGTGCTCAGGCCATATGTACTGAGTGACTGTGTTCAGATGGCCCTTAATGGGATCACTGTGTCTTTCAGGACAACCCTGAGAAGACAGCAGCATCAGAACGAGGGGACTTCTACATCACGGGAGACCGAGCCTACGCGGACAAGGATGGCTACTTTTGGTTCATGGGAAGAAATGATGATGTGATCAATTCAGCAAGGTCAAGTTGTCTACACTTTTCCTTCTTCCTTTGAAGTTTCACAGGAGAGAAGATCCTTGAAAGAGTTTGTTTTTCTCTTCCAGCTACCGGATCGGGCCTGTTGAAGTGGAGAGTGCACTTGCTGAGCACCCAGCTGTCCTGGAGTCTGCTGTGGTCAGCAGCCCGGACCCCATCAGAGGGGAGGTAACTAGTCCAACCAAGAGCGTTCTCTCCTGGTTCTGTACCTACCAGCACCCAGCAGAGTAACCTGGAAGGCCTAGGTTCCCCCATATCTCACTCCATCCAGGTACTGCAAAGCCTGAAATGCCACCATCAGACAAATACACATGTCTTTTGGTTAAGCATTGCCTTCATGTCTTTAAGGATACAAATACTCTCCAGAGGGACACCATGGGAAGATATAAACACTTTGGTGTCAACTGGACATGGAACTGGATCCAAAAGGGGCTATTAGATGGAGATGTTGGTGGCAGGTGCAGGCTTTGTCATTCACCCTGTCCAATAAAAGGTCCTTTCCCATTTGCAGATGAGAGTATAGTGAGCATGCCAAACATGGTCACTGCTGGCTGTGACCTGGTAGGGATAGCCAACTTGAGGGATGACAAAATAAGTATCCCAAGTGACCCTTGATATGTCAGATGTGCTCAGTCACTCAGTCATGTCCGAGTCTTTGCAGCCCCATAGACTGTAGCCTGTCAGATTCCTCTGCCCATGAAATTTTCCAGGCAAGAACACTGGAGTGGGGCACCCTTTCCTACTTCAAGTGATCTTCCCAACCCAGGGACCAAACCTGCATCTCTTGTGTCTCCTGCATTGACAAGCAGATTCTTTACCACTAGTACCATCTTGGAAGTCCATGATATATCAGAAAGATGAGCCAATTTTAATAAGATGGCCTTTCTCAGGAAATACGCAAATACCTTCCAATGCGTCCCAGAAGGAGGGACAGTATGAGAGAAATAAACTCATAGGTAGACCTATGAACTTTTCAGTGGCTATAAATCCAGCATAATCCTAAAGTATAATGTAGTATTTTGGCCACCTCATGAGAAGAGTTGACTCATTAGAGAAGACTCTGATGCTGGGAGGGATTGGGGGCAGGAGGAGAAGGGGACGACAGAGGATGAGATGGCTGGATGGCATCACTGACTAGATGAATATGAGTCTGAGTGACCTCTGGGAGTTGGTAATGGACAGGGAGGCCTGGTGTGCTGCAGTTCATGGGGTCGCAAAGAGTCAGACACGACTGAGTGACTGATCTGATCTGATCTGATAATGTAGTTATTTTATGATAGTACAAGATCAAGCTACATCCTCAGAAGCCTCAGGAAAGAGGAGTGATTTGCAAAGTCTGGACCCTGGACTGCTCACAGCTGCATCTTCTGGGAATTTTGTTTAAAATACAGATTTCTAGACTTAAAGTGAGACTTGTTGAATCAAATTGATTGGGGAGGCATTCTTAAGGAGTCTTCATTTTGACCAGAAGCCCCTAGCCAAGTGATTCTGATACCCACTAAAATTTGAGACCACTAATAAACAGTGAAGGAGATGAGAGTCCCATCTATGAGGCACAGAAATTGTACCTGGAAAAGTATGCCTAGTCCTGCATGCCCCAAATTAACTGGGGCTGTGACTAATGCCTGTGTGTTCAAAGTTAAGCCAAGAATAGTGCTCAGAATAGAACCTGGCACATAGAAACTGTTTGATAAATGCTTGGTAGTTTTAACAGTAAGAGAAAGCCCTTCCTAAGAGCCAGATCTATCTGCACCTGAAATGGTATGAGATGCCCACCACTGAAATGTCTGTAAAGACAATGAATCACTGCTGAGGGTATTGTTGGCAGAGTTGTGTGCTGGCCTTTGAACTCTTCCATGGTTTCCATCAGAAACCATGTTCTGTTGTGCCTGAGTTTGGGACTGTTTCTTGTCCTTAGCAAGAGGAAACCTGCAAGAAAGATACGGGCAGAGAGAGCCAAGGTGCAGAATGTCCAGGATGTTTCAGGATGCCTGAAACAGCTGTGCAGCAAAATGCTTGCTGATTGCAAATACTCATACATGCAGTCTCAGAAAGACCCACCACCCCTTGAAAATGGTATAAATTTCCCCCCAGTCCTGCCTCTCCAACCCTATTCCTAGCTGCCTCCCTAGTTAGGAAAACTTGTAAGTAATGAGCCCTAAAAGACTTCCCTGGTGGCTCAGATGGTAAAACAAATCTGCCTGCAATGCAAGAGACATGGGTTCAATCCCTGAGTTGGGAAGATTCCTGGAAAAGGGAATGGCTATCCACTCCAGTACCCTTGCCTGGAAAATTCCATGGACAGAGGATCCTGGTAGACTACAGTCCATGGAATCACAAAGAATCAGCCACAACTAACTAACTAAGCACACACAGGTACACTATGAGCCCTAAAGGAGTCTGTGAAACTCCTCTCTCCAAAGTATTGTCATCTTAAGAGAAGCATGTTGGCTTCCAACAGTGTCATTTCATGTATGGGGAAGAGTTTTGTAAATAGGATTCTAAATCACTCTATAAAAGCCATAATTCCCAATAATTACTCCCAATAATTGATCCTAAAAAGGCAGACAACAGAAAAAAAAATGGTGTCCAATTTGCTGGCCGACTTCAAGGCACTGGTAAAAGTTTCATGTTCAGCTGGTAAACATAAGCACTTATTCACAAGGCTAGGTTAAAGAGAAAAGAGTTGTTATATGGAGACTGATTCTTTGTTTTTTCCTTTGTTTGGTTTTGGTTTTTTCAACAGGTGGTAAAGGCATTTATAGTTCTTTCTCCAGCCTATTCCTCGCATGACCCAGAGAAACTAACCCAAGAACTCCAGGAGCATGTGAAAAGGGTGACTGCTCCATACAAGTACCCCAGGAAGGTAAACATCTGGAAGTTCTAGGACTTGAAAAGCTGGGAAATCAAATGGGTATGTGCTCCCTGCACTCGTACTCAGGGCCAGGCACTAGGAGTGTGAAGACTGTAACCCTGGCTGCTGCTTCATCGATTTCTCCCTGTTTCTTCACTGGGCCTTCCTTTTAGCACACTGTGTGCCCACCCTAAGAATTGGCATAAACAAGATTCAATGGGTGGTACTGAAATGCTTCTGGAAAGTGCACGTATTCCAGGCCAGCTGTTTTTATTGTTGCCATTTGGGGAAAACCAGGAATCATGGATGCTTTCCACTGACATGTCAGAGGGTAATGATTCTTTCAGGACGGAAGTCTTGCTGTGAAATGATAATTGTAAAGAGTTGTGTTTGTTGTTTTTTTTTTTTATGGTCACTAGATGGCCTTCGTTTCAGAACTTCCGAAGACGGTTTCTGGAAAGATTCAAAGGAGTAAACTGAGAAGTCAAGAGTGGGAAAATGAGAAGCAACGCCAGAAAGGTCCCATAAGTCACTGAAACTTCCAAGAGGAACTGGTGGGATCACTGGTTAATCCCCGCTTGGAGCAACATCCTTCCAACCCTACTGAAATCAAAGGCTTGCAGTCTCCAAATGGGCATCTTTAGCATCACTGGATGACCCTGGAAGAAAGCAAAGAACATCATCAACCACCAGTTCAGAGCCACTGCCCAGTCTAGCAACTGTTCGGTGGCTTCACCTCCTCATCTGTCTGCAGGTATCCTCAGTAGCTGCCCCCTGGTTTTACTTCCTAATAAGCTTTTAGCTAGCCCTCCGAGGACAGGTCACCAGAGTGTTGGGGGCACTTGTGATCTTACTGCCAGGGGCAGTGTAACCACTTGACCCTTTTGATAAAGCTATTTGGTAATCATATTCAGGACCACAAAAATTAATCATGCCTTTAGTTTAGAAACTCCATCTTTGGAAATCACTACAAAATATTCAAGAGATAGTTACTGTGGAATTGTTTAAAACAGTGACAAATTGCGGGGGGAGGAATTAATGCCAAAGTAATATGGCAATGATTAACTAAATTGCGGTAGATTAACTACCACAACATAACAAAAATAAATAACATGTTTTGTAGCTGGCCATTAAAAATATGTGTTGGGAAAAACTTGGGCTAAATTCACTTTGTCAGAATAAAAATAATATATGTATAGTGGGGAGCCACAACTTTCTATGATAAAGGAAAATCTACATAAGAAAAAAGACTAGAGGGAGATACACTAAATGTTAACAGTCCTTCATGTGAGGGCCCACTTTCTCCCACAGGAAGGAGAGTGGCCAGACTCAGGGCCTGACAAGGTTCAGTAGTAACATGGGGGTTCTCACATAACAGTCCCTGGTATTGATTAATCCAGGATGTTGACAGCCATTTAGAGGGGGGTCCCCTTGCAAGAGAGTGTTGACCTCATGCAGGACTTTTACAATCAAGTCTTGGCCCAAAGTCAGCTTGGTTGCCTCCCAGACGAGTAAGGCAACCACAGCAGCTGCCCACCATCCTGGCCATTCTGTGGCAACATTGTCCAGCCGATTTGAGAGATAAGCCATGGGTCTGTCCCACGTCCCCATAGTCTGGGACAACACTCCCATAGGCACCTTGTCCTTTTCAGTCACGTAAACAGTACATGTCTTAGCAAGGTCTGGCAGGCCCAAGGTGAGTGCTGATGTAATTGTACTGGGCTTGAGTTCTAGTACCACTGGGACCTGTTGTTCTGCAAGCCCAGGGGGGTTGTCTTCCACCCAGACCTCAAGGAATTGTTGAGTTAACTCTCTCTCTCTCTCTCGACTGTTTAGCCAGTCCGGTTTCCCTTCTGGGAGATTGTGCAACCTCCATTCATCTTGAGGGGTCACTGAGAGGGAGAGTAAATAGGTGGTTGAGCCCCCTCGAAGAGTGCATGTTTCGCTGGGTGGGAGGAGGTCACTTGTGCTCCCCAGTTTAGACAGCAAGTCTCTCCCCAACAAAGGTACTTGACATTCAGGGATGTATAAAAATTCATAAGTCACTTGTTATCCCCTCATCTGACATTTTTGGGGTAGGCTTGAGACACAAAGGCTGCATTTATCACCATCTGAGACCCAGCGGCCTCTGGATCTACTGGTGTATAAAGTCTATAGGCCTTGCACAGTCTTCTGTAGAATTCAGAGGGTGATTCAGTTTCCCTTTGAATCACTTCAGAAGGTTTTGCCATATTCATAGGTTTTCAGGCCCCCTTCTTGAGGCCTTATAAAATAACTGCCCATTATCTCTCCAGGTGGTCCCTCCCTTCCTCTGTTTTACAATCCCAATTGGGCCTCTCATTGGGGGTGGCTAGTTCTACCCACCGCTGTGGGTTTGAAGTACCCCTGATGTCATTTCTCTTAACCATTTTCTGGCCTCAGTTAGGATCCTGTATCTTTCCTCAGTGCTGAAAAGGGAGACTATGCTATGCTATGCTAAGTCACTTCAGTCGTGTCTGACTCTTTGCGACCCCATAGACTGCAGCCCACCAGGCTCCCCCATCCCTGGGATTCTCCAGGCAAGAACACTGGAGTGGGTTGCCATTTCCTTCTCCAATGCATGAAAGCGAAAAGTGAAAGTGAAGTCGCTCCATCGTGTCCGACTCTTAGCGACCCCATGGACTGCAGCCTACCAGGCTCCTCCATCCATGGGATTTTCCAGGCAAGAGTACTGGAGTGGGGGTGCCATTGCCTTCTCTGAAAAGGGAGACTAGTAGTTGGATTATATCATCTCATGTAGGGCGGTGGGTTCGAAAAATAGTCTCCATTAGTCTAATCATGGCTTGTGGCTCCCCCGAGTATGGTGGAGTGTGTGTCTGCCAGTTTAATACATCCATGGAGGAAAATGGCTGGTAATAATAGGCTATAGGGGGGTTGATGGTAGTGCCCATATGCGTTCTGAACTGGAGCTGCTGTAGCTCTCTGAGGGACATCTGTAGTGGGGTTCTTTCCCCCTTTTCCTTGGCGGAGTGCAACCTCTGTCTAATTCCTATGTTTTCTTCCCTCTTCCCATCAGTACTCAATGGAAGAGGTGGATACAATCTAGGAGGTCTGGCTGAGGTGGAATCCTGGGAGTATTGACCAGAGGTCTCCATCGCTGGGATCAGAGCCTGCTGAAATGGTGGCTCTACGATCTCTGGGAGAGCTGGCAGAGGAGCAGCAGCTACTGCAGGAACTTCACCTGGCCCTGGATCGGGCTTTAAGGCGGCCTCCGGTCCTGGTGGAGCACTGGGCAGCGGGGGCATCATTATCCAGTATGGGGGAGGGGGCAGGTCATCCCCATCCAAATCCTGTAGAATTTCCTTTTTTATCATCAGTCAATTTTTGTGCCATTAATATTTTTTCCTTTCCCTTCTGGATACAGAACCTTGTCCAAGTAAGAGGGTCTTGAGCTAACCCTAGCCATGAGTCGGTGTATGGATATTGATCTGGGTGTCCTGGCTCTCCTGTGACTACTGTATAGACTGCTTCCACTATTTTTAATTTCATGGTGTCTTCTGGTGGCCATCATACTCCCACAGGGGGCTTCAACCTCACAGAGTCTGTGGAGGCGGTTAGGTGTCATCTTCACACCATGCTGCTGCTGCTAAGTCGCTTCAGTCGTCGCTTCAGTCGTGTCCGACTCTGTGCAACCCCGTAGATGGCAGCCCACCAGGCTCCCCCGACTCTGGGATTCTCCAGGCAAGAACAGTGGAGTGGGTTGCCATTTCTTTCTCCAATGAATGAAAGTAAAAAGTGAAAGTGAAGTCGCTCCGTCGTGTCCGACTCTTAGTGACCCCATGGACTGCAGCCTACCAGGCTCCTCCATCCATGGATTTTCCAGGCAAGAGTACTGGAGTGGGGTGCCATTGCCTTCTCCGCTTCACCCCATAGTCTCCTCTAAATCCCTTCTTTAATTTTTTAATCATGCACTCCAATACAGTTGCCTTAGATTCACATCCCCCCTTCTTGCTTACCTTCTCAGACCTTCTTCTACTTTTCCTTTTCGTTCTGTCTACAAAGTTCTCTATACCCTATGTACTTCTGATATTTCCACTCAATGAAACACTTATATTGCCATTCTGCCTCCTTCCTAATTGGGGTGAGAAGAGCCTTACCTGTCAGATCCCAGAGGGAGAAGGGTGATTGGTGTGTCTTCACCTGCCAGTCCGCATGGCCAAACCAGAACACCACGTGGTCCAAGACTGTTTCTCCCTTAACTTTTAAAGTCCGTTCTGCCTTGGTGGGTTTGATCAGGTGCGGATGAAAACATAGATGGGTTGAATATCCCACATCCCAGGCCATCTCCAGAAAAGCCAATTTGTACTCATTTATGTATCCCCCACCTTCTAGCCTGACAATTCCGAGAAGGTGAAGAGTTTCATAGTAGATGGGACACCTCCTTGGGAAGGGCAGAATACGAGCACACAAAGACCAAGTTTCTTCTCCTAACAATCCCCTGGCGATCGCTTGGTAATAATTTTCCCTAAGACAACATGGACACCACCTTCTAAATGGCATCCACACATATTCTTCCTAAGCCCTAATCCGCTTGTCAACCTGTGTACCAAGCAATTGCCGCCACCTGCCTCTTCCAGTCTCCTATCGGTCTGTGCCCCTTCTAGTCCCTCCCAGGGGGGTGATCAGGCCCCCTCTTCCACCCTGACGAGTGGGTTCCTCCTCACCTGAGTGCTCAGTTCCCCTGCTGCCACCCACTACCTGCTAACATGAAAGGTCTGGGTGTTGAGAAGCAGAATCCTTCCAGAAGGGCGAGGCGCCATTCCCCTTCTAGAAGATTCAAGCCGCAAGGCCTTGGAGTACTCCCAAATAGGAGTTGTCTCCTCAAAGTGAGGAGTTTCCTGGCCAGTGCACCAAATGTTGTAGCCACACATTCTGGGAAACAGTCAGAAGGACAATGCAGATAGTGGAGCGCAGTTTATTACACTGGCGGGCCCAAGGCAGAGTCTCCTCTTAGCCAAGGACCTTGACCAGTTTTTCTGAAAACCTTATATACCCTAACTGTACGTGCCCAAACCCACCTCCCCAAATTCCCTGAAACTAGTCTGAACAAAGGAAAAGAAAGATACAATCAAAGATAACCCGTGATTCATATGCCTTCAGATCAGATCAGATTAGTCGCTCCGTCGTGTCCGACTCTTTGTGACCCCATGAATCGCAGCATGCCAGGCCTCCCTGTCCATCACCAACTCCCGGAGGTCACTCAGACTCACATCCATTAGGTCAGTGATGCCATCCAGCCGCCTTAGGTTTAGGTAATTAATAGTGGACAATTATCAATAGGCCTGTGGTCATACCCCAAAAGCATAATAGAATTTATGATTCTATTCGGTTACATAGACAATTAGGATATTCTTTAAGGCAACAGAGAGTCTAGGTACCAGCCCTGGGGCTCTTCCATCCAGGGGGGTCTGGTTTTCCACTTGGTATGTCCTTTCAGTAGATACTGGACATATAGCTCAAAGTCCACTGTCTGGCCCAAGATGGAGTCGTGCTTTCGAGATGGAGCCTGTTCTGTTTCCCTCTTAAACACTACCCTTGTGTTGACAGTCTAATGGTGAGGTTGATGTTACCCATCAATGAATAATGCAAATAAGGCATGTATGTGAAAAATGTCATGAAGCAAAGAGTACTGTTAAAACACAGATTGGGAGACTGATCAAGAATAGAGAGGACTCAGGGTTTCGAGATCAATTTCCATAAGGAAGTTCCCAGTGAGCTGGTATCAAAGGAAAAGTGGAAGTACACTAAGAAAATTAGGACCGAGCTTTCTGAACACAGGATACAGCATGTGCAAAGAGCTTGGTTTGGAAAAGACAGGTTTCGTGTTTCTAATAACAGCTCACACTCAGCTCAATTCTAAATTTTTAAAGTCTCAACCATCCTGTCGGGCAGGTATTGATAATACCCTCATTTTATATATCAGATCAGATCAGATCAGTCGCTCAGTCGTGTCCGACTCTTTGTGACCCCATGAATTGCAGCACACCAGGCTTCCCTGTCCATCACCAACTCCTGGAGGTCACTCAGACTCACATCCATCGAGTCAGTGATGCCATCCAGCCATCTCATCCTCTGTCGTCCCCTTCTCCTCTTGCCCTCAATCCCTCCCAGCATCAGAGTCTTTTCCAATGAGTCAACTCTTCGCATGAGGTGGCCAAAGTACTGGAGTTTCAGCATTAGTATCATTCCTTCCAAAGAAATCCCAGGGCTGATCTCCTTCAGAATGGACTGGTTGGATCTCCTTGCAGCCCAAGGGACTCTCAAGAGTCTTCTCCAACACCACAGTTCAAAAGCATCAATTCTTCGGCGCTCAGCCTTCTTCACAGTCCAGCTCTCACATCCATACATGACCACAGGAAGAACCATAGCCTTGACTAGGTGAAGCTTTGTTGGCAAAGTAATGTCTCTGTTTTTGATTATGCTATCCAAGTTGGTCATAACTTTCCTTCCAAGGAGTAAGCATCTTTTAATTTCATGGCTGCAGTCACCATCTGCAGTGATTTTGGAGCCCCCAAAATAAAGTCTGACACTGTTTCCACTGTTTCTCCATCTATTTCCCATGTAGTGATGGGACCAGATGCCATGATCTTCGTTTTCTGAATGTTGAGCTTTAAGCCAACCTTTTCACTCTCCACTTTCACTTTCATTAAGAGGCTTTTGAGTTCCTCTTCACTTTCTGCCATAAGGGTGGTGTCATCTGCATATCTGAGGTTATTGATATTTCTCCCAGCAATCTTGATTCTAACTTGTGTTTCTTCCAGTCCAGCACTTCTCATGATGTACTCTGCATATAAGTTAAATAAACATGGTGACAATATACAGCCTTGACGTACTCCTTTTCCTATTTGGAACCAGTCTGTTGTTCCATGTCCAGTTCTAACTGATGCTTCCTGACCTGCATACAAATTTCTCAAGAAGCAGATCAGGTGGTCTGGTATTCCCATCTCTTTCAGAATTTTCCACAGTTTATTGTGATCTACACAGTCAAAGGCTTTGGCATAGTCAATAAAGCAGAAATAGATGTTTTTCTGGAACTCTCTTGCTTTTTCCATGATCCAGCGGATGTTGGCAATTTGATCTCTGGTTCCTCTGCCTTTTCTAAAACCAGCTTGAACATCAGGAAGTTCAATTGAAATAAAAATGCATGTAAAAACTGTAAATTTCAGTTTTATTTGGAGGCTTACTGAGGACTATGGCTCAGGGGCAGTCTCTCAGATTGTTCTAAGAAACTGCTCAGAAGAGAGAGGGGGAAGTCAATATACATACGATTTTAGTGAAAGGGTATGTGCACACAAGTGCACATCTCAGCATAAGATTGCTGCTAGTCATGAGGAAAAAATATCTCAGTTACTGGTTCATGATTGATTCGGGATAGCCTGGTTTAGGAATTTTGTTTTTCTGTGAGTGCTAGGGAGACACTGAAGGTTTACATCAGAGAAACATATCTCCAAAAATTTCAGTAGTCCTTAAAAAAGAAAAAAATTTGTTTTTATATCTTTTCTTTATGACATTCCTGGACTGGGCAAATTTGCTTTATTATTGTATGAAGGTGGAAGTTCAGAGGACTTTGGCAATTTGCACAACAGCTAACAGGAGGGGTCACCAGAGGCAAAGAAAACATGCATATCCAACTCACCTCACCAGTGCTCTAGTACTGAGGCTTATTATGGTCTTGATTGGGTGCTCCTGGAATTCCTAATAAGCTCCAAAATGTCAGTTCCCTGAATGCCTGGAAATCACACCTGGGGAGGTAGCACCTATCATTTCTGTCACTGTAGTTACACTGCTTTCTTCTCTAAGCCTCAGCTGCCTTGCATGCCTTGCTGATGTTCTCTGGGCTCCGCTTCCCTACACCCTGGGCTGAAGCAGTGTGTTCTCCACTTTTATTCAAAACTGTCCACCCAGGGCCCTTTTTCAGACTTCAGTCTTAACTAGGCAAAGATAATAAAGGGTGGAGGAAACCCAGTTCCCTTCCCTTCCCCTTAGGACCACTCGCCCTCCCCCTCTTCCAACACAATGAGCCCCACAGTTAATTCTCTCACAGTAGCCTCAGCCCAGTTCAGCTCCAAAAAATAAGAAGCAAAGCTCTCAACTGCCTTATCATAGGGACCCACCAGTACACTGACTCAAAAATCATTGGTAGTGATGCAATAACAAATTTTATCACTTTATCAGCAATTTATTCCATGTTGAGCATTGTGCTAGAGGCTCTGCTGAAATCCTCACCTCAATCTTTACTCATTCCTATTGTACTATCAGGATTGGAGCTTTAGCCACACACCATCTGTGCTGGAAAGCAACTCACCTTTCAATGCCCACATCTAAACCCTAAGCAAAATACTATGCATTAAAAGAGGAGTCTAGAGGAGGAGCTAAGATGGCGGAGGAATAGGACGGGGAGAACACTTTCTCCTCCACAAACTCATCAAAAGAACATCTAAACGCCGAGTAAATTCCACAAAACAACTTCTGAATGCCAGCAGAGGACATCAGGCACCCAGAAAAGCAACTCATTGCCTTCTAAAGGAGGTAGGAAAAATATAAAAGACAAAAAAGAGACAAAAGAGGGAGGGACGGACCTCTGTCCGGGGAAGGGAGTCTTAAAAAGAGAGAAGTTTCCAAACACCAGGAAATATTCTCACTGCTGAGTCTGTGCCGAACCTGGGAAGCACAGAGGGCAACATAACAGGGAGGAAAAATAAATAAACAATTAAAACCCACAGATTATGAGCCCTACGATAACTTCCTCAGCGGAGAAGCAGCGCAAACGCCTGCATCCGCCATTAGCAAGCGGGGGCTGGGCAGGGATGCGCAGCGAGGGCTGCATGGCTTAGAGTAAGCATCTGGCCTGAATATCCTGAGCGCTACCTGAGCGAAATAATTTGGGCTAGCAAATCAGACTGTGGGATATCTATCACACGAAAAACCAGCCCTAACCTAAGACACCGCCAGGCCCGCGCACAGAACAAAGGACTGTACAGAGATAGCCGGCTACAGACCGTTCCCCTCCGGTGACAGGCAGCCAGAGCCAGAGGGGGGCAATTGCAGCCCCAGAGAGACATTATCTACAAAACTGTAAGCAGGCTTCTTTGCTAACTAAGACTTCTTGGGGCCCTGGACGGTCAACATCTGCCTGAGAAGGTACGCCGGTTGTACACCTAGAAAACCGAGCAATGGGGAGGCCATAAGTCACAGAAGCTGTGCTTGCTAAACATCTCATAACCTGCGCTGCTGGAACCTGCGAAGGACACAAAACGCAGGCCCACTCGAACCTGGGCCTCTGAGGACTATCAGAGTGCCTGAACTTGAGCAGCTTAGACCTGGGAGGGGCAAGCAGCCCAGGGCCGGCCACGGATGGTTCCCGGCAGAGCCTGAGCAGTATGGGCAGGGAGGCTACACGCGCCGTGAGCAAGGGCAGGCCCAATGTGGCTGAGGCACTGCGAGCACACGCCAGTGTTATTTATTTGCAGCGTCCCTCTCCCCCCACAGTGCGACTGAACAAGTGAGCCTAAAAAAAAAAAAAAAAAAAGGGTGTCCACCACCACCCTCTTTGTATCAGGGCAGAAATCAGACACTGAAGAGACCAGCAAACAGAAGAAGCTATAACAGAGGGAACCGCTGTGGAAGCAACAGGCAATAAACTAAAACCCCGTGGTTAGTATCAACTACATAGGAAGGGGCCTATAGATCTTGAGAAATTTAAGCCAGAACAAGGAACTAGGCGAAAATGAACTGAACCCACAATACCCACAACAATATCAGAGAAAGTCCTATATATATTTTTACTATTTTTACCATCATTCTTTCTTTCTTTTAATTTAAAAAAAATTTTTTAAATCCTCTATTGCTCCTTTAATTTTCATTTTTATAACCTACTATTACTTTGTAAAAAAATAAAATAAAAATAAATAAATAAAAGACCCTTTAATAAAAAACAAACAAACTTCATATATATATTTTTTATAACTTTTGTGACCCTTTTTTTTCTTTCTTTTTTTCTTTTCTTTAACATTGTATTTTTGAAACTCCAAACTCTACTCTAGATTTTTATCTTTTGCTTTTTGGTATTTGGTATCATTTTGTACCTATATTTTCTTTATAACTTTTGTGACTCTTTTTTTTCTTTTTCTTTTTCTCTCTTTCTTTTCCTTCTTCATTTCTTTAACATTGTATTTTTGAAACCCCAAACTCTACTCTAGATTTTTAATTTTTGCTTTTAGGTATTTGTTACCAATTTTGTACCTTTAAGAACCTAATCTTCAGTACCAACTTTTTACTAGGGAGCGAGATTACTGGCTTGACTGTTGTCTCCACCTCCGGACTCTCCTTTTTCTCCACCAGGTCGCCTGCGTCTCCTCCCTAACCCCTCTCTACTCTATCCAACTCTGTGAATTTCTGTGTGTTCCAAACAAAGGAAAACACTTAGGGAACTGATTACTGACTGGATCTGTCTCTCTCCTTTTCATTCCCTCCTTTTATCCTCCTGACCACCTGTCTCCTTCTTCCCTCTTCTCTTCTCTGTATAACTCCATGAACAACTCTGAGCGGTCCAGTTGTGGAGTGCACATAAGGAAGTGATTACTGGTTAGTCTGCTCTCTCCTCTATTGATTCCACCACATCTCATTCGGGTCACCTCTAACTCCCTCCTCCCTCTTCTCTTCCCCATGTAACTCTGTGAACCTCACTGGGTGACCCTCACAGTGGAGAAACTTTTCATCTTTAACCTAGGTGTTTTATCAATGGTGCTGTATAGAAGGAGAAGTTTTGAGACTACTGTAAAAATAAGACTGACAACTGGAAGCAGTAGGCTTAAGTCCAAACCCTGACTCCAGGGAACATTAATTGACAGGAGCTCATCAAATGCCTCCATACCTACACTGAAACCAAGCACCACACAAGGGCCAACAAGTTCCATGGCAAGACATACCAAGCAAATTCTCCAGAAACACAGGAGCACAGCCCTGAGCTCCAATATACAGGCTACCCAGTCACCTCAAAATCATAGACATCTCATAACTCATTACTGGACACTTCATTGCACTACAGAGAGAAGAAATCCAGCTCCATCCACCAGAACACCGACACAAGCTTCCCTAAACAAGAAACCTTGACAAGCCACCTGTACAAACCCACACACAGTGAGGAAATGCCACAATAAAGAGAACTCCACAAACTGCCAGAATACAGTAAGGACAACCCAAACTCAGCAATTTAAACAAGATGAAGAGACAGAAGAATACCCAGCAGGTAAAGGAACAGGATAAATGCCCACCAAACCAAATAAAAGAGGAAGAAATAGCGAATCTACCTGATAAAGAATTCTGAATAATGATAGTGAAGTTAATCCAAAATCTGGAAATCAAAATGGAATCACAGATAAATAGCCTGGAGAAAAACATTGAGAAGATGCAAGAAAGGTTTAACAAGGACCTAGAAGAAATAAAAAAGAGTCAATATATAATGAATAATGCAATAAATGAGATCAAAAACACTCTGGAGGCAGCAAAGAGTAGAATAACAGAGGCAGAAGATAGGATTAGTGAATTAGAAGATAGAATGGTAGAAATAAATGAATCAGAGGAGAAAAAAGAAAAAAGAATTAAAAGAAAAGAGGACAATCTCAGAGACCTCCAGGACAATATTAAACATTACAACATTCGCATCATAGGAGTCCCAGAAGAAGAAGACAAAAAGAAAGACCATGAGAAGATACTAGAGGAGGTAATAGTTGAAAACTTCCCTAAAATGGGGAAGGAAATAATCACTCAAGTCCAAGAAACCCAGAGAGTCCCAAACAGGATAAACCCAAGCCGAAATACCACAAGACACATATTAATCAAATTAAAAAAGATCAAACACAAAGAACAAATATTAAAAGCAGCAAGGGAAAAACAGCAAATAACACACAAGGGAATTCCCATAAGGATAACAGCTGATCTTTCAATAGAAACTCTCCAAGCCAGGAGGGAATGGCAAGACATACTTAAAGTGATGAAAGAAAATAACCTACAGCCCAGATTATTGTACCCAGCAAGGATCTCATTCAAATATGAAGGAGAAATCAAAAGCTTTACAGACAAGAAAAGCTGAGAGAATTCAGCACCACCAAACCAGCTCTCCAACAAATACTAAAGGACATTCTCTAGACCGGAAACACAAAAAGGGTATATAAATTCAAACCCAAAACAATAAAGTAAATGGCAATGGGATCATACTTATCAATAATTACCTTAAATGTAAATGGGTTGAATGCCCCAAGCAAAAGACAGAGACTGGCCGAATGGATACAAAAACAAGACCCCTACATATGTTGTCTACAAGAGACCCACCTCAAAACAGGGGACACATACAGACTGAAAGTGAAGGGCTGGAAAAAGATTTTCCATGCAAATAGGGACCAAAAGAAAGCAGGAGTAGCAATACTCATATCAGATAAAATAAACTTTAAAACAAAGGCTGTGAAAAGAGACAAAGAAGGTCACTACATAATGATCAAAGGATCAATCCAAGAAGAAGATATAACAATTATAAATATATATGCACCCAACATAGGAGCACCACAATATGTAAGACAAATACTAACAAGTATGAAAGGAGAAATTAACAATAACACAATAATAGTGGGAGACTTTAATACCCCACTCACACCAATGGATAGATCAATTAAACAGAAAATTAACAAAGAAACACAAACTTTAAACAATACAATAGACCTAAAGTTAGACCTAATTGATATCTATAGGACATTTCATCCCAAAACAATGAATTTCACCTTTTTCTCAAGCGCACACGGAACCTTCTCCAGGAGAGATCACATCAGGTCAGATCAGTCACTCAGTCGTGTCCGACTCTTTGCGACCCCATGAGCCGCAGCACGCCAGGCCTCCCTATCAATCACCAGCTCCCGGAGGTCACTCAGACTCACATTCATCGAGTCAGTGATGCCATCTAGCCATCTCATCCTCTGTCATCCCCTTCTCCTCCTGCCCTCAATCCAAAAAAAAAATTTTTCCAAGCATCTTTTCTGACCACAATGCAGGAAGATTAGATCTCAATAACAGGAGAAAAACTATTAAAAATTCCAACATATGGAGGTGAACAACACGCTGCTGAATAACCAACAAATCACAGAAGAAATCAAAAAAGAAATCAAAATTTGCATAGAAATGAATGAAAATGAAAACACAACTACCCAAAACCTGTGGGACACTGTAAAAGCAGTCCTAAGGGGAAAGTTCATAGCAATACAGGCATACTTCAAGAAACAAGAAAAAAGTCAAATAAATAACCTAACTCTACACCTAAAGTAACTAGAAAAAGAAGAAATGAAGAATGCCAAGGTTAGTAGAAGGAAAGAAATCTTAAAAATTAGGGCAGAAATAAATGCAAAAGAAACAAAAGAGACCATAGCAAAAATCAACAAAGCCAAAAGCTGGTTCTTTGAAAGGGTAAATAAAATTGACAAACCATTGGCCAGACTCATCAAAAAACAAAGGGAGAAAAGTCAAATCAAAAAAATTAGAAATGAAAATGGAGAGATCACAACAGACAACACAGAAATACAAAGGATCATAAGAGACTACTATCAGCAATTGTATGGCAATAAAATGGACAACTTGGAAGAAATGGACACATTCTTAGAAAAGTACAACTTCCCAAAACTGGATCAGGAAGAAATAGAAAATCTTAACAGACCCATCACAAGCACGGAAATTGAAACTATAATCAGAAATCTTCCAGCAAACCAAAGCCCAGATCCAGATGGCTTCACAGCTGAATTCTACCAAAAATTTAGAGAAGAGCTTACACTTATCCTACTCAAACTGTTCCAGAAAATTGCAGAGGAAGGCAAACTTCCAAACTCATTCTATGAGGCCACCATTACCCTAATACCAAAACTGGACAAAGATGCCACAAAAAAAGAAAACTACAGGCCAATATCACTGATGAACATAGATGCAAAAATCCTTAACAAAATTCTAGCAATCAGAATCCAACAACACATTAAAAAGATCATACACCATGACCAAGTGGGCTTTATCCCAGGAATGCAAGGATTCTTTAATATCCGTAAATCAATCAACGTAATACACCACATTAACAAATTGAAAAATAAAAACCATATGATTATATCAATAGATGCAGAGAAAGCCTATGACAAAGTTCAACATCCATTTATGATAAAAACTCTCCAGAAAGCAGGAATAGAAGGAACATACCTCAACATAATAAAAGCTATATATGACAAACCCACAGCAAACATTATCCTCAATGGTGAAAAACTGAAAGCATTTCCTCTAAAGTCAGGATCAAGACAAGGATGCCCACTTTCACCATTACTATTCAACATATTTTGGAAGTTTTGGTCACAGCAATCAGAGCAGAAAAAGAAATAAAAGGAATCCAAATTGGAAAAGAAGAAGTAAAACTCTCACTGTTTGCAGATGACATGATCCTCTACGTAGAAAACCCTAAAGACTTCACCAGAAAATTACTAGAACTAATCAATGAATATAGTAAAGTTGCAGGTTATATATAATCAACACACAGAAATCCCTTGCATTCCTGTACACTAATAATGAGAAAATAGAAAGAGAAATTAAGGAAACAATTCCATTCACCATTGCAATGGAAAGAATAAAATACTTAGGAATATATCTTCCTAAAGAAACTAAAGACCTATATATCAGATCAGATCAGATCAGATCAGTCGCTCAGTCGTGTCCGACTCTTTGCGACCCCATGAACCGCAGCACGCCAGGCCTCCCTGTCCATCACCAGCTCCCGGAGGTCACTCAGACTCACATCCATTGAGTCAGTGATGCCATCCAGCCATCTCATCCTCTGTCGTCCCCTTCTCCTCCTGCCCCCAATCCCTCCCAGCATCAGAGTCTTCTCCAATGAGTCAACTCTTCGCATGATGTGGCCAAAATACTGGAGTTTCAGCTTTAGCATCATTCCCTCCAAAGAAATCCCAGGGCTGATCTCCTTCAGAATGGACCGGTTGGATCTCCTTGCAGTCCAAGGGACTCTCAAGAGTCTTCTCCAACACCACAGTTCAAAAGCATCAATTCTTTGGCGCTCAGCCTTCTTCACAGTCCAGCTCTCACATCCATACATGACCACAGGAAAGACCATAGCCTTGACTAGGCCAAACTTTGTTGGCAAAATGATGTCTCTGCTTTTGAATATGCTATCTAGGTTGGTCATAACTTTCCTTCCAAGGAGTAAGCGTCTTTTAATTTCATGGCTGCAGTCACCATCTGCAGTGATTTTGGAACCCAGAAAAATAAAGTCTAACACTGTTTGCACTGTTTCTCCATCTATTTCCCATGTAGTGATGGGACCAGATGCCATGATCTTCGTTTTCTGAATGTTGAGCTTTAAGCCAACCTTTTCACTCTCCACTTTCACTTTCATCAAGAGGCTTTTTTGTTCCTCTTCACTTTCTGCCATAAGGGTAGTGTCATCTGCATGTATAGAAAACTATAAAACACTGGTGAAAGAAATCAAAGAGGACACTAATAGATGGAGAAATATACCATGTTCATGGATTGGTAGAATCAATATAGTGAAAATGAGTATACTACCCAAAGCAATTTATAGATTCAGTGCAATCCCCATCAAGTTACCAACGGTATTCTTCACAGAGCTAGAACAAATAATTTCTCAATTTGTATGGAAATACAAAAAACCTCTAATAGCCAAAGCTATCTTGAGAAAAAAGAATGGAACTGGACAAATCAACCTGCCTGACTTCAGGCTCTACTACAAAGCCACAGTCATCAAGACAGTATGGTACTGGCACAAAGACAGAAATACAGATCAATGGAACAAAATAGAAAGCCCAGAGATAAATCCACGCACATATGGACACCTTATCTTTGACAAAGGAGGCAAGAATATACAATGGATTAAAGACAATCTCTTTAACAAGTGGTGCTGGGAAAACTGGTCAACCACTTGTAAAAGAATGAAACTACAGCACTTTCTAACACCATACACAAAAATAAACTCAAAATGGATTAAAGAGCTAAATGTAAGACCAGAAACCATAAAACTCCTAGAGGAAAACATAGGCAAAACACTCTCCGACATACATCACAGCAGGATCCTCTATGACCCACCTCCCAGAATATTGGAAATAAAATAAAAAATAAACAAATGGGACGTAATTAAACTTAAAAGCTTCTGCACAACAAAGGAAACTATAAGCAAGGTGAAAAGACAGCCTTCAGAATGGGAGAAAATAACAGCAAATGAAGCAAGAGACAAACAACTAATCTCAAAAATATACGAGCAACTTCTACAGCTCAATTCCAGAAAAATAAATGATTCAATCAAAAAATGGGCCAAAGAACTAAATAGACATTTTTCCAAAGAAGACATACTGATGGCTAACAAACACATGAAACGATGCTCAACATCACTCATTATCAGAGAAATGCAAATCAAAACCACTATGAGGTACCATTTCACGCCAGTCAGAATGGCTGCGATCCAAATGTCCACAAGCAATAAATGCTGGAGAGGGTGTGGAGAAAAGGGGACCCTCTTACACTGTTGGTGGCAATGCAAATTAGTACAGCCACTATGGAGAACAGTATGGAGATTCCTCAAAAAACTGGGAATAGAACTGCCTTATGATCCAGCAATCCCACTGCTGGGCATACACACTGAGAAAACTAGAATTGAAAGAGACACGTGTACCCCAATGTTCATAGCAGCACTGTTTACAATAGCCAGGACTTGGAAGCAACCTAGATGTTCATCTGCAGATGAATGGATAAGAAAGCTGTGGTACATATATACAATGGAGTATTACTCAGCCATTAAAAAGAATACATTTGAATCAGTTCTAATGAGGTGGATGGAACTGGAGCCTATTATACAGAGTGAAGTAAGCCAGAAAGAAAAACACATACAGTATACTAACACATATATATGGAATTTAGAAAGATGGTAACAATAACCCTGTATACGAGACAGCAGAGGAGACACTGATGTATAGAATAGTCTTTTGGACTCTGGGAGAGGGAGACGGTGGGATGATTTGGGAGAATGGCATTGAAATATGTATAATATCATGTTTGAAATGAGTCGCCAGTCCAGGTTCGATGCCTGATACCGGATGCCTGGGGCTGGTGCACTGGGACGACCCAGAGGGATGGTAAGGGGAGGGAGGAGGGAGGAGGGTTCAGGATGGGGAACACATGTATACCTGTGGCGGATTCATTTTGATGTATGGCAAAACCAATACAATACTGTAAAATTAAGTAAAATAAAATAAATAATAATAAAGAGGTGTTTGAAGTTCTGTTAGCCCTTTTTCTAATGCAGATTGTCAACTACAAATTGGCATTTGCTGTCTACTTCTACAAGGGTTAAATCATGTGCTGCTGTGGCAGATAACCTTCAACAAGCCCAGGAGGGAGTTCAGAGTGGAGATTAAGACTGAGACACTCTGTGCTTTGGAAAACTGACAGAATAGGCCTTCGGATAGTTTGATATTTTTAGGAGAAGATTTGAATGAGCCCAATTCTTGCATCTCCTCTTATCTGGAAAAGCACTAAATTCCTTTGTTGCAGGGAAAACCCCATTCTGGCTCCATGTTGGAACTGTTTCTTTGACTTACTTTCCTTTACTTTTGTTACTATAATCATACAAAATGTCCTGCCTCAGAGAATCCTGCCCCTCTGCCTGACTGTGGAACTAAAGTGCCTTTTTTCAGCTCACAGAGAAATGATCTGACCCTGCCACCTGTGAAGAGCTGCAAGAAAGAAGAGATTAATACATCCCTTCCCTGAGGCTGGCTGTTCCCAGACACGTTTTGCAAGACTTATTGACTTCCCCGGAACTGTGGTGTTGGAGAAGACTCTTGAGAGTCCGTTGGACTGCAAGGAGATCCAACCAGTCCATTCTGTAGGAGATCAGCCCTGGGATTTCTTTGGAGGGAATGATGCTAAAGCTGAAACTCCAGTATTTTGGCCACCTCATGCGAAGAGTTGACTCATTGGAGAAGACTCTGATGCTGGGAGGGATTGAGGGCAAGAGGCGAAGGGGACAACAGAGGATGAGATGGCTGGATGGCATCACTGACTCGCTGGATGTGAGTCTGAGTGACCTCCGGGAGTTGGTGATGGACAGGGAGGCCTGGCATGCTGCGGTTCATGGGGTCACGAAGAGTCGGACACAACTCAGCGACTGATCTGATCTGATCTGATACTTACCTTTAAAATCTTTTGTTAACTTTGGCTAAGCAAATAACTATTATTTTACAGTAACTTATATGATCCTACCTGACTGTTATAAACCCTCTTGACATTTACTGACAAAACTTCCTAAATAACTTGACTTCTAGCTAACTTTGGGATGCTTCAGAGGGCCCCTGAGACATCCCAAAGAGCTATTAGCTAGCTTGGTTCACTGGACATGTTAAATTACATGGTAAGTACTGTTAAATGGGTGATAAATCTTTTCACATTATACTGTATGGTTGATGTTACTAATATAGATATCCTAAAATTATGTGAAACTCATATAGATCTGATATGCCCTGATAAAATATGGTCAATTATAATTCTAGTTATCATGTTAAAGTGTTATGCCCAGGTTTCTTTGTCAATTGCAATAGAATCAGATTTTAAACAAGCCTTCTATGGTTTTACTCTCATGCCTTTAGAAAAATACTGCTAAATTCTTCAAGATTTATGAAAAAGACTTTCTAAGATTAAGCAGATAACAAATTTTGTTATTAACAGTAAGTGTACCAGACTCCTCGCCTTCCCGCGACCGGTGCACAAAGAGCGCCTCGCCTTCCGGAGACCGGCACACAAAGAGCGCCCCGCCGGCTGCGCCGCGCACTAAGAGCGCGGCTGAGAGGAGCTACCCCACGACCGAGGAAGGACGGCGGTGAGGACCAGCGCACTAAGCACTGCCGAGAAGAGCTACCCCACAACCGAGGTCAGGAAGGGCAGCGGTGAGGAGAGACCCCTCGTCCAAGGTAAGGTGCGATGGCTGTGCTTTGCTGGAGCAGCCAGGAAGAGATACCCCACGCCCAAGGTAAGAGAAACCCAAGTAAGACAGCAGGTCTTGAAAGAGGGCATCAGAGGGCAAATACACTGAAACCATACTCACAGAAAACTAGTCAATCTAATCACACCAGGACCACAGCCTTGTCTAACTCAATGAAATTAAGCCATGCCCGTGGGGCAACCCGGGATGGGCGGATCATGGTGGAGAGATCTGACAGGGTGTGGTCCGCTGGAGAAGGGAATGGCAAACCACTGCAGTATTCTTGCCTTGAGAACCCCATGAACAGTATGAAAAGGCAAAATGATAGGATACTGAAAGAGAAACTCCCCAGGTCAGTAGGGGCCCACTATGCTACTGGAGATCAGTGGAGAAATATCTCCAGAAAGAATGAAGGGATGGAGCCAAAGCAAAAACAATACCCAGCTGTGGATGTGTCTGGTGATAGAAGCAAAGTCCGATGCTGTAAAGAGCAATATTGCATAGGAACCTAGAATGTCAGGTCCATGAATCAAGGCAAATTGGAAGTGGTCAAACAAGAGATGGCAAGAGTGAATGTCGACATTCTAGGAATTAGCGAACTAAAATGGACTGGAATGGGTGAATTTAACTCAGATGACCATTATATCTACTACTGTGGGCAGGAATCCCTCAGAAGAAATGGAGTAGCCATCATGGTCAACAAAAGAGTCCAAAATGCAGTACGTGGATGAAGTCTCAAAAATGACAGAATGATCTCTGTTCGTTTCCAAGGCAAACCATTCAATGTCACAGTAATCCAGTCTATGCCCCAACCAGTAATGCTGAAGAAGCTGAAGTTGAACGGTTCTATGAAGACCTCCAAGACCTTTTAGAACTAACACCCAAAAAGGATGTCCTTTTCATTATAGGAGACTGGAATGCAAAAGTAGGAAGTCAAGAAACACCTGGAGTAACAGGCAAATTTGGCCTTGGAATACGGAATGAAGCAGGGCAAAGACTAACAGAGTTTTGCCAAGAAAATGCACTGGTCATAGCAAATACCCTCTTCCAACAACACAAGAGAAGACTCTACACATGGACATGACCAGATGGTCAACACCGAAATCAGATCGATTATATCCTTTGCAGCCAAAGATGGAGAAGCTCTATACAGTCAGCAAAAACAAGACCAGGAGCTGACTGTGGCTCAGACCATGAACTCCTTATTGCCAAATTCAGACTGAAATTGAAGAAAGTAGGGAAAACCACTAGCCCATTCAGGCATGACCTAAATCAAATCCCTTATGATTATACAGTGGAAGTGAGAAATAGATTTAAGGGCCTAGATCTGATAGAAAGAGTGCCTGATGAACTATGGAATGAGGTTTGTGACATTGTACAGGAGACAGGGATCAAGACCATCCCCACGGAAAAGAAATGCAAAAAGGCAAAATGGCTGTCTGGGGAGCCGTTACAAATAATTGTGAAGAGAAGAAAAGCGAAAAGCAAAGGAGAAAAGGAAAGATATAAGCATCTGAATGCAGAGTTCCAAAGAATAGCAAGAAGAGATAAGAAAGCCTTCTTCAGCGATCAATGCAAAGAAATAGAGGAAAACAACAGAATGGGAAAGACTAGGGATCTCTTCAAGAAAATCAGAGATACCAAAGGAATATTTCATGCAAAGATGGGCTCGATTAAGGACAGAAATGGTAGGGACCTAACAGAAGCAGAAGATATTAAGAAGAGGTGGCAAGAATACACAGAAGAACTGTACAAAAAAGAGCTTCACGACCCAGATAATCACGATGGTGTGATCATTGACCTAGAGCCAGACATCCTGGAATGTGAAGTCAAGTGGGCCTTAGAAAGCATCACTACGAACAAAGCTAGTGGAGGTGATGGAATTCCAGTGGAGCTATTCCAAATCCTGAAAGATGATGCTGTGAAAGTGCTGCACTCAATATGCCAGCAAATCTGGAAAACTCAGCAGTGGCCACAAGATTGGAAAAGGTCAATTTTCATCCCAATCCCAAAGAAAGGCAATGCCAAAGAATGCTCAAACTACCGCATAATTGCACTCATCTCACACGCTAGTAAAGTAATGCTCAAAATTCTCCAAGCCAGGCTTCAGCAGTATGTGAACCGTGAACTTCCTGATGTTCAAGCTGGTTTTCGAAAAGGCAGAGGAACCAGAGATCAAATTGCCAACATCCGCTGGATCATGGAAAAAGCAAGAGAGTTCCAGAAAAACATCTATTTCTGCTTTATTGACTATGCCAAAGCCTTTGACTGTGTAGATCACAATAAACTGTGGAAAATTCTGAAAGAGATGGGAATACCAGACCACCTGATCTGCCTCTTGAGAAATCTGTATGCAGGTCAGGAAGCAACAGTTAGAACTGGTCATGGAACAACAGACTGGTTCCAAATAGGAAAATGAGTATGTCAAGGCTGTATATTGTCACCATGTTTATTTAACTTATATGCAGAGTACATCATGAGAAATGCTGGACTGGAAGAAACACAAGTTGGAATCAAGATTGCTGGGAGAAATATCAATAACCTCAGATATGCAGATGACACCACCCTTATGGCAAAAAGTGAAGAGGGGCTAAAAAGCCTCTTAATGAAAGTGAAAGTGGAGAGTGAAAAGGTTGGCTTAAAGCTCAACATTCAGAAAATGAAGATCATGGCATCTGGTCCCATCACTACATGGGAAATAGATGGAGAAACAGTGCAAACAGTGTCAGACTTTATTTTTCTGGGCTCCAAAATCACTGCATTTGGTGACTGCAGCCATGAAATTAAAAGACGCTTACTCCTTGGAAGGAAAGTTATGACCAACCTAGATAGCATATTCAAAAGCGGAGACATTACTTTGCCAACAAAGGTTCGCCTAGTCAAGGCTATGGTCTTTCCTGTGGTCATGTATGGATGTGAGAGCTGGACTGTGAAGAAGGCTGAGCGCCGAAGAATTGATGCTTTTGAACTGTGGTGTTGGAGAAGACTCTTGAGAGTCCCTTGGACTGCAAGAAGATCCAACCAGTCCATTCTGAAGGAGATCAGCCCTGGAATTTCTTTGGAAGGAATGATACTAAAGCTGAGACTCCAGTATTTTGGCCACCTCATGCGAAGAGTTGACTCATTGGAGAAGACTCTGATGCTGGGAGGGATTGGGGGCAGGAGGAGAAGGGGACGACAGAGGATGAGATGGCTGGATGGCATTACTGACTCGATGGATGTGAGTCTGAGTGACCTCCGGGAGTTGGTGATGGACAGGGAGGCCTGGTGTGCTGCAGTTCATGGGGTCACGAAGAGTCGGACATGACTGAGCGACTGATCTGTACCAGACTGAGATTTGGTCTTCTCTCTGTTTATCATGAGAAATGCTGGACTGGAAGAAACACAAGTTGGAATCAAGATTGCTGGGAGAAATATCAATAACCTCAGATATGCAGATGACACCACCCTTATGGCAGAAAGTGAAGAGGAACTCAAAAGCCTCTTGATGAAAGTGAAGGTGGAGAGTGAAAAGGTTGGCTTAAAGCTCAACATTCAGAAAACGAAGATCATGGCATCTGGTCCCATCACTTCATGGGAAATAGATGGAGAAACAGTGGAAACAGTGTCAGACTTTATTTTTCTGGGCTCCAAAATCACTGCAGATGGTGACTGCAGCCATGAAATTAAAAGATGCTTACTCCTTGGAAGGAAAGTTATGACCAACCTAGATAGCATATTCAAAAGCAGAGACATTACTTTGCCAACAAAGGTTTGCCTGAAACTCCAGTATTTTGGCCACCTCATGTGAAGAGTTGACTCATTGGAGAGGACTCTGATCCTGGGAGGGATTGGGGGCAGGAGGAGAAGAGGACGACAGAGGATGAGATGGCTGGATGGCATCACTGACTCGATGGATGTGAGTCTGAGTGACCTCCAGGAGTTGGTGATGGACAGGGAGGCCTGGCGTGCTGCAGTTCATGGGGTCGCAAAGAGTCGGACACGACTGAGCGACTGATCTGATCTGTTTAGAGAGCAAAGTTTTCTTAAAATACTGCTTTCAATAGCAGATTATGAATTTCTTTGCCTTTAAGTGAGCTATACTTGTTTTTAAAATCTTTTTGTTATGTTGGCAAAGTAAATAAACATTATTTAAATTATGGTACATGTAGACAAAGCTCATTCTGCTTCAACAACAACAAAATTAACCCATCACAGTTAGATTTTCGCTATCCTGATGTCCTTAAAACAGGGCAATAGTCTGGTCCTATATCAGGAAATTAAAAATGGATGAACAACAGCTGAAAATCAAAGAGCCAGAGCTATGGGAAATCCAAGACAACCGCTTGGCTTTTCCTGGCTCCCTAACAGACTGCATTTTTATTTGATGGGTTAAAGCCTTACCTGGCTACAGTGTTAATGCCCTCACAATGAATTCTCCAAAAAAAGAAAAAATTATGTTTCACTGAATATTAAATTCTAGTTTTGTTAATTAAGGCTTGTGCTTACTAAGACTCACTTCTGAGATAGTTCCTTGTTATGTTATATTGCTAAAAGGCTTAATTAAGTTATTAAAAAGGACACTCTAAGATTTTTTCTAAAGCTTATCTCAGTGACCAATCTTTGGATAAAGGTCAGATGCTCCATGATGTACAGCCAGGAGTTTAACACTTGTCTATAATCATTTAACTCTGTCAGATGACCTGGGCATACTGGGCTATATCCAGTGAAAGTTCTTGACTTAAATTCTTGCTTGTGACTTTACTAATAACTGCTAGCTATATTATTTTCTATGTAGCTTGCTTCAGAAGATTATTTCTTATGTTACCAAATGTGTGACTGAGCCTGTGATAAAATGTTGATATGAAGTTCCATATGAGATCAATAATTGTAATAATGTATCTCTAGATATGGGAAGAAACAACAAGAGGAAATATTTTCTTACTCCAAGAGGCTAGTTTAAGACAGATATGGTCCAGAGACTTTTGCTGCTTACAAGGCCTGGTCTAGTGACAATACATTGAATGGCCTGTCAATGGAATCTTTGTTAGACCTGGGAATGAGCCTTCCCAGCACCATGGGACACAATGACTATGAAATGCCCCCAAAACATGATCAAATATATGGCTCTGAAGGGGCCCTGCTGACTGGACGTTGGCCCTTGCCAGCTGCCTCTACAAAGATTAAATATGATCACTATAAGATGCTGACCTTCAACATCCCCTTGAAAGGCGTTCATGGTGAAGACAAAAAATAATGCACTCTGTGCTCTGGAAAACCCCTGGAAAAATAGGCCTTCAGATAGTCAGATGTTTTCAGGTAAAGATTTTTTTGAGTCCAAATTCTTGCATCTTCCCATACATAGAGAAACACGAATGTCCCAAACCAATGTCTGGACCTGGTTCTCCTGGCTAGCCCCCCTAGCACCTTTCCTGCTTCTATTAATCTGTCTTATGTTTCTCCAAGTAGCAGTACAACAAGAATACCCCCGGCCAACACCCAGACAGTGCTAGAACAAGCTGCCTTATTCTGTGGACTCTCATCTCCCTCTGTAAATGCACCCCAAGGTCCTCAGGCTATTTGTCCCTTTGAGATCTTACATGGGAGACCACCCCTAATAATAAAAATGCTCAAGGGAGACCACCAACAACTAGCTGAACTGGAGGTGTCCCAACATCTCCAGGCCCTGGAAAAGCCTTCTGCCATATCACCTGAGAAAACTTAGAAAGAACACCCAGTCCTTTGGACAATTGGGTTCATCTCTATCAGCCAGGAGATGAGGTCTAATGAGAGGGTTAAAGGTCTGATGAGGGTTAAAGATTAGGGGAAAAAAATACACTTCAGCCAGTTTGAACGGGCCCTCACATGGCTATCCTGGCAACCCCTACTGGTGTTAAAGTTATAGGTGTCATCCCTGGGATCCACCATATCAGAGTCAAGAAAGCAGCTACTTCCTGTGATGAGGACACCTGGAAAGCAGTTTGGGACCCCCCAAACCTCCTCAAGTTCCAGTTCCAAAGACAATGGCCCTCATACACGAAGGATGCTGAGCCCTACTCTAGTCAACACACGGCAGAAGCTTGAGGATTCTTCAGCCTCGCTCCAGCCACACTCTGGCAGCTAGCTGGTTAACTCACGGCAGAAGCTTGAGGATCTGGTTATCGAAATATCGATGGATTTTCATTGTCAACTCTGGTCTCTATCCCTAACCAGTATTATTGCTGTGCTCTTCATTACAGGACCAACTAGACTCCCTGGCTGAGGTGGTTTTACAAAATAGGAGAGGGGTAGACCTACTGACACCCACTCCAGTGCTCTTGCCTGGAGAATCCCAGGGACAGGGGAGCCAGGAGACTGCCATCTATGGGGTCGCACAGAGTCGGACACGACTGAAGCGACTTAGCAGCAGCAGCAGCAGACCTGCTGACAGCTGAAAAGAGAGGACTCTGCCTCTTCTTGAATGAAGAAGGCTGCTTTTATGTAAACTAATCAGAAATAGTCAGGGTCCAACAGCTAAGGGAACAAATCATAAAAAAGAGAGAGAAACTAGTTATTTCCTGGGGTGATTGGAGCAATGTCTGGAGCTGGGCATTGTGACTTCTCCTTTTAACAGGTCCTCTCTTCATGCTCTTTGCGGCACTCTTGTTTGGCCCTTGTATTCCCAGTGCTGTTACCCAGTTCATAACCTCTCAGATTGAATCCATAAAGTTACAAGTAGTAATAGCTCAATGCTGCTGCTGCTGCTGCTGCTGCTGCTAAGTCGCTTCAGTCGTGTCCGACTCTGTGCGACCCCATAGATGGAAGCTCACCAGGCTCCCCTGTCCCTGGGATTCTCCAGGCAAGAACACTGGAGTGGGTTGCCATTTCCTTCTCCAATGCATGAAAGTGAAAGTGAAGTCGCTCAGTCGTGTCCGACTCCTAGCGACCCCATGGACTGGAGCCTACCAGGCTCCTCCGTCCATGGGATTTCCCAGGCAAAAGTACTAGGGTGGGGTGCCATTACCTCAATAGCCCCCTAAATAACGTGGAGCTCTGAATGTCCTACCAAAACATAAGATGATGTTTTCTACAACGAGTGATAGAAGCATCAAGAGAGGGGAATGCAGAGGAAAAGTTAAAATTTTACATAACCTCCTGCTCTTTCTGCCTCTGTAACTCAGCCTGCTCCTTGCAGTCTGAATCACATAGGTAGGTCACATAGTCTCAGAAAGCGGAGACTTACAATACTAGGAACTGGCTTATCTCACTTACCCTTGTCCTGCTCTTTACAATTGCCCACCCTCTGCAAACATGCTTGATCATGCCTGTCTGTGTAAAGCTCAGGCATCCCCCTCCCCATCTGACTGCTGCCTCTGCGCTCAAAACCTCTCAGTTTAAACCAGCCTATTAGCAGCTAGTGTGACCCACTAGAGTCTATCTATAAAAACTCTGTAACTCCTTTGTTCAGGGCTCAGAGCTTGGAGTGTTAACTCCTCTGGGCCCACTGACATAATAAACCTGAGTTCTCCAACTCTCCAAGTGTGGTGCTTGGTTTCTCGATTACTGGTTTCTGCAACATTTCTCAGAGAAGGCAATGGCACCCCACTCCAGTACTCCTGCCTGGAAAATCCCATGGATGGAGGAGCCTGGTGGGCTGCAGTCCATGGGGTCGCTAAGAGTCGGACACGACTGAGCGACTTCACTTTCATTTCTCACTTTCATGCATTGGAGAAGGAAATGGCAGCCCACTCCAGTGTTCTTGCCTGGAGAATCCCAGGGACGGGGGAGCCTGGTGGGCTGCCATCTATGGGGTCGCACAGAGTCGGACACGACTGAAGCGACTTAGCAGCAGCAGCAGCAGCAGCAACATTTCTAGATGTAAAAAGACAAAAGGATTAGTTGACTTTGAACTCCCTCTAGGTCTTGTTGAAGATCAATAGCTGCAAGAGCACAGGGTTCAATCTCCACAGGGGCAGATGGCAAATGCCCTTGACAAGTGCCAATTTGTAGTTAGTTAACAATAACAACAAAATAATCATGACCATGGAAACTGCTCATCGAAAATCCCATTGTGAAACCCACTTTTGGGAAAACTGATCCAATCCAATTTGAACTATTATTAGAAGAAAGAAAGAAAAGTATTATAATCTCCTAACAAGAAAGTATTATAATCTCCATTTAACAGGTAAAGAGACTGAAAAGTAAAAGTGAAAGTTGTTCAGTCATGTCCGACTCTGTGACCCCATGGACTATATAGCACATGAAATTCCCCAGGCCCGGATACTGGAGTGGGTAGCCTTCCCCTTCTCCATAGGATCTTCCCAACCCAGGGATTGAACACACGTCTCCTGCACTGTGGGGGGATTCTTTACCAGCTAAGCCACCCGAGCCCAGTTGTTCAGTGACTCAGTCGTGTCCAATTCTTTGCCACCCCCATGGACTTCAGCATGCCAGGCTTCCCTGTCTTTCATTATCTCCAGGAGTTTGCCCAAACTCATGTCCATTGAGTTGGTGATGCCATCCAACCATCTCATCCTCTTTCACCCTCTCCTCCTCAAGCCCTCAACCTTTCCCAGCATCAGGGATAGCAACCTGCATAGTTGCATAGCAGACCCTCACTGTTCCCACCCCTTTTCCTGTAAGGAATTGGGAAACCCTGCCAAGATCCCTTTAAACCTTTCCAGCGGGAAAACAAGACTTTTTAAATTCTTGTTAAAATACAAAGTTTAACCAGGTACATTTGAAGATCTAATTGGCTTTATTCAAAGATTCATGAACAGGGCACAATCTCATCTAGCAATCTGGAAGGTGCTCCCAAGGTAGCAGGAAACAGATTTTTATAGGAAAAACGGAGGAGCAAGGGAGCTATTAGCGAAAGAAAAGAAAGGATTATTTTTAGATCAGGACATCTTTTAGTGGAGAAGGAAAGGCAAGAGCAAGGGTTTTGAGAGTGTTAATAGCCTCAGTAGGGAGGCCAGACAGAGGTCCCCAAGTGACAGGAGGAAATAAACTGCAAGTGGCAGACTTTTTGTTTTTTCTCTCTCTCTCTCTCTCTTCTACTCCTATGTTGTCATGGTGACACCTGGTTCACCTGAACTGAACTTTATCTCAAACCTTGAGCTAACCAATGCACTTTTCTCATGGAAATGTCTTCCTTAAGCTATGTTAATGAACTATGTATTTGCTTAGAAATCTGCCTTTCTTCAAGATTCATATCAATGGCTTTTTTGGCTCGGATGACTCACCTTGAGTGAGTCAATGCTATTGCAAAACGCTTGTTGTAGGTGAGAGGCCTGGTGCCAGTCTCTCAGTTTTGAGGCATTTTTTTTCTTAAAGTAGCAGCTTGCTGATAGGTATATAACTCCTTGCTAAAAATTAGCAAGGCAGCACTCTTTCTGTCCCCTTCTGATGTCTATGTCAGAAGTTTTCACCATCTCTTTTACACTTTAATAAAAATTTATTACACAAAAAGTTTTGAGTAATCCAGCCTTGTCTCTGGCCCCAGACTGAATTCCTCTCCTCCTTAGGCCACGAATCCAAGTGTTCATGGCTTGTGGCAGCAATCTTTCAGTTTTATCTGCAGATGCCTCTTCTTCCTCTGACAGGTATAGAAGGCCCATCAAATTACCTCATTGGGTAAATAAAATAAAAATAAAATTAAAAAAAAAAATTCCAAACTTTGTTTAAGATTACATTTCTGGTAAAGGCCGAAACTATAATTAGCCCAGGTATTAAATTTAGGTTTGGTATCATAGCTTTAAAACAAGTGATGCCTTTTGGGGCCTGGGGTTTTTCCCTTTAACAGACTCTCCCTCCCTCTCAGAGTCTGCCCCTGCCCTTTTCCTACTAAAATTCCCTTTGTTCTCCACTTTTCCTCTTCCTCTACTGAGAGCTCAACTGAACATGTGGTTCAGCTTTTAAAGTCATTCCTTTGGTAAAGCTCCTCTGGACCAGCCCCTGTAGAAATCTTCTGGGGATCCCAGAGGACCCTACCTAACCTGATGGTGGCAGAAATTATGATCAAGTCCAAGCTTGCTCTGCTTGCCACACAACAGGCCAATAAATTTGGAGATGAGATTTTGAGGCATGAAATAACTGAAACAGGAGGGAAGAAGGCAGGGGACACACTTTACAAGAATGACAGAGCCTGAGGACATGACATAAAGTGACTAGAACCAAATCAGTCAAAGGTGACAATTAGTCTACTTCCACTACACTTTGAATCTCAGTATACTCTCATCATAAACATCAGCAAGCTAAATGACACAGCCATCTGCACCATGACATTTCCAAGGCTATAAAAGACCAAAAAGCAGACAGTGGGTGGCCCACTTCCTAGAAATCTCCATCCTCTCCCCAGAATAACTGGAATAATTCTCTCACACATTAGCCTATGAAGTTACCCAGCCCATAAAAGTTAATCATGCCATATTTCAAGGCTACTCTTACCTTCTGAGATGGCCCACATTCTGCCTGTGGAGTGTCTGAATTCTTTCAATGATGAGACATCAAGAACCTGAGCTTCATTAAGTCCTTAAACTGAGTGCGTGATCCCAGTTGAAAGATGGTCTTAGCTGAGTTTGAGTCCCTGTCAAGTGGGTTCAAGTTCCAGTCTGAGGTGAACAGTTTTAGCTGATGACCACGAAGAGACTGTGATAAGGTTAGAAAAGGTGTAGAGTTAGGTCTGGGTCCTTAACAGGCCTGTGGGATGCCATGAACCAGGCGTACTGGGGAGGACACTCTGCCAGTGTCTGCTCATTTTTGACCAGTGGGTCAACTCCATATGCTTATGCATATCCAACAGCATGTCCAGGACAGACTGTTACTTTCTATACTCTTCTACTTGACTCTCAGATTTTTCTCTTACATTCTTGCATTGTTGTTCATTTCTGCTCGCTTTCTTTCCTTCTTTCCTTTCCTTCCTTCCTTTCTTTCTTTTGTTAACCCTAGAAGATCTGTGTGACAACCAAGATGTACTTTTTGATTGCTTTTATTCCCCTCCCTCTGACCCTTACAAATGCTGACTCTTTATTTCCAACGTAGAGCTAGACCAACTCCTGCTCATCATCACTGGGAACGTCTTCTGTGCCATTTCTTGGTGACAATATTTCAGGCACTGACACCTGGTTGGGAGACTACTTTGAAAAGAATAACATTTAAAATTGTAAGTACAAATTTTGACTGAATTGCAAAGTGGATTTTGAATTAACAGTGAAATTTTAGATAGCACAGAAGTTAGGGATATCACCTCAGGGTTGGGTCTAAAATGGGTCAGGCTTCATCTATCCTGGCCAGTACCTCTCTGGACCGTATGCTCCAGGATGGGGAAGAGTCAAACAACAGGAATTAAAAGAGAAAAAATAAATATTAGTTTATGCAATCAAATTTCACCACAATCCGTTAGGAAATTTAAGTAGAGTGAGGTACTATATGTCCAAATTATCATGACTTTGCATGTAATGTTGGCAATGGAACCCAAGGGAAATTTAAGGCATGTGTAGCTTGGAGGGATAATTCAAGAAAAGACACAGAGAACATTTTAACCCTATGGAGACACCCTATGGACCATACATTACACTAGGTGGAAAGAAAGTGTTAGTCACTCAGTCAAGTCTAACTCTTTGTGACCTCATGGACTGTAAGCCCACTAGGCTCCTCTGTCCATGCAATTCTCTAGGCAAGAATACTGAAGTGAGTTGTCATTCCTTTCTCCAAGGGATCTTTCTGATTGAACTCAGTTCTCTTGCATTGTAGGCCGATTCTTTACTGTCTGAGCTACCAGTGTACACTGGGTGCAGAACAAGACATCCCTGAGGCAAACCCACAATGGAATTACCAGTTAATCCTATTGATAGAGATCAGATCAGATCAGATCAGAGATAGATGGGGCCATATGACTAACTGTTTAATAGGCGGTATGAATAAACTTATGGTAAAGTTTACTTATGGTAAACTTATGGTGAATTATTAATTATAAAAAATGAAAGAGATCCAACAAGGACAAAATGAAAATCCTGCAGTCTTCTGAGGGACTTTAGTAGAAATTTTTAGGAAGCATACAAATTTGGAGCCCTCCTCCCCTGAGGGATAGCGCCTTTTGGCCATCTATTTTATAGCCCAGTCTGCCACAGACATCAGGCCCAAAATTTAGAAAGCATCTGCTGGTCCTCAGACTCCAGTGAATGATTTGTTCCAATTGGCTTATTTAGCTTTCAATAACAGGGATATGACTAAAAAGACTGAATGCAGCCAGAGAAATATGCATGCAGAACAAACGCCATTATCTTCAAAGACCTTTCTATACAACTCGTGTGATTACCTCCGGACCTCCAGCAGACATTTCTGAGAAAACATGGTTCCCACAATTCCCCTCTTCTTGTTTTCTTTAATGAATGCTTCTTTGATCTTCTTGTCAGAGGAACAGTGTTAGCATCGCCTCGGTGTGGATGAGCTGAGAAAATAAGGTAATCAATGTCCTGACTAGAAATAAAACACAAACCAATATTATGAATAAGATGAAAGAAAAACAACAACACAAGATTTTAGATTTAGCGAGGAGAACCAGTTTTTTAGGTTGAACCATGAAGCTGTATTTGAGAGGGTTTGAATAGTAACATCTGAAGAGTGTTGTTGAAGGGATTGAATCTGTTTATGAAAGATGTCTTGTAAATGTAGGACAGAGTCAGTAAGTATAGCCTCTGATTTTGGATCTAGTCATTGATGCAAATTAATCCAGGTTTCAGAATAATTATGAACAAAATAAGGTGTTACACACACCTGAGAAAACATACTGTCACAGTCTAACTGTGATTGAATCCAAAGAGCACACTGATGTTCACCAAGCCTAAAACTGTAGCTTCCAAACCTGCAAGTCAAGATAAAACCATTTGATCAATTTCTACTTGTTTAGTAAAGTCAGGAGCTATATTAGTCGTAAGAGACTATAGCTGGTTGACAATTTTTAAGGAAATAGAAAGGGCAGTGGCAGCAGTAATGATAGTTTATGGTGAACGATGTCGGATTCATGATATCGGAAGAAGATTTAGCTTCAGGACCAAGAACCAGGCTTGATCACTCAAGAGCTTTTGTGTAGCAGAGTTTTATTAAAGTATGAAAAGAAACAGAGAAAGCGTCTGACATAGACATCAGAAGGGGTGCAGAGAATGCCCTCCTCACTAGTCTTAGAAAAGGGAGTTATAAACTTTTTCAATTGGCTATTATAGTAAATCAAAAGAATATCTCAAAGTTGCAGAGATCTTACTAGACCCACTCTAATAATTTACACTTTAAGATAACAAGATTCAGATCAGATGAGTCGCTCAGTCGTGTCCGACTCTTTGCGACCCCATGAACTGCAGCACACCAGGCCTCCCTGTCCATCACCAACTCCCAGAGGTCACTCAGACTCGCATCCATCGAGTCAGTGATGCCATCCAGCCATCTCATCCTCTGTCGTCCCCTTCTCCTCCTGCCCTCAATCCCTCCCAGCATCAGAGTCTTCTCCAATGAGTCAACTCTTCGCATGAGGTGGCCAGAATACTGGAGTTTCAGCTTTAGCATCATTCCTTCCAAAGAAATCCCAGGGTTGATCTCCTTCAGAATGGACTGGTTGGATCTCCTTGCAGTCCAAGGGACTCTCAAGAGTCTTCTCCAACACCACAGTTCAAAAGCATCAATTCTTCGGCGCTCAGCCTTCTTCACAGTCCAGCTCTCACATCCATACATGACCACAGGAAAGACCATAGCCTTGACTAGGCAAACCTTTGTTGGCAAAGTAATGTCACTGCTTTTGAATATGCTATCTAGGTTGGTCATAACTTTCCTTCCAAGGAGTAAGCGTCTTTTAATTTCATGGCTGCAGTCACCATCTGCAGTGATTTTGGAGCCCAGAAAAATAAATTCTGACACTGTTTCCACTGTTTCTCCATCTATTTCCCATGTAGTGATGGGACCAGATGCCATGATCTTCGTTTTCTGAATGTTGAGCTTTAAGTCAACCTTTTCACTCTCCACCTTCACTTTCATCAAGAGGCTTTTGAGTTCCTCTTCACTTTCTGCCATAAGGGTGGTGTCATCTGCATATCTGAGGTTATTGATATTTCTCCCAGCAATCTTGATTCCAACTTGTGTTTCTTCCAGTCCAGCATTTCTCATGAGGTACTCTGCATATAAGTTAAATAAACATGGTGACAATATACAGCCTTGACATACTCCTTTTCCTATTTGGAACCAGTTAGTTGTTCCATGACCAGATTAGCCATAAGCTTTTCAAGAAGGAGAAACTCTCCTCAAGCAGGATCCCTAAACTGAGTTGTGTTGTTATGTAATCATCAGCTCCAGGCTTAAAAAAAAAAAAAAGTTTGTCTTTTTCTCCTCCTTGAGAACCTCAGATCCCTATCTCCTCCTCAAGAGCCCCAGATCCCTCTCTCATCTTTGGGGACCCCAAACCTACCTAGGAATTGAACCTACCTATCAACCTACCTAGGAATTGACTCTCTCAGTAATAACTATTACAGAAACTTTTAGAGCACCTAAAAAATGTTTTTTATGCCAAACAAGATTGGAAAGAGTTTGAACAATTTGAGCTAGGAGAGAACCGCCATGCCAGGGTTGATCTAAAGTAACAGGTATCCAAGTTTGGGCTTGTCATTTCAGAATAAAAATATATGAGTGATTAACTAAGGGGGAATAGTTATAACATGGAGTGAGAACAGTTCCAGACAGTAGAGTTAAGGAAAAATTAGAAAGGGTAAACTTATAAGCAAGTTCAAAGATATATGGTCTGATGGTGCAGATATTAACATGGGCATTCAAGTCTGTAAAGTGCCAAATGAAATGACTATTGTTAAAGGTTGCAGGGCCTTGTCGTAAAAACTGTGAGAAGAAAGGAAGTACAAGATGCCACATGAGGATCTTAGTAGGAGAGTACTGGAGAAGGAAATGGCAACCCTCTGCAGTATTCTTACCTGGAAAATTCCATGGACAGAGGAGCCTGACAGGCTACAGTCCATGGGGTTGCAAGAGTTGGACACAACAGCAACTAAACCACATTGAAATGGTGCATATTTTAATAGAAGTACAGGTCCTGCAAATCCAGGATTCCATAAAGGATCAGATTTGTTATAGTAAAAGGGAAGAAAGAATTCCAAATCTGGCCATGCCAAGTTCTGCTACTATCTTGAACTAATAATCCTTGTAGACCCCAATTTTCTATAGTATAACTATCAGTTAGGAGGAGCTGTGTGGAAATATTGCTAGATCGGCAGACGTGACAATTAAATCTGTCAAACTGTCCCATATCAACCCAGGCTTGAGTACATAATGGGATTGATGGTTTAGGGTGAGACATTCCAGATGCTAAGTTTCCTAAGAGGCCAGCAGTAAACATAAGGGTCTCATTTTAATGGTAAGGATTTAAGATCCTGTTTTGGGGGGTTTGTTTCCACTGTTTACCCATCTATTTCCCATAAAGTGATGGGACCAGATGCCATGATCTTCGTTTTCTGAATGTTGAGTTTTAAGCCAATTTTTTCACTCTCTTCTTTCACTTTCATCAAGAGGCTCTTTAGTTCTTCTTCACTTTCTGCCATAAGGGTGGTGTCATCTGCATATCTGAGGTTATTGATATTTCTCCCAGCAATCTTGATTCCAACTAGTGCTTCTTCCAGTCCAGCGTTTCTCATGATGTACTCTGCATATAAGTTAAATAAACAGGGTGACAATATACAGCCTTGACGAACTCCTTTTCCTATTTGGAACCAGTCTGTTGTTCCATGTCCAGTTCTAACTGTTGCCTCCTGACCTGCATACAAATTTCTCAAGAGGCAGATCAGGTGGTCTGGTATTCCCATCTCTTTCAGAATTTTCCACAGTTTATTGTGATCTACACAGTCAAAGGCTTTGGCATAGTCAATAAAGCAGAAATAGATGTTTTTCTGGAACTCTCTTGCTTTTTCCATGATCCAGCGGATGTTGGCAATTTGATCTCTGGTTCCTCTGCCTTTTCGAAAACCAGCTTGAACATCAGGAAGTTCACGGTTCACATATTGCTGAAGACTGGCTTGGAGAATTTTGAGCATTACTTTACTAGCGTGTGAAATGAGTGCAATTGTGCGGTAGTTTGAGCATTCTTTGGCATTGCCTTTCTTTGGGATTGGAATGAAAACTGACCTTTTCCAATCCTGTAGCCACTGCTGAGTTTTCCAAATTTGCTGGCATATTGAGTGCAACACTTTCACAGCATCATCTTTCAGGATTTGGAATATCTCCACTGGAATTCCATCACCCCCACTAGCTTTGTTCGTAGTGATGCTTCCTAAGGCCCACTTGACTTCACATTCCAGGATGTCTGGCTCTAGGTCAGTGATCACACCATCATGATTATCTGGGTCGTGAAGCTCTTTTTTGTACAGTTCTTCTGTGTATTCTTGCCACCTCTTCTTAATATCTTCTGCTTCTGTTAGGTCCATACCATTTCTGTCCTTTATCGAGCCCATCTTTGCATGAAATGTTCCTTTGCTATCTCTAATTTTTTTGAAGACATCTCTAGTCTTTCCCATTCTATTGTTTTCCTCTATTACTTTGCATTGATCGCTGAGGAAGGCCTTCTTATGTCTTCTAGCTATTCTTTGGAACTCTGCATTCAGATGCGTATATCTTTTCTTTTCTCCTTTGCTTTTCACTTCTGTTTTTTCACAGCTATTTGTAAGGCCTCCCCAGACAGCCAGTTTGCTTTTTTGCATTTCTTTTCCATGGGGATGGTCTTGATCCCTGTCTCCTGTACAACGTCATGAACCTCATTCCATAGTTCATCAGGCACTCTATCTATCAGATGTAGGCCCTTAAATCTATTTTTCACTTCCACTGTATAATCATAAGGGATTTGATTTAGGTCATACCTGAATGGGTCTAGTGATTTTCCCTGCTTTCTTCAATTTCAGTCTGAATGTGGTCCACTGGAGAAGGGAATGGCAAACCACTTCAGTGTTCTTGCCTTGAGAACCCCATGAACAGCATGAAAAGGCAAAATGATAGGATACTGGAAGAGGAACTCCCTAGGTCGGTAGGTGCACAATATGCTACTGCCGATCAGTGGAGAAATAACTCCAGAAAGAATGAAGGGATGGAGCCAAAGCAAAAACAATACCCAGTTGTGGATGTGACTGGTGACAGAAGCAAGGTCCAATGCTGTAAAGAGCAATATTGCATAGGAACCTGGAATGTCAGGTCCATGAATCAAGTCAAATTGGAAGTGGTCAAACAAGAGACGGCAAGAGTAAACGTTGACATTCTAGGAATCAGTGAACTAAAATGGACTGGAATGGGTGAATTTAACTCAGATGACCATTATATCTACTACTGCGGGCAGGGATCCCTCATAAGAAATGGAGTAGCCATCATGGTCAACAAAAGAGCCCAAAATGCAGTACTTGGATGCAATCTCAAAAATGACAGAATGATCTCTATTCATTCCCAAGGCAAACCATTCAATATCACAGTAATCCAAGTCTATGCCCCAACCAGTAACACTGAAAAAGCTGAAGTTGAATGATTCTATGAAGACCTACAAGACCTTTTAGAACTAACACCCAAAAAAGATGTCCTTTTCATTATAGGGGACTGGAATGCAGAAGTAGGAAGTCAAGAAACACCTGGAGTAACAGGCAAATTTGGCCTTGGAATATGGAATGAAGCAGGGCAAAAACTAATAGAGTTTTGCCAAGAAAATGCACTGGTCATAGCAAACACCCTCTTCCAACAACACAAGAGAAGACTCTACACATGGACATGACCAGATGGTCAACACCGAAATCAGATTGATTATATTCTTTGCAGCCAAAGATGGAGAAGCTCTATACAGTCAACAAAAACAAGACCAGAAGCTGACTGTGGCTCGGATAATGAACTCCTTATTGCCAAATGCTTATATAAATACTCAGAAATATAATACTAGCCAGTATAAGTTTATAGTCAACCAGAACTAGGAGATATTCAACATTAAACTAATACCTAATGTTGTAGGTGTCTTAAGCTTGCTGGTTTGGTTAATTTGGATTCACTAATGTTAAGTTACTTACATAGTACCTAGGTTTACTAGGGGTCAAATAATACTTTATTATGTCCATTGAAAAACTGCTGGCAAGAAAAGTAATTTGAAATGAAAAAAATAAGCTCTTTAGAAAAGTGATGAAACTGGCATCTGAGTTCTTGTTCACAGAGCTGAAGAATAAACTTCACAAATAGACAAATACTCATGGTAGCCAGCAAACAGGGTTTATTTCAGTCAGAGAAAAGTACAAAACTCTCAGCATAGACACTGAGAGAGGGTGAAGTTCCCCAAAAGATGGGAGTTGCAGCAGTTTATATCTTACTAATAATGATTAGCATACTTTTGATTTGTTCTTACTTTCAACATATGTCATTTATAACCAATCAGCTTAAAAGTCACAGTATTTAACTAGACATTTTTACAGCTTCTTCTAATCCTTGGATTCTTAGTTTTCTTAGACATTAAGTCACCATCCCATGACCTTTCCTCATGACCCCTCAGCCATTTTACAATGGACCAGATGTATGGGGTAAAGATTGAAGATCACTAGTTGTTTTTCCCTCAGGCATATGGAACAGAAGTTAATTACTACCCATTCCAGGATTTGAATGCTGTTGATTTATCAGACCATGGACACATTCCTCTGAGATACAGAAAATTGGGACAAAGGGTATAATTTTAGTTTAATGGAGTAGGATTTTTATTGAAACAGGCTGAGTTCCTACAGTAACTGCCTAATAATGTCTACCTCAGTAAGATGTATGTTTTCAATATATGAAGGTGGGAGGAATTCTAAAAAATTTTAAAAAGGTTGTGAATGATCAGGATTTTCTAAGATTGGGTTAAATTTATTTGGGTAAAGGGATTTTGTTGGGACTGGGCTAAGACTGAATTTGCTTTCTTCCAGAGTTTTATTGAAAGATTGCTTTTAATAAGAGATACATATGGGAAATAGATGGGGAACCAGTGGAAACAGTGTCAGACTTTATTTGGAGGGGCTCCAAAATCACTGCAGATGGTGACTGCAGCCATAAAATTAAAAGATGCTTACTCCTTGGAAGGAAAGTTATGACCAACCTAGGTAACATATTCAAAAGCAGAGACATTACTTTGCCAACAAAGGTCTGTCTAGTCAAGGCTATGGTTTTTCCTGTGGTCATGTAGGGATGTGAGAGTTGGACTGTGAAGAAGGCTGAGTGCTGAAGAATTGATGTTTTTGAACTGTGGTGTTGGAGAGTCCCTTGGACTGCAAGGAGATCCAACCAGTCCATTCTAAAGGAGATCAGTCCTGGGTGTTCTTTGGAAGGAATGATGCTAAAGCTGAAACTCCAGTACTCTGGCCACCTCGTGTGAAGAGTTGACTCATTGGAAAAGACTCTGATGCTTGGAGGGATTGGGGGCAGGAGGAGAAGGGGACGACAGAGGATTAGATGGCTAAATGGCATCACTGACTCGATGGACGTGAGTTTGAGTGAACTCTGGAAGTTGTGATGGACAGGAAGGCCTGGCGTGCTGCGATTGATGGGGTCACAAAGAGTCAGACATGACTGAGAGACTAAACTGAACTGAACTGATTTTTTCATGGTGACCTATGATTTTATTTGACCAAGTTTTAAAACTTTTTGGCAAATTTCTCACATATCAAATTTTAATTAAATTTCTTTTGATTTCCAGATAATTTGGGGATGCTTTAGATGGCTCTTGCAGTAACTCAAAGGGAAATGTTTAACTCTGTTGTTTGGTATGTTTGGTTTGGTTACTCAGTCGTGTCTGACTCTTTGCCACCCCATGGACTGCAGCATGCCAGACTACCCTGTCCATCACCAACTCCTGGAGATTGCTCAGACTCATGTCCATCAGTCAGTGGATGCCATCCAACCATCTTATCCTCTGTCATCCCCTTCTCCACCTGCCTTCAATCTTTCGCAGAATCAGGGCCTTTTCCAATGAGTCAGTTGTTCACATCAGGTGGCCAAAGTATTGGAGTTTCAACTTCAGTATCAGTCCTTCCAATGAATATTCAGAACTGATTTTGGAGCCCAGAAAAATAAAGTCAGCCACTGTTTCCACTGTTTCCCCATCTATTTCCCATGAAGTGATGGGACCAGATGCCATGATCTTAGTTTTCTGAATGTTGAGCTTTAAGCCAACTTTTTCACTCTCTTCTTTCACTTTCATCAAGAGGCTCTTTAGTTCTTCTTCACTTTCTGCCATATGGGTGGTGTCATCTGCATATCTGAGGTTATTGATATTTCTCCTGGCAATCTTGATTCCAGCTTGTGCTTCCTCCAGCCCAGAGTTTCTCTTGATGTACTCTGCACATAAGTTACGGGGAAGGCAATGGCATCCCACCCCAGTACTTTTGCCTGGAAAATCCCATGGACGGAGGAGCCTGGTAGGCTCCAGTCCATGGGGTCGCTAGGGGTCGGACACGACTGAGCGACTTCACTTTCACTTTTCACTTTCATGCATTGGAGAAGGAAATGGCAACCCACTCCAGTGTTCTTGCCTGGAGAATCCCAGGGACAGGGCAGCCTGGTGAGCTTCCGTCTATGGGGTCGCACAGAGTCGGACACGACTGAAGCGACTTAGCAGCAGCAGCAGCAGCACATAAGTTAAATAAACAGGGTGACAATATACAGCCTTGACGAACTCCTTTTCCTATTTGGAACCAGTCTGTTGTTCCATGTCCAGTTCTAACTGTTGCTTCCTGACCTGCATACAGATTTCTCAAGAGGCAGGTCAGGTGGTCTGGTATTCCCATCTCTTTCAGAATTTTCCACAGTTTATTGTGGTCCACACAGTCAAAGGCTTTGACATAGTCAATAAAGCAGAAATAGATGTTTTTCTGGAACTCTCTTGCTTTTTCCATGATCCAGCGGATGTTGGCAATTTGATCTCTGGTTCCTCTGCCTTTTCGAAAACCAGCTTGAACATCAGGAAGTTCACGGTTCACATATTGCTGAAGCCTGGCTTGGAGAATTTTGAGCATTACTTTACTAGCATGTGAGATGAGTGCAATTGTGTGGTAGTTTGAGCATTCTTTGGCATTGCCTTTCTTTGGGATTGGAATGAAAACTGACCTTTTCCAATCCTGTGGCCACTGCTGAGTTTTCCAAATTTGCTGGCATATTGAGTGCAATACTTTCACAGCATCATCTTTCAGGATTTGGAATAGCTCCACTGGAATTCCATCACCTCCACTAGCTTTGTTCGTAGTGATGCTTTCTAAGGCCCACTTGACTTCACATTCCAGGATGTCTGGCTCTAGGTCAGTGATCACACCATCATGATTATCTGAGTCGTGAAGCTCTTTTTTGTACAGCTCTTCTGTGTATTCTTGCCACCTCTTCTTAATATCTTCTGCTTCTGTTAGGTCCCTACCATTTCTGTCCTTTATCAAGCCCATCTTTGCATGAAATGTTCCTTTGGTATTTCCGATACCAAAGGAACATTTGATATCAGAGATACCAAATACATCTGAAAAAGTATATAAGGCCTTGCTAAGACTAGTGAGGGGGGCACTCTTTCTGCCCGCTTCTGATGTCTGTCAGAAGCTTTCTCTGTCCCTTCTCACTTTAATAAAATTTTGCCACACAGATCTCTGAGTGACTGAAGCTGTGTCTTTGATTCCAAAGTGAAATTTTCTCCTTCTGAGAGCACAAATTCGACACTGTTCAATGTAACCTATCACAAGCAAGGTCCATGCCCCTACTTAGCCTTGAAGCAGATGGACCATCACCCTTTTACTTCCCATAAGAATATGAGAGTAAAATCTCTGAGGTGGAAATGAAACAGGAGAGAAAGGAGCAGAGCACAGACTTTAAAAGAATGATGTAGCTTGAGGATAGGAAATAAACCGATTAGGACCAAATGGGTCCAAAATGGCAAGATAAAGAACTTGAGCCTCAGTACACACTCTTTGACCTTGAGCCTCAGTATACAAGCTCACTGTAACACATCAGAAAGCTAAATGACACACACACAGGCACAGTGACACTTTCAAGGTCGACTATCAAAGACCAAAAAATGAGTGGTGGATGGCCAAATTCCTGGAAATTTCTGTCCCTTCCCTGAAGTAGTTGGAATAATCCTCCTACTCTTTAGTCTATGAAATTACCCAGCCCATAAAAGCTAACCATACCATATTTCAAGGCCACTCTTGCCCTTTTAGATGGCCCATACTCTGTCTATGGCGTATGGAAGTGGAAGTGTTAGTCACTCATTTGTATTCAACTCTTTGCGACCACGTGAACTGTAGCTCTCCAGGCTCCTATGTCCATGGATTTCTCCTGGAAAGAATACTGGAGTCGGTTGCCATGCCCTTCTCCGGGGGAATCTTCCCGACCCATGTCTATGGACTGTTTCTCTCTAAATAAATCCACTTCTTACTTATCACTTTCTCTCTCACTGAATTCCTTCTGCAACGTTCCTCAGTGAATTCCTTCTGCAGCGAGACATCAAGAATCTATGCTTCATTAATTCCTGCAATCAGGTGCGTAAGCTCAGTTGGAAGACCATGGGTTTTGGCTGGGTTCAAGACAGCTACATGGGTTAGAGTTCCAAGCTGGATTTTGACAAGGTTTGCATCCTGGTACATGGGTTCAAGTACCAATCTGAGGTGAATGGTTTCATACCAACTATTCAGAAAGCTGGCTGACTGAGAAGATGGCAGATTAGTGTCTCAAAATAACCATTTCATTGGGGTCTGGATGTCAATTTCTTTCATAGAATCAGAGAGGGAGAAGCAATGAGAAAATGGAAAATATTATCTTGCAAAATATTTCATTGCTTAGTTAGCACTGGGAAGGGAATGTGTTACTTTCTTCTTTTCTGCATTTACAAGTGGGCAGGGTCAGATTGCCTCTTTGTGAGCTGAGCAAAGGCGCTTTAGTTTAATCATCAGGCAGAGTGGCAGGGTTTCCTGATGGATGGTGTAGTAAATACTGACATTTCTTCTGCATGAAATTGGAAATCACTGGTAAGTGCTGAGTAGACCTGTGGCCTATCTGACCTCTGACCTACCTTTAACAGTATTTAAAATGAACCTAATCATTTTACATGTTATTAGTTGTTTCATATCCACACTGGAAGGGATCTGTCTAGGTTACTCTGTGTCCATCTGAGAGCAGCAGTTAATAAATATTTGTTGATTAATTGACAGGGACAGATATTTCCAGGGAAACTCACCTACCAGAACAGAAGCCATCCAGGGTTTGAATGGCTTATCTTGGGTAATTTGGTTTCACAAATGTCTAAACCAAATGATCCTATAGGCCCTTTTGCCTCCATTTCTGGGAAGACAAATGACTTTTCTTACAGTTCCTGAGGAATCTGTATGCAGGTCAAGAAGCAGAAGTTAGAGCCAGGCGTAGAACAATGGACTGATTCATAATAGGAAAAGGAGTACATCAATGCTGTTTATTATCACCCTGTTTATTTTAACTTGAGGCAGAGTACATCGTGCGAACTGCCAGGCTGGAGGAAGCTCAAGCTGGAATCAGGATTGCCAGCAGAAATATCAATAACATCAAACACGCCAATGACATCACTCTAATGGCAAAAAGTGAAGAGGAAATTAAGAGCCTCTTGATGAGGGTGAAAGAAGAGAGTGAAAAAGCTGGCTTAAAACTCAACATTCAAAAAACTAAAATCATGGCATCCAGTCCCATCATTTCATGGCAAATAAAAGGGGGAAAAGTACAAATAGTGACAGATTTTATTTTCTTAGCCTCCAAAATCACTGTAGATGGTGACTACAGCCATGAAATTCAAAGAAGCTTGCTCCTTAGAAGAAAACCTATGACAAAACTAGACAGCATATTAAAGAGCAGAGACATTACTTTACTGATCAAAGTTCATATAGTCAAAGCAATGGTTTTTCCAGTCGTCATGTACAGATATGAGAGTTGGACCATAAAAGAAGGCTGAGCATCAAAAATTGATACTTTTGAACTGTGGTCCTGGAGAAGACCCTTAAGAGTCCCTTGGACTTCAGGGAGATCAAAGCAGTCAATTCTAAAGGAGATCAACCCCAAATATTCATTGGAAGGACTGGTGCTGAAGCTAAAGCTCCAATACTTTGGCTACCTGATGTGAAGAGCTGACTCATTGGAAAAGATCCTGATTCTGGGAAAGATTGAAGGCAAGAAGAGAAGGGGATGACAGAGGACGAGATGGTTGGATGGCATCACCAATTCAATGGGCATGAGTTTGAGCAAACTTTGGGAGATAGTGAGGGACAGAGAAGCCTGGCATGCTGCAATCCATGAGATCACAAAGAGGCAGATATGACTCCGGGACTGAACAAAAACAATCACTGTTCCCAAGATCACAACTCTCATTCTTCGATTGTGCTGCATCCATGTGTTCAGCAGGAAAGTTAATGCACCCAGGTCCCCTGCCCAGGCTGCTGTGTGAATTTAAAGATCTCTTCAAATTACTCCCATTGTGATTTACTAAGTGCATACTATGTGCTATGCATTTGGTTCATTTTTTAGCTATTGGAACTTTTTAATAAAAACTCAAATTTGAATAATTTTTTTAAAGGCCCCCTTAGACCTGTTTCAAATCAGACGAGCTCTCGTCTCCAGAAGCAGCTCAGGCTAGCAATTTCTGATACTAGAAGTTTTGTAAACATGGTCATGTGCTAGGTGCTTGATGTGCATTACCAAGTTCAATCCTTAGAGGTACTTTAGCCTTATCCCCAGTTTTTAGATGAGAAGACAGTCTTGTGGTGAGGCAAGGGTAACATAACTTCTTCAAGAGCACACAATTCAGGAATGGAGGAGATAAAATTCAAATCTAGACATACTTTAGGCCCCTGATCCCTAATCTTGTATCTTCATTCATAGTCATGAATGAAGAGATTGCCAACCACTGAAGATAAAGAGCCAGAGAGTATTTGCACACAAAGTTGACTGGTACAGAAGAAAGCACGAATCTGGTCTCAGGAAGAGAGGCATTTAAGGCACTGAAAGCAGCAGTGAGCAGGAATGGACTGGGATCACAGTGAAGTCTGCATTCCCTTCCCAATCCTTGGAAGTAAATGAGGCAGAGGTGAGAGGCCTCGATGTCTCTGATAGACACTCAAGACAGAGTGGGGAGCCTTTAAAAAGAGACAAGACAACAGGAAAAATAGCTGATCCTTTTGAGACTGTGGGTGGCTAGAGACAGCCTGACATTCTCAGAAGACTTCCAGCACTGATGACAAGGTAATTCATATGTCTTGCCATCAAATTCCTTCAGAAAGCTTTATGTCCCTTTCTAAGCAGATTCACCTATTGCTTTACAGAGCCTTAGCAGGGACAGCAACTCAGTTGTCTTACTCTGCAAGATCTAGGTCTCCACTCCAAGTGTTTTCCTACTCTTTATAGCAAATAAGTCAAAATAAAGGGAGTGACTGGAAAGAAGGGAAGGACCTGCACAGCTGTCCTCATAGTCTTGGTGCTGTGAAACTTCTCTGTTGGTAGGTAGTGAGAGGACACAGAACAGTGACAGTAAGAGGGATTTAGGACATACAGTGATGAGAATTTCTGGAAGAGAACTGAGTCTCATGACTGTGATGCTGAGACATTCAGAAATACGTATTGCAGGGTATTTAAGAAAGGGTTGACACTTTCAGGACTGGGGGCTAGGTGGTGCAATTCTATGAATTTTTCCAGAAAATGTATCTCTTCCCAGGACACAGGTGCTTCTCTACATTAGCAGGTTTTTCTATGTGAATTATTTCTAGGCTTTCCCAGAGAAAAGCAAATTGCTTTGGGTATCCTCTCAAGGTATATCTCCTCTTCTCTCCCTGTTTTGCTCAAAGTTTTCACATTCATCTCAGGTTCAAATAATTTGTTAACAAAATAAGCCGTTTGTTATAGACAAATAAATAATACTAATATTTATTAGAGACTTATCTAGCTTACTTTCAATATTATTAGCATTAAAAGAAAAGAGAAACAGAAACAGCAGAGGACACATCACCAAATTGGGTTTTGACAACATTCAGACTCAAACAGCAATGGGAAATCCCGTGTCACAGCACATCTGGAATCCCAGTTGAGCAAAGGTCCTAGACAACGTGTCTGCTCCCTGGGTGAGATCTCAAAGATTGTAGTTCTGGTTTCCCACGTATAATCCCAGGATGCAAACTGGTATCATCATCAATCTGTGAGCAAATTGCAGATCTAGTTTCATGTTAATGTTGTTTGTTTTGGTTCTGTAAATTTGGAATGTTGCTAAATCCAGGGAATGGTTGTCCAGACCTCTGCCAGGAACTAAACAAATTGCATGATCCACTTCCTACCTCTCTATTGTGCCTCTCTTCTGACACTCACAGCAGGTGTGGCTGACACCCACAGCAGTGGTCAGGGCCATGGCCAGGTAAGTCAGAAGCAAGGTCAGAGGCCTGCTCTGCTGTTTTGCCTCTGAAGCCTGAATAAGACTACTTCAATTTGATTTCCCTAACACTCCCCTGGTGGCTCAGAGAGTAACGAATCTGCCTTCAATGTGGGAGACCTGGGCTCAATCCCTATGTTGGGAAGATCCCCTGGAAGAGGACATGACAACCCACTCCAGCATTCTTGCCTGGAGAATCCCCATGGACAGAGGAGCCTGGTGGGCTATAGTCCATAAGATGGTTAAGAGTTGGACATGACTAAGCAACTAAGCACAGCACACAAGGCTCCCCTGACCTTATACCCTAGCTTCAAGGGTATTTAAGCCCCTCTGGCTCCCCTAGTTGTCCCCTGATTTGGGTTTCTGTCACTTGTGGCCTCAGCATTGCCAGGTAACTGGCACCCTAGTCTTGCCCCTGGCCTGTTAGCCTCCAACAGAGACATCTGTGTTCAGGGAACTCCCATCCCTGCCTGTCACGGGGCTCTTTTAGTAGATGGATGGCAGGTGGCCAGCACATTGGAGAAATAACTCAGAGTGGGCTTAGGATACAAGGGAGCAGGTGAGAAAGCTCTGTGGCATCAGGGAAGATCTGAGAAGATACAGAAGCCAAGGTGGCTGGAGATACTTTTCCTTTGGAGGGTATTCCTGGAAAACAGACTGTCTTAGCATCTCAGAGCCCCCCAATTTCCAGGTCTAATCTTGGGCCCTGAGGATTCACTGTGAGTCAGCAGCCTGGGTGTGTTAGAGTTTAGGGTTCCAGACCTGTGCCTGAGACTGATTTTCTGCATAGCTTTAAGCAAGTTACTGTTCCATTCCAAGTTTTTATATTATCTACTCAATGATCTGGAAAGGTCTTTGTTTTTCTTACCCTCTGACTCAAACACAGCTGCATAAGCACTAACATTCACTGAAACGGACAAGGCGGCAGGCAGAGTGGGATACTTCACTGAGACAGAGAAGATAAGGTGCTCAGCTCTGAACAAAGCATGTTTGACAGGCCTGTTAGACATCTGAGGAGAGAGGTCAAGCTGATTAGTGTGCAGGAGAGAGATCTAGGCTGGAGACACGTGAATGGTCATCAGCGAGGCAATTGGGTTTCAGGCTATGATAGTGGACAGAATCATGCACCAAGTGTGAATAAAGGAGACGAGGAGGAATCATTAATAGACACCAAGAATAAGAGGAAAATCAGGTGAAGGAAAAGGCTAAAGGAAATGAGAGGACAGGATGTACGTCAACTCTGTGTGAGTTCTGTTCCTGCCTTCCTGTCAGGAGCTCCTGTTCATGTTGGAGCATGAACCTGCTGTCAGTCTTGTGCATAAATCTCCTTTTTATCTCCTGGATTGAAAAACTAGTTCCTGGCTGGCTCCAAGGCTCTAGGACTGTGAAATCCATAAACATAACTAGGAGGACTGGTGTTATCCCGAGCTAGCCTCAGTTAATGATTAGCTGTGCCCTCTTTGAATGCTGTAGGGATTCTCGAGCTATCTGCCTGATTAGCTGTGCCATCCTCCAAGGCGACAGGGGTTCTGGTGCTGTCTGTTCAGGAGGGAGTAGACCAAGAGATCTCCAGAGAGACTTCCTTCAAAGGACTTGGCAGGTGAGCATGCTGTGAGGAGTGAACAGATGGAGTCATGCTTCATGATGGCACTATCCAACCTTTAGAAGTCACGACTGGTGAGGAGAATAACAATCCACAGGGAAAAGTACTCTGCAATCTCTATGCTATGCTATGCTATGCTAAGTCACTTCAGTCGTGTCCGACTCCATGTGACCCCATAGACGGCAGCCCACCAGGCCTCCCCGTCCCTGGGATTCTCCAGGCAAGAACACTGGAGTGGGTTGCCATTTCCTTCTCCAATGCATGAAAGTGAAAAGAGAAAGTGAAGGTGCTTAGTCATGTCCAACGCTTAGCGATCCCATGGACTGCAGCCTACCAGACTCGTCCGTCCGTGGGATTTTCCAGGCAATACTACTGGAGTGGGGTGCCACTGGGACCAAGAAAGATCTGCCAGGTCTTAGTGAGGAGGCAGCAGTGGGCAAAGGAAAAGGGAGTGTTTAGCACAGCAAAAGGGAAGGACTGGGTGGCTGGGAGAAGGGTGGTCAAAACGGGATGGAAGTAGGGTGGTAGTCAGGGAAGGAGGGCTCTAAGAGAAGGTGAGGCCAGAAGAACGAGAATGAGCCAGGTATGGAAAGAGAGAGGAATCAGCAGGTAGAAAGGCAAAATATATATATATATCCTGCCTAAGAGCTGGTAAGGAAATCTTCACATTTTGTTCTTTTAGAAAATAAGAGAGGAAGGTCTTTAGGAGACCTTAAGCATTCTAACTGCTACTGCCCAAACAACAGGAAGTGGGAATCTGACCAGCTGGAGGAACTACTGGCTGGATTCCTTGCATCAAAGGTCATTACACTTAAATTCTGCAAACCTCATCAAGGTGTACATGTTGGAAATCAGAGACCAGTAGCTTTTGAACTACTTTGCCTGGAGCCAGTGCAGAGACAGAAATGAAAATCGAAACAGTTATAATTTCTAAAGTGATGCTGTTTGTCAGGTCCTGTGTGCTGAATACATAGTGCTCAAGGTATCTCAGTCAAGTATCAGTTAAAGAAAACAAATGCTGCTTGGATTAGTCAGTTTTTGCCATAATAGCCATCATCCTGAACATCTCAGATGCTTATATCCAAAAATATTTTCCTGTGAGTCTTGAAATTATCTGTGACTATACTAGGCTCAGCTCAAGTCCACATGCATTCTGGGACCCAGGCTGGAGGTCGGCTCACTTGGGATATGCTGTTCTCATGGCATTGGCAGGAGGATTCTTTACCATCTGAGCCATCAGGGAGGCTATTTTCATGGCAGAGGGCATAAATGCAAGAGTCTCTGAGCAGGTACACAAGCACATCCACTCATATCGCATTCTCCAAAGCATATCCTATGGACAAGCCAAAGTCAACAAGAGGTGCATACACACTCTTCTCCAGAATGCACACGGAGTTGTTGGTAATAACAATCCAATCTACCACACTACTGTGTTTTAAGCACAAAAGGATTTATTATGTGGAATTGGGTGTTCACAAAACTGTCAGAGGTGCTGGAAAAATAGGATTTAGAGCAGGTGCTGTGTTTTCAGAGAATGGTACATCAGAAGGTGACTAAGATAGATGCTGACTTCCAGTTCACTCATAATCACAGCAAATTAATTTCTGGAAGAACCCTGTAAGGTTGGAATGGGGCGCCTTAAGCAACTGCTGACTGTACAGAAAGACTCACCTCTGTCTTTTCTTTCCTTCATAGGTTTGAACATGCATTGGGGGCGGCAACTCCAGTCACTTTGTATCCTATGGAGGTCTCAGATGTCCAATCACACTATCCGCATTCATACTAGGCAACTGGCATCCCCGCAGTGGGGACACCAGGAAGTTCCTGCCAAATTTAACTTTGCTGCTGATGTGATAGATCACTGGGCTGGCATGGAGAAGGTAATGGGGTGGAAAAGAGGCACACAGTTGGAAAATTTGGCTGAGTTCAGTAGTTCATCCATTCATTCAATAAGTATTTGTTGAGTACTTATTATGTGTCAGGCACTATAATGAGCTGTGAACAAGATGTCCATCTTCCATTAAGGTGCATAGGGTAGGAACGAGAGAACATGAGCTTGGCAGAAAGAAGGGTTCAGGAAACTGATGCAGGGTGGAGCAATCTGGGAACCACCACACCTCAGGCAGCTGAAACACACAGCTGACCTGAACATACTCCACATTCTCTCTTGTGACTTCCCAGGATGAAGCAAGGACTAGTGAGTTGGAGTCATAAAGGAAGTAAATTTGTATTTAATAAAAGAAAAATCAGCATTCTCTTGTTAAACCAACATCAACCAAAGACTGAGTCAGTCTTCTCAGAAAGCCATGTGTCCTTGTCATTAGGGATACACAAGTAGAATGATTATTAGGCAAGGAGTGTCAAAAGGATTCCAACATGAGACATCAGAGAAGAGAGTGATGCGAAAATTCCTAAATTTTCTTTCCTAGCCTGGACTTCCAGAATTCTGTTGCATTTATTGCTGACACCATGATTGACTTTACCTTAGTTCAGTGTGCCTTTATGGAAGATGAAAGAATTCATCCTAGCTAGGGTAGCAGAAGAGGTGGTTCTGTTAGCATGGGTTTAAAAGAATGATGATCAAAGGGAATCATAGTTGTGATGTTGTGATGTCTCAACACCATGACATAACTTTAGTACAGAAATGGCAAATGCCAGGCCTCTAGCCTAAACACGGCCCATGGTGCAGGGCTCTCTTAAAAAAAAAAAAAAAAAATTGGTAAACATTTTAAAGTTGAGAGTTTTCGAATAAAAATTTAGATTTCTGGCTTTTCTTTTGAAGTTATACTTCTTTAGAATAATGAAGGAGGTCTTTACTACCATGACTCAAAATCCTGAATTCATAAAATAAGTGATTTACTAAATATATGTACATTTCAAAAAAAAAAACAAATTTGCATGGACAAACACACCGTGGGCAAAATTTTAAAATAATGACAATCAGAGTAAAATACGCAGTTCATAAAAGAGCCAAGAGTTAATATCTCTAATGCGAAAAGAGCTCCTAGAAATCAAGAATAAAAAGATACAGTCAAAAATACAGTTTGGATTAAGTATCTTGGACTGGTTTTAAACAAGTGCTTTGTCCTGGATCTGCTGAAGCACCTGGCCAGCTTGTTATCCTGTGAAACATTTGTTATTTTCTGGGTAGACATTCTTATATAGTATCGTCTTTAAAATCAGATTGTCTCTTCTATATTGAAAGCATTTTTATGTTTTCTAATTTAAAAATTAATATTTTCTTATAGATATTGTGCAATAAAGCTGAAGTAGGATGTGTAGTTTTTGTAAATGCTTTAACAACGGATAAAATTTTACATTTGTAAAATTAATATATTGTATTGGTACAAAATAGTTTTAAATTATATTTTAAAAAGCTCAAAAAAATAGATATGGGCAAATATATAAACAGTTCACAGAAAAGTGAACTCACAAGGCCCTTAAATATAAGAAAAAATGCTCAACTTCACTCATAGTAATAGTTACACAAATGAAAACTTCACTGAGATAATATATCTTACCTACTAGTTATATAAAAATTTTGTCAACACACTCTGTTGACAAAGCTATGAGGAAATAGACACAGGTAACTGATCAAAGTGCAAAATGAGTCAACCTTTATAAAGAGGAATTTTGAAATATCTAATACAGTTACAAATAAATTTTTTTCTTTGACTTGACATTAGTGCTTTCAAACTATGGTATGGAGACCCTGAGGATTCCTGAGACTTTTCCCAGGGGAATACATAAAATGAAAACAATTCAAAACAAAACTAAGACAAATTGGAACTCTTGTGCAACACTGGTGGGAATGTAAAATGATCCAGCCATTGTGGAAAACAATATATTTCCTCAAAAAATTAAAAATAGAGTTACTGTATAATCCAGTTTTTCCATTGTTGTGTATGTACCCCAAAGAATCAGAAGCAGGGTTTTGAAGAGATATTTATACACCATGTTTATAGTAGTATTAGTTACAGTAGCCAAAATGTAGGAACAATCCAATGTCTATCAATGGGTTAGTGGATAAATAAAATTGGCATATTTACACAACATTTTTAAAAAGAATGAAATTCTGATATATGATACACCATAGATGAACATTGTAGATATCACATTAAGTGAAATAAGCCAGATACAGAAGGAAAAATATTGTGCTATTCCATTTATATGAGGTACCTAGAGTAGGCAACGGAGAAGGCAATGGCAGCCCACTCCGGTACTCTTGCCTGGAAAATCCCATGGACGGAGGAGCCTGGTAGGCTGCAGTCCATGGGGTCGTGAAGCGTTGGACACAACTCAGCGACTTCACTTTCACTTTTCACTTTCATGTATTGGAGAAGGAAATGGCAACCCACTCCAGTGTTCTTGCCTGGAGAATCCCAGGCACAGGGAAGCCTGGTGTGCTGCCGTCTATGCGGTCACACAGAGTCAGACATGACTGAAGCGACTTAGCAACAGCAGCAGCAGCAGCAGCAGAGTAGTCAAATTCAGAGACAAAAAGTAGAATAGTAGCTACCAGGGACTTGGGAGATGAGGTACTGGGGAGTCATTGTATAATGAATACACAGATTCGGTTTTAGATAACCTAACAGTTCTGGAGACAAATGATGGTTGTGATTACACAGCAGTATAAATGCATGCCACCAAACTGTGTACTTTAAAAATGGCTAAAATGGTAAATTTTATGTTATGCATATTTTACCATGGGCTTCCCTGGTAGCTCAGTTGGTAAAGAATCCACTTGCAATGTAGAAGACCCTGGTTGGATTCCTGGGTCAGGAAGATCCCCTGGAGAAGGGCATGGCAACTCACTCTAGTATCCTTGGCTGGAGAATCCCCATGGACAGAAGATCCTGGCAGGCTATAGTCTACGGGGTTGCAAGAGTTGGACATGACTGAGCAGCTAAGCACAGCATATTTTACCACAATAAAAAATAAATACATAGAGATAGATAAATAAATCTAAGGTAATTGCCTTTTTAATTCTCATTCTCTCATAAGTATATTGTGTCATTTTCCTGAGGCTACAGCGAAGTAAATACAGAAAAATAAAGGAATCCAAATGTCTTCTATTAAGGAAGATATTAAAAAGATTTGCAAAAATATAAAATGATGCCACTCTTCTCATTGTATTTTGTTTGTTTCAGAAAGTATACTTACTTCTTCAATAAAACATATCTTATTTGTGTTAATATATGATGGACTTATTACTGTTACATTTAAAAGCTGAAGCTCCAATATTTTGGCCACCAAATCTGAAGAACCAATTCATTAGAAAAGATACAGGGAAAGATTGAGGGCAGAAGGAGAAGGGGATGACAGCAGGTGAGATGGTTGGATGGCATCACCAACTATGGACATGACTTTGAGCAAAGTCCAGGATATAGTGAAGGACAGGAAAGCCTGGCGTGCTGCATTCCAGGGGGTCGCCAAGAGTTGGACATGACTTAGCGACTGAGAAACAACAACAACAATAATGGATTTATTCAGACATGTATATAATTCCTCAGTTTAATTTCTAACAAACATTGAGAGATATTAATAAAGTGCTTATAAATAAATCTCTTTAGGATTGTAATACTTCTTAAGAGTGTATAGGAGTCCTGGGATCAAAAAGCTTTTTAAGCACCACTGCGGCAGTTCCAAGATGGGAATTTATTTTACATGCTTGTGTACCAGCCCAACTTAATCATTAGGCCTTCTCTTTCTTCAGGCTGGCAAGAGACCCCCTGGCCCAGCCTTGTGGTGGGTGAGTGGCAATGGAGATGAGGTAATGTGGAACTTCAGCCAGCTGAGTGAACTCAGTCAACAAACAGCCAACGTCTTGGCAGGGCCATGTGGTCTGCAGCGTGGGGACCGTGTGACAGTGGTGCTGCCCCGAGTGCCTGAGTGGTGGCTGGTGATCCTTGGCTGCATGCGAGCAGGTTGGTGCTTGACCACCTGAGCTGGGCACCATCTCCCTTGTGAAGGAAAGTGGTGGCAGAGAAATGCAATCTTTCCTCCCCAAAGATGCCCCCTCCACCTATCATGTGGTCCCTCATCATATAGAGACACCGCTCTTCTTCCATTTATTTAAGCAAACTATGCCCTAAGCACTATGCTAAGTGGTTGCTAATACAGAGTAAATGAAACAGAGTCTATATATGGGACTCACAGATCTCTGGAGAAAGACAGCTGCTTTAAATTATTAATTGCATATACAATTATTGAATCACAGTTTTGATAAGTGGCATGAGGTTCTGTAAGAACCTATACAAAATATTTGTCAAACTGTGACCTATAGGGCAAATCCAGCCCACAGATTGTTTTTATAAATAAGAAGTTTTATTAGAACCCAGTCATGCCCTTTTTGTATATTATCTGTGATTGCTTTTGAACTATAATAACAGACTAACATAGTTTGGACAGAGAGCCTCTGGCACATAAAGCCTAAGATATTTGACATTTGCTTGGCCTTTTGTAGAAAAAAAATTGCTGATCTTTGCTACAAAAGGAGACCCAAACAGACTAATCTGAGAGGTTTACAGAAGTCTTAGTAGAAGTAGTATTTAGTCTGAGAGCTGAAGGACAAGTAGGATTGGACCAGGAAAGGAGGAAGAGAGGAGGAGTGCTCCAATCAGAGGGAACGGTAGAGGGGAGGGAAGCCTGAAAATTATGAAAGAACCTGGAATGATGATCTGTGTGCCTACAGCCCAGGCAGCAAAAAGAAAGTAATGGCAAATGGGTCTGGAGAGATGGACAGGTGCTAAACTGGCAGAACCTTGTAAGCCATGTCAAGGGAAGGGTACTGGGTCCTTATGTAGTGAGGAATGGAAACCATAAACTGATTGCATGACATGATTGTTTTCTGTGTATAGATGGTGACTCTGGATGGCACAAGGAAAATGGGATGAAGGAGGGAAAGAATGGGGTTGGGGAATTCAAATAGGAGACAAAGAATGATAGTGATTTCAATTTGGACAGGAAAGTAGAAATGGAGTTTAGTGGTTGAATTTGAGAAAACTGATCGCAAGATTTTTTTGATGAATGACATTAGGTAGAGGAAGAAGTCGTGTGAGATGGAGAAGTCAGAGTCACTCAGGCAACTGGATGGATGCAGTGGTCTTTTTCACAGTGAGAAGTAGCTATGGGGTATCAGGGAAAGATGACAAGTTCAATTTGGGAGCTGCTAAGTTAGGAGTACCCAAGTAATGTTCAAGAATGGGGGAGATGTTCTAGTTATAAGATAAACATGTCCTAGGTATATAATATAAAACATGATCACTATAGTTAACAATATGTATTGTAGAGAGTAGCTTCTAAACATTCTCATCACAAGATAAAAAATAAGTGTGATCATGTACAGTGATAAATGATATAAGGTAGATGACATCTATTTTTATTATTTATTTATTTATTTATTGTGGTATTCATTTCTAGTATATAGGTATATCAAATCATTAAGCTGTATACTTCAAATAAATTCTTGTATGTCAGTTATATCTCAATTTTTTAAATATATGGATAAAAATGAAGGGATGAGAAGTGAATAGCTGGGATTTAAGGGCATAACATCTGAGATGCAGACAGAAATTTAAGAATTATCAATTTTTAGATATAAGAGGTGAAAAGTGAAAGAGCCTCAAGAAACACCAGTATCCCTTATTTACAACTTATCTTTCCCAGCCTTCTTCACACACAAGCATTCTCATCAATAAGGAGGAAAATGTGAGTGTGGTTAAAAAAAAAGTAAGAGTTGTCAGAGGAATCTGAACACAGCTAGAGAAGCAGGTAGCCCATAGGAGGAGTGAGCAGGCCATGAGAGAAAAGTCACCCAAAGTGACACGCTGAGAGATAATGGTCTGAAGGGAAGGAGAACTCAGAGCGGGAGATGGAGGGACAGTTGAGGTGGTAACGGGTCTGCAGTGTGGATCCTGAAGTGTTGAGGGAGAGAGCAAGCCAGAGGCGGAAACTAATAACCAGGAAGAGCATGTGAAAGCAGCTTTATGACTGGTGAGAAACAGTCTAATTATTATCCAGAAGAATAAAGCAAAGTCATAAAAGTCTCATCAAGATAGAAAACAAATACCTAGGAGTGCTCTTCCCAAAGAAAATTCAGTGTCCCATGCTTGCGATAGTCAGGACCTTGAGCACTGTGGTATCGCGTGGACCATTCCAAGTTCTTTCAAGGCTCTAATATTTTAGTTACTATATATGATTGTTTGGATGTAGCAAACTTCTATAGGGCAGTGTGTGTGTGTGTGTGTGTGTGTGTGTGTGTGTGTGTGTGTGGCCTTAGACTACCAATGGTGTAACATCAGGCAATTCGGTTTCTCTCAGTCTCAGTAGGCTCCTTACAGCTCTGACAACCCCAGGGACATCTGTGTTTAAATCACTCTCTGGTCCCCAGTTCCTTTATTATAGATACTCCGCATTGGTTATCACCACCCCAACCTCCCCTAACCCAGCTGCTCCCCACTGGCTATTCATATTAGGATTCTCTAGGGGAGAAATTAACCATCCCTTCCAGTTCTCTCTCTAAGCCATTTGACTTTTTCCAGGCCTTGTCTTCATACCCGGGACCATCCAGATGAAAGCCAAAGACATTCTCTATAGGCTGCAGGTGTCTAAGGCCAGGGCCATTGTGGCTGGGGATGAGGTGGCTGAGATAGTGGACACTGTGGCACCTGAGTGTCCTTCTCTGAAAACGAAACTATTGGTGTCTGAGAAAAAACGGGATGGGTGGCTGGACTTCAAGACACTACTATGGTGAGTATCTATGTGTCTTGTTGTTTAGTCCCTGTTTTGTCCAATTCTTCTGTGACCCCATGGACTATAGCCCATCAGGTTCCTCTGTTCATTGGATTTCCCAAGCAAAAACACAGCAGTGGGTTGCCATTTCCTTCTCCAGGGGATCTTCCCAGACCCGGGATCGAACCCACATCTCCTGCATTGGCAGGTGGATTCTTTACCACTGAGCCACCTGGGAAGCCCATCAACATGTCTTAGCCTGAGCTTTTACCAAAGATGGAAACCTGCACTTATGTGTACGTTCTTTATTTGGGAAGTCTGAGGAGCAGTGTGTAAGATGTGGGAGAGTTAAGCAAGAAAGAAGTAAGAGTTAATACAGAGTTTATTATTGAGTCACTGCACAGCATAAGTGGGCCTTGATCAGCAGGGACCTTTTGAGGAGAACACAGAATGCCTCTCAGGATTATCTACTGAAGGACTGACAAACACTGACCCATCAGCCCTTAACCTGCATTCATAGAGGGCTTCTCAGAGATGCTATTTACCCCACACTCCGGGCTGCACATACATGCGTGCAGGATAGGCTCAGAGTCCCATGCCATGGTGGTGACAGAGAATGAAGGCCAGAGGCACAGAGTGCCTCACCTCACTGTGGCTCCCAGTAGAAGCAACAGCAAGTTGGAACTCACCCGGAGCTTTTGACTGTGTCGAATAAGAGGTAAAGCTGAGAGGGTATGTGGTAAGACACAGGAGATGGCTGATACACAGGGTTTCTAGACTCCTTTTCCCATCTTCTGCATCCCTAAATGAGGCTGCCAGCAGTCTATAACAGAAGAATCTCCCTTTCATATGTCTGAAATCTCCACACTAGAGTCAATACCTTAGGAAATTCCTAGGGAGAGTGTAAGCTTTTTCTTTCTAGTGTTACAGTCTTTAATATAACTGTCAGGGAAATAGACAACATAACAGCAGCTTTGAGAGACTCCAAAGAGGAGTAAATGCTTCTAGGGAATACAAAAGTATAGATTGGGAAAATTTATACTAATTGAGCATCTCCTGTGTACCTGCTGTCATGCTGTGGCTTCCAACAACAAGCAAATTAACATTCACTGAGTTCTCAAAGCAAGTTGCCATTTCCTTTGTGTTAAAGTTAACTTTCTCAATAACTCTGAGATGGGTATTATATTGATCCTATATCGCAGATATGGAAAATGAGACTCCGAGAAGTTAAACAAATAAACTAGAGTGACATGGTTAACAAAGTATCAAACTTGAGTGGTGTTCAAACCCAAGTCTGACTGACTCAAAGTCTCAAAATCTTATCCACACATAAGCCTCCCTTCTAGAGTGTGTCAGCTGACTTGCCTCTCCAGTATGAGGGAAGATGGGAAGGCATGAGTCACCAAGACATCTGGGGTCCAGGGAAGATCTTATTAGGTGACAATCTGTGTCACTGTTGTCAGGAAAGCATCTACCACCCATTGCTTAGTGGAGACTGGGAGCCAAGAAGCAGCTGCCATCTACTTCACCAGTGGAACTAGTGGCCTTCCTAAGATGGCGGAACACTCCCACTCAAGCCTAGGAATAAAGGCCAAGATGGATGCTGGGTAAGAAGAGTCCTTTCTCTCTGGAAACTATGTGACCAGACCTTGAGATGTTTCTGATCTCAAATTCAATTCTCTTGAAATAAATAGATTACCATGTGGCACTTCTGAGAAACAGAGTTGGGAAGGAGGACAAGGGGGAACATGGCTTAGCAAGCTGGGTATCCAGTGACCTGTGGTAGAACATTTCTGTCGTAGATAACAAGGGATCACAAAACCTCTTCAGTGCTTTGAGCAGTATATCTACTACCTTGAGTGCTAAGCACAAGGTTTGTATGCATTTTTTCCCCAAGATTGATCTGTATCTTTTCCTTTGGAATGTTCCCAAGTAAGATGGTAGATGTTGCAAGAGGGCATCAGAGGGCAGACACACTGAAACCATATTCACAGAAAACTAGTCAATCTAATCACACTAGGACCAAGCCTTGTCTAACTCAATGAAACTAAGTCATGCCCATGGGGCAACCCAAGATGGGTGGATCATGGTGGAGAGATCTGACAGAATGTGTTCCACTGGAGAAGGGAATGGCAAACCACTTCAGTATTCTTGCCTTGAGAACCCCATGAACAGTATGAAAAGGCAAAATGATAGGATACTGAAAGAGGAACTCCTCAGGTCAGTAGGGGCCAATATGCTACTAGAGATCAGTGGAGAAATAACTCCAGAAAGAATGAAGGGATGTGGATGTGACTGGTGAAGAAGCAAGGTCCGATGCTATAAAGAGCAATGTTGCATAGGAACCTGGAATGTCAGATCCATGAATCAAGGCAAATTGGAAGTGGTCAAACAAGAGATGGCAAGAGTGAATGTCGACATTCTAGGAATCAGCGAACTCAAATGGACTGGAATGGGTGAATTTAACTCGGATGACCATTATATCTAATAATGCAGGCAGGTATCCCTCAGAAGAAATGGAGTAGCCATCATGGTCAACAAAAGAGTCTGAAATGCAGTACTTGGAGGCAATCTCAAAAACGACAGAATGATCTCTGTTCGTTTCCAAGGCAAACCATTCAATATCACAATAATCCAAGTTTATGTCCCAACCAGTAACACTGAAGAAGCTGAAGTTGAACGGTTCTATGAAGACCTCCAAGACCTTTTAGACACCCAAAAAAGATGTCCTTTTCATTATAGGGGACTGGAATGCAAAAGTAGGAAGTCAAGAAACACCTGGAGTAACAGGCAAATTTGGCCTTGGAATACGGAATGAAGCAGGGCAAAGGCTAATAGAGTTTTGCCAAGAAAATGCACTGGTCATGGCAAACACCCTCTTCCAACAACACAAGAGAAGATTCTACACATGGACATCACCAGATGGTAAACACCGAAATCAGAATGATTATATTCTTTGCAGCCAAAGATGGAGAAGCTCTATACAGTCAGCAAAAACAAGACCAGGAGCTGACTGTGGCTCAGACCATGAACTCCTTATTGCCAAATTCAGACTGAAATTGAAGAAAGTAGGGAAAACCACGAGACCATTCAGGTATGACCTAAATCAAATCCCTTATGATTATACAGTGGAGGTGAGAAATAGATTTAAGGGCCTAGATCTGATAGAGTGCCTGATGAACTATGGACTGAGGTTCGTGACACTGTACAGAAGACAGGAATCAAGACCATTGCCATGGAAAAGAAATGTAAAAAAGCAAAATGGTTGTCTGGGGAGGCCTTACAAATAGCTGTGAAGAGAAGCAAAAAGCAAAGGAGAAAAGGAAAGATATAAGCATCTGAATGCAGAGTTCCAAAGAATAGCAAGAAGAGATAAGAAAGCCTTCTTCAGTGATCAATACAAAGAAATAAAGGAAAGCAACAGAATGGGAAAGACTAGAGATCTCTTCAAGAAAATTAGAGATACCAAGGGGACATTTCATGCAAAGATGGGCTTGATAAAGGACAGTAATCATATGGACCTAACAGAAGCAGAAGATATTAAGACGAGGTGGCAAGAATACACAGAAGAACTGTACAAAAAAGATCTTCATGACCCAGATAATCACGATGGTATTATCACTGACCTAGAGCCAGACAACCTGGGATGTGAAGCCAAATGGGCCTTAGAAAGCATCACTATGAACAAAGCTAGTGGAGGTGATGAATTTCAAGTTGAACTATTTCAAATCCTGAAAGATGATGCTGTGAAAGTGCTGCACTCAATATGTCAGCAAATTTGGAAAACTCAGCAGTGACCACAGGACTGGAAAAGGTCAGTTTTCATTCCAATCCCAAAGAAAGGCAATGCCAAAGAATGCTCAAACTACAGCACAATTGCACTCATCTCACATGCTAGTGAAGTAATACTCAAAATTCTCCAAGCCAGGCTTCAGCAATATGTGAACCATGAACTTCCTGATGTTCAAGCTGGTTTTAGAAAAGGCAGAGGAACCAGAGATCAAATTGCCAACATCTGCTGGATCATGGGAAAAGCAAGAGAGTTCCAGGAAAACATCTATTTCTGCTTTATTTTCTATGCCAAAGCCTTTGACTGTGTGGATCACAATCAACTGTGGAAAATTCTGCAAGAGATGGGAATACCAGACCACCTGACCTGCCTCTTGAGAAATTTGTATGCAAGTCAGGAAGCAACAGTTAGAACTGTTGCTGGAACAACAACTAACAACAACAGTTAAAACTGGTCATGGAACAACAGACTGGTTCCAAATAGGAAAAGGAGTACGTCAAGGCTGAATATTGTCAACTTGCTTATTTAACTTATATGCAGAGTACATCATGAGAAAGCCTGGGCTGGAAGAAGCATAAGATGGAATCAAGATTGCCAGGAGAAATATCAATAGCCTCAGATATGCAAATGACACCACCCATGTGGCAGAAAGTGAAAACGAACTCAGAAGCCTCTTGATGAAAGTGAAAGAAGAGAGTGAAAAAGTTGGCTTAAAGCTCAACATTCAGAATACGAAGATCATGGCATCTGGTCCCATCACTTCATGGGAAATAGATGGGGAAACAGTGGAAACAGTGTCAGACTTCATTTTTGGCGGGCTCCAAAATCACTGCAGATGGTGACTGCAGCCATGAAATTAAAAGACGCTTACTCCTTGGAAGGAAAATTATGACCAACCTAGATAGCATATTCAAAGGCAGAGACATTACTTTGCCAACAAAGGTCCGTCTAGTCAAGGCTATGATTTTTCCTGTGGTCATGTATGGATGTGAGAGTTGGACTGTGAAGAAGACTGAGCACCAAAGAATTGATGCTTTTGAACTGTGGTGTTGAAGAAGACTCTTGAGAGTCCCTTGGACTGCAAGGAGATCCAACCAGTCCATTCTGAAGGAGATCAGCCCTGGGATTTCTTTGGAGGGAAAAATGCTGAAGCTGAAACTCCAGTACTTTGGCCACTTCGTGTGACAAGTTGACTCATTGGAAAAGACTCTGATGCTTGGAGGGATTAGGGGCAGGAGGAGAAGGGGATGACTTAGGATGAGATGGCTGGATGGCATCACTGACTTGATGGACGTGAGTCTGAGTGAACTCCGGGAGTTGGTGATGGACAGGGAGGCCTGGTGTGCTGCAATTCATGGGGTCGTGAAGAGTTGGACACGACTGAGCGACTGAACTGAACTGAACTGAAATGTTAGTAATTTTCTTTGATGCTGTCCACATTCCAAGAGGCTGTTTTTGTCCGTAGCAAATTACTTTTCAAATTCATTAAATAAGAGTCTGTTATCGGGTTAATAAGATGAACTGAGATCTCAGAATTTCTATATCTTTGATCTCATAATTTAGGCTTCTATTTCACTCTGCATCAATCTCATCAGTGGAGTCAGAAAATAACGTGTTAAGATTGTCATGCAATGATAACAAGAGATCTTGATTTTTTCAGTTGATCCTACTTGCCATGTTAATTTTATTATTAGAACTAGAAAAATGCTTTAATGAAAAAAAAAGCTCAAAAACTTAAATGTCCTATCTATGAGCATATGGCACCAGAAAATTAAATTTCATAGAAATTATTTAATAGAAGAGCTACAGTAAGAAAAACAGTTTCAAAAGATGGAAAGAAAAATCAGATCAGATCAGATCAGTCGCTCAGTCGTGTTTGACTCTTTGCGACCCCATGAATCACAGTTCACCAGGCCTCTCTGTCCATCACCAACTCCCAGAGTCTACTCAAACTCATGTCCATCGAGTTGGTGATGCCATCCAGCCATCTCATGCTCTGTTGTCCCCTTCTCCTCCTGCCCCCAATCCCTCCCAGCATCAGAGTCTTTTCCAATGAGTCAACTCTTCGCATGAGGTGGCCAGAGTACTGGAGTTTCAGCTTTAGCATCAGTTCTTCCAAAGAAATCCCAGGGCTGATCTCCTTCAGAATGGACTGGTTGGATCTCCTTGCAGACCAAGGGGCTCTCAAGAGTCTTCTCCAACACCACAGTTCAAAAGCATTAATTCTTTGGCGCTCAGCCTTCTTCACAGTCCAGCTCTCACATCCATACATGATCACTGAAAAACCATAGCCTTGACTAGATGGACCTTTGTTGGCAAAGTAATGTTTCTGCTTTTGAATATGCTATCTAGGTTGGTCATAATTTTCCTTCCAAGGAGTAAGTGTCTTTTAATTTCATGGCTGCAGTCATCATCTGCAGTGATTTTGGAGCCCCCCAAAAATGAAGTCTGACACTGTTTCCACTGTTTTCCCATCTATTTCCCTTGAAGTGATGGGACCAAATACCATGATCTTCATATTCTGAATGTTGAGCTTTAAGCCAACTTTTTCACTCTCTTCTTTAACTTTCATCAAGAGACTTTTGAGTTCCTCTTCACTTTCTGCCATATGGGTGGTGTCATCTGCATATCTGAGGTTATTGATATTTCTCCCAGCAAATTTGATTCCAGCTTGTGCTTCTTCCAGCTCAGTGTTTCTCATGATGTACTCTGCATATAAGTTAAATAAGCAAGTTGACAATATTCAGCCTTGACGTACTCCTTTTCCTATTTGGAACCAGTCTGTTGTTCCATGTCCGGTTCTGTTGCTTCCTGACCTGCATATAGGTTTCTCAAGAGGCAGGTCAGGTGGCCTGGTATGCCCATCTCTTTCAGAATTTTCACAGTTTATTGTGATCCACACAATCAAAGCTTTGGCATAGTCAATAAAGCAGAAGTAGATGTTTTTCTCTAACTCTCTTGCTTTTTCAGTGATCCAGTGGATGTTGGCAATTTGATCTCTGGTTCCTCTGCCTTTTCTAAAACCAGCTTGAGCATCTGGAAGTTCATGGTTCACTATTTTTGCTTTAAGACAAGCTTCATACTTTAAATTCTGGCCTAAAAAGAGAAAGGTTACAAGTGTCACTCTGCATGAGACCCTCTGTTGTGCTCAGGCAATTCATGATGCTCAAAAAAAAAGAGAACCAACAAGGTCTATGCAGCCAAAGTTCAACTTGCAGGCAAAGCCACTTTGTAGAATATCCACTTAGGTGTCTTTTTTTAGTAAACATTTCCTTAGTGGTTATCACAGGCCAAAAGCTGTATTCAGTACTGGAGTTAAAATGGAAATGAGACCCAGTTAGCTGTTGAATCATGGAAACTGGAGTCACACCTTCTGAATAGGCACCTGCTCTTGAGATAGGACATGTGCATAGAACAACTCTCCTTCCCCCTGCTTGCTTATACCTTAACATATCTATACATATATGCAAACATTCAGGTACACATACTCGGCACACATACCTACCTCTACCCATGTATACACATACTCATGCTCCATCCCCACCCACATGCACTCACATATTTTTCCTCTGTGTTCTCAGAAAATGGACAGACTTGCAAGCCTCTGACATAATATGGCCTATATCAGACACAGCTTGGATAGTGAACATTTTGGGCTCACTTCTGGAACCCTGGACATCAGGAGCATGCACATTTATCCATCTCTTGCCAAAGTTTGACCCAGTGATCATTTTAAAGGTAAGAGAAGATCCAGTGTGCACCAGATGGTCAGAGTGAACCCATCTTGAAGTTTCTTTCAATTCATCTAATTTTTACTAAGCTTGGCCATGCAGATAGAAAGTGTTCAGTAAGCAAGATGTAAATGGTTCCTGCCCTCATGCAATTCATGGTCTGGGAAAGGAGACAGACACATACACAATTAAAGGGACTGTATTCAGGAGACAAGCATCATGGGTCATTCCTTCATTTAACACATATTTAATGGGCCCTTGCTCTGGTATCAAGTATCAGATAGATGACAGTGAACTGAGTGTAATACAGAGGAATGGACTACTAGAGATGATGCTGTCTTTGTGCGTGCGTGTGTATGTGTGTGCCTATAGTGTAACCATTTTAAGTGTGTAGCTTGAAAGTGATCTACCTGCGTTAGACCTTTTATTAATCTCTCATGCCGCTATACAGAATTCCATAGAATGGGTGGCTTAAACAACAAACAATTATTTCCTCATTATCCTGGGAATCTGAGATCAAGGTGCCGGTATAGTTGGGTTCTTGGTAAGAACGCTCTTCTGAGCTGCATTCTTGTTATATCCTCATACAGTAAAGAGAGTGAGCCCTGGTATTTCTTCTTTATCTTATAAGGACAGTAATCTCACAATGAGGGACCCACCCTCATGACTGCATCTAAACCTAATTTTCTTCTGAGGGACTTACTTCTAAATACCATCACACTGGGGGTTAGGGCTTCAACGTATGGATTGTGGGGGGACACAACATTCAGTCCACAACACATAGCCATGTAATCACCATCAGATCAAGATATAAAATGTTACCTGCATTGCAGAAATACCCCTCATGTCATTGTTCACACTCCACAGGTTATTCATTGTTAATCTCTATCACCATAGATTTACTTTGCCTCTTCTTGAACTTTATGTAATCTTTTGTGTCTGACTTCTTTCACACAATATATTCTCTGTGAATACTGTCCATATTACTGTACATATTAGAAGTCTGTATAGTGTTTCATTGTGTGGATCTATCACAGTTTCTCTTATCATCCTATTGTTGGTGGACATTAGGGTCATTTTCAGTCTGAGATTATTATCTATGAGTAATTTTGAAAAATAAATAAGAGTTCTTCCTGTGGAACTTGGTGGAGTAACCATTAAATAAAATCTACAAACTGCAGGATTCTGGAGCAACAAAGCAATGGAAATAGGCTCAGTTTGCTTGCAAAGGCACACCCTATTTGTATTTCATTTGTGTTAGAGAGAAGGAAATGGCAACCCACTCCAGTGTTCTTGCCTGGAGAGTCCCAGGGACGGCGGAGCCTGGTGGGCTGCTTTCTCTGGGGTTGCACAGAGTCGGACACGACTGAAGTGACTTAGCAGCAGTGATAGAGAGTGGGCAATTAGCACCCTGGGGCCTCCAGATCTCTGTAGCAGTTAATGACTCAGATTTCTGTTTGGCTGGCAGTAGAGATACCAGGAGCAAACTGAGGCATAGATGACATCTTCCAAGGTCAAGAGACCAGGCAAGTTCTGCAGTCTCTCAAGAGATTCTCTTTATATGATTCTGTCATTTTCTGTTTTAAACAAATTCTTATTCTGTCTCCTTCCACAAAAAGATTTGAAGTGGCTTTTGTAAAGAGACACAAATAGAAAAAAAGTATGGAACAAATGTAAAATTATATAGCCTATTAGGGAAATATAGGCTGAAGATGGGGGGGTGAGTGAGTGGGAAGACTAAGGAAAGGAAGCAAATAAGTAGATAATTGCAAGTAAGTGTGTAAAGCAAATAAGTAGATAATTGCATGTTGAGCTTCCTATAAGGCAAGGCAGTAAGGGAAGTGAGATAATTTTCATCTCTTATACCAGTATGACAAAAGCACTCAGAGGAAATAATTACATGGTGTGTTAACATTAGTAATTTTTTTAGATGTTCTCTCTAAACCATTCTTTGTAATAAATTCTGTACAAAACAAAGCATGGAATGAAGGTGGTATTATTGTTGTTGTTTAGTCTCTCAGGAGTGTCTAACTCTTTTTCAACCCCACGGACTCTAGCCCACCAGGGTCCTCTGTCCACGGGATTTCCTAGACAAGAATACTGGAGTAGGTTGACACTTCCTTCCAGACCCAGGGATCAAACCTGTGTCTCCTACATTGGCAGGTAGATTTTTTACCATTAAGCCACCAGGGAAGTCCATGAAGGTGGTATTACTAAAAAGTATAGGCTGCAAACGACAGTGCTGCTATTTGCTGATTGTGTGACTTCGGGCAAGTTGCTCAACCATCTGTAAAATGAGGATGCTAATACAAACTCCATCAGGTTATAGTGGGAGTTAAATGAGAGAGCAAAGAGCCTGGCAAGTACTCAGTAGTACCTTATTTTTTGTAGCACTTCTGTAAAGTCTATAGGTGCTTTTAACTTTTAAAAGCACTTTCTATCTGAATTACGTCCCAAAAATATTTTGGGGAAAATAAGGCTGAGATTCAGTTCAGTTTAGTTGTTCAGTCATGTCCGACTCTTTGCGATCCCATGGACTGCAGAAAGCCAGGCTTCCCTGTCCATTACCAACTCCCAGAGATTACTCAAACTCATGTCCATTGAGTCGGTGATGCCATCCAACCATCTTATCCTCTGTCATCCCCTTCTCCTCCTGCCCTCAATCTTTCCCAGCATCAGGATATTTTCAAATAAGTCAGCTCTTTGCATCAGGTGGCCAAAGTATTGGAGTTTCAGCTTCAACATCAATCCTTCCAATGAACACCCTGGACTGATCTCCTTTAGGACGGACTGGTTATATCTCCTTGCAGCCCAAGAAACTCTCAAGAGTCTTCTCCAACACCACAGTTCAAAAGCATCAATTCCTCAGCACTCAGCTTTCTTTATAGTCCAATTCTCACATCCAAACATGACTACTGGAGAAACCATAGCCTTGACTAGATGGACCTTTGTTGACAAAGTAGTGTCTCTGCTTTTTAATATGCTATCTAGATTGGTCATAACTTTTCTTCCAAGGAGTAAGCGTCTTTTAATTTCATGGCTGCAGTCACCATCTGTAGTGATTTTCGAGCCCCCAAAAATAAAGTCTGGGACTGTTTCTACTATTTTCCATCTATTTGCCATGAAGTGATGGGACCAGATGCCATGATCTTCGTTTTCTGAATGTCGAGCTTTAAGCCAACTTTTTCACTCTCCACTTTCACTTTCATCAAGAGACTCTTTAATTCTTCTTCACTTTCTGCCATAAGTGTGGTGTCATCTGCATATCTCAGGTTATTGATATTTCTCCCAGCATCTTGATTCCATCTTATGCTTCTTCCAGCCCAGGCTTTCTCATGATGTACTCTGCATATAAGTTAAATAAGCAGGTTGACAATATACAGTCTTGATGTACTCCTTTTCCTCTTTGAAACCAGTCTGTTGTTCCATGTCCAGTTCTAAATGTTGCTTCCTGACTTGCATATAGGTTTATCAAGATGCAGATCAGGTGGTCTGGTATTCCCATCTCTTTCAGAATTTTCCACAGTTTATTGTGATCCACTCAGTCAAAGGCTTTGGCATAATCAATAAAGCAGAAGTAAATCAATAAATCTACTTTGGCATAATCAATAAAGCAGAAGTTTCTGGAACTCTCTTGCCTTTTCGATGATCCAGCAGATATTGGCAATTTGATCTTTGGTTCCTCTGCCTTTTCTAAAACCAGCTTGAGCATCTGGAAATTCACTGTTGAAGCCTGGCTTGAAGAATTTTGAGCATTACTTTACTAGTGTGTGAGATGAATGCAATTGTGCAGTAGCTTGTGCATTCTTTGGCATTGCCTTTCTTTGGGATTGGAATGAAAACTGACCTTTTCCAGTCCTGTGGCCACTGCTGAGTTTTCTAAATTTGTTGGCATATTGAGTGCAGCACTTTCACAGCATCAGCTTTCAGGATTTGAAATAGCTCAACTGGTATTCCATCACGTCCACTAGCTTTGTTCGTAGTGATGCTTCCTAAGGCCCACTTGACTTCACATTCCAGGATATCTGGCTCCAGGTGAGTGATCACACCATCATGATTATCTGGGTCTTGAAGACCTCTTTTGTACAGTTCTTCTGTGTATTCTTGCCACCTTTTCTTAATGTCTTCTGCTTCTGTTAGGTCCATACCATTTCTGTCCTTTATTGATCCCATCTTTGCATGAAATGTTCCCTTGGTATCTGTAATTCTCTTGAAGAGATCTCTAGTCTTTCCCATTCTATTGTTTTCTTCTATTTCTTTGCACTGATCACTGAGGAAGGCTTTCTTATCTCTCCTTGCTATTCTTTGGAATTCTGCATTGAAATGGGTATATCTTTCCTTTTCTCCTATGCTTTTGACTTCTCTTCTATTCACAGCTATTTGTAAGGCCTCCTCAGACAGCCATTTTGCTTTTTTTACATTTCTTTTTCCTGGGGATGGTCTTGCTCCCTGTCTCTATACAATGTCACGAACCTCCATCCGTAGTTCATCAGACACTCTGTCTATCAGATCTAGTCCCTTAAATCTATTTCTCACTTCCACTGTATAACCATAAGGGATTTGATTTAGGTCATACCTGAATTGTCTAGTGGTTTTCCATACTTTCTTCATTTTAATTCTGAATTTGACAATAAGGAGTTCATAATCTGAGCCACAGTCAGCTCCCAGACTTGTTTTTGCTGACTGTATAGAGCTTCTCCATCTTTGGTTGCTAAGAATATAATTAATCTGATTTCAGTGTTGACCATCTGGTGATGTCCATGTGTAGAGTCTTCTCTTGTGTTGTTGGAAAAGGGTGTTTGCTATGACCAGTGTGTTCTCTTGGCAGCACTCTATTAGCCTTTGCCTTGCTTCATTCTGTACTCCAAAGTCAAATTTGCCTGTTCCTCCAGGTGTTTCTTGACTTCCTACTTTTGCATTCCAGTCCCCTATAATGAAAAGGACATCTTTTGGGGTTGTTAATTCTAAACGGTCTTATAGGTCTTCATAGAACCATTCAACTTCAGCTTCTTCAGCATTATTGGTCAGGGCATAGATGTGGATTACCATGATACTGAATGGTTTGCCTTGGAAACAGAGATCATTAACCTATTGTAAAACTGGTCTAAGGAGGTTAAAGACTTAACCTCCACCAGTTAAGACCACCCAGTTGTTTTGCCTTAGCAGCTGATCTCCCTTTGGTGACTGGAGGTTTATATAATTCTAGAGGTGAGTTCCGGGGAAGGCAATGGCACCCCACCCCAGTACTTTTGCCTGGAAAATCCCATGGACGGAGGATCCTGGTAGGCTCCCGTCCATGGGGTTACTAAGAGTCGGACATGACTGAGCGACTTCACTTTCACTTTTCACTTTCATGCATTGGAGAAGGAAATGGCAACCCACTCCAGTATTCTTGCCTGGAGAATCCCAAGGACGGGGGAGCCTGGTGAGCTTCCATCTGTGGGGTTGCACAGAGTCGGACACGACTGAAGCAACTTAGCAGCAGCAGCAGCAGAGGTGAGTTCATAGGGACAAGTCAGTCAATTGGCAGGAAGAAGCAGCCTGATTTGAACAACAACAAAAAACTGTCCTCGACTTTTTTCTGTAATAAAAACTGCAATCATTTATCCATCATTTTTGGTTTGAAGGTTCATGAAAATTGGGCTCATTTGGCCTGAAGTAGACCCAGTAAAGAAGCCAAGGTTTAAGTCTACAGCTTCATAGCCCATATCCATCACCACTGTGCTACTGATTAAGTTGAACTCTCTTCTTCCAGGTTCTGTCCAGCTATCCAATTAACTACATGGTAGGCGCACCCATTGTTTACCGGATGTTGCTGCTACAGGACCTTTCCAGGTGATGGGGATTTTGGGGTTAAGAGTCTCTGGTCTATTGGCCATACCTTGCCTCTGTGACATACACATGTGCATATTTATGTGACCCTCTGAGCATGCATAGCCCCCTAAAGTCAATCTCATCATCAAAGCACCTAGAATCCAGCTCTAGGCTTAAGCAGAGTCTGGTTTAAGAGAGGCTCAGGAGAACACTGATCTCTCTTCTCTTCCTCAGCTACAAGTTCCCACATCTAAAGTGTTGCTTCAGTGGTGGGGAGACCCTCCTTCCAGATACTCTGGGAAAATGGAAGGCCCAAACAGGACTGGACATCCTAGAATTCTATGGCCAGACAGAAACGGTAGGAAACTTGCTCTAGGAAAGCATGGGCTGGTGAAACTCATGGGTTTCAAAGGCTCTTTGATAATAAAGATATGAGTCATCATTTATCATATACTTATTCAATAAATATAAATATTTATTAAGCACCTACTATGGGGGAGATATTGGCAATTCAGCAGAAATAAAACAGACAAAGCTCCTGCTCTCATGGAGATTACATTCTAGCGGTCATGGGGGAGAAAGATATAAACAAATAAATGACATGCCAGATGGTGAAAAGTTCTACAAAGACAAGTGAAGCAGGTAAGGTGAAGTTAGGTAGGATAATGGCCTAGTGTTTCAGGTGGTGTCATCAGGAGAGTCCTCTGTATTGGGGGAATGTTTTGCCAGAGATCTGAGTTTATTACATGTGTCAGGCACATGTCAAGCTGCTCAGATTGAAGTAAGGGATGGAGAAGAGAACCCACTAAGACCCCACCACCACCACTTCATCTGCTGAGATATCTTCTTGGAACTTTTGGGGTCCCTTGAAACTAAGATCATGGCATCTGGTCCCATCACTTCATGGGAAATAGATGGGGAAACAGTGGAAACAGTGTCAGACTTTATTTTGGGGGGCTCCCAAATCACTGCAGATGGTGACTGCAGCCATGAAATTAAAAGACTCTTACTCCTTGGAAGGAAAGTTATGACCAACCTAGACAGCATATTCAAAAGCAGAGATATTACTTTGCCAACAAAGGTCCGTCTAGTCAAGGCTATGGTTTTTCCTGTGGTCATGTATGGATGTGAGAGCTGGACTGTGAAGAAGGCTGAGCGCCGAAGAATTGATGCTTTTGAACTGTGGTGTTGGAGAAGACTCTTGAGAGCCCCTTGGTCTGCAAGGAGATCCAACCTGTCCATTCTAAAGGAGATCAGTCCTGGGTGTTCTTTGGAAGAACTGATGCTAACGCTGAAACTCCAGTACTTCGGCCACCTCATGCGACAAGTTTACTCATTGGAAAAGACTCTGAAGCTGGGAGGGATTGGGGGCAGGAGGAGAAGGGGATGACAGAGGATGAGATGGCTGGATGGCATCACTGACTCGATTGACGTGAGTTTGAGTGAACTCCGGGAGTTGGTGATGGACAGGGAGGCCTGGCGTGCTGCATTTCACGGGCTGGTAAAGAGTCGGACACGACTGAGCAACTGAACTGAATTGAACTGGGCACAATGCGGACTCATGTTATCAAAACAACCTGGTGAATACTTCCCCCAACTCTTTCCCCCAGCGTTCTTACTTTGATTCTCAGTACTTATTGCCTCCTCCTCTATACTCTTCTATCCACATCCTTTTATGGTTAATGGGTCCCATTAGAGCTCCTGAGAGGGCTCATGGCAGCACTGTGATGTGGAAGAACATTACAAGTGTGGGTGAGGACAATGGAGTTACGGCTGGGCTTCTAGCCATTCACAGGAGACCATGCCTAGGGATGCTCCTTTGGACACCAAGATCTCCATAGGAGAATTCATCTCAGGATTCAAGCAGTGCTCTCCTTCTTATGGGAGAGAATTTAATCCCACACTGTATTAAAGGACTTTTGGTATCCATAGTCCCTTATTAAAGTATGGCCCCTCATGATTGCATTGCTTTAATAGTTGTTAGTTCCTCTTCCCTGGGGCAAGGTCAATCAGAAGCTTTTCAAATACTTTAGTGAAACCTCTAGGATGGAGGTTCCAGGAAAAGGGAACAAGCCAGGCAAAAAGGAGAGAGGGAGCTACCAAACATGAACCAACTACAGGACTGTGTCAGGACCCGCTCTGTTGAATCTTTTTTACCAATCTGTCTACTACTTTCCACAGGGACTCACTTGCAGAGTTTCCAAGACAATGAAAATCAAACCTGGGTACCTGGGAACTGCAATTCCCCATTATGATGTGCAGGTTTGTTACGGGTATTAAGGAGGGAGGGTACAAATATATATATATTCAGCAATTTACTTATTACATTGTCCAAAAATAATAGAGTATAAAGATATTAAAATAATATTTAAAAAGGAGAGTGGGAGGAGGGAGGAAGGGAGGGATGGGGGAGAAAGGAAGTTATTCATATTCTAATCATCCAGGAAAACTCACTTTGAATAGCTGGAAAATTAGTTAGCTAGTTAGTTATATAAATATACACATTTTAAAACAAAAATAGGGGTGAATTTTGACATACAATTTTGTTACTTAATTTTATCACTGAATAATCTTGAGTGACCATCTTTTCAGGTCAATTAATACCTATCTACAGCAGAATTTTTAATTACTACATAGCAATGCTATGCTAAGTCACTTCAGTCGTGTCCGACTCTGTGTGACCCCACAGACGGCAGCCCACCAGGCTTCCCCGTCCCTGGGATTCTCCAGGCAAGAACACTGGAGCGGGTTGCCATTTCCTTCTCCAATGCATGAAAGTGAAAAGAGAAAGTGAAGTCGCTCAGTCATGTCCGACTCTTAGCGACCCCATGGACTGCAGCCTACCAGGCTCCTCCGTCCGTGGGATTTTCCAGGCAAAAGTACTGGAGTGGGGTGCCATCGCTTCCACCACTCTTTATGCCTTTTGTTAGTTAAGAGATGATTTCTAAAATTTTCGCCAGTAAAATCAACACTACAATGAATATGCCATAGCTAAAATTTTGCTCCTATCCCTTATTACTTCTCTGGGCTAAATTCCAAGATATAGAACTTATCTATATGTGTCTATGTCTAAGCATATGTCGGAGAAGGCAATGACAAGCCACTCCAGTACTCTTGCCTAGAAAATCCCATGGATGGAGGAGCCTGGTAGGCTGCAGTCCATGAGGTCGCTACAAGTCGGACCTGACCGAGCGACTTCACTTTCACTTTTCACTTTCACACAATGGAGAGGGCAATGGCAACCCACTCCAGTGTTCTTGCCTGGAGAGTCCCAGGGATGGCGGAGCCTGGTGGGCTGCCGTCTATGGGGTCGCACAGAGTCGGACACGACTGAAGCAACTTAGCAGCAGCAGCATAAGCATATGTATTTAAATTATAACAATTTACATTCTAGTCAGTGTTATGTGTAATTACCTGATCCCTGATATCTATGATAATCATTTATGAAGACTGCTTTTTAGTATATTAATTAATTCTCACATAATTTGGTGAAATAAGCTATTATTATCTCTGTTTCACAGATGAAGACACTGAGACATAGAACTTAGGTAACACAAAGTCAACTAATAAAGTATCAGAGTCATAATTTGAACTTTAATCTATCTGATGTCCAAGTCTGTGAGCCTCAAAAATAATGGGGTGCTATTATACTTCATGAACTCTTAAAATTACAAATATCTTCCTAAGATCATCTGGTCCAGTCTCACTAAGGAATTGCACCTAAACCATTTCAGACAAATGGATTAAAGATTTGGGCTTAAAGCTCTTGACTTCTCTTGGTTTCCAACTCTTTTCAGTTACCACTAGAGCAGGAGGATCTTCTATTTGATCAGCTCTTTCATGTTGCCATTCAAGCTGTCTACTGTTATGCAGACCATTCTTCCAATCTGCTTCTTCTTCCAGGTAATAGATGAGAAGGGCAATGTCCTGCCACCTGGCACAGAAGGAGATGTGGGCATCAGAGTCAAACCCACCAGACCTATAGGCATCTTTTCTGGCTATGTGGTGAGGAAAGCTTGCTCATCCCCCTCTGTCTCCTAGTGGAAGTAGTGGGTTCTGAGAGGCATGAAGGGAGTTTCCACATCCCAAGAGGCATTAGTAAGAAATAGGGACAAAGGGACAAAGGACAAAAAGTGTCTAGGAATGGGCACTTTGCCTAGCAAAAAGCCTAATTATTCACTCCTGCTTTTCTTAGCCTATGGTTAAGATTCCAGTTGTTGAATTGTCTTTCTCACAGTAACCCTTTTCCATTTCCAAGAGCTGTTTTATGACAGAAAGTTTATTGCCCCTGAATTACATAGAGCAGCATTCTTCCAAGGGCAGTACTGCCCCTTCTCTCAAGTACCATGCCCCTGCTCTATACCGCTGATCTTCTCTAGAGCCATGCAAGATGCTTTACACTAAGACTTCACCATAAGTTAGAAGCATTCCTATCTTCAGATCTTGGAATATTAAAAATAGGTGACCCTCAGATCCAACTGCCCCACTCTATGGGTGAGAATGGTGAAGTCAGAGTTTACAAGACTCATTCAAGTCCACCACAGTGAACAATGGGCAGGGACTTCTGACACCAAGATGATTAAATAATAAAGTAAATAATCCAATAGTTACAGTTGCTGCCATTTATTGCAAGCTTACCACATGGCAAGCACTCTCCTAAAAGCAGTTTATATACTTTAAACTTGTTTAATCTTTTCAATTACCCCTTGAAGTCCTTGGGCCCAAATTACTTGAGTTTAAAATTCTGCCCTATTAATTGCTGTGTGATCTTGGGCAAGTTACTGATCTCTTACACCTCAGTTTCCTCAGATTCCTCTTGCTTTTTCAGACCCAAAATACCCCTAACTTCTAAGTGAAGGAGCTAGGCTACGAATTCCCTATGCCACCTTTTAACCCAGAGATGGAACATCTACTCTAAACCTCACACCCCTACCCTTGAACAAAATATAAAGATGTTTTGACAAGGGGCAAACCTCAATCTCTCTCTCTGCTGATAAACAGGCACTTTAATTGAACAGAGGGGTTCAGTCATTACAGAAATATGCACATTGACCCAAGCCCAGACAGCTTGTTGGTGTATCTCTAGAACTTTCATATCTAACAATCTGGACCCAATAAAAATGTCTAATAAATCTTGATGCCCTTGAACAGTGTCATGGGGTGAAGCAGGGGTTAGGCTGACCAGTAAAGTTTGAATCCAATAGGGGAAAGGCCCTAGAGCATGGGAGAATGAATTCATTAATATTATCCATCAAACTGGACCCCAGAGGAGGAAGTGAGAGACTCTGGGTGGAATAAATAAAAGGGGAAGTGCCAATTCCACCTATTCAGGGAAGTCCTACCATGCGTAGTAATACAAGTTGTAAAGTGAACAATCTGCACATCCGGCGATGGCAGGCCTAGGGCAGAGGATTTCGGCTTTGCAGGTATAATGACTATCTTTCTGTGGTGACCAGGACAATCTTGAGAAGACAGAAGCCAACATCAGAGGGGATTTTTGGGTCCTGGGAGACCGGGCAATCAAGGATCAAGATGGATATTTCCGATTCATGGGAAGAACAGATGATATCATTAACTCCAGTGGGTAAGCTTGGTTTCTGGGCAGGAAAAGGGTAATCCAGTTCTTTATTCTGTCTGATTCTAGACTTCTGAGCTGAGCTAAAGGTTGAGTGTCCAGTCTTCTCTGAAAGACAAGTTTTTCTACAGGTACCGGATTGGGCCCTCAGAAGTGGAGAACGCACTGATGGAGCACCCTGCTGTGGTTGAGACAGCTGTAGTAAGCAGCCCGGATCCCATTCGAGGAGAGGTGATGGGAAAACTGTGGCCTGGGGGGTGTACAGATGGTAGTTAAAAGTATGAACTCTGAGGCTAGACAGTCTGGGCCCAAACCTTAGCCCTGCTGCTTACTAGCTGTGTGTCCCTGTACAAGTTATTTAGCCTTTCTGTCTCAGTTTAACCATATACAAGATGCAAAGCTGTTGTGAAGATTAAATGTGTTAATATTTGTAAAGTGCTTGAAACAAAGTCTAACCTGCAATAAGTACTATACAAACTCTATCATTTGGGGCTGCAGATATTCTATCCTGTTTGGCATTTGAATCAGAATCTATTCCCTGACTAGATCAGAGGAGGAATTTAAGCCAAGATAGAACCTTTGAGGCATGTGGTTTTTAGTGAAAGGAAGAGAGGAAGAAAGGCCCCTATAATGCCAAGGTTAATGAAATAAGCCCAGATGAAATCTACAAGAGCTTGTGTATGTGAAGGAAAATTTAAGGTGGAAAGACGTGGGTTGATGTCCAGGGTGAAAATTGATAATATACACCTGGCAGGTGTGGGAAATATCATAGGCTCAAAACCCTGGGTACCAAGCACTGAGCTAAGCCATAATGCATGTGATTTCTTTTTATTTCCCATGAATTAAATATGGAAGTTGGATCTCTATTTTATAGGTTGGCAAACTAGCTTAGAGAGGTTAAACAAATCTTTTAGGTTTATTGTTCCCAGCCTTTATTTCCTCTCTTCTAACTAGCTTTTTCCCATCACACTCTATTGTCCCTGGGACATGAGGTAATCCTGGTCTCAATCTGCAGTCCTATCTGCTCATCAATAAACAACTTGAGAGAAAGTTGGAATCTTGGCCATGATTGTCCCCAGGTCCTACTTTTCCCTAGCTCCAGATATCTGGAGGTGCAAATGAGGGGATATAAAGGTGGTGGCTGTGGTGCAAGTCTTGACACTGATTATCCCAGGGATGACAATGCACTCTGATCATTCTCTTGGCCCTCATCCTTGCCATAGGTAGTGAAGGCATTTGTGGTCTTGGCCCCACACTTTCTGTCCCATGACCCAGACGAGCTCACCAAGGAGCTGCAGCAGCATGTGAAGTCAGTGACAGCCCCATACAAGTACCCAAGGAAGGTAAGGCCTCTGGATTCCCATGTCCTTCCCCCTTTACTCAGGGAAGGAGATATGGTTTTCCTCTTGTAGTTCTCTTTTTCAGGGTGAAGACCAAGCCTTTACTCTAAAGTTCTGCCTGATTATGACCAAGAAAATCCAAAAAGACAATCCAGTAACTGCCTAGATGCCTGAAAATTGGCCTTTAATTCACTCTGAACTGAAACTCAGATTCTCCCATGGGAACAAGTTCTAGCCAATATCTGGCCCATATCCCCGCTCTTGGCATTGAGGTTTTGCTATATTATTCAAGATTCTCTCATTTGCTAGTGACAGAAATTCAATCTGAAATGTATTGCTCACACAGTTGTAAAGTCTAAGGTTGGGGAAGCTTTGTTGTGGCTGATACCAGTCATTCAGATGGTGTGGTCAGGGATGTCTTTTTTCATCCCTTAGCTCTCCTTCTTTCTGTATTGGCTTCATTTCTTGAATTGTTCTCCCTGTGAGATAGTCCCCAGGAGCTCCAAACAAACAGTTTTAGCAGCTTAGATAATCTCAGTAGAAAAAAAGCATCTTTTCCCTCAAAGGAACCAGCAAAAGTCTTCAAGTTCATTCTCATTGGACCAGTTTAGGTTATGTACCCATGATTAAACCAATCTTTGTAACCAGAGGAATGGGCACTCTGATTTGCCAGTTCTGAGTCATGTAATCAGCCCTGAGCAAGTACAAGAAGGATGGGAGAGAGGGCTGCCCTACACCCTTGACATGGACTCAGTGAACTCACCACAATAAAAAGGAACTGCTCTTACCAGAAAAGGTAAATAACATAGAATACACTCTTCCTGTTTTCAGCTATTTTTACACTGGGGCAAGAAACCAAGGCACGGAGATTGATGTAGAAATGGATATCCCAGGTTTTGGAGCTGGGTACAAGATAGAAGCTTGCTGGAGGGAATGAAAAAGGCATTTTTGTGTCTGGGGTAGACACACACACACACACACACACAAAGACACTATACTTTTTAAGTGGTACGCCTTACACATCTCAGATTCTTAGGTAACCCAGATTTTCAATGATGCTTTGTCAACATAGGCTAATTATCATGGGTGAGTTTTCTAAGAGGCACACTCTGGGAAGGAACTTAACATGCCAAGATTTATTAGGGAGTGCTTTGGGATCAACACAAGGGGAAGGAAACAGAAGGGAGGAGAGGAGAGAGGTGTTGGCTGTTGTTCATTTGCTCAGTCATGTCCGACTCTTTATGATCCCATGGACTGCAGCACACCAGGCTTCCCTGTCCTTCACCATCTCCCAGAGTTTGCTCAAACTCATGTCCATCGAGTCGGTGATGCCATCCAACCACGTCATCCTCTGATATCCCCTTCCACTCTTGCCTTTAATCTTTCCCAGAATCAGGGTCTTTTCCAATGAGTCCAGTGAGGCTTCACATCAAGTGGGCAAAGTATTGGAACTTTAGCTTCAGCATCAGTCCTTCCAATGGATATTTAGTATTTATTTCCTTTAGGATTGACTGGTTTGATCTCCTTGCTGTCCAATGGACTCTCGAGAGTCTTCTCTAGCACCACAGTTCAAAAGCCTCAATTTTTCCTCACTCAGCCTTCTTTATGGTCCAACTATCACATCCATACATGACTACTGGAAAAATCATAGCTTTGACTATATGGACCTTTGTCGGCAAAGTGATGTCTCTGCTTTTTAAGACACTGGCTAAGCTTGTTATAGCTGTTCTTCCAAGGAGCAAGTGTTTTTTAATTTCATGGCTGTGGTCCCCACCTGCAGTGATTTTGGAGCCCAAATAATAAAATGTCTCATTGTTTCCATTTTTCCTCCATCTATTTGCCCTGAAGTGATGGGACCAGATACCATGATCTTTGTTTTTTGAATATTGAGTTTTAAGCCAGCTTTTTCACTCTCCTCTTCCACCTTCATCAAGAGGCTCTTAGTTCATCTTTGCTTTCTGCCATTATGGTGGTGTCATCTGCATATCTGAGATTATTGATATTTCTCCTGGCAATCTTGATTCCAGCTTGAGCTTCATCCAGCTCAGCATTTCATATGATGTACTTTGCATATAAGTGAAATAAGCAGGGTGACAATACACAGCCTTGTCATACTCCTTTCCCAATTTTGAACCAGTCCGTTGTTCCATGTCCAGTTCTAACTGTTGCTTCTTGACCCAGATTCAGGTTTCTCAGGAGGCAGGTAGGGTGGTCTGGTATTCCTGTCTCTTTAATAATTTTCCAGTTTGTTGTGATCTACACAGTCAAAGTCTTTAGTGTAGTTAATGAAGCAGAAGTATGTATTTTTCCAGAATTCTCTTGCTTTTTCTATGATCCAACAGCCAATTTGACCTCTGGTTCTTCTGCCGTTTCTAAATCAACTTATACGTCTGGAACTTATCAGCTCACGTACTGCTGAAGCCTAGCTTGAAGGCTTTTGAGCATTACCCTCCTGGCATGAGAAATAAGAGCAATCGTGATAGTTTGACCGTTTCTTGGCATTGCCCTTCTTTGGGATTGGAATGAAAACTGATCTTTTCCAGTCCTGTGGCTACTGCTGAGGTGTCAATTTGCTGGAATACTGAGTGCAGCCTTTTCACAGCATCATCTTTTAAGATTTGAAATAGCTCGGCTGGAATTCCATCACCTAGACTAGCTTTGTTCATACTAATGCTTCCTAAGGCGCACTTGACTTCACACTCCAGCATGTCTGGCTCTAGGTGAGTGGTCACACCATCATGGTTATCTGGGTCATGAAGATCTTTATTGTATAGTTCTGTGTATTCTTGCCACCTCTTCTTAGTATCTTCTGCTTCTGTTAGGTCCATACTGTTTCTGTCCTTTATTTTGTCAACCTTGGCAAGAAATGTTCCCTTGGCATCTCTGATTTTCTTGAAGAGATTTCTAGTTTTTCCCATTTTTTGCCCCAGACTGTCCAGCAAAAATGGGTTTATTTGACAGCAGCAAAGATTGAAATTCAGAGTCTTGAACTATGGCAAGCCATGTGTAAGGAAAGGAGGTCTCTTTTGAAGAGAAGAAAGGGAATTTGGCAAGGCTATAGTAAACAGAGTATCCAGGGGAGGAACTGAAAGTTCAAAATATAGTGTCTTTTCATTGGCTGAGTTGTGACCATCTCTCATTGGCAAGAAGAGGAAGGTAAAGATTTACTGGAATTGAAGCAAATGACATCTGATAAGAAAGCTTTCCCAAGGTATTTGGACCAGGTCTGGTAGAAGATTGTCACCAAACATTTGATGATGACATATCATTTCAAATGAACCTCAGTTTCTATGAACTTGATAACATATGGATTTATTTATTTTTATAAATTTATTCATTTTAATTGGAGGCTAATTACTTTACAATATTGTAGTGGTTTTGCCATATGTTGCCATGAATCAGCCAGAGGTGTACATGTGTTCCCCATCCTGAAATCCCCTCCCACCTTCCTCCTCATCCCATCCCTCTGGGTCATCCCAGTGCACCAGCCCCACTGTCCCATGCATTGAACCTGGACTGGCGATCCTTTACACATATGATAATATACATGTTTCAATGCCATTCTCCCAAATCATCCCACCCTTGCCCTCTCTCACAGAGTTCAAAAGACTGTTCTATACATCTGTGTCTATTTTGCTGTCTCACATATAGGGTTATAGTTACCATCTTTCTAAACTCCATATATATGCATTAGTATACTGTACTGATGTTTTTCTTTCTGGCTTACTTCACTCTGTATAATAGGCTCCAGTTTCATCCACCTCATTAGAACTGATTCAAATGTATTCTTTTTAATGGCTGAGTAATACTCCATTGTGTATATGTACCACAGCTTTCTTATCCATCGTCTGCTGATGGTCATCTAGGTTGCTTCCATGTCCTGGCTATTATAAACAGTGCTGCGATGAGCATTGGGGTACATGTGTCTCTTTCAATTCTGGTTTCCTCTGTGTGTATGTCCAGCAGTGGGATTGCTAGGTTGTATGACAGTCTTTCCTGTGGTCATGTATGGATGTGAGAGCTGGACTGTGAAGAAGGCTGAGCGCCGAAGAATTGATGCTTTTGAACTGTGGTGTTGGAGAAGACTCTTGAGAGTCCCTTGGACTGCAAGAAGATCCAACCAGTCCATTCTGAAGGAGATCAATCCTGGAATTTCTTTAGAAGGAATGATGCTAAAGCTGAAACTCCAGTATTTTGGCCACCTCATGCGAAGAGTTGACTCATTGGAGAAGACTCTGATGCTGGGAGGGATTGAGGGCAGGAGGAGAAGGGGACAACAGAGGATGAGATGGCTGGATGGCATCACTGACTCGATGGATGCGAGTCTGAGTGACCTCCGGGAGCTGGTGATGGACAGGGAGGCCTGGCGTGCTGCGGTTCATGGGGTCGCAAAGAGTCGGACACGACTGAGCGACTGATCTGATCTGATCTGATGACAGTTCTATTTCCAGTTCTTTAAGGAATCTCCACACTGTTCTCCATAGTGGCTGTACTAGTTTGCATTCCCACCAACAGTGTAAGAAGGTTCCCTTATCTCCACACCCTATCCAGCATTTATTGTTTGTATACTTTTGGATAGCAGCCATTCTGACTGTTATGAAATGGTACCTCACTGTGGTTTTGATTTGCATTTCTCTGATAATGAGTGATGTTGAGCATCTTTTCATGTGTTTGTTAGCCATCTGTATGTCTTCTTTGGAGAAATGTCTATTTAGTTCTTTGGCCCACTTTTTAATTGGGTCGTTTATTTTTCTAGAATTGAGCTGCAGGAATTGCTTGTATATTTTTGAGATTAATTCTTTGTCCGTTGCTTCGTTTGCTATTATTTTCTTCCATTCTGAAGTCTGTCTTTTCACCTTGCTTATAGTTTCCTTTGTTGTGCAAAAGCTTTTAAGTTTAATTAGGTCCCATTTGTTTATTTTTGCTTTTACTTCCAATACTCTGGGAAGTGGGTCATAGAGGATCCTGCTGTGGTTTATGTCAGAAAGTGTTTTACCTATGTTTTCCTCTAGGAGTTTTATAGTTTCTGGTCTTACGTTTAGATCTTTAATCCATTTTGGGTTTATTTTTGTGTATGGTGTTAGAAAGTGTTCTAGTTTCATTCTTTTACAAGTGGTTGACCAGTTTTCCCAGCACCACTTGTTAAAGAGATAGTCTTTTCTCCATTGTATATTCTTGCCTCCTTTGTCATAGATAAGGTGTCCATAGGCGCGTGGATTTATCTCTGGGCTTTCTATTTTGTTCCATTGATCTATATTTCTGTCTTTGTGCCAGTACCATACTATCTTGATGACTGTAACTTTGTAGTAGAGCCTGAAGTCAGGCAAGTTGATTTGTCCAGTTCCATTCTTCTTTCTCAAGATTGCTTTGGCTATTCAAGGTTTTTTGTATTTCCATACAAATTGTGAAATTATTTGCTCTAGTTCTGTGAAAAAGACTGCTGGTAGCTTGATAGGGATTGTATTGAATCTATAAATTGCTTTGGGTAGTATACTCATTCTCACTATATTGATTCTTCCAATCCATGAACATGATATATTTCTCCATATATTTGTGTTCTGTTTTCTTTCACCAGTGTTTTTTTAGTTTCTATATATAGGTCTTTTGTTTCTTTAGGTAGATATATTCCTAAGTATTTTATTATTTTCTTTACAATGGTGAATGGAATTATTTCCTTAATTTCTCTTTCTGTTTTCTCATTGTTAGTGTATAAATGGAAGGGATTTCTGTGTGTTAATTTTATATCCTGCAACTTTACTATTCATTGATTAGCTGTAGTAATTTTCTGGTGGAGTCTTTAGGGTTTTCTATGTAGAGGATCATGTCATCTGCAAACAGTGAGAGTTTCACTTCTTCTTTTCCAATCTGGATTCCTTTTATTTCTTTTTCTGCTCTGATTGCTGTGGCCAAAACTTCCAACACTATGCTGAATAGTAGTGGTGAGAGTGGGCACCCTTGTCTTAGTTCTGGCTTTAGGGGAAATGCTTTCAATTTTTCACCATTAAGGATAATGTTTGCTGTGGGTTTGTCATATATAGTTTTTATTATGTTGAAGTAAGTTCCTTCTATTCCTGCTTTCCAGGTTTGTTTGTTTGTTTGTTTTTTCTGTTATCATAAATGGATGTTGAATTTTGTCAAAGGCTTTCTCTGCATCAATTGAGATAATCATATGGTTTTTATCTTTCAATTTGTTAGTGTGGTGTACTCTGTTGATTGATTTCTGGATATTGAAGAAACCTTGCATCCCTGGGATAAAGCCCACTTGGACATGATGTATGATCTTTTTAATATGTTGTTAGAATCTGTTTGCTAGAATTTTGTTAAGGATTTTTGCATCTATGTTCATCAGTGATATTGGCTGGTAGTTTTCTATTTTTGTGGCATCTTTGTCTGGCTTTGGTATTAGGGTGATGGTGGCCTCATAGACTGAGTTTGGAAGTTTATCTTCCTCTGCAATTTCCTGGAAGAGTTTAAGTAGGGTAGGTTTTAGCCCTTCTCTAAATTTTTGGTAGAATTCAGCTGTGAAGCTGTTTGGTCCTGGGCTTTTGTTTGCTGGAAGATTTCTGATTACAATTTCAATTTCTCTGCTTGTTATGTGTCTGTTAAGATTTCCTATTTCTTCCTGGTTCAGTTTTGGAAAGTTGTACTTTTCTAAGAATTTGTCCATTTCTTCCAAGTTGTGCATTTTATTGGCATATAGCTGCTGATAGTAGTCTCTTATGATCCTATGTATTTCTGTGTTGTCTGCTGTGATCTCTCCATTTTCATTTCTAATTTTGTTGATTTCATTCTTCTCTGTTTCTTGATGAGTCTGGCTAATGGTTTGTCAATTTTATTTATCTTCTCATGGAACCAGCTTTTAGCTTTGTTGATTTTTGCTATGGTCTCTTTTGTTTCTTTTGCATTTATTTCTGCACTAATTTTAAGATTTCTTTCCTTCTACTAATCCAACCAGTCCATCCTAAAGGAGATCAGTCCGGGTGTTCATTGGAGGGACTGATGTTGAAGCTGAAATTCCAATACTTTGGCCACCTGATTCGGAGAGCTGACTCATTTGAAAAGACCCTGATGCTGGAAATGATTGAAGGCAGGAGGAGAAAGGGATGACAGAGGATGAGATGGTTGGATGGCATCACCGATACAATGGACATGGGTTTGAGTGGACTCTGGGAATTGGTGATGGACAGGGATGCCTTGCGTATTGTGGTTCATGGGGTCTCAAAGAGTCAGACATGACTGAGTGACTGAACTGAGCTGAACTAACCCTGGGATTCTTCATTTCTTCCTTTTCTAGTTGCTTTAGGTGTAGAGTTCGGTTATTTATTTGACTTTTTTCTTGTTTCTTGAGGTAAGCCTGTATTGCTATGAACCTTTCCTTTAGCACTGCTTTTACAGTGTCCCATAGCTTTTGGGTTGTTGTGTTTTCATCTTCATTCATTTCTATGCATATTTTGATTTCCTCTGTGATTTGTTGGTTATTCAGCAGCTTGTTGTTCAGCCTCCATATGTTGGAATTTTTAATAGTTTTTCTCCTGTAATTGACATCTATTCTTACTGAACTGTGGTCAGAAAAGATACTTGGAATGATTTCAATGTTTTTGAATTTACCAAGGCTAGATTTATGGCCCAGGATGTGATCTATCCTGGAGAAGGTTTCATGTGCGCTTGAGAAAGAGGTGAAATTCGTTGTTTTGGGGTGAAATGTCCTATGCTGCTGTTGCTGCTAAGTCACTCTAGTTGTGTCTAACTCTGTGCAACCACATAGGCAGCAGCCCACCAAGCTCCGCCATCCCTGGGATTCTCCAGGCAAGAATACAGGACAGGGTTGCCATTTCCTTCTCCAATGCATGCTTGCACGCTAAGTCGCTTCAGTTGTGTCCAACTCTATGCAACCCTATGGACAGCAGCCCACCAGGCTCCTCTGTCCACAGGATTCTCTAAGCAAGAATATGGGAGTGGGTTGCCATTTCCTTCTCTGAAATGTCCTATAGATATCCGTTAGGTCTAACTGGTCTATTGTATCATTGAAAGTTTGTGTTTCCTTGTTAATTTTCTGTTTAGTTGACCTATCCACAGGTGTGAGTGGGGTATTAAAGTCTCCCACTATAATTGTGTTATTGTTAATTTCCCCTTTCATACTTGTAAACATTTGCCTTACATATCATGGTGCTCCTATGTTGAGTGTATATATATTTATAATTGTTATATCTTCTTCTTGGATTGATCCTTTGATCCTTATGTAGTGTCCTTCTTTGTCTCTTTTCACAGCCTTTATTTTAAAGTCAATTTTATCTGATATGAATATTGCTGCTCCTGCTTTCTTTTGGTCTCTATTTGTGTGGAATATCTTTTTCCAGTCCTTCACTTTCAGTCTGTATGTGCCTTTTGTTTTGAGGTGGGTCTCTTGTAGGCAACATATATAGGGGTCTTGTTTTTGTATCCATTCAGCCAGTCTTTGTCTTTTGGTTGGGGCATTCAACCCATTTACATTTAAGGTAATTACTGATAAGTATGATCCTGTTGCCATTTACTTTTTTGTTTTGGGTTCGAGTTTATACACCCTTTCCTGTCTAGAGAAGATCCTTTAGCATTTGTTGGAGAGCTGGTTTGGTGGTGTTGAATTCTCTCAGCTTTTGCTTGTCTGTAAAGCTTTTGATTTCTCCTTCATATTTGAATGAGATCCTTGATAGGTACAATAATCTGGATTGTAGGTTTTTGTCTTTCATCACTTTAAGTATGTCCTGCCATTCCCTTCTGGCCTGAAGAGATGCTATTGAAAGATCAGCTGTTATCCTTATGGGAATCCCCTTGTGTGTTATTTGTTTTTTTCTCTTGCTGCTTTTAATATTTGTTATTTGTGTTTGATCTTTGTTAATTTGATTAATATGTGTCTTGGGGTGTTTTGCCTTGGGTTTATCCTGTTTGGGAGTTCCTGGGTTTCTTGGACTTGGGTGACTATTTCCTTCCCCATTTGAGGTAAGTTTTCAACTATTATCTCCTCAAGTATTTTCTCATGGTCTTTCTTTTTGTCTTCTTCTTCTGGGACTCCTATGATTCAAATGTTGGGGCGTTTAACATTGTCCCAGAGGTCTCTGAGGTGATCCTCATTTCTTTAATTCTTTTTTATTTTTTCCTCTCTGCTCATTTATTTCTACCATTCTATCTTCTACCTCACTTATCCTATCTTCTGCCTCCATTATTCTACTTTTGGTTCCCTCCAGAGTGTTTTTTATCTCATTTATTGCATTATTCATTATATATTGACTCCTTTTTATTTCTTCTAGGTCCTTGTTAAACATTTCTTGCATCTTCTCAATCCTTGTCTCCAGGCTATTTATGTGTAACTCCATTTTTGTTTTCAAGATTTTGAATCATTTTCACTATCATTATTCTGAATTCTTTTTCAGGTAGATTCCCTATCTCTTCCTCTTTTGTTTGGTTTGGTGGGCATTTATCCTGTTCCTTTACCTGCTGAGTATTTCTCTGCCTTTTCATCTTGTTTATATTGCTATGTTTGGAGGTGGGGGGACTTTCCATATTCTGGCAGTTTGTGGTTCCTCTTTATTGTGGAGGTTCCTTGTTGTTGGGTGGGGGGGGAGGGCGGTGAACAGGTGGCTTGTCAAGGTTTCCTGGTTATGGAAGCTTGTGTCTGTGTTCTGGTGGGTGGAGCTGGATTTCTTCTCTCTGGAGTGCAATGAAGTGTCCAGTAGTGAGTTTTGACATGTCAGTGGGTTTGGTGTGACTTTGGACAGCCTGTACATTGAAGCTTGGGGCTATGCTCCTGGGTTGCTGGAGAATTTGTTTGGTATGTCTTGCTCTGGAACTTGTTGGCTGTTGGGTGGTGCTTGGTTTCAGTGTAAGTATGGAGGCTTTTGGATGAGCTCTTATCAATTAATGTTCCCTGGAGTCAGGAGTTCTCTGATGTTCTCAGGTTTTGAACTTAAGCCTCCTGCCTCTGGATTTCAGTCTTATTCTTACAGTAGCATCAAGACTTCTCCATCTATACAGCATCGATGATAAAACATCTAGGTTAATGATGAAAAGTTTCTCCACATTGAGGGACACCTGGAGAGATTCAGAGTTACATGGAGAAGAGAAGAGGGAGGAGGGAGATAGAGGTGATCAGGAGGAGAAAAGGGGGAATCAAAAGGAGAGAGACAGATCCAGCCAGTAATCAGTTCCCTAAGTGTTCTCCACAGCCTGGAACACACAAAGAGATTCACACAGTTGGGTAGAGAAGAGAAGGGGGAGGAAGGAGATGGAAGTGACCCGTGGAGAGAGCAATCAAGCCAGTAATCACATTCCCAAGTAAAAATGGGTACTGAAGACTGGGTTCTTAAAGGTACAAAATTGATAACAAATACCAAAAAGCAAAGATTAAAAATCTAGAGTAGAGGTTAGACTCTCAAAAATACAATATTAAAAAAACAAAACAAAGTCACAAACATTATAAAATATATATATGAAGTTTTCTTTAAAAATAGGGTCATTTTTGCAAGGTAATAGTAGATTATAAAAATGAAAATTAAAGGAGTAATAGAGGACTTAAAATTTAAAAAAAATTTTTTTAATTTAAAAAATGATAGTAGTAAAAATATATCTAGGAATTTCTCTGGAGCTGTTGTGGACAGTGTGGGGTCAGTTCAGTTTCAGATAGTTCCTTGATCCAGCTTATACTTCTCAAGATTTATGCTGCTGCTGCTAAGTCACTTCAGTCATGTTCAACTCTGTGCAACCCCATAGACGGCAGCCCACCAGGCTCCTCCGTCCCTAGGATTCTCCAGGCAAGAACACCTGAGTGGATTGCCATTTCCTTCTCCAATGCATGAAAATTAAAAGTGAAAGTGAAGATGCTCAGTCGTGTCTGACTCTTAGCAACCCCATGGACTGCAGCCTACCAGGCTCCTCCATCCATGGGATTTTCCAGGCAAGAGTACTGGAGTGGGGTGCCATTGCCTTCTCCATCTCAAGATCTACAGGCCCCTTCTAATGTAGACGGTGCTAACTACAGGGTTTTAATCTGTTGCACCTGTCACTTCTAAAGTGGTTCCCTCTGTTTATTTTAGCTTCTTCTGTTTGCTGGTCTCTTCAGTGTTTAATTTCCACCCTGACACAAGGGGTGAAGGTGGTCACTTATTTAGGCTCACTTTTTCAGTCATGCTGTGGGGAGGGAGGAACACTGCAAACAAATATCATTGGCGTGTGTGGGGAGTGCTCCCAGTGTTTCCGCTGCACTGGGTTTGCCCCCACTCACAGCGTGTGTGCTTTCCTGGTCTACACTGCTCAGGTTCCAGGTTGCTCTGCCAGAAACTGTTTGAGGCGGGCCCTGCGTTGTGTGCATTTCCCAGGTCTAAGCCACTCAGGTTCGGGTTCTCGAGTACTCCCCAAAGGCGCAGATTCAGTTGGTCCTGCGTTTTGTGCCCTTCCCAGGTCTGAGCAGCTCAGGTGACCAGGTACTTGCCGAGTGCAGTCACCCCCAGGTGGGTGGTAGGTCTTATCGCCTCCCGCATCCCAGCCGCTCAGTTTTCTGGATGTACAACGGGCGTGGCTTCTCAGGTGTGCTGTGTGTCTCTTCTGGGGAGCTGATCTCTGGCGGATGTCAACAATTCAGAATCCCAAGAACTCTTGGTTAGCAATGGAGCCTGTTTGCAGTTTGGTAAAGGATGCCTCTCTGGGATCGTGATTGCCCTTTTCCGGCTCTAGCTGCCCCACCACCACCACACCACCCGTCTGCTTGTCTCTGGCGGACCAGTCCACAACCTCCTAGCTCTCCTCTGGTATTTGCTCAGTCCTTTGTTCTGTAAGTGGGCCTGGCAGTGCCTCAGGTTAGGGCTTTTCACAGGATAGTTCTCTCTCTCTCTCTCTCTTTTTTTTTTTTTTCTCTCTCTGGCTATCTGACAGTTTGGGTTGCTATCTCACGTTAGTTCCCTCAGATTGCCCTCAGGGCATTCCAGTTTGGTCCTTACCCTAAGCAATGCAGCCCTCGCCTCCCTGTTCAGCCCCCTCTTGCTGGTGGCAGCTGCAAGCGCTGGGAGTTGCCGTTAGGCATGTAATCTGTGGGCTTAAATTATTTATTTATTTATTTTTCCTTCCAGTTATGTTGCTCTCTGAGATTCCAAGATTCCCCACCGAGCCGCCAGTAAGAGTGTTTCCTGGTGTTTGGAAACATTTCTTTTAAGACTCCTTTCCCGGGATGGATCTCCATCCCTACCTCTTCTGTCTCTCTTTTTATCTTTTATATTTTGTCTTACCTCCTTTTGATGACAATGGGCTGCCTTTCTGGGTGCCTGATGTCCTCTGCCAGCAGTCAGAGTTGTTTTGTGGGATTTGATCAGAGTTCAAATGTTCTTTTGATGAATTTGTCGGTGAGAAAGTGGTTCCCCATCCTATTCCTCTGCCATCTCAGGACCGCCTCCCAACATAAGGATTTAATAAACAGAAACCTCAATTAAAATAGAATTGAAAGACCAGAAATGGGAGCTATTATGAGAGCTTTAGAGGCTCTGGTAGGACTGAGTTGTTATTTAGTTCAAATCAGAGCTATCACTATTAATCAAACCAATAATTCTTGAATTTTCAATCTTGTTTTCCTTTTATGAGGTCAATTATTTGGCTTCTGTAGCAAGTTTTTCTAAATTATCGTTTGGGGAAATACTCTTTGGACCATGACAGCCATGTCATGGCGAACGTGAATGTACGTGAAGTCGCTCAGTCGTGTCCGACTCTTTGCGACCCCATGGACTGTAGCCTACCAGGCTCTTCTGTCCATGGGATTTTCCAGGCAATAGTACTGGAGTGGATTGCCATTTCCTTCTCCAAATGTCATGGTGAAGGGGCTTGTGTAACTCAATGAAGCTATGAGCCATGTAGGGACAGCTAGATGGGCGGGTCATAGTGAAGTGTTCTAACAAAACGTGGCCCACTGGAAAAGGAAATGGCAACTCACTCCAATATTCTTGCTTGGAGAACCCCATGAACAGTATGAAAAGGCAGAAAGATATGACACAAGAAGATGAATACCCCCAGATTGGAAGGTGTCCAATGTGCTTCTGGGGAAGAGCAGAGGGCAATTACTAGTAGCTCCAGTAAGAAAGAAATGACTGGTCCAAAAAAAGAAATGATACTCAGCTCTGGATGTGTCGGGTGGTGAAAGTTAAGTCTGATGCTTTAAAGAATAATATTGCATAGGAAACTAGAATGTTAGGTCCATGAATCAAAGTAAATTGGATATGGTCAAGCAGGAGTCAATAAGATTGAACATTGACATCTTATGAATTTTGATGACTACTGTCAAATTCTAGAATTATTGGTTCCCTTTTTTGAGAAAGAAATTCTGACATGATAGTTTTCTAAGAAGTATCAGCTTAATAAATGGGTAGGGGTGGAGGCACTAAGGGGAAAAGTGTATGTTATTTCTCAACCAGCCTGAACAAAAGGAAATGGATTCAGAGAGAATAATCTCTTGACATTCATTAGAGATCCCTTTTAATACTCCAAGACAGGGGACGCTTTATAGTAGTGTGATTGAGCACTGAGAGTATGGCTCCTGTGTCAGTTAGGACTGGAAGTGTTAGTCGCTCAGTCATGTCCAACTCTTTGCAGCCCCATGGATTTTAGCCTGCCAGGCTCCACTGTCTACGGAATTCTCCAGGCCAGAGTACTGGAGTGAGTAGCAGCTCCCTTCTCCAGGGGATCTTCCCAACCCAGAGATCATTCAAGCTTTTCCCTATTAACAGTTTTCATCCAATACTGAGCTTGGCATTTAGTGATGAGCTGATATAAGTTGGAGAAACTAGATTAAGTTTGAGTGACTATATTAAATTACTCAGCAAATTTGTGAGGATCTTTGGTTACTTTGGGAAAATTTTTGACTATGGCTTATAGTTCCACTTTAGTTCAAGGAATATAAGAAATGAAACGTTTAGCTTCTGGATCCTCAGAAGGCTTAATTTTGAAGGAGCAGATATTGATTTATTCAGAGGAAAATAGGGTGGGGAGAATTTTAGGGAAAAAGGAAAGTTTGGTGAGAGAATTATTAAGGGGGAACTGAAGATATGGAGGAGGTGTGGGAGGCATAGAAAGGAAAGAGGAAGATGGTACTGTAAGTGGGGCCAGAGGCGGAGGGACTGTGTTAGAGCAATAAGACAGTCCCAGAGACTGAGACTGAGACAAAAAAGCCAAGGAAGAAGAGCCTTAGGCTTCAAAGGGGACTTTGTCTTTCTTTGTCTACTTGCTTCAGTTAATTTTAAAATCTGATTTTGCAAAGAGGCAATTTGAGACTCCTGATAACATTTGAAAGTCTTAAAACACCAGTTGAAAGAGAGGCTCCATTCAGTTTTGGAAATTTTAAAGCTGTATTTGTCCAATTTGGTTTAAAGAAAAATAAGTTTAGGGTTTTCAAAAGTTCCCCATAATAACCATTGATATTCTAACTTGTCTTTGATTAAGTCAATTTATATAGTTAGAAATTGGCATGAATGAAGACTGTGGTTTTCAAACATAAACTAGACCAGGGTCCTTGATGTGTGGGAGGGGCAAGGTGGAAATACTTAGATAACTGGGAATTCTATTTCCCAGAGGTTTTTCTCTAGGAAAGAATAATTTTCAAATAGTTAGAACAACTCAAGAATCTTAATTGCCCGGAGGCCTAATGCCAGCCATTTTTGAGGAACAGTTTGGTCCCTGAACTGAATTATCTGGTCCCAGAGGAGGGACATCAAAAGCAGCTCAGCGCAGTTCCAATAGAACAATCTCTATTCCAAAAGGATTGGGTCAAAGGCTGAGTCTGCACAATTCTGATTAACTAACCCCTGTTCCCAAAGAACTAGGCTCAAGTCCAGTCAGTTCTAGGAGAAACAGTCCTGGTTTCAAAGAGAATCATGCCAAAGGTTAGCACGGTTCCAACTGGGACAGCCTGATTTTAGTATCAGGCTAAAGTTTCAATGGAGCACCCGCACACAGAACAAGGCCTTAACTAGAAAGGATGAAACCTTTAAGTAGAACCTGAATAAAACCTGAGGAGCTTCAAAACACAAAGAAGGTAGAAGCTCAAACCCAAGAGAAAGACTTATCCTCAAACTCCAGGGCAGAATGTGAGATGCACTGTTATGTAGTCTTAATAAGGGCTTCAGCCAACCCCATGAGGAGTTCTGAAGCTAGGACAACTTTTCCCAGGGGAAGACAGGGAGAAGGGTCTCTATGCTCACGTAGGTTGGGTTTGGATGCAGGCTGCCTTGGGAAGAGATAACTCTCCTTTACTGCTGCACTCCCCAAGGTGGTTTGGCAGTAGGGGAGTAAGTCTTTCATTCCTGCAGTGAGATCTGAGTAGCACATCAAAGAATCCACCACACAGAATTTCAACCTCAAACTGATAGTGAGGCATTGCAGCCAAGTCTCTGAAATAAGACTGTTCCATTCAAAATTCATCTCCATTACTTTTCTGAACAATTACTCTGTGCCTCAAATTCCTTATGTGTAAAGTGGGCCAGTGGCGTTACACCTTCACAGTTGTTAAGATGAGTTGACATTAATATTTGTAAGGCATAATGCATTTGGAAGAGTGACCAGCACATTAGTAAACATTTCATAAGTATTTTTAAAAGGAGACTAGAAATCCAATCATAAATTTTGAATTGTAACAGTATCTTGGAGGATCAGGTGGGGTGGTACTATCCCATAATATAACACTATATTATTCAATAGATATGTCTCCTTTTTCGAGTTTCACATCTAGAATGCCCTGGGCAGCAGATTTTTTCCACTTCTTCCCTCCTTCCAGTGACTATATCTTTCTGCTTCCTTCTTCATGATATGCAGAGTGGTTTTCTTCTTACCGTTAAATCCAGATCTCCCTTGAGACTTCATTCTACCCCATCTACATCCAAGTGGCCAAACATTAAATACTTTAGGTCATACTGCCTTTATTGCAACTCTGCTCTGATACTGTGAAAGCAGCCAGAGACAATTGTCAATGAATGGGTGGGGATGTGTTTAAATAAAACTTAATTTACAAAAACAGAGGAAGGCTGAATTTTGTCCAAAGACTATAGTTTGCCAGCTCCTGCTCTATTCCATTGTGATTTTAACAAACTCCTTCAACAAAGTCAGTCTTACTTTATGGAAGATTCCCATACCAGCTTCTATGATACTTTTTCTTTATCTGTATCCCTACTGTTGGGGCTTCTCTGGTGGCTCAGTGGTAAAGAATCCACCTGCCAATGCAGGAGACTGGTTTATCCCTGGGTTAGAAAGAGCACGTGGAGAAGAAAACAGCAAGCGACTCCAGTATCCTTGCCTGGGAAATTCCATGGACAGAGGAGCCTGGTGGGCTATAGTCCATGGGGTTGCAAAACAGTTAGACACAACTTAGAGACTAAACACCAATCCCTTTTGTTATTCTTTGCATTAAACCCAAGACCATCCAACTCCTAGACCAAAGCCCTAGCAAGCTGGGGAGGTCAGTTTAGTTCAGTTCAGTCCCTCAGTCGTGTCCACTCTTTGAGACCCCATGGACTGCAGCACGCCAGGCTTCCTGTCCATCATCAGGTCCTGGAACTTGCTCAAACTCATGTCCATCAAGTTGGTAATGCCATCCAGTGATTTCATCCTCTGTCATCCCCTTCTTCTCCAGCCTTCACTATTTCCCAGAATCAGGGTCTTTTCCAATGAGTCAGTTCTTTGCATCAGGTGGCCAAAGTGTTGGAGTTTCAGCTTCAGCATCAGTCCTTCCAATGAATATTCAGGGATGATCTATTTTAGGGTTGAATGGTTTGATCTTGCAATCCAAGGGACTCTCAAGAGTCTTCTCCAACACCACAGTTCAAAAGCATCAATTCTTCGTTGCTCAGTTTTCTTTATAGTCCAAGTCTCATATCCATACATGACTACTGGAAAAACTGTAACTTTGACTAGATGGACCTTTGTTAGCAAAGTAATGTCTCTGCTTTTTAATATGCTGTCTAGGTTGGTCATAACTTTTCTTCCAAGGAGCAAGCACCTTTTAATTTCATGGCTGCAGTCACCATCTCCAGTGATTTTGGAGCCCAAGAAAATAAAGTCTCTCACAGTTCCCATTGTTTCCTCATTTATTTGCCATGAAGTGATGGGATTGGATGCCATGATTTTTGTTTTTTGAATGTTGAGTTTTAAGCCAACTTTTTCACTTGCCTCTTTCACTTTCATCAAGAGGCTCTTTAGTTCTTATTTGCTTTCTGCCATTATGGTGATATTGCCTACATATCTGAGGTTATTGATATTTTTCCTGGCAATCCTGATTCCACCTTGTTCTTCATCCAGCCTGGCATTTCTCCTGATGTGCTCTGCATAGAAGTTAAATAAGCAGGGTGACAATATACAGCCTTGATGTACTCCTTTTCCTATTTGGAACCAGTCTGTTGTTCCATGTCCGGGTCTACTGTTGGCTCCTGACCGGGATACAAATTTCTCAGGAGACAAGTCAGGTGGTCTTGTATTCACATCTCTTTCAGAATTTTCCACAGTTTATTGTGATCCACACAGTCAACGGCTTTGGCATAATCAATAAAGCAGAAGTAGATGTTTTTCTGGAACTCTCTTGCTTTTTTGATGATCCAACAGATGTTGTCAATTTGATCTCTGGTTCCTCTGCCTTTTCTAAATCCAGCTTGAACATCTGGAAGTTTACGGTTCATATACTGTTGAAGCCTGGCTTGGAAAATTTTGAGCATTACTTTACTAGCATGTGAGATGAGTGCAATTGTGCAGTAGCCTGAGCATTCTTTGGCATTGCCTTTCTTTGGGATTGGGATGAAAACTGACCTTTTCCAGTCCTGTGGCCACTACTGAGCTTTCTACATTTTCTGGCATATTGAGTGTAGCACCTTCACAGCATCATCTTTTAGGATTTGAAATAGCTCAACTGGTTTTCTATCACCTCCACTAGCTTTATTAATAGTGATGCTTCCTAAGGCCCACTTGACTTCACATTCCAGGAGGTGAGTGATCATACAATCATGATTATCTGAATCATGAAGAACTTTTTTGTACAGTCTTGTGTAGTCTTGCCACCTCTTCTTAATATCTTATGCTTCTGTTAGCTCCATATCATTTCTGCCCTTTATTGTGCCCATCTTTGCATGAAATATTCCCTTGGTATCACCAGATGGTCAACACCAAAATCAGATCGATTATATTCTTGCAGCCAAAGATGGAGAAGCTCTATACAATCAGCAAAAACAAGACCAGGAGCTGACTGTGGCTCGGACCATGAACTCCTTATTGCCAAATTCAGACTGAAATTGAAGAAAGTAGGGAAAACTACTAGACCATTCAGGTATGACCTAAATCAAATCCCTTATGATTATACAGTGGAAGTGAGAAATAGATTTAAGGGCCTGGATCTGATAGACAGAGTGCCTGATGAACTATGGAATGAGGTTCGTGACATTGTACAGGAGACAGGGATCAGGACCATCCCCATGGAAAAGAAATGCAAAAAAGCAAAATGGCTGTCTGGGGAGGGCTTACAAATAGCTGTGAAAAGAAGAGAAGCGAAAAGCAAAGGAGAAAAGGAAAGATATAAACATCTAAATGCAGAGTTCCAAAGAATAGCAAGAAGAGATAAGAAAGCCTTCTTCAGTGATCAATGCAAAGAAATAGAGGAAAACAACAGAATGGGAAAGACTAGGGATCTCTTCAAGAAAATCAGAGATACCAAAGGAACATTTCATGCAAAGATGGGCACGATAAAGGACAGAGATGGTGTGGACCTAACAGAAGCAGAAGATATTAAGAAGAGGTGGCAAGAATACACAGAAGAACTGTACAAAAAACAGCTTCAAGACCTAGACAATCATGATGATGTGATCACTGACCTAGAGCCAGACATCTTGGAATGTGAAGTCAAATGGGCCTTAGAAAGCATCACTACAAACAAAGCTAGTGGAGGTGATGGAATTCCAGTGGAACTATTCCAAGTCCTGAATGATGATGCTGTGAAAGTGCTGCACTCAATATGCCAGCAAATTTGGAAAACTCAGCAGTGGCCACAGGACTGGAAAAGGTCAGTTTTCATCCCAATCCCAAAGAAAGGCAATGCCAAGGAGTGCTCAAACTACCGAACAATTGCACTCATCTCACACGCTAGTAAAGTAATGCTCAAGGTTCTCCAAGCCAGGCTTCAGCAATATGTGAACCGTGAACTTCCTGATGTTCAAGCTGGTTTTAGAAAAGGCAGAGGAACCAGAGATCAAATTGCCAACATCCGCTGGATCATGGAAAAAGCAAGAGAGTTCCAGAAAAACATCTATTTCTGCTTTATTGACTATGTCAAAGCCTTTGACTGTGTGGATCACAATAAACTATGGAAAATTCTGAAAGAGATGGGAATACCAGACCACCTGATCTGCCTCTTAAGAAATCTGTATGCAGGTCAGGAAGCAATAGTTAGAACTGGTCATGGAACAACAGACTGGTTCCAAATAGGAAAAGGAGTATGTCAAGGCGGCATATTGTCACCATGTTTATTTAACTTATATGCAGAGTACATCATGAGAAATGCTGGACTGGAAGAAACACAAGCTGGAATCAAGATTGCCGGGAGAAATATCAATAACCTCAGATATGCAGATGACACCACCCTTATGGCAGAAAGTGAAGAGGGGCTAAAAAGCCTCTTGATGAAAGTGAAAGTGGAGAGTGAAAAGGTTGGCTTAAAGCTCAACATTCAGAAAACGAAGATCATGGCATCTGGTCCCATCACTGCATGGGAAATAGATGGGGAAACAGTGGAAACAGTGTCAGACTTTGTTTTTCTGGGCTCCAAAATCACTGCAGATGGTGACTGCAGCCATGAAATTAAAAGACGCTTACTCCTTGGAAGCAAAGTTATGACCAACCTAGATAGCATATTCAAAAGCAGAGACATTACTCTGCCAACAAAGGTTCGCCTAGTCAAGGCTATGGTCTTTCCTGTGGTCATGTATGGATGTGAGAGCTGGACTGTGAGGAAGGCTGAACGCCGAAGAATTGATGCTTTTGAACTGTGGTATTGGAGAAGACTCTTGAGAGTCCCTTGGACTGCAAGAAGATCCAACCAGTCCATTCTGAAGGAGATCAATCCTGGAATTTCTTTGGAGGGAATGATGCTAAAGCTGAAACTCCAGTATTTTGGCCACCTCATGCGAAGAGTTGACTCATTGGAGAAGACTCTGATGCTGGGAGGGATTGAGGGCAGGAGGAGAAGGGGACGACAGAGGATGAGATGGCTGGATGGCATCACTGACTCGATGGATGCGAGTTTGAGTGACCTCCGGGAGCTGGTGATGGACAGGGAGGCCTGGCGTGCTGCGGTTCATGGGGTCGCAAAGAGTCGGACACGACTGAGCGACTGATCTGATCTGATCTGATCTCTAATTTTCTTAAAGAGATCTCTCGACTTTCCCATTCTATTGTTTTCCTCTATTTCTTTGCATTGATCATTGAGGAAGGCTTTCTTATCTCCTATATCTTTATCTTATCTCCTATCTTATATGAGATAAGCTATCACATCTTATCTCCTATATCTTATCTTATCTTTTATATCTTTCCTTTTCTCCTTTGCCTTCTCTTCTATTCACAGCTATTTGTAAGCCCTCCTCAGACAACCATTTTTCCTTTTCAAGGACAGACAAATAGGAAATGACTGAGATGGAATTCAAAACCAGACCTTGTAACTCTTAGATACCTATTCTCTCTGGTCTACATTAATAGCCATACCTAATAGTTTTGAGTGTTTACCCTGTTGGAGAGGAAGAAATTTTCCTCTACCTTTCTAGGTTCTTCCTGCTGGTCTAAGTATTAAATCAGTATGAGACAGATTAATAGGAGAAATCAAACACAAATTTAGTCATGTATTCTTGGGAGAGACTCAGGAAAACTCAATAACTCATCAAAAGAGTCAGAACCCTAACCTTAAATACCACGTTTAGCTGAAGACAAAACATGGTGCTGGGAGTAGTGGTTTGGGGACCTCAAAAGGGTGTTAGGCAATTCTAATGGAAATGGAAAAGCAAATATTTGGTAAATAAATGTTTTCTGAGCTGTACAGATACAATGCGTCACAGATGGACATTGATGTCTAGGCCCTGTTGAATCTTCCCTACACCCTACACCATATTCTTTGCAGAGATATCTCGGGACCAAACTATTTAAACATTGTAAGCAGTTATGGGGTAAGGAACAAGAAAAGCATCCTGAGTCTTCTATTTCTTAAAAATAATAAGCCTAAATTAATCCTCACGCCCAAGAGGCACATTTTGAGCTAGCAAATTTTCTTCCCCTCTAACCTCATGCAAGAATTTAGGCTATATAATTGCACTTTTTTATCACAACAATTCAACGAAGTTGTTATCCTTCTGTCTGCTCACTGGGAATGCTGAGTCTCAGAAAAACTAAGTGACCTGACCAAAGCCAGGCACATGGTAAAGAAAAGGCTAGAGCCCCGAGAGTCTGAGGTAAAAACTCAGATGGCTGTTTACTGTGTCATGTTGCATTCATCATGCTGCATCTTCACTCTTCTAGAGAATGTCAGAGACCAGCTAACTAATCTTTATGTTTAATCTCTTGTCCTTGTCCCAGAACATTTTCTGAAGATTTTTATCACACAAGGGGTTTCCCAAGGGACTTACCAGGATCTGTCCTCACTCACCTGGAGCCTTTGGCCTCAAGAGTTTCCTCTCACTCTGTAGCAATTCCTCTGAAAAATCCAACCCATTGGGGTCACAAATAATCCACTTTGGACTGATCTTTTCTCAACAGATAGAGTTCGTCTTAGATCTGCCCAAGACCAACACAGGGAAAATTCAGCGGTCAAAGCTTCGAGACAAGGAGTGGAAAAAGTCTGAGCAGGTCGGAGTCTAGTGATACCTGCAAGGTGCTTTACCTTGGATCCTGCCCTTCTTCCCCTTTAATTCCATTTGGGTCATCTGCCTTCCTCTGGGGATATGAGATTCTTTATGACAAAAATATGATCTGATTTTTGTCTTTCCTTGGTTATTATTTCAAAATCTTACCATGTTAGATATTGAAAAAAGAAAAAGAAAGGAGGAATAAGAGAGGAAAGGAGAGGAAACAGAAAATTTATTGCTATTTTAATAATAGCAATAAAAAGAAATTGAGAAATAAGAAAAGGATGGAGGGATCATAAGATGGAGGCCAGAAGGAAAGATGGAAATAATTAGAGGGAAGAAGAAAAAAAGAAAGAGGAGAAAGGAAGAAATGAAGGAAAGAAAGAAGGTGGGAAGGTAGAAAGTGGGAAAAAGAAAAGACAGAACTCAATAAAATATCAATAGTAAGAGAAAATGATAAAGAAAAATGATGGGAGACAGGAAGAAGGGGAGAAAGGGAGGAGAGAAGGAAATTTTTCATTTTCTCCCACAAACAGATAGTGACAAGAATCATGAAGAAAACTGAATCTTATCTAGGAAACAAAAGGCTGTAACACCCCCATCACACTCCTAGGACAAAATCTCCATACAGAGAGGCTTGTGAGCATGGTTGGAAAATTAGAATCACCCTCAAGTAACTTCAAATTTGGGGGCAATCATGACCAGAGGACAGGAAACACCATTTTTTGAGCATTTGCCACATGCAAAGCACTGTCCATGCAAGCCATTTCACAAATACTATTATGTCTTATCTCAACGTGGCATCTACAGATTTCAGATCATGACTATGAGAACAGTGCAGGCGCCTCAAAAGGGTGGCCCTTCTCCCATGGCTTTTGTCTCTCTCTTTTTTTTTGTTATCTACTCTTCCTAGAATCAATAATAAAATAATTTTAAAGTTAAGACCCTAAGGGTTATCTTAGGGGAAAACAAAGAAGTTTTGTTGAAGAATAAACCACAGAGTCAGTTCCTGAGACTTCTGGATCCCAGAGCCAGGGATCCAGGAGAGGCGTAAGGACTATGAGGGCTTTACCTATAACTAAGAGATGGAAGGTGAATCTTCCTAGCAGATTAAAGTTTAAAGTGAGTTGAAGAAGAAAGCAAAGGGTCTTTGAGAGTCTATGACTCTTCTTCTTAAGAATACTTAGTAATAATAACAACAACTTTAATAATAATATCAATTATTTATAAAGTACTTGCTAAGTGTCAGGCCCTATGGCAAGATACACATATATTAATCTCACTTTTCAATTCAAGTTCTATTATTTTTTCCCATTTTATGGTGGAAAAAACCTAAGATTTGGAGAAATTCAGTGATATTCTGCAAAGTCATGTAGCTGGTAAATGACAGCATCAGGTTCAAACACAGGCCTATCTGCTTACAATGTCTATGCATCCCTTTGCTTGCCTTCTTCTCTAACCCTTACTTCTCTTAAAGTAATCTTTTAAATATTCCCTAGAGAGACGGGGTAGCAGTGTAGGAAGATCTTGAGCTCACATCCTCCCAGGGACACACCAAATATATACCTACATATATAACAATTCCTCTTGAAGAATACTTCAGGACAGATTGAATAACTATTGCACATAGGCAGACCACATAGATATAGATAAGAGAGATGGAGACATGGCATATACGAGAATCCCACCCCCTATCACAGCAATCTTCAGTAGGAAGCAATATTGCTGAAGGGTCCGAGTACAAACTTATCCTCCCTGGGACACAGTGAAAATAGTTTAAAGGCCTCCTAGACCATACAAGATGGAGAAGGCAATGGCACCCCACTCCAGTACTCTTGCCTGGAAAATCTCATGGATGGAGGAGCCTGGTAGGCTGCAGTCCATGGGGTCATGAAGAGTCAGACACGACCGAGCAACTTCACTTTCACTTTTCACTTTCAGGCATTGGACAAGGAAATGGCAACCCACTCCAGTGTTCTTGCCTGGAGAATCCCAGGGTTGGGGGAGCCTGGTGAGTAGCCGTCTATGGGGTCACACAGAGTCGGACACGACTGAAGCGACTTAGCAGCAGCAGCAGACCATACAAGAAGGAAACTCATTTGCAAACCGTAGTGAAAAGTGAAAGTGTTATTATCTCAATCATGTCTGACTCTTAGTGACCCCATGGAATGTAGCCCACCAGGCTCTTCTGTTCATGGAATTCTCCAGGCAAGAACACTGGAGTGGGTAGCCATTCCCTTCTCCAGGGGATCTTCCTGATCCAGGGATTGAACCTGAGTCTCCTTTATTGCAGGCGGATTCTTTACCATCCGAGCCATCAGCCAAAATGACAGGAAATAGCTGGAGCTCTCTCCAGGGTCAGAGGTGCTGATAAGCACCACTGCTCCTATGACTCCCTGTAACCCATGCTTGTTCCAGCTCCAGCCACTTGCCAAGGCAGCCTTGACCCAGGAACTATACCTAACCATGCTCTACTGCAGCTCTAGTCACCTTACCAAGATGACCTTGGGTTTAGCATTCCCCAGTGACTTTTCTGGCCTAGGTCAAATATAGCTCCAGCTGACCTGTGAAAGGTACCAGGTGAAAGTAGTCTACACAAGAGATGTTCCCACATGAGGCCACTCCTTAAAGAAAAAGAGAGGTATGTCTTTTAATTAATTCACAGAAACAAAAGTCAAACAAAATGAGGAGACAGAGGAATATGTCCCAGATGAAAGAACAAAATAAAACCCTAGAAAAACTTAAATAAAACAGAGATGAGTTATTTACTTGATAAAGTGTTCAAAGAAATCATCATGAGGATGTTCACTGAACTTAGGAAAGATTACAGAACCTCAGTGAGAACTTCAACAAAGACTTAGAAAATATAAGAAAGAACCAATCAGAAACAAAGAATACAATAACTGAAATTTAAAATATACTAAAGATAATCAATAGCAAAGTAGATAATACAAAAGAATGAATGAAAAATCAGGAAGATGGAATAGTGGAAATCCCTCAATTTGAACATGAAAAAGGAGAAATAAAATTTTTAAATGATAAGAGTTTAAGGGATCTCTGAGATAGCTTCAAGCATTCTAACATTTGTATTATAGGGGTCCCAGAAGAAGAGAAAGAGAAAGGGACAGAAAACTTACGTGAAGAGATAATGACTGAAAGCTTTCATAACCTGGGGAAGGAAACAGACATCCAGATATAGGAAGAGCAGAGTGTCCCAAACAAAATGAATCCAAAGAGATCCATAGCAAGACATATTAAAATAGCAAAAATCAAACAAAGAGAGAATCTAAAAGGTAGTAAAAGAAAAACAACTAATCATGTACAAGGAAACCTCATGACTATCAGTGGATTTTTCAGAAGAAACTTTACAGGCAAGATATATTTAAAGTACTGAAAGGGAAAAACTCAACCTAGCACACTCTATCTGGCAAGGTCGACACTGAAAATTAAAGGAGAGATAAAGAGTTTTCCAGAGAAGCAAAAACTAAAGGAGTTTATTACCACTAAACTGGCCTTGTAAAAGGTTTTCTATAAACAGAAAAGAAAGATCACAACTAGAAATAAGAAAATATATAAAAGGAAAAAATTCACTGGTAAAGACAAATATATAGTAAAAGCAATGTATCAGCCACTTAAAAATCTAGTACGAAGTTTAAAAGACAAAAATGTAGTACAATCAACTCTAACTACAGTAAGTAATTCGGGGATATACAAAATAAAAAGATATAAAATATGACATCAAAAACATAAAGTAGGAGAGGGGGATAAAAATGTAGTGCTTTTAGAATGCTTTTGAGTTTAACCAACTGTCAGCTTAAAACAGAAGGTTAAATATGCAGGTTGATACAGATGAATCTCATGGTAACCACAAACAAAAAAACCTATAAATAAACAAAAAAACCTACAATTGATATACAAAAATAAAGGGAAAGGAATCCAAACAGAAGACTAAAGGAATCCATCAAACCACAAGGAAGAGACCAAGAGAAGGAAACAGGAATTACTAAACAACTGAGAGACAATTAGCAAAATTGCAATAAGTACACATCTATCAATAATTACTTTAAATGTAAATAGACTAAATGCTCTAATCAAAAGACATAGGGTAGCTGGAAGGATATTAAAACAAAAACAAAAAACAAGAGCCATGTATATACTGCCTATAAGAACCTCACCTCTCAGATATAAAGATACACATAGACTGAAAGTGAAGGTATGGAAAAAATATTCTATGTATACGGAAAGTAAAAGGAAACTGGGATAGCAATACTCAGGTTAAGTGAAATAGACTTTAAAACAAGACTGTAGTAGGAACAATAAAGGGCATTACATGATGATAAAGAGGTCAGTCCAACAAAAGGATGTAACCTTTATAAATCTTCATGCATTTAACATGGGGACACTGAGACATAATAAACAGACTTTTAGACTCAGTGGGACAAGGAGAGGGTGGGATGACTTGAGAGAATAGCATTGAAACATATACACTTCCATATGTAAAATAGATAGCCAGTGGGAGTTTGATATATGACAGAGTACCCAAAACTGGTGCCCTCTGACAATCTAGAGGAATGAGGAGGGGGAAGAAGGGGGAGGGATATTCAGAAGGAAGGGGATGCCTGTATGCCTATGGCCAATTCATGTTGATGTATGGCAAAAACCATCACAATATTGTAATTAATAAATAAAAAATATTAATAGCAATAAGGGAGAAATAGACAACAATGCAATAATAGTGGGGATTTTAATATCCAACATACATCAATGGGTAGATCATTCAGACAGAAAGTAAGTAAATACTGGTTTTAAATGACACATTAGACCTTGTTGTGTGTGTGTGTATATATATATACACACACACATATATTTATATAAAACATTCCTTCTAAAACCAGAAAAATACATATTCAAGTGCACATGGAACATTCTAAGGACATGATAGACCACACACACACACACACACACACACAAAACACTATTTTTAAGAAGATTGAAATCATATCAAACATATTTGTTGGCTATAAATGTATGAAATTAGATATCAACTACAGAAAATATTGGGGGAAAAAACATAACCACAATAAATGACATGTTTATAAACAATCAATGTGTTAATGAAGAGATCTAAATTAACTAAAACACCTGGAGATAAATGAAAATAGAAACAGTAAAAGAAGTTCATAGTGATACTGGACTTCTTCAAGAAATAAAAATGCTGAATAAGGAATGTAAATATACATTTGAATGAATAGAAAAATAAGAAACAAAGACCAAAGCCAGTAGAAGGAAGGAATTAAAAAAGATTGGAATAGTAATAAATGCAATAGAGACTAAAAACACAATAGAAATGGTCAATGAAACTACAAGTTGATTCCTGGAAAAGAGAAACAAACTCAAAAAATCTTTAGCCAGACTTATTAAGAAAAAAAGAAAGAAAGCCCAAATAAATAATATTAGAAATGAAAGAGGAGAAATTACAACTGACACCACAGAAATACAAAGGATCATGCTATGCTATGCTATGCTAAGTCGCTTCAGTCGTGTCCGACTCTGTGCGACCCCATAGACAGAAGCTCACCAGGCTCCCCCGTCCCTGGGATTCTCCAGGCAAGAACACCGGAGTGGGTTGCCATTTCCTTCTCCAATGCATGAAAGTGAAAAGTGAAAGTGAAGTCGCTCAGTCGTGTCCGACTCTTAGCGACCCCACGGACTGGAGCCTACCAGGCTCCTCCGTCCATGGGATTTTCCAGGCAAAAGTACTGGGGTGGGGTGCCATTGCCTTCCCCGACAAAGGATCATAAAAGAATGCTAAAATAATCATATGCCAACAGATTAGACAGTCTAGAAGAAATGTATAAGTTCCTAGAAACATTCAATTTTCCAAGATTAAATCATGATGAAATAGAAAAACTGATTAGGCTGGTTATTAATAACAAAATTGAATCAGTAATTTTATAAAAATCCAAAAAAAACGTTCAGGTGTAGATGACATCAAGGGGAATTTTATAAACTCTTTAAAGAAGGATTAAAGCCTACCTTTCTCATATTATTACAAAAAAATTGAAGAGGAAGGCATAATTCCAAGCTCATTTTATGAGGCCAACATTACCCTAAAACAAAAACCTCTCTCAAAGAGGATTTCGCCTGTGGCTCAGGGTAAAGAATCCAACTGCCAATGCAGGAAACACAGGTCCAATCCCTGGTCTGAGAAGATGCCACATGCTGGAGCAACTAAGTCTGCATGCAACTAGACAACTATTGAACCTGTGCTCTAAGAGCCTGGGAGCTGCAACTACTGAACCACCATGCCACAACTACTGAAGTCTATGAGCACCACAGCCCATGCTGCGAAACAAGAGACACCTTCACAACAAGAAACCCATGCACTGTAATTAGCGAGTAGCCCCTGCTCTCGCCCCAACTAGAAAAACAGCCCATGCAGCAATGAAGACCCAGCACAGCCAAAAAATGAACAAGTAAAATTCTTTTGAATATATATATATATATACACATATTAGAAAGAAAAAGCAAATTACAGGCCCAAATCCCTGATAAACAGAGACACAGAATCCTCAACAAAATATTAGTGGGTAAAATTCAACAGCCCATTATAAGGATCATATGCCATGATCAAGTGAGATTCATTCCACAATGCAAAGGTAGTTTCACATGCATAAGTCCATCCATGTGATAAAACATGTTAATGAATTGAGAATAAAAATTATATAATTATCTCAAAAGATGTAAAAAAGGCATCCAGCAAAATTCAACATTCATTTATAATAAAAAAATTTTGCAGAAAGTGGGTATAAAAATCTCAGGTTGGTTTATTTCTCTTCCTCAGTTCTTATCACAATAAAACTTTGGAGTGATGGAATAAAGGGTTTAAAACAACGGACAAGATACAGCTCAGCTCGGCTCAACTCAGCTCAAGCAGACAGATCTTTTATTAGACTGATACCTCCAAGACATGGGAGCAGGCTAACCCCAAAGAAGTCCTCCCTCTCTCTCTTGCCTTCCACCTTTATATTTTTCCCGTCTCCTCCTTTTGGTTATGTCCTGTGCAAAACAGGGCTTGTACCCACCACCAATCAATGAAAAAGAATGCAAATAGGCATGGGCTCAAGGCTGATTGACAAGTTATATAACATCAGGCTGTGTTGTTTATGTCTTCCCATAATTCAGTCTGTTGTAATCAGATGTAGAATATTTGTGAGCCCCTAATGGGCTCCTGTGATTGTGGTTTTTCAGTCTGTTTATCCTCTGATGGAGAAAGATAAGAGGCTTATGGAAGCTTCCAGATGGGAGAGACTGACTGAGGGGGAAACTGGGTCTTGTTCTGATGGGCGGGGCTATGCTCAGTAAATCTCTAATTCAATTTTCTGTCAATGGGTGGGGCTGGAAAAGGTCAGTTTTCATTCCAATCTCCAAGAAGTAAAGTGAAGTGAAGTGAAGTCGCTCAGTCATGTCCGACTCTTTGAGACCCCATGGACTGTAGCCTACCAGGCTCCTGTGTCCATGGGATTTTCCAGGCAATAGTACTAGAGTGGATTGGCATTTCCTTCTCCAGGGGATCTTCCCAACCCAGGAATCGAACCTGGGTCTCCCATATTGTAGACAGACGCTTTACCGTTTGAGCCACCAGGGAAGTCCTAATCCCTAAGAAAGGTAATGCCAAAGAATGCTCAAAGTACCACACAATTGCACACATCTCATAGACTAGCAAAGTAATGCTCAAAATTCTCCAAGCCAGGCTTCAACAGTATGTGAACCATGAACTTCCAGATGTTTGAGCTGGATTTAGAAGACAGAGGAGCCAGAGATCAAATTGTCAACATCTGTTGGATCATCAAAAAAGCAAAAAAGTTCCAGAAAAACATCTGCTTTTGCTTTACTGACTATGCCAAAGCCTTTGACTGTATGGATCACAACAAACTGAAAAATTCTGAAAGAGATGGGAATACCAGAACACCTGACTTGCCTCCTGAGAAATCTGTATGCAGGTCAGGAAGCAACAGATAGAACTAGACATGGAACAACAGACTGGTTCCAAATGAGGAAAGGAATACTTAGGCTGTATACTGTCACCCTGCTTATTTAACTTATATGCAGAGCACATCTTGAGAAACGCTGGGCTGGATGAAGCACAAACTGGAATCTAGATTGCCAGGAGAAATTATATCAATGATCTCAGATATGTAGGTGACACCACCCTTATGGCAGAAAGTGAAGAAGAACTAAAGAGCCTCTTGATGAACGTGAAAGAGGAGAGTAAAAACGTTGGCTTAAAGCTCAACGTTCAGAAAACCAAGATCATGGCATGTGGTCCCATCACTTCATGGCAAATAGATGGGGAAACAATGACAGACTATTTTGGGGAGCTCCAAAATCACTGTGAATGGTGAATGCAGCCATGAAATTAAAGGTCCTTGCTCCTTGGGAAAAAGCTATGACCAACCTAGATAGCATCTTAAAAAGCAGAGACATTACAACAAAGCTCCATCTAGTCAAAGCTATGGTTTTTCCAGTAGTCATGTATGGATATGAGAGTTGGACTGTAAAGAAAGCTGAGTGCTGAAGAACTGATGCCTTTGAACTGTGGTGTTGAAGACTCTTGAGAGTCCCTTGGACAGCAAGGAGATTCAATCAGTCCATCCTAAAGGAAATCAGTCCTGAATATTCAGTGTCAGACTTTATTTTTCTGGGCTTCAAAATCGCTGCAGATGGTGACTGCAGCCATGAAATTAAAAGACGCTTACTCCTTGGAAGGAAAGTTATGACCAACCCAGATAGTATATTGAAAAGCAGAGACATTACTTTGCCAACAAAAGTTCGCCTAGTCAAGGCTATGGTCTTTCCTGTGGTCATGTATGGATGTGAGAGCTGGACTATGAAGAAGGCTGAGCGCCGAAGAATTGATGCTTTTGAACTGTGGTGTTGGAGAAGACTCTTGAGAGTCCCTTGGACTGCAAGGAGATCCAACCGGTCCATTCTGAAGGAGATCAGCCCTGGGATTTCTTTGGAAGGAATGATGCTGAGGCTGAAACTCCAGTACTTTGGCCACCTCATGCGAAGAGTTGACTCATTGGAGAAGACTCTGAAGCTAGGAGGGATTGGGGGCAGGAGGAGAAGGGGACGACAGAGGATGAGATGGCTGGATGGCATCACTGACTCGATGGATGTGAGTCTGAGTGACCTCCGAGAGCTGGTGATGGACAGGGAGGCCTGGCGTGCTGCGGTTCATGGAGTCGCAAAGAGTCGGACACGACTGAGCGACTGATCTGATCTGATTCATTGGAAGGGCTGATGCTGAAGTTGAAACTCCAATACTTTGGCCACCTGATGTGAAGAACTGACTCACTGGAAAACACCCTGATGCTGGGAAAGATTGAAGGTGGGAGAAGGGGACAACAGGAGATGAAATGGTTGGATGGCCTCACCTACTCAACGGACATGAGTTTGAGTAAACCCCAGGAGCTGGTGATGGATAAGGAGGCCTGGCGTGCTACAGTCCATGGGGTGGCAGAGTCGGACACAGCTGAGCAACTGAACTGAAATGGGCTCCTAGATGCCTAAATTTACTTGAGGAAGGCCCTGTGGTTATTTTGTATCTACTGTGTGCCCAGGGCACATGTGTAGGATTTGGAAGAGTCTCTGTGGTTATTTTGTAGCATATCTGTGATCTCTCCCAGGTGTGTCTGGAATGGGTTTTAGAGATCAGTTTGCATTCTTTTCAGCTAGGGTACCCCTCATTGCTCATGCCTAACTTCCTACCTAACAGAAGGAGCATACCTTAACATAACAAAGGCCATATGTGGTTCACAGCTATATAGGATGCAATGGTGAAAATCTGAAAGTGTTTCCTATAAAGGAAAAGCTTAAGATCAGGAACAAGACAAACATACATATCCCCACCACTTGTATTCAACATAGTATTGGAAATCCTAGCTGCAACAATTAGGAAAACGAAAGGAATAAAAATATCCAAACTGGAAAGGGAGAAATAAAACTTAACCACTTGTGGATGATGAAACTGAATGTAGAAATCTTCAAAGATGCCATCAAAAAACTATCAGAACTAATAAATGAATTCAGTAAAGTTGCAACATACAAATAATACACCAAAATCTCTTGATTTTCTATACACTAATAACAAAGTCTCAGTAAAAAAAAAAATCTTGCTTATAATTTCATGAATTTATAGTATTTATTATATATTTATAAATATAATAAGTTGATTAAATTATATTAAATTTATTTAATAAATTTAATAAAAGAGATGAAAAACCTGTTTTCTGAAAACTATGATATTTTACAAAGAAATTAAAGATGTCTAAAAAAAATAGAAAAATATTCTGTGCTCATTTATCGAAAGTATCAGTGTTGTTAAAAAGTCTGTACTATCCAGAGCAATCTACAGATTCAATACAATCCTTATCAAAATACCAATGGCATTTTTCACAGAACTAGAATAAAAAAGTTAAAATGTTTATAGAAACACAAAAGACCCCAACTAGCCAGAGCAATCTTCAGGAAAAAAAGTTGCTACAGATATTATACTCCAAGACTTGAAACTTTATTGCAAAGCTACAGTAATCAAGATAGTATGATTGCAAAGCTACAGTAATCAAAATAGTATGATACTGGCACAAAAAGAGAGGTCAATGGAAGAGATATAGAGTCAAGAAATAAAGCCACTCTCATGTGGTCAATTAATCTATGACAAAGGAGGCAAGAATATACAATATAGGAAAAGACGATCTTTAATAAATGACATTGGGAAAGCTGGACAGAACAAAAGAATAAACTCAATAGCTTTCCTACACCATAATAGAAAAATATACTCAAAATATATTGAAGACTCAAATGTAAGATCAGAAACCATAAAACTCTTAGAAGAAAACATAGGAAATAGCCTCTTTGACTTTGGCCTTAGCAATATTTTTAGCACCTCTCTCCTCAGGCAAGTGCAATAGAAGCAAAAACAAACAACTGGGACTACATCAAACTATAAAACTTCTGCACAGGAAAGGAAACCACCAGCAAAATTAGAAAGGCAATTTACTGAATGGGAGAAAATATTTGCAAATGATATATGCAAAAAATATAAAGAATTCATAAAACTAAATATAAAAAAAGTTTAAACCTGATTTTTAAATGGGATGAAGACTTTAATATACACCTTTTCAAAGAAGACTTAAAGATGTTCAACAGTCACATGAATAGGTACTCAATATCACTAATCATCAGGGAAATGAAAATCAATTCTCCAATGAAACATCACCTAACACTTGTCAGAATGGCTATTTTCAAATAAACAAGAAACAGGCAAAAATGTGGAGAAAAGGCTATGTTCAGGAACTGCTGGTGGGAATGTAAATTGGTAGAGCCACTACGGAAAAGCAACATGGTGGTTCCCCAAAGAGCCAAAAATAGAAAGACCATTGTTGTTGATATTGTTCAGTCGCTCAGTTATGTCTGACTCTTTGGGACCCTGTGGACTGAAGCCTGCTGGGTCCCTGAGCTTCACTGTCTCCCAGAGCTTGCTCAAACTCATGTCCATTGAGTTGGTCCATCCAACCACCTCATCTGCTGCCATCCCCCTTTTCTCCTGCTTCAATCTTTTCCAGTTTCAGGGTTTTTTCTAATGAGTCAGCTCTTTGAATCAGGTGGCCAAAGTACTGGGGCTTCAGCTTTAGCATCAGTCCTTCCAATGAATATTCAGGACTGATTTCCTTTAGGATGGACTGGTAGGATCTCCTTGTAGTCCAAGGGACTCTCTTAAAGGTCTCCTCCAACACTGCAGTTTGAAAGCATCAATTCTTTGGCACTCAGCCTTCTTTATGGTCCGACTCTCACATCCATACATGACTACTGGAAAAACCATAGCTTTGACTAGAAGGACCTTTGTCAACAAAGTAATGTCTCTGCTTTTTAAGATGCTGTCTAGGTTGGTCATATCTTTTTCCCCAAGGAGCAAGGACCTTTAATTTCATGGCAGCATCCACCATTCATAGTGATTTTAGAGCCCAAGAAAATAAAGTTTATCACTGTTTCCATTGTTTTCCTGTCTATTTGCCAGGAAGTGATGAGACAAGAGGCCATGACCTTCGTTTTTTGAATGTTGAATTTTAAGCCAGCTTTTCAACTCTTCTCTTTCACCCTCATGAAGAAGCTGTTTAGTTCCTTTTCACTTTCTGCCATAAGGGTGGTATCATCTACATATCTAAGGTTATTGATATTTCTCCTGGCAGTCTTGATTCTAGCTTGTGACTCATCCAGCTTGGCATCCAACATTCGTTGGGTCATAGAAAAAGCAGGGGAATTCCAGAAAAACATCTACTTCTGCTTCATTGATGATGCTAAGGCCTTTGACTGTGTGAATCACAACAAACTGTAGAAAATTCTTAAAGAGATGAGAATACCAGACCACCTTACCTTCTTGAGAAACCTGTATTCAGGTCAAGAAGCAACAGTTAGAATTGGCTGTAGAACAAATGACTGGTTCAAAATTGGGAAAGGAGTACATCAAAGCCGTATACTGTCACCCTACTTATTTAACTTATATGCAGAGTACATCATGCAAAATGCTGGGCTGGGTGAATCACAAGCTGGAATCAAGATTGCCAGGAAAATTACTATGCAGCCCAATAATTCCATTTCTGGGTATTTATCTGAAGAAAACCACACTGATTCAAGAAGACAGATACAAAAATCCTCAACAAAATTCTAGCATACAGAATCCAACAACATATTAAGAAGATTATACATCATGATCAAGTGAGCTTTATTCCAGGGATGCAAGGATTCCTCAATATTTGCAAATCAGTCCATGTAATACACCATATTAACAAATTGAAAGATAAAAACCATATGATTATTTCAGTAGATGCAGAGAAAGCCATTGAAAAATTCCAACACCCATTTATGATAAAAATTCCAGAAAGTAGGCATATAAGGAACCTGCCTCAACATAATAAAAGCCATATATGACAAACCCACACAAACATTATCCTCAATGGTGAAAAATTGAAAGCATTTCCTCTAAAGTAAAGAACAAGACAAGGATGCCCACTCCCATCACTACTATTCAACATAGTTTTGGAAGTCCTAGCCACAGCAATCAGAGAAGAAAAAATAAAAGGAATCCAGATTGGAAAAGAAGCAACACTCTCACTGCAGATGACATGATCCTCTATATAGAAAACCCTAAAGATGCCACCAGAAAATTAATGGAATTAATCAATGAATATTCATTAATCAATAAATATAGTAAAGTTGCAGGACATAAAAATTAATACACAGAAATTCCTTGCATTCCTATACATTAAAAATAAAAAATCAGAAACCAAAATTAAAGAAACAATCCCATTCACCATGGCAATGAAAATAATAAAATACTTAGGAATAAATTTTCCTAAAGAAACGAAAGAACTATATGCAGAAAACTATAAAACACTGATGAAAGAAATAAAAAATGACACAAATAGATAGAGAAATGATGGAGAACATAAATATGTTCTTGGATTGGAAGAATCAATATAGTGAAAATGAGTATACTAACCAAAGCAATCTATAGAGTCAATGCAATCCGTTCCAAACAACAAAAGGTATTTTTCACACAACTAGAACAAATAATTTCACAATTTGTATAGAAACACAGAGACCCCAAATAGCCAAATCAATCTTGAGAAAGAAGAAGTGAACAGGAGGAATCAACCTTCCTGATTTCTGACTATACTACAAAGCCACAGTCATCAAGAGTATAGTACTGCTACAAAGACAGAAATATAGATCAATGGAACAAAACAGAATGTCTACAGATAAATCCATACACCTATGGACACCTTATCTTTGATAAAGGAAGTAAAAATATACAATGGAGAAAAGATAGTATCTTCAACAAGTGGTGCTGGGAAAACTGGCCAACTACATGTAAAAGAATGAAACCAGAACATTTTCTAACACCATACACAAAAATAAACTCAAAATGGATTAAAGGTCTACATGTAAGACCAGAAACTATAAAACTCTTAGAGGAAAACACAGGCAAAACAATCTCTGACATAACAATCACAGCAAGATGCTCTATGACTCAACTCCCAGAGGACTGGAAATAAAAACAAAAATAAATGGGACCTAATTAAACATAAAAGCTTTTGCACAATGAAGGAAACTAGAAGCAAGGTGAAAAGATAGCTCTCAGAATGGAAAAAACAATAATAGCAAACAAAACAACTGACAAAGACTTAATCTCCAAAATATACAAGCAGCTCATGCAACTCAATATCAGAAAAAAAAAAATCAAAAAGTAGGTAAAAGACCTAAACAGACATTTCTCCAAAGAAGACATATAGATGGCTAATAAACTCATAAAAAGATTCTTAACATCACTCATTACTAGGGAAATGCAAATCAAAACCATGATGAGGTATCATCTCACACCAGTCAGAGTGGCCAGCATCAAAAAGTCTACAAACAATAAATGCTGGAGAGGTTGTGGATAAAAGGAAACCTTGTTTTACACTGTTGGTTGGAATGCAAAATTGTACAGCCACTATGGAGAACAGTGAGGTGATTCCTTAAAAAACTGGGAATAGAACTGCCATATGACCCAGCAACTCCAATGTTGGGCATACACCCAGAAGAAACCAGAATTGAAAGACACATGTACGCCAGTGTTCCTTGCAGCACTATTTACAATAGCTAGGACATGGAAGCCACCTAGATGTCCAGCAGCAGATGAATAGACAAGGATGTTGACACAATGGACTATTGCTATTGCTAAGTCACTTCAGTTGTGTCCGACTCTGTGCGATCTCATAGATGGCAGCCCACCAGGCTCTGCCATCCCTGGGATTCTCCAGGCAAGAACACTGGAATGGGTTGCCATTTCCTTCTCCAACGCATGAAAGTGAAAAGTGAAAGTGAAGTCACTCAGTCGTGTCCAACCCTCAGCGACCCCATGGACTGCAGCCTTCCAGGCTCCTCCGTCCACGGGATTTTCCAGGCAAGAGTACTGGAGTGGGATGCCATTGCCTTCTCTGCAATGGACTATTACTCAGCTATAAAAAGGAATGCATTTGAGCCAGTTCTAATGAAGTGGATGAATCTGGAGCCTCTTATACAGACTGAAGTAAGTCAGAAAGAGAAAGACAAATACTGTATGTTAAGTCCATGTATATGGAATTCAGAAAGATGGTACCAATGATACTACACACAAGGCAGCAAAGGAGACACAGATGTAAAGAACAGACTTTTGGACTCATCAGGAGAATGCCGGGGTGGGATGATTTGAGAGAATAGCATTGAAACATGTGCATTACCACATATAAAATAGATGACCAGCACAAGTTCAACGCATGAAGCAGGGCACCCAAAGCCCATGCTTTGGGAAAGCCCAGAGGGATAGGGTCTGGAGGGAGGTGGAAAGGGGGTTCTGGATGCGAGGGACACATGTATACCTGTGACTAACTTATGTTGATGTGTGGCAAAAACCATCACAATATTGTCAAATATACCCTGGTCTTCTGCATTGTAGTCAGATGCTTCAAGGTCAGAGCCACCAGGGAAGTCTCTATCTTCCAATTAAAGTACATTAATTAATTTTTGTTTTTTATTTTTTTAAAATGTTATTTTACTTAACTTTACAGTATTGTATTGGTTTTGCCATACAACAAAATGAATCTGCCACAGGTATACATGTGTTCCCCATCCTGAACCCTCCTCCTTCCCCATACCATCCCTCTGGGTCGTCCCAGTGCACCAGCCCCAGGCATCTGGTATCAGGCTTTGAAGCTGGACTGGCGACTCATTTCAAACATGATATTATACATATTTCAATGCCATTCTCCCCAATCATCCCACCCTCTCCCTCTCCCCGAGTCCAAAAGACTGTTCTATATATCAGTGTCTCCTCTGCTGTCTCGTATAGAGAGTTATTGTTACCATCTTTCTAAATTCCATATATATGCGTTAGTATACTGTATTTGTGTTTTTCTTTCTGGCTTACTTCACTCTGTATAATAGGCTCCAGTTCCATCCACCTCATTAGAACTGATTCAAATGTATTCTTTTTAATGGCTGAGTAATACTCCATTGTGTATATGTACCACTGCTTTCTTATCCATTCATCTGCTGATGGACATCTAGGTTGCTTCCAAGTCCTGGCTATTATAAACAGTGCTGCGATGAACATTGAGGTACATGTGTCTCTTTCCATTCTGGTTTTCTCAGTGTGTATGCCCAACAGTGGGATTGCTGGGTCATATCCCATGGACGGAGGAGCCTGGTAGGCTGCAGTCCATGGGGTCACTAGGAGTAGGACACGACTGAGCGACTTCACTTTCACTTTTCACTCGCATGCATTGGAGAAGGAAATGGCAACCCACTCCAGTGTTCTTGCCTGGAGAACCCCAGGGACGGGGAAGCCTGGTGGGCTGCCGTCTGTGGGGTCGCACAGAGTCGGACACGACTGAAGCGATTTAGTAGTAGTAGTAAGGCAGTTCTATTCCCAGTTTTTTGAGGAATCTCCATACTGTTCTCCATAGTGGCTGTACTAGTTTGCATTCCCACCAACAGTGTAAGAGGGTACCCTTCTCTCTGCACCCTCTCCAGCATTTATTGCTTGTGGACTTTTGGATCATAGCCATTCTGACTGGCGTGAAATCGTACCTCATAATGGTTTTGATTTGCATTTCTCTGATAATGAGTGATGTGGAGCATCTTTTCATGTGTTTGTTAGCCATCTGTATGTCTTCTTTGTAGAAATGTCTATTTAGTTCTTTGGCCCATTTTTTGATTGGGTCATTTATTTTTCTGGAATTGAGCTGTAGGAGTTGCTTGTGTATTTTTGAGATTAGCTGTTTGTCTGTTGCTTCATTTGCTATTATTTTCTCCCATTCTGAAGGCTGTCTTTTCACCTTGCTTATAGTTTCCTTTGTTGTGCAGAAGCTTTTAAGTTTGATTAGGTCCCATTTGTTCATTTTTTATTTTATTTCCAATATTCTGGGAGGTGGGTCATAGAGGATCCTGCTGTGATGTAAGTCAGAGAGTGTTTTGCCTATGTTTTCCTCTAGGAATTTTATGGTTTCTGGTCTTACATTTAGACCTTTAATCCATTTTGAGTTTATTTTTGTGTATGGTGTTAGAAAGTGCTCTAGTTTCATTCTTTTACAAGTGGTTGACCAGTTTTCCCAGCACCACTTGTTAAAGAGATTGTCTTTAATCCATTGTATATTCTTGCCTCCTTTGTCAAAGATAAGGTGACCATAGGTGCGTGGATTTATCTCTGGACTTTCTATTTTGTTCCATTGATCTAAATTTCTGTCTTTGTGCCAGTACCATACTGTCTTGATGACTGTGGCTTTGTGTGTAAGAGAGTTCCCTTTTCTCCACACCCTCTCCAACATTTATTGGAGAGCCTGAAGTCAGGCAGGTTGATTCCTCCAGTTCCATTCTTCTTTCTCAAGATAGCTTTGGCTATTCAAGGTTTTTTGTATTTCCATACAAATTGAGAAATTATTTGTTCTAGCTCTGTGAAGAATACCACTGGTAGCTTGATGGGGATTGCATTGAATCTATAAATTGCTTTGGGTAGTATACTCATTTTCACTATATTGATTCTGCCAATCCATGAACATGGTATACTTCTCCGTCTATTAGTGTCCTCTTTGATTTCTTTCACCAGTGTTTTATAGTTTTCTATATATAGGTCTTTAGTTTCTTTAGGTAGCTGTATTCCTAAATATTTTATTCTTTTTGTTGCAATGGTGAATGGAATTATTTCCTTAATTTCTCTATTTTCTCATTATTAGTGTATAGGAATGCAAGGGATTTCTGTGTGTTGATTTTATATCCTGCAACTTTACTATATTCATTGATTAGCTCTAGTAATTTTCTGGTGGAGTCTTTAGGGTTTTCTACGTAGAGGATCATGTCATCTGCAAACAGTGAGAGTTTTACTTCTTCTTTTCCAATTTGGATTCCTTTTATTTCTTTTTCTGCTCTGCTTGCTGTGGCCAAAACTTCCAAAACTATGTTGAATAGTAATGGTGAAAGTGGGCATCCTTGTCTTGTTCCTGACTTTAGAGGAAATGCTTTCAATTTTTCACAATTGAGGATAATGTTTGCTGTGGGTTTGTCATATATAGCTTTTATTATGTTGAGGTATGTTCCTTCTATTCCTGCTTTCTGGAGAGTTTTTATCATAAATGGATGTTGAACTTTGTCAAAGGCTTTCTCTGCATCTATTGAGATAATCATATGGTTTTTATTCTTCAGTTTGTTAATGTGGTGTATTACGTTGATTGATTTGTGGATATTGAAGAATCCTTGCATCCCTGGGATAAAGCCCATTGGTCATGGTGTATGATCTTTTTAATGTGTTGTTGGATTCTGATTGCTAGAATTTTGTTAAGGATTTTTGCATCTATGTTCATCAGTGATATTGGCCTGTAGTTTTCTTTTTTTGTGGCATCTTTGTCCAGTTTTGGTATTAGGGTGATGGTGGCCTCATAGAATGAGTTTGGAAGTTTGCCTTCCTCTGCAATTTTCTGGAACAGTTTGAGTAGGATAGGTGTTAGCTCTTCTCTAAATTTTTGGTAGAATTCAGCTGTGATAAGATATATGTACTCCCTATGTTCTTTGCAGCATTACTTACAGTAGCCAAGATATGGAAGCAACCTAAATATCCACTGATAGATGAATAGATAAAGTGGATGTGGTATATATGTATACACAATGGAATATTATTTGCCATAAAAAGCACAAAAGCATGCCATTTGTGGCAACATGGATGGATCTAGAGGGTATTATGCTAAGTGAAATAAATCAAAGAAAAAATAGACTCCACATGATCTCATTTATATGTGGAATCTTGAAAACAAAACAAATGAACAAACAAAGCAAAGCAGAAACAGATTCATACATACAGAGAAGAAACTGATGGTTGCCAGAGGGGATGGGGATTGGTGGGGGATGAACAAAACAGGTGAAGAGAACTACAGTTACAAACTTCCAGGTATAAAATAAATAAGTCACAAAGATGTAATATACATATAGAAAACAGAGTCAATATATTTTAACAGTGTGGTATGTTGATGATGTTAACTGGTCTTATTCCATTGATCATTTTATAATGTATAAAAATATCAATTGACTGTTGTACACCTGAAACTAATATAATATTATATTTTAATTACAACTTAATAATAAAACATTCACCAGAATGTGAATATAATGTGACTTTCCTTTCCTAGAGTGTCCCAAAATTCACCAGTTTTATGTTTGCCCTAGTAGAGAAACACAACCTGCTAATCAAAGAGCAAAAGGGAATATCATTTAGCTTCAAAAATTTTAAATCCAGTAGATTGATCATTCTGACACTTTCACTGTTCTTTATCCTATTGTGAGAATGATTTTGATCATATCTCCTTACTCGGTGCATGTCCCACGCTTCTCCAGGCTCTGGAATAAGTGATGTTGAGATCTCATGCTTTTAGGGAAAATCTATGACTTATCCAAAGTACAGAATCTGCCTCTCTTCCTTCCACATCATCTCCTTCTCCCTTTGGCTTGTATATAGAAATCACAATATTCAGCCAGTACTTCCAGATTGGCTCACTGTAACTACAAGCATATCTCACATTATTGTTTCACTTTACTGTTATTCACAGATACTGTGGTTTTTAAAATTGAGGGGCTTGGGCAACTCCGAATTGTCAGATGATGGTTAGCTGTTTTAGCAATAAAGTTTTTTTTTTTTTTTTTTTTTCACGGATGTTAAAATCGTTTATTGCCATTAATGTATCTCATTTGCGGGTGATCACTATTCTTTTTTTTTTTTTTTTGAGATGATATACATTTTTTTTTTTAATTTTGCTTAACTTTACAATATTGTATTGCTTTTACTATACATCGAGATGGATCCGCCACGAGTATACACGTGTTCCCCATCCTGAACCCTCCTCCCTCCCCCCTCCCCACACCATCCCTCCAGGTCGTCCCAGTGCTCCAGTCCCAGGCATCTGTTATCGGGCATCCTACCTGGACTGACGACTCGTTTCAGATATGATACTATACATATTTCAATGCTATTCTCCCCCATCATCCCACCCTCTCCCGGTCCCAGAGTCCAAAAGTCTGTTCTATACATCAGTGTCTCTTTTGCTGTCTCGTAAATAAGGTTATTTTTACCATCTTTCTAAATTCCATATATATGCGTTAGTATACTGTATTTGTGTTTTTGTTTCTGGCTTACTTCACTCTGTATAATAGGCTCCAGTTCCATCCACCTCCTTAGAACTGATTCAAATGTATTCTTTTTAATGGCTGAGTAATACTCCATAGTGTATATGTACCACAGTTTTCTTATCCATTCATCTGCTGATGGACATCTAGGTTGCTTCCACGTCCTGGCTATTGTAAACAGTGCTGCTATGAACATTGGGGTACATGTGTCTCTTTCAATTTTGGTTTTCTCAGTGTGTACGCCCAGCAGTGGGATTGCTGGATCATAAGGCAGTTATATTCCCAGTTTTTTGAGGAATCTCCATACTGTTCTCCATAGTGGCTGTACTAGTTTGCATTCCCACCAACAGTGTAAGAGGGTTCCCTTCTCTCCGCACCCTCTCCAGCATTTATTGCTTGTGGACTTTTGGATCATAGCCATTCTGACTGGCGTGAAATCGTACCTCATAGTGGTTTTGATTTGCATTTCTCTGATAATGAGTGATGTGGAGCATCTTTTCATGTGTTTGTTAGCCATCTGTATGTCTTCTTTGGAGAAATGTCTATTGAGTTCTTTGGCCCATTTTTTGATTGGGTCATTTATTTTTCTGGAATTGAGCTATAGAAGTTGCTTGTATATTTTTGAGATTAGCTGTTTGTCTGTTGCTTCATTTGCTATTATTTTCTCCCATTCTGAAGGCTGTCTTTTCACCTTGCTTATAGTTTCCTTTGTTGTGCAGAAGCTTTTAAGTTTGATTAGGTCCCATTTGTTCATTTTTTATTTTATTTCCAATATTCTGGGAGGTGGGTCATAGAGGATTCTGCTGTGATGTAAGTCAGAGAGTGTTTTGCCTATGTTTTCCTCTAGGAATTTTATGGTTTCTGGTCTTACATTTAGCTCTTTAATCCATTTTGAGTTTATTTTTGTGTATGGTGTTAGAAAGTGTTCTAGTTTCATTCTTTTACAAGTGTTCAACCAGTTTTCCCAGCACCACTTGTTAAAAAGATTGTCTTTAATCCATTGTATATTCTTGCCTCTTTTGTCAAAGATAAGGTGACCATATGTGCATGGATTTATCTCTGGTCTTTCTTTTTTGTTCCATTGATCTATATTTCTGTCTTTGTGCCAGTACCATACTGTCTTGATGACTGTGGCTTTGTAGTAGAGCCTGAAGTCAGGCAGGTTGATTCCTCCAGTTCCATTCTTCTTTCTCAAGATAGCTTTGGCTATTCGAGGTTTTTTGTATTTCCATACAAATTGAGAAATTATTTGTTCTAGCTCTGTGAAGAATACCGTTGGTAGCTTGATGGGGATTGCATTGAATCTATAAATTGCTTTGGGTAGTATACTCATTTTCACTATATTGATTCTGCCAATCCATAAACATGGTATATTTCTTCATCTATTAGTGTCCTCTTTGATTTCTTTCACCAGTGTTTTATAGTTTTCTATATATAGGTCTTTAGTTTCTTTAGGTAGCTATATTCCTAAATATTTTATTCTTTTTGTTGCAATGGTGAATGGAATTATTTCCTTAATTTCTCTTTCTATTTTCTCATTATTAGTGTATAGGAATGCAAGGGATTTCTGTGTGTTAATTTTATATCCTGCAACTTTACTATATTCATTGATTAGTTCTAGCAATTTTCTGGTGGAATATCCTGCAACTTTACTATATTCATTGATTAGCTCTAGCAATTTTCTGGTGGAATCTTTAGGGTTTTCTACGTAGAGGATCATGTCATCTGCAAACAGTGAGAGTTTTACTTCTTCTTTTCCAATTTGGATTCCTTTTATTTCTTTTTCTGCTCTGCTTGCTGTGGCCAAAACTTCCAAAACTATGTTGAATAGTAATGGTGAAAGTGGGCATCCTTGTCTTGTTCCTGACTTTAGAGGAAATGCTTTCAATTTTTCACAATTGAGGATAATGTTTGCTGTGGGTTTGTCATATATAGCTTTTATTATGTTGAGGTATGTTCCTTCTATTCCTGCTTTCTGGAGAGTTTTTATCATAAATGGATGTTGAACTTTGTCAAAGGCTTTCTCTGCATCTATTGAGATAATCATATGGTTTTTATTCTTCAGTTTGTTAATGTGGTGTATTACGTTGATTGATTTGTGGATATTGAAGAATCCTTGCATCCCTGGGATAAAGCCCATTGGTCATGGTGTATGATCTTTTTAATGTGTTGTTGGATTCTGATTGCTAGAATTTTGTTAAGGATTTTTGCATCTATGTTCATCAGTGATATTGGCCTGTAGTTTTCTTTTTTTGTGGCATCTTTGTCAAGTTTTGGTATTAGTGTGATGGTGGCCTCATAGAATGAGTTTGGAAGTTTGCCTTCCTCTGCAATTTTCTGGAACAGTTTGAGTAGGATAGGTGTAAGCTCTTCTCTAAATTTTTGGTAGAATTCGGCTGTGAAGCCGTCTGGGCCTGGGCTTTTATTTGCTGGAAGATTTCTGATTACAGTTTCAATTTCCGTGCTTGTGATGGGTCTGTTAAGATTTTCTATTTCTTCCTGATCCAGTTTTGGAAAGTTGTACTTTTCTAAGAATTTGTCCATTTCTTCCACATTGTCCATTTTATTGCCATATAATTGCTGATAGTAATGTCTTATGATCCTTTGTATTTCTGTGCTGTCTGTTGTGATCTCTCCATTTTCATTTCTAATTTTATTGATTTGATTTTTCTCCCTTTGTTTCTTGATGAGTCTGGCTAGTGGTTTGTCAATTTTATTGACCCTTTCAAAGAACCAGCTTTTGGCTTTGTTGATTTTTGCTATGGTCTCTTGTTTCTTTTGCATTTATTTCTGCCCTAATTTTTAAGATTTCTTTCCTTCTACTAACCTTGGGGTGCTTCATTTCTTCCTTTTCCAGTTGCTTTAGGTGTAGAGTTAGGTTATTTATTTGGCTTTTTTCTTGTTTCTTGAGGTATGCTGTATTGCTATGAACTTTCCCCTTAGGACTGCTTTTATAGTGTCCCACAGGTTTTGGATTGTTGTGTTTTCATTTTCATTCGTTTCTATACAGAATTTGATTTCTTTTTTGATTTCTTCTGTGATTTGTTGGTTATTCAGCAGCGTGTTGTTCAGCCTCCATATGTTGGAATTTTTAATAGCTTTTCTCCTGTTATTGAGATTTACTCTTACTGCATTGTGGTCAGAAAAAATGCTTGGAATGATTTCAATTTTTCTGAACTTACCAAGGCTAGATTTATGGCCCAGGATGTGGTCTATCCTGGAGAAGGTTCCGTGTGCGCTTGAGAAAAAGGTGAAATTCATTGTTTTGGGATGAAATGTCCTATAGATATCAATTAGTTCTAACTGGTCTATTGTATTGTTTAAAGTTTGTGTTTCCTTGTTAATTTTCTGTTTAGTTGATCTATCCATTGGTGTGAGTGGGGTATTAAAGTCTCCCACTATTATTGTGTTATTGTTGATTTCTCCTTTCATACTTGTTAGTATTTGTCTTACATATTGCGGTGCTCCTATGTTGGGTGCATATATATTTATAATTGTTATATCTTCTTCTTGGATTGATCCTTTGATCATTATGTAGTGACCTTCTTTGTCTCTTTTCACAGCCTTTGTTTTAAAGTCTGATATGATATGAGTATTGCTACTCCTGCTTTCTTTTGGTCCCGATTTGCATGGAAAATCTTTTTCCAGCCCTTCACTTTCAGTCTGTATGTGTCCCCTGTTTTGAGGTGGGTCTCTTGTAGACAACATATGTAGGGGTCTTGTTTTTGTATCCATTCAGCCAGTCTCTGTCTTTTGCTTGGGGCATTCAACCCATTTACATTTAAGGTAATTATTGATAAATATGATCCCGTTGCCATTTACTTTGTTGTTTTGGGTTTGAATTTATATATCCTTTTTATGTTTCCTGTCTAGAGAATGTCCTTTAGTATTTGTTGGAGAGCTGGTTTGTTTTTGCTGAATTCTCTCAGCTTTTGCTTGTCTGTAAAGGTTTTGATTTCTCCTTCATATTTGAATGAGATCCTTGCTGGGTACAATAATCTGGGCTGTAGGTTCTTTTCTTTAATCACTTTAAGTATGTCTTGCCATTCCCTCCTGGCTTGGAGAGTTTCTATTGAAAGATCAGCTGTTATCCTTATGGGAATTCCCGTGTGTGTTATTTGTTGTTTTTCCCTTGCTGCTTTTAATATTTGTTCTTTGTGTTTGATCTATGTTAATTTGATTAATATGTGTCTTGGGGTGTTTCGCCTTGGGTTTATCCTATTTGGGACTCTCTGGGTTTCTTGGACTTGAGTGATTATTTCCTTCCCCATTTTAGGGAAGTTTTCAACTATTATCTCCTCTAGTATCTTCTCATGGTCTTTCTTTTTGTCTTCTTCTTCTGGGACTCCTATGATTCGAATATTGTAACGTTTAATATTGTCCTGGAGGTCTCTGAGATTGTCCTCATTTCTTTTAATTCGTTTTCCTTTTTTCTCCTCTGATTCATTTAATTCTGCCATTCTATCTTCTAATTTGCTAATTCTATCTTCTGCCTCTGTTATTCTACTATTTGTTGCCTCCAGAGTGTTTTGGATCTCATTTATTGCATTATTCATTATATATTGACTCTTTTTTATTTCTTCTAGGTCCTTGTTAAATCTTTCTTGCATCTTCTCAATGCTTTTCTCCAGGCTATTTATCCGTGATTCCATTTTGCTTTCCAGATTTTGGATTCATTTCACTATCATTATTCGGAATTCTTTATCAGGTAGGTTTGCTATTTCTTCCTCTTTTGTTTGGTTTGGTGGGCATTTATCCTGTTCCTTTACCTGCTGGGAATTCTTCTGTCTCTTCATCTTGTTTAAATTGCTGGGTTTGGGGTGTCCTTACTGTATTCTGGCAGTCTGTGGAGTTCTCTTTATTGTGGCGTTTCTGCACTATATGTGGGTTTGTACCGGTGGCTTGTCGAGGTTTCTTGTTTATGGAAGCTTGTATCGGTGTTCTGGTGGGTGGAGCTGGATTTCTTTTCTCTGGGGTGCAGTGGAGTGTCTAGTAGTGAGTTATGAGATGTCTATGCTTTTGGGGTCACTTTGTGTAGCCTGTGTATTGGAGGTCAGGGCTGTGTTCTTGTTTTTCTGGAGAATTTGCTTGGTATGTCTTGCCGTGGAACTTGCTGGTCTTTGTGTGATGCTTGGTTTCAGTGTAGGTATGGAGGCATTTGATGAGCTCCTGTCAATTAATGTTTCGTGGGATCAGGGTTTGGACTTAAGCCTCCTGCTTCCAGTTATCGGTCTTATTTTTACAGTAGTCTCAAAAACTTCTTCTTCTATACTGCATTCCACAACTGGACTGCTCAGAGATGTTCACAGAGTTATACAGAGAAGGAAAAAGGGAGGAAGGAGACAGAGGTGGTCAGGAGGATAAAAGGAGGGAATGTAAAGGAAAGAGACAGATCTAATCAGTAATCAGTAAAGAAAAGAAAAAAGGAAAGAAAAAAAAGCAAAGGACAAAAAGAAAAAAGAAAAAAACAGGGTCGCAAAAGTTATATCTAAAAGTGGAGATTAAAGAAGTACTAGAGGATAAAAAAATAAAAGAAAAGAAACAAAAAAATTAAAAGAAGGAAAAAAATTTTTTTTGTTTTCCTTTTTTTAATAAAAAAATAATAAAAATTTAAAAAATATATATTAAAAAAAGAAAAAAAGGAAATAATGATGGTAAAAAATAGTAACAATATATATAAGAGTTTCTCTATTATTGTTGTGGGTTCAGTTCATTTTCGGCTAGTTCCTTGTTCCGGCTTAAATTTCTCAAGATCTATAGGCCCCTTTCTCTGTAGTTGGTCTGTATAGTCCTTTTTTCTGTGCACGGGCCCGGTGGTGTCCTGGGCTAGGGCCAGCCTCTGGTGTGGTCGGTGCTGCACAGTCTGGTCTGCTGGCCCAAACTACTCCGATCAGGCAGTGCTCGGGACAATCAGGCCAATGCAGCCTGCGCCGCGGTGGCCCGCAGCAGGGGAGCCAGCGGGGGGGGGGGGTGAGGGGGGCGGTGGCTCCTGGGGGAACGGGGCAGGGGGCGGCCCACGCGGGAGCAGCCGGCGGGGGAGGGCCCGCAGCGTCTCCCTGCCCAGCCCCGGCTTGCTAATGGCGGATGCGGGCGTTTGCGATGATGCTTCTCCACTGTGGAAGTTACCGCAGGGCTCGTAGTCTGTGGGTTTTAATTATTTAATTGTTTTCCTCCCTGTTATGATATTCTCCATGCTTCCTAGGTTCGGCACAGACTCTGCAGGGAGAGTGTTTCTTGGTGTTTGGAAACTTCTCTTTTTCTTTTAAGACTCCCTTCCCCGGAGTCTTTGTGTCCGCCCCTCCCTCTTTGTGTCTCTTTGCCTTTTGTATTCTTTCCCTACCTCCTTTAGAAGGCAATGAGTTGCTTTTCTGGATGTCTGATGTCCTCTGCCAGCATTCCGAAGTTGTTTGTGGAATTTACTCGGCGTTTAGGTGTCCCTTTGATGAACTTGTCTAAAGTATTTTTAAATTGGATCTTCCCTGGTGGCACAGTGGTAAAGAATCCACCTGTCAATGCAGGAGACATAAAAGATGCGAGTTTGATCCTTGAGTTGGGATGATCCCCTGGAGGAGGAAATATTAATCCACTCTAGTACTCTTGCCTGGAAAATTCCATGAGCAGAAGAGCCTAGTGGGCAACAGTCCATGGGGTTGCAAACAGTTGGACACAACTGAGCACACACACACACACACACACACACACACATTTTTATAAATTATGTAGTTTTATTTAGACATATTGCTACTGCACACAATAGCTTACAGTGTATTATAAATGTAACTTTTTATATGGTCTGGGAAACTAAGAAAAATTTGTGTGACTCACTTTATCACAATATTTACTTTATTGCAGCAGTTTGGAACTGAACTTGCAATATCTTCAAGATGTGCCTGCACAAGGACATCACTGTCTCTTATTTTGTTCAAGATGAGATAAAAATATACTACCTCATCCTTCATGCGGAGAAGGCAATGGCAAGCCACTCCAGTACTCTTGCCTAGAAAATCCCGTGGATGGAGGAGCCTGGTGGGCTGCAGTCCATGGGGTCGCTACTAGTCGGATGTGACTGAGCGACTTCACTTTCACTTTTCACTTTCACACAATGGAGAAGGCAATGGCAACCCACTCCTGTGTTCTTGCCTGGAGAATCCCAGGGAAGGCAGAGCCTGGTGGGCTGCCATCTATGGGGTTGCACAGAGTCGGACATGACTGAAGCGACTTAGCAGCAGCAGCAGCAGCATCCTTCATGTCTTTGTCTAGTCAAAGTCCTTAAGATGCCCCAGTAACCCTCAGAACCAAGAAGTAATGACATCAAGTCCCTGTGACCCAGTACAGATTATGTATAACTTTCCTGGACAATCATTAGCTTTAGAGAATACACAGAGTATTCTTGTGTATGTGTTGATGGCATAAGTTGCCCCCAGATTGCAGCAATTATGTGTTCTGTGGATAGAAGGAAGAACTTACCTGAAAAAGGACAGGGTCACATCACTTAAATTCAATATTATTTCAACATCAGGTTCAGGTTGCAAAATATCAGAAGGGATGGTCATTATATCACATGATAAAAAGTTTGGACTTTATCTTGCCAGTAATGAACTCAGTCAGCAATTTATTTCTAAATGATTAGCTGAATGGTAAGTGTATCAAAGGAGAATTTGAGAAATGCTTAGGAAAAAAGTTCCTTCTTCAGGGAACTTGGTAACTTAGTGACTAAATAAGGCAGATCAGGTTAAGGGTAAGGGAGCACAGAAAGATGATGTCTAAGCTTTTGATTAAGTAAACTGGCTTAGGTGATTGTAAGGTTTTCTGAGAGGAATGGTTTGAAGGTGGGGACACAGAATTCAGTTGTGGTCATATTAATTTATCCATGTTATCTATGAAATACAGAGGTTATGACATATTTTAGTAATCAGCTATATATGTAAATTTGAACTAGAGGGAAGTAAACATTTTTAATGTGTTTAGGAAATTATTGAGAGACAGCAAGAGAGAGAGAATAAATGGAATGAGAGGAGCTATTAATTGTGGATGAGTCCTTGGAGAACAATAATATATTAAGAGAAGAAAAGGGAGAGAATCCTATGATCGATAATGAGAAAGAAGACTCAGAAAAGGTAGGATATGATAACAGAAAGTTAGAAGAGAGTAATGCAAGAGCTGATTAGCATTAGTGTTTAATTTTAACTATCTTTAACTAAATCTTTGGGCTTCCCAGGTGGCTCAGTGGTAAAGAATCAGCCTGCAATACAGGAGACAAGTTTGATCTCTGGGTCAGAAAGATGCCCTAGAGAAAATGTCAACGCACTGCAGTATTCTTGCCAGGACAATCCCATGGACAGAGGAGCCTAGTGACCCCATGGGGACACAGATTCAGACATGATTTCACAACTAAACAGCAACTAAATCTTCAGTCCACCAGAAGAACCAGTCTTCCTACAGAAGAAGAGAGAGAGGAAAGAAGAGAGCAGAGAAAGGGCATTTGCTCAGAAGAGCAAAACTATTTTCTGAATCTAATATCTAGCTTTTTGATGAAGTCATGATTTTTTTCAGTCATTCTTCTCTACCCACTCATGAGTACTCTTCTATTGTCCATGTGCCTCCAGGGCCCAGGTACTCTGAAAGCAAGAGGGTCCTGAGAGAAGAGAAATAGGCAAGTAAGTAAGAGGGTAAGTGGCAGACCCGGAGCCTGTGAGCTGCATCTACAGCCTGCCCCACAATTGATTTGGGAGGTCCAGATATCCCAGACAAAGCCCCACAGGAGCTATGAGAGAATGTGATATCTGAAACCTGTAAGGCAAAAAGAACCTTACAGAGAACTAGGCTGATAGAATTTCTGCCATATTTTGATGCTGTTAATACTATCTCCACAAATGGTTCCCAGGACTACTGAGTCAGGAGAAGCTTACAGAGAACTCAAACCAGTTCTTAAATGCCCTAGACCAGAAGTGACTTTTGTCACTTCTACTTGGAGTTCATTGTTCTAAAGTGGAATTCAGTCACCTCACCCTAACTACAGAAGAAACTTGAGAAGGAGAAATGTGCACATGGAATCTTTTGAGAATTCTACTGTCTCTGCCACTCACCCATTGTTAGGATGAGAAAATTGAGGTACAAAGGGATTAATAAACCCACTCAATGTCCCAGAGCTGGTAACTGGTAAAAGCTAGACGCAAACTGAGACTGGCTGGCCCCAGAACCTGTCTTTTTGGCCACAACACTAGTGTTATAGTTCCACAAGGGAGATGTACTGAGATCCAGGGATTGCCTTGTGCACTGATCCTCCTGTCCCCATTCTATCCTCAAAAGTGACTGCCTCTTCTGCTTGAGTAATAGGGTATTTTTTACTTCATAATATTTAGCTTACTATGGCCAGAGTTATTTCCTCCTCTCCATAAAATAAGAGTTAATCCTGAGCAAGGATTCATCATCAATGCATCGGCCAGGAAGAGCAAGACCCACCTCACAGAAGCCAGGCTTTCCCCTCAGGCCTATCAGGGTGTTCTAGTTGTCTCTGGCAGTCTTTGGCGGTGGCTTTGAGCAGAGGTTTTTTCCCCCTGGTTCAATGGAGGTTGGGAGGGAAAAAGTGCTGGGAAATTTGAGTCAGGATACTAGACATCCCTTGTTTCCTAATGACACCGCAAAATGGCTCTAGAGGAAAACTAACAGAACAAGACACTACCTGTGACAATCTGTGCTTTTCTAGTGCAACATCAGTATCAACCCACGGTCTACATCCCTGGACCAGGCACTCTACACACTTTACATTGTGCAAAACTTTCGAGGATTTCGTAGGATAAATCTTGCTGACAACCACTGACTCCTCTACCTTTGAGATGTTAGAGATAAAGTGCTACCACAGACCATCTTATAAGTGGCTGTGCCAGGATTTAAGCTCAAGACTTTTGGGTTCCAAAGACCTTACATCTTGCTAGCACACTAAGCTATTTCCGTCAGAATCCTAAGTTCATAAGAGCAGCCAACATTGATTATGCCAAGCACTGTGCTATGTATATTTCATGAATTATTTCATCTAATACTAATAATGACAACCACAAAGAGAAACAATAGGAGAGAAGTGTCCCCATTAGCACTCCCATTTCATAGATAAGGAAACCAAAGTGTAGGAAAAGGATGTCCAAAAAGGTAAGAGAAAGGGTAAGAGGCAGACCTGACCCTTAAGCCCAAATCTCTCCCGCCTCCAAGCACAGGCTTTCTTAATATGTATTTATCTTTTATTGGAGAATAATTGCTTTACAATGTTGTGGTGGTTTCTGCCATACATCAATGCAAATCAGTCACAATTATATCATATATATATATCAGATCAGATCAGTCGCTCAGTCATGTCCGACTCTTTGCGACCCCATGAACTGCAGCACGCCAGGCCTCCCTGTCCATCACCAACTCCCGGAGGTCACTCAGACTCACATCCATCAAGTCAGTGATGCCATCCAGCCATCTCATCCTCTGTCGACCCCTTCTCCTCCTGCCCCCAATCCCTCCCAGCATCAGAGTCTTCTCCAATGAGTCAACTCTTTGCATGAGGTGGCCAAAATACTGGACTTTCAGCTTTAGCATCATTCCTTCCAAAGAAATCCCAGGGCTGAGCTCCTTCAGAATGGACTAGTTGGATCTCCTTGCAGTCCAAGGGACTCTCAAGAGTCTTCTCCAACACCACAGTTCAAAAGCATCAATTCGTCGGCGCTCAGCCTTCTTCACAGTCCAGCTCTCACATCCATACATGACCACAGGAAAGACCATAGCCTTGACTAGGCAAACCTTTGTTGGCAAAGTGATGTCTCTGCTTTTGAATATGCTATCTAGGTTGGTCATAACTTTCCTTCCAAGGAGTAAGCGTCTTTTAATTTCATGGCTGCAGTCACCATCTGCAGTGATTTTGGAGCCCAGAAAAACAAAGTCTGACACTGTTTCCACTGTTTACCCATCTATTTCCCAGGTAGTGATATATATATATATATATAATATATATATATATATATATATATATATATCCCTTCCACCTTGAGCCTTACTCCTCCTGCCCCTAACCAAGCACAGGTTTAACTACTAGGTAATGCTGCCACCTGGCTCTCACTTAAGTGAGAACACTGGGGACATAAGACTGGGAAAGGGGAGCAGGTTATCCACAGAGAACTTGTGAAAGTGTTCCATTTGGCTTTATTTGTTCATTCAAACCACAAGGCAGGCCCACAATAATTGAAAATTACATTATATAGTTTGTTCTTCTAACTGGCTTTCTCTCCATGAGGGCTTATGATTACTTTCTGCCCTGTTACACGTGAGAATCTCCTCCCCCTTTTGAATCATTTCATTCCTGTCAAGTTCTCCACCCCAGCTGTAGTCAGGAACCAAGTTCGGTTGTATAAACACAGAGAGAACTGAACTTCTAATCAGAAGAGAACTGAACTTGCAACGTCCCCATCCAAGACATAACCAAGCGTTTCCTAGACAGTACCAGGTAAGGGACCGCTTCTTTGGGTGTATGTGTCTGTGTGTGTTTGTCTGCTACGGGGCAGTAAAGTATATACAGAGCCCTGAACATGAAATCTAAAGCCCCAATTTCAATTCCAGCAATGCCGCTTACAGACCTGGGGCAAGTCTCTTCTCTGACACTTCATTTCCTTTGTTGCCAAGTGAGGATGGTGAAAGGGATCAGAGGGAATACATGGTATGCCCAGCAGCATGACTGGTATACTGGTGATTGATTTAATGTTAGATATTTGAATGTGGTAGGCTGTGGGAGGAGGGTGCCGACGGAAGTAAAAAAGACCTAGAAGTTAAAACATTGAGAAAAAAGCTCCATTATGTGAAAGTTTGTTCAAATCACTTAAGGTCAATGCCTTTTATTAACAACATATTTTTTAAATATCTAACTTGGTAGGGATTGGCTTCAGTATTTTCTGGGAGTTAGAAGACACCTCAACACTTATTAAGCCCTTATTCTGTATCAGATACAGCACTGAGAAATTGATTATATTGATCATCTAATCCTTATGAAAGCATAGTGAGTATTTTTACTCACTGTACACAGTATTATTACTATGCCCTCCAAGTCTGGAGACATAAATGATGGCCGGTACCACCTGGTACCAAGTGGAGCCAAACCTGGCTTTGTAATGCTGGGATCCTCTATAATGCACTAAAAATGTTGCCTCATAAAACAAATAGCTTTTTCAGTCCAAATGCTTGTGAAATCAAAGTTCTGTTGTAAGAACTCATCAAGGCACTCTGAACAAGTCATATGAGGTTAAGTTTCATTTTAACTGAATTACCTCTTTAAAGACCTCATTTTAACTGAATTACCTCTTTTAAGATTCTGTCTTATATATAGTCACATGCTGAGGCACTGAGTGTTAGGACTTGAACACATAAATTTTGAGGGGGCACAATTCAGCCCATATTAAAGAGTTAATTTCCTCATTATTTCTCTTTCTGTTGTCTTGGTTTTAGCCACTTATTAAGGGGTTTTATGAATTGTCCTTGAGTATTTTAAGGACAATCCTGTGGTCGTGTAAACACCTGTGTATAAAATTAGCAACTGAGTCTGGTGTTCTTGCTCCAGTGGGTTCATGCGTGTGAAGAGAGGTATGTGTTGGAAAAAATGGAAAGAAGAGCAGGATTTTAGAACTATCTCTGCTATTAAATTTGCCTTGCAACTTTGCGGAAATCCATATCTGTCTTGGAATCTGGCCCTATGGCAAAGATTTTAAGCTCAGTTCAGTTCAGTTGCTCAGTCGTGTCCGACTCTTTGTGACCCCATGAATCGCAGCACACCAGGCCTCCCTGTCCATCACCAACTCCCAGAGTTCATCCAAACTCATGTCCATCGAGTCAGTGATGCCATCCAGCCATCTCATCCTCTGTCGTCCCCTTCTCCTCCTGCCCCCAGTCCCTCCCAGCATCAGAGTCTTTTCCAATGAGTCAAGTCTTCGCATGAGGTGGCCAAAGTATTGGAGTTTCAGCTTTAGCATCATTCCTTCCAAAGAACACCCAGGGCTGATCTTCTTTGGAATGGACTGACTGGATCTCCTTGCAGTCCATGAGACTCTCAAGAGTCTTCTCCAACACCACAGTTCAAAAGCGTCAATTCTTCAGCACTCAGCTTTCTTCACAGTCCAACTTTCACATCCATACATGACCACTGGAAAAACCATAACCTTGACTATATGGACCTTTGTTGGCAAAGTAATGTCTCTACTTTTGAATATACATTCTAGGTTGGTCATAACTTTCCTTCCAAGGAGTAAGCATCTTTTAATTTCATGGCTGCAATCACCATCTGCAGTGATTTTGGAGCCCCAAAAAATAAAGTCTAGAGTGTCAACAAATACTAGATAGGTAGAGTCAGTGGAGAAGCAGATAGCTGTGGCAAAATAGAGAGTGATGGAAACTATGTTGAATTGGAGAATGTTTCATTAAATGAAGCAGGCAATTTTCAGGCTTCCCAGGTGGCTCAGTGGGTAGAAGCCACCTACAATGCAGGCGGCACAGAAGATCCCCTGGAGGAGGGTATGGCAACGCACTCCAGTATTCTTGCATGAAGAATCCCACAGACAGTGGAGCCTGGCAGGCTACAGTGCATAGGGTCTCAAAGAGTTGGATATGACTGAAATGACTTAGCATGCACACAGACAATTTTCAGCTCCTGCCAGTTGATGCCAGGTTGAAATAAAAGGTTTCCAGGCCTTCTAAGTTTTCAAGAGAAATCTTCAATTCATGTTTTAAGGGAAATCTCTCTGTGTTTACATATTGGCAATTCAAATTCTTTTTCTCCAAAGGGTGAGAGTCAAACATCTGGGTCAGTTGACATTTTAGGGTCTTTCTTCGCTTAAGTGTTCTGATAAAACAAAAGACAGTGTTGTTTAAAAAAGAAGGGGAAAAAAAAGAGTGCTGTTGAGGCAGTACAAGTGTGGAGTAGAAAAGAATTTCTAGACACAGAGTATTTCACACAAGAGTGAGTTTATTAAGGACAAAGATAAAGTGGGCACTGCGAGCACAGTTGGCCAACAACTCCTAACAGACTAGGGAGAGTCAACAGTTTCCGTGAGTTAGTAGCCAATTTTTATGCCTCAAAACAAAACCAAAAAATTCCTGCTGGAAGGTTGGTATAGATGATTGATTAGGGCACTATAAAGTGAACACTGGGGTGGGTATTTTTGCCTAATATAAGTCAAGAAGCCTGCTGGTGATCATTAGAGGGGCTTTGGCAATGTTACAAAGGGGCTCAGTCAGCTTTGGAGATGACCTTGGTTCTGGGCTCCTCTTCCGTGGCCTTGGTACACAGCCTCACACTTGTGGCCTGGGGACAGGACTCAACATTCCCTGCTCTTCTTATCAGTACGACAAGTCTTCAGCCCCGTAACACTTTGCTCATGTCTAACTAGCTGCCCATCCAACTCTCAGGTTATGAGGACACAGGTCAGTGGGAAAAAGATGGAGACCATCTCTGGCTTCTTCCTGCTGGACAGGGGCTTCATGGGGTCCCAGGGAGATAAGAGTCCATGGAATGACAAAGCAGCTTGTTTCAGTGTAGTCCATGTGCCAACCAGCTGATATTCTTGTAGCATCATCTGGAGATATATTTGTATTCTAGGAGAAACAAACTTTACAAGAAAATTAGAGATACATGTCCCAGAGATTAATAGAAATAGATTAAAGGAAATCTATGGGGATAGTCAGGAACACCAGGACAAGACATTGGCCTGGGATGTTAGTGTTTCTCTAGGATGAGGAGGTGAAAGAATTGGGGTTCATGAACATATTTTCTTGAAAATGCCTATCTGAAAGCCTGGCCTGCCAGTTTTTCCCAGAGTATAGAACACCTTATTTTTAATTTCTACCCTGAACTCCTTTCGGAGGGTGGTGAAGCTCAACAGCTCCAGTGGCTCCTGATTTAATCTTTGTAGAGGCAGATGGCAAGTGCACGTTTCGTCAGCAGGGCCCTTCATGGCTATAAATCTGATCATTGGTTTGAAGGCTTTTTAAGATCATTTCATCCCACAGTGATAGGAATGCTCATTCCCAGGTCTAGTGAAGATTTTTCTAATAGGTCACTTAATATGCTATTGTTGGACTTGACCACGAAAATAGTAAACGTTCTGGCCAATACCTGCCTTACTAGTAGTCTCTTATAGACCAGGAAAACGTTCCCTCTTGTTGATTCTTCCCATATCTAGAGCTACATTATTATAATCATTGATCTCATATGAAACTATATATCATTTTGTTAGAGACTCAGTCACACATTTGTTAATGTAAGAGATGACAATTTTGCGTAAGAGACAGCAATTTTCTGAAACAGGCAGTATAGCAAACAATATAGGTAGCAGTAATAGTAAGTTTACAAGTAAAAATTTAAGAACTTTTATCAGATGCAGTCCAGTATATCCCAGGTTGTCTGATTTAGTGTGTTAAATGACTATGGCCTGGTGTTAATCTCCTGGTTGTAGATCATGGAGCATCTGATCTTTACCCAAAGATTAATTATAAATTTAGGCTTCAGAAGCAAACTTAGAGCATCTTTCTATTAATTCAATTAAATCTTGTAGCAGAATAACATCTTGTAGCAAGGGACTAACTGGGAAGTGAGTCTTAGTAAATACAGACCTTAATTAACAAAACTAGTACTTATCATTTACTGAAACATAATTTTTTGAAGTTACCCCCATTATTATTAAACACAGCCAAGACTAATTTGTTCTTAACATAAATTTGGTCCATTGACTATAGATGCCATAGGCCTGTCATTTTGCTACAGTGGATTGTTTTCTCTTTTGGAGGTCCCTAAAATACTTTGAGATTTCTGTACATTCAAGAGACAGTCTTTTTATTTACCTAGTCTTTATTTACAGCTTACCTAGTAAGGCTGTTCAGAACCCAGGTGTCTCCAATTTCTGGAGGGACAAGGCAGAGAGAAAAGTAAAATGTTTTAATTTTACCCACAAGTATAAATTACCAAATTATTTTGAACCATAAGTAGCTTGAGGAGAAGAGCTTCTTTATATCTGAAAACAAAGATTAGAAGCCAAGTAATATGTCAGACAAAAAGTCATGAAACTCATAATTATATTTATTTATTTAAACCTATGTAATTAATTTCAGTTTTTCTGTCCTTTCCTGATGATTGAGGATGATAGTGACAGTGATAGTTTTAAGAAGTCTGTGAAGCTTTTATTCAGACTTGCATGATTTGTTCAGTGAAGTGGATGCCTTGATCACTGGAGATTGTAAAACATATACCTTAGTGTAAGACACATTTTAAACATTTTTTTTTCTCCATTGTGAGAACATCAACCTTGCAGCCAGGAAAGGCTTTACCCCATTAGATGAAAAAAATAAGGTTTATCAAGAGCCAGGAAAAATCAAGCAGCCATTTTGGACTTCCCATGACTCTATTTGACTTACAGCCATTGTTTATCCATTTTAAATTCCCTGATTTAGGAGTAGATGAGGGGTTAATTTTTGTAGAAGCAGAATGAGCTTTGTTTATGTGGGCCATAACCTTTATAGATCACTGTGAAGTAATATTTATTTTATCACAGTAACAATGTTTTAAAAAATAAATCACTTAAAAGCAAAGAAATTCACACAGTCCATTATCAAAAGCAGCATTCCAAGAAAAGTTTGTTCTTTTAACAAGGAGAGAAAGCCAAATTCCAGTTTGGTACCAGCTTATATTCACTGTGAAACAAAATTTATTCATTTAGCTAAAGTAATAATAAAAGATTTCAAAGGCAATTTAATGTCTTAAGAAACTTGTACCATGCACAAAACTCTCTTCTTAGGGTCCATGTCCCAAAAATCTTTTTTTCACTTTCATTTCCATCATTTTATTTGCCCATTCAGAGAACCTATAAGTCAAAATGTATAAGTTTGCCACCTATAAATCAAACTTATTTCCTTTTCCCTTAATAAAATGTAATTCCATTCCTTATATTTTTTTTTATTAAAAACACACATCCTACTTTCCTTCAGCAACCATAAACTGTCCTTTATAACAGCATTCTGTAGGTTGGAAAACATAAATCACCCAAAGCTCTTACCTTATTTGCATTTTCTTAAAAGTTTCTTTACAGTGTGTTCTTAAGATGTTGTTGTTGTTCAGTTGCTCAGTCATGTCTGACTCTTTGCAACCCCATTGACTGCAGCATACCAGGCCTCCCCGTCCTTCCCCATCTCCTGGAATTTGCCCAAGTTCATGTTCATTGAATCAGTGATGCTCTTCTTAAGATATGCCTATGTTAATTAGGTTAACAAATATTAATACCAGTTAATAGTGAACTTTTTCCTAGTTCATGTGAACCATTTCTCTTTTATTTAGAGCTGTTTGATTTGTAAGTGCTTACTTTTCTTCAGTCCAATTGAATTAAACCTCATTTACAAATTAACCTTAGCAATATTACCCAAAGACAGAGACACACACTGAGACATACATATATATCCAAGCAGACGCAGACCTCACAGTTTTCTGCTTAAGATTTAAAATGTCTCTTTGCCTCTTTTTTTCTTGGCCTGAAGTTCTACTAGTTAACATAAGGCTGATGTCTCAGGCCGAGTAGGCTTTGTATCTCAAGGACATAGTAAGAGTTAACTTCAGAATTTTTCCTAGGCATATTTTTGCTTCTCTCAGGATTGACGCTCCAAAAAGAAACGTGTTTCAACAAGCCAGTTTTGTCCAACTGCATGTGCAAAAAGAACAAATCTTGAAATTTCCAAAAGATTTCATTTTAACCAGTTTTATCCAGAATCTAAAGAACATCATGGCCATCTTGTCAAAAATGTCATACTCCTTTTTGTAGTCATAATTTCAGAGCTAAAATATAGATCAAATAGTGCTCAAATTGGTTCTGACAACAGGAGCAAACTGACTGATAAAATATCGTCCTAGTAGGGATTGTTCCTTTGGGGAGATGGGGTCTTTGGTCAGAAGAATATGAAGGAGTGCCGGGGTCCAGCCCCGGTGGATCCAGGGATTTCGAAGGGGAGACAGCATAGGCGATCAGGAAACAATTGCTTATTAAAATATTAATTAAAGATATAAAGAGTGATGAAAATGAAGATAGCTCAGTGAGGAGGAAATTCAGTGAAGAAAAGCAGATGAAATGATAGCTCAGTGAGAAGGAAATTCAGTGAGAACATTTTGCGGAGAGAGGAGGCTGAATAATTCAGCCAGAAGGTAAAGAGAAAGAATGACATGGGGAGACCAAGTTTCGGTGAACAAGGCCCCGCACTTTATTTTTCAAAGCAGTTTTTATACCTTAAGTTATGCATAGAGGATAGTGGGGGAAGGGGTGGAGTCATGCAGGGACAGCAGTCCCTGAGCCAGGCTTTCAAACCTATCATACCAAAAGGTTTAGGTGAGTTGCATCATCTTCTGGCCCGGAGGCCTATTAACATTTTAAGGAATTTAGATCTGCCTCTTGAGAAATCTGTATGCAGGCCAGGAAGCAACAGTTAGAACTGGTCATGGAACAACAGACTGGTTCCAAATAGGAAAAGGAGTATGTCAAGGCTGTATATTGTCACCCTGTTTATTTAACTTATATGCAGAGTACATCATGAGAAATGCTGGACTAGAAGAAACACAAGTTGGAATCAAGATTGCTGGGAGAAATATCAATAACCTCAGATATGCAGATGACACCACCCATATGGCAGAAAGTGAAGAGGAACTCAAAAGCCTCTTGAAAGTGAAAGTGGACAGTGAAAAAGTGGGCTTAAAGCTCAACATTCAGAAAACGAAGATCATGGCATCTGGTCCCATCACTACATGGGAAATAGATGGGGAAACTGGAAACAGTGTCAGACTTTATTTTGGGGGGCTCCAAAATCACTGCAGATGGTGACTGCAGCCATGAAATTAAAAGACGCTTACGCCTTGGAAGGAAAGTTATGACCAACCTAGATAGCATATTCAAAAACGGAGACATCACTTTGCCAACAAAGGTTCGCCTAGTCAAGGCTATGGTCTTTCCTGTGGTCATGTATGGATGTGAGAGCTGGACTGTGAAGAAGGCTGAGCGCCGAAGAATTGATGCTTTTGAACTGTGGTGTTGGAGAAGACTCTTGAGAGTCCCTTGGACTGCAAGGAGATCCAACTAGTCCATTCTGAAGGAGATCAACCCTGAGATTTCTTTGGAAGGAATGATGCTAAAGCTGAAACTCCAGTATTTTGGCCACCTCATGTGAAGAGTTGACTCATTGGAGAAGACTCTGATGCTGGGAGGGATTGGGGGCAGGAGGAGAAGGGGATGACAGAGGATGAGATGGCTGGATGGCATCACTGACTCGATGGATGTGACTTTGAGTGACCTCCAGGAGTTGGTGATGGACAGGGAGGCCTGGCGTACTGCATTTCATGGGGTCGCAAAGAGTCGGACACGACTGAGCCGCTGATCTGATCTGATCTGATTTTCTCTAAAGGTGATTATTCTAAAGTCAGGCACCACCCCCCAAAGGCACTGGAGTTGCATTTCTATAGGGCAAAGGTGTGGTGGGTTGTAACAAGAAAAAGAATTAACTCAAGGGTCCAAGGTTACAAACATTAAAGCTACTACTTACATTTCTATAAACCAATTATATCAATCAATACACTGCCAAGGACACAATAGGTAAGGGATATGGAGACTTAGCAGCAAACATTGGCCCAACAAGTGAAAAACCCTTCACCAATACAATTTCTAATCAATCTTTTAACTGCTCAAAGGAATCTGTGTTTAGACAGTTTAGAATATCTCATGCCTCTCACAGTTGGGAGGCTCTAAACAATCACAGAGGCTGGAAGCCTTCTTGAGCGATCAATGCAAAGAAATAGAGGAAAACAACAGAATGGGAAAGACTAGGGATCTCTTCAAGAAAATCAGAGATACCAAAGGAACATTTCATGCAAAGATGGGGTCGATAAAGGACAGAAATGATATGGACCTAACAGAAGCAGAAGACATTAAGAAGAGGTGGCAAGAATACACATGAGAACTGTACAAAAAAGAGCTTCACGACCCAGATAATCATGATGGTGTGATCACTGACCTAGAGCCAGACATCCTGGAATGTGAAGTCAAGTGGGCCTTAGAAAGCATCACTACAAACAAAGCTAGTGGAGGTGATGGAATTCCAGTGGAGCTATTCCAAATCCTGAAAGATGATGCTGTGAAAGTGTTGCACTCAATATGCCAGCAAATTTAGAAAACTCAGCAGTGGCCACAAGATTGGAAAAGGTCAGTTTTCATCCCAATCCCAAAGAAAGGCAATGCCAAAGAGTGCTCAAACTACCGCACAATTGCACTCATCTCACACGCTAGTAAAGTAATGCTCAAAATTCTCCAAGCCAGGCTTCAGCAATATGTGAACCGTGAACTTCCTGATGTTCAAGCTGGTTTTAGAAAAGGCAGAGGAACCAGAGATCAAATTGCCAACATCCGCTGGATCATCGAAAAAGCAAGAGAGTTCCAGAAAAACATCTATTTCTGCTTTATTGACTATGTCAAAGTCTTTGACTGTGTGGATCACAATAAACTGTGGAAAATTCTGAAAGAGATGGGAATACCAGACCACCTGATCTGCCTCTTGAGAAATCTGTATGCAGGTCAGGAAGCAACAGTTAGAACTGGTCATGGAACAACAGACTGGTTCCAAATAGGAAAGGGAGTATGTCAAGGCTGTATATTGTCACAATGTTTATTTAACTTATATGCAGAGTACATCATGAGAAATGCTGGACTGGAAGAAACACAAGCTGGAATCAAGATTTCTGGGAGAAATATCAATAACCTCAGATATGCAGATGACACCACCCTTATGGCAGAAAGTGAAGAGGGGCTAAAAAGCCTCTTGATGAAAGTGAAAGTGGAGAGTGAAAAGGTTGGCTTAAAGCTCAACATTCAGAAAACGAAGATCATGGCATCTGGCCCCATCACTACATGGGAAATAGATGGAGAAACAGTGTCAGACTTTATTTTTCTGGGCTCCAAAATCACTGCAGATGGTGACTGCAGCCATGAAATTAAAAGACGCTTGCTCCTTGGAAGGAAAGTTATAACCAACCTAGATAGCATATTGAAAAGCAGAGACTTTACTTTGCCAACAAAGGTTCATCTAGTCAAGGCTATGGTCTTTCCTGTGGTCATGTATGGATGTGAGAGCTGGACTGTGAAGAAGGCTGAGCGCTGAAGAATTGATGCTTTTGAACTGTGGTGTTGGAGAAGACTCTTGGGAGTCCCTTGGACTGCAAGGAGATCCAACCAGTCCATTCTGAAGGAGATAAGCCCTGGAATTTCTTTGGAAGGAATGATGCTAAAGCTGAAACTCCAGTATTTTGGCCACCTCATGCGAAGAGTTGACTCATTGGAGAAGACTCTGATGCTGGGAGGGATTGAGGGCAGGAGGAGAAGGGGACGACAGAGGATGAGATGGCTGGATGGCATCACTGACTCGATGGATATGAGTCTGAGTGATCTCCGGGAGTTGGTGATGGACAGGGAGGCCTGGCGTGCTGCAGTTCATGGGGTCGCAAAGAGTCGGACACAACTGAGCGACTGATCTGATCTGATCTGAAACAATCACATGTGCCCGGAAAAGCCTATTCAGGAAGGCTTGAGGATTTCCAAAAGGAGTTTGTAGGCTGAAACACTGTCACACCCAGGAATTATTAACTGGAGCTGTAAGTTAGCTCTTTTTACAGAGAAAGGTAGTGGGGGCCAGCCCCCTGTAAAGTCAGAGGTGAGAACACAAAGCAGAAAGCAGGCAGACTCCGGCTTTTTGGGGGTAGATGCTCGAGAACCTCCAGGGGGCTCCTGAGGCTCGATCGCCCTTGCGTTATTGCCAAGCCTCCTTCTTCATGACCTTTGTCATGGGCGGAGCGCTAATCCAAACCAGCTCCAACAAAGGAGTAAGGGAATTTGAAGGAATGGGGGAAATTTCTTCCCTCCCCGCCCACCCCCACCCCCGCCACCCCCTGCAAGAGGTAGGAGGAGTTAGAAGGGGATTCTTTACAATTTTTGGAGTTTTTTTCCTTTTCATGTTTATGATTATGGGAGAAAGTCATGGGCTAGGACATCTGATGGAGGAAGAGACATAGGAGGACAGGGGATAAGGTGACAACAGAAAGTTATATGTAGCATGAGTCCCTTAGATCCAAATTCTGACTGAATGCCATGCTGATGCTGCTGCTGCTGCTAAGTCGCTTCAGTCATGTCTGACTGTGTGACATCATAGACAGCAGCCCACCGGGCTCCACCATCCCTGGGATTCTCCAGGCAAGAACACTGGAGTGGGTTGCCATTTCCCTCTCCAATGCAGGAAAGTGAAAAGTGAAAGTGAAGTCGTTCAGTCGTGTCCAACTCTTAGCGACCCCATGGACTGCAGCCTACCAGGCTCCTCCGTCCATGGGATTTTCCAGGCAAGAGGACTGGGACTGAGTGCCATCAGATCAGATCAGATCAGATGAGTTGCTCAGTCGTGTCAGACTCTGCAACCCCGTGAACTGCAGCACACCAGGCCTCCCTGTCCATCAACAACTCCCAGAGGTCACTCAGACTCACATCCATCGAGTCAGTGATGCCATCCAGCCATCTCATCCTCTGTCATCCCCTTCTCCTCTTGCCCCCAATCCCTCCCAGCATCAGAGTCTTCTCCAATGAGTCAACTCTTCACATGAGGTGGCCAAAATACTGGAGTTTCAGCTTTAGCATCATTCCTTCCAAAGAAATCCCAGGGCTGATCTCCTTCAGAACGGACTGGTTGGATCTCCTTGCAGTCCAAGGGACTCTCAAGAGTCTTCTCCAACACCACAGTTCAAAAGCATCAATTCTTTGGCGCTCAGCCTTCTTCACAGTCCAGCTCTCACATCCATACATGACCACAGGAAAGACCATAGCCTTGACTAGACGGACCTTGGTTGGCAAAGTAATGTCTCTGCTTTTGAATATGCTATCTAGGTTGGTCATAACTTTCCTTCCAAGGAGTAAGCATCTTTTAATTTCATGGCTGCAGTCACCATCTGCAGTGATTTTGGAGCCCAGAAAAATAAAGTCTGACACTGCTTCCACTGTTTCTCCATCTATTTCCCATGTAGTGATGGGACCAGATGCCATGATCTTCGTTTTCTGAATGTTGAGCTTTAAGCCAACCTTTTCACTCTCCACTTTCACTTTCATCAAGAGGCTTTTGAGTTCCTCTTCACTTTCTGCCATAAGGGTGGTGTCATCTGCATATCTGAGGTTAATGATATTTCTCCCAGAAATCTTGATTCCAGCTTGTGTTTCTTCCAGTCCAGCATTTCTCATGATGTACTCTGCATATAAGTTAAATAAACATTGTGACAATATACAGCCTTGACGTACTCCCTTTCCTATTTGGAACCAGTCTGTTGTTCCATGACCAGTTCTAACTGTTGCTTCCTGGCCTGCATACAGATTTCTCAAGAGGCAGATCAGGTGGTCTGGTATTCCCATCTCTTTCAGAATTTTCCACAGTTTATTGTGATCCACACAGTCAAAGGCTTTGACATAGTCAATAAAGCAGAAATAGATGTTTTTCTGGAACTCTCTTGCTTTTTCGATGATCCAGCGGATGTTGGCAATTTGATCTCTGGTTCCTCTGCCTTTTCTAAAACCAGCTTGAACATCAGGAAGTTCACGGTTCACGTATTGCTGAAGACTGGCTTGGAGAATTTTGAGCATTACTTTACTAGCGTGTGAGATGAGTGCAATTGTGCGGTAGTTTGAGCACTCTTTGGCATTGCCTTTCTTTGGGATTGGGATGAAAATTGACCTTTTCCAATCTTGTGGCCACTGCTGAGTTTTCTAAATTTGCTGGCATATTGAGTGCAGCATTTTCACAGCATCATCTTTCAGGATTTGGAATAGCTCCACTGGAATTCCATCACCTCCACTAGCTTTGTTCGTAGTGATGCTTTCTAAGGCCCACTTGACTTAACAACGAAAGAGATCATGTAATTTACTGTGCCATTAATGGGCCATTTTTCTTGGTTCCCCAGTATGTAGGTTCAGTTCAGTTCAGTTCAGTCGCTCAGTCATGTCTGACTCTTTGCGACCCCATGAATCACAGCACGCCAGGCCTCCCTGTCCATCACCAACTCCTGGAGTTCACTGAGACTCATGTCCATTGAGTCAGTGATGCCATCTAGCCATCTCATCCTTTGTTGTCCCCTTCTCCTCCTGCCCTCAATCCCTCCCAGCATCAGAGTCTTTTCCAATGAGTCAACTCTTCACATGAGGTGGCCAAAGTACTGGAGTTTCAGCTTTAGCATCATTCCTTCCAAAGAAATCCCAGGGCTGATCTCCTTCAGAATGGACTGGTTGGATCTCCTTGCAGTCCAAGGGACTCTCAAGAGTCTTCTCCAACACCACAGTTCAAAAAGCACAGTTCAATTCTTCGGCACTCAGCCTTCTTCACAGTCCAACTCTCACATCCATACATGACCACAGGAAAGACCATAGCCTTGACTAGACGGACTTTTGTTGGCAAAGTAATGTCTCTGCTTTTAAATATGCTATCTAGGTTGGTCATAACTTTCCTTCCAAGGAGTGTCTTTTAATTTCATGGCTGCAGTCACCATCTGCAGTGATTTTGGAGCTCAAAAAAATAAAGTCTGACACTGTTTCCACTGTTTTCCCATCTATTTCCCATGAAGTCATGGGACAGGATGCCATGATCTTCGTTTTCTGAATGTTGAGCTTTAAGCCAACTTTTTCCCTCTCCACTTTCACTTTCATCAAGAGGCTTTTAGTTCCTCTTCACTTTCTGCCATAAGGGTGGTTGGCATTAGGTAATTGGGTGGAGCACTATAGGGTGAGCACTAGAGTACACATTTTTGACTAATATGGGTCAGGAAACCTGATGGTGATAATCAGGGGGGCTTTTGGAAACATTACAAAGGGGCTCAGTTTACTTTTGAGGTGACCTTAATTCTGGGCTCTGCTTCTGTGGTACCTGTTGCTTCTCGCACCTGTGGCCTGGGGACAGGACTCAGCAAGTATTGTTGACTGACAGACACCTAAAAGGAAGGGGACATACTTTCGTTCACATGGCCCAAGGATCCACACTGACAAACTGTACAAGATGAAGCTTTCATATATCTATCCTCTTGTTGACTTAAAAAATAGTCACAACCTAAAAGTTGAGTGTTATGTTTTATTTGGTGAGAAATTTTAGCACTTCAGCCCGGGAGACAGCATCTCAAGTGACCCTGAGGAAACTGCTCCTGTAATCAAAGTCTTAAATTTTCCCACCAAATAAAACATAACTGTTGACTTTTGGGTTGTGAATATTTTTTATGGGGACTGCAAAGAAGGGACCCTGACCAAATTCTTCTCCACCTGAACCCTGTGAGTATCCAGAGCCTTGGTAGCAGCAGAGGCCTGTTGTGCCCATCCACTTTCTTGAGGAGTCCAGACAAATTTGAATGAGTGTCTCCTGGTTCTAGGATCTCCTGTTTATTGGTTGATGATCCTGTTTTATTTGGTGGGAGAAGAGGTTATCCTTGAAACTTGGTTTCAAGAAGAGGTACCTGGGTTGCTCAGTCTAGATATTGAGTGGGTTATCCTCAGTCAAAAGACTGGGAAGATTTTACTCAGTTTAGGTGCTTAGTGGGTTATCTTCGGTGTAAAATGCACTGGGAAGATTTTGTTTGAGACGGTTATCCTCAGTGTAAAAGGTACTAGGAAGACTCAATTTGGATACTGAGTGGTTGGCTATCCTCAGTTAGAGACTGAAAGGAAGACTTAGCTTAAACACTGAGTAAGGTGGGATGGAGTTATTAGGGGGAAGATGGACCTGTCATTTTTCCTTTTATTGGCTACCTTAATAAAGTTTTTTGAAATAAAACTGAAATCTTATGAGAGCTTCTGAGTTCCGAAGAAGGGACTCTCTCCTCCTGGCTGGCAATGGCTTTCTCAGGGGACTGAGAAACCTGCAGAAGTGGTAGAGGAGAGACCTCATACAGCCCACCTTATCCCTATAGGGAAACCCAGTCATGTAATTAACAAACTGCCCAAACAAGGAAGCACATAAGAATTGGCCATTCTGTGACCTGAGCACCTGTGGAAGTCTTACACTCCAATGGGAGACCGGAGACATGCAAGATGGGACTGAAACAACTTTGGGGCAAAATCAGAGAAGTGGCACTCCCAAGAAGCACATGCTGGCCCAGCACACAATCATCATCGCAATTTTATCTCAACAAACTGACTTCAATATGGAAAATAAAAGTTTCAAAACAAAAGAAAAGGAAGAACAGATTGCCAGCCTCCAGCTAACACCCCAGCTGGGTAAATGTACATACAAAAATTATAAGTATTTACTTAAGTGGAAATTGAAGGGAAATCGCACCCTAAAACTTGAAGAGGTTCTTTCATTGCTTACACAGTTAAGTTACATTAAGGTTAAAAGCTAGCTTAGTAAAAATATCTTTTCAGACTTTAAACAAAGGCTTTCAGGGGGAAACTTGGGTTTTGAGATGTAAATGTTTTACCTGTTCTTCCTAGGACACATTCTGTGTTTTGTTTGTTCATGTTTTAAAAAACTTGGTCTGTTAGGTAGTTAGAATAGGAAAAAGGAGTCCAAGATGGTGGTGGCTAAAAGACAAAGAAAGGAAAAAGTCCACAAAAATGGAACAAAAGAAAATCTGAGGACCGGAGTGAGAACCGCAGGTGAAACCAACAGCCCTCCTGGCTAGCCCAACTTATATAAGGCAAGTTCACGGGGAAGAGAAAAAACATATAAAAAGAGGAGCCAAAATTGAGCCTCTCTTCTTTTGGGTCTGCCTACCCTCATGCCTCAAGGATATATTTTCCTTTGCTTGCCAAATAAAGCTGAGCTTTAACTGAGTTGTAATACTGGTCTACAGTTTCAAATCTTTGCTGTGGTGAGATGGAACTGAAGAAATTACACTCCCCTGACATGGCCTTTGCTGTTTTTCTGGTTTCTCTGGTGGCTCAGACAGTAAAGAATCTGCCTGAAATGCAGGAGACCAGGTTCAGTCCCTGGGTGAGAAAGATCCCCTGGAGAAGGAAATGGCTACCCTCTCCAGTATTCTTGCCTGGGGAATTCCATGGACAGAGAAGCCTGGTGGCTACAGTCCATGGAATTGCAAAGAATTGGACATGACTGATCGAGTAATACAATACAGTACTGTTTTTGAGAGTAAATTCTCCCAATTTGGGCTTCCCTGATACCTCACTTGGTAAAGAATCCACCTGCAATGCAGAAGACTCCTTTCAATTCCTTGGTTGGGAAGATCCCCTGGAAAAGGGATAGGCTATCCACTCCAGTATTCTTGGGCTTCCCTTGTGGCTCAGCTGGTAAAGAATCTGCCTGCAGTGCAGGAGACCTGGGTTCAATCCCTAGGTTGGGAAGATCCCCTGGAGAAATGAAAGGCTACCCACTCTAGTATTCTGGCCTCTAGAATTCCATGAACTATATAATCCATGGGGTTTCAAAGAGTCAACTGAACAACTTTCACTTTCTCCAAATTTAGGTTACATCCTCCCCACTCTTTTATGGGGAAGGCTCTTGCATATCTGTGGTTTGAATCACTTTCAATTTACCAGCTGAGCTACAAGGGAGCCTCAAATAAGGATAAGAGTAGGGGAACTAGACAACAAATGAAATTGAAAGTCACTGAGTCATGTCTGACTCTTTGTGACCCCATGGACCCATGGAATTCTCAAGGCCAGAATACTGGAGTAGGTAGCCTTTCCCTTCTCCAGGGGATTGTCCCAATCCAGGGATCAAACCCAGGTCTCCTGCATTGCAGGCAGATTCACAGACAGATTTGGGCTTTCCTACTATCTCAGTTTGTAAGGAATCTGCCTGCAATGCAGGAGAGTTCAGTTAGATTCCTGGGTCAGGAAGATTCCCTGGAAAATGAATTGGCAACCCACTCCAGTTTCTGGCCTGGAGAATCACATGGACAGAAGAGCCTGCTGGGCTACAGCCCATGGGGTGGCAAGAGTTGGACATGACTGAGAGACTAAACCACCACCATTGATTTATATTTTATTGATACAATGGAACTTTAAAATAAATATAAATAAAATAAGAGCTTTGAGGTAAACTCATCTATTTTAGAAAAATCTATTTAAAATAATCTTTCCAGATATTTGGTAACTTAAAATTCTAAAGTTGGGCTAATTTAAGTTAAATGATAAAAGTTTATTGAATAACTAGATAATTTCATTAATGAGATACTGAGATATAGATTACTAAAGAAAAAAACTAAAAGTATTTAGGAATATTAATGAAAATGCTTGATGTCACCCCAAGATGTTTTCTATAAGAAAACAAGTGCTTTTAGAAATTATCACTGCTGTTTATGCTCAACAATCTATAGAATGCCAATGTAAAAAATAGTTCATAATTACTTACTTATCTTTTACTAAAAATTAAGGTTTTAAGAGTTGAATTTTCTAATTTAAATACGTAGTTAAAGCTATTAGAAATAATACAGTAACATTTTAGTATACAGTAGGAAATAAAATGTGTCTTTTCAGTAAAGAAGGTATGAGGAATAAAACTGCATTTTATTGAGAAAAAAGAAAGAATGAGCTTGTTAATTTTATTTGTATAAGAAATGAGACTAGATACAGAAAATGATGAGAAACTGTGAAAAACAACCCTGAGGAGGAAAAAGTTGTATGCAAAGTCAAGGTTCACTAAATTTAGATTGAAGTTAACTAAATGGATTTGGCTAAGTAAGCTAATAAGAAACTGGAATTTGATTTCTCTTTTACTTTGCTTAAGTAAATAAGCATTGTTTCAATGACCTATGATCCTGTTGTGTTTTAAATCTTTGTTGACATTTCTAACAAACATCTCAAATATCAAAATCTAACTAAAGCTCTTTAGCTTCCTGCTGACTCTGGGCTGCTTTGAAGAAAAACCTCTGAGACATCTCAGAAAAGAATGTTAAACTAAGTTTATTTGGCATTCAGAAGATTTGGCAAGTGATTGAAGGTGAACTTTACCTTGCTTCCTTTAATTAACAATAATCTTCTGATGTTCAGTCTATCTATCTATCCTTTGTTGCAAAACTTTAACCTGGTTCCTCCTCTCACTTCCTTGGAGCAATTCTCTCAGAGTCATTGAGATGCTGTCTCCTGGGATTTAAGTCCTAAAAATTCCCACTGAATAAAACATAACTCTCAACTTTTAGTTTGTGACTGTTTTTTAAGTCAATACTCTTCTCTGTAGGCAGTAGCAGGGTTCTGAGGGCAGCACCAAAATTAATTGGGGCTAGGTTATTACACGGAGAAGCCGATGGCACCCCACTCCAGTACTCTTGCCTGGAAAATCCCATGGATGGAGGAGCCTGGTGGGCTGCGGTCCATGGGGTCGCAAAGAGTTGGACACGACAGAGTGACTTCACTTTCACTTTCATGCATTGGAGAAGGAAATGGCAACCCACTCCAGTGTTCTTGCCTGGAGAATCTCAGGGACGGGGGAGCCTGGTGGGCTGCCGTCTATCAGATCAGATCAGATCAGATCAGTCGCTCAGTCGTGTCCGACTCTTTGCGACCCCATGAACCGCAGCACGCCAGGGCTCCCTGTCCATCACCAGCTCCCGGAGGTCACTCAGACTCGCATCCATCGAGTCAGTGATGCCATCCAGCCATCTCATCCTCTGTCGTCCCCTTCTCCTCCTGCCCTCAATCCCTCCCAGCATCAGAGTCTTCTCCAATGAGTCAACTCTTCGCATGAGGTGGCCAAAATACTGGAGTTTCAGCTTTAGCATCATTCCTTCTAAAGAAATTCCAGGATTGATCTCCTTCAGAATGGACTGGTTGGATCTTCTTGCTGCCGTCTATGGGGTTGCACAGAGTCGGACACGACTGAAGTGACTTAGCAGGTTGAAAATGGAGTCATGTTTTATTGATTTCTTTCAGATTGAAAATGGAGTCATGTTTTATTGATTTCTTTCATGAGTCTATCATCAAACAGTATTATCTTGTTGCTGTAACTGAGGGGGAGAGGGCTTAATTATTTGCAGGGATAAACTGCTTAAACCTCAAAGCTATTTGTGAAGTGGCTTTCTGCTCATAGAACAGAAGTTCTTGCTTAAGCCAATTTCCACCATCAAACTTCAAAAAGTATCCTAGTAAATGAGCATTCTATCCCCATGCCAGAAGCATTTGTTGGATCTGGAGTGGCAAAAAAATTTTATTTCATAGGTCAAATGATGGATTGGTAATAGGTACCTGAATGCTGTCCTGGGGAAGAACTTGAGGCCACATCCCTGTTTAGTAGGGAGAGTGGTGTGATATTAGCCTCCTCTGTCTGAGTGTGGTGGTGCGTATTTGTCAATATTCTTATAATATCAAGTGACAGAAACGCAATCTCAGACAGGAAAAATTGTTGGTCCATAGAATTCAGGACAGGATATTAACAAGAGAGGGGTAGAGATTCAGATATGCCTCAGGAGCAATAGTTATGAACCAGAGACTTGCATGCCTCCAAGATTCTCTCTACACCTTATTTCCATGTCCCTGAAAATTTCCATATTTTCTTCTCTTATGCAGAGCAGTTATCTCCACATTACAGGAATTATAGCCACTGACAATTTCCAAAGTGTGTATTTTCATGGTTTCCACTAAGGCTTTGGTAACACACAAACACACAATTTTGGAGAGGGATTATGATTAGCCCAGTTTGTATTTACATATATATATATATAATGGGAAATGATCGAGCAATCAAATTTGGATGTGATGGGATCATCTAAAACTATGACAGTTTTCATGAGAACCACATAATTGGGCTCAGTAGGAAGAGATGTTTCCAGAGCAAGGATAGCATGACATACAGGACTTTGAAAATATTGTTTCTACCAAAAAAACCGTGGCCACATGGCCTCTATCCCTGGCATTTAAAAGAGAAGGAGAAGACCCTCAGGAATATGTGCCTACCTCATCTAGTAGCTATAGCCCCTCCTCATAATTTTTGCCTTGTGATTCTTCATTTGGGAAGAGAAATTCCCAGCTAAGTCAGTTTAGCTATGACTTCAAATTTCAGTGAGCTATTAGTTGCACCTTCTGAATTCCAGTGAACTGAAACAAACTATTACTCTAGTAATTAGCCAGCAATGTGCCTTCATTTTGTGGAATGAATTTCGGTCATTGTGCTCCAATGACCAACATATTAGCCATCTCTTCTCAAGGCAGGTAGTGACCTGAGAATTCTGTGTCTGTTTCCTGAGGACTGCTCCACTATGCAAAGGCTGATGAAGTTTCGGGTCTTCTGGGGCATCCACATGTCCTGCCCTGGCTTCCACCATGCCCCCCAGCACCTGCGCTGCCAATCTTTATCAGGAGCTGGAACCCTAAGATGGAATGACTATGACAGACCTGAGGAATTTAACTTTGCAAGTGATGTATTGGACCACTGGACTCAAATGGAGAAGGTAAGGAGGTTTCTGTGTTGTGTGCGAGAACAGGATTCATCTCCTTCTCCTAATAGGAAGAGGGGCACAGAACTAAACGGGCTTCTGACTAAGTTTATAGTTTTCATGAGAAAAGCTTATGTTTGCGGGTTCAGTTCTCAGCCTGGACACTTCCTCTATTCTCTAAGCCCCAGTGGCTTTATCTGTGAAATGGGGATAATCTCATGTAAGAAACAAGATAGCAGGTGAAAGTATCTGGTACTCAGGTAATCATGACCAAGTGTTACGTTCTAATCACAGGTCAGCAAGTTGATGTTGGTCTGAATTCTCATCTTCAATTAATGAGACTGTGAGTCTAACTAGAATTCATCTCATAAAGCATGGGCTTGACTTTAGGTTACACCCAGAGGGAGGGTGTAACCTTGATTGTGCACATGAACATTTGACCATGTAACTAAATCATGTCATCTGTCTTCCTTTGAGGATGGCAGGTATAGCTGGAGTCCTCCCTATCAACTACCTACTTGAATGTGGCTTTGGGGTATATCCAGAGAAACCCATCCCAGTGGTATCTACAAAAAAAAAAAAAAAAATGCACATTCTTGGTTTCTCTTTTCCCAAGACAGGCACAGTTGGTGACACTAGGAGTTGGGTAGACAATGGCGGGTGTTTCAGCTACAAAGTTCCAGCTGGCATTTTCCACATTGTGAAAGCCCACTCAATACTGTATTTGTTCAGAAGAAAGAATTCACCTGATATGGAGTCAAAGAATTGATGTATTTTTAATTTACCATGAGCTTACATTCATACTGAAAGGTTAAGGCTGCAAAGGTTGAGTCTACTGTGAGTGATGCTGGGATTCATGACCTCCAGAGGAGAGGATTTCGATCCAGGGCTGGAGATGAGACTTGATCACTCAGAACTTTCTGTGTAGCAAAGTTTTATTAAAGTATAAAAGAGATAGAGAAAGCTTCTGGCATAGATATCAGAAGGGGGCAGAAAAGATACCCCCTTGCTAGTTTTTAGCAAGGCATTATATACCTGTTAGCAAGCTGCTAATCTGATAAAAGAAATGCCTCAAGACTGAGAGTTATGGTTACTGAGAGAATTACTGAGAGAGTTAAGGTCCCTCTCCCACAACATTCATTTTGAGATAGAATGGCAAAAGGGGAGTCATCTCCAGCCATAAAACAATTGACATGAATCTTGAAGAAAGGCAGATTTCCAAGCAAATACATAGTTTCATTAACATAGCTTAAGAAAACCATTTCCATAAGAAAAATGCATTGGTTTGCTGAGCCATTAGCAGCTCAAGGTTATCTTCAGACAGAACCGAGTATTCTCATGACAACACAGGATTAGAAGAGAAGAAAAATCTGCCACTTGCAGTTTATTTCCTCCTGTTGCTTGGGGAGCTCTGGCCTTCCTACCTGACTGTTAACCCTCTCAATATGTTAGTATTCAGAACTTATATGCCTTTTATGGGGACTTTTATCCTACCTCCATCTTTTTCGTTTTTCTGAATTTCAAAAAAACTCCAAGGGAAATAGAACCCTCACTTTTGGAGAGCCCTTTTTGTTTATGTGCTATGCCAAGCACTTTGTGCTTATTATTCTGATAAACAGGACACTTTAATCATCCCCACTTTTGAGATGAGGAAACTGAGGTTACAATTGTTCAAAAACCTACAGAATTTGCTTGTCTAATAAGTGGAGGAGCAGGATTTGGGTTCAGACTGTCTGATTCTATAAGCCACTCTTTAATCTGGTCTCATGAGATGATGATGTCAAAACATCTCTGCTTTTAGACTACAAACTGACTTTCATCACTGCCCAGATCAAAAATCTGGTTAAGATCTTTTGAATCACAAGATGGGCTGGAAATGTCATAGTTTTTATTCTGCATTTATCTTTATAAATTCTTTGTTAGTTCACACATCAACCCATGGAGATTATCACCATGTAAATATTTGCCCAGGGAATGCCCCATCTTTGCTGAGTTTTATATTGTCAACTAAAAAAATACACACAACCTTAAAGTTGGGAGTTAGGTTTTATTTGGTGGGAATGCTAGGACTCGAGCCCAGGAGACAGTATCTCAGGTGACCCTGAAAGAGCTGACGGCAAGGAGGCAGGGGAGGAGCCAGGCTATATACAAGTTTGCATATGTCTGAATAAATTTGCATAAGTTTGAATATGAAAAACTTACTGTTAATTAAGAAAAAATTAAATCTCTCACATGAAGAGATTTAGCAATCTTCTATGTGTCCAGGCTTGCTGGAATCATTTCTTTCATATGCATCTAGCTGTCTGGGGCCAATCCTGTTTCCTTTATTGTTAACATACAAATTTCTTGTTCACCACAAGAGATGGTGAATGTGGCAGATGGCTGCCTCTCACATCCCCCAGCTCCTTGGCACTTACCAGGAAGGAAGTATCTGATGGCTTCCAAATAGATGGCTTTGTTTCACTGGGGCTCATAAATTTGCATTTGGAAAAGGCTTGTTTACTAGAAGACCACAGAGAAGAAAATATTTCATTTTACAGTCCCTCCCTGTGGTCAGAAGTTAAACCTTATTGGGAGACATTTCATGACCACTGTTTCTTTTTGTCCCATGGTGCTTGGAGGCTCATCTCAGATCAGATGAAAGTTCTTTATCGATATATCACTCCAGGTGTTAATTTTCAGACTAGGCCCATTGATGGATAATAAATGGATCTGGATCGTCTATCTTCTAAACTAATAGGATCCAGGAGATATTCTCCTTGTTGCTTCTTCTTATACCTAACTATTACAATTATTCTAAGTTATAAATGTAGTCTATTTCTTCAAGATATTTATCTGTCTTTAATTTGGCCAAGGGCCTGGTTATACATTGTGTAACACAAGAGACAAAAATCTTATAAAATAAACAAATTACAAGCAATACAGCTAATAATGTTAGTTACCAGTAGACACTTAAGCCATAAGCTTTCAGAACTGAAAGGTTGCTGCTGAGCCATAAAAGACACTGGGATTCTTGACCTCCAAAGGAGAGGAATTCAATCCAGGCCCAGTGATGAGGCTTGATCACTCAGAGCTTTTGCATAATAAAGTTTTATTAATGTATAAAAGAGATATAGAAAGCTTCTGACATAGACATCAGAAGGGGGCAGAAATGGTGCCCCCCTGCTAGTCTTTAGCCGATATTACAGCTACTAGCAGTCTGCTAATTAGAGAAAGGAAATGTCTCAAAACTCAAAGACTGGCACCAGGCCCCTCACCCACAACATGTATTTGAGATAACATTGGCACAAGGTGAGCTGTCCCAAGCCATAAAACAATTGACATGAATCTTGAAGAAAGGCAGGTTTCTAAGCAAAGACATAGTCTCATTAACATAGCTTAAGAGATTATTTGCATGAGTAAAACATACGCATTTATGAGTCTTAGGTGGAACTTGAAGAAAGACAGAGTCTAGGGTAAACACATAGTTCAGTAACATAGCTTAAGAAAAACGTATCCATAAGAAAAATGCATTGGTTAGTTAAAGGTTTGAGAAACCTTAGGTTAACTTTGAGAAAAGTTAAGTTCAGGTGGAACCAGATGTCATCATGGCAACACAGAATTTTAAAAGAAACCTCCTTTTAAATTTGTATAGAGAAGGGAAAAAAATCTGACACTTGTAGTTTGTTTCCTCCTGTCGCTGAAGAGAGAAATTAAAAACTACCTGACACTTGCAGACTATTTCTTCCATTTAGGGCCTCTAGACTTCCTGCCTGTTACCCTCTCAGAACCAAATTATCTTTCTAAAAGATCACCAAATCTAGGAAGTGGATCATCTAAGGCAGCAATCTGATTTTTCATATGAGTCATTAAATACATAACATTAGAGGATTGTGGTATATAAACACAACACTTAGTTTGAATTATAGCACAGTTTCCCCCTTGAGATGCTGTAAGGATATCAAGGGCCATATGATTTTGCAATTCAGCTTTTCATATCATAGAGACCTCAGAATTAGCCTGGTTGCTATCATTAAGGCCTTTTGAGTGAATTTTGTCAAGGCTTTAATGTGAGAAATAATATTTTTGAATCTTATTGAAGGCCCAAAAATAGCTGCCAAGTTATCTTATCAGTGAAGTACATATCTCTTGGTCCATCAGGCTCATATTGATGGTAATTTGCTGGAGTTACATCTAAGTTTGTTTGTACAAAAGTAGCCTTGAGCCCAAGGGAATTCCAAAGTTCAACTTCCTAGCCATCTCAGCAGAAGCCAAGGCCGTAGACTGGACCCACAAAGCCATTGAGTCCCACTAGGTGCCAGCCAGTATATTTCTGGTCTCTGACCCAATCTGTTCCATACTAACCAGAGTGTTAAGTTTCAGAAACAAGTTTAGAATGCCATGTCAATACTTTGGTTAAACACTTGCAATCATATGTCTCCTTTAAGTAATACAGGATCATATAGTCTTTTATCCATTCTTATTGGTCTCCACGTAAGGGAGACAATGATGTTTGCCAAAAGAAGTGGATCCAGTGCCGAGGAGAACCAATGGAAGAACCTTAGGCCAAGGAAGAAGAATCTGTTATTTTAGCCAATTGAGTTTTAATTGTTCCATTTTTTTTTTTTTTTTTTTTGCCACTAACCCAGAAGACTCGGGGTGATAGGCACAATGGAATTCTGCACAATCAGCCAAATTTCCTTAACAATTTGTCCAGTAAAATTGGTCCTTCTGTCACTATGCACTTTAAAAGGGATTATCCAGAAGGGAATCACTTGTTCTAAAATCACTGTTTCTAAATTTCCCTACTGATTGTGCCATGGCCCTTCTGCCTGGTTAAAGATTTGAGTACAGCATAATTAGGAAACTTGGGTATTTCTGTAACATATAACATTTTAGTATAATCACTAGAATTATGACTGATAACATTATATCAGGACCTATCAGATGTAAGGAATTCCATAAAATTTTTGGAATATCTGTATTAGTGATATTTATCTATACATTGTAGCCTAAAGTTCATTTTTAATCACTTGATAATGTTTTTCCATCAAAAATACCAAATAAGCTAGCTTAATGTTCATCTCTGAGGTTCCTCAGAAAGTTTCTTTGAAGAATCCATCCCAGAGTCAGCTAGAGGTTAAAAAGTGTAGTTATATTTTGATTTGGGAAAATTTGTTAGAAATACAAAAAATATTTTAAAACACAGGATCACAGATCACTGAAACAATGCCTATTCATTTAGCAAAGGTCACAAAGAAAATACATATAGAACATTTAAGGGCACAGAAACTCACACAACCTGTTATTAAAATGAACATTTATAACAGGGATAAAATTTCCAGTCTTGCATTAGCTCACTTAACGAAACAATTTACTTTTGTTAGGGGAATGGGTAATTTCCTCAGTTCTGTCTTGTCACAACAAAAATTTGAAACGACAGATGTTAAATCCCTCAGCGCATCACAGCTCTCAGACAATCCGTGTGACAGCTCTTGGCTCTCAGACAGACCATGTTATACCTCTTGGTTCTCAGACAGACAGTATTATAGCTCTCGGACAGATCAGTGTTATAGCTCCGTGTAACAGCTCAGTTTTATTTAGAAAATAAAAAGAAAATACATCCTCGAGGCTTGAGGGCATGCCGACTCAAAAGATGCAAAGAGAAGAGAGAGGGAGGGAGGGAGGGAGAAAGAGAGATAGAGAGTGCGGATGAGCCAAGGAGAAAGGCCTCCTGCGCCTTGGCTTCTCTTTTTATATGTTTTTCCTCCCCCTGGGCCTTACCTGTGTAAACTTCTGAGCTAGCAGGAGTGCTGTTGGTTCTACCTGAGGTCCTCGCTCTGGTCCTTGATCTTTCTTTTGTTCTATTTTCACAGGCTTTTCCCTTCCTTGTCTTTTAGCCACTGCCATTCTGGACTCCTTTTTCCTCTTCTAACTACCTAATGTTCCCCGCTCAAGAGATGGGAGGCCCAATTCTTTGGGAATAGGGGCGTCGAGGTCTTTCTGGCTACTTCTTACTGAACTGGGACGGCGAGGGGCATTGGGCCTCTCCCTCTTGCTAGTCTCAGGCCTCAGAGTCCTTATAGTGGTGTCCATCTAAGGGAGAGTGTTATTTTCTGTGGTCACCTGTAGTTTTATACATCCTTGTTGGAAGTGGCACTGCATAGTTTGTTGACCTGGGCAGAGACAAAACGAGTTAGACAATTGATAATATATGGAGCAATCATAAGCAGCATCAATATGGCATAACAAGGACGAGTAGGGGTATTAGCCAACTCCACATTCCCTTCGCCAGGATGGCTCAAGTCCCTCCTTGTTCAGGGATCAGAAGATCTATCTCCTGTCTGTTTTGGAGTACAACCCCTGCCAAGCTATGTTGGCTCTTTAGAGCTGTCCTGAGAAATATCCACAGAAACTAGATTTGGGGGGTGTTCATTGGAATGGCACTCATTTGTTGTTCTGAATAGGTATCTGAGATCTTCCAGGGGCTCACAGGTGTATTTAGTGTCTTCCTCTGTTTTCTTCCACAGCTTGACTCATGAGTAGTGAATCCAGGAGTCATGTCCTGGTACCTTGACTGGTGTGAGGGTAGAAAGTGTTAAGAGAGTAATACTTTCCAGACCCTCCCACATGGGCTGGAGTTGACCCTTTGGGGACCCATCTTTCCAGACTTTAATCAGGGCTTGAGTCCCTGGAGCATATAATGGTAACCTCTTAGAATCTTTTGGGTACTGGTTCACACCCCACAAGTGTATATCCTGTTGAAATTGCCCAATGATGGTATGAAACTGGAGGGTCTGAGACTCTGGATCTAGGAAGAGGTCACTGACATAAACAACAGTCTCCCATCAGTTCAGTTCAGTCGCTCAGTCGTGTCTGACTCTGCGACCCCATGAATCGCAGCATGCCAGGCCTCCCTATCCATCACCAACTCCCGAAGTTCACTCAAACTTACGTCCATCATGTCGGTGATGCCATCCAGCCATCTCATCCTCTGTCAACCCCCTTTCCTCCTTCCCCCAATCTATCCCAGCATCACAGTCTTTTCCAGTAAGTCAACTCTTCACATGAGGTGGCCAAAGTACTGGAGTTTCAGCTTTAACATCATTCCTTTCAAAGAACACCCAGGGCTGATCTCCTTTAAAATGGACTGGTTGGATCTCCTTGCAGTCCAAAGGACTTTTCTCCAACACCACAGTTCAAAAACATCAAGTCTTCAGCACTCAGCTTTCTTCACAGTCCAACTCTCACATCATATAGCATCTTATAAGGACTAAGACCAACCTGTTCCTTAGGGGCAATACAGGTGCAGAGGAGAGCTATTGGTAAAGCCTCCTTCCAACCCAGGGAGGTCTCCTGGGTTATCTGTTTTATCCCTGATTTTAAGAATTGGGTGGCTCTTTCTACTTTTCTTGAAGACTGAGGCCTCCAGGCAGAATGGAGATAATAAGTAACGCCCAGTGTTTTAGAGACCCCTAAGGTGCTTTTGAACTGTGGTGTTGGAGAAGACTCTTGAGAGTCCCTTGGACTGCAAGCAGATCCAACCTGTCCATCCTAAAGGAGATCAGTCCTGGGTGTTGGTTGGAAGGATTGATGCTGAAGCTGAAACTCCAATACTTTGGCCACCTCATGTGAAGAGTTGACTCACTGGAAAAGACCCTGATGCTGGGAGCGATTGGGGGCAGAAGGAGAAGGGGATGACGGAGGATGAGATGGCTGGATGGCATCACCGACTCGATGGACATGAATTTGAGTGAACTCCGGGAGTTGATAATGGACAGGGAGGCCTGGCGTGCTGTGATTCATGGGGTCGCAAAGAGTCAGACACAACTGAGCGACTGAACTGAACTGAGTGACCTTAGAAGTAAATGATGTCCCATCATCACTTTGTAATGACCTAAGCAGATCAAATCTCGGAATGATTTCATGGAGCAGGTGTGTGTTTTTTTGTTTTGTTTTTGTTTTTGTTTTTTACCACCTCCTCAGCCTTCTTGGTCCAGGCAGGAAAGTCTTCAATCCATCCTGTGAATGTATCTATCGTGACTAGTAGGTCACCCTTAAGAAACTGGCGTCTGGGTGAAGTCCATCTGCCAGTCCTCTCCTGGGTAAGTCCCACATCGTTGGACAGGCTGGGCCAGCTGTGGTCCTTGAGCTCCTTGGGAGTTGTTTAAATGGCAAGTGGAACAACAGGAGACCACTTGCCTTATAGTCGTTTGGAGGCCTGTTCCTCTGAAGGCCCTTTCTAGTAATCTTTGGAGGGCCTTTTCCCCTAAATGAGTGGTGGCATGTAAGGAGTTAACCAACTTCCACTGGAGGTTCCCAGGCAGAAAAAGGAGTCCCTCCTTTTGGAGCCACCCCATATGATTTTCTTGAAAGCCCTCATTCTTAGCTTTAAGAGTCTCACCTTCAGTATATGAAGGAGTTTCTGGCAAATTCGTCTGTAAAACTAAGGTGGCAACACCTATTAGGTCATTGTTTTGTAACGCTGCTCTCTTAGCTGCCTAATCAGCTGCTTGGTTCCCTCGTGCCACTTCTGTGCTCCCTTTTGGTGTCCTTAACAGTGGGAGACTGAAACCTCAGCGGGCAGATGGACTGCCTCAAGAGTCTAAGGATTTGATCACCATATTTCACTGGGGACCCTCGGGTGGTCAAGTGGCCCCTTTCTTTCCAAATAGCAGCATGTGCGTATAGCAACAGAAAGGCAGACTTGGAGTCAGTGTAAATGGCTATTCTCTTTCCTTTTCCCAGCTCTAAAGCTTGAGTCAGGGCTATGAGCTCAACTAATTGGGCTGAAGTACCTGGTGGCAAAGGCTTAGCCTCTGTGGTCTCAAAATTGGAGACTACTGCATATTTGGCTCTTCTTTTTCCATCCAAGACAAAGCTGCTTCCATCAGTGTACTGGATTTCCTCAGGATTGGTCAGACGATCTTCTAACAATCCTTCTCGGGGTTTTGTCCAGTGGTTCAAAGTTTCTAGGCAAGAATGAAAGGGGAGAGAGCCCTCGGGAGTAGGCAGGAGGGTGGCTGGGTTAAGAATCTCACAAGGGGATATAGTGAGGCCTGGATTTTCCATCAGCACTACTTGATACCTGAGGATTCTTTGATCAGACATCCATAAATGGCCTCTCCCATTTAGGAGTTGTTTCACTTGGTGGCTGGTAAAAAGTTAGTTTGCACCCAAAAGAGAGTTTTAAAGCATCTTCTATCAGGATTGCAATAGCTGCAAGATTTCAAAGGCAGGAAGGCCAGCCTCAGGTGGTTGGGTTTAGTCTCTTGGATAAGTGAACTACAGGCTGGGGCTCAGATACCAACCTTTGAGTTAACACTCCCAAGGCTATTCTCTCTTTTTCGTGGACATAAATTTGGAATGCTCTTTCTGGGTCTGGCAACATCAAGGCAGGTGCTTGAATTAAGGCTTGTTTCAGTGTAGCCTCTGCCTTCTTTGAGGAGTTCCCCGTATCAGTGGGATTGAATCATCTCGTCCCTTTAAGCTTTCATACAAGGGCTGGGCAATTAGACCATATGTTGGGTGTCCAGATTCTACAATACCCGGTTAGCCCCAGGAAAGCTCCCAGTTGTTTTCGAGTCATGGGGGAGGGCAACTGGAGGATTCCTTGTACTGGATCAGAGGACAGCCCCCTGGACCCGTGTGTAATCTGAACTCCCAGGTAAGTGATCTTTGTCTCGACCATCTGTGCCTTAGCACGGGAGACTTTATATCCCCTCTCTGCCAAAAAGCTTAGAACCTGAATTGCTCATTGTTGGGCATTTTTCTCATCTGGAGAGCAGATTAGTAGGTCATCTATATATTGAGAAGGGAATGACAGAGGATGAGCTGGTTAGATGGCATCACCGACTCAGTGGACATGGTTTGGGTAGACTCCGGCAGTTGGTGATGGACAGGGAGGCCTGGCGTGCTGCAATTCATGGGGTCTCAAAAAGTCGCACACGACTCAGTGAATGAACTGAACTGAACTATGTATTGTACTATTTTCCCATTAGATCCCAGGTCCAGATCTAGGAGATCCCGGCTAAGGGCCTGTCCAAACAGGTGGGGGCTATCTCTGAACCCCCGAGGTAATACTGTCCAAGTCATCTGTCGGTATCTTTCTTCTGGGGCCTCCCACTCAAAGACAAAAAGATATTGGGATTCTTTAGCCAGTGGTATGCAAAAGAATGCATCTTTGATATCCAAGACTGTAAACCACTTAGCACTGCGTGGGATTTCCCCCCAAGATTACATAGGGATTGGGTATTGTGGGATATAGGGGGACTACAGCTACACTTATGGTCCCGAGATTATGAACCATTCACCAAATTCCATCCTTTTTCCTTACTGAGAGGATTGGGGCATTACACGGTGAACTGGTGGAGACCAAAAGCCCACAAACAAAGAATTGATTTATTAAAGGCTGTAGTCCCTCCCAAGCCTCTCTTCTGAGGGGATATTGTTTCCAGTTAGGAAACCGAGTGGCATCTCAGAGGACAATGATGACCAGTTCAGCTTGGTGGACTTGTCCAGGAGTCCCCTGGTCCCACACCTGGGGGTTAATTTTGTCCTCCCAGAGTTTTTCAGATCAGATCAGTCACTCAGTCGTGTCCGACTCTTTGAGACCCCATGAACTGCAGCACGCCAGGCCTCCCTGTCGATCACCAACTCCTAGAGGTCACTCAGACTCACATCCATCAAGTCAGTGATGCCATCCAGCCATCTCATCCTCTGTCCTCCCCTTCTCCTCCTGCCCCCAATCCCTCCCAGCATCAGAGTCTTCTCCAATGAGTCAACTCTTCGCATGAGGTGGCCAAAGTACTGGAGTTTCAGCTTTAGCATCATCCCTTCCAAAGAAATCCCAGGGTTGATCTTCAGAATGGACTGGTTGGATCTCCTTGCAGTCCAAGGGACTCTCAAGAGTCTTGTCCAACACCACATTTCAAAAGCATCAATTCTTCAGCGCTCAGCCTTCTTCACAGACCAGCTCTCACATCCATACATGACCACAGGAAAGACCATAGCCTTGACTAGACGAACCTTTGTTGGCAAAGTAATGTCTCTGCTTTTGAATATGCTATCTAGGTTGGTCATAACTTTCCTTCCAAGGAGTAAGCATCTTTTAATTTCATGGCTGCAGTCACCATCTGCAGTGATTTTGGAGCCCAGAAAAATAAAGTCTGACACTGTTTCCACTGTTTCTCCATCTATTTCCCATGTAGTGATGGGACCAGATGCCATGATCTTCGTTTTCTGAATGTTGAGCTTTAAGCCCACTTTTTCACTGTCCACTTTCACTTTCATTAAGAGGCTTTTTAGTTTCTCTTCACTTCCTGCCATAAGGGTGGTGTCATCCGCATATCTGAGGTTATTGATATTTCTCCCAGCAATCTTGATTCCAACTTGTGTTTCTTCCAGTCCAGCATTTCTCATGATGTACTCTGCATATAAGTTAAATAAACATTGTGACAATATACAGTCTTGACGTACTCCCTTTCCTATTTGGAACCAGTAGGTTGTTCCATGACCAGTTCTAACTGTTGCTTCCTGACCTGCATACAGATTTCTCAAGAGGCAGATTAGGTGGTCTGGTATTCCCATCTCTTTCAGAATTTTCCACAGTTTATTGTGATCTACACAGTCAAAGGCTTTGGCATAGTCAATAAAGCAGAAATAGATGTTTTTCTGGAACTCTCTTGCTTTTTCCATGATCCAGCGGATGTTGGCAATTTGATCTCTGGTTCCTCTGCCTTTTCGAAAACCAACTTGAACATCAGGAAGTTCACGGTTCACATATTGCTGAAGCCTGGCTTGGAGAACTTTGAGCATTACTTTACTAGCATGTGAGATGAGTGCAATTGTGCAGTAGTTTGAGCATTCTTTGGCATTGCCTTTCTTTGGGATTGGGATGAAAACTGACCTTTTCCAATCTTGTGGCCACTGCTGAGTTTTCCAGATTTGCTGGCATATTGAGTGCAGCACTTTCACAGCATCATCTTTCAGGATTTGGAATAGCTCCACTGGCATTCCATCACCTCCACTAGCTTTGTTCGTAGTGATGCCCTCTAAGGCCCACTTGACTTCACATTCCAGGATGTCTGGCTCTAGGTCAGTGATCACACCATCATGATTATCTGGGTTGTGAAGCTCTTTTTTGTACAGTTCTTCTGTGTATTCTTGCCACCTCTTCTTAATATCTTCTGCTTCTGTTAGGTCCATACCATTTCTGTCCTTTATTGAGCCCATTTTTGCATGAAATGTTCCTTTGGTATCTCTGATTTTCTTGAAGAGATCCCTAGTCTTTCCCATTCTGTTGTTTTCCTCTATTTCTTTGCATTGATCGTTGAAGAAGGCTTTCTTATCTCTTCTTGCTATTCTTTGGAACTCTGCATTCAGATGTTTAACAGTTCTATGAAGACCTACAAGACCTTTTAGAACTAACACCCAAAAAAGATGTCCTTTTCATTATAGGGGACTGGAATGCAAAAGTAGGAAGTCAGGAAACACCTGGAGTAACAGGCAAATTTGGCCTTGGAATACGGAATGAAGCAGGGCAAAGACTAACAGAGTTTTGCCAAGAAAATGCATTGGTCATAGCAAATACCCTCTTTCAACAACACAAGAGAAGACTCTATACATGGACATCACCAGATGGTCAACACCGAAATCAGATCGATTATATTCTTTGCAGCCAAAGATGGAGAAGCTCTATACAATCAGCAAAAACAAGACCAGGAGCTGACTGTGGCTCAGACCATGAACTCCTTATTGCCAAATTCAGACTGAAATTGAAGAAAGTAGGGAAAACCACTAGACCATTCAGGTATGACCTAAATCAAATCCCTTATGATTATACAGTGGAAGTGAGAAATAGATTTAAGGGCCTAGATCTGATAGATAGAGTGCCTGATGAACTATGGAATGAGGTTCGTGATATTGTGCAGGAGACAGGGATCAAGACCATCCCAATGGAAAAGAAATGCAAAAAAGCAAAATGGCTGTCTGGGGAGGCCTTGCAAATAGCTATGTAAAGAGTCCAGAATGGTGGTGTCTAAAAGACAAGGAAGGGAAAAGCCCGCGAAAATGGAACAAAGGGAGGTCCAAGGACCAGAGTGAGGACCTCAGGTAGAACAAAAAGCAGTCCTTGCTAGCCCAATTTACATAGGGCAGACCCGGGGGGAGGGGTGGGGGGTATTGGGCGGGGGGAGAGGGAAGACATATAAAAAGAGGAGTCAAAAGGCAGGGGGTCTCTCCCTGTGCTCGCACGCCCTCTCTGTCTCTCTTTCTCCCTCTCTCTCTTTCTCTCTTCTCTTCGCGTCTTTTGGTTCGGCATGCCCTCACACCTTGAAGATGTATTTTCCATTTATTTTCTAAATAAAACTGAGCTGTTACACAGAGCTGTAACACTGATCTGTCCGAGAGCTACAATATGATCTGTCTGAGAGCTGAGAGCTCTAACACAAACTGTCCGAGAGCTGTGACGTGCTGAGGGCTTTAACATCTGTCGCTTCAAATTTTTGTTGTGACGAGACAAAACTGAGGAAATTACATGCTCCCCACACATTTATGTAGCCTTGACTCCGATTTAACCTGGCTGAAACAACCTTGGCATGGCCCCTGCAAGGAAGAGGCCAAGCACAGCAGGAGCCCAACTCAGCAAAAGCTCCCACGTTGGAATCGGAATGCGAAGAAAACCCAGCACAGGGGAAGTGACAAGAAGCCCATCATTCTGGAAGCTGGGACAGTGAAAAACTAACTCAGCAGAAAGCTCACGCGGCTCAGTTTCAGATTCCAGAAGACCCCCCGTTTAGTTAGAAGGTCCTTGCTCTTATGGCTGGAGGAACATATGCCTAATGAAATTTTAATTCCTTTAAAATCTCTCGTTTCTTGTTTCCTCAAACACCTGGCAAACAGGCGAGTGGCAGTGGGCACAACTGAGGGACTCTGGAGAGGTTACTCCTCGGTATGTCCCAAAGGCACTATCTGCTGAGCCCCAGTTGAGTTCAGTTCAGTTCAGTCACTCAGTTGTGTCCGACTCTTTGCAACCCTATGAATCACAGCACGCCAAGCCTCCCTGTCCATCACCATCTCCCGGACTTCACTCAAACTCATGTCCATTGAGTCGGTGATGCCATCCAGCCATCTCATCCTCCGTCGTCCCCTTCTCCTCCTGCCCCCAATCCCTCCCAGCATCAGAATCTTTTCCAATGAGTCAACTCTTTGCATGAGGTGGTCAAAGTACTGGAGTTTCAGCTTCAGCATCATTCCTTCCAAATACCCAGGGCTGATCTCCTCTAGAATGGACTGATTGGATCTCCTTGCAGTCCAAGGCACTCTCAAGAGTCTTCTCCAACACCACAGTTCAGATCAGATCAGTCGCTAAGTTGTGTCCAACTCTTTGCGACCCCATGAATTGCAGCACACCAAGCCTCCCTGCCCATCACCGACTCCCGGAGTTCACTCAGACTCACGTCCATCGAGTCAGTGATGCCATCCAGCCATCTCATCCTCTGCTGTCCCCTTCTCCTCTTGCCCCCAATCCCTCCCAGCATCAGAGTCTTCTCCAATGAGTCAACTTTTTGCACAAGGTGGCCAAAGTACTGGAGTTTCAGCTTTAGCATCATTCCTTCCAAAGAAATCCCAGGGCTGATCTCCTTCAGAATGGACTGGTTGGATCTCCTTGCAGTCCAGGGGACTCTCAAGAGTCTTCTCCAACACCACTGTTCAAAAGCATCAATTCTTGAGCGCTCATCCTTCTTCACAGTCCAGCTCTCACATCCACAGGAAAAACCATAGCCTTGACTAGATGGACCTTTGTCGGCAAAGTAATGTCTCTGCTTTTGAATATGCTATCTAGGTTGGTCATAACTTTCCTTCCAAGGAGTCAGCGTCTTTTAATTTCATGGCTGCAGTCACCATCTGTAGTGATTTTGGAGCCCAAGAAACCAAAGTCTGACACTGTTTCCACTGTTTCCCCATCTATTTCCCATGAAGTAATGGGACCAGATGACATGATCTTCATTTTCTGAATGTTGAGCTTTAAGCCCACTTTTTCACTCTCCACTTTCACTTTCATCAAGAGGCTTTTTAGTTCCTCTTCACTTTCTGCCATAAGGGTGGTGTCATCTGCATATCTGAGGTTATTGACATTTCTCCCAGCAATCTTGATTCCAATTTGTGTTTCTTCCAGTCCAGCGTTTCTCATGATGTACTCTGCATATAAGTTAAATAAACAGGGTGATAAGAATGCTCAGACTACTGCACAATTGCACTCATCTCATACGCTAGTAAAGTAATGCTCAAAATTCTCCAAGCCAGTCTTCAGCAATATGTGAACCGTGAACTTCCTGATGTTCAAGCTGGTTTTAGAAAAGGCAGAGGAACCAGAGATCAAATTGCCAACATCCGCTGGATCATCGAAAAAGCAAGAGAGTTCCAGAAAAACATCTATTTCTGCTTTACTGACTATGCCAAAGCCTTTGACTGTGTGGATCACAATAAACGATGGAAAATTCTGAAAGAGATGGGAATACCAGACCACCTGATCTGCCTCTTGAGAAATCTGTATGCAGGTCAGGAAGCAACAGTTAGAACTGGTCATGGAACAAGAGACTGGTTCCAAATAGGAAAAGGAGTACGTCAAGGCTGCATATTGTCACCATGTTTATTTAACTTATATGCAAAGTACATCATAAGAAATGCTGGACTAGAAGAAACACAAGTTGGGATCAAGATTGCTGGGAGAAATATCAATAACCTCAGATATGCAGATGACACCACTCTTATGGCAGAAAGTGAAGAGGGGCTAAAAAGCCTCTTGATGAGAGTGAAAGTGGAGAGTGAAAAGGTTGGCTTAAAGCTCAACATTCAGAAAATGAAGATCATGGCATCTGGTCCCATCACTTCATGGGAAATAGATGGAGAAACAGTGGAAACAGTGTCAGATTTTATTTTTGTGGGCTCCAAAATCACTGCAGATGGTGACTGCAGCCATGAAATTAAAAGACGCTTACTCCTTGGAAGGAAAGTTATGACCAACCTAGATAGCATATTCAAAAGCAGAGACATTACTTTACCAACAAAGGTTCACCTAGTCAGGCTATGGTCTTTCCTGTGGTCATGTATGGATGTGAGAGCTGGACTGTGAAGAAGGCTGAGCGCCGAAGAATTGATGCTTTTGAACTGTGGTGTTGGACAAGACTCTTGAGAGTCCTTTGGACTGCAAGAAGATCCAACCAGTCCATTCTTAAGGAGATCAATCCTGGAATTTCTTTGGAAGGAATGATGCTAAAGCTGAAACTCCAGTATTTTGGCCACCTCATGCAAAGAGTTGACTCATTGGAGAAGACTCTGATGCTGGGAGGGATTGAGGGCAGGAGGAGAAGGGGAGGACAGAGGATGAGATGGCTGGATGGCATCACTGACTTGATGGATGTGAGTCTGAGTGACCTCTGGGAGCTGGTGATGGACAGGGAGGCCTGGCGTGCTGCAGTTCATGGAGTCACAAAGAGTCGAACACGACTGAGCGACTGATCTGATCTGATCTGATAATATACAGCCTTGACGTACTCCTTTTCCTATTTGGAACCAGTCTGTTGTTCCATGTCCAGTTCTAACTGTTGCTTCCTGACCTGTATACAAATTTCTCAATTCTTTGGTGCTCAGCCTTGTTCATAGTCCAATTCTCACTGTTGCCCAAATTGGTGGGGGTTCTTCTGTCCTTAATCTTTATGCCAAGGACCAGGCCAATGAAAACTCTGAGCACAGGTCAGGTATTTAGCAGATTTTCTGGCAGGCTATGAAGGGGATCCCTTGGCACATTTTGCCCACTGCTTTTTCCTCCTGTCCTTCAGCTCCTCTCTCCTAGGACTTGAGTCCAGCCAAAACCCATGATGCCTGCCTTTAGGATCTAGTGAAGCTCAGGCTCTGATGTCTCATTGCAAAAATTCAGTGCGATACACAGTGATAGTTAAGATGTGGATTTGCTAGGATTCAGAGAGAAGCACACTGCAGGGTGTGGGCCATTGCAGAGAGGAAGGGCTTGGGCCATGGACTTAAGCCATGGAATGTAGTCTGGCTAGGTTTTGCAAGTAGGGTGGTGAATTCATATGCTACACCCCACCCCAGTACTTTTGCCTGGAAAATCCCATGGATGGAGGAGCCTGGTAGGCTCCAGTCCACGGGGTCGCTAAGAGTCGGACACGACTGAGCGACTTCACTTTCACTTTTCACTTTCATGCATTGGGGAAGGAAATGGCAACCCACTCCAGTGTTCTTGCCTGGAGAATCCCAGGGACGGGGGAACCTGGTGGGCTTCCGTCTATGGGGTCGCACAGAGTCGGACACGACTGAAGCGACTTAGCAGCAGCAGCAGCAAGGAGTGGGAGGGTCATTTTAACCATTGGGGAACCACCTACTCCTCTGTCTTTTTGACAGTGCCTTGGAGCAGTCCTGTCACATCTGGGTGTGTCATTTAGCTTACAGATCAGAGATTAAGATTTCCTTGAATCTGACTTGTCATCTTGGATCCAACTGACTTTAATCGGTTTATGTGTTTCCTGTTCTAAGGAGTCAGTTCTTCGCATCAGGTAGCCAAATTATTGGAGCTTCAGCTTCAGCATCAGTCCTTCCAATGAATATTCAGGACTTACTTCCTTTGACTGACTTCAGGACTGACTTCCTTTGAGAAGACTCTCAAGAAGTCTTCTCCAACACCACAGTTCAAAAGCACCAATTCTTTGGCAAAACTTGACTGAATTTTCAACACATTTATTTATAAAAATGTTGTTAGAAATCCAACATTTTAATGTAATTTTTTTTTAGCCTAAGTCAGGCAATATAGGTCCAGTAATGGAATATAGTCACATTTATAACTCCTGACTATCCTTGGAGATTAAACCTTATATTACTATCTTTCTCTAGGGTCCTAGGATATTACATTCCAATTGATTGCTGGAGCAGCCTCCCAAGTCTATTCATGAGAGGTCACATTCATGTCCAAAATCATGTATTCAGATAGAAAAGTAAACAACATACACCTCTCCATCATTCCTATTTTGATAGTATGACTCTCCACATCATGTCTCAGGAGAGAGGAATACAACATGTACAACGTTCACTTTTGTTTGTTTGGGCAAAATCATGACAGGAGCAAATTCTTCCTACTAACTCCTGATGCAAAGTCATGACCGAGCGACTAAGCACATTGCTCAATAAGTATACTCAAATATCTATTCACCACAAAGCTTAAGAAAGCAACAGCTGAATGTCATTGCCACATAATGTCTGGCTCTTTGTCCTATAATATCTCCCCAAATAAATTAAGTGTTGAAGAAATTTCTAAATTTCTTAATATACCATGGTCATGTTTGCCTAGTTTGATTTTTTTTTTTTTGGCGGGGGGCGGGCAATAGATCCATGTTTTCTGGCTCTTGAATTTAATTCTGTGTGCAAGCCCCCATACAGCAAGGGAAGAAAACTCTTTTTTAGAGAGGAAAAGGATTTATAGGGTTATAGCAAAAAAGAGTCCATGGCTTCAGTTGAGTCCTTGTGAAGAAAGAAGAGTCTTTCTTTTCCCTTTTGGACTCTCTTATCATTGCAGCATGTGAGAGCCCCCCTGTCTCTTCTCCTACCTGTGTGTATGCTAAATCACTTAAGTCATGCCCAACTCTTTGTGGCCCTGTGGACTGTAGCTCACCAGGCTCCTCTGTCCAGAGATTCTCCAGGCAAGAATACTGGAGTGGGTTGCCATGCCCTCCTGCAGGGGTATCTTCTTGACCCAGGGATGGAACCTGCATCTCATGTCTCCTGCATTGGCAGGTGGGTTCTTTACCACTAGTGCCACCTGGGAAGCCCAAAAGCTGGTTTCTTAGCTCTATTTAATTGAAGTTCTGTTCATTTTTTTTTAACAATACAAAGCCTTCATTCCTATATGGCAGCAATCATAGAACTAATGGTTACTGCCTCCTTGGGAGACACATGGCTCTCCAGGTTGCCCCAGAGGAATCTGGCAGACTTATCTCATTTGTAATTTGTTTAGTTTCTATAGGCTCTGAGTTTACAACTTCTGGGATAAAAACATGATTGTCTTATCTAAATATTACTGGTGTAATACATATTATTTCCAAAGTAAACAATGAAAAAAGTTTAACTTCCAGAACTTTAATCTTCTTTTAGAAATTAGTTTAAACTCTGTATATCAATCAATTAGTTAATGCATGTGAAATTGAAACTCCATGACTGTGTCTCCTAGTTTGACATATCACATTACATGTTGATCATTTGACGAGTCTGTAAGGGGCATACTCATTGTCAACAACAATTTACAAAAGCCTAACATGGCACTTATGATTTAAAATTATACTTAAACCACCTTCTTTGTGTATTAAATTACAATCATTCTGATATGTAACAATATTTAAAATAAATAGCTTGCCATAACTTACCTACAGAAAATTTAATTGCTGTGAAATTTTAAAAAAATAAATTATGTTTTATATAAAGAAATAAAGTCTAATCTTATATTTAGATATTATATAGAAGTATAGATGACTTACAATACTATATTAGTTTCAGCTGTACAATATAAGTGATTTAACATTTTCATATATTACAAAATGATCTCCATGATAAGACTAGTTACAACCTGTCACAATACATAGCTATTACAATGTTATTGACTATATTCGTTATGCTGCACATTTCATTCCTGTGACTCATTTATCTTATAGCTAGAAGTTTGTGCCTCTTAATCCCCTTCAAGTGTTTCATTCATCCCTCACTACTGGCAACTATCAGTTTGTTTTCTTCATCATTGAGTTTTTTTATGTTTGTTATTTTTTGGTCATTTACTTGTTTTTTTAAGATTTCACAAGTAAGAGAAGCCATATGGTATTTACTTTCTCTGACCACCATAAGATACCCTAGATATCTATTTGTCGAAATGTCAAGATTTCATTATTTTTTATAGGTGAGTAATATTCCATATGTGAGAGAGAGAGAGAGAATGTGTGTGTGTGTGTGTGTGTGTATCCTAGAATAACAGGCAAGTTTGGCCTTGTAGTACAAAATGAAGCTAGGCAAAGTTTAAGAGAATTTTGTCAAGAAAACATGCTACAATCTAGCAAGCACCATTTTCAAAACAACCCAGGAGACTTTTCTACAGTGGACATCACCAGATGGCCAATACCAAAATCAGAATGATTATGTTCTTTGTATCCAAAGATGGGGAAACTCTATACAGTCAGTAAAAACAAGACCTGGAGCTGATTGTGGCACAGACCATGGCTCTTTATTTCAAAATCCAGGCTTAAATTGAAGAAAGTATTGAAAACCATTAGGCCATTCAGGTATGACCTAAGTCAAATCCCTTAGGATTACACAGTGGTGCTGATAAATAGAATCAAGGGATTTAATATGGTAGACAGAGGACTTGAAGAGCTATGGATAGAGGTTTGCAACATTGTATAGAGGGACTGACAAAAGCATCCAAAAGAAAAGGAAATACAAGAAAGCAAAGTGGTAGTCTATATGCAGGTCAGAAAGCAGCAGTTAGAACTGGACATGGAACAACAGACTGGTTCCATATAGGAAAAGGAGTACATCAAGACTGTATATTGTCACCCTGCTTATTTAACTTATATGCAGAGTACATCATGAGAAATGCTGGGCTGGAAGAAGCACAAGCTGGAATCAAGATTGCTGGGAGAAATCTCAATAACCTCAGATATGCAGATGACACCACCCTTATGGCAGAAAGTGAAGAGGAACTCAAAAGCCTCCTGATGAAAGTGAAAGTGGAGAGTGAAAAAGTTGGCTTAAAGCTCAACATTCAGAAAATGAAGATCATGGCATCTGGTCCCATCACTTCATGGGAAATAGATGGGGAAACTGCGGAAACAGTGTCAGACTTTATTTTTGTGGGCTCCAAAATCACTGCAGATGGTGACTGCAGCCATGAAATTAAAAGACGCTTACTCCTTGGAAGAAAAGTTATGACCAACCTAGATAGCATATTCAAAGGCAGAGACATTACTTTGCCGACAAAGGTCCATCTAGTCAAGGCTATGGTTTTTCCAGTGGTCATGTATGGATGTGAGAGTTGGACTGTGAAGAAAGTTGAGCTCCAAAGAATTGATGCTTTTGAACTGTGGTGTTGGAGAAGACTCTTGAGAGTTCCTTGGACTGCAAGGAGATCCAACCAGTCCATTCTCAAGGAGATCAGCCCTGGGATTTCTTTGGAAGGAATGATGCTAAAGCTGAAACTCCAGTACTTTGGCCACCTCATGTGAAGAGCTGACTCATTGGAAAAGACTCTGATGCTGGGAGGGATTGGGGGCAGGAGGAGAAGGGGACGACACAGGATGAGATGGCTGGATGGCATCACTGACTCGATGGATGTGAGTCTGAGTGAACTCTGGGAGTTGGTGATGGACAGGGAGGCCTGGCGTGCTGTGATTCATGGGGTGGCAAAGAGTCTGAGGTGGCAAATACAACCTCAGACTATGCAATTCTGCATAGAAGTTAGATAAGCAGGGTGTCAATATAAGCAGGGTGTCATACTACTTTCCCAAATTTGGACCAGTCAGTTGTTCCATGCCCAGTTCTAACTGCTGCTTCTTGTACTGCATACAGGTTTCTCAGGAGACAGGTCAGGTAGTCTAGTATTCCAATCTCTTTAAGAATTTTCCAGTTTGTTGTGATCTACACAGTGAAAGGCTTTAGCATAGTCAATAAAGCAGAAGTAGATCTTTTTCTGGAATTCATGGCGTCACAAACAACTGAGTGGCTGAAATGAAATGAACAGATTTTACTTTCTTGGACTACAATATCACTGTGGACAGTGACTGAAGTCATGAAATTAAAAGATGCTTGCTTCTTGGAAGAACAGTTATGGCAAACCTGCTGCTGCTAAGTCGCTTCAGTCGTGTCCGACTCTGTGGGACCCCATAGACGGCAGGCCACCAGGCTCCCCCATCCCTGGGATTCTCCAGGCAAGAACACTGGAGTGGGTTGCCATTTCCTTCTCCAATGCAGGAAAGTAAAAAGTCAAAGTGAAGTCGCTCAGTCGTGTCCGACTCTTAGCGACCCCATGGACTGCAGCCCACCGGGCTCCCCCGTCCATGGGATTTTCCAGGCAAGAGTACTGAAGTGGGGTGCCATTGCCTTCTCCAGTGGCAAACCTAGACAGCATATTAAAAGTAGAGACATGACTGTGCCAACAAAGTATGCATAGTCAAATCTATGATATTTCCAGGAGTCATGTATGGATATGAGGGTTGGATTGTAAAGAAGGCTGAGTACCAAATAACTGGTGCTTTTGAATTGAGGTGCTGGTGAAGACTCTTGAGAGTCTCTTGGACTGCAAGGAGATCAAGCCAGTCAATTTTAAAGGAAATCAACCCTGATTATTCATTGAAAGGACTGATGCTGAAGCTGAAGTTCCAATACTTTGGCTACCTGATACACTCATGGAAAAGACCCTGATGCTGGGAAAGATTGAAGGCAAAAGGAGAAGGGAGTGGCAGAGGATGAGATGATCTGATAGCATCACCAACTCAGTGGAAATAAATTTGAGCAAACTCTGGGAGATAGGGGAGGACAGAAAAGCCTGGCATATCCATAGGGTCTCAAAGAATTGGACATAACTTAGTGACTAGATAACAACTATATCTATCTATTTCTATATCATCTATATATCTATATCTACATATGCACATGAGCTAAGTCACTTGAGTCATGTCTGACTCTTTGTGACCCTATGGACCATAGCCCACCAAGCTCCTCTGTCCATGGGAGTCTCCAGGCCAGAATACTGGAATGGGTAGCTGTTTCCTTCTCCAGGGAATCTTCCCGAGCCAGGAATTGAACCCAGGACAATATATATATATGTATTTCTCCATTCATCTCTGGATGGACTTCTGGGTGATTCCTTTATTTTGACTATTGTTAATAGTGTTGTAATGTACATATCTTTTCAAATTAGTGAATTTTTTTCTTCAGATAACACTCAGAAATATAACTGCTAGATAGTATAGTAGTTCTATTTAGCTTTTTGAGAAACTTCCATACTGTTTTCCATAGTGATTGCACAAATTTACATTCCCATCACAGTGCATGAGGGTCCCTTTTTCTCCACATCCTTGCCAACACTTGTTACTTGTTGTTTTCTGATAATATCCATTCTGACAGGTGTGAGTTGATATTTCATTATGCTTTTGATGTTCATTTCCTAAATGATTACTGATGTGGAGCATCTTTTTATGAATCTATTGATTATCTGTATGTTTTCTTTAAAAATGTCTATTCAAGTCATTTGTCCATTTTTAATTTAATTTGTCCATTTAATTTAATTATTTTCTTTTTTGTTGTTGAGTTGTATAAGCCCTTTGTATATTTTATTTTATGTTATTTTCCTTTGTACATTTTAGATATCAATCTTTTCAGATTTATCTTTGGCAAATATATTTTCCCATTCAATAGGCTGTCCATCTGTTTTGTTAAAGGTTTCTTTCAACGTGCAAAAGGTTTTTATTTTGATATAATCCCATTTATTTACTTTTTCTTTTGTTGCTCTGGGCCTAAGGATATTCAAATAAATATTACTCAGATCAGTGTCATAGCATACTGTTCTGTGTTTTCTTCTAGGACTTTTCTGGTTTCAGATCTTATATTTAAGTCTTGCTACTGCTGCTGCTAAGTCACTTCAGTCGTGTCCAACTCTGTGCAGCCCCATAGACGGAAGCTCACCAAGCTCCTCTGTCCCTGGGATTCTCCAGGCAAGAACACTGGAGTGGGTTGCCATTTCCTTCTCTAATGCATGAAAGTGAAAAGTGAAAGTGAAGTCGCTCAGTTGTGTCCAACTCTTAGCGACCCCATGGACTGGAGCCTACCAGGCTCCTCCGTCCATGGGATTTTCCAGGCAAAAGTACTGGGGTGGGGTGCCATTGCCTTCCCCGATATTTAAGTCTTAGTTTCATGCTATTTATTTTTGTATATTGCATGAGAAATTGTTTTAGTTTGCTTCTGCTGCACATAACAGTCCTGTTTTTTCAAACCATGTATTGAACAGATTGTGTTTTCTGCATTCCATAGTTTTGTCTCTTTTGCTGTGAATTATGACCAAGTAAGTGTGGTTTTGTTTCTGGACTCTGACCTATTCCGTTGATCTATGTGTCTGTTTTTGTGCCAATGTCATATTCTTTTGACTACTATGGCTTTGTAGTATGCTTTTAAATCATAGGAGTATGATACTTAGAGTTTTCTTCTTTTTTTTTTTTTCAAGATTGTTCTGGCTATCTGGAAAATTTTATAATTTTTTTTAAATTTCTGATGTTTTGATAAGAATTGCATTAAATCTATGGATTCTGGGGGGATTCTGGTCATTTTAATGTTAATGTTAATTCTTCCAATCCATGTTCACAGTATCTTTCTATTTGTTTTTGTTGTCATCAATTTCTTTCATCAATATGCCACATTTTTCAAGATACAAGTCTTTTACCTGTTTGGTTAGATTCATTCCTAGAAGTCTTCTTCTTTTTGATGCAGTTGTAAATAGGATTGTTTTCTTAATTTGTCTTTCTGAGAGTTTGTTATTAGTGTATAGAAATGCAACAGGACCCATAGAGTTCATAGTTGTGTTGCTGAAGGGTCTACTGTATTTGCTTCATGAATTACACACTCTTATGTTGGGTTGCATATATGTTTATCTTCTTGTTGGATCAATTCCTTCATCATTATGAAATGATGTTTCTTCCTTGTCTCTTCTTTGTCTCTTCTTTGTCTCTTATTACACACTTTGTTTTAAAGTCTATTTTGCCTGATATGTGTATGGTTATCCCAGGTTTTTTTTTCACTTGCATTTATATAGAAAGCATTTTTCCATCCCCTCACTTTCCGTCTGTGTGGGACTTTAAATCTGATATGAGTCTTCTTGTAGGCAGGATATAATCAGCCTTGTGTTTTTGTTTTTTGCTTTGTTTACTCCATTTAGCTACTCTATGCCAGTTGATTGGAATATTAATCCATTTATATTTAAAGTAAGGTTTGCTAGGTATGTACTTATTGACATTTTGTTGCTTTCTGCTTGTTTTTGTAATGCCTTTTTTGTTCCTTCTTTTTTTGCTCTCTTCCCTTATGATTTGATGTATTATGTTTTAATTTCTTTCCCTTTTCTGTGTGTGTACCTATTGCAGGTTTGGGGCTTGTGCTTATCAATATATGTAAAGTTGATGATCCCTTAAAGTGAGATGCTTTCTAATCACCCTGCATTTTTACTGTTCCCCCCATGTTTGTTGTTTTTTATGACATATTTTACATATTTTTCTTTTACAGATCTCTTAACTATTTATTGTGGATATAGATGATTTTATTGCTTTTGCCTTTTAACCTTCTGCCTAGCTTTACAAATGGTTTCTGCTCTTGGTGAAGTGACCTTCACCAATGTAGGAAACCTCCTATGGGCTCAGCAGCACACCCCGCTCTGGTCACTAGAGTTATATGTTCTATGGTTATGTTCTATGTTATGTTATATGTTCTACGGTTGTCCCCTCTGTGGGCCATGTGGGCTCTTCTGTTAAGGCATGGCAAACTACTGTGGGTATGCTGGTAGGCGAGGTTGGCCCTTAGACTTGTTGGCTGACATTGCCTGTAACATGTAGTGGTTGCCAACTGGTAGGCAAAGCTGGTTCCTAGTGTTTTTAGCCATGTGACCTAGTATGTTCCAAAGCTGATCTTGGCACACTGGTGGGTGAACCTGAATCCTGGAATAGCTTCAGGTGCCCAACAGGGGGTACATGGAGCTGGTGTTGGCCTACTGTTGACTGTGGTCATCTTTAGATTTAATTTAACCCTGGAATTCCTCATTATTCTTTATTTATAGTCCAGAATTTTTTTTTTAATTTATTCATTCAATACATTTGCTTTACACCAGATGCTCTTCTAAGTGCTTTGATAAAGAATTTAAGTTATCACTAATTTTTGTTGTTTTATTGAGATAGGATTGAAATATAATAATCACTGTTTTCTTAAAAAAAAAAACAGCAGTTTTTCAAGTCAAAATCTTAACACACTAATATGCATAGCAAAATATTTTGACATAAAATCTGCTCTTTTCATTGTAAGAAAGCTTTTGGTAATGTATTTAACTTTTAAAATAGATGTGAGGTTATAAATATTAATATTAACGTCTTATAAGTATTGTAATAATGTACACTTTTTATTCCTAGTTATTTTTAATATTTTTATGGTCTTTTTTTCCTTGACAAGTCTTCCTAAGAATCTACCAATTTTATTAATCTCTTCAAAACCAGTTTTTGTTTTACTGGTATTCTGTATTGTGTATTTCCTTTCCATTTCATTGATACACTTGTCTTTATTATTTATTTTCATGTACGTTCCCTTGATTTAATTTTATAATCCTTTTTTTTTATTTTTTAGCTTATTGAGTTGGAAGATTATGTCCTTACCTTTCAGCCTTCCTCTTTTCTAATATATACATTAAAAATATAAATTTCCCACTAAGCATACTCTTTTGGGGTACATTATACAAATTTGATATGGCATATTTCATTACCATTGGGTCAAACTATTTTTATTTGCCTTTTTATTGGCTAGTTTCCTGATAGTTGAGATGAGCTACTCCTCTTGGTAATAATTTCTAGCTTAATTCCATTGTGGTCAAACCACATACTCAAACTTTTGAAATTTCTGGTTGTTAGTAAACATTCCAAAGGCAATGGAAGAAAACGCAAAGTATATCATTGTTGGGGAAATGTATTATCTATATGAATTAGGATTCAAATTCTATGACATCTATCATATTCTATCATTAATTTATAGAAATTCTACTTTTATTTTATTCCAATTATAGTGAGGCAAGTCTTTTTATAGTCAGTAAACTCATGTGTTTTAACACTCAGAAAGAATCATATCAATTACATGAGTAATTGGTCTACCTTTCCAATTTTCCTATTCAAATTATATTCTAGTTAGAGATTAACAAGAAGTAAGTTTTTATTTATTTAAATCAACTCTTTTAATCTATTATTTGTCTCTAATATAATTCAAACATTTTAAATGAGATTTTAATAAGTTTTAAAACATTTCTATCACCACCATTTCCTTTTGTCCTTTTCTAATCAATACCCACCCACCTCTACCTGGAGCCCCAGGTAGCCACTGATTTGCAGTCACTAGCATTATATTCGGAGAAGGCAATGGCACCCTACTCCAGTACTCTTGCCTGGAAAATCCCACGGACGGAGAAGCCTGGTGCTGCAGTCCATGGGGTTGCTAAGAGTTGGACACAGCTCAGCGACTTCACTTTCACTTTTCACTTTCACACATTGGAGAAGGAAATGGAACCCACTCCAGTGTTCTTGCCTGGAGAATCCCAGGGACGGGGGAGCTTGGTGGGCTGCCATCTATGGGGTTGCATAGAGTCGGACACGACTGAAGCGACTTAGCAGCATTATTTTTCTCTTTCTTAAGATGTCATAGAAATGGAACAATATAGGATGTACTCTTATGTGTCTGGTTTTTTTACTCCGTGTGTTTTTCAGATTCATCTGTATTGCTTAGTGTATTTCTTCTTCATTAATTTTTATTGCTGAGTTAGTAGGTTTTTAAAAAATCTATTTCTCAATTTCCCTTGGCTTCAAATCTCACTGCATAAAGCTTTAAATCTCATATAAAGTTTAAAGGCTGTGTTTTATCTTCTTGATAACATGCTAATCTTAATATCATATTATCAGATTAATTCTGAGCACAAAACCCCACAACTGTTTAATCAAGATCTTCAAATTGCTAGAATTCAGTCTGAATTTCTGTCTGAATTAAAACAACTATTGTTTTCACTTTGAATTTCTATTATTTTATAAAATCTTACAAAAATGTTACATACTCTGTTCCCCTTATACAGAGAATGCACAACTAGTCATTTATATTTGCTGCCGCTGCTAAGTCACTTCAGTCATGTCCGACTCTGCGACCGCGTAGACGGCAGCCCACCAGGCCCCGCTGTCCCTGGGATTCTCCAGGCAAAAACACTGGAGTGGGTTGCCATTTCCTTCTCCAATGCATGAAAGTGAAAAGTGAAAGTGAAGTCGCTCAATCGTGTCCGACTCTTAGCGACCCCATGGACTGCAGCCTACCAGGCTCCTCCATCCATGGGATTTTTCAGACATAAGTACTGGAGTGGGGTGCCATTGCCTTCTCCCTTATATTTGCTAACATTCTTTAACCCAGCGGACAAGAGTGGGTTTTTGGTGTTTTTTTTAGCACCAATTTTTCCATATATATATTTGTGTGTGTGTATATATATATATATATATATACACATACACATATAAATTTATATAGGTGTGTGTGTATGCATGTATGTATATAAATCTTGAATCAGGTGAGCCACACTCTATTGTTCCAAGTATATGAGGCAAAGCTGATACCATCAGGTTTGCACTTATGTGGGAAGAATTGCTGGAAGATTATACATCAAGCAGTTTTCAGTGTTGACATTCAGGGACTGAAATTGTGATAAGAAATTTGAAGAAATTTTTCTGTTAGTAAAATTATGTGTTGCCTGAACTTTTACTCCAAACATGTTTTCTTTGGGGAATTTAAAAAAACTTAAAAAATCATTTTACTTAGGTAAAATTTAAGATTTTACTTAAACAAGAAAATGAAAATTATCCATAAACACTTAAAACCATTCATTTACATGTGCAGATGGATGTCTTGTACACCACTGTATCATGTTGGTTTAAGAACAGTGGCCAAGAAGTGATGAGAACTTAGCAGATATATAGTAAATGAATGAATGAATGGATGGATACTCTTATAGAACTTTAGACTCAATGTAAATATGATTTTACTTTTCTAAATTGATATTATATTGTATGATTTTTACTGCAGAAACATTCTGAAAGCATTTTCGATTGGTTTTATCATATCCCATTACATAGAAATAACAATTTTCTCAACAGCATTCAGTTGAATTCTGTTTTTTTTATCCAGTTTACCAACCTAGATCTTTTGACTAGGGCATTTCATTCATTACATTTAAAGTAATTATAGATAAAGATGACTTACTATTGTTATATTGTTGTCACCTTGATATCACAGCTTCTGTGTCTCTCAGTTTATTATTGCTGCCTTCCTCTGGGTTTAGTCGATTTTTTGTAGTGATATGTTTTGATTTTCATTTCCTTTTGTGTATATTCTGTAGATAATTTATTTACAGTTACCATAGAGATTGTATATAACATTCTAAATTATAACAATTTATTTTAAACTAATAACAACTTAACTTCATTCACATCCAAAACCCTACTCTTTTCCAGTTCCCTAAGACCTTCCCATATTATGTTACTGATTTCACAAAAGACATCTTTACATATTGTGCACCCGTTAACATAGTTTATAATTATTTTTATGCTTTTGTGTTTTACATATGGTGAAAGAATAAAAAGGGAAGCTATGAACCAAAATTATAATAATACTTCTTTTATATTTGTCTGTATATCTATCTCTATTAAACAATTTTATATTTTTGTATTTAAGTTACTCTCTAAAGTTCTTTCATCTCAACTTAAACTCCTCTTAGCATTTCTTATAGGGACAGTCTAGGGGTAATGAAGTTTAGGGTTGGTTGGATGGACTCACCAATTCAATGGACATGAACTTGGGCAAACTCTAGGAGATAGTGAAAGACAGGGAGGCCTGGCACCCTGCAGTCCATGGGGTCACAAAGAGTTGGACATAACTTAGCAACTAAACAACAACACATTTTATTGAGCACATACTATGCACCAGGCACTTTTCCTTCTAAAATAGTTAATTTAAACTTTACTATATTCTGGGTAGTATTATTCCACCCTTTCCACAGAAGAGAAAACTGAGGCACAGAGAGTAACCTACTGTCCATGTGGAACAAAGGCAGACACATGGCAGAATAAAATTTTAAGTCTTCAGTAAGTGACATGAAGGTTATTCATGGTTTTATGTGATTTAAGAGGAGAAGATTACAGTAGACCAGGAGTTGGCTGGATCACACATCCCCCCAACTTCTTCTGGCTCTACAAATGTTTTAACATGGGATCTCAAACCTTGAGCTACACTCACAGAAGAATATGACTATGGTAGTGGATTGACCAAATTTGTGTCCCTTTCCTTTGAGGCAGGAACTAACATGTGGTATATGACCTTAACCAGGAGGGCAAGAGAAGTCCAAATCCAGCCCTGTGGTGGGTGAACGATCAAGGGGATGAAGTGAAGTGGAGCTTCAGAGAGATGACAGACTTAACCTGTCGCGCAGCCAACGTCTTCACACAGACCTGCGGCCTTCAGACGGGAGACCGTCTAGCCTTGATTTTGCCTCGAGTGCCTGAGTGGTGGCTTGTGTCTGTGGGCTGCATCCGAACAGGTTAGTGACCCAAAGAGACCTTAGGATAGGCCTAGAGCTAATTGGTCCTGAAATATTACGTGCTTCCTCTTCCCCTAACTTTTTTCTTCTTAATAGTCTTTCCTTTTGTCAAATTCCTTTAAATACTAGTTTACTCTTTCTCATTCACTCTTTCCCTTATACTCACACCTAATCAAGCACAATGTCATAATTCTCCCTTCCTTCCTCTCTCTCTCTCTCACACACACACACACACACACTTTATCTTACAAAGTCTCAGACATTCTTATTTCCTTATACGATTCATCAGTTATTAACATTTTGCCATATTGGATCCCCTCTCTCCCAGGGAGTCACTAAAGAATCAGTTGCAGACACTGTGATACCCATAAACACCAGATAGACACTGAAATATGTATCTGCTAAGATTCGAGACATTTCTTTCACATAACCGCACAAGAAGTCTCACTCTAATTCAGTATAGTTACCTGATGTACATCCAGAGTCAAAATTCCTCAATTATCCCAATAATGTCCTTTATAGGATTATTTTTGTGCTTAAATCAAAAACCCATGATTTCCCATGGCATTCCAATGGTTAAGATCCCATGCTTCCAATGCAGGGGTCATGGCTTCACGGAACCAAGATCCCATGTGCCACACTGCACAGCCAACTGTTGTTGTTGTTGTTTTTAAAACAACTGTATAAAATCCACTTGAGGATCATGTGTTGCATTTAGTTGTTGTCTCCCCGCAGCCTTCTTTAATATAGAATGTTTCTCTCCATACTATATTGTCTATGTGACAATACAATGACAGTTTGAAGTGCCTAAGCCAGAGGTGTTGCAGAATATCCCTCAAAATTTGCATTTCTGTTTCCTTCTTTATGATTCTATTCAGGATGAACATTCTTAGCACAAGTACTAGAAGGACTTGTGTCTTTCTTGTGCACCACATTGGGGATATATACAGTTGGTTTGTCCTAACATCAATGACATTGTTTTATCACTTTAGAAAGGTAGCATCCACCTTAGTAAAGGTGCATTTTCCCTTTGTCGTTAGTAAGTAATCTATCATGTAATATTATGGGACTGTGTGAATATCCTTTGGCAATGGCACCCCACTCCAGTACTTTTGCCTGGAAAATCCCATGGACAGAGAAGCCTGGTGGGCTGCAGTCCATGGGGTCGCTAGAGTCGTACACGACTGAGCGACTTCCCTTTCGCTTTTCGCTTTCATGCATTGGAGAAGGAAATGGCAACCCACTCCAGTGTTCTTGCCTGGAGAATCCCAGGGATGGGGAAGCCTGGTGGGCTGCCGTCTTATGGGGTCGCACAGAGTCGGACATGACTGAAGCGACTTAGCAGCAGTAGCAGCAGCAGCAACTGTCTTTCAGTTTATGATTTGAAAATTCATTGATGAGTCTTGACTGAATTAAATATTTTAATGGGGGTTTTATATTATGTATTTCTATTTATATCATACTCTTTACACTTACTAGCCAGCACTCTTCTGTAGAGATTTTCCTTTCCCTTTAATGCTTGTCTATGCATTGACCTATATTAGTATGAGACTTATGGATTCTTTTTTGAATCAACTTCAGTTCTGTCATGCATGTTCATACAGTATATCATGTTCTTGTTCATATATTCTCTTTCATAGTTCCTCACAAATAGTTGTTTAATCCATCAAGATCAAGAATTTAACAGCAATGGCTGAGTGAGTATGGAGATGCCATGCCATCTGTATCATTGAGATATTCTATGATTTATATCTGATCCTGTTCACACTGTCCACACTGTTCCATGAACCTAGGGTAGGCAAGGCACGAGCTGGGGCTGGAAGGAGACTGGAGGAGCCATAGGAACTGCAGACACGTTTATTCTCTCCTGGCTGATGCAGCAGCCATAGCATAACATAACACAACACGACCTCTCTCCGCCTGGCACAGCAGCTGTAGCAGCAGACACGCTATTTTCTCTCCTCTCATGGCTGACCCAGCTGGACACAGCTGTGATCCGGCAGTAATGCTGCTGCTTTTTAGGTGGAGCTCCTATCTGCATACAGCACTGAATCCCTGACCAAACGGGTACCTCGTAATGCACATTAACATGCTATGAATGATCTCAGCTGCTACACAGTCATTTACAAAACATGGGGCAAGAGAGCCTGAACACACCATCTTGGCTAATTTGTTCTCTCCCCACACATGAGAAATCCAAGACACATGAGAAATCCAAGACATGAGTTGAGACCTCTGGGATAAAAAGTATTAAAGAAGAATAGAAGTAAAGGATGAAAATTCTAAGAGGCATAGTACATGAAAATACTTAAGAGTCAGGAGTAGCCTAGATGAAGAATGGTCATTTTGAAATAGAGAACAGAGTTGTGTGAGAGAAAGGTGAAGAGTGAGCAGTGTTCACTCCAGTGTCAGGATGACGAGAAGAGGGTCTTCCTGGAGAGAGGGCACAGGTGTTAGCAAAGAGAAGAATTGTGAAGGAGAAAAAGTCAGTGTTCTGTGGAACATAAACAGGCTAGTAATACGGAAGGTGAGTAGTAGGAAGACTCAGAAAAGGGCGCCTGATGGAAAAATTAGAATCCAATAGATATAAATTTATTTATTTTAATTGGAGGTTAATTACTTTAAATAAATTTATATTTAAAAAAAAAGAATCCAATAGAAGCGCACAAAACTTGAATTAATTGTTGGTGATGGGAGAAGGAAGGTAGGAAAGTTGAAAGGACAGTGTGGTTAACTTAGGGTATGCGGAACGAAGGAAACAGAAGAAATTCAAGGTGACACAAGAGCTGGACAGAGAAGGAAGGGAGAGGAGAAAAAATGGGGGCAGAGATGCAGCATCAGGGACATTGTCCTACTTGTATCTTTCCCAGATCCCATGGACAGTTGTGTAAAGAAGGACTCTACTGGCTAGATCCATCTACAGTAGAAAAGTTTAGGGTAGGCTTTTCAAATTTTTAATGTGCATAGAAACCACTTGGAGATCTTGTTAAAATGAAGTTTCTGAGTCAGTAAGTTTGGGGTGGAGTGTCAGATTCTGTGTCCCAGGTGGTACTGATGCTCTGGACCATACTTTGCATAACAGAGGCTAGCGGATTTCTCTGCAGATAAACCGGGCCTGAAGCCCATGGTTGTGAAGCTGTGAAAGCAAAACAAAAACAAGCAGTTTCCTTCTCATACCTAGGGATCATCTTCATGCCAGGGACCACCCAGATGAAGGCCAAGGACATTCTCTACCGACTACAAGTGTCTGGAGCCAAAGCCATCGTGACCACAGATACCCTTGCCCCAGAGGTGGAGTCTGTGGCACCTGAGTGTCCTTCTCTGAAAACCAAGCTCCTGGTGTCTGACCACAGCCGTGAAGGGTGGCTGGACTTCCGATCACTGATTAAGTAAGTTTCTGTTCTGACAAATGTACTTTCTGAGGAATGGCAGAAGGCCATTCACTCCCAAGTGCTGGTAGAAAATCAGCCAGTGGGAGGAAACTCACCAGGTCTGAGCTTCTCTCCCCAGCTATGTCACTGATTTGCTAAGCAGCTCTCAGTTAGTTCATTTACCTCTCTTAGCTGCAAGTGTTTTTAGCTATAAAATGGAGAAATTCAGCTTCTATGCCTCTCTCACTAATGCTATGCTATGCTAAGTCACTTCAGTCGTGTCCGACCCTGTGTGACCCCATAGACGGTAGCCTACCAGGCTCCCCCGTCCCTGCGATTCTCCAGGCAAGAACACTGGAATGGGTTGCCATTTCCTTCTCCAATGCATGAAAGTGAAAAGTGAAAGTGAAGTCGCTCAGTCGTGTCTGACTCTTAGCGACCCCATGGACTGGAGCCTACCAGGCTCCTCCATCCATGGGATTTTCCAGGCAAGAGTACTGGAGTGGGGTACCATTGCCTTCTCCACTAATATATATATATATAAAATTATATATAATAATTAGTATATAATACTATTATACTATTATATATAGTATAATATATAATATATATTATATTAATATTATATTATATATAATATAATATATATTATATATACTATTAGTATATATACTATTATATATATATAATTATATATATATAATTAGTATATAATACTAATATATATAATTAGTATATATACTAATATTACTATATATTAGTAATATTAATATATACTATATTATTAGTCTATATATACTAATAATATATACTAATAATATATACCCTTGTGCAAAAGAGATACATAGAGTCAGAGGGTTATTGTGTTTCATTTTCCTTATAGGTGGAGAATCTGAAATATTTTTATACAAAAATTAACATTTACAGGAGTTGAATGAAAAGTTAAGATGAATTTTTAAGGTGAAACTTGAGACAGTGAAGAATGAGGCTGTCGGTGGCAGGCAGCTTTGAGAGCAAACACTTTCCATCTCTTAGGGCAGATGCCAGTAGGGACAGCTTGAGGAAAAAGGTAGAGAAGTGTTGGAGGTAACAAGATCAGATCAGATCAGTCGCTCAGTCGTGTCCGACTCTTTGCGACCCCATGAACCACAGCACGCCAGGCCTCCCTGTCCATCACCAGCTCCCGGAGGTCACTCAGACTCGCATCCATCGAGTCAGTGATGCCATCCAGCCATCTCATCCTAAGTCGTCCCCTTCTCCTCCTGCCCTCAATCCCTCCCAGCATCAGAGTCTTCTCCAATGAGTCAACTCTTTGCATGAGGTGGCCAAAATACTGGAGTTTCAGCTTTAGCATCATTCCTTCTAAAGAAATTCCAGGATTGATCTCCTTCAGAATGGACTGGTTGGATCTTCTTGCAGTCCAAGGGACTCTCAAGAGTCTTCTCCAACACCACAGTTCAAAAGCATCAATTCTTCAGCGCTCAGCCTTCTTCACAGTCCAGCTCTCACATCCATACATGACCACAGGAAAGACCATAGCCTTGACTAGGCGAACCTTTGTTGGTAAAGTAATGTCTCTGTTTTTGAATATGCTATCTAGGTTGGTCATAACTTTCCTTCCAAGGAGTAAGCGTCTTTTAATTTGATGGCTGCAGTCACCATCTGCAGTGATTTTGGAGCCCAGAAAAACAAAGTCTGACACTGTTTCCACTGTTTCCCCATCTATTTCCCATGTAGTGATGGGACCAGATGCCATGATCTTCGTTTTCTGAATGTTGAGCTTTAAGCCAACCTTTTCACTCTCCACTTTCACTTTCATCAAGAGGCTTTTTAGCCCCTCTTCACTTTCTGCCATAAGAGTGGTGTCATCTGCATATCTGAGGTTATTGATATTTCTCCCGGCAATCTTGATTCCAACTTGTGTTTCTTCCAGTCCAGCATTTCTCATGATGTACTCTGCATATAAGTTAAATAAACATGGTGACAATATGCAGCCTTGACGTACTCCTTTTCCTATTTGGAACCAGTCTGTTGTTCCATGACCAGTTCTAACTGTTGCTTCCTGACCTGCATACAGATTTCTTAAGAGGCAGATCAGGTGGTCTGGTATTCCCATCTCTTTCAGAATTTTCCATAGTTTATTGTGATCCACACAGTCAAAGGCTTTGGCATAGTCAATAAAGCAGAAATAGATGTTTTTCTGGAACTCTCTTGCTTTTTCCATGATCCAGCGGATGTTGGCAATTTGATCTCTGGTTCCTCTGCCTTTTCTAAAACCAGCTTGAACATCAGGAAGTTCACGGTTCACATATTGCTGAAGCCTGGCTTGGAGAATTTTGAGCATTACTTTACTAGCGTGTGGAGGTAACAAAGACTCCCTCAAAACTGATTCTGCAAGCCTTCAGGCATTTTTCATATCATACACAAATCATGCTGGATTTGTTTTCTTAAAGTAACTCCACAGTTTTTAAAGCTCTTTACTTCAACCAAAAAAGGCAAATATACTAGTGAAATCACATCTTATGCTAGATTATAAAGAAAATTAAATGAAAATAGCTTAAACAAACAATATTCATTTGAACTCCTTTAAATTGCTCAAAGTCAATATGGTATCATTTCTCCACAAGACCCAGTGCTTCCCCCAGCACTGGGATTACTTGCAGTCTCTCTGATTGAATACTTGCAAGGAAACTTTCATTTACCATCATAATAGGCTCAAGGAAGAGACTCTCAGTCTAGGAGAAGCTCCCACATATCAAAGCAGTGATATGTGGGATATGAAGGAATCTGGTAGCTCAGCTGGTAAAGAATTCACCTGCAATGCGGGAGACGCCAGTTTGATTCCTGGGTCAGAAAGATCCCCTGGAGGAGGACATGGCAACCCACTCCAGTATGCTTGCCTGGAGAATCCCCATGGACAGAGGAGCCTGGCAGGCTACAGTCCATAGGGTTGCAAAGAGTTGGACATTACTGGGCAACTAAGCACACAGCACAGATTCTGCCTACCCTAAACCTAGCCCTAACCCCAACCACCTCAAACTCATGCCAGGTCATATACATATATCACTTCCATTCTCCCTAACTTTTTCTTCCCCACCCCTCAACACCAAGTTTATGAGGTTAAATTCCTATAAAGGTAGTCTGTGGGACTTTTCAGGTGGCTCAGTGGTAAAGAAATCACCTGCGAAGTAGGAGATGCAGGAGACGTAGGGTTAGATTCCTAGGTCAGGAAGATCCCTTAGAGAAGGAAATGGCAACTGACTTCAATAGTCTCGCCTGGGAAATCCCATGGACAGAGGAGCCTGGCAGACTGTAGTCCATGGGGTCACAAAGAGTTAGACATGACTGAGCATACATGGGACTTAGCAACTAAACAACAACAAAGCTAGTCTGTATAAAAAACAAGGTTAGCAGTGTGACTAAAAGCACAGTGTATGCATCAGACTGAGTTTGAACCCTGGCTCTGCAACTTGCTGGCTCTACGTCTTTAGGTAAGTTACCTAATCATTCTGAGCCTCTGTTTCCTCATCTGCAAAAGGTGCATAAAAGCATTACTTACCTCTTAGGTTTGCTCTGAATAGTGAATGAATTCTTACTTGTAAATTATATAGAGCCTTGTCCAGAATCATAGGAAATACTATTTCAATGTTTGTTAAATTAAGAAATAATCCATCATATTTTCCCCATTTTTTAAAATGAAGAAATGTCAGGTCACCTATCTGAGCCTTCCGTAAACTTTCTTTGATGCCTAATACTGGGAGTTACAAACCCCATTTTTCTAACTCAAAGCCTCATATTGTTCCTTTTGCTTCCCCAGAGAATGAAATAGTAAGAACCATGACTTCTGTCCTTTTGTATTGAATTCCTTTGCAGATCAGCCTCCCCAGATCACACCTGTATTAAGTCAAAGACCCTGGACCCAATGGCCATCTTCTTCACCAGTGGGACCACGGGCTACCCCAAGATGGCAAAGCACAACCATGGATTCGCTTTACGATCCTATTTCCCTGCATGGTAGGAAAGAGGGCTCCAACTTAGAAGCTGGGCCACAGATATGGGGTGGAGTGTGCATGTGTATGTTCTGGGAAAGGAACTCTAGGTGGAATTGACCCCGTCCTGTTTATTCTTTTTGCTGTCTTTGGTTCACACCCCTGAGGGTGTGCGTATAGGCTAGGTATGACTGTTTGCTGACAGAGACTTCTGAATGTCAAAAGAGGAACCTTTGGGTCCTACCTAAGCACCTTCAGAGGAGATGTAAAGGAGTGAGTGGAAACAGAAGGCATTCTGAAAACCACACAAATGACAAGCCTCTGTCTCCCTGTCAGTGGCTCCAAGGTTTGGTGGGAAAGATAAAATGCTCCATCAGTGTGACCTTACGTGGCAGATCCTCTCCCTCCTCAACTGTGGACAAACTGGGCATGGAGCCCAATCATGAGCTCTTAGGGAAAATAATATCTGAAACTAAGCCACCCTAAGCCACTTCCCTATCGGGGAACAAACACAAGATCTGAAGCTGGGATAACTATTTAATCAGTGTTAAACCAAACTCTTCTCCCTCTTCTTCCCCTCCTCCAACTAGTAATATTCAAACCAAACCATGTTCTATATATTTTCTAACTTTTCAACCAAACCAGGGGAGGAGAAGGCTTTTTGGAGACAATTGATATCTGTATAATGATAAAACACTGAGTAGCAAAACCCCGAGGAATGAGGGTGTAAAGAAGGGGAGGATAGTAGTCACAACAGTATCTGAGGCTAACTGTATTTTGGAGATAGCAGGAAATTGTTGCAGCTGAAGATGTCTGATGTCTTCTGGTGCCTGTCAGACACAGGCTGGATTCTGGCTACCTTGGGGTCCCTGCTTGAACCATGGACAGCGGGGTCTACAGTCTTTGCTCATCAGCTGCCTCAGTTTGACTCTAAGGTCATTATAGAGGTAAGAAGATTAACCTTTCAACATCAACAAACTCCCAGAAGAAAGTCATTTCAAGCTCAAAAGTTGGACCCAATTGAGAAATATTTTATTTAGCAAAGAAGTCTCTTAACACAACCCTGGCTCTGGGTTTCTTAAAGTGTGAAGCACTAAATCAATCATTGTATCAGAATTACATCAAGATGTAACCTTGAAGAAAACACATTCCAAACCTTTCCCTAGACCTATGGATCAGACTTTGTGGACTTGGGAACCAGAATATAATTTCTGAGAAATGAAAGCAAGCTCAGGTCTAATGGATCCTGGCTCTACCAGGGCCAGGTAGCTGGAGTGTGAATGTGTGTGCATGTGTGTGGGTGTGTGGGTGTGTGTGTGTGTATACTCAATTTAATGATGTGTTTAGAAACAGAGGCCTTGGAATGTGGCAGATTTAGTTACTTATCCCATGTTTGACGTTTATTAGTGGCACTCTGAGCTTCAGTTTCCTTATCTGTAAAGTGGGAGTTTTCGTGGTTGCTATCCAAAATTGTTGGGAATATTAATGAGATTATGTGTGCTTAGCCCTGAAAGTAGCACATAGAAAATACTCAATAAATGGTAGCAGTTGCTGTTAAGTATACATTATGACAGTAATCGAGGTGACCTGCATTAACACCTTCACTGTATCTCTCTTCACCTGAAAATGTGTCTCTACTCACTCCCCTGCTTTATATCTCAGAGGCAGACATGCCTCTTCACCTCTCAAAGTCCAGCTCCCGCTAGGCACCTGCTGCCAGTCTTGTTCTTTTCCCTGCCCTCTGTTTGGAGCTCCTCTCTATTAATCTTAAACTCACTAAACCTTTTCTCCTGTATTTTCGATCTTTCGCTTTTCATTGATGCTACTCCCTCAGTCAATAAACATATTCAAAGTTCCTCATCCTAAAAATATCTTCCCTTCACCTTGGTACACATTGGACCAACCCCGTCTTTCCTTCCTTAATGTCAAATTGTCCCATGAAACATTCTCTACTTGCAACAGCCTCAACCTCTTTACCCAGCTTACTCTTGAACATTGCACTCTTCCAAGACTCTGTCCTCAGCTTTCCCTCCCTTCCAAGTAATTTCCTTCACTTCAGTTTCTCCAGCAGGCGCTTCTACTCAGGTGACTCTCGAAATTACCTCGTCTTTTTTTTCCCCCAGGTTGTTGCACCACATCTTTCTGCTGGTTGGTTAGGTCTGTCTGATCATCCCTTCAGCAGCTGAAACCACCTTCCATTTCTCCTTCCCTGATCCTATATCAATATCTGCCTCTCCTTCATTATTTTCTGCCTTCATTCTACCAGTCTCTGAGGCATAAAGCTGCACAAACGACCTGAATCTATTACCTTTCCTCTTCCCCCGCCAGGTCCAATTCTCCTTTCCCTACAAGGGGCGTCCCTAAAGTCTCAGTGTATTTTAGGCTTGAATTATTTCAAAGTATTATTTCTACAAATTTACTCCAAACTGCATTTGAAAGTTTGTTTACTATATTTTATACTTGTTACTTTCATGAATGTTTAATAATAAGCTTTTGAATTTACTTATTAATAGTTTCAGTCTCTCTTATTGAAGATGGGAGATTGTGACTAAAATGAAAGATATGAAATTAAAATATTACTATTCATATTCACAAAACAAAACTTTCCCTCCATCAACTCTCTGACCAATACTTCAACTTAGGCTTTCTCGAGTTCCCCCAATAGTACCTGACACGCGCCATGTATGAAATTCATGCTCAATTTATATATTGAAAGAATTAACAAATGAATAAATGGGCTCCCCTAGAGGAAAGATCAGAATTAAAATGCTAATAACAGATTTGTATTTTAAATCTTAATTGTGAAAATAAAGTTTCTTCTCTCCTCACTTTCTAGACATTTTTCAAATATCCAATTACCCAATGCCTTGCTGCACCCTCTGTATATCGAATGATTTTGCAGCAGAATTTCACCAGGTAAGGCAGAAGTGGCTGTGGCTGGTAACAAGACTATCTGGGTACCATTTTAAGTAATCTGATATACTGACCTAGTTTTTCACTATCTGGCCTAGTTTTTCACCATTATGTTTCTCAGATGTGTATCTCAGATGTGATACACTGAAGTCTGTTTTTAACTATGGTTCTTGCAGATACGTATACGCATGCGTGTTTGTGTGTGTGTGTGTGTGTGTGTGTGTGTGTGTGTGTAAGTGTTGGTGGTAATAATTAGCAGCCAGTCTACTTAGTTCTTTACCCAGGACTCAGAGAACCAAATGAAACATTCAGTGAACCTTCACCATTTTGTTTCTTTTTCTTTTTTAAGCACTTTTGTTGTGAAATAAACATACAGAAAAATACATAAGATACACATTTACAGATTAATGAGTTGTTGAAAACAAAACATCTATGTAACTACTCACTGAAGTCACAAAAAGAGAACATTGCCAGCACCTCAAAGCCCTTCTCATGCCTCCCCATCTCCCCAAAAGGAATCTACTGTCTTGGCTTTTGTGGTGTTTATGTCCTTATTTTTCCCTTAGTTTACCTCCTAAGGAAATATCCCCAGAAAAATTGTTCTATTTTACCTGCTTTTGAACTTCATGTAATTATACGTTATTCTCTAGTATCTGGCCTAGTTTTTCACCATTATGTTTCTCAGATGTGTCTGCATTGTTATCTGATAGTGGAGTCAATTTTCATTACTGTAAAATATCACATTTTATAAAAGTACCACATTTTTAATGAATTCTATTAATGGACATTTGGATATGTTTCATTTGGGGGCTATTGATTAATGCTACATCGAATTTTTGCACATGTATAGTGATGCATAAACACACATTTCTGTAGAACTTCTCTGGGAAAGGAATTGTTAGGTCCCACTGACATCTCACGCTACTATTTCGTTTTCCAAAGTATTGAACAATGTATACTCCCACTGGGAGGGTAGGAGAAGTCCCATTGTTCCATATCTTCGGTAGTATTAGTTATTGTCAAAGCTTTAAATTTTGCCAACCTAATGTGTTTGTATTCTCTGGTTTTGTTTTTGCATTTCCACATGTTTGTGGATTATTTTTTAACTAACTTGAAATCTGTTCTTTGAACCTTATGGTCACTTATATAACTCTTATATAACTTACATAACTCTGAAAGTGAAATGGCTACTTCAAAATCAGAGCTAATATGTTTTAGACATAAGAGTTAAAATATTAAGAAGTTCAGTTTATTAAGATAACTGAAATACAGCTTGATTTTACTCATGAGCCCTCAATCTGGTTGAAATATATTTCCAACTTTACTTCAAATCTTTAATATTACAGACTTTTCTTGCAACAACCCTGAGAAGGTGACCAAACCTAGTTAAAGTTCAACCAGGGCTTAACTACTGACTCCACTGGACACTCAATAAAGCTCAATAAGAATGAGAAACATGCTCTCAATGAAACCAGTCATCCTGCCCATTACTACTGGCTCTGTTTGTACCAAGAGAGAGTGATAAGGGAGTCTGCCACCTCCCTCATCCCTAGAAGCTGTCCCAGCTCAGCACCATGCCAACTGGTACTAAGACCTCAATCACATTTACCCACTTCCTTTAGGGAATCCATCATTTTGTGATAGTTTCTGTGTCATTAATGGACATTTTCATGGAGAAATGGAGGAGAGGATTTACACACACAACATACCTGGCAAACTACTGCAAATGTTCACAGCAGACATTTCTGTTCAGTCCAGGATTCCCTCAGGGCTGCTACTTGTGATCCTTTTCTTTTCTTACAGAAAGCTCAATCTTCCTGATGTCCTGAGCAATTCATTTCCAACCCCTAATTTGTGTTCTCCAGCCAGAGAATAAACAAAAGCTCTTCAATTCATATAAGTCCACTGAAGGCAGTATAGTTTTATTATCATCCTAGCATACCCCTGGGGTCTTATCCCTCAGTCCTTATGGTTTATAAAATATCCCTTTAGCTACACAGAATGTTTAGAGTGAGTTCTAAGCACACTCCCGCCCTCATTAGATCAATATCCAAATTCAATCCTGATCTCTGTGATTTAACCCATTAGACTCACCACACCCACCACTTACCTTCTTCTAGAGGAGTTAACAGGGACCAAAAGGAAATGAGTGTCTTCCACTTGAATTTGACCATTAGTAAAATGTCCAGAAGGCAAGTAAGAAAGTCAAGAAGTAGAAGGATGAATGATCCAGATGACAGTGCTCTTAACATCCCGGGCCTAAAGTAGAGCACCCAAGCCTAATCTGAGCCTCTGTTGACACCTTGCCTTCCGCTCAGTCTTAGGTTCCCTACTCTGGAGCACTGCTGTACTGGTGGGGAAGCCCTGCTGCCCGAGGAGCAAGAACAGTGGAAAAAACAGACAGGTGTTCTGCTCTACCAGGCCTATGGACAGTCAGAAACGGTAGGTGAAACGTCCCTTCTGGACCAGTCAAGATGTGCTTATCCACTGAGCTCAGAAGATAAGCTGAATCATGCTGAGGATGTGCAGAGGCACCAGTGTGTGCACAGCATTACTCAAAGCCAGTGGGAGGCTCCAGTGCTCTTAGATAATTTATCCCAAACAAATTGACAGAAAAGACAATTTGCAGTTCGTCCATTTGTCAAAAGACCAATGTGCTGAAAACTACTGGGCAAAAACTTTGAAAAGGGTCTAAGGACATGGTGCCACTGTACCTGTGATAATTGGTTTAAGGGAGCCCAGGAGGGGCAGTGGGACAGATGGCATTCTCCAGAAACATGCAGGCCACCACCACAGATCCTGTCCACTTCACCATCCCTTCCTAGGCAACAACTAGAGGAGCAGGCAGGAACTGGTACTAGAAGTTCACTAGTTCATTTCTGCCTGTTTAGAGAACATACAGCTTTGGTTGTGAGACACTAGGACAGGGAGAGACTTCTATATACACCCCCATATACACACAATGTAATCCCCAGAAGGATCACTGACCAGTCAGGTGGGCAGGGTATTCATAGTATCATGCATGTCTTAACCTCAAGGACTTTATCCATGATAGTGTGAGCAGGTACCTGTCTTCCAACACTTTCTCAATCCATTTCCCATGCTGGACCAAGCAATTTTCCCCTACCTCCCTATCATCCCTTTAGGTGACAGAGGGATGACTGTCATCTCAGGACCTATAGCAAAATAGATGTTCTAGACCCAATTCACTTGTCTGACATTATTCTCCAAAACAAAAATTAAAGAATCAGTTTTGGGGTCTGCTTCCAGGTCCAAGAAATGTTAAGACTCTAGGTATGTCCTTGCTGGTTTACAGTTTATATTCAGACAAGGAGAACGAGGTTAAAACTACACACCACACTCATGACACTTGACGCTTTTTCTCAATGACTCATAACAGAAAACTCTCCAATACCTAGATGGTGCTTTATTTCACCAAACATTTTCACACCTGTCCATGCATCTGTGCAACATTTTCTACATGCCTATAGTGTTAGCAGTGACAGCAGAGGAGAAAATGCTTCTTCTTCCAGGAGCTCAGACCCCAGTCCAAATCTCAGCCTTCCAATTATAGGTTTCAAGACTGTAGGCAAATTACCAAGTCTTGCAGAGTTGAGCTTTCCCATCTCTGAAATGGAAATGCAATGCCAATCTTGCCAGGTTGTGATAAGGTAAATGGAAGAAACAATAGACATTTCTGGGCACAGTGCTGAACTCTCACTGCATTTATGGTTTTCATTGTTGGTTTTTAGGTAGATATTGTGTTTAGATGCTGGGAGTGCAAAGATGGGTGGTACATCTCTATTCTCTGAATGCTCATTATCTACTGAGGGAAACAGACTAACAAAAACAAATATAATGCCCTATTGGCAACAACAGAAGTGTGGGGGAAAATACTACAGAAAGAGAATCTTCCAACTTACTTTTCTTGGGACCTGAATGATAGTTAGAAGTAGTTGTTTATTGAATACTTGATGTATGCCTGGCACACACTCAAAAGCACTCAAAGTGATAAATGTTATAATTATCCTCTTTTGACAGAGAGGACATCAAGGGGGATTAATTGGTATGTGGCTATGAAGGGTGGAGTCAAGATTCAACCTGTGGTCTATCTGGATATAAAGCTCTTAACTCTAGGAAGAATGATATTTTGAAAGTGAAAGTGAATTCGCTCAGTCGTGTCTGCCTCTTTGCGACCCCGTGAACTGTAGCCCACCAGGCTCCTCCGTCCATGGGATTCTCCAGGCAAGAATACTGGAGTGGGTTGCCATTTCCTTCTCCAGGGGATCTTCCCAACCCAGGGGTCGAACCCAGATCTTCCTCATTGCAGGCAGACGCTTTAACCTCTGAGCCACCAGGGAAGCCCAAATAATATTTTAGAGAACCGTTAAGAAGGAAAAAGCTTCATCAGGAAGACTGAAGGAGTAGGGCAGTGCAAAGGGAACAACATAAACAATGTGAATAATTTCAACACAACTCTGAAAAGTAGTTGAGGCAGCTTCAAGTAAGTGTTTGTTAAATGGATTCATGGCCTTCCTCTGGGACGCTGACATATGTCCAGCATACAGTGTGAACTCCACACCCTACATTACATGCCCCCAGCCTGGAGCTGACTCCTCTGCTTTTTCTTGGCCTCTCCCACTGGAATCAGACCCAGCATCAGGCTCAGTCCCAGTTCATGTCAGATGCAGTGAATGCCTGCTGACTAGAGTTGGGTCAATGCCTTCCAGCTTCCCCACAAGGGCTCTTTGCACAGCATTAAATGACATTTGTGAGCATGGATGCTGTGTTTGATTCTTGCAGCTTTGTGATCAGCCTAGACTCTTGGCCAACTCCAGTTCTCTTCTTTTGTAAACAGGGAATAACCTGCGGCACTCTCCGGGGGATGAAGATCAAGCCAGGTTCCATGGGGAAGGCCATCCCACCCTTTGACGTTCAGGTTTGATGGGAAAGATATTGGCAGAGAGCAATCTTAGTGTTTGGCTAAGATTAGACCATTGTATGGCAGGAGATGACAGAACCAGCCATGCCTCCCAGTTGTCCTTTCTACTCTCTGCCTACATTTCCTCTAATTTCCTGGGGAGGTTTCTGTTGAGAACTGCAGTGTCCTGGGTATGAGTGCAGCTTGCCAGGACGATCAGAGGCCTCGCCCACCCAGCCTGGAGAAAGAGTGCTTATCGTAGCGCTGGAGGCTCTCTCCACTACTGGTGCTTTTAGTCTTTCCTGATCCATATTTTCTAGCTTGAGGACACATTTGGGATGTGTATATATCTATGAAACAAATAGATTCACCCATGACCTGGATTTCCCCATTTGCTGGGTTCGAAGACTTCTGACAGTTTTATTATTTTCTGGGAGGGCTCCTGTATCACAACCCCTCTCCCCGGTTACCCTTACTGTGTCACGTGACTAGGCCAGGCAATATTTGAGTGGGGCAGGAATGTTGGGGATCCTTGCAGGGTGGGAGTCACAGATCTTTTGCTCCAGATCATTGATGACAAGGGCAATATCCAGCCTCCCAACATGGAAGGAAACATTGGCATCAGGATCAAGCCCACCAGGCCCACAGGCCTCTTCATGTACTATGAGGTAAGAACACACCATCTGCGTCCAAACAGCTCCAAGAATCCTCACAGGGAGTAGTGTAGGTGATCACAGACTAAACTCAACTCTGCATTCTGAAACATCTTCCATCTTCCTTTATTCACACCAGGTCAATGAAATCTGTTCTAATTAATCTCAAATCTCATAATGTTGTCCCTCATCCCTTTCTATCATAACCCATCTGACACTTACAGGATGACTAATGGAGTAGAAAACAGCTTAACTTCAGAACCAACAGACTTGAAGTCCAACTATCTCTTATGGTTAAGAATGTTGGCTTTGAATGGGTTCAAACCAAAACAGCCTACTACCAAAGGATGCAGACAAATCTGTTAAATCTTGCTGAGCCTCCAGGGGTGTCTTTATCCCCTATTACAGAGGAAGAAACTGCAGATTGAAAGCATGACATGTCTTCCCCAAGACAAATAAATGGTAGGATTAGGGTTCAAAGTTGGAGAAGGAAATGGCAACCCACTCCAGTTTTCTTGCCTGGAGAATCCCAGGGGCAGGAGAGCCTGGTGGGCTGACGTCTATGGGGTCATGCAGAGTCGGACACGACTGAAGTGACTTAGCAGCAGCAGGGTTCAAAGTGATGTGTTTTAGGCCCCAAACTCTAAATGAGAAATTCAGATTGGAGGAATCTATAATAAATATAAGGAAATCTGCTATAACTCTTCATCAGACAAACTCTGGCTAGCAGTGGCCACTGAAAGGAAATTCTCAGCTTCCAAGATTGACTGTGGAAGTGTAGACAAGCCCTGAAACTGATCTCAGACTCCATCTCCTTTCTGTAAAGTCACAGCTGCTGGTGTTGTCCTCACAGTATGGCCTGAAGTGGAAAGGGAATCCTGGTTCTCTCGTGGTCCTATGTTGAGAAGCAAATATGCAAGTCTTAGCCTTAATTCTCAGTAGCACAATTTAAAGGTTGGATAAAACAGAAATAAACACAGAGTAACAGACATACAGATCATCAGTTCTTAATCCTGCTTACAAGTTAGAATGATTTAAGGAAATATTTTTTTAATGGTAGGATCCAACCACAGAGATTCTTATTAAATTGAACTGGGGTGGTCAAGAGAAATGACTTAAAAAAAATTGTACATGACATATTTTATTTTGCAAAAATGTCTTCGCAGATGGCCACATCGATTTCTCCCATTTCACATGTTCTCATGGCAAAGAGACATCACTGTTCCATTAAAATTTGTTGGTTTATATTCTGTTCTTTATTTCCTTTTTCTTGAAGTAAAATATATACATATATGTAACATAAAGTTTACTCTTTTCATTATTCTTGAGCATACAATTCAGTAGCACAGAGTAAAATTTAGAATATTGCACAAACATCACTACTATGCATCTGCAGAAAAATTTCACCATCCCCAGAAGAAATTGTGTTCCCATTGAACTGTAGCTCCCTACTCCCCTTCCATGTGGTTGTTCTATCCATTATTGAAAGTAATATATTGAACTCTTCAATGTTTATGATAGAACTGTGTATTTCTCCCTTGAATTCTGTCCATGTGTATTTTATATAATTCTAATCTCTCCCTTTAATTCCATCAGTGTTTGCATCATGTATTTGGTACTAGACTGTTAAATGCATATTTGCTTCTAAACATTATATAGTCTTGGTGAGTTAACCTTTCTTTCAATATATAATATCCTTTTCTTATCACTTGTAACAGATTTAACTTCAAGTTTACTTTGTTTAGTACGTTATTAGATGCTACCTCAACTCTCTTTTGGCTCCTAATTGAAGGGAATATCTTTTTCCACACATATGAGTGCAGATAAAAAATCTGAGTAAGATTTGTGGATGGTATCAATATCAATGTCCTAGTTGTGATACTGAACATTATTTTTGCAAGATGTTACTATGGGGAGAAACCGTGTGAAGGTAGGCAAGATCGCTCTTATTATTTCATATGAAAGTGAAAGTGTTAGTTGCTCAGTCATGTCCAACTCTTTGGGACCCCGTGGACTGTAGCCCACCAAGCTCCTCTGTCCATGGAATTCTTCAGGCAAGAATACTGGAGTTGGTTGCCATTTCCTTCTCCAGAGAATCTTCCCAACCCAGGGATCGAACCTGGGTCTCCTGCACTGCAGGCAGATTCTTTACCATCTGAGCCACCAGGGAGGCCCATATTATTCCCTATGCTTTGTTTAGTCATTTAGTTGTGTCCAGCTCTTTGCAACCCCAAGGACTGTAGGCCGCCAGGCTCCTCTGACCATGGGGGTTCTCCAGGCAAGAATACTGAAGTTAGTTGTCATTTCCTGCTCCAGGGGATATTCCCAACCCAGGGATCAAACCCACCTTTCTCACTTCGCAGGTGGATTCTTTACCATCTGAGCCACCAGAGAAGCTCAATTATTTCTCATAACTGCATGCAAATATACAATTATCTTAAAAGTTTAATTAAGACACCATTTTCATAGTCTTTGTGTGAGGCTCAAATAGGTAATCTTTTGAGAAGAAAATTCATTCAGCAAACATTTATTGACACCTCCCATCTGTCCAGGCACTGTGTGAATGCTGAGCTTATAACAGCGAATAAAATAAATGGAATTATACTCTAGTAGAAACTGTATTGGAGAAGGCAATGGCACCCCACTCCAGTACTCTTGCCTGGAAAATCTCATGGACAGAGGAGCCTTGTGGGTTGCAGTCCATGGGGTCGCTAGGAGTCGGACACGACTGAGCGACTTCTCTTTCACTTTTCACTTTCATGCACTGGAGAAGGAAATGGCAACCCACTCCAGTGTTCTTGCCTGGAGAATCCCAGGGATGGGGGAGCCTGGTGGGCTGCCTTCTATGGGGTCGCACAGAGTCAGACACGACTGAAGCGACTTAGCAGCAGCAGCAGAAATTTTATTCTACTGGAGTACCACACAAAATTGAATTGTTATTTTTTTTAATGCTCTTAAAATTTGCTTAGTATTGTTCACTATTTTACCAGTAGCATGCATTGAGTGCTTGCATGCAATGAAAATAGAGAGATGTAAAAACTGCCCAAGTCAGGTAGAGCAGGATTTGAAGCCAGTATCTGAACCCTGTGTTGAGGCTCATCATCTTTAAACTCACTGCTTTCAACAAAGGAGTGCTGCTCTCTTTGCAGAATAACCCAGAGAAAACAGCTGAAGTGGAATGTGGGGACTTTTATAACACTGGGGACAGAGCAACTATTGATGAAGAGGGCTACTTCTGGTTCCTTGGGAGGAGTGACGATGTCATCAATGCATCCGGGTAGGTGTAGCTGACCCTGAGCCAGAAGGTATCACTCTCATATGCCTCTGGGGATCTAGCCTGCCCAGACATTCCTTCGTGCATTTGTGGTGGACTCTCAGACTAGTTCTGAACCACGGTAAGTCATCATGCATTTTAAAGGGACTGGGAAGGAAAACTTCATTTTGGTCCCTCTTTGTTGAGGGAGCTAATTCTGTGTGCTCCTCTGATGAAGCACACACCACAGAAAAGCATAACAACAATAACAATAAAATTCACCTTTATGGAATATGTATTATGTGACGGCGCTCTGTGCAGTGTTTTATACAATCCACTTCTCAATGCTAGAAGGTAGATGTGACTATGCCCATTCTATTTTTTTTTTTTTTTTAATTTTAGGGGAGGAGGCCCATACTGTGCAGCATGAGGGATCTTATTTCCCTGAGTGGGGATTGAACCCGTGCCCTCGGCAGTGGAAGCACAGAGTCCTAACCACTGAACCACCAGGGAATTCCCTTGATTATGCTCATTTTACATGAGGAAACTGAGCCAGTGACCAGTGAAAAAACACTTGCCTGAAGTTTCAAAGACAGTAGAGGGTGCAGCCCAGATTTAAACAAAAACGGTCTGACTCCAATTCTGTTGTTCCTAAGTCTTAAATAATTTATAAAGGAAATAAAATGACACATTACATAGTTTAGGAACAGGATTGAAGATAAAGAGTTTTCATGCCAGAGGAAGCTGCCTGACTTCAGGAATCCACATTTCAGTCCTCTTACACAGCCTTTGCACAGGCCTCTGGCTCCCTGTGACAGTTTCCCTCTGTGCCAGGGGAAGATGTATCTCTCCAAAAGGTGAGACGTGAGGGCCTGGGTCACCCTAGCCCTGGAATTTGCTCAGAGGAACCATTGGTCCTGCAGATACCGCATTGGGCCAGCAGAAGTAGAGAATGCCCTGGCAGAGCACCCAGCGGTGGCAGAGTCTGCTGTGGTGAGCAGCCCGGACCCGGTTCGAGGGGAGGTGAGACACGGGGTCATCGTGGCCGGGTGGGGGACTGGGAAGACATGTCCATGCGTGGTCCAGGCCCATACCTTCCCAGCCTTGGGTGGAGGGAGGGCAGTTAGTGTACATGTGCACTTACACCATATGGACATCAGGGGGCACTGTGGCCTCACCTGTGACTGAAATGATGCTGATTAGGAATGCAGTTGCTGATGCCATCTACGAGTTAATGAACCCTTTCTATGCACCAATGTATTTATCCCTCACAGAGCACAATGAATTAAGGACTCTTTTCATACCTTTTTACAGAGAAGGAAACAGAGGCATGAAGAGGTTAAATAATTAGTCTGGATTACGCAGCTAATGAGTGATAGAGTCAAAAGAGAAATTGAGGACTCTGGGTGCAGAGGATACCTTCATTGATTCAGCAAGTGTTCATTGAACACCTTCTGTGTACAATCCCTGTGAAATTAAATGAAGATATAAGTAATAATATGAAACTAGTAGATTACCAACATTTATTAAGTGCCAAGTTTAACAATTATTAAATGTCCATAGAACTCTACCTACCTAGTGAAAATAGTGATGATAACAATGAGAGGAAGACAGATAAATTGAAACTAGCTTCATGTTTTATATGCATTATCTCATGGAATCTTTACATAAACCTGATGAAGAATGAACCTCTTCTTTCCCCATTTCACAGGAAAGGAAATTGAGATTAAGAGAAGTTAAGTGACTTTTCCAGGGCAAAAAGTGGAAATCACAAGTATTCAAATTTCTAAAAGCTCAACTGTCCGTTTGTTTTTCCATTAATGTAATGAGCATTTACCCTTTGTTTTATTTTTGACCACGCGGGTGCGGTATGGTATGTGGGATCTTAGTTCCCTGACCAGGGATGGAGCACTGCCCTCTGCTGCAGAGGAGAGTCTTAACCCCTGGAAGTGCCAAGCATTTACTTTTGGAACTCGCCTGAGTCTCCATGCTGGTTCTTTACTACAGGTAGTGAAGGCATTTATTGTCCTGAACCCGGAATTCTCGTCCCATGACCAAGACGAACTCACCAAGGAGCTGCAGCAGCATGTGAAGTCAGTGACAGCCCCATACAAGTACCCGAGGAAGGTGAGTGAGAGCAGCTGGCTGGGGTTGGTCCCTTTGAGCGCTTCTGGGGATTCCACTGCCTCAGTCTCATAGGATATAGTGTAGCTGGAGTGAAGCATAAGTACCCAAGAGAACTAAAAGTTTTGTCTACAGAAGAAGCTTTTCAGCTTATGGATGTGGGGGAGCCCACTGAATTAGATAGAACCTCTATCCTGTGTCAGAAACTCGTCCATTGCTGGCATGTCAACCTAAAGGAAAAATATTAGACAATTGTCCCAAGATATCCATGTAAATTATTTATAATCTTTCAAAATTTGAAAAAGACATCCAAATAAGCAACTTCCAAACTGCTGAAAAACATTATTTGTAGTGAAATATACATTTCAGAAAACGAAGATCATGGCATCTGGTCCCATCACTTCATGGGAAATAGATGGAGAAACAGTGGAAACAGTGTCAGACTTTATTTTTCTGGGCTCCAAAATCACTGCAGATGGTGACTGCAGCCATGAAATTAAAAGACGCTTACTCCTTGGAAGGAAAGTTATGACCAACCTAGATAGCATATTCAAAAGCAGAGACATTACTTTGCCAACAAAGTAATGACTAGTTCGCCTAGTCAAGGCAATGGTCTTTCCTGTGGTCATGTATGGATGTGAGAGCTGGACTGTGAAGAAGGCTGAGCGCCGAAGAATTGATGCTTTTGAACTGTGGTGTTGGAGAAGACTCTTGAGAGTCCCTTGGACTGCAAGAAGATCCAACCAGTCCATTCTGAAGGAGATCATCCCTGGGATTTCTTTGGAAGGAATGATGCTAAAGCTGAAACCGATATTTTGGCCACATCATGCAAAGAGTTGACTCATTGGAGAAGACTCTGATGCTGGGAGGGATTGGGGGCAGGAGGAGAAGGGGACGACTTAGGATGAGATGGCTGGATGGCATCACTGACTGGATGGATATGAGTCTGAGTGACCTCCGGGAGTTGGTGATGGACAGGGAAGCCTGGCGTGCTGCGATTCATGGGGTCACGAAGAGTCGGACACGACTGAGCAACTGATCTAATCTGATCTATTTTATATTGCGATCCAGTATACATATACATACATAACAAAGAAAAATTAGCAAAACGATATTTATCCTAACAACATGTAATACATTCTGATACTTTTTATTCAACTTCATTTGTCTTGAGCTCCATGAACAACATACAAAAAATGTTCAACAGTAGAGAAAGGATTAAATTATTCAAGAAACTTAATATTATTCTGCAACTTAAAATGTGACTTTTATTTTTAACATAAAAATATCATGACAATATATTATTGAGATAAAAATGCAGGCTATGAAAGAATATATATAATACTATACTGTTTGTTGGAGAAGGCAATGGCACCCCACTCCAGTACTCTTGCCTGGAAAATCCCATGGGCGGAGGAGCCTGGTAGGCTGCAGTCCATGGGGTCACTAAGAGTCGGACACAACTGAGTGACTTCACTTTCATTTTTCACTTTCATGCACTGGAGAAGGAAACGGCAACCCACTCCAGTGTTCTTGCCTGGAGAATCCCAGGGACAGGGGAGCCTGGTGGGCTGCCTTCTATGGGGTCGCACAGAGTCAGACACGACTGAAGCGACTTAGCAGCAGCAGCAGTTAAGAAGGGTTAGATGTTACTGTGGGTAACAAAGAGCCCCAAATTTGTAGTGGAGTGTAACAAGGAAGATGTCTTTCTTGCTCATGCCACTTGTCCACCATGGCTTTCCTGGGGCCTTTGTTCCACATCTTCCCCTCTTGGGACCAGGACAAAGGAGCAACTGCCTTGTAGGTACCCGCCAGAGTACTAGAAGAGATGCATAGAGAAGGTGGCCTGTCTCAATAATTCCCAACTTTTTTATTAGAGGTGGCATACTTCACTCCTACTCATATTTCATTGGCCAAAGTACATCAAAGGGCTGCATCCAACTTCAGAGGGTAGAAGAAGAATTTGACAAAAATGGTGGACCCCAAAATGGTGGAACCAGACTGTCCCATGGTGTCTACCTGTCTGGGGGTCTGTGAAGGGGCAAAGGAGGAGAGCTGCTGGGAGTTGATAGAAAATGATAGGGGTCAGGAGAACTCAACTGGAATGGGTTTGCTTTATCTTCATCCAGGTGGAGTTTGTCTCAGAGCTGCCCAAAACCATCACTGGCAAGATAAAGAGAAGTGAGCTTCGGAAGAAGGAGTTTGGTCAGAAGTAGTGGGCAATAAGCTCAGAAGTCATCCTGTGATCCTGGCCAAATTCCTAACTGCCTCAGTTTCCTCATGATGGTGAGGATGAGGAGAGGAATGTCGAGAATGGTGACTTGAAAGAAAACCAGGAAGGCCAACGTTCCAGCATTTGGTACTTTTAAATTAATATCAGTCACTATCCTTCCTTCAAGTTCCCTGTTCCTCTCAGATTGCCCAGGTCAGCGCTCAGAATGGGGCTAAAGGAAATAAAATATTTGAGTTAACATCAACAGTGACTCTGTTGTGTGTTTATTTTGAGAAATCTTGTGTTAAATGCTCAGTTCAGTTCAGTCACTCACTCATGTCCCGCTCTATGCGACCCATGGACTGCAGCATGCCAGGGTCCCCTGTCCAACACCAACTCCCTGAGCTTGCTCAAACTCATGTCCATCAAGTCAGTGATGCCATCCAACCATCTCATCCTCTGTCATCCCCTTCTTCTCCTGCCTTCAATCTTTCCCAACATCAGGGTCTTTTTCAGTGAGTCAGTTTTTTGCATCAAGTGGCTTTAGCCTCAGTATCAGTCCTTCCAATGAATATTCAGGACTGATTTCCTTTAGGATTGATTGGTTTGACCTCCTCGCAGTCCAAGGGACTCACGAGAGTCTTCTCTAACACCATAGCTAAGTGCTGGCCCTCTGTAATTCCCAGAATCCCCATCAAAGATTGCCCCAGGGCCTGATTCTCCCTCCTGGTTCCAGAGACTCTGGGTGACCCCTCACACTCATTCAATGACCAGGAGCTGGAGGTCTAGGAGGACAATCTGTGGGGCCCCAGGGGTCTGGCTTGCCTCTGCCCAACTGGAAAGTGAGGCGGAAGACAGGGCATTTGTGGTGTCTAGGGAATGGGGTAGAGGGGAGGGCAGCCCAGCTTGGTGACTACACTTCTCATCTACCACCATCCAGTGGAGCCGCTGCCTCTCCCCCAACTAATAACACTGATGTTGGTGCTTGCAGATTGAGCTGGGGTCAGCACAGGTGAGTGAGAGTCCTACCCTCTGGGGACCCAGGAGTCCTGCAGGACTCCACCAGCTCCTCCAAGCGACCCAGGAGCTTTGTTCCCCAGCCTCTTCCCAGGGGCCCAAAATCCTCCCCAGACACCCCTCCTTATTGTGCCATCCAGGGCCCTCTGATCCCCTTGGCCTGTGAGTCTGTGAGCTAATCCTTCACTCCATTCATCCATGCAGACCGAGATGGAACCACCAAGAGACTGGAAGGAGTGGAGGCAGTTCAGTTCAGTCGCTCAGTCACGTCCAACTCTTTGCGACCCTGTGGACTGCAGCACACTAGGCTTCCCTATCCATCACCAACTCCCGGAGCTTGCTCAAACTCATGTCCATCAAGTCGGTGATGTCACCCAACCATCTCATTCTCTTTCATCCCCTTCTCCTCCCACCTTCAATCTTTCCCAGTCAGGGTCTTTTCTAATGAGTCAGCTCTTCGCATCAGACGGCCAAAGTATTGGAGGATCAGTTTCAGAACTGATTTCCTTTAGGGTTGACTGGTTTGGTCTCCTTGCAGTCCAAAGGAGTCAGGAGTTCTCCAACACCACAGTTCAAAAGCATCAATTCTTCACACACAGCTTTCTTTATAGTCCAACTCTCATGTCCATACATGACTCCTGGAAAAACCATAGCTTTGACAAGACAGACTCTTTGTCGGCAAAGTGATGTCTCTGCTTTTTAATACGCTGTGTAGGTTGGCCATAGCTTTTCTTTCAAGGAGCAAGCGGGAGGCAGAAGGAGTGGAGGCAGAAGAGGTTGAATCTGCGAGTGAGAGAAGCACACACTGTCACCCTCCTCACCCATTCCTGGGGGTCACCGATAGGCAGATCCCCTCTGCAGCTGCCCTCTTTTGAGGTGCACAGATATACAGACTCACAAGGAAATACACAGACACCACAGACATGGAGACACTAGGCACGGAATCCCCCAGCCTCCCCTGGGGACTCAGGTGGTGGGCTCATGTATGGCTCACATGCAGACCGACAAAGGCAATGACATTCTGAGGGGAACACACACACACACACACACACACACACACACACAGGTGCACACACTCAGGGCCATGGGAAACAATCGCACAGGACAGACCCACACATATTTTATGGAGGCACAAAACAAGCATGCAGGCAGCTCCTACTGCTGCTGCTGCTAAGTCGCTTCAGTCATGTCCAACTCTGTGCGACCCCATAGACGGCAGCCCACCAGGCTTCCCCGTCCCTAGGATTCTCCAGGCAAGAACACTGGAGTGGGTTGCCATTTCCTTCTCCAATGCATGAAAGTGAAAAGCAAAAGTGAAGTCGCTCAGTTGTGTCCGACTCTTAGTGACCCCATGGACTGCAGCCTACCAGGCTCCTCCGTCCATGAAATTTTTCAGGCAAGAGTACTGGAGTGGGTTGCCATTGCCTTGACAGATGCAAATACAGAACATAGATACATGCAAATAGATACAAAGAAGAAGACAGACGGATACAAAAAGGAACACCCAGAGGAACAGCAACTTCACATACAACACACTCCCATACATATAAAATACAAACACAACTCCAAGGATACATACGCCCTGAGACACATACACACATATCTAATGTGTAAGGCCTGCGTCACAGACATACACAGATTTATACAACCAACGTACACTCAATTCGTGACAAAAATGCAAACACACAAGTGCATAGAGAAAAAATCAGAGAGACACTCAATAATAGTTGTGCAATGGAAAATTCACAGCCACAATCCATATACTCACAGACGCAGAAACTCAGACATACAGGTCCATCCATGCAGACTTAGATAAACACAGTCACACTCATGCTGGAATCCATCTTTGTTAAAAGATGTGTGGGCACATTGAGGAGAACCCTGAGTCAGGCCAAATATGGGCAAAAAGCACAACAAAGCAAGATGACTGGCAAGAGGGAACTTGGAGAACTGCCCCCATGTAGCAATTTAAGCCACCTCAAAAACGTGACTCTAGCTTTCCACATGTACTTTTCTTCTAATAAGCTGTAGCTGCTTCACTATCTTCTGTAGTTGCTTAATTTTTTCTACAAAGAAGACAAGGGCCAAACTCCTGTTTCAAGCCCAGTAGCCCTCATGGTCTAGTGGTTAAGATTCAGTGCTTTCACAGCCACAGCCTGGGTTTGATTCCCGGTCAAGAAACTAAGATCTCACTTCAAGCCACTGCACTATGGAGATCAGCATGACCTGCCGCATCCAAACTGTCACGGAAGGAAAGGTTGCGGCTACAAGCTGTGAACAATGCTGGGATTCTTGGCCTCCAGAGGAGAGGAATTCGATCCAGGGTCAGTGACGAGGCTTGATCACTCAGAGCTTTTGTGTAACAAGGTTTTATTAAAGCATGAAAGAGATAGAGAAAGCTTCTGACATAGACCTTCGAAGGGGGCAGGAAGAGTGCCCCCTTGCTAGTTTGTAGCAAGAAGTTATTTATCTATCAGTTCAGTGGCTCAGTTGTGTCCAACTCTTTGTGACCCCCATGAACCACAGCACGCCAGGCCTCCCTGTCCATCACCAACTGCCAGTCTATACAAACACATGTCCATTGAGACAGTGATACCATCCAACCATATCATCCTCTGTCATCCCCTTCTCCACCTGTCCTCAATCTTTCCCAGCATCAGGGTCTTTTCAACTGAGTCAATTCTTCGCAACAGGTTGCCAAAGTTTTGGAGTTTCAGCTTCAACATCAGTCCTTCCAATGAACACCCAGGACTGATCTCCTTTAGGATGGACTGGTTGGATCTCCTTGCTGTCCAAGGGACTCTCAAGAGTCTTCTCCAACACCACAGTTCAAAAGTATCAATTCTGCTGTGCTCAGCTTTCTTTATCGTCCAACTCTCACATCCATACATGACTACTGGAAAAACAATAGCCTTGACTAGATGGACTTTTGTGGACAAAGTAATATCTCTGCTTTTTAATATGCTATCTAGGTTGGTCATAATTTTCCTTCCAAGGAGTAAGTGTCTTTTAATTTCATGGCTGCAATCACCATCTACAGTGATTTTGGAGCCCAGAAAAATAAAGTCAGCCACTGTTTCCACTGTACCCCCATCTATTTGCCATGAAGTGATGGGACTAGATGCCATGATCTTCGTTTTCTGAATGTTGAGCTTTAAGCCAGCTTTTTCACTCTCCTCTTGCACTTCTTCAAGAGGCTCTTTAGATTCTCTTCACTTTCTGCCATAAGGATGGTGTCATCTGCATATCTGAGATTATTGATGTTTCTCCCGACAATCTTGATTCCTGTTTGTGCTTCTTCCAACCCGGCATTCTCATGATGTACTCTGCATAGAAGTTAAATAAGTAGGTTGACAATATACAGCCTTGACATACTCCTTTTCCTATTTGGAACCAGTCTGTTGTTCCATGTTCAGTTCTAACTGTTGCTTCCTGACCTGCATACAGTTTTCTCAAGAGGCAGGTCAGGTAGTCTGGTATTCTCATCTCTTTCAGAATTTTACACAGTTTATTGATGCTAATTTGAGAAAGGAATTGCCTCAAAACTGAGAAAGTATCACCAGGCCCCTCACCCACAACATGTCTTTTGAGAGAGCATTGGCACAACGTAAGTCATCCTGGGCCATAAAGCAATTGACATGAATCTTGAATAAAGGCAGATTTCCAAGCAAATACATAGTTCATTAATATAGCTTAAGAAAAATATTTCCATAAGAAAAACACATTGGTTAGCTCAAGGTTTGAGAAATGTTAAGTTCAGGTAGAACCAGATGTCATCATGGCAGCACAGAATTTTAAAAGAAACTTTCGAATTTTGTATAGAGAAGGGAAAAAAAAAAGTCTGGCGCTTGTAGTTTGTTTCCTCCTGCCACTTAAGAGAGAGATTTAAAAAAAAATCTGGTACTTGGGGACCCCTAGCCTTCGGAGAAGGCAATGGCAAGCCACTCCAGTACTCTTGCCTAGAAAATCCCATGGATGGAGGAGCCTGGTGGGCTGCAGTCCATGGGGTCGCTACAAGTCGGACGCGACTGAGTGACTTCACTTTCACTTTTCACTTTCACACAATGGAGAAGGCAACGGCAACCACTCCAGTGTTCTTGCCTGGAGAATCCTAGGGACAGCAGAGCCTGGTGGGCTGCTGTCTACGGGGTCGCATAGAGTCGGACACAACAGAAGCGATGCAGCAGCAGCCTTCCTGCCCGTTACTCTCTCAAAAGTAGGTGTTTTCCTGGCTTCAAACGTTGTGCTAGGCTTCTGTCCTATTGCAAGGTCTTTCAGAGGGCTGTGCCTACCTCCTGAAATGCCAAAGAGTGGCCAGCATAGGGTGGCTCTGGGAACAGGACATACTCTGGGGACAATGTGCACTTGAAGTGGGGGTGTTGCATGGGGTTTAGCAGATCCCAAGGTCAAGAGAGGGAAAGAAGGGAGTTTCCCCAGAACCTCTGCTATGTGTCAGAGTGGGCTGTGCTCTTCTACAAAAACACAATAACACTAAAGACATCATCAAGACTATTGTATAATAATCTTATGATCACCACATCAATGGCTGACCATCAGCCCGAGGCAGAAGAGTCAGGTATGACCATGGCCACCTGATTTGCTTCATCTTCAGAGCAAGGCTGACCCTGAGCAAAGTTGGACTACAGGTAAAGCTTTTTTCTGGCCCCTTCTTTCTCTGGAGACTCCAGCCTCAGCTTCCTCCTCTCCCAACATTCCCTCCTAGACCTAAGTCCCCTCTGACCCTTTCTCAGCCTGGGTAAAGCACATCTCCCTGACCACTCTGACTCTGATTTTGTATCTGTGCAATGAGGATACAGATGGTATGGACCATAAAAAGATACCTGCAAAGTGCAGTGCTTAGCACAGGCTGGTAACAGGGGAGACCTATAAAGGCTTCACACCTCCTAAGCTGTCAAGTTGCCCTTTGGGAAACGATGATGCTAACGTGCACAGGTGCTCAGCACATCACCCCCCTTTATCTTCATGACAGTTTTTGGATGCAGGAGGGAACACTCCCATTTTAGGAAAGGAAACCCACCCAGGGTCCCGCTACAGGGAAGCAGCACAGCTGGGTCTCAAGCCCTAGGCTCCTGGCCCTGTCTCCAGGGGCCATGGAGGGCTTTCCTGGATGAGAGGCTGAATGGGCTTTGGAGATGCTTCCTCAGCTGCACAAATGGTCTCACAGTTTCCAGGCCCCTTAGCTCTGTTCACTTCTTTCGATCGCCCTTGCTTGAGCTATAACTAGCGTGAATTCTCAGGCCCTTATAGGCCTCCCATTCACATCTGGCCTAGTCTGAGTTCCACCCCTTCTGTGCCACCCCTTATAGTCTGCCTTTTTATAACTAGATAGCTCAACTGTGGAGCTTAGGAGGCAGGCTAATGCATCTAAAGAAAATTAAACATTATTGTTTTGTGATCTCTGTTTTTTGTTTTGCTTTTCTATATCATTTCTTTGTATTTATAGTAAAATGCATTGATTTTCCATTATAACATTAACAGAATGCTTCCTGTTTAGAATAAATTTCCACAGGAGACAGGGATCAAGACCATCCCCATGGAAAAAAAATGCAAAAAAGCAAAATGGCTGTCTGGGGAGGCCTTACAAATAGCTATGAAAAGAAGAGAAGTGAAAAGCAAAGGAGAAAAAGAAAGATATAAACATCTGAATGCAGAGTTCCAAAGAATAGCAAGAAGAGATAAGAAAGCCTTCTTCAGCGATCAATGCAAAGAAATAGAGGAAAACAACAGAATGGGAAAGACTAGGGATCTCTTCAAGAAAATCAGAGATACCAAAGGAACATTTCATGCAAAGGTGGGCTCGATAAAGGACAGAAATGGTAGGGACCTAACAGAAGCAGAAGATATTAAGAAGAGGTGGCAAGAATACACAGAAGAGCTGTACAAAAAAGAGCTTCACGACCCAGATAATCATGATGGTGTGATCACTGACCTAGAGCCAGACATCCTGGAATGTGAAGTCAAGTGGGCCTTAGAAAGCATCACTATGAACAAAGCTAGTGGAGGTGATGGAATTCCAGTGGAGCTATTCCAAATCCTGAAAGATGATGCTATGAAAGTGCTGCACTCAATATGCCAGCAAATCTGGAAAACTCATCAGTGCCCACAAGATTGGAAAAGGTCAGTTTTCATCCCAATCCCAAAGAAGGGCAATGCCAAAGAAAATGCTCAAAATACTGCACAACTGCACTCATCTCACACGCTAGTAAAGTAATGCTCAAAATTCTCCAAGCCAGGCTTCAGCAATATGTGAACCGTGAACTTCCTGATGTTCAAGCTGGTTTTAGAAAAGGCAGGGGAACCAGAGATCAAATTGCCAACATCCGCTGGATCATGGAAAAAGCAAGAGAGTTCCAGAAAAACATCTATTTCTGCTTTATTGACTATGCCAAAGCCTTTGACTGTGTAGATCACAATAAACTGTGGAAAATTCTGAAAGAGATGGGAATACCAGACCACCTGATCTGCCTCTTGAGAAATCTTTTTTTTTTTTTTTTTTATTTTAAACAAGAAGTTTATTTAAACAACAAGACGCTTGACTTGAAGGGAAAACTATCTAGGATTCATTTCTTTTAGAGTAATTTATCCCTACTTAAAGACAGATTGCCCTACATGTAACAGCTACGTACAAAAAAGTTATAAAATTGTCCTTGGTTTTACAATGATAAATGAAAAACATTAAAATTCTCCAATCGAACAAGGTATGCAAGAATTTTTATGTTGTTCTTTTTTTTTGTTAAACAGTGAGAGCAAAATAACTTACTGGAATATAAAGATAGAGAGCTGATGAGCATGCCACTAATGGAGAAAAGGGGGTATTTTCACAGAATCAGTATTTTTCCCCATCCCATCTCCATTTGATGTCGATCAAACATACCATTGGCCATTTAGTTAAAAAAAAATGCAATATGCTTGTGCACATACACCAGTTACTTTATGTACAATAAAGGAATGGGGAAGGGGAAAATGAAAGAATAGAGAAACTATACTGTAGTAGTCAGGATGTGGTGGAACCAAATTGCGGTTTTCTAATTGAGAATGTCTTCTTGGTCTGGAGGAACAGAATTCTGGAGTAAAGTAGCAGGTTCCCTTTTTAGTAGACACCTCCTGTCTGCTGCTGGAATACGTCAATTGTATCTTCATCTTCCATCTCCAACTGTGCAGGTGTGTCTGTTTCATTGATTGGCTGCCCGTCAAATCGGAATCTGATCTGCCTCATTGACAAACCCTGCCGTTCACAATAGGCTTTCATTAGTTTGCTAAGTGGTGTGTGCCTCTTAATCTTAAACTGCACCACAGAACCATCCTGCCCCGCCACCTTCAAATTAATATGATCGTTGTTCTCAGTCTTGACTCCTTCCTTGGGCTTTTCGTCCGCCATGGCGAGCGCCGGAGTCTCCTCAGCTGCCGCTTCACAAAAGAGGTACCAGGTCCGCACGGAATGAGCCTCTTGAGAAATCTGTATGCAGGTCAGGAGGCAACAGTTAGAACTGGTCATGGAACAACAGACTGGTTCCAAATAGGAAAAGGAGTACGTCAAGGCTGTATATTGTCACAATGTTTATTTAACTTATATGCAGAGTACATCATGAGAAATGCTGGACTGGAAGAAACACAAGTTGGAATCAAGATTGCTGGGAGAAATATCAATAACCTCAGATATGCAGATGACACCACCCTTAATGGCAGAAAGTGAAGACGAACTAAAAAGCCTCTTGATGAAAGTGAAAGTGGAGAGTGAAAGGTTGGCTTAAAGCTCAACATTCAGAAAACTAAGATCATGGCATCTGGTCCCATCACTGCATGGGAAATAGATGGAGAAACAGTGGAAACAGTGTCAGACTTTATTTTTCTGGGCTCCAAAATCACTGCAGATGGTGACTGCAGCCATGAAATTAAAAGACGCTTACTCCCTGGAAGGAAAGTTATGACCAACCTAGATAGCATATTCAAAAGCAGAGACATTACTTTGCCAACCAAGGTCTGTCTAGTCAAGGCTATGGTCTTTCCTGTGGTCATGTATGGATGTGAGAGCTGGACTGTGAAGAAGGCTGAGCGCCGAAGAATTGATGCTTTTGAACTGTGGTGTTGGAGAAGACTCCTGAGAGTCCCTTGGACTGCAAGGAGATCCAACCAGTCCATTCTGAAGGAGATCAGCCCTGGGATTTCTTTGGAAGGAATGATGCTAAAGCTGAAACTCCAGTATTTTGGCCACCTCATGCGAAGAGTTGAGTCATTGGAGAAGACTCTGATGCTGGGAGGGATTGGGGCAGGAGGAGAAGGGGATGACAGAGGATGAGATGGCTGGATGGCATCACTGACTCGATGGATGCGAGTCTGAGTGACCTCCGGGAGTTGGTGATGGACAGGGAGGCCTGGCGTTGCTGCGATTCATGGGGTCGCAAAGAGTCGGACACGACTGAGCGACTGATCTGATCTGATCTGATAGATTTAAAGCAACAATTTTAAAGCTGCCATGGGCCTGAAGGAACTGGGAAAACACTGCAGAAAAGTATCTTTAGGAAGTTTACCTCAGGGCATGGCCCAGAACAGATGATCACCAGTAGAGTTTGTCTAACCACGTGGGTCCTTTGGCCCCTGCCCACCTACTTGGCTCTCCCCACCCAGCACTCCTGGTATTGCCAAGCTGTTTGGGTATTGTCCTCAGATCCCCCCAGAAGAGACATTGATGAACTTAGAGTCGATTTTTTTTTCCCATTTAGGTTCATAACCTAAAGCCCATGCTAACAGGGGATGTATCTGCCCCTGTTTCAGGTATTAAAATGTCTAAATTACTTAGTGATGATTTTCAGACCATACCCTCTTGTCACACAAAGTGGAATACACAGGCCAGAAGGAAACAAGATTTTATTACTATATTATCATGACTGTGTAGTTCAGTTCAACTCTAACATCTTTCCCTTTGGAATTGCTTTTTACCCATATTTTATTTGTAAGGGTGTTTCTGAATTCCCAAACATGAGAAATACTAGTTAGCTTTCATTCTTGACTCTTCTAGAACAATTGCATTACCAAAAACATGTGCTGTGTGATTTTGCTCCTCTGAAATACATTGAAATTTGCTTTGTGGCCAAAATAGTGTTAGTTTTTGTAAATATGCCATTTCCTTCTCCAGTAAATATGCTATATGTGCCTAAAACTAATGCTTCCTTTATAGTTGTTATATGATACTGATGGATATATGGGTACAGTTGTATGATTAAAATGTTTGGTTGCTAAGTCGTATCTGACTCTTATGCAACCCCATGGACTGTAGCCCACCAGGCTCCTCTGTGCATGGAATTTCCCAGGCAAGAATACTGGAGTGGGAATATTGGAGTGGGTTGCCATTTCCTCCTCTAGGAGATCCTCCCAACTCAGGGATGGAACCTATGTCTCCTGCATTGACAGGCGGATTCTTTACCACTGAGCCACCAGGGAAACCGTCATTATTAAAACGATTGACTTAATAGAAGATCTTAATAGATCTTCTACACCTTACAGATGCCCTGTGTGCACATTGTATGACTTATTGAAGGAGGTGTGTGAAAACCTCCCAGTCTGCTTGTATATTTGATCATTCTTGTATTTCTGTCATTAACTGATTAATACAGTTTTTAGCACTGCCCACAGGGGTTCTCAAAGGAAGCCCAGAAGTGGGGGACAGGGAACCTGGATTGGATTCAAGAGGATGAGAAATCATAAGGTTCCAGAGGACCAGGGTGAAATGGCGCTTGAGGAGTCAGCAGAAAGGGGAGGGGCATTCTAAAACTGGGGTCGCGAGGGATGTCACTATGACGAATCAGAGGCTAAGGCAAGTGATTGGCTAAGACAAAGTAGAAAGCATCCGTGTTGCTATGGCATCGTCCAAACAGGAGAAGACTAGGAGGAAGACGGAGCCCAGTCGTCCCCTCCAACTGCTCCTGCGATTCCACTTTAGCTGTTTTTTGTTGCCTCCTGACCTGCTGACCTGCTGGCCTACTGAGCTGTCAGAACACTCCTTCCTCTCCTCTAGGACTTGGTTGACCCCCTGGTACTTCTTCCGGAGCCCCTTCTAATCTTCCCAGGAGACCACACCCCCTTCCTGCCACACCCCCTCCCCAATCCCTTCCCCAGCTCCAAATCCAACCACTCTCCGCCCCTCCCCACCCTACTTCTTAGCTGGCAACTGTGGAGGCCCTGGGAGGACCAGGGTATGGAGGTGGAGAGACTGATCTTCTGTCTCCTCCTCCTCGGGTCTCCACTTTGCCCAAACATGCATGTAAGTAAACACCAAACACCAGTGGTTTCTTCATTTTTCTTGGGCTCTGTCATACTGAACTTAAATAACTGCATGTTTCATGGTGTCCTCAGTGGGAACTCAGTCCTTTGTGAAGACCAGGGTCCTCAGGGCAGGTTTCTTGACCAGCCTGAACCAGCTCTTGCCACAGCTGTTCTCATCATTGTCCTGGCCCTGTCGCTGCTGCCTGAATCAAAACACAGCAGGCTTGACAGGATGAAACCTGAAATAGTATCTTTATTTGGTCAAAGAAGGAAGTACTAAAATGTACTAAAAGCTGTTGAGTCATATGACAAAAATGAATGAATTGTATGATATATGAATTATGTCTCAATAGTGTGTGTGTGTGTGTGTGTATGTTTTTAAGTAAGGAACTCTTATTTATTAGGAGTCCTGGGCTCAAAATTAGACTGGCCCCTGGAAAGCTTGTCAAGATCCCTCTTCAGGTTACACAAGTGCAGGGTCCTCCCCTATGGAGTGTGTTTTCCTGTAAGCACACCCTTCATATTTGTGATGTTTGGCAGCCCTGTGAACTGTGGTATTTAAGCTCTGGGTTGGTACTGGTCTGCTAAAGAGTGACATGCCTTTTGTGCTCTGTGCTTTCTGGTTTATTGACTTTTATCAACTTCTGAGGCATCCCTTTCATTGTGTTTTTGAATATTGCCTTCAGGGACTCTGTCCAGCCAGATTGATGGGAGCCCTGAGAGCCCAGTCAGTGTGGCTACACCCTGCTGGGATGTTTCTAACAGGGATCTCCTTAGGAGTGACATAACCTGGAGATAAATGAGTCATTGCCCTTTCTTTAATGAAGTGTCTGTGTAGAGTGCTCATTTACCCAAAACAGAAAGGTCCTTCAAGTCCTTAGAATTGTTCAAATATAAATAATGCCAGGTTCACCATACTATGAAAGTGTTCATTCCCATAAAAATGTTCTTCCACACACAGGAAAGAAAGATAAAACTGAGAACACCCCAAAGAGATAAATGGATTTGTTCTCTTTGGCATGCACCGGATGGTGAGGGATCTGGAAAGGCCCAGTGCCTGGGACAACCTTTGCACTGAGATAGAGTCATGCCACATTAATACTTCCACCTGTTTCTTTTGAGCCTACAAAGGAAGAAATGTCTAGATAATCTTTGTTGGAATTTTTTTTTTCCCTCAAAGGGATTGAGACTGTATTCTCATAGATTAGTGAAGTTCTCTTTCCCCTATCTCATCTTCGGGCACTCAGATAAAGCAACTTGTCTTGTATTTGCCACCTCCACTCTTGCTCATGGCCACTGACTCTGAGAACCTCAGTTTATTGACCCCACTGGATCAGTTCTAGGTAGGCGTCAGCTATTGGTGTTAGCATTTAGGCAGTTGCCATACAGAACAAGAGTGCTCACACCTGAAGATGTTTTACCAGTTACTGACCAGATGGTGTTTGTCTTTTTTGTGTATTTGATCTGTGTGTTTAACCTGTGTGCTAAGAACCCCTTTTCTCTCTACTCAAAGACAGTGTATGATTCCCAACAGCACACATTTTACTGACCTCAGTTGTGAGGGTTGATGATGAAAATGCTGTCGATTTCAGAAGCTACTTTCTAGAGTAGAGGGATTTTATTTTTACAAAACTGAAACTTGGTATGTAGATTAGTATAAATCACATTGAGTTTATTTCTTCCTAAAATACTTACATCACTAGATTTTGTAAGAAAATATGCTTTCCTCTTGTTTTTATTATTCAGAAACTTTGGTTTTTTTATAATTTAATTTTCATGGTTGCTATTAATTGTTTAGGTGCAATGCTATGAAAAATGAAAGTGACTTCTTTTTATTGACTGTTTGGAATTGTATTTTTAGCTAAATTCAATTCTTATCATTTTAATCATAATATATGAGATGATGCTATTGTATAAATCATTATGTACTTCAGAAGTCTGACATTATGTGCTCTGGTTCAGAATCAAAGTGCACATGAAAAAAAAAACCTCAATGTCTTTAGAAACTTGGGCTAAATGGAAATTTTTAATTAATTTTGGTTGAAAAAATAATCAATTTTATTATAACAGAAGCTGCTGATCTTTCTCACTTATTTCAATATCTATGAATATTTCTCTATTATTCTCACTTATATCTTTAACATACATTTTTCTTGTTATTTTCCCCATCCTTCTATACATTTTGGAGTTATTTTAGGAAATGTTCAGTAGGAGTTTTTCCGGGTACTTCATGAAGATACAGCAGTAGGCATAGGTTTCCCATCCACTCTGTTTGCATTCACTTATTTTTCAATTTTAAGATGTCTTCTACATTCATAAGTTAATTTCTGCTAACTGTTTTTAAAATACTTGCAATGTATTTGTTAGCAAAATAAAATCTCTAACAGTTTGTGTGTCAGACTTTTTTTCTACAGCTAAAGTGTGGTATAATTTACCTATGATAGCAAGCACCTCTTTAATGAGTACTGCTGCTGCTAAGTCGCTTCAGTTGTGTCCAACTCTGTGCGACCCCATAGACGGCAGCCCACCAGGCTCCCCCGTCCCTGGGATTCTCCAGGCAAGAACACTGGAGTGGGTTGCCATTGCCTTCTCCAATGCATGAAAGTGAAAAGTGAAAGTGAAGTCGCTCAGTCGTGTCTGACTCTTAGCGACCCCATGGACTGCAGCCCACCAGGCTCCTCTGTCCATGGGATTTTCCAGGCAAGAGTACTGGAGTGGGGTGCCATTGCCTTCTCCGTTAATGAGTACAATCTGTTGATATTTGACATGTGTGTGCAGCAATGAAATCATTACTACATTAAGATTGTAAACACAACACTCCCAAAAGTTTCCTCCTGCTCCTTTAGATTCTTCTGTCCCCTCTCTCCTCCATGAGGACATATAAGAGGGATGTAGGTGCCTCCTGGAGGTTGGTTTATGTTTTCTAAAGTTGATTCTTTGTGATGGATATACTGCAGTTGTCTTCAAGTTTCCTCATCATCTCAAATATTATTTCAGCTGGTCCATATTCTGCTTGACCATTTCCATCTTGGGCCTGATGCTTATGAAATTCTTTGGAAGCTTACCATGATTACTGCCTACTTGGGAATTTCTGCGTTTGTCATTTTCTTCTGGAGGACTATCCTTGCTGTAAGTATTACTAAAGTACCTTATAGATGTACTTTTAATCATCCATGATGGGAATGCTTATAGTCACATTTTATTTGCATTCAGTTCTACAAATTTCCTTCCAAGCAGTGCTTTCACTGCATCCCACAAACTTTAATGTATTTATTTTCAGTTAGATTGACATGTTTTCAAATTTCTATTGAGATGTCCTCCTTGACCCATGTTTTCTTTAGAAGTATGTTGTTTAATTCCAATTTTTCATGTGATTTTCCAGTTATCTTTCTAGTACTGATTTCTACTTCAGATCCATTGTGGTCTGAGACTATCCTTTCTATGCCATTCCTTTCAGTCTGTTAAGTGTTTTATGGCTCTGAATTATGGTCCTAGTGAATGTTCTGTATGAGTTTGAGAAGAACGTGTATTCTGCTGTCACTCGTTGAAGTCTTCTGTAGATGTCGTTAGACCCGGCTGGTTGATAATGTTGTTCAGTTCAAGTGTATTCTTATTAGATTTTTATATTTTGGATCTGTCCATGACTGATAAAATGTTTTGATTTCTGACTATAATGATGAGCTCATCTATTTAGCCTAGAAATTCTGTCAATTTTTGACACTATTGTTAATACATACATATGAAGAATTGTTATGTCTTCTTGCAGAATTGACCTCTTTACCATTAAAGTAATGCCCTTCATTATCTCTGACCATTTTCTTTATTCCATAGTGTGCTTTGAAGGCTAATTTCAGTGTTTACAGAAGTCTGGGTTGATGATTCTTTCCCTTTAACACTTTTAATATATTTCATTCCACTTTCTTCTTGATTACATGGTTCCTGAATAGAAGTCTGATGTATTTCTATCTTTGTTCTCCCTGGGTAAGGTGTTATTATTACCCCAATGTCCTCCACACCTGACTTCTACGAAAGTTTTTCTTTCTCTTATATGTTATATAAATATATAAACAACATCTAAATATATAGGTATGTATTCATTCCCACTTGGAAATCTGTGAGCATCCTATATCTGTGGCTCGGTGATTATCATTATTATCATTATTTTAGAGTTTCTTGGTCATTATTGCTTCAAATGTGTTTTTGCTTTTTCTACTGGTGTTGCTATTATGTTTAGGTTAGATCCTTTATAATTGTCCCACTTCTTGAGTAATTTGTGCTTTATTATTATTTTCTTTGCATCTGTTTAAGTTTCTACTGACGTTTCTTTAAGTTCATTGATTCTTTCTCAGCTACATTGAGTTTGTTAATAAACCCATCAAACGTGTTCCTCATTTCTGTTACAGCGTTCTTGATTCCTCCGTTTTCCTTTGGATCCTTATTCCTCATCTGTTCTTGCATATTGTCCACTTTTTACCATTGGATCCATTACCATGTTAATCACAGTGGTTTTAAATCCCCAGAGACAATGATTTGATTCTGTCTTCCATACTAAGTGTGATTCGAATATTTGCACTTTGAGTTCAAACTGTGAGATTTCTTCTTTTAGTATGCCTTGTAAGGATTTGTTGTCAGCTCCATATTTTGCCCTGTTGTGGTGGAACTGAGGTATTATATATAGGCCTTTAAAGTAAGATTTTATATTTACCAGGCTAGAGGGTAGGTTGAGTTTAACATAGATGAGACAGGAAGGAGAGAGAGAGAGCGTTGGAATTGGGCATTTCCCTTTGCTGATGTCACCTCATCTTTGGGCCAAACCCCATTTAGGCTCTAGTAAAATTGTTTCTCTTGAGGGCTTGGTTTTCTTTACTGAAGTATAGTTGATGTACAATATTATGTAAGTTTCAAGTGTACAGCATAGTGATTCACAATTTTTAAATGGTATACTCCTCCATTTATAAATATTATTCTCCCCTGGCCACAGTGTACATCCTCCCTGATGAAATTACTGTGTGCACACCACAAGGAGTGGGGAGTTCTATTTCACATCTTGGAGGACTGAGCATCTACATAATCATGCAGATTTCATCCTCTAAGGAAAATATTTCCATATGGATTTCTTGAAATGTATTTTACTTTTTCCAGAATAATGCAATCCTCTTTCATTTTGTTGCTCAAATAGTTTCAGCTTTGGACATTGGGATCACTTTCAGGTGGTTCCCATGTTCTGTGAGAAATGCCATTGGTATTTTGATAAGGGATTGCATTGACTATATAGATTGCCTTGGGTAGTATGGTCATTTTAACAATATCAATTCTTCCAATCCATGAACACAGTGTACCTTTCTATGCCTTTGATTTCTTTCATCAGTCTCATAGGTTTCTGAGAACAGGGTTTTTTTAAACTCATAGGTTTCTGAACACAGATTTTTTTTTAATGCAGGTGTAAATGAGATTGTTTCCTTAATTTCTTTTTTTGTGATAGTTGATTGTTATTATATAGAAAACCAACAGATTTTTGTATATTAATTTTTCATGCTTCCAAGTTACGAAATTTATTAATGAGCTCAAGTTGTTTTTGTGTGGCATCTTTAGGATTTTCTGTATATTGTATCATGTTATCTGCAAGCAATGGCACCCCACCCCAGTACTTTTGCCTGGAAAATCCCATGGACGGAGGAGCCTGGTAGGCTCCAGTCCGTGGGGTCGCTAATAGTCGGACACGACTGAGCGAATTCACTTTCACTTTTCACTTTCATGCATTGGAGAAGGAAATGGCAACCCACTCCAGTGTTCTTGCCTGGAGAATCCCAGGGACAGGGGAGCCTGGTGAGCTTCGGTCTATGGGGTCGCACAGAGTCGGACACGACTGAAGCGACTTAGCAGCAGCAGCAGCATCTGCAAATAGTGACAGTTTTACTTCTTCCTTTCCAATTTGGATTGCTTTTTACTTTTTCTTCTCTCATTGCTGTTGCTGATTTCCAAAACTATGTTGAATAAAAGTGAAGAGTAGTTGACCTTGTCTTGTTCCTGATCTTAGAAGAAATTCGTTCAGTGTTTCACTATTGAATATGATGTTAGCTGTGGGTTTGTCATGGATGGACTTTATTATGCTTGCTGCTGCTGCTGCTGCTGCTAAGTCGCTTCAGTCGTGTCCGACTCTGTGCGACCCCATAGACGGCAGCCCACCAGGCTCCACTGTCCCTGGGATTCTCCAGGCAAGAATACTGGAGTGGGTTGCCATTTCCTTCTCCAATGCATGAAAGTGAAAAGTGAAAGTGAAGTCGCTCAGTCATGTCCGACTCTTAGCGACCCCATGGACTGGATGGAGCCTACCAGGATCCTCCGTCCATGGGATTCTCCAGGCAAAAGTACTGGGGTGGGGTGCCATTGCCTTCCCCGTTATTATGCTTAGGTAGTTTTATATATATGCTGAATTTTTCTCCATCTATTGATGTGATCATAGGTATTTCATTCTTCAACTTGTGAATATGTTGTATTACATTGATTGATTTGTGGATATTTAGCCATCCTTGCATCCCTTAAATCAGTCCCATATCTCAGAGTATGATCCTTTTAATATACTGTTGGATTTGGTTTGTGAATATGTTGTCGAGGATTTTTGCATGTTTGTTTTTCAGTAATACAGGCCTATAATTTCCTTTGTTGTTTGATATTTTGTCCATTTAAAAATAGTAAAGAATACAGTGTTTATTTTTAAATGACTATTTTCCCTCTCTCATGTCAACAGCATGTGGAGATTTTCCCCCAATATTTACACATCTTTTAGGATTCCTGAAGATAAAACTGATGAAAGATAGGGTATCCCCTAACACTAGGCAATCTGGCATTATTAAATTTCATGTACTTGGCCACACAGAGCTCCCAGGGCTTCATCCATGAGAGTATAGATTTCTTTCCCATGATGTTCTATAGAGAATTCTGACCTTGGGCCTCTGCTCCAGTAAGTAATGATTGCCTGTATCTGCAAGTCATTTTCTCTAATTCTCTAGCAAGAATTTGCCTCGTGGCTTCAGTTCTCTGAGTGATCTACAAAGAATTTTGGTGTTTTTCCAGTCTTTTGGCTTTTGTCTTGTTTGTGGATGAGTGATAATTTCCAAGTTCCTTACAAGTTGGACCAGAATCCAGGAGTCCAACTCTCCTCTTTATTTCCTTTTAGAGTACAAACTTTAACAGAAACTAGCTTTGAAATGAAAATGCTTTGCAAAATAATCTTTTAATTAAAGAACTCAGTGAGCCAAAGAACTATATTCTCAGTGGAATAATGACAATCTATAAAATTCAGACTGAAATTGAAGAAAGTAGAGAAAACTACTAGACGATTCAGGTATGACCTAAATCAAATCCCTTATGATTATACAGTGGAAGTGAGAAATAGATTTAAGGGCCTAGATCTGATAGATAGAGTGCCTGATGAACTATGGAATGAGGTTCGTGACATTGTACAGGAGACAGGGATCAAGACCATCCCCATGGAAAAGAAATGCAAAAAAGCAAAATGGCTGTCTGGGGAGGCCTTACAAATAGCTGTGAAAAGAAGAGAAGCGAAAAGCAAAGGAGAAAAGGAAAGATATAAACATCTAAATGCAGAGTTCCAAAGAATAGCAAGAAGAGATAAGAAAGCCTTCTTCAGTGATCAATGCAAAGAAATAGAGGAAAACAACAGAATGGGAAAGACTAGGGATCTCTTCAAGAAAATCAGAGATACCAAAGGAACATTTCATGCAAAAATGGGCACAATAAAGGACAGAGATGGTGTGGACCTAACAGAAGCAGAAGATATTAAGAAGAGGTGGCAAGAATACACAGAAGAACTGTACAAAAAAGAGCTTCAAGACCTAGATAATCATGATGATGTGATCACTGACCTAGAGCCAGACATCTTGGAATGTGAAGTCAAATGGGCCTTAGAAAGCATCACTACAAACAAAGCTAGTGGAGGTGATGGAATTCCAGTGGAGCTATTCCAAGTCCTGATTGATGATGCTGTGAAAGTGCTACACTCAATATGCCAGCAAATTTGGAAAACTCAGCAGTGGCCACAAGATTGGAAAAGGTCAGTTTTCATCCCAATCCCAAAGAAAGGCAATGCCAAGGAGTGCTCAAACTACCGCACAATTGCACTCATCTCACACGCTAGTAAAGTAATGCTCAAAATTCTCCAAGCCAGGCTTCAGCAATATGTGAACCGTGAACTTCCTGATGTTCAAGCTGGTTTTAGAAAAGGCAGAGGAACCAGAGATCAAATTGCCAACATCCGCTGGATCATGGAAAAAGCAAGAGAGTTCCAGAAAAACATCGATTTCTGCTTTATTGACTATGCCAAAGCCTTTGACTGTGTGGATCACAATAAACTATGGAAAATTCTGAAAGAGATGGGAATACCAGACCACCTGATCTGCCTCTTAAGAAATCTGTATGCAGGTCAGGAAGCAACAGTTAGAACTGGTCATGGAACAACAGACTGGTTCCAAATAGGAAAAGGAGTACGTCAAGGCTGCATATTGTCACCATGTTTATTTAACTTATATGCAGAGTACATCATGAGAAATGCTGGACTGGAAGAAACACAAGTTGGAATCAAGATTGCCGGGAGAAATATCAATAACCTCAGATATGCAGATGACACCACTCTTATGGCAGAAAGTGAAGAGGGGCTAAAAAGCCTCTTGATGAAAGTGAAAGTGGAGAGTGAAAAGGTTGGCTTAAAGCTCAACATTCAGAAAACGAAGATCATGGCATCTGGTCCCATCACTTCATGGGAAATAGATGGGGAAACAGTGGAAACAGTGTCAGACTTTGTTTTTCTGGGCTCCAAAATCACTGCAGATGGTGACTGCAGCCATGAAATTAAAAGACGCTTACTCCTTGGAAGGAAAGTTATGACCAACCTAGATAGCATATTCAAAAGCAGAGACATTACTTTACCAACAAAGGTTCGCCTAGTCAAGGCTATGGTCTTTCCTGTGGTCATGTATGGATGTGAGAGCTGGACTGTGAAGAAGGCTGAGCGCCGAAGAATTGATGCTTTTGAACTGTGGTGTTGGAGAAGACTCCTGAGAGTCCCTTGGACTGCAAGAAGATCCAACCAGTCCATTCTGAAGGAGATCAATCCTGGAATTTCTTTAGAAGGAATGATGCTAAAGCTGAAACTCCAATATTTTGGCCACCTCATGCGAAGAGTTGACTCATTGGAGAAGACTCTGATGCTGGGAGGGATTGAGGGCAGGAGGAGAAGGGGACGACAGAGGATGAGATGGCTGGATGGCATCACTGACTCGATGGATGCGAGTCTGAGTGACCTCCGGGAGCTGGTGATGGACAGGGAGGCCTGGCGTGCTGCGGTTCATGGGGTCGCAAAGAGTCGGACACGACTGAGCGACTGATCTGATCTGATAAAACGTTCTCTTCATGATGAAAACATAAATTATTTGGTGACCCCATCCTTCTTTTCACATGCCCCTGCCTGGGGAATTAGGTGACAAAGGACATTAAAGCTCACTGTTTTCTGGTGCAATGTGTAAAGTTAATGATATTCTAATATCTTGGCAAGTCTTGGGGCTAGCCTCAGAAAGCTTTCAGTCTCAGTCTGAATATTGCTTATGATTTTGAATGAGGAAATATGTTTTAAGGTGAAGAAAATGTATCTTTGCATAATATTAAAATGAAGCTCTGCCTGGATTTTCTTGAGCTAAAATTCCTCAGGTTATAACTCATATCTGGGAAGCACATTTCTCCTTTATTGAAATGTTATTGTCCTTTCTTTTGTTGCTTGTGCTTTTCCTCTAGCCATCTCCCACTTTCTTTCCCATAGATTACCCTCTATTTTCATTGGTCTGGAAAATTCAAACCATGATATGTTTCAGTGTATATCAATTCATCAAACAGCCAACTCCCTGAAAGATTTCAGAAAAGCTTCTAATGAGTTAAGAGACATATCTCAGCAGTAAGATTTTGCCTTTTCCTTTTGGAAGCTTTTAAAATAATCCCGGGTTCTGAATTGCAAAGTACATATTGCATTTCAGAAAATAACAATGCTTTAGTATATTTATAACATTGTGTTATTAAAAATAAAAAATTATCAAAACAAAATATATTGCCTTATCAAAATTAAATAGATAGGTGTTCATTTAGTAGAATGTAAAAGATCTTTTATCCATTCCTATCTTCCCTGGTGGCTCAGAGGTTAAAGCATCTGCCTCCAGTGTGGGTGACCTGGGTTCGACCCCTGGGTCAGAAAGATCCCCTGGAGAAGGAAATGGTAACCCACTCCAGTATTCTTGCCTGGAGAACCCCATGGACGGAGAAGCCTGGTGGGATACAGTCCACAGGGTCGCAAAGAGTCAGACACGACTGAGCAACTTCACTCACTTACTCACTGAAAAAGACTTTTTGGTCAAAAATAAGTTATTTACCATTGTATTCCTTATCAGAAATTGTGTAGGAAGTAGCCTGACTTAAATAGTAAATTCTTTTTTGTTGTTATTTTTAATCATATGAATCATTATCACTATCAAAATGATTATTATAATTTTGGGGATTATTATTTTGATATTTTATCAGGAACTATTGGTTGTTGCTGTTCAGTCACTCAGTCCTGTCCAACTCTTTGCGCCCCCATGGACTGCAGCACACCAGGCTTCCCTGTCATTCCCCATCTCCCGGTTCTTGCTCAAACTCATGTCCATTGAGTGAGTGATGCCATCCAACCATCTTGTCCTCTGTCACCCCCTTCTCCAGCCTTCAATCTTTCCTAACATCAGGGTCTTTTCTAATGAGTCAACTCTTTGCATCAAGTGGCCAAATTCCTGGAGCTATAGATTGTTAAAATAATATGTTTTGATATCAAATTTAATTTTGTTTCTTCCTTCCCTAGGTCAAGCCCCCAGTATACCAAGGTAAGAGTTTAAGCTTTAGACTCCTTTGTGATATTTCCTTAGTACTGGTGTTTGATGTTAGTTTTAATTCAGCTAGAAGTGAATACAGTGACTTTTTGTATTTGTCTAATTGACTTCTTTTTTAAGTATAATTTTTATTTGTAGTTTTTAATTAGAGGATATTACTTTATATTGTGATGGTTACTCTTGAAAAATTTCTTCCTCCTGGGTTGAAGTCCAATGCTATTGTAGAGGGAATTGCCATCCATTGAGATTAAAAAAAAAAAAGAAGAAGAAGAATGAGGAAAAGATCACAAGAGTGGGGAGTGGGGAGAATAGGAGGAATTTAATTTTGCATATAAATGTTTAGGAAGCAAGGGATGATGAGACTGAAGTTTGGAATGAGTACCTGTCACGACCCAGTTCTTGGTGAAAGGTAAAGATGATAAAACAATAGTGAAGAAGCTTCAGGTTTAAGGAAGAATGCAGATATTGCCAGGCATTGTGTGTCACAGCAAAGGATGAAGCTGTGGGTTATGAGTCTGAAGTGGAGGAAAACATTCATGCCACTGGAGAATGAGTGGAAATGAGCATGATGCAAAATAGGGTTAATGAATTCTGTATGTGCTTTATAGATAGTGATGATTATGTGGGCTTATCTGTTGAGAGCAGGGTGGCTGCTGGCACTTGGTAGGGCCTCAAATGTTGGTGTTCATCACAATGAATGCAGCAATGGTGGCAGTAATAAAAGTGATCTCAGCATCCGAGCTTTCACCTTGGGCAAACAGAAGATAACTGTGCACTGTGTGATCCGATGAGGGAATTAAATGTCTGTTGGAGGAGTCTGGAATTGCAGGCTGTGTTCTTGAGCTTGATACATGTGAAAGTGAAGGTGTTAGTCACTCAGTCATGTCCAACTCTTAGCAGCCCCATGGACTCTAACTCCCCAGGCTTCTCTGTCCATAGGATTTTCCAGGCAAGAATACTGGAGTGGCTTGCCATTCCCTTCTCCAGGGAATCTTCCCAACCCAGGGATGGAACCTGGCTCTCCTGCATTGCAGGCAGATTCTTTACCATCTGAGCCACCAGAGGCCTCATACATGTGTATACACCTGTGATTGGGTGCTTCATGGATTCTGTCTTGCTGAAAATTGATGTTAACATTATCTCCATCCCAGGGACGAAAATGCTATTTTTTAGGGACTATGAGTTATCCTGGTCCTCTAGCACCAAGTTAGTGAAGCCCACATTGTATGCAAGTGTGTTCAGTTTCAAAGAGAAAGGCAGTCTACAGGGCATCGGGAAGACATCGGAAGCCTTTCAAGAGCCTATCAGTCAACATTTTGAACTTGCCTTCTGTGGAACTGCAAATAGGGCTTGGAAGTGGGTTGAAGCTGGATGAAATAAGGAGTTTCTTTTTCTTATAGCAACATATATATTCACCTTAGTAATTGGAGGCAAGAATTTTAAATTGACAGGATGTTTGCTTTTTCCTACTCATCTTTGGTGATGACACAGCTAGCTGAAGCGACTGAATTTTCTGAGAATGGTACTTATAGATGGAGGAGAATTTAGAAGTCGATTTAATGTTTTTATTCATCTTTGAAAGCGTTTTACATAGAAATCTCATTGAAATAATGTTTCTTATGTTTTAAATTCTGCTAGCTAAAATTTGCTTGTTTTAGACATGATAGTAAAGAGAAAAGTTATATAAAGAGAAAAGAAAAAGATAATATATGTCTGCTGCTTACACTGAGATAATTCAATTTTAACTGAGTTTTTCTACTAACTCTTAGAAATTCTTTTTTCTCTCTTTAGTTAATTTGCAGCAGATATCAGAGAAAATCAATAATTTTGTGAAGGAAAACAGACAACTTGCAGAAAATATAGCCAATATGGAACAGAAGGTACCATTTTGTTATTTTTTTATTTTTGTTATTTTGTTATTTTTTTTGTTGTTATTTTGTTATTTTTCATGATTTTACCTTCAGCTTCGTCCCCCTCTGAGAGTTCAGTTATTTTTCTTTGTTTTCTTTCATCCTACTGTCCTATTTCTCATGTTCCATAAACAGTCCAGGTTCATAGCAAGCTCCATAGATGTAAAGCACTGTTTTCTGTATTTGTAGAAGGACTCACAATCAAAAGATGGGTTTGGCTGGCACAGTAATCCATATTTGTAACGCTGATTTCCTTTTGCACATATTTGCATAGATCAATGACTCAAAGAAACGTCTTCAAGAAACTAGGAGACAAAATAAGATGCTCTCTCATGAAGCACTAAAATTTAAGGTAAAAATCCCACCTCTACCTGGGATTACATTCTGAAAACAGAAGTAAAAGTAATGAGTAATTATTACTGATTCGATTTGTTTTGTTAAAGGATAACATCGAAACAATTGAGATAACATCAAAACAATTGTTTTGAATAACATTCAAAACAATTGAATCTCTGAATGACCTCCTCCAAAGTTCTCCTGCTAGGTTGCAATCTGTGAGGGGTCAGAATGTCAAGACACTGAACTTGGTAAGAATTTGGCTGCTAAGTTTATCACAGTTAGACTTTTGAGGCTTTCTGTGCATTGGGTGAGTTGAGGGCTCCATCTGCTTTTACTATTCACCACCATAGATTGTGCGTGTTTGGGAGCTGAACCTCCTTCTGAACAATGATCTGGAATATCACATACTCAAATCCCCATGACTTTTCCAGTTTCAGAGACTAGGAAGTTTTTTTTTTTTTATTTTCTGAGTTTTCTCACTATTTGGCACTGCCTTCACATAGACAATCCCAGGAAATATATGAGAGGTGAAGGAAAATATCTAGCCAAGTTGTATGGGCCCTACCCTTCTTTACACTGAACAAAGACTTTTCAATGTGAATTTGGGAAAGTTTTCTTTCTTTTCCATCAAGAACACCCACTGATGAGCTGTTTGGCATGGACAGTTTTCCACCCTTGTCATCCAGTCATCTCTGTTGTTATTCAGTGAGCAAGATATTTTATGAAGCTATGAAATACTTGTGCCTTCATATCTTTCCTTGCTCTGTATTTCTTTATGGGCTTGACATTTTTCCTGGGCCCACCCTGGATCTACTATCACATGAATCTTAGGGATCACCCTGGGATAGGCTTGTTTGGTATTACCACTTTTCAGCATATCACTGTGTGTGTCCATTGGAATCTCAGTACATTTCTTGTTTCTATCCTACGTGCAGATACAGGAAAAAGAAAATTCTGCAGAGAACATGAAAGATGCTATTTTAGCGAACACCTCAGGAATTTCAGAGGTAAACTACCTGTATTTGCTGCAGGATTTCCATTGTATACGTTAGCTTTTTCAAAGAACAAATTTTCACGTCTTAGAAGATTAAAATGATATCTGCTTAGAATTGTTTTCTTGGGAATTAAGTCATTGATGAGAATGTTTTGCTTCAGTTTGAAAGTGCCTTTAATGAAGCTTGTGTCAATGAAGTGAAAGTGAAACCTGAAGAACTGAGTGAACAGAATGTTCAGCTCAGCACTGAGAAGAATCAGGTAACAAGTTTTACTCCCATAGACTTTAATTCAGGAAACTGAAAAATTTTTACTTCCTTTTCAATTTTTTTAAGAATTCTATATTGGAATACAGTTGACTTAAAATGTTGTATTAGTTCCTGATGCACAGCAAAATGATTTGGTTATACATATACATGTATCCTTTTTTCAGATTTTTTCCCATATAGGTTATTAGAGAATATTGAGTAGTAGATTTTCCCATGCTATACAGTAGGCAATGGCACCCAACTCCAGTACTCTTGCCTGGAAAATCCCACGGACAGGGAGCCTGGTGGGCTGCAGTCCATGGGGTCACTAAGAGTCGGACATGACTGAGTGACTTTACTTTCTCTTTTCACTTTCATGCATTGGAGAAGGAAATGGCGACACACTCCAGTGTTCTTGCCTGGAGAATCCCAGGGACAGGGAAGCCTGGTGGGCTACCGTCTATGGGGTCGCACAGAGTTGGACACGACTGAAGTTTCTTAGCATAGCATATACAGTAGATCCTTGCTCATTATCTATTTCAAATATAGTAGTGTGTATATATTTAATCTTAGATTCCTAATTAATCCCCCTACCATTCTTCTTTGGTAACCGTAAGTTTGTTTTCTATGTCTGTGAATCTGTTTCTGGCTTCTAAATAAGTTTATATGTATCATTCTTTTAGATTCTACATGTAAGTGATATCATGCATTTGTCTTTCTCTGTCTGATTTACCTCATTTAGTATGATAATCTCTAGGTCCATCCATGTTGCTGCAAATGGCATGTTTTGTGAAAAGTTTTTACTTTCGTTTTAAATTCAATGGATTCAAACAAAGTAAACCACTCATTACACACAAATAAAGTGTCAAATTTCTCTAGAAGATTAGTTTACCTAATTTCAACGTACAGTCATTAAAAGATAGGTAATAGAAACAACAGAGAAAATAGCACATACATCACCAAATTGAACTGACCTACATCCAGACTTGAACGGCATTGGAAAGTCCCTCGTTAATATCAATTTGAAGTGTGAGTGTGCATGCTAAGCTGCTTCAGTCATGTCCGACTCTTTGAGATTCCATGACTGTAGCCCACCAGGTTCCTCTGTCCGAGGGATTCTCAACCCAGGGATAGAACCCACATGTTTTCATCTCCCCTTGTGACTCAGCTGGTAAAGAATCTGCCTGCAGTGTGGGACACCTGGCTGTAAAGCTTTGATCCCTGGGTTGGGAAGATCCCCTGGAGAAGGGAAAGGCTACCCACTCCAGCATTCTGGCCTGGAGATTTCCATGGACTGTATAGTCCATGGGGAGTCCATGGGGTCACAAAGAGTCAGACACGACTGAGTGACTTTCACTCACTTACTATTGGCAGGTGGGTTCTTTACCACTAGCGCCATCTGGGAAGCCACACAATCTGAAGTCCCCACTGGGAAATGATCCTGGGAGGAGCTCCACCCCAAGAGTGAGACTCCAAATTGCAGTCTGGGGACTCAAGTTTATAATCTCAGGCAGCAAAACAATAACATCATCAGTTTGTATGCAAAAAGACAGCTCTGTTTAACTTTTACAATGCTGTTTGTTTCTCCTTGTGAGTTGTAGGATTTCACTAGACCCTGTTGGTTCAGTTCAGTTCAGTCGCTCAGTCATGTCAGATTCTTTGCGACCCCATGGACTGCATGCAGCACACCAGGCCTCCCTGTCCATCACCAACTCCCAGAGCTCACCCAAACTCATGCCATCGAGTTGGTGATGCCATCTATCCAACTGATCCTCTGTCGTCCCCTTCTCCTCCTGCCCCCAATCCCTCCCAGCATCAGAGTCTTTTCCAATGAGTCAACTCTTCGCATGAGGTAGCCAAAGTATTGGAGTTTCAGCTTCAGTATCAGTCCTTCCAAAGAACACCCAGAACTGATCTCCTTTAGAATGAACTGGTTGGATCTCCTTGCAGACCAAGGGACTCTCAAGAGTCTTCTCCAACACCACAGTTCAAAAGCATCAATTCTGCGGTGCTCAGCTTTCTTCACAGTCCAACTCTCACATCCATACATGACCACTGGAAAAACCATAGCCTTGATTAGACAGACCTTTGTTGGCAAAGTAATGTCTCTGCTTTGGAATATGCTATCTAGGTTGGTCATAACTTTCCTTCCAAGGAGTAAGCGTCTTTTAATTTCATGGCTGCAATCACCATCTGCAGTGATTTTGGAGCCCAAAACGATAAAGTCTGACACTGTTTCTGCTGTTTCCCCATCTATTTTCCATGAAGTGATGGGACCAGATGCCATGATCTTAATTTTCTGAATGTTGAGCTCTAAGTAAACTTTTTCACTCTCCTCTTGCACTTTCATCAAGAGGCTTTTGAGTTCCTCTTCACTTTCTGCCATAAGGGTGGTATCATCAGCATATCTGAGGTATTTCTCCCAACAATCTTGATTCCAGCTTGTGCTTCTTCCAGCCCAACATTTCTCAAGATGTACTCTGCATAGAAGTTAAATAAGCAGGGTGACAATATACAGCCTTGACATACTCCTTTTCCTATTTGGAACCAGTCTGTTGTTCCATGTCCAGTTCTAACTGTTGCTTCCTGACTTGCATATAGGTTTCTCAAGAGGCAGGTCAGGTGGTCTGGTATTCCCATCTCTTTCAGAATTTTCCACAGTTTATTGTGATCCACACAATCAAAGGCTTTGGCATAGTCAATAAAGCAGAAATAGATGTTTTTCTGGAACTCTCTTGCTTTTTCCATGATCCAGCAGCGTTGGCAATTTGATCTCTGGTTCCTCTGCCTTTTCTAAAACCAGCTTGAACATCAGGAAGTTCACGGTTCACATATTGCTGAAGCCTGGCTTGGAGAATTTTGAGCATTACTTTACTAGGGTGCAATGTGAGTGCAATTATGAGTGCAATTGTGCAGTATTTTGAGCATTCTTTGGCATTGCCTTGTTAAAGCTGGTGTGGTGGTTAGAGCTAAGATTAGGGTTAGTCAGTTTGATTAATATGTGTCTCTGTGTATTCCTCCTTGAGTTTACCCTCTGTGGTACTCTCTGAAGTTCCTGAATGTGGCTGACTGTTTGCTTTCCCATGTTAGGAAAGTTTTCAGCTATTATCTGTTCAAATTTTTTCTCAGGCTCTTTCTCTTTCTGTTCTCTCTCCCCCCCATAATGCAAATGTTGGTGCATTTAATGTTGTCCCAGAGGTCTCTTAGACTGTGTTCCTTTCTTTTCTTTTTTGCCCTTTTAATCTGTTTCATGGCAGTAATTTCCAACATTCTGTCTTCCAGCTGCTTACTTGTCCACTCTACTGCATCACTTATTCTGCTATTGATTCCTTCTACTGTATTTTTCATTTCAGTTATTGTATCCTCCAGCACTGTTTTCTGTTCGTTGTTTCTTTTAGCTCTTTGTTAAACATTTCTTGTATCTTCTAGCTCTGTGCTTCCATTATTTTTCTGAGATCTTAGATCATGTTTCCTATCATTACTCTGAATTCTGTTTTGGGTAGATTGCCCACCTCCACTTCACTTAGTTGCTCATCTGTGGTTTTAGCTTATTCCTTTGTCTGGAACATATTCTTCTGCTTCTCGTTTTGTCATATGATGTTTTGTGTTTGTGGTTTTTTTTTTCTACAGGGTGCAGGCTTGTACTTCCTCTTGCTTCTTCCTGCAGGAATCTGCCTTCTGCTGGGTGAGCTGGTCTAGAGGCTTGTGCAGGCCTCATGGTGGGAGCGCCTTGTGCCTATCCACTGGTGGGTGGAGCTGGGTCTTGTTCCTTTGGCATGCAGTGCCAAGGTAAGGAGTATGTTTAGAGATAGCTCTGGGCTCAGAAAGGTTTTAGGCAGCCTGCCTGTTGATGACTGGGGCTGCGTTCCTACCCTGCTGGTTGTTTGGCCTGAGGTATCCCAACACTGGAGCCTACAGTCTCTTGAGTGGGGCCAGGTCTGGGTGACCAAAGGGCAGCCTCCAGGAGAGCTGGTGTCAGTGAGTATTTCACAGTACTTCCATCACCAGTGTCCCTGTCCCCATAGTGAACCACAGCTGCCTCTGTCTCCTGGAGCCCCCTCCAAGGCCAGCAGGTAGGTCTGGCCCAGGCTCCTATGAAGTCATTGCTTCTTCCCTGGGTCCTATTGCTCATGAGACCTTGATTGCACCTTCCAAGTGTGAAGTGTCTCTTTCCTCTAGTCTTGTGGCATTTCTGTGATCAAGCCTCACTGACATTCTAAGCCAAATGCTCCAGGGGTTCCTCATCCCAGTGACAGATCCTCAGGCTGGGGAAACTGACACGGGTCTCAGAACTGTCACTGCTGTGGGAGAACATCTGTGATATAATTATTTTCCTGATTGAGGGTCACCCACCCCAGTGGCTCAGCTGGTAAAGAATCCGCCTGCCAATGCAGGAGACACAAGAGATGCAGGTTCAATCCCTGGGTCAGGAAGGTCCCCTGGAGAAGGAAACGGCAACCCACTCCTGTCTTCTTGCCTGGAAAATTCCATGGACAGGGAGGCTTGGTGGGCTACGGTCCATGGAGTTGCAAAGAGTCGGACATGAATGAGCATGCATGCAGGCAGGCAAGCATCCGGCGGGTATGGGACTTGATTATTTTGCAGTTGCAGCCTTGATGCTGTCTTCTTGTGGCTTCTACTTTCTCTTTGAATGTAGATTTCCTTTTTTTTTTTTTTTTTTTTCCTAGGTTCCAGTCATTTTTGTCTATGGTTATTCAGCAATTAGTTTTGATTTTGATGTTTTGTGAGAGGAGATGACATCAAGGTCCTTGTCCTCTGCCATCTTACTTCCATACCTTCCTTACCAATTTTTGATTGTGCTGTAATGCACATAAATCAAATGAACCATGTTAACTCTTTTACATGCACAACCCTCCTGTGTTAAGTATACTCACATTGTTGTGGATCATTACTTCTTGAGTGTTTTTTTTTTTTTTTTTTCCATGTCTGTTTAAAGTTACAAGATGCCAATGCTGAATTTGAGGATTCAGAGCTGAGAGCCTCGAGGAACAAAAACTGCCAACTTGTAGGTATGTTGTTTGTTGGGAGGAAGGCCCCTCATAATGGAAATAAGTTTGCTGGGGGAAGGTGAACAATTCTTTTTGCCTTCAAGGTTCTTCCTCACTTTTTTCCCCACCCCAAACAACTTCTCACTCAAAGAAAATGCCTTCCTTACAGAAGGTGAAAAGAACCTGAAAGACATCTGTGATGCACTGAGGTCTGTGAAAGCAGAGAAGGAAGTGGAATTAAAAATGCTGAAGAGAAAGGAAGCCTTCCTTGTTGAATTCTATAAACAAAGAAAAATGGCTGCAGAAGAGTAAGATGTTCATATGTTCCAAATACTGTTGTATAAATGAATGTGTCAACCGATGTAGATAATCATATTTCTTTTAGAATAGGTTCCAGGATATTTTTGCCAAATTTATCCAACACATTCATCCTACCTTGATTTCCATAATCCACATTTTTCTTTCTGTTCTAAGTGATCATCACACATTCTTTCTTATCGTCTTTTTGGATAGTAGAGGCATTGTCCCAGTATCAATTAAATTAATACCTGGATCCCCTCTGGTTCCATTTACACTGTCCTTTAAGTTTCAGTCCCAGCACATTGTCTGCTTCTCCCAACCCTCTGTCAAGTCACACTTTATTCTGCACTCAATAGCTTACCATACAACCACTACATTACAGCCAGTCTAAAGCATTTGCTTAAAGATTGCCTGGGAGGCCAGACAGAAATACAGGTACGTTTTTCTCTTTAGTGTTTTTATCCTTGTTTCTAGAATTTTTGAATTTTGCATATGATCCCATAGAAGAGTATCAGATTGAAACCGTTTGAACTGGAACCATGAACAAAATAATCTGATAAAAAACAGCACGTCATCCTTTGTTAAGCCATTGACCTTTACTGTTCTCAATATCAATGACTCAGTCTTGAAGGTCTTTCTCGTAGGTTAATACCCTGGAGCTGTTAGTTTTCCATCTGAAAACTGTCTCCTAGAGTTGACACCCTGACTGTGTGACAGTCCACATCATTTTAACACAGCACTAAGATTTGCTTTTTCTTCTTGGATCTTTTTTTTGGGGGGAGGATTTTTTTATTTTTTCCTTAGAAAAAGAGGTAGGGATTCCACTCCTGAACCATAGAAATTCTGGAAAGTTATTGGAGAGTGTTAATGAAGTCATATCATGGAAGACTCTCTTTGACTGATTGTCTGCATCAATACACAGCCTGGATGAAGAATCAGAGCTCCCCATGGAGGCATAAAAAAAAACTAATTATGATCCCCTGCTTCATTATAATGTGTTTACTTGGGATGAGTTGGTCAGGCATCATTTTCCACATTGATGCAAATTGAGTCTTTACCATCTCAAATGCAAGACTGACCCTGGGAGTAGGTTTTTTATGAGACTTTATGATGAATGAATTGGAGAAGGCAATGGCACCCCACTCCAGTACTCTTGCCTGGAAAATCCCATGGATGGAGGAGCCTGGTGGGCTGTAGTCCGTGGGGTTGCTAAGAGTCGGACACGACTGAGCCACTTCACTTTCACTTTTCACTTTTCACTTTCATGCATTGGAGAAGGAAATGGCAACCCACTCCAGTGTTCTTGCCTGGAGAATCCCAGGGATGACAGAGCCGGGTGAGCTGCCGTCTCTGGGGCCGCACAGAGTCGGATGCGACTGAAGCAACTTTGCAGCATGATGAATGAATAGGAGTAAAGAACTGTAAAGAGAAACTTAGACTGCACAGAGACTTGCTAGCAGGTCAAAGTTTGGTTTTCCTTTAATCCTCGATGGGGGACTTCAGTTCATTCATCAGATTATGTTATCAGTCTACACACAGATGGGGAGGTGGGGAGGAACATTTGAAGGTATACCTTCAGAATTTTGGGAGATAAGGAAGTCCGAATTTCACACTGGCTACTGGACAATGTATATATCTTTTTCCATCTTAGGAAACTGAAAAAGAAACAATGTGAGTGGATGGAAAAGGAGAATCATCTGTCAGCTGCAGAGAAAAATTTGAAATTAGTTTCAGCAGAAGTACACAATTACAAGTAAGGTTAAATACTAAATACCAGTGGTTCATGAAATTGCTTTTGAGTTTTTCATTTTAACTTTTGTACAATGTTTGGCACCAATTAGCCCAAAAGTTCAGAAGAAATATACATAGAGAATGTATGGGGAAAAGATAAGTATTACAAAGAATAAACCATTTAAGTCACTAAAAATATACTGATCCCCAAAGCTGGCCAGACTGTATGGAAAGTTAGTTGAAGTTACATGAGAATGAACCTTGTTTTAGGAAGAACTGCATCCACTAATACAGTAGTGTCACTAATGGACCTATTTTTGGCAACCCTGGAAATTATGTTAAGAATATAAGTAAAAAGAGAATAAAAGCTTTATGATCAGTCACTCATCACACAATAATGAGAGAAATTTTGGAAATGTATGGGAATTACGTGCTGGGAGAAATATCAATAACCTCAGATATGCAGATGACACCACCCTTATGGCAGAAAGTGAAGAGGAACTAAAAGGCCTCTTGATGAAAGTGAAAGTGGAGAGTGAAAAAGTTGGCCTAAAGCTCAACATTCAGAAAACTAAGATCATGGCATCTGGTCCCATCACTACATGGGAAATAGATGAGGAAACAGTGGAAACAGTGTCAGACTTTATTTTTCTGGGCTCCAAAATCACTGCAGATAGTGACTGCAGCCATGAAATTAAAAGATACTTACTCCTTGGAAGGGAAGTTATGACCAACCTAGATAGCATATTCAAAAGCAGAGACATTACTTTGCCAACAAGGGTTCGTCTAGTCAAGGCTATGGTCTTCCCTGTGGTCATGTATGGATGTGAGAGCTGGACTGTGAAAAAGGCTGAGCGCCAAAGAATTGATGCTTTTGAAGTATGGTGCTGGAGAAGACTCTTGAGAGTCCCTTGGACTGCAAGGAGATCCAACCAGTCCATTCTGAAGATCAGCCCTGGGATTTCTTTGGAAGGAATGCTGCTAAAGTTGAAACTCCAGTACTTTGGCCACCTCATGCAAAGAGTTGACTCATTGGAGAAGACTCTGATGCTGGGAGGGATTGGGGGCAAGAGGAGAAGGGGACGACAGAGGATGAGATGGCTGGATGGCATCACTGACTCGATGGATGTGAGTCTCAGTGAACTCCGGGAGTTGGTGATGGACAGGGAGGCCTGGCATGCTGCGATTCATGGGGTCACAAAGAGTTGGACACGACTGAGCAACTGATCTGATCTGATGGGAATTATATCAACTCAGAACCCTGTAGGCATTATCTCAAGTAATAAATAAGAGAAGGATGTTAATGGTAGGTTTGCTCTTACTGTCACTTTATAATCATGTGAAAAGGGCTTTATATGTATTCCTAAATTGTATTTGGAGATAGAGATGAGGATAACAGGAACTTGGGAAAGTATTAAAATCATGCTCAGTGTTAAGCTTTATGTGATGAAAGCAATTGTATTATAACTCACAGGCAACAGATTGAACAAATGCAAGAAGAACTTCAGCAGAAGGAGTTCAGCTTCAGACACCAGGTGACCTGCCTCCACCCAAGTTACTGAGCACCTCAGGCTGCTGAAGAGGGGTCCTTAGAATTCCTAATCCTGGGGGGTTTATTGATGTATTGCCTTTTTCAGATTTCTCTTCTTGAGAAGAAGGCTCACGATAACTGGGTAAGTGTTTTTCTTTCTTTCTCTCCTTCATGTTGTCGTTGCCACAACTGAACTTGGGTGTGCTTTTCCTCCCACAGATCAAGGGTTGGATTTCGGAGGGAGAGATGGCAGAGCAGAGCAGGGAAGCTGCCTACTTGAGACACAGGTATGGGATTTCCTGTACAGTTTCGAAGGGTGTCTTTGAGGTATTAAGGCTAAGCCATTAGTGTCTAGTCAAGAACTGGTGTTGGAATTCTCACTGAAGTCCATTCTTTTTCTATATTCAAGATTGGCAATAATTGAAAAACAGGGGCTGCAAGAGAAATACGGGATGCCGAAACTGGTGCTGGGAAGACCTGAGACACAGAAACCCCCAGGCAGAGGTAGGGAGCACGTTGTGAAGTGCAGCAACTTAACTCCTGCTGCAAAACCACAGCGTGGCATTCTTTCCCCTGTGAATGATGATCGTGTTGCCCGGGAACAATAACCAGTGCTTACCGAAGACAAGAAGTTGTCTCAAGGAATGACAGAAGATGTTTCCTCAGATTCCTCAGTCAGAATGACTTTCTGGGCCTGTGCCCTGTGATTGGTGGAGCTCAGGCCCCACCACTTACCGAGGACCCTCTCCATCCCCTGAGCCCCCAACCTTGGTTCCTCTAACTAAAGAGAGAGGCCTGGAGGGCAAGTGGGTCCAAGCTTGCTTCCCCACCTTGAAAATATGGGAGAGAATTTATTCTTTTTATTAGCAAAATAGGCATTCGTTTACTGTTTTTGGAGGTTCCTTTATTCTATTTTTTTTATAGGTATCAAGAATCTCTTTTATTGATTATCAGAAACATTACAAACATCTAATATGAACAAATTGTAATATGACAGTGATTAGTTTGAACAATTAATACATTTCAGATATAATATTATACATATTTCAATGCTATTCTCCCCAATCATCCCACCCTCTCCCGGTCCCAGAGTCCAAAAGTCTGTTCTATACATCAGTGTCTCTTTTGCTGTCTCGTAAATAGGGTTATTTTTACCATCTTTCTAAATTCCATATATATGCGTTAGTATACTGTATTTGTGTTTTTGTTTCTGGCTTACTTCACTCTGTATAATAGGCTCCAGTTCCATCCACCTCCTTAAAACTGATTCAAATGTATTCTTTTTAATGGCTGAGTAATACTCCATTGTGTAAATGTACCACAGCTTGCTTATCCATTCATCTATGGATGGACATCTAGGTTGCTTCCACATTCTGGCTATTGCAAACAGGCTGCTATGAACATTGGGGTACACGTGTCTCTTTCAATTCTGGATTTCTCAGTGTATATGCGCAGGGGATTGCTGGATCATAAGGCAGTTCTACTCCCAGTTTTTTGAGGAATCTCCAGACTGTTCTCCATAGTGGCTGTACCAGTTTGCATTCCCACCAACAGTGCAAGAGGGTTCCCTTCTCTCTGCACCCTCTCCAGCATTTATTGCTTGTGGACTTTTGGATAGCAGCCATTCTGATTGGCGTGAAATGGTATCTCATAGTGGTTTTGATTTGCATTTCTCTGATAATGAGTGATGTTGAGCATCTTTTCCTGTGTTTGTTAGCCATCTGTATGTCTTCTTTGGAGAAATGTCTACCTAGTTCTTTGGCCCATTTTTTGATTGGGTCATTTATTTTTCTGGAATTGAGCTGTAGAAGTTGCTTGTATATTTTTGAGATTAGTTGTTTGTCAGTTGCTTCATTTGCTATTATTTTCTCCCATTCTGAAGGCTGTCTTTTCACCTTGCTTATAGTTTCCTTTGTTGTGCAGAAGCTTTTAAGTTTGATTAGGTCACATTTGTTCATTTTTTATTTTATTTCCGATATTCTGGGAGGTGGGTCATGGAGGATCCTGCTGTGATGTAAGTCAGAGAGTGTTTTGTCTATGTTTTCCTCTAGGAGTTTTACGGTTTCTGGTCTTACATTTAGCTCTTTAATCCATTTTGAGTTTATTTTTGTGTATGGTGTTAGAAAGTGTTCTAGTTTCATTCTTTTACAAGTGTTTGACCAGTTTTCCCAGCACCACTTGTTAAAGAGATTGTCTTTAATCCATTGTATATTCTTGCCTCCTTTGTCAAAGATAAGGTGACCATATGTGCGTGGATTTATCTCTGGGCTTTCTATTTTGTTCCATTGATATTCTATTTGTTTTATTATTTTACAATGGGTTAGGTATTCCACTCAAAAATTAAATTTCTATGTAATTTTGCTCCTCTAACATCATCGCCATGACCTGACACTTTCACTGATGAATCTCCACAGCTTTCCTTTTCTCATTACTATAAAATTAGTCTATTTCCCTTTACGAATATTTGTATAATACCTGGTCACATATAGAAGACAACTTATACAGAGACAGGAAAATTGAAAAATCCCCCTGTGGCCCCAAAAAAGAACTCCTGTTCTTCATGTTGAGGGTTTGTTGATATTCTACCTATCCTAGGATATTCTCATTTCAGTTTCTAATCTGAGATTAAATTGGGATTTCTTCTGACATATATTGGGAAATGGTTGCTTCAATGTTGATTTCCAGCTAGTTGAGACCTGTCCACAGTTGGTTGATTAGTTGTGAAAATACATGAACTCTGGCCCTGTGGTCTTCCTCAAAAGTCAGGGTCTTGCTCGCCTCCTGGGGATCACTTGAGGCATAGGGGAAACCCTTGGCCTCTGGTAATGGACCTGAGAGTGAAAGAGTGTAAGGTGGTGGAAGAAGGCATGTAGGATTGTTTTTCTTTCTCAGAATCTGTACAAATTGGAATAAACCTCCAATCACTTCTCCTTTATCAGATATAGGACCTGGCATGGCTCCCATGAGAAATAGCAATTCTTTCCCTACTAAGGATTTACAAAAGGGCCAGGTAAATGCTGTGGTCATTTATGGTTGCAACTATTTCTGGAAACTTCTTTTTATACAACACCCTTTCTTGACTTCATCTCTAGATTGTGTGGTTGATTGTGCTGTATCTACCATGTCATTTTTACTTGGGAAAGCAAACTCCTCCCCAAGAATCTACAGGCTTCTCTGTTTTCAGCTAGTCACATTTGGTATCACTCCCAGAATCAGCATAAGCATGGATTGACAGTGGTCTGTCATGAGGTCAGGGGCACTGGCAGCAGCATTCCTAAGAAGCATGGCATGTTGGCATAAGTCCTCCTAGAGGAGGTTGCCATTAGGCTTACCACAGAGACTATAGCCCTTCCTTAGAGACTACAGACCATAGGACTGGGCCACCTCAGGCCAAACCGTAGAAGAAGAAAGCACAAACCCACCCATCAGCAGAAAATTAAAGATTTACTGAGCATGGCCCTGACAACCAGAACAAGACTCAGTTTTCCCCACAGACAGTCCCTCCCATCAGGAAGCTTAAACAAGTCTCTGATCCACATCCATCAGAGGGCAGACAGAATGAAAACCACAGTCACAGAAAACTAACCAAAATGATCAAATGGATCACAGCCTTGTGTAACTCAGTGAAACTATGAACCATGCTGTGGAGGGCCATCTAAGACAGATAGATGGCTCATGGTGGAGAGTTCTGACAAAACATGGCCCACTGGAGAAGGGAATGGCAAACCACTTCAGCACTCTTGCCTTGAGAAACCCATAAACAGTATAAAAAGGCAAAAATATATGATGCTGAAAGATGAACCCCCCCAGGTGGATAGTTGCCCAATATGCTACTGGAGAAGAGTGGAGAAATAGCTCCAGAAGGAATGAAAAGGCTGAGCCAAAGCAGAAACGACACCCAGTTGTAGATGTGAAAACTGAATGAAACTCACCCAGTCTGGTGGTGAAAGCCCAAACTAGAGAGAGGGAGCACAACCCTACCTGTCAGCATAAAATTGAATTAAAGATTTACTGAGCATGGCCCAGTGGGCTCTGGAATCACTGCAGATGGTGAATGCAGCCATGAAATTAAAATGCCTGCTCCTTGGAAGAAAAGACAAATCTAGACAGTGTATTAAAAAGCAGAGATATTACTTTGCCAAGAAAGGTCCGTATAGTCAAAGTATTGTTTTTCTAGTAATCATGTACTGGATATGAAAGTTGGACATAAAGGAGGCTGATTGTCAAAGAATTGATGCTTTTGAACTGTGGTGCTAGAGAAGACTTTGAGAGTCCCTTGGACAGCAGAAATCAAACCAGTCAATCCTAAAGGAACTCAACCCTGAATATTCATTGGAAGGACTGAGGCTGAAGATGAAGCTCCAGTACTTTGGCCACCTGATGTGAAGAGTCAGCTCATTGGAAAAGACCCTGATGGTGGGAAAGATTGAGGGTGGGAGGAGAAGAGGGTGACAGAGGATGAGATGGTTGGATGGCAATATTGACTCAATAGACACGAGTTTGAGCAAATTCTGGGGAGTAGTGTAGGACAGGGAAGCATGGCGTGCTGCAGTCCATGGTGTCCCAAGGTGTCAGACACAACTGAGTGCCTCAGCAACAACAACCAGAACCATAAGTGCTTAGAGGCTGAGGCCTGCCCAACTTTGTACTGTGTATTCCTAGGCCTGCCCACTGTGTGTTCCTGGAAATAATATGAGGAGGATGACAGATAGCTCCATATTTAAGCCTCCTGGCACAGTTGATTCCCCCGGATCTCCTTTATTTGGGAATGTTACTAGATTACTGAAATGTGATATTACTGTTGTTATTTTGTACCTTTGTGTGTTCTGTGAAAATTGAATGTGCTTCACTTCAGTTCAGTCTCTCAGTCGTGTCCGACTCTTTGCAACCACATGAATCACAGCACGCCAGGCCTCCCTGTCCATCACCAACTCCCGGAGTTTACCCAAACCCATGTCTATCAAGTCAGTGATGCCATCCAGCCATCTCATCCTCTGTCATCCCCTTCTCCTCCTGCCCGCAATCCTTCCCAGCATTAGGGTCTTTTCCAATGAGTCAGCTCTTCACATGAGGTGGCCAAAGTATTGGAATTTCAGCTTCAACATCAGTCCTTCCAATGAATACCCAAGACTGATCTCCTTTAGGATGGACCGGTTGGATCTCCTTGCAGTCCAAGGGACTCTCAAGAGTCATCTCCAACACCACAGTTCAAAAGCATCAATTCTTCGGTGCTCAGCTTTCTTCACCGTCCAACTCTCACATCCATACATGACTACTGGAAAAACCATAGCCTTGACTAGACGGACCTTTGCTGGCAAAGTAATGTCCCTGCTTTTTAATATGCTATCCAGGTTGGTCATAACTTGCTTGGGTAATATAAATTTCGTAATTCATTGCTACCCCATCTCTGTTGGAAAATGTGCTAAACAGAATCATTGTAGTGACAACTAGGTTTAAAAATCTCAATTTTCAGAAATGTTATATTTTTAGTGGAACATGTACACTAAACAGAGTAGTGAAGAGGAGAAGGTCAATAACCTGCTGGGTTGGTTTCCAACAAGTCCTTACACTGTGTTCGTGTTCGTGTGAGTCCTTACGTTGTGTCCTTTACGCTGGTATAGCTGATCCCTCCTCATCTTACATCACAGGATTTATATACCTGAAATCAAAACACGTTTGACTTAGTTCTGTTATTTAGAGTGCTCAACTCTTTTTTTTCCATAGTACGCATTTAATCTGCATCCCATAGGGTAGTTAAAGTTCAGAATTTCCTGTGTATTAAGATAAATGTAACTGGGCCTGTCTGTTTATCGGCTTAGGATTCCCTGAAATCTTAAAACAGATGCACGGCTCCCCTGCAGGACTCCAGGAATCCCCATCTCCCTAGACATCTTTGTGCCATGGGCAGCACCTCCAAGGAGATTAGGTCTCCTTTGTCATTAAGGAAGCACAGAGGATGTGGGCATGATCTTGCAGGCAGAGCTTTTCCCAGGAGTAGCTATGATTCCATGTGCAGAGAATGGGCTGTTCATTTCCTTTCATTCTCTCTGTTCTTGGTGTACAAAGAACAGGTCTCTTTGGTGGTAGTGAAGGAGTGGTGGAGGGTTCTTCTGCACCCAGAGGCCTTCCTGTCAGGAATATGCTACTTTAGCACTTGGGTATTTCCTCTGTTAATCCTCTGGACAGGACAGAGGAAATACCCAAGTGCTAAAGTAGCATATTCCTGACAGGAAGGCCTCTGGGTGCAGAAGAACCCTCCACCACTCGCGGGGAGAAATATCAATAACCTCAGATATGCAGATGATACCACCCTTATGGCAGAAAGTGAAGAGGAACTCAAAAGCCTCTTGATGAAAGTGAAAGTGGAGAGTGAAAAGGTTGGCTTAAAGCTCAACATTCAGAAAACGAAGATCATGGCATCTGGTCCCATCACTACATGGGAAATAGATGGAGAAACAGTGGAAACAGTGTCAGACTTTATTTTTCTGGGCTCCAAAATCACTGCAGATGGTGACTGCAGCCATGAAATTAAAAGACGCTTACTCCTTGGAAGGAAGGTTATGACCAACCTAGATAGCATATTCAAAAGCAGAGACATCACTTTGCCAACAAAGTTTCGTCCAGTCAAGGCTATGGTCTTTCCTGTGGTCATGTATGGATGTGAGAGCTGGACTGTGAGGAAGGCTGAGCACCGAAGAATAGATGCTTTTGAACTGTGGTGTTGGAGAAGACTCTTGAGAGTCCCTTGGACTGCAAGGAGATCCAACCGGTCCATTCTGAAGGAGATCAGACCTGGGATTTCTTTGGAGGGAATGATGCTCAAGCTGAAACTCCAGTATTTTGGCCACCTCATGCGAAGAGTTGACTCATTGGAGAAGACTCTGATGCTGGGAGGGATTGAGGGCAGGAGGAGAAGGGGACGACAGAGGATGAGATGGCTGGATGGCATCACTGACTCGATGAATGTGAGTCTGAATGACCTCCGAGAGCTGGTGATGGATAGGGAGGCCTGGCGTGCTGCGGTTCATGGGGTCGCAAAGAGTCGGACACGACTGAGCTACTGATCTGATCTGATCTGATCTGTTAATCCTCTGAGACAGGACCCTTGACTTTATACATTTACAGATGCAGGCATTAGCATGTGTTGACAGTGTTTCACACCCTTTTAACCAATGCTATGGGCAGGACCTAGAAAGATGTGTGGAGTTCTCTGGCATTAGGCTGCTCTCTTGGAACCTGGAAGAGGGGAGGGTACCAAGTGCTGGCACCTGCTTCATTGGGTTTCAGCTTTTGTTGATATTGGGGCTTTTGTCTTTCATATCAACATATTTTAAACTTCTGTTCTACATGTCAGTATGGATGCAAGAGGGCGCTTTCCTTTCCCATGACCATCCTGCATGCCCTACCCCATGGGCTGCCCTTTATCACCACTCAAGGGCTGTGGGCCTCTTCCACCTCCTCCACCCTGGCTTCCTCTGGGACCCCACCCAATGCCTCCACATCTTTAAGATGGTAAGGTGATCTGAAGAGTATGCTAACTTGGGAAGCATGTTCATCCATTTTTCTTTTGAGTTTTTAGAGGCAATGCAGATATGTATACCGATGGCTTTGTAATGCATAAGACAAACCTGATTGAGGTCATTGTAACATTTATTCCTCAAGTTTCTCAGGACATACATATGATGGACTGGTCTTCACATGTACTGATGGGCTGGTCACCCAAACTGAGCTGGGCATCAGGTGTTCCTTGCAGAGAAGAAAAGAGGCTTTTTAGAGAATGAGAGAAATACCAGTTTTGCAGATTCGCCTCATACAGAAACCACATGTTGGGTTCTGTGAAACATAAGACACATCCCTAATTTCAAGAATTAAAATATCCCCTGAGAGAAACAGAGAGAGAGAGAAATGATGCATAAGTGACCCAGAACTTGTGATCATCATAACAGAAGCACCAGTTCAAGGCCCTAGAGTGCAAAAGAGGAATCTGTGAGTCACACAGGAATACATAGGATGTTTTAGAAGAAAAAGTAAAAAATGAGGTGGTGTCACTTAGATGGAACTGGAAGGCCATTCCCAGCAGGGCAAACAGTTTGGGCAGGTAGTCTGAAGGCAGTGAGATGTCCACACAGGGCCGCTGTGTGTTGAAGTGACACAGTGCTGGCCATGCAGCATCCCCTTTAGATGCCATTGTTGCTGTAAACCCCTTAGATAATAATGTCTCATTCGGGTTATTGTTTGCATTGGATTTCTGAAAGTTCTGATTATGGGTGAAAGAAGGCTCTGGATATCAGGGGAACAAGGATGTTTAACTTGGTTCTTTCAGAATATTTTGTGTGGCTGAAGCTTTTTTTTTTTTTTGGTCCAATGATTTGAAAATGCAGTCAGGATCTAAATGAGCTGAATACCTGCCTTGGCCTTCAGCATAAGGCAGGCTCTTCCCAGAGAATTCAAGGTTGATCCAGGGTTACTCCTGCAGGACCCCTGTCACCACATCCTTGCATCCTCTAGTCTCCACCTCTGACTGTCAGCTTTGCATCTCCCACATTTTCCTCACAGTATATTATGCATGATTCTTTGCTTGTATACTTGTTGTTCAGTCCCTAATACTCAGTGAGACCTAGACAGAGTGTGAGCTTTTTATCATTAAAACAGGGATAATATTGATTTCTGATGTCATCGTGAGAAAGATGAGATCAAGTACATATAGAATTTTGCAGACTGGCTGAGACATATTTGTTGCTCATTGCTCTTGTAGTTTAAAAGAAAATGTCTACACACAGAATCATCAAAGATATCCTGGAAAATACATTAAATTAACCTAAGGATATAAGCCCTGAGGCCTAGAGTTTAGCAATCTGTGCTTTAAAAGACAAGGCAAAGACACTCTTTCCCCTGTAAAAATTCATGTCCTACTGGTTAAAAAAGAAAGTAAGAGAATGTGTACATTCAGAGATCTGACAAGAATTGTTTTCATAACATATAGAGTCATAGATGCAGCCACACAGTAAAGTGTTCATCAGAGATCACAGATGTATTAGAGAAGGCAAAATGCATGTAGGGAAAAATCAGATTACACTGAAATAAATCAGAATGTCTTTCCCTTACAGGAGAACCAGTTTAAATTTGAAGAAGATCTTGAGCCATGACAAGCAGACTATGGTAATAGTAAATTTAAAGAAGGTGTCAGATCTACATTCTGGCCCGAATGTTTCCCTGCCCCTTCCGCTACTGTCTCTCCCATTGTCAGCCCTAATAAACCTTCCACAGTCCTATCTCTGCATCAGTGTCTGCTTCCTGGAGGACCAAGAGTCACACCCATTGTGTACACAGGGTGTGATTCATTTACACCCAGGTCACAAACAGGCAGGACCCACAGTGATGGGGCAGAAGCAGGGACATCCGGTGAGGTAGTGTTGAGTGCAAGGGGGCCCAATAGATCCTTCCAGGATGCTGGACACATCCTATGTCTAGACCTAGGGATGGTTGTGTTTATCCAGTCTATAAATACTCACTGAGTGCACGGATCCTGTCAGTCACAGGGCTGGCAGGTCATCAGAGAGACAGGCATCTGTCCCCACCGAGTGGCCATTTCTTACTGTGAAGAATGGAGGAGGTGCCAGGAGTGGCTGAGGGAGTCCAGTGCGGGGGTCCTGCACTAATCCAGGCTTTGTACTCTTCTTCCCCCACCTGCCAGCTGCCCCTAAGACCACAAATCCAGGTGGCTCTGAGTGGGGTGGGTAATGGCAAAAGTTTCCTTAGTAAGTCCCATGAGCTCCCTTAAACCTCCCACAATCTCTTTATTGACACATGTGCAGTGATGGTTGAGACCCCCATCAGTGTTAAGAAGAAGGTGTTGGGTAGAAATATCTATCTCCCTTCAAGTCCCCCAATCCAACCCATCCTGCCCCAGTAGCCCTTGGAGCCTGCAGGGTCCCCCCTCCTTCCAGGTGGCAGAGACACCCAGTCCCCCAGCAGCTCTGGGGTCAAGGCTGGGCCGCCAACAGGTCCAAGGTGTGACTGGGCTGCCCAGGAATAGCTGGGAGCCCCAGGGCAGCAGATAATATCAGTGTGAGCAGTCTCTAAAACAGATTCTTGCCCACTATGAGCAGAGCCTGGGCCAAATCTTGCCAATGAGGGTAGGAGGACTGGGATAATTGGTGCCCTGTGGGCCTCGATAGGGATGGACTGGAGCAGCGTGCCTGAGGGCCTGCGGAGAGAGACAGAGGAAGGGAAAAGCAGGGAAAGAAACAGTGATTGAGAGAGAGGGGTAAGAGTCAAGTCCCAGAGAGTGACAGAAAGGGACAGAGGGGAACAACTGTAGAGAGAAGCAGAAACAAGAGGAAACAAAAGGGAAGGAGTGGGCCAGTCCAGTGTATGTGGTAGGGAATGATGGGCCAGAGTTGAAGCCACTCTGTGAAAAGACGGAGAGTGGATGAGGCAGAAAAGGCAAGATTCCTAGGGATCACAGTTCCTGGAGTTTTGATGCTGCATCCTTCCTGAAGCTGAGCTTCCTAGGGATCATCACACTTGGAAAGATTTGTACCTTCCGTTTTGTTTGGGATTGCTGGTTCCAAAGGATTAGCTTTCAGGAGTCAAACTTCCCTTTGGCAATAAATCCTAGAGTCTAGCTTGCGGGGAGTTGACCCTGACTCCTCATATACCTGGTCATGCTGCGTTTCCCACCTCACCAGCTAGGCCTTCATTGTTCAAAATCTGACTCAGGCAATGAACTGGCCCCACTATCCATAGCCTAGAATTAGCAAAGATGGAATTGAATCCCTGCTGAGGTTCGGTTCAGTTCTGTTCAGTTCAGTCGCTCAGTCATGTCAGACTCTTTGCCCTCCCCCCGCCCCCATGAATCGCAGCACGCCAGGCCTCCCTGCCATCACCAACTCCCAGAGTTCACTCAGACTCACGTAAATCACATCAGGGATGCCATCCAGCCATCTCATCCTCTGTCGTCCCCTTCTCCTCCTGCCCCCAATCCCTCCCAGCATCAGAGTCTTCTCCAATGAGTCAACTCTTTGCATGAGGTGGCCAAAGTACTGGAGTTTCAGCTTTAGCATCAGTCCTTCCAAAGAAATCCCAGGGCTGATCTTCAGAATGGACTGGTTGGATCTCCTTGCAGGCCAAGGGATTTTCAAGAGTCTTCTCCAACACCACAGTTCAAAAGTATCAATTCTTCTGAGCTCAGCTTTCTTCACTGTCAACTCTCACATCCATACATGACCACTGGAAAAACCATAGCCTTGACTAGGCGAACCTTTGTTGGCAAAGTAATGTCTCTGCTTTTCAATATGCTATCTAGGTTGGTCATAACTTTCCTTCCAAGGAGTAAGCATCTTTTAATTTCATGGCTGCAGTCACCATCTGTAGTGATTTTGGAGCCCATAAAAATAAAGTCTGACACTGTTTCCACTGTTTCCCCATCTATTTCCCGTGAAGTGATGAGACCACATGCCATGATCTTCGTTTTCTGAATGTTGAGCTTTAAGCCCACTTTTTCACTCTCCTCTTTCAATTTCATCAAGAGGCTTTTGAGTTCCTCTTCACTTTCTGCCATAAGGGTGGTGTCATCTGCATATCTGAGGTTATTGATATTTCTCCCAGCAATCTTGATTCCAGCTTGTGTTGCTTCCAGTCCAGCGTTTCTCATGATGTATTCTGCATATAAGTTAAATAAGCAGGGTGACAATATAAAGCTTTGACGTACTCCTTTTCCTATTTGGAACCAGTCTGTTGTTCCATGTCCAGTTCTAACTGTTGCTTCCTGACCTGCATACAGATTTCTCAATCTGTATTCCCATCTCTTTCAGAATTTTCCACAGTTTATTGTGATCCACACAGTCAAAGGCTTTGGCATAGTCAATAAAGCAGAAATAGATGTTTTTCTGGAACTCTCTTGCTTTTTCCATGATCCAGTGGATGTTGGCAATTTGATCTCTGGTTCCTCTGCCTTTTCTAAAACCAGCTTGAACATCAGGAATTTCACGGTTCACATATTGCTGAAGACTGGCTTGGAAAATTTTGAGCATTACTTTACTATCGTGTGAGATGAGTGCAATTGTGTGGTAGTTTGAGCATTCTTTGGCATTGCCTTTCTTTGGGATTGGAATGAAAAGTGACCTTTTCCAGTCCTGTGGCCACTGCTGAGTTTTCCAAATTTGCTGGCATATTGAGTGCAGCAGTTTCACAGCATCATCTTTCAGGATTTGAAATAGCTCAACTGGAATTCCATCACCTCCACTAGCTTTGTTCATAGCGATGCTTTCTAAGGCCCACTTGACTTCACATTCCAGGATGTCTGGCTCTAGGTCAGTGATCACACCATCGTGATTATCTGGGTCATGAAGATCTTTTTTGTACAGTTCTTCTGTGTATTCTTGACATCTCTTCTTAATATCTTCTGCTTCTGTTAGGTCCATACCATTTCTGTCCTTTATCATGCCCATCTTTGCATGAAATGTTCCCTTGGTATCTCTAATTTTCTTGAAGAGATCTCTATTCTTTCCCATTCTGTTGTTTTCCTCTATTTCTTTGCATTGATCGCTGAAGGCTTTCTTATCTCTTCTTGCTATTCTTTGGAACTCTGCATTCAGATGCTTATATCTTTCCTTTTCTCCTTTGCTTTTCGCTTCTCTTCTTTTCACAGCTATTTGTAAGGCCTCCCCAGACAGCCATTTTGCTTTTTTGCATTTCTTTTCCATGAGGATGATCTTGATTCCTGTCTCCTGTACAATGTCATGAACCTCATTCCATAGTTCATCAGGCAGTCTATCAGATCTAGGCCCTTAAATCTATTTCTCATTTCCACTATATAATCATAAGAGATTTGGTTTAGGTCATACCTGAATGGACTAGTGGTTTTCCATACTTTCTTCAATTTCAGTCTGAATTTGGCAATAAGGAGTTCATGGTCTGAGCCACAGTCAGCTCCTGGTCTTGTTTTTGTTGACTGTATAGAGCTTCTCCATCTTTGGCTGCAAAGAATATAATCACTCTGATTTCGGTGTTGACCATCTGGTGATGTCCATGTATAGAGTCTTCTCTTGTGTTGTTGGAAGAGGGTGTTTATTATGACGAGTGCATTTTCTTGGCAAAACTCTATTAGTCTTTGCCCTGCTTCATTCCGTATTCCAAGGCCAAATTTGCGTGTTACTCCAGGTGTTTCTTGACTTCCTACTTTTGCATTCCAGTCCCCTATAATGAAAAGGACATCTCTTTTGGGTGTTAGTTCTATAAGGTCTTGTAGGTCTTCATAGAACCATTTAACTTTAGCTTCTTCAGTGTTACTGGTTGGGGCATAGACTTGGATTGCTGTGATAATGAATGGTTTGCCTTGGAAATGAACAGAGATCATTCTGTCGTTTTTGAGATTGCCTCCAAGTACTGCATTTTGGACTCTTTTGTTGACCATGATGGCTACTCCATTTCTTCTGAGGGATTCCTGCCCCCAGTAATAGATATAATGGTCATCTGAGTTAAATTCACCCATTCCAGTCCATTTTAGTTCACTGATTCCTAGAATGTCGACATTCACTCTTGCCATCTCTTGTTTGACCACTTCCAATTTGCCTAGATTCATGGACCTGACATTCCAGGTTCCTATGCAATATTGCTCTTTACAGCATCAGACCTTGCTTCTATCATCAGTCACATCCACAGCTGGGTGTTGTTTTTGCTTTGGCTCCATCCTTTCATTCTTTCTGGAGTTATTTCTCCACTGATCTTCAGTACCATATTGGGCACCTACTGACCTGAGGAGTTCCTCTTTCAGTGTCCTATCATTTTGTTTTTTCATACTGTTCATGGGTTTCTCAAGGCAAGAATACTGAAGTGGTTTGCCATTCCCTTCTCCAGTGGACCACATTCTGTCAGATCTCTCCACCATGACCCGCCCGTCTTGGGTTGCCCCACGGGCATGGCTTAGTTTCATTGAGTTAGACAAGGCTGTAGTCCTAATGTGATTAGACTGACAAGTTTTCTGTGAGTATGGTTTCAGAGTGTTAGCCTTCTGATGCCCTCTTGCAACACCTACTGTCTTACTTGAGTTTCTCTTACCTTGAGCGTCGGGTATCTCTTCATGGCTGCTCAAGCAAAGTGTAGCCACTGCTCCTTACCTTGAAAGAGGGGTATCTCCTCACTGCCGCCCTTCCTGACCTTCAATGTGGGATAGCTCCTCTAGGCCCTCCTGTGCCCGCGCAGCCACCGCTCCATGGACATGGGGTTGGTCCCTCCGGCCGCCCCCGCTGGCCTCGGACGTGGGGCTGCTCCTCCCGGCCACCGCCCCTGACCTCGGACTTGGGTAGCTCTTCTCGGCCGTTCCTACGCGGTTGCAGCCTGGCACTCTCAGCCTCTGCCCTGACATTGGACATGGGGTAACTCCTCTTGGCCGCCGCTTTTCGGGCATGGGATCCTCCCGGCTTCTGCCCCTGACCTCAGACGTGGGGTAGCTCCTCTCGGCCACGCTTAGTGCGCCTGTCGCAGCTGTCCGTGCTTAGCCAGAGGTTATCAGGCTTCAAAGATACTGGGTCTCTTACTGTCAACCGGGCTTCCTGGTGGCTCATGTGGTAAAGCGTCTGCCCTCAATGCGGCAGACCCGGGTTCAATCCGTGGGTCGGGAAGATCCCCTGGAGAAAGAAATGGCAACCCACTCCAGTATTCTTGCCTGGAAAATCCCATGGACGGAGGAGCCTGGTGGGCTACACAGTTCATGTGGTCGCAAAGGGTCAGACACAACTGAGCGACTTCACTTTCACTTTGCTGTCAATCGGAATTCCTTCCAACACTAAGGAGCTGAGACCACCAATAAATTACTGAGTAGTATCAGATAAAATGTATTGTGGATTCACACTGAGCAGTATAATGTGCAAATTGACCAAATTATTTAAGTGCAGTATTGCATTTACATAACACTCTCAATAACCCATTTTGTGGATGAGGAGACACAGAGGGGATGTGAATTTCCCAAGGTCTCATGGAGGTGGGTACTGTAACTTTGCCTTGAGCCAAGGTCTACCTTGGAGAAGGATTCTACCTTTTATAATCCCCCTCCTATGACCTCTCCCTGAGGTTTTGAGGAAGACGGTTGACTCTATACTGGGAAATTTCTCTTCCAAAGACATTAAGTCATGCATCACTCAGGACAGACATGGTTATAGTGTGTTCACTTATGATTCAGTTTCTCAGTGGCTTCCTGCAGGAAAGTTTAGTTCTCTCACAAACTGCATATTCACAGAAGGTCAACTGTGTTTCTATTCCACATCATCATCTTGGTGAAATTTAGGTTAATAGTTTAATGTCCCTTTGGAACATAAACATTCCTGTGAAGTTTCAAGGAAGACTTGGTAAGGCACCATTGTTTCAGGAAATTGGCTCCCTACTAGTGTTAAGTCATGTATCATCATAAATAATAATAAATCCCCTCAATCCAATATGCATATGACCAATATTTAAAATATAAGTAACTTTATGAACTATAAAGCACTGCATTGGTTTATTCCATGACAAACAAGACATAACCCTTACAATGACTTGCTGTTTCGAACGGGAAAGTGGTGAAAACAGCGTGTCATTTTTGCAGGGATGCAGGTACTGCAACTCTCTAGAACAAGCTGAGTAAGTCTACAATGCTTTCCTCCATTACCATTCCCTCATCACATACACCCATCCTGAAATGATCATCTACTTCTGATCATAAAAAAGCTAAAAACCTGTGCACACATTACCAACCAATATATCAAATACACAGATCACAAGATACACAGAGACACTGTCAATACAGTCGCCTTAAGAGACACCTGACCATGCATGCGCGGGTGTCGATTATGATCTGACACTTCAGCATCTACACAGCACATCAGGTGGAGAGAGGGAGGCATGTGATAGAGGGATAAAATGGAGACAAGGTACAGCCAGTCGTATACATGCATGTCAATCGTCCAGCCACAAACCACCTCGTGTATCTGTGATCTTTTTCCTTAGTGACTAGCATAAGAGAATGTCTGATGCACAATCAATAATACAGTCCTGTGCAAAGTGCAAGAACTATGATCAATAAAATAAAAAATTAAAAAAAAAGAAGACTCATATAGATTAACATGTTGGAGTTAGATTAAAAGGAATTCAAAACAAACACTATATAAAGATTTTTAAAATGAAATTATTAGAAATAAAAAATAATTTTCATATAGAATGCCAATTTATTAAAAATCAATTGAACATTTGAGAGCAGATATCTTAAATTATATTTGAGCTGAAGAACTCAAAAGAGAACTTTGGTAGGTTGGATTCCTAGGTTTAATTTGTAAGTTTTAATACAGTTAGTAGAAAACATCCCAAACAAACAAAAAACCTAGAAAAATATTGGGAAAAAAAGAAGAAGCTATCTAAAGAATTGGGAAATCATGAACTTATTTATTTATATGTCGCTATAAATCTCCATTTCCTTATCTGTACAACACATATATACATTGCTTCTTCTGTGGTTTTCCCTGGGGAGGAGAGACTACCCTGGATCTGTTCAAAGTGCTCTGCATGAGCATGTAGTCTGAACTGGGACCCTCTTGATTGGTTGGTTGGGTATTTTGAGTAATGCAAATGTCTCCCGTAATTTGGGGAATCTGTATCCTCATGACTCTGTCCTCCCTCCCTGAGCTTTGCCTGCTTACTGCTCTGCCAATCCCAAGAAGAGACCTGAGGAAGAAATGTGGTATTGTGGCCTTTGACAATGCAACCACATATGATAGGCATTTCCCCTTTTCCCTGATAACTCAGCTGGTAAAGAATCTGCCTGCAATGTAGGAGACACCGGTTGGTTCAGTTCCTGGGTCTGGAAGACCCCCTGGAGAAAGGATAGGCTACCCACTACAGTATTCTTGAGCTTCTCTTGTGGCTCTGGTAAAGAATCTGCCTACAATGCAGGAGACTCAGGATCGATCCCTGAATTGGGAAGATCCCCTGGAGAAGGGAAATGTTACCTACTCCAGTATTCTGGCCTGGAGAATTCCATGGATTGTATAGTCCATGGGGTTGAAAAGAGTCGAACGTGACTGAGTGCCTTTCACTTTTCGCTTCACTTGCACTGAAATGAGTACATGTTCATTCCTGGAAGATGTAGAGTTTTCTGCCTCTTTTCCATCTCCCAGGCCTAAATCTTCTTGCCCAAACCAGGTCATGTCCATCACTCTAATCTCCAGCTTTGCTCTGCCTAGATCACAGTGATTCTTACTGTAGTCAAAATCTCAGTAAGGAATTACATCCTATCCAACATATACTCAAGGCTTCCCTGGTGGCTCAGACAGTAAAGCGTCTCCCTGCAATGTGGGAGACCAGGGTTCCATCCCTGGGTCGGGAAGATCCTCTGGAGAAGGAAATGGCAACACACTCCAGTACCCTTGCCTGGAAAATCCCATGGACAGAAGAGCCTGGTATGCTACAGTCCATGGGGTCTCAAAGAGTTGGACATGACTGAGCGACTTCACTCACTCACTTATTAATGTTTAAGATTATTGATGTAATGATGTAAATACCTTGAGTCATCAATATATTAAATATAATATTGCTGCAGGAAGGGGACCCTTTCCAGGGCCCGAAAGTGGGCTCTTGTCTAATACTCGAAAATGAATCATCCAAGGAGACACATGTGCTGACAAAGCAAGAGATTTTATTGGGAAAGGGCACCAAGGCAGAGAGAAGTAGGGTAAGGGAACCCAGGAGAATTGCTTTGCCATGTGGCTCACAGTCTCTGGTTTTATGGTGATTGGATCAGTTTCTGGGTTGTCTTTAGACAATCATTCTGACTCAGAGTCCTACCTGGTGGTGTATGACTTGTTCAGCCAAGATGGATGCCAGAGAGAAGGATTCTGGGACATGTGGTGTCACTTTTTGACCTTTCCTGAACGCTCCTGGTTGGGGGTGGCTTATTAGTTCCCTGTTCCTTACCAGAACCTCCTGCCATAAAAATAACTCATGCAAATGGTTACTATAGTGTCTGGACAGGGTGGCCAGTTTCAGTCAGTGTGCTTCTCCTAACAATAATAAGTATAATACGTTCATTGTGCCCAAGTTTAACATAAATAAAGTATCTGTTACAAAATTTTCAGCCCCCCAAAAAGTTACCTCAATGTGGAAAAAACTTTTAAACCTTTAAGGAAACCAAGATATGTTTTTTGGTCATGGTCTGTGCATGGGTTGGAAAAGAATTTCAAGATATGAGACAGAATGAGAAGGAAATAAAGTTTATTATTTGTTAGAACAGTGTGCCAGCTCAAGGGAGAAGTGACATTGAACAAGGGGTCCCTAGACCACCTTTGGGGAAGGCAGTGGCACCCCACCCCAGTACTTTTGCCTGGATAATCCTATGGACGGAGGATCCTGGTAGGCTCCAGTCCATGGGGTCGCTGGGAGTCGGACACGACTGAGCGACTTCATTTTCAGTTTTCCCTTTCATGCATTGGAGAAGGAAATGGCAACCCACTCCAGTATTCTTGCCTGGAGAATCCCAGGGACAGGGGAGCCCGGTGGGCTTCCGTCTGTGGGGTCGCACAGAGTCGGACACGACTGAAGCGACTTAGCAGCAGACCACCTTAATACCCAGGGTCACTGCAGATGGTGACTGCAGCCATGAAAGTAAAAGATGTTTACTCCTTGGAAGAAAAGTTATAACTAACCTCTGCTGCTGCTGCTGCTGCTGCTGCTGCTAAGTCACTTCAGTCGTGTCCGACTCTTAGCGACCTCATGGACTGCAGCCCACCAGGCTCCTCCATCCATGGGATTTTCCAGGCAAGGGTACTGGAGTGGGGATAACCAACCTCTACAGCATATTAAAAAGCAGAGACATTACTTTGCCAACAAAGGTCCATCTAGTCAAGGCTGTGGTTTTTCCAGTAGTCATGTATGGATGTGAGAGCTGGACTGTAAAGAAAGCTGAGTGCCAAAGAACTGATGCTTTTGAACTGTGGTGTTGAAGAAGACTCTTGAGAGTCCCTTGGACTGCAAGGAGTCCATCCTAAAGGAAATCCGTCATGACTGTTCATTGGAATGACTGATGCTGAAGCTGAAACTCTAATACTTTGGCCACCTGATGCGAAGAGCTGACTCATTTGAAAAGACCTTGATGCCAGGAGGAGAAGGGGATGGTAGAGGATGAGATGGTTGAATGGCATCACTGACTCAATGAATATGAGTCTGAGTAAATTCCAGGAGTTGGTGATAGACAGGGAGGCCTGGCGTGCTGCAGTCCTTGTGGTCGCAAAGAGTTGGACATGACTGAGCACTGAACTGAACTGAACTGAATACCCAGGGTGCAAGGAATGGGATAGGGGTCTTGTGGGTCATTTGCTGATTGGATGAGGCACATATGCTGGGTGGGGGAAGACTAAGGCAAATACCTTATCCCTCTGAGGCAGGTTAAATGCTCAGGAGGACCTGAAATCCCTTAATAGTTACAACATAGGGGAGGGAAGGATGATAACGGTTTTTCCATTCCTGCATTCCAAGACCATCCTTGGTTTTATCTGCTCTTTCAACCTTTAGTCACCACATTTTTCAGTAGACAATATGAGAAAAAGAATACTGAAAACAGTTATACATGATCAGGATTTCCTAAGATTGGATTAAATTTTGTTGGGTAAATGACTTATGGGAGTGACCTAAGACTTGGATTTGGCTTTTTTACTTTCTGTTTAGAAAAAAGTTTTCTTGTAAAACATTTTTGGTAACAGATACCTTTTAAATAATCTATTTACCTTTAAATATTTTATTGTCACTTTGTTTTGTTTTTTAATTTAAATTTATTTATTTTAATTGGAGGCTAGTGACTTTACAATATTGTATTGGTTCTGCCACACATCAACATGAATCCGCCACGGGCGTACACGTATTCCCCGTCCTGAACCCCCTCCCACCTCCCTCCCCATACCATCCCTCCGGGTCATCCCAGTGCACCAGCCCCAAGCATCCTGTACTGGAACCTGGACTGGGATTTGTTTCTTATATGATATTATACATGTTTCAATGCCATTCCCCCAAATCATCCCACCCTCTCCCTCTCCCACAGAGTCCAAAAGACTGTTCTATACATCTGTGTCTCTTTGGCTGTCTCCCATACAGGGTTATTGTTACCATCTTTCTAAATTCCATATATATGTGTTAGTATACTGTTTTGGTGTTTTTCTTCCTGGCTTACTTCACTCTGTATAATAGGCTCCAGCTTCATCCACCTCATTAGAATCGATTCAAATGTATTCTTTTTTAATGGCTGAGTAATACTCCGTTATGTATATGTACCACAGCTTTCTTATCCATTCATCTGATGATGGACATCTAGGTTGCTTCCACGTCCTGGCTATTATAAACAGTGCTGCGATGAACACTGGGGTACACGTGCCTCTTTCAGTTCTGGTTTCCTCGGTGTGTATGCCCAGCAGTGGGATTGCTGGGTCGTAAGGCAGTTCTATTTCCAGTTTTTTAAGGAATTGTTACACGGTTCTCCATAGTGGCTGTACTAGTTTGCATTCCCACCAACAGTGTAAGAGGGTTCCCTTTTCTCCACACCCTCTCCAGCATTTATTGCTTGTAGACTTTTGGATCTCAGCCATTCTGACTGGCATGAAATGGTACCTCATTGTGGTTTTGATTTGCATTTCTCTGATAATGAGTGATGTTGAGCATCTTTTCATGTGTTTGTTAGCCATCTGTATGTCTTCTTTGGAGAAATGTCTGTTTAGTTCTTTGGCCCATTTTTTTGATTGGGTCATTTATTTTTCTGGAATGGAGCTGCAGGAGTTGCTTGTATATTTTTGAGATTAGTTGTTTGTCTGTTGCTTCATTTGCTATTATTTTCTCCCATCCTGAGGGCTGTCTTTTCACCTTGCTTATAGTTTCCATTGTTGTGCAGAAGCTTTTAAGTTTAATTAGGTCCCATTTGTTTATTTTTGCTTTTATTTTCAATATTCTGGGAGGTGGGTCATAGAGGATCCTGCTGTGATTTATGTCAGAGAGTTTTTTTGCCTATGTTCTCCTCTAAGAGGTTTATCGTTTCTGGTCTTACGTTTAGATCTTTAATCCATTTTGAGTTTATTTTTGTGTATGGTGTTAGAAAGTGTTGTAGTTTCATTCTTTTACAAGTGGTTGACCAGTTTTCCCAGCACCACTTGTTAAAGATACTGTCTTTTCTCCATTGTATAGTCTTGCCTCCTTTGTCAAAGGTAAGGTGTCCATAGGTGCATGGATTTATCTCTGGGCTTTCTATTTTGTTCCATTGATCTATAATTTTGTCTTTATGCCAGTACCATACTGTCTTGATGACTGTGGCTTTGTAGTAGAGCCTGAAGTCAGGCAAGTGGATTTGTTCAGTCCCATTCTTCTTGCTCAAGATTGCTTTGCTATTCAAGGTTTTTTGTATTTCCACACAAATTGTGAAATTATTTGTTAAAACTCTGTGAAAAATACCATTGGTAGCTTGATAGGGATTGCATTGAATCTATAGATTGCTTTGGGTAATATACTCATTTTCACTATATTGATTCTTCCGATCCATGAACATGGTATATTTCTCCATCTATCAGTGTCCTCTTTGATTTCTTTCACCAGTGTTTTATAGTTTTCTGTATATAGGTCTTTAGTTTCTTTAGGTAGCTATATTCCTAAGTATTTTATTCTTTTCGTTGCAATGGTGAATGGAATTGTTTCCTTAATTTCTCTTTCTATTTTCTCATTATTAGCATATAGGAATGAAAGGGATTTCTGTGTGTTGATTTTATATCTCACAACTTTATTATATTCATTGATTAGCTCTAGTAATTTTCTGGTGGCATCTTTAGGGTTTTCTATGTAGAGGATCATGTCATCTGCAAACAGTGAGAGTTTTACTTCTTCTTTTCCAATTTGGATTCCTTTTATTTCTTTTTCTGCTCTGATTGCTGTGGCCAAAACTATGTTGAATAGTAGTGGTGAAAGCGGGCACCCTTGTCTTGTTCCAAACTTTAGGGAAAATGCTTTCAATTTTTCACCATTGAGTTAATGTTTGCTGTGGGTTTGTCATATATAGCTTTTATTATGTCGAGATATCTATGGGGTCCACACAGTCGGACACAATTGAAGCGACTTAGCAGCAGCAGCAGCATTTTGAGGTATGTTCCTTCTATTCCTGCTTTCTGGAGAATTTTATCATAAATGGATGTTGAATTTTGTCAAAGGCTTTCTCTGCATCTATTGAGATAATCATATGGCTTTTATTTTTCAATTTGTTAATGTGGTGTATTACATTGATTGATTTGTGGATATTGAAGAATCCTTGCATCCCTGGGATAAAGCCCACTTGGTCATGGTGTATGATCTTTTTAATGTGTTGTTGGATTCTGATTGCTAGAATTTTGTTAAGGATTTTTGCATCTATGTTCATCAGTGATATTGGCCTGTAGTTTTCTTTTTTGTGGCATCTTTTTCAGGTTTTGGGATTAGGGTGATGGTGATCTCATAGAATGAGTTTGGAAGTTTATCTTCCTCTGAAATTTTCTGGAAGAGTTTGAGTAGGATAGGTGTTAGCTCTTCTCTAAATTTTTTGGTAGAATTCAGCTGTGAAGCCGTCTGGACCTGGGCTTTTGTTTGCTGGATTTCTGTGCTTGTGATGGATCTGTTAAGATTTTCTATTTCTTCCTGGTTCAGTTTTGGAAAGTTGGACTTTTCTAAGAATTTGTCCATTTCTTCCAAGTTGTGTGTTTTATTGGCATATAATTGTTGATAGTAGTCTCTTATGATCCTTTGTATTTCTGTGTTGTCTGTTGTGATCTCTCCATTTTCATTTCTAATTTTATTGATTTGATTTTCTCCCTTTGTTTCTTGATGAGTCTGGCTAATGGTTTGTCAATTTTATTTATCCTTTCAAAGAACCAGCTTTTGGCTTTGTTGCTTTTTGCTGTGGTCTCTTGTTTCTTTTGCATTTATTTCTGCCCTAATTTTTAAGATTTCTTTCCTTCTACTCACCCTGGGGTTCTTCATTTTTTCCTTTTCTTGTTGCTTTAGGTGTAGAGTTAGGTTATTTATTTAACTTTTTTCTTGTTTCTTCAGGTATGCCTGTATTGCTATGAACTTTCCCCTTAGCACTGCTTTTACAGTATCCCACAGGTTTGGGGTTGTTGTGTTTTCATTTTCATTTGTTTCTATGCATATTTTGATTTCTTTTTTGATTTTTTCTTTGATATGTTGGTTACTGAGCAGCGTGTTGTTCAGTCTCCATATGCTGCAATTTTTAATAGTTTTTCTCCTGTAATTGAGATCTAATCTTACTGCATTGTGGTCAGAAAAAATGCTTGGAATGATTTCAGTTTTTTTGAATTTACCAAGGCTAGATTTATGGCCCAGGATGTGGTCTATCCTGGAGAAGGTTCCGTGTGTACTTGAGAAAAAGGTGAAATTCATTGTTTTGGGGTGAAATGTTCTATAGATATCAATTAGGTCTAACTGGTCTATTGTATCATTTAAAGTTTGTGTTTCCTTGTTAATTTTCTGTTTAGTTGATCTATCCACAAGTGTGAGTGGGGTATTAAAGTCTCCCACTATTATTGTGTTATTGTTAATTTCCCCTTTCATACTTGTTAGCATTTGTCTTACATATTGTGGTGCTCCTGTATTGGGTGCATATATATTTATAATTGTTATATCTTCTTCTTGGATTGATCCTTTGATCATTATGTAGTGACCTTCTTTGTCTCTTTTCACAGCCTTTGTTTATTTATTATTTTTTTTTTTTTGCCATATATGGATTTGTTTTTATTTTTTATTTTATTTTATTTTATTTTTTCAGATATGATATTATACATATTTCAATGCTATTCTCCCCCATCATCCCACCCTCTCCCGGTCCCAGAGTCCAAAAGTCTGTTCTATACATCAGTGTCTCTTTTGCTGTCTCATAAATAGGGTTATTTTTATCATCTTTCTAAATTCCATATATATGCGTTAGTATACTGTATTTGTGTTTTTGTTTCTGGCTTACTTCACTCTGTATAATAGGCTCCAGTTCCATCCACCTCCTTAGAACTGATTCAAATGTATTCTTTTTAATGGCTGAGTAATACTCCATTGTGTATATGTACCACAGCTTGCTTATCCATTCATCTGTGGATGGACATCTAGGTTGCTTCCACGTCCTGGCTATTGTAAACAGTGCTGCTATGAACATTGGGGTACACGTGCCTCTTTCAATTCTGGTTTTCTCAGTGTGTATGCCCAGCAGTGGGATTGCTGGATCATAAGGCAGTTCTATTCCCAGTTTTTTGAGGAATCTCTACACTGTTCTCCATAGTGGCTGTACTAGTTTGCATTCCCACCAAGAGTGTAAGAGGGTTCCCTTCTCTCCGCACCCTCTCCAGCATTTATTGCTTGTGGACTTTTGGATCGAAGCCATTCTGACTGGCGTGAAATGGTACCTCATAGTGGTTTTGATTTGCATTTCTCTGATAATGAGTGATGTTGAGCATCTTTTCCTGTGTTTGTTAGCCATCTGTATGTCTTCTTTGGAGAAATGTCTATTTAGCTCTTTGGCCCATTTTTTGATTGGGTCATTTATTTTTCTGGAATTGAGCTGTAGAAGTTGCTTGTATATTTTTGAGATTAGTTGTTTGTCAGTTGCTTCATTTGCTATTATTTTCTCCCATTCTGAAGGCTGTCTTTTCACCTTGCTTATAGTTTCCTTTGTTGTGCAGAAGCTTTTAAGTTTGATTAGGTCCCATTTGTTCATTTTTGATTTTATTTCCGATATTCTGAGAGGTGGGTCATAGAGGATCCTGCTGTGATGTAAGTCAGAGAGTGTTTTTCCTATGTTTTCCTCTAGGAGTTTTATGGTTTCTAGTCTTACATTTAGCTCTTTAATCCATTTTGAGTTTATTTTTGTGTATGGTGTTAGAAAGTGTTCTAGTTTCATTTTTTACAAGTGTTTGACCAGTTTTCCCAGCACCACTTGTTAAAGAGATTGTCTTTAATCCACTGTATATTCTTGCCTCCTTTGTCAAAGATAAGGTGACCATATGTGTGTGGATTTATCTCTGGGCTTTCTATTTTGTTCCATTGATCTATATTTCTGTCTTTGTGCCAGTACCATACTGTCTTGATGACTGTGGCTTTGTAATAGAGCCTGAAGTCAGGCAGGTTGATTTGTCCAGTTCCGTTCTTCTTTCTCAAGATAGCTTTGGCTATTCGAGGTTTTTTGTATTTCCATACAAATTGAGAAATTATTTGTTCTAGCTCTGTGAAGAATACTGTTGGTAGCTTGATGGGGATTGCATTGAATCTATAAATTGCTTTGGGTAGTATACTCATTTTCACTATATTGATTCTGCCAATCCATGAACATGGTATATTTCTCCATCTATTAGTGTCCTCTTTGATTTCTTTCACCAGTGTTTTATAGTCTTCTATATATAGGTCTTTAGATTCTTTAGGAAGATATATTCCTAAGTATTTTATTGTTTTCATTGCAATGGTGAATGGAATTGTTTCCTTAATTTCTCTTTCTATTTTCTCGTTATTAGTGTACAGGAATGCAAGGGATTTCTGTGTGTTAATTTTATATCCTGCAACTTTACTATATTCATTGATTAGTTCTAGTAATTTTCTGGTGGAATCTTTAGGGTTTTCTACGTAGAGGATCATGTCATCTGCAAACAGTGAGAGTTTTACTTCTTCTTTTCCAATTTGGATTCCTTTTATTTCTTTTTCTGCTCTGATTGCACAGCCTTTGTTTTAAAGTCTATTTTACCTGATATGAGCATTGCTACTCCTGCTTTCTTTTGGTCTCTATTTGCATGAAAAATCTTTTTCCAGCCCTTCACTTTTAGTCTGTATGTGTCCCTTGTTTTGAGGTGGGTCTCTTGTAGACAACATATGTAGGGGTCTTGTTTTTGTACACATTCAGCCAGTCTTTGTCTTTTGGTTGGGGCTTCAACCCATTTACATTTAAGGTAATTATTGATAAGTATGATCCCGTTGCCATTTACTTTATTGTTTTGGGTTTGAGTTTATACACTCTTTCTGTGTTTTCTGTCTAGAGAAGATCCTTTAGCATTTGTTGGAGAGCTGCTTTGGTGGTGCTGAATTCTCTCAGCTTTTGCTTGTCTGGAAAGCTTTTTATTTCTTCATATTTGAATGAAATCCTTGATGGGTACAGTAATCTGGGTTCTAGGTTATTTTCTTTTATCACTTTAAGTATGTTCTGCCATTCCCTCCTGGCCTGAAGAGTTTCTATTGAAAGATTCGCTGTTATCCTTATGGGAATCACCTTGTGTGTTATTTGTTGTTTTTCCCTTGCTGCTTTTAATATTTGTTCTTTGTGCTTGATCTTTGTTAATTTGATTAATATGTGTCTTGGGGTGTTTTGTCTTGCGTTTATCTTATTTGGGACTCTCTGGGTTTCTTGGACTTGGGTGATTATTTCCTTCCCCATTTTAGGGAAGTTTTCAACTATTATCTCCTCAAGTATTTTCTCATGGTCTTTCTTTTTGTCTTCTTCTTCTGGGACTCCTATGATTCGAATGTTGAGGTATTTAACATTGTCCTGGAGGTGTCTGAGATTGTCTTCATTTCTTTTAATTCGTTTTTATTTTTCCTCTCTGATTCATTTATTCCTACCATTCTATCTTCTACTTCACTAATCCTATTTTCTGCCTCTGTTATTCTACTATTTGTAGCCTCCAGAGTGTTTTTTAATCTCATTTATTGCCTTATTTATTATATATTGACTCTTTTTTATTTCTTCTAGGTCCTTGTTAAACCTTTCTTGCATCTTCTCAATCCTTGTCTCCAGACTATTTATCTGTGATTCCATTTTGATTTCAAGATTTTGGATCATTTTCACTATCATTATTTGGAATTCTTTATCATGTAGATTCCCTATCTCTTCCTCTTTTGTTTGGTTTGGTGGGCATTTATCCTGTTCCTTTACCTGCTGGGTATTCCTCTGTCTCTTCGTCTTGTATATATTGCTGTGCTTTGGGTGGCCTTTCTGTATTCTGGCAGTTTGTGAAGTTCTCTTTACTGTGGAGTTTCCTCACTTTGGGTGGGGTTGTACGGGTGGCTTGTCAAGATTTCCTGGTTAGGGAAGCTTGTATCAGTGTTCTGGTGGGTGGAGCTGGATTTCTTTTCTCAGGAGTACAATGAAGTGTCCAGTAACGAGTTATGAGATGTCAATGGGTTTGGAGTAACTTTGGGCAGACTGTATATTGAAGCTCAGGGCTGTGTTCCTGTGTTGCTGGAGAATTTTCATGGTATGTCTTGCTCTGGAACTTGTTGGCCCTCAGGTGGTGCTTGGTTTCAGTGTATGTATGGAGGTGGGCGTTGGATGAGCTCCTGTCGATTAATGTTCCCTGAAGTCAGGAGTTCTCTGGTGTTCTCAGGATTTGGACTTAAGCCTCCTGCTTCTGGTTTTCAGTCTTATTTTTACAGTAGTCTCAAGACTTCTCCATCTCCTTTTGAAGACACTGGGCTGCTTTTCTGGGTGCCTGATGTCCTCTGCCGCCATTCAGAAGTTGTTTTGTGAAATTCACTCAGAGTTTAAATGTTCTTTTGATGAATTTGTGGGGGAGAAAGTGGTCTCCCCGTCCTATTCCTCCGGCATCTTAGGACCGCCCCGTTTATTGTCACTTTGGCTAAGTTTCACAGTGACCCGTGGTCGGTTGTATTTTAAAATGTTTCTTGGAAAAAAACATATGTTACTTGGTGTTCCTTTGACAAGTCTTCCTAAATAAAACTATAATAAAGTTCCTTTGACCTCTAGCTAACTTTGGGATGCTTCAGTTCCCCGGAGGAACTCCAAAGGGAGATATTAAACTAATCATGTTTATTTGGTATGTTTGGTTTAAGAGAAGTGTTGTCAAATGAATCATAAACTTTGTTATATAATATGGTAAATGGTACAGATATTCTCAAGATTATAGGGAGTTCCTAAAAATCTGATATGTCTTGGTAAAATATTATCAGTCATAATTTTAGTTATCTGAAAATGTTACATGTCACAGCAGTATTCAGATTAAAATGTGCATTTTTAAGCCTTTTGTTAATATAGACAGTTATGGTTTTACTCTAATGCCTTTGCAAAATGGCTCATCTTCAAGATTTATAAAAACGACTTTACAAGTTTCTGACTTTCAAAATATAATGCTGAACTGAATAAAAACTTGAAGAAGTCTCATGGGAAACCTTATGACTTCATAAAGCTGTTAACAAAAAGGATTATTTATATAAAACCTAAGTAAACTGGTAAATATGATTGTAATTTTTATAGATTTCAAGGATTACTGGTTTACATTTATGTTTTCCAGGTGAAAGAAAAACTTCTCCAATTAATTATGACTTGCAATAGTTTGGTAGATTATACCTTTTGGAGCATATATCTTTTTCTCTCTACCTGGTCAGTTCTGCCAGTAACAAACACACACTCATCTCAAAGATCAGTTTATGCATAAGTATTCATGGCCAGCACAATGAAACTGTAGATAGCTCATTAAATCAGCTATGGCTGCTTTGCTCACTTGATTATTGCAACTGGACTACTTGTCCTGATCATCTAATCATTATTTACATTTGTTCTTTGTTTTCATATTGTGCTTTGTGTCTCCCTACCGCACTGTCTCTTTGTCTACATTATTTATATCCAGTTTAATTTATAAGATTGTTGTCTCTTGCAGTGACCAATGTGTAATCAGGCCTCCAACAAAACCTCTATGGCTAAACATTTTAAGAAAATCACATTTTTAATATAAAATATTTGTATTTTATAGTATAAAATACTCTGATTCTAGGTATGGGAAGAAGCAACAAGGGAAAATGTCTCCTGGATTATAGTTAGAATCCAGAGAATTTTTAATTGTTGATGGGGCCTGATCTAAAACTTAACACCTGGAATGGCATATCAAGAAATTGTGACTGAACTGGGATGAGCCATCTAGTAATGTGGGACAAAAGTTAATGATGAAATGTCTCCCAGATGATGCTCATTCATGACCAAGAGGGGAAGACTTGAAGAATGGAATCAGCAATTGCAGCGCTTCAATGTGAGCCAGTGAATCCCAAGGAAGGTGAATACATGCCACTAATTAGTCCATAGACTGCAAGCATTTCAGCCACTCCCTATGGTGAACCCTGAGGAAACTCTGAGAGTGCAGGATTGCAGGCCCCAGATGGGTGACGTACATACCAAGGAAATAATTTTAATGAGCCCTGACTTTTGCATCTCCCCATTCATAGAATCTATGTATTCCCTGGTGGCTCAGCTGGTAAAGAATCCGGCTGCAATGCGGGAGACCTGGGTTCGATCCCTGGATTGGGAAGATCCCCTGGAGAAGGGCACAGCTATCCACTCCAGTATTCTGGACTGGAAAATTCCATGGGCTGTATAGTCCATGGGGTCACAAAGAGTCAGACACAACTTAGCAACTTTCACTTCATACATAGAAACGGTCTAAATTTCTTAATTTGAGGTGCTGTCTCATGTATTTGAAGTTCAGCTTTTCTAAGTCTACCAGTGTGAAATAAACACTTTCCCAAAAAATTACAAAATTAAAGACAAATCTCAACATTTGAAACACTGGCAATGAAGGCAGACACTCCCTGAAAGATCCGTCTGACTAAGCAGAAATATCGTCACCCCTTTTCCCACAGGAGTGTGGAAGGGACTTTGACAGTGGGGAATTGTTGCACAGAAGAAGCCAAATTCCTACATTTTGGAAACGGTTTCTTTGACTTGATTTTCATTGCTTTTGCTACTGTAATCATACAGAATGGCCTGCCTCAGAGAATCCTGCCACTCTGTCTGACTGTTAAATTAAGTGCCCTTGTTCAGAACTCTGTTCACCTGTAGATGGCAGGAAGGAAGAAATTAATTCATCTCTGCCTGAGGCTTGCCATTCTAGATGTTTGCAAGATGAATGGCCTTTTTACTTTGATTCCTCACCTCCTGCCATATCTCTATCTATAAAAAACCCAGCATCCAGATCAGATAAGATGGTTATTTTGGGGTGCTAGCCTGCCATCTTCTCGGTCAGCTGGCTCCTCAATAATAGTCTTTTCCTTGCCTCAACCCCTCGTTCCTCAGATTCATTGGCCTGTCGTGCAGTGAGCAGAGCAAGCTTGGACTCAGTAACAAATACACCTAATAATCAATATAGAGATCGTCCAAGAAAATAAACTGGTGATCCACTTTCCAAATAATGTTAGGGAAAGAACCCCAGGTAACAAGTGAAAATGCACGCCAGTGCATAATATTCTTTCACTAATTTTTAATGGCTGTTTTGCAACAGCATTGAAGTAGCTGAAAATTATGGAGAACATGACAAGTAAGTATAATAAAACTTAAATTATTTTAAGCTTAAATATTTCATTTATACCCAAGTGAAAGTCGCTCAGTCGTGTCCGATTCTTTGCAATCCCATGGACTATACAGTCCCTAGAATTCTCCAGGTCAGAATACTGGAGTGGGTAGCCATTCCCTTCTCCAGGATTTATACCCAAGGCAGAGTTTGTTATAATTTTACTTTACTGCCTTTAATAAAAGTAAAGTCATTAATAATGTTTTAAGAATTTACTTGTTAGCTTATCTCCTTTTCAACTGAAAGACTTGCTGTGTTTTACAATTTGTCATAATCTATGATGATTTCCTGGCGTGCTGCGATTCATGGGGTCGCCAAGAGTTGGACACGACTGAGCGACTAATCTGATCTGATCTGATGATGATTTTAAACAATTTTGAGTGATTCTGCTTACAAAAAACCCATTGAAAGGACCTCACTGTAGTTATTATCATTAAATAAAAGGTTAAGACCACATTAGAATTGGTTAAGATTGCAGTAAGCAAATTTCATGCATCAGTTGTTTTTTGTTGTGTTTTTTTTTTTTTTTTTTTTTTTCATGGTAAAAACTGCTTTATTGGTGGCAGTTAGCACAAGTCAATAAATACTGATCTCCAAAGAATTCGGTTATGTATCAGATTACTGGCCCGCAGAGAGCTGAATGGAATTGAACCAACTCATTGTTGGGAGGATAAACTGAAGTCAATCCTGCTTCTTGGGAAGTGAAGCCACAGCTCATATATGGCATATGCCATTCCACCAACTATAAGAATCATGGTGGCTCCATACAGGAGGGCATCAGCTATCCCACTCTTCAGATGCACTGGAATTCCATTATCTTCCTGGAACAGCTTTTGTTTCTTTGGAACCTTGTTTTCAAACTGCCTGCCTGAAGCAGTACTTATGGTCCTCTTAGTAATCTGATGGAGAGCAAGAAAATTCTGTAGCATCTTGGCTCAGTTACCACTCACCAACCACCACAACTGACCACTAGGCACCCATGCATCAGATTTAGAAGCAACAGCACAATGGTGTTCTCTTTGAATTAAAAAAATTTTTTTTACAATGGTACTTTTTTCATATATGAACATTGATGCTTGCCTTCATACATTTACAATTTATTTTTCTTTTTTGTGTACTTTCTAATTCAGATATATTCAAATGTTTTCCCATGTCTTACATTCATCACCTATACTTTCAAGGCTCATTTCATTTGTTGTAAGAAAGGAGATAGGCCTTGTACTGAGCATGTGGCTTTATACAATATCAGCATTGTTTTTTGTATATCTTTATTAACACCACTATATTGAAAATATCATCCAGTGATGCCAAGTTACATATATAATCACATCTCACTGCAGCACAATGATTTTACTTCCTCATAGTGTATTTCTTCATTTGATATTTTGTGCTTATGTATTTATTGGCTATATGTATACTAGACATGAGATTATCCCATCAGTTCATTGAATTTAAAAGTGAGGAAGTATTTTTCTTGTTACATTCTCAATAGTTACAGGTCTAACATAATTACCTAGGAGCATTTTAAATTCCTTTGGAGTTTTATTACACAATAAGGGTCATAACTCATCCACAATTAGCTGTATTTTTAGGTGTGTTGTTGTTGTTCAGTCGATACTTATATCTGACTCTCTGCAATCCCATGAACTGCAGCACACCAGGCTTTTTTGTCCTTGCTTATCTCCCAGAGTTTACTCCAACTCATGTCCATTTAGTTAGTATTGCCATCCCACCATCTCATCCTCTGCTGCCTTCTTCTCCTCCAGCCCTCAGTCTTTCCCAGCATGAGGGTCTTTTCCATGATGGCTCTTCACATCAGGTGACCAAAGTATTAGAGCTTCAACTTCAGCATTATTCCTTCCAATGAATCGTCAATGTTGATTTCCTTTAGGATTGACTGGTTTGATCTCCTTCTAGTCCTAGGGACTCTCAAGAGTCTTCTCTAGCTCCACGGTTTGAAAGCAACAGTTCTTTGGCACTCAGCCATCTTTATGGTGCAAATGTCACATCCATACATGACTCCTGGAAAAACCACAGCTTTGATTATTTGGATCTTTGTTGGCAAAGTTATGTCTCTGCTTTTTAATTTGCTGTCTAGGTTTGTCATAGCTTTCAAAGAGCAAATGTCAAAGAGAAAATGTTTATTCATTTCATGGCTGCAGTCACCATCTGCAGTGATTTCGGAGCCCAAGAAATAAAAAGTCTGTCACTGTCCATTTTTTTCCCCCATTTATTTCCCATAAAGTGTTGGGACCAGATGCTATGATCTTAGTTTTTTGAATGTTGCATTTTAAGCCAGGTTTTACACTCTCTTCTTTCAACTTCATCAAGAGGATCTTTAGTTTCCCTTCATTTTCTGCCATTAGGATGGTATCATCTGCATATATGAGGTTATTGATATTTCTCCCAGCAATCTGGATTCCAGCTTGTGATTCAAGCAGCCTGACATTTCGCATCATGTACACTACATATAAATTAAATAAGCAAGGTGACACTATACAGCCTTGTCATACTCCTTTCCCAATTTTGAACCAGTCCATTTTTCCATGTCTCTTTCTAACTTTTGCTTCTTGACCTGCATATAGCTTTCTCAGGAGGCAGGTATGCGGTCTGGTATTCATATCTCTGTAAGAATTTTCCAAAGTTTGTTGTGATCCACACAGTCAAAGTTTTTAGCATAGTCAATGAAGCAGAAGTAGATGTTTTTCTGGAATTCTCTTGCTTTTTCTATGATCCAACAGATATTGGCAATTAGATCTCTGGTTCTTCTACCTTGTACATGTGGAAGTGGTACAACTAATTCCAGCGTGTACATCTGGAAGTTCTCAGTTCACATACTCTTGAAGCCTAGCTTGAAGGATTTTGAGCATTACCTTGCTAGAGCATTATCTTGCTCTCATGTGAAATGAGAGCACTTGTGTGGTAGTTTGAATGTTCTTTAGGATTGCCCTTCTTTGGGACTGGAATGAAAACTGACCTTCTCCAGTCCTGTGGCCACTGATGAGTTTTTCAAATTTGCTGAGAGAGTGAGAGCAGCAGTTTCACAGCATCATCTTTCAGGATTTTAAGTATCCCAGGTGGAATCCCATCACCTCCACTAGCTTCTAATCCTTCCTAAGGCCCACTTGACTTCCAGAATGTCTGGATCTAGGTGAGCGACCACACTATCAAGGTGATCTGGGTAATTAAGAATTTTTTTTTTTAGTTTTTCTGTGTATTGTTGGCACCTCAAAGGCAATGCCAAAGAATGCTCAAACTACCGCACAATTGCACTCATCTCACATGCTTGTGAAGTAATGTCCAAAATTCTCCAAGCCAGGCTTCAGCAATACGTGAGCTGTGAAATTCCAGATGTTCAAGCTGGTTTTAGAAAAGGCAGAGGAATCAGAGATCAAATTGCCAACATCCGCTGGATCATCGAAAAAGGAAGAGAGTTCCAGAAAAACATCTATTTCTGCTTTATTGACTATGCCAAAGCCTTTGACTGTGTGGATCACAATCAACTGTGGAAAATTCTGAAAGAGATGGGAAAACCTGACCTGTCTCTTGAGAAACCTATATGCAGGTCAGGAAGCAACAGTTAGAACTGGACATGGAACAACAGACTGGTTCCAAATAGGAAAAGGAGTATGTCAAGGCTGTATACTGTCACCTTGGTTATTTAACTTCTGTGCAGAGTACATCATGAGAAATGCTGGGCTGGAAGAAGCACAAGCTGGAATCAAGATTCTCAGGAGAAATATCAATAACCTCAGTTATGCAGATGACACCACCCTTATGACAGAAAGTGAAGAGGAACTCAAAAGCCTCTTGATGACAGTGAAAGAGGAGAGTGAAAAGGTTGGCTTAGAGCTCAACATTCAGAAAACAAAGATCATGGCATCTGGTCCCATCACTTCATGGGAAATAGATGGGGAAACAGTGGAAACAGTGTCAGTCTTCATTTTTGGGGGCTCCAAAATCACTGCAGATGGTGATTGCAGCCATGAAATTAAAAGATACTTACTTCTTGAAAGGAAAGTTATGACCAACCTAGATAGCATATTGAAAAGCAGAGACATTTCTTTGCCAACAAAGGTCTGTCTAGTAAAGGCTATGGTTTTTCCAGTGGTCAAGTATGGATGTGAAAGTTGGACTGTGAAGAAAGCTGAGCGCCAAGAATTGATGTTTTTAAACTGTGGTGTTGGAAAAGACTCTTGAGAGTCCCTTGGACTGCAAGGAGATCTAACCAGTCCATCCTAAAGGAGATCAGTCCTTCTTTGGAAGGACTGATGCTGAAATTGAAACTCCAGTACTTTGGCCACCTCATGCGACGAGTTGACTCATTGGAAAAGACCCTGATGCTGGGAGGGGTTGAGGGCTGGAGGACAAAGGGACGATAGAGGATGAGTTGGATAGATGGCATCACCAACTCGATGGACATGAGTTTGGGCGAACTCCAGGAGATGGTGATGGACAGGGAGACCTGGCATGCTGCAATTCATGGGGTCGCAAAGAATCGGACACGACTGAGCGACTGAACTGAACTGAACTGAACTTCTTAATCTCTACTACTTGTTAGGTCAATACTGTTCATGAAAGATGTGCCCATCTTTTCATGAAATGTTCCCTTGGTATCTCTAATTTTCTTGAAGAGATCTCTAGTCTTTCCCATTCTTTTGTTTTCTTCTATTTCTTTGAGGAAATTAAGGTTTCACTTAAGAAAGCTTTCTTTTCTCTCTTTGCTATACTTTGGAACTCTGCATTCAGTTGGGTATAATTTGCCCTTTCTCCTTTTCCTTTCACATCTCTTCTGTCTCAGCTATTTGTAAGACCTCCTCAGACAACCATTTTGCCTTCTTGCATTTCTGTTTCTTGGGGATGCTTTTGGTCACCACCTTCTGGACAATGTTGAGAACCTCAAACATAGTACTGCAGGCACTCTATCAGATATAATCCCTTAAATCTATTTGTTAATTCCACTGTAAAATCATAAGGGATTTGACTTAGGTCATATCTGAATGGCCTAGTGGTTTTCCCTACTTTCTTCAATTTAAGTCTGAATTTTGCGATCAAGAGTTCATGATCTGAGCCATAGTCATCCCCCCGTCTTGTTTTACTGACTATATAGAGTTTCTTCATCTTTTTCTTCAAAAGAATATGATCAACCTGATTTCAGTATTGATCATCTAATGATGTCCATTCAGAAGAATTATACAAAAAAGATCTTAATGACTCAGAAAACCATGATCGTGTCATCATTCACCTTGAGCCAGATATTCTGGAATGCAAAGTCAAGTGGGCCTTAGGAAGCATCACCATGAAGAAAGCTAGGGGAGGTAATGGAATTCCAGCTAAGCTATTTCAAATCCTAAAAGATGAGGCTGCAGAAGTGCTGCACTCAATATGCCAGAAAATTTAGAAAGCCCAGGAGTGGCCACAGCACTAGAAAAGGTCAGGTTTCATTTCAATCCCAAAGAATGCTCACACTGCCACAAAATTGCTCTCATTTCACATTATAGCAAAGTAATGCTCAATATTCTCCAAGCTAGGCTTCAATAATATATGAACCAAGAACTTTCAGATGTTCAAGTTGCATTTAGAAAACGCAGAGGAACCACAAATCAAATTGCCAACATTTCAGATAACATCTACTGCTTCATTCGCTACACAAAAGCCTTTGACTGTGTGAATCACAATAATCTGTGGAAAATTGTTAAAGAGATGGAAAGACCAGACCATCTTACCTGCCTCCTGAGTAAAATGTATGCAGATAAAGAAGCAACAGTTAGAACTGGACATGGAACAATGGACTGGTTGCAAACTGGGAAAGGAGTATGTCAAGTCTTGTGTATTCTCACCTTGCTTATTTATCTTATGTGCAGAATCAGATCAGATCAGATCAGTCGCTCAGTCGATCAGTCGCTCAGTCGTGTCCGACAAAATGCCAGGGTGGATGAAGCACAAGTTGGAATCAAGATTGCTGGGAGAAATATCAATAACTTCAAATATGCAGATGACACCTCCCTTACTGCAGAAAGAGAAGAGAAACTAAAGAGCCTCTTGTTGAAAGTGAAAGACGGGACTGAAAAAGCTGGCTAAAAGCTCAATATTCAAAAAATGAAGATCATGGCATCTGGTCCCATCACTTCATGGCACATAGATGGGGAAACAGTGGAAACAGTGGCTGACTTTATTTTTCTGGGCTTCAAAATCACTGCAGATGATAATTGCAGCCATGAAATTAAAAAAGATTGCTCCTTGGAAGAAAAGCTATAACCAACCTATGCTATGCTATGCTAAGTCACTTCAGTCGTGTCCGACTCTGTGCGACCCCATAGATGGCAGCCCACCAGGCTCCCCCGTCCCTGGGATTCTCCAGGCAAGAACACTGGAGTGGGCTGCCATTTCCTTCTCCAATGCATGAAAGTGAAAAGTGAAAGTGAAGTCGCTCAGTCGTGACCAACCTAGACAGAATATTAAAAAGCAGAGATGTTACCCTGCCAACAAAGGTCCATCTAGTCAAAGCTATTTTATTTCCATTAGTCTTATATGGATGTGAGATTTGGACCATAAAGAAAGCTGAGCATGAAGAATTTATGCTTTTGAACTGTAGTGTTGGAGAAGACTCTTGAGAGTCCCTTGGACAGCAAAGAGTCAATCGTAAATGAAATCAATCCTAAATATTTATTGGAAGAACTGATGCTGAAGCTGAAGCTCTAATACTCTGGTCACCTGATGCAGAGAACTGACTCATTGTAAAAGACCTTGATGCTGGGAAAGATGGAAGGAAGGAGGAAGAGGATGACTGAGGATGAGATGGTTGGATGGCATCACTGACTCCATGGACATGAGTGTGAGCAACCTCTGAGAGTTAGTGATGGACCAACTCAGGGAAACCTGGTGTGTTGCAGTACATGGGGTTGAACAGACTGAGCAACTGAACTGAACTGAACTGAAGCCTTTTGCCCCTTGACTAGGAATCTTAAAGTTGTTGTTACAGGAACTGACTGCAAGGTGGCGGCGTGTCTTCATGCCTGATTCTGGGTCCTTGGGCAAGCAGAGCCTTTTGCTAGTACTGCCAATTAGAGTCAGTGAACCAGGAGAAACAGCTAAGGCTTGTGTCTCATTACTTCTTCCCCCTTAGCCTTGAGTCCCAGGACTCATCCAAACTCCTGCAAAACCACACTGACAAAGGTACGATAATCCATAGCTGAGGTCGTACTAAGAAATGTGCCGGTGTTGAAATCCTCAATCCAAGGGACACGTGGAGCCCAGGGTGTTTTGCAATCTCTTGCAGAACAGAGGTTCCGTTGCATTTGGGTGCAGTTCGCTTGGATTTCCTCGAGGAAGGCCAGCCAGTATCCAGACTTTGGTGGGCTCAAGGAGACGGCACGAGCCACTCCAGGTCCATCTGGGGTCACACTGGCATCCACATGCTGCAGGCTCCCTCAGCATTCCACATTCCAGCCTTGGGGCCCCTGTCTCTCAGGCTCCAGGGACGTGACTCCGCTCACGACAGAGTGTCTTGAGGTAAAGAAAGTCTGAAATTTTTTCCTTGTTTGTCCTACAATGGAACTGGGCTGTACACGTTAGTCATAATCTTGGGGGCTGGGTTTGTTTTTTTTTTTTTGGTTGGTTGATTTTTTTTTGCCTTCTTTCTTCTTTTTCATCTACAGCAACAAGATTTACATATAGATAGAAACATACATGGGAGAAGGCAATGGCACCCCACTCCAGTACTCTTGCCTGGAAAATCCCATGGACAGAGGAGCCTGGTAGGCTCCAGTCCATGGGGTCGCTAGAGTTGGACACGACTGAGCGACTTCACTTTCACTTTTCACTTTTATGCATTGGAGAAGGAAATGGCAACCCACTCCAGTGTTCTTGCCTGGAGAATCCCAGGGACGGGGGAGCCTGGTGGGCTGCTGTCTACGGGGTCACACAGAGTTGGACACGATTGAAGCGACTTAGCAGCAGCAGAAACATACATTCTTCTTGGCTTCTTTTTCCAAATGGGTTGCTATAGAGTGTTGAGTAGAATTTCTTGTGTTACATACTGGGTTTCTTTGCTGTTTTGCTTTGTTTTGTTTTTATACTAGTGAGCACATGTTAGTCTGAACCAGTTTATTTCACCCACCTTTCTTTTTTTGGTAAAAATAACTTTTTCTTCTCATTCTCGGAGGCTGTTTCTCTTTGCTAAACAATTCATTTGTATCTGTTCATAGGGATGCTGAATATATTTCCCTGTGTCTAATGCAATCTATATTTGTTCCTCAAAGAAATCTCCTTTTCTATTCTGACCCATTGTTTTGTTTTGTTTTGATCCAAGGGAGATTGTTTGTATTTCCAAAATGTAGCTGCGTGTGCTGTTTGTGTGTTTTGGAGACAAATCCCTTGTGGGTGTCTTCGTCTGTTAATATTTTTCCTATTCTGAGGGTTGTCTTTTAGGGTTTCTTTTTCTGTGCAAGTGGATTTAAGGGTAATTAGGTCATGTTTTCTTATTTCTGATTTATTTTCATTATTCTTAGAGGTGCATGAAAATGTTCCTTAATGCGATTTAAGACAAAGCATGTTCTTCCAATATGCATGCATGCGTGCTTATTCACTTCAGTCCTGTTTGATCCTGTGCGACCCTAAGTGCTGTAGCCTGCCAGGCTCCTCTGTCCGTAGTATTTCAGGGAAGAACAGTGAAGTGAGTTGCATGGCCTCCTCCAGTGCATCTTCTCCACCCAGGAATCGAACCCGTGTCTCTTACGTCTCCTGCATCGTCAGACAGGTTCTTAGCGTAGAACGCGACCTGAGATACTCCCATCCTTTGTGATATATTCCTCCAAGGTTTCCTAGGATTCGTGCCTACACTTGACTCTTTTAATTATTTGTAGTTGCTTTTGGTATATGATGTGAAGAAATCTTCCCATCTCATTCTCAGCTACATTGTTTAAGGAACCTCTGCCCTGCCCTTCATCACGGCTCTTACCATTTACATCCTCAACTGCGGTGGAGGAGGGTTCCGTTGTGTCCACACCCTCCACAACTCACTGTCTGGGGAGGTTTTGACAGTGACCATTCTGATGTGTACAAGGTGATACCAGATGGTAGTTCTGATATCCATTCATCTCAAACTTAATGGTGTTGACAACCTTTCATGAGACTTGTTTAAAATACGTGATTTGAACTACCCTTTTGAAATCAGCTTCTTTAAGGTCTGCCCAGGTTTAAAATCGTTTTGGCTGACCAGCCCTAGGACATTGCCTGAGGGGAGGTTTTTCTCACTGACACCCATTGGCCTTTGTGAGTATTGAGTGCACATCAGCATAGCTTTGCAAGTGGTTTTATGGCAAAAAAACCCAGAAGGTGACAGCATGTCTTCAGGCCACACTCTTACTGTTTACTGCTGTAATTTCATTATTATTCTGATGGGTATAGGATTCTTTTGTGTTGTTTGTCTCTGGTGTACAAGAACTTGATTCTGTTCCACCCAGACTTTCATTAGTTTTGGGGAGATTTTTTTCTTTACGATGATTATGAGGTGTTCTTAACTTTTCCGGTGGTATTCAGTATGTTTGTGTAGCTTATCTATTTGAAATATATTCATCTGTAGAAGTTTATTCCAACCTCTTAATCGCTCCCTGTGCCCTCATATTTTCTTTCTGAGAATCAGAAGTTATTTAAGTTTCTGAGTCTGTTTCTTTGTGTAAAGTAGTTTCTTTGCATGAATTCTTAGATCCACCAGTTAGGGGCATCTTGTGATATTTGTGTTTCTGCTTCTGACTCAGTTCCCTGAGTATCCCAATCTCTGTCCATCCACGCTGTGGCCACTTTCACTCTTCTGTTTTCTATAATAGCAGATTGCAGTGGAGAGGTGAGCTACTTAGACCTCATTTTTCTGTCCTGACACATTTGATTTCATTCCAATGTCTTGGCTCTTGTAAATCGTGCTGCCCTGAAAACAGGGGTGCATGTGTCATCTCAAATTCACAATCTCTCTGGATCTAAGCCCAGGAGTGGGAGAGTGGGATTGGCCAATCACATGGTTCCCCTATGCTTAGTTTTTTTTTCTTTTTTTTTTTTAAGGAAACTCATACCTCTTCCCAGGAGAAGGCAATGGCACCCCACTCCAGTACTCTTGCCTGGAGAATCCCATGGACAGAGGAGCCTGGTAGGCTGCGGTCCATGGGGTCGCCAAGAGTCAGACATGACTGAGCGACTTCACTTTCTCTTTTCACTTTCATGCATTGAAGAAGGAAATGGCAACCCACTCTAGTGTTCTTGCCTGGAGAATCCCAGGGACAGGGCTGCCTGGTGGGCTGTAGTCTATGGGGTCACACAGAGTCGGACATGACTGAAGTGACTTAGCATAGCATAGCATAGCATACCTCTTCCCATACTTCCTATACCCGTCTACAACCCAATAAGGAGAGAAGAAGAATTCCTTTTTCCCTAAGCCCTCTGCAGGACTTCCTTTTAATAGACCTTTTTGTTGCAGGTCTTTCTGAGCCACCTGAGGTGATTCCTTGTGGTGGTTTTGATTGGCATTGTTTTAGGAGTTTGTGATATGGAGTGTATTTCGGGTGCTTCTGGACTTTAAACAGTGTGAATACTGTTGACCTCTTCAAATTGGCTTCTTGAAATTGGACTCCACTCTGAAATCTTTTGGAGAAGGCAATGGCAACCCACTCCAATACTCTTGCCTGAAAAATCCCATGAACAGAGGAGCCTGGATGGCTGCAGTCCATGGGGTCGCCAAGAGTCGGACACGACTGAAGCGACTTAGCAGCAGCAGCAGGTCCTGTTGTGGAGGTTTGATTTTTGGGGGGGGCGGGGTTCACCTCCCCCCGCCGCCCCCTCGCCCCCCTACCCCCACCAGAAGGTTGTCAGAAGAATTTATCTTTGACAGTTGGGTTATTGAAAGTCGGCTGTGTTTGGAATTTATTTTTCCATTACCCGCCCCAGGACATTTCCTGAGGCGGGTAATGTTAATTTCTGTCATTAACAAAAATTCAGCCCTCCTGATTTGAGTTGCCGGTGAACACCGGAGAAAATGTTGTAGTTACAGAAAATGTCCACAAGGAGGCAGCATTACTCAGGTCTACTTGTGGTTCCTGGTGTAACAAAAACTTTAGGGAAAGTTTGTTTCTTGGGCTGTGAAATAGGGAGTGTGCCTGAGCTAACCCCAAAGGGCTTGAGTCTCAGTAATCTTTCCCCCTGAAGCATCACACAAACAGCCCGCCCTGGCTAATCTTTCCAGGACCACAGTACGCTGCTGAGGGTGCTTAGGTGCTAGTGCTAGGAGGCTGCACTCTCGGGAACAAGGCTTGAGCTGGGATCCCCAGCACCAGAAGAGATTGAGGCTAGCTGAACCTTGCCTTCAAATCCCTTGAGGCCCTTGGTGCCATTCGGGACTCTGGTCCCAGCCAGAACTTAGGAAACAGTAAACCTTTAAAAAGGTCAACCAAGGGCACCCTGCCAGGCTGTGTCAACCACCCCAGTTCAGCAGTGGGACCCAAGCCCGTCCAGGCTCCAGGGACATGATAGCATCCCAAGTCAGGGAGGTCGGAGAAAAGAGAGTAGGCACTGCTTTTCTCTCCTTTCCTTACCATCTTGTCGATGCTGCAGTGCAGTACATTCGATTTGCAATCTTGAGGTTGTTGTCAGCGTACAGCTTCCTGACTCAGGTATATGTATTTATGGGGTGGGGTAGCACTATTTTTTTTTTTTTTTTGGCCGTAGAAGGATGAGAAGAGTGCTGAACATCAGGTCCTTCTGAATTATCTATCTCAGTGTATACATTAAAAAATCTTAGGAGATAATTATTATGGATTATCTCTTAGAGTTACAGATTTCTGTGTATCTGTGCAAGGAAGGAAGTTCCCAAAGACCATGGATGGTCTCAGGCTAATTTCAGGGATTTAATCTGCTGCACCTGGGGTGTAAGAGTGAATTTTCTTTCCTCTTCTTCCATCCCATAGACCCTGGTGTTCTTTGGTTTTAGACACAGCTCTGCTTTTCACTTTCATGCATTGGAGAAGGAAGTGGCAACCCACTCCAGTGTTCTTGCCTGGAGAATCCCAGGGACAGGGGAGCCTGGTGGGCTGCCGTTTATGGGGTCGCACAGAGTCAGACACGACTGAAGCAACTTAGCAGCAGCTGCTTGTATGCTGCCCTCTGGTGTCTGCTCTCTGCCCAGACAAGAGCGGGTGAAGGCCAAGACTTATTAGGGCTCCCTTGTTCAGTCAGGCTGGCATATGGTAGCCACAATTGGGACTTACTGGGCAGTGCCTGCAGCTGGAGAGACCTACTGGATGTTGCTATAGTCTGAGGTGTGTCATGCACGCTCCCAGAGGAATTGGCCCTGCATCATGGGTCCCTAGGAGGAGCCAAGCTGCTTAAACTCCCAGCAAGTGTTGCACAGTGACCTGTGCTCACAGCTTGGTGGCAGCGCCACCCCTAGAGTCCAGCCCGCAGGGGCAGCGTTTCCTCTGCTGCCTCATGTGTTCTCTCTGGCTTTGGCAGTGGCTAGCGGCTTCCATTTTCCCCTCTGGAATCATAAACTGAAGCCCTTGCATAAGCATAAGGTGAGTGATAACTAATGTAAAATTAACAATGTGCTATTATTCTTCGCAAGAGTTGGACACGACTGAGCAACGTTCACTTCATGATGATCACGATTATTCTTCCTGTTTGATAACTTTGCTTTCAAAGAATTACATTACCATACATTGTGCCCCTCTTACTCTAACCAGAGAAACTGCATTTCAGTCTATCATCACAAATAAGCAGGGTTTTTTAAATATAATATTTCAGGTATTGTATTATGAATATGACTGTAATACTATATGCCAAGAACATTTATGATCCATTCATTAATGTATAGGCTAGGTTATGTAAAGAAATCATATGGTTTACTTTAGGCTACCATAAAGCAATCATATTTCTGCTACTTCTTTATCAATGCATGAATCATTATACCTGTAATGATATAAATAAAATTTTCTTTTTCATATCATTTTTTCATTTTTGATGTCTAGCATTAGTAATACATATAACACCTACAGTATTTTGTATTATGTAAGATAATATTGATGTTTGTACTGACAGACCATCTTGTAAACAGATAATATAAACTTAAAGTATTGATAAATACCGTATGGAAACTCACTCCAGTTTTCTTACCTGGAAAATTCCATGAACAGAAGAGCCCGGCAGACTACGGCCCATGGGGTAGCAAAGAGTTGGACACAATTGAGTGACTAAACACAGCTGAGATAGCACACATCCACAAAATATACATAAATCTATTTATAACAACAACAACTGGCAGACCATCTTATAAACAGATGACGTAAACTGAGAGCATAGATAAATACAGTATACTACTAGAAATGTGTTTCCTCTTCCTTATGCTTTTAAAAGTTCTTTCTCTAGCTTACTTTATTGTAATAATATAGTATACAGTAAATATAACAAAAAATGTTTTAATAGACATTTATGTTACCTTTAAGGTTTGTGGTCAGCAGTAGGCTAATAGTAGTTAAGTTTTAGGGGATTCAAAAGTTATACACAGACTCTCAACTGTGCAAGAGTCAAATATCTATTAAAATTCGAGAAGATACCTTTTAGAAAGAGAGAACAATGACTGCGAAGGTCCTGAAGTAGGAGCGCCCTTGGCATGTTTGGTGAACAAAAAGATGCCGGAGCATGAAGGTGGTAGTAGATGAAGCTGGAGAGGTGAGGAAGAGCCAGAATACGTAGGAAGTGGTTCTCAATAGTCATTGCTCCTTAGAATCAGTAGAAGTGCTTTAAGAAATACAAATGACTAGGTCCCCTCTCTTCAAAGTGGGACTGAGACAAAGGTGTTGTGAAAACATCTTTGGGGAAACCAATGGATATCCAAGGTTTGGACTTTCTAATGTTGAGACTTTCAGAGAAACTGGAGTAGGAAGACACATGTGAAAGACTGTGTGGAGAAACAGAGAATTAATGAAGGCTAACCCCAGTAAGCTAAAGAATTCTTTCCAAAGAATTGCTCTTTCAAGAACATTCCCCCACAGAGAACTCTGAGCAGTCTTAATTGCTAGACCTCCTGAGAAAATAAAAGCATCCTCTGCCAAGAAAACTTAACCCAAGAGACACCAACTAATAAAATGTCAAGACAATCCATCTTTCAAGTAAGCTAATGTGTATTGAATTTCTAATATGTATCAGATATTGTGCGCGTGGCACTTCTTTATAGGATCTCATTTTATCTTCACAACAATTTCTAAAGATGATAATACTCATCTTGGAGAGATTGTCTTACATAATGCCACATGTTAAGTGGCAGAGCAGAAATGTGAACTCATGTCTGTCTGATTCCAAAAATTCTATGATTGTCACCCTGTGCTGTATGCAAGATCTAGTTTGCTAAGGTTACAAAGCCTTAGCTGAAAGCAAAAGTGAAGATCTTAAGAGCGTCCTAATGAAAGTGAAAGAGGAGAGTGAAAATGCTGGCTTAAAATTCAACATTCAGAAAACTAAGATCATGGCATCTGGTCCCATCACTTCATGGCAAATCGATGGGGAAACAATGGACAGAAATAGTGACAGACTATTTTCTTGGGCTCCAAAATCACTGCAGATGGTAACTGCAGCCATGAAATTAAAAGATGCTTGCTCCTTGGAAGAAAAGTTATGACCAACCTAGACAGCATATTAAAAAGCAGAGACATTACTTTGCCAACAAAGGTCCGTCTAGTCAAAGCTATGGTGTTTCCCAGTAGTCATGTATGGATGTGAGAGTTGGAGTATAAAGAAACCTGAGTGCTGAAGAATTGATGCTTTTGAACTGTGATGTTGGAGGAGATTCTTGAGAGTCCCTTGGACTTCAAGGAGATCCAACCAGTCCATTCTAAAGGAAATCAGTCCTGAGTATTCATTGGAAGGACAGAAACTCCGATACTTTGGCCACCTCATGCGAAGAGTTGGCTAATTTGAAAAGACCCTGATGCTGGGAAAGATCGAAGGCAGGAGAAGAAGGGGACAACAGAGGATGGAATGGTTGGATGGCATCACTGACTCAATGGACATGAGTTTTAGTAAACTCCAGGAGTTGGTAATGGACAGGGAGCCCTGGCGTGCTGCAGTCCATGGGGTTGCAAAGAGTCAGACATTAGTGAGCGACTGAACTGAAGGTTACAAAATGGTAAATCTTTTTTTTTTTTTTTTTTTTCAAAATACTGCTTCTCCAGGAAAATTCTCTTGCGTTTCTTATGAAATACTTTCAGATATAGAATGAATCTAAGACACTCTGGTTGAGTGATAATTGTGATAGTCATTACCCAACCATCCATACCTCCCCATATAGTGATAGAAAATGCAATCTAGCCAAGTGACAGATTCTGGCCAGTGAATGGGAATGAGTGAGAACAATTTCTATCATTTCTAGGGTACAGCACATAATTTCTCCCTATACCACATCTGCTAGCAACCTTTCAAATAACAGCTCTTTCATCAGCCAATTCACAGGAGAACCGTGATGGACAAGTAGTAAGAGCAGAAAAAATAAAGGAATTTTTGGTTTTTTATCGATGACTGAGTTCTGTGGGATTGTTATACAGCATAGTACACTTCATCATTTATCCTGATACAAATTTGATCCCCTATCTGTGTTTTATAGGGATGACAAAGTACCAGTTTTATTTATGTAAGACACATACCCCAAATCATGTGTGTGTATGTTTTATTTTGTTGCCAAATCTACATGAAGTTTAAAACTCCAAGTCCTTTAGTGGAAAGCATTCCTTGAGATATTTTTTTAGTATTAAAAAATCAGTTGTCAAGGCAGTTGAGTAGAAGATTAATAAAAGCCACATTCAGACCACAAATCCTTCCTTGGACAGAAAACATACATATGAACCAAACAAGGGTGGAAGGTAAGTCTCCAGAAGAAGAACCTACACATAATAATGTTCCAGTGGGAGAGCTACATCAGTTTATTCAGCAAATATTGACAAAGTTACTGGATTTCAGGTATTGTTCAGAGTTACAGAGATAGAATAGTGGAGAGAACGGACAAAGATTCTTCTTTTCACAGTGTTTATATTACAGTGGAGTGAGGGAAGATAATGGCATGGATTCGAAAACATTTAATTGTGCCAGTATAAGCTCTCCTTATTTCTCATATGAGCTGAATAAATGAGAAATGTGGAAAGCCAACAACTGCATTCTTGCCTCAACATTTAGGGTTAAGTATGAAGCAATACATGTGGTAATGTAACCTACAACATTTGGGGCCCTGAGATGCAGGTCATTAATTTGTCTTAAACTCTTAAATACAGGGTTTTTTATTTCCCTTCACAGGAAACAACAGTTCTTTCTTCTTCTAGCTGCACCTGGAGATCCGGCCATTCTCCTGGAGGAAGAAGTAGAATTGATGTTTTGATCCTACATCTGGCATCTAGGGTTGCCTTCATCCCCTTAGGAACCCCTGAAGATATGAGCACGGTTTAAGAGGAGATTCTTCCATGAGAATCTACTGTTGTTTCCCTCTGCTGCTGCTGCTGCTGCTAAGTCACTTCAGTCGTGTCCGACTCTGTGCAACCCCATAAACGGCAGCCCACCAGGCTCCCCCGTCCCTGGGATTCTCCAGGCAAGAACACTGGAGTGGGGTGCCATTTACTTCTCCATTTACTTCTCTGTTGGTTGTTCAGTCACCAACAACAATGTCTGACTCTTTGTGACCACATGGACTTCAGCTCAGCAGGCTTTCCTGTCTCTCACCATCTCCCAAAGTTTCCCAGGTTCATGTCCATTGACTAGGTGATGCCATCGAACCATTTCATCCTCTGCTGCCCTCTTCTCCTTTTGCATTCAATCTTTCCCAGGATCACATTCTTTCCCAATGAGTTGGCTATTCGCATCAGGTGGCCAAAGTATTGGAGCTTCAGCTTCAGCATCAGTTCTTCCAATGAGTATTCAAGGTTGATTTTCTTTACGGTTGACTGGTTTGATCTCCTTGCTGTCCAGGGGACTCTCAAGAGTCTTCTCCAACACCGCAGTTTGAAAGCATCAATTCTTCAGTGCTCTGCCATCATTATTGTCCTGCTCTCACATCCATACATGACTACTGGAAGAACCATAGCCTTGAATTTATGGACCTTTGTTGGAAAAGTGATCTTTGCTTTTTAACACACTGCCTAGGTTTGTGATAGTGTTCCTGCCAAGAAGAATCATCTTCTAATTTCATGGCTGCAGTCACCATCTGCATGATTTTAGAGCCCAAGAAAAGGAAATCTGTCACTGCTTCCTCCTTTTCCCCTTCTGTTTGCCATGATGTGATAGGACCAAATGCCATGATCTTAGTTTTCTTAATATTTAGTTTTAAGCCAGCTTTTTCACTCTCCTCCTTCACCCTCATCAAGATTCTCTTTAGTTCCTCTTACCTTTGTGCCATTAATGTGGTATCAGCCACGTATCTGAGGTTGTTGATATTTCTCCTGGAAGTCTTGATTCCATCTTTTAAATAACTTATTTCTTCTAGGCCCTTGTTAAACATTTCTTCTGTCTTTTCATTTTGTTTAACTTACTGTGTTTGTGGTCTCCTTTCTGCAGGCTGGAAAGCTCGTAGTTTCTCTAATTTGTGGGGTTTGCCCCCCATAGGTAGGGTTGGACTAGTGCATTTTGAACAATACTCATTGGGGGAACTTGTGTCTGTATGCTGGTGGAAAGAGTTGGATCTTGCCTCTCTGAAAGCCAGTGCTGTGTCCAGTAATGTGTTTTGGGTTGTCTTTGCACTTGATATTGCTCTGGGCAGTCTATCTGCTAATGGGCAGGGTTGTGTTCTGGTTTTGCTGAAGGATCGGCATCAGGCATCTGGCCCTGAAGCTTACTGGACTTTGGGTGGCATCTGGTCTTATTGTTGAGATGGAGGCCTTTGGGACAGCTCTTGCCAATTAATGCTCTATGGAACTGGGAGTTCTCTGGTAGTCCAAAGTCCTGAACTTGGGTTCCCTTACCTTGGTTGTTGAGGCCCAACCCCTTACTGTAGAACGAAGACTTCAGAGGCCATACAGCACAGAAGCCAAAACCCGAAGACTAATGGTGAAAGCAACATTCGACAGCCAAGAACACCCAAAGAAACTCAATGCCTACAAAGAGAAAAGTGAAAAAGGATAAAAAATGGAGTCAAAACAGAAGAGAGCACTCAAGCCAATAAACAAAACCATAAGAATGAAAACTAAAAACTGAACTAGATAAAATACAAAATCAAAAACACAGGGGAAAATGCAATATAACTAAAGAGTACTGTAAAATTAAGGAAATAAAATGAATATCTAAAAGTAAGATTGTTTAAAAAGCAATAAGTAGTTTACAAAAAATAAAAATTAAAGGAATAATAAAGAAAGAACAATATTCGAACAATATGTAAAAGAAAAAAAAATAGAAAATATACAGAAAGGTAATAGAAGAATGTCCACATGATTCCTCCATTTTCCACTTCATACAGTGTGCTCCAGACAAACTGCCTACTCAGAAAGTCCTCCAATATTTTTAGAAAGATCTCTGGACCTGTTGTTGGCCGTGTGGGGTCAGCTCACACTCAGATCTTGTCTTACTCCAGCCTGAACTTGCTCCCAAAGTCCACAATTGCCCCTAAAGTCTCAGGCTAATTGCAGGGATTTAAGCTGCTGCACCTGCAGCTGCAGGTGCTAATTCCCTTCCTCTTCTTTAGTCACATGGCCCCTGGATTTCTGCTTTTGGGCCAGACTCTGCTGGAGATTAGTGGAGAAATAACTCCAGAAAGAATGAAGGGATGGAGCCAAAGCAAAAAGAATACCCAGCTGTGGATGTCACTGGTGATAGAAGCAAGGTCCGATACTGTAAAGAGCAATATTGCATAGGAACCTGGAATGTCAGGTCCATGAATCAAGGCAAATTGGAAGTGGTCAAACAAGAGATGGCCAGAGTGAATGATGACATTCTAGGAATCAGTGAACTCAAATGGACTGGAATGGGTGAATTTAACTTAGATGACCATTATATCTACTACTGTGGGCAGGAATCCCTCAGAAGAAATAGACTGGCCATCATGGTCAACAAAAGAGTCCAAAATCCAAGAGTACTTGGATGCAGTCTCAAAAACGACAGAATGATCTCTGTTCGTTTCCAAGGCAAACCATTCAATATCACAGTAATCCAAGTCTATGCCCCAACCAGTAACACTGAAGAAGCTGAAGTTGAACGGTTCTATGAAGACCTACAAGACCTTTTAGAGCTAACACCCAAAAAAAATGTCCTTTTCACTATAGGGGACTGGAATGCAAAAGTAGGAACTCAAGAAACACCTGGAGTAACACGCAAATTTGGCCTTGGAATATGGAAGGAATCAGGGCAAAGACTAATAGAGTTTTGCCAAGAAAATGCACTCGTCATAACAAACACCAAAAAAATAAAAATAAAAAAAGTTTCCTTCATAACAAACACCCTCTTCCAACAACACAAGAGAAGACTCTATACATGGACATCACCAGACGGTCAACACCGAAATCAGATGGATTATATTCTTTGTAGCCAAAGATGGAGAAGCTCTATACAGTCAGCAAAACTAAGAACAGGAGCTGACTGTGGCTCAGACCACGAACTCCTTATTGCCAAATTCAGACTGAAATTGAAGAAAGTAGGGAAAATCACTAGACCATTCAGGTATAACCTAAATCAAATCCCTTATGATTATACAGTGGGAGTGAGAAATAGATTTAGGGGCCTAGATCTGATAGATAGAGTGCCTGATGAACTATGGAATGAGGTTCGTGACATTGTACAGGAGAAAGTGACCAAGACCATCCCCATGGAAAAGAAATGCAAAAAAGCAAAATGGCTGTCTGAGGAGGCCTTACAAATAGCTATGAAGAGAAGAGAAGCAAAAAGCAAAGGAGAAAAGGAAAGATATAAGCATCTGAATGCAGAGTTCCAAAGAAAAGCAAGGAGAGATAAGAAAGCCTTCTTCCGCGATCAACGCAAAGAAATAGAGGAAATCAACAGAATGGGAAACACTAGGGATCTCTTCAAGAAAATCAGAGATACCAAAAGAACATTTCATGCTAAGATGGGCACAATGAGGGACAGAAATGGTATGGACATAACAGAAGCAGAAGATATTAAGAAGAGGTGGCAAGAATACACAGAATAACTGTATAAAAAAGAGCTTCACAACCCACATAATCATGATGCTGTGATCACTGACCTAGAGCCAGACATCCTGGAATGTGAAGTCAAGTGGGCCTTAGAAAGCATCACTACGAACAAAGCTAGTGGAGGTGATGGAATTCCAGTTGAGCTACTCCAAATCCTGAAAGATGATGCTGTGAAAGTGCTGCACTCAATATGCCAGCACATTCGGAAAACTCAGCAGTGGCCACAGGACTGGAAAAGGTCAGTTTTCATTCCAGTCCCAAAGAAAGGCAATGCCAAAGAATGCTCAAACTACAGCACAACTGCACAACTGCACTCATCTCACATACTAGTAATGTAATGCTCAAAATTCTCCAAGTCAGGCTTCAGCAATATGTGAACCGTGAACTTCCTGATATTCAAGCTGGTTTTAGAAAAGGCAGAGGAACCAGAGATCAAATTGCCAACATCCGCTGGATCATGGAAAAAGCAAGAGAGTTCCAGAAAAACATCTATTTCTGCTTTATTGACTATGCCAAAGCCTTTGACTGTGTGGATCACAATAAACTGTGGAAAATTCTGAAAGAGATGGGAATACCAGACCACCCGATCTGCCTCTTGAGAAATCTGTATGCAGGTCAGGAAGCAACAGTTAGAACTGGACATGGAACAACAGACTGGTTCCAAATAGGATAAGGAATACGTCAAGGCTGTATATTGTCACCCTGTTTATTTAACTTATATGCAGAGTACATCATGAGGAATGCTGGACTGGAAGAAACACAAGTTGGAATCAAGATTGCTGGGAGAAATATCAATAACCTCAGATATGCAGATGACACCATCCTTATGGCAGAAAGTGAAGAGGAAGGAACTCAAAAGCCTCTTGATGAAAGTGAAAGAGGAGAGTGAAAAAGTTGGCTTAAAGCTCAACATTCAGAAAATGAAGATCATGGCATCTGGTCCCATCACTTCATGGGAAGTAGATGGGGAAACAGTGGAAACAGTGTCAGACTTTATTTTTCTGGGCTCCAAAATTACTGCAGATGGTGACTGCAGCCATGAAATTAAAAGACGATTACATTTGGAACGAAAATTATGACCAACCTAGATAGCATATTCAAAAGCAGAGACATTACTTTGCCAACAAAGGTCCGTCTAGTCAAGGCTATGGTTTTTCCAGTGGTCATGTATGGATGTGAGAGCTGGACTGTGAAGAAGGCTTAACGCCAAAGAATTGATGCTTTTGAACTGTGGTGTTGGAGAAGACTCTTGAGAGTCCCTTGGACTGCAAGGAGATCCAACCAGTCCATTCTGAAGGAGATCAGCCCTGGGATTTCTTTGGAAGGAATGATGCTAATGCTGAAACTCCAGTACTTTGGCCACCTCATGCGAAGAGTTGACTCATTGGAGAAGATTCTGATGCTGGGAGGGATTGGGGGCAGGAGGAGAAGGGGACGACAGAGGATGAGATGGCTGGATGGCATCACTGACTCGATGGACGTGAGTCTGAGTGAACTCCGGGAGTTGGTGATGGACAGGGAGGCCTGGCGTGCTACGATTCATGGGGTCGCAAAGAGTCGGACACGACTGAGCGACTGATCTGATCTGCTTGTAGACCAGACTCTGGTGTCTGTTCCCCACCCATTCAAGAGCAGGCGAAGGCTGAGGCTTATTAGGGCTCACTTACTCAGTCAGATCAGAGAAAGGGAAGGGTATGGCAGCCACAAGTGGGATGTATCAGTGAGTGCCTATGGTGGTAGAGACCTGCTGGATGTTGTTACAGTCTGCGGTGGGCTGTGCAGTCTCCTAGAGGAATTGGCTCTGGATCATGAGTCCCTTGGAACAGCTTGGAAGAAGGTCGGTGGTGGCCTGCTGCAGGGTTGGGGGCACTGAATGTAACAGTGTGTGCATGGGACATTTTGAAGAAGATGGCCATTATCTTCATTACATCCACCATAGTTTGGCCCCAGGTCAAACAGCAGAGAGGGAGCACAGCCCTGCCCTTCAACAGAAAATTGGGTAAAAGATTTACTGAGCATGGCCCCACCCACCAGAACAAGACCTAGTTTCCTCCTCAGTTAGTCTCTCCCATCAGGAAGCTTCCATAAGTCTCTTATCCTTCTCCATCAGAGCGCAGACAGACTGAAAACCACAGTCACAGAAAACTAACCAATCTGATCACATGGGCCACAGCCTTGTCTAATCCAATGAAACTATAAGCCATGCTGTGTAGGGCCACCCAAGATGGATGGGTCATGATGGTGGAGAGTTCCAACAAACCATGGCCCACTGGAGAAGGGAATGGAAAACCACTTCAGTATTCTTGCCTTGAGAACCCCATGAACAGTATGAAATGGCAAAAAGATAGGACACTGAAAGATGAACTCCCCAGGTTGGTAGGTGCCCAATATGCTACTGGAGATCAGTGGAGAAATACCTCCAGAAAGAATGAAGAGATAGAGCCAAATCAAAAACAACACCCAGTTGTAGATGTGACTGGTGATGGAAGTAAAGTCCAATGCTGTCAGATCAGATCAGATCAGATCAGATCAGTCGCTCAGTCGTGTCCAATTCTTTGCGACCCCATGAACCGCAGCACGCCAGGCCTCCCTGTCCATCACCAACTCCCGGAGGTCACTCAGACTCACATCCATCGAGTCAGTGATGCCATCCAGCCATCTCATCCTCCGTCGTCCCCTTTTCCTCCTGCCCACAATCCCTCCCAGCATCAGAGTCTTCTCCAATGAGTCAACTCTTCGCATGAGGTGGCCAAAGTACTGGAGTTTCAGCTTTAGCATCATTCCTTCCAAAGAAATCCCAGGGCTGATCTCCTTCAGAATGGACTGGCTGGATCTCCTTGCAGTCCAAGGGACTCTTAAGAGTCTTCTCCAACACCACAGTTCAAAAGCATCAATTCTTTGGCGCTCAGCCTTCTTCACAGTCCAGCTCTCACATCCATACATGACCACAGGAAAGACCATAGCCTTGACTAGGCGAACCTTTGTTGGCAAAGTAATGTCTCTGCTTTTGAATATGCTATCTAGGTTGGTCATAACTTTCCTTCCAAGGAGTAAGCGTCTTTTAATTTCATGGCTGCAGTCACCATCTGCAGTGATTTTGGAGCCCAGAAAAATAAAGTCTGACACTGTTTCCACTGTTTCCCCATCTACTTCCCATGAAGTGATGGGACCAGATGCCATGATCTTCGTTTTCTGAATGTTGAGCTTTAAGCCAACCTCTTCACTCTCCACTTTCACTTTCATCAAGAGGCTTTTTAGTTCCTCTTCACTGTCTGCCATAAGGATGGTGTCATCTGCATATCTGAGGTTATTGATATTTCTCCCGGCAATCTTGATTCCAACTTGTGTTTCTTCCAGTCCAGCATTTCTCATGATGTACTCTGCATATAAGTTAAATAAACATGGTGACAATATACAGCCTTGACGTACTCCTTTTCCTATTTGGAACCAGTCTGTTGTTCCATGACCAGTTCTAACTGTTGCTTCCTGACCTGCATACAGATTTCTCAAGAGGCAGATCGGGTGGTCTGGTATTCCCATCTCTTTCAGAATTTTCCATAGTTGATTGTGATCCACACAGTCAAAGGCTTTGGCATAGTCAATAAAGCAGAAATAGATATTTTTCTGGAACTCTCTTGCTTTTTCCATGATCCAGCGGATGTTGGCAATTTGATCTCTGGTTCTTCTGCCTTTTCTAAAACCAGCTTGAATATCAGGAAGTTCACGGTTCACATATTGCTGAAGCCTGACTTGGAGAATTTTCAGCATTACTTTACTAGCATGTGAGATGAGTGCAATTGTGCTGTAGTTTGAGCATTCTTTGGCATTACCTTTCTTTGGGATGCTGTAAAGAGCAATATTGCATAGGAACCTTGAATGTTAGGTCCATGAATCAAGGTAAATTGAAAGTGGTCAAACAGGAGATGGCAAGAGTGAACATCGACATTTTAGGAATCAGCAAACTGAAATGGACTGGAATGGGTGAATGTAATTTAGATGACCATTATATCTACTACTGGGGGCAAGAATCCATTAGAAAAAATGGAGTAGCCATCATAGTCAACAAAAGAGTCCAAAATGCAGTATTTGGATGCAATCTCAAAAACAACAGAATGATCTCTTAATTTCCAAGGCAAGCCACTCAATATCACAGTAATCCAAGTTTATGCCCCAACCAATAATGCTAAAGAAGCTGAAGTTGAACAGTTCTGTGAAGACCTACAAGACCATCTAGAACTAACAGCCAAAAAAGATATCCTTTTCATTATAGGGGTGTGGAATACAAAAGTAGGAAGTCAAGAAGTACCTGAAGTAACAGGCAAATTTGGCCTTGGAGTACAGAATGAAGCAGGGCAAAGGCTAACAGAGTTTTGCCAAGAGAATGCACTGGTCAGCAAATACCCTCTTCCAACAACACAAGAGATGACTCTACAAATGGACATCACAAAATGGTCAACACCAAAATCAGATTGATTATATTCTTTGCAGCCAAAGATGGAGAAGCTCTATACAATCAGCAAAAACAAGACCAGGAGCTGATTGTGGTTCAGATCATGAACTCCTTATTGCCAAAATCAGACTTAAATTGAAGAAAGTAGGGAAAACCACTAGACCATTCAGGTAGGACCTATATCAAATCCCTTACAACTATACAGTGGAAGTGACAAATAGATTCAAGGGATTAGATCTGATAGGCAGAGTGCCTGAAGAACTATGGATGGTGGTTAATGACATTGTACAGCAGACAGTGATCAAGATCATCCCCAGGAAAAAGAAATGCAAAAAGGCAAAATGGTTGTCTGAAGAGGCCTTACAAATAGCTGAGAAGAGAAGTGAAAAGCAAAGGAAAAAAGGAAAGATATACCCATTTGAATGTAGAGTTCCAAAGAATAGCTTGGAGAGATAAGAAAGCCTTCCTCAGTGATCAATGCAAAGAAATAAAATAATAAAATGGGATAGACTAGAGATCTCTTCAAGAAAATTAGAGATACCAAGGGAACATTCATGCAAAGATGGGCACAATAAGGGACAGAAATGGTATGGACCTAACAAAGCAGCAGAAGATATTAAGAAGAGGTGGCAAGAATACACAGAAGAGCTATACAAAAGAGATCTTCACGACCCAGATAATCACGATGGTGTGATCACTCACCTAGAGCCAGACATCTGGAATGTGAAGTCAAGTGGGCCTTAGAAAGCATCACTACGAACAAAGCTAGTGGAGGTGATGGAATTCCAGTTGAGCTATTCCAAATCCTGAAAGATAATGCTGTGAAAATGCTGCACTCAATATGCTAGCACATTTGGAAAACTCAGTGAAACTGAGTTTGAAAACTCATTTGAAAAAGCAGTGGCCACAGGACTAGAAAAGGTCAGTTTTCATTCCAATCCCAAAGAAAGGCAATGCCAAAGAATGTTGGAACTATCACACAATTGGACTCATCTCACACGCTAGCAAAGTAATGCTCAAAATTCTCCAAGCCAGGCTTCAAAGGTACGTGAACTTCCAGATGCTCAAGCTGGATTTAGAAAAGGTAGAGAACAAGAGATGAAATTGCCAACATCCGTTGGCTCATTGAAAAAGCAAGAGAGTTCCAGAAAAACATCTCTGTCTGCTTTATTGACTACACCAAAGCCTTTGACTGTGTGGATCACAGCAAACTGTGGGAAATTCTTATAATATGGGAATACCAGACCACCTTACCTGCCTCCTGAGAAATCTGTATGCAGGTCAAGAAGCAACAGTTAGACCTGGATGTGGAACAACAGACTGGTTCCAAATCGGGAAAGGAGTACATCAAGGCTGTATATTGTCACCCTGCTTATTTAACTTCTATGCAGAGTACATCATGTGAAATGTTGGACTGGATGAAGCACAAGCTGAAATCAAGATTGCCAGGAAAAATATCAATAACCTCAGATATGCAAATGACACCACCCTTATGGCAGAAAGTGAAGAAGAATTAAAGAGCCTCTTGATGAAAGTGAAAGAGGAGAGTTAAAAAGTTAGCTTTAAACTCAACATTCAGAAAACTAAGATCATGGCATCTGCTCCCATCACTTCATGGCAAATAGATGGGGAAACAGTGGAGACCGTGACAGACTTTATTTTCTTGGGCTCCAAGATCACTACAGATGGTAACTGCAGCCATGAAATTAAAAGATGCTTCCTCCTTGGAAGAAAAGTTATGACCAACCTAGACAGCATATTAAAAGGCAGAGACATTACTTTGCCAACAAATGTTCATCTAGTCAAAGCTATGGTTTTACCAGTAGTCATTTATGGATGTGAGAGTTGGCCTATAAAGAAAGCTGAGTGCTGAAAAATTGATGCTTTTGAACTGTGGTGTTGGAGAAGACCCTTGAGAGTCCCTTGGACTGCAAGGAGATCCAACCAGTCCATCCTAAAAGAAATCAGCCCTAACATTCATTGGAAGGAGTGATGCTGAATCTAAAACTCCAATACTTTGGCCACCTGATGCGAAGAGCTGACTCATTTGAAAAGACCCTGATGCTGGGAAAGATTGAGCGCAGGAGCAGAAGGGGACGACAGAGGATGAGATGGTTGGATGGCATCACCAACGCAATGGACATGAGTTTGAGTAAACTCTGGGAGTTGGTGATGGACAGGGAGGCCTGGCGTGCTGCAGTCCATGGGTTGCAAAGAGTTGGACATTACTGAGCGACTGAATTAAACTGAACTGAACTAACTGGAAGAGCTAAGCTGCTTAGGTTCCCTGCAAGGTTCCTGCTCACAGTTTGGTGGCAGCTACCACCTCTGGGTTTGAGACCACAGCAGTGGCATTTTTTTTGCTGCCTCAGGTACTGTCCTTGGCTTTGCCAGTGGCTAGTGACTTACATTTCCTCGTCTGGAATTGTAAACTGTAGTCACGTCTATCTCCACCGCTGGTACTTCTGCCCGTTTTAGTGGCCTCCACTGGGTATACAGCTGCTGTCTGGGAGTGGGCAGAGTTAAAGGGCCCTGATGCCAATGATCAGGGAGGCCCGAAAATGCTGGGAGGCCCAGTATTTTCCCTGGACTCCCTCAGCTGTTGTATTTGCCCCCTCAGAGTATCTTCATGGCAGTCAACCCCAATCCTCTCCCTGTGGTCCCACCCCCACCCCCCATCCCTCATAAGCCTGAGCCTCAGCACCCAGGCTCCACTCTCCGTGATGGGTGCATGAGTTCAGGCCCTTTCTCAGCTGGTAAGTGCTGTTCAGCAACCATCTCTACGGTGAATTCTTTCCATTTTGCCTTCTGACCAACTGTGGCTGCGTTCCCTCTGATATTTTGAAGCTCCCCTCAAACCCCCTACCCCAGACTCTGAGTGTGCAGAAACTTTTCCTTCTTTACAACACCCTCCCTGGAGTGCAGGTCCCTGTCCTAAAATCCTTTGTCTCTTTTTTTTATCTTTATCGTTTGCCATACCTCATTCTAAGGAGATTGGTTGCCTTTTTGGAAACCTGGGGTTTTCTGCCAGCATTCAGAAGGTGTTCTGTAGGAGTTGTTCCACATGCAAATGAATTTTTGATGTATTTGTGGGGAGGTGGGTGATCTTCCTATCTTATTCCTCTGCCATCTTGGAAGTCCCCCACAATGGCGTCTTGTCAAAGGGTCACATTATAATCAAGCATTCAAATAATCCTTCAGTTCAATTCAGTTCAGTCACTTAATTGTGTCCGAGTCTTTGCAACCCAATGAATCGCAACACGTCAGGCCTCTCTGTCCTTCATCAACTCCCGGAGTTCACTCAAACTCATGTCCATCGAGTCGGTGATGCCATCCAACCATCTCATCCTCTGTCGTCCCCTTCTCCTCTTGCCCCCAATCCCTCCCAGCATCAGGGTCTTTTCCAATGAGTCAATGCTTCGCATGAAGTGGCCAAAGTATTGGGAGTTTCAGCTTCAGCATCAGTCCTTCCAATTAGCCCTCGGCAACAACTTAACCTCTCAAAGTTCCAGTTCTCATTTGTAAAATAATGATACTACTAGTGCCTACTTTATAAGAGTTTTGTAAAGATTACAATGAAATAATAGTACATAGGATCCCAGGAAATTATGAAGTATTGTATTCATGTTATAATAGCTGTTACTACTATGTGAACGATTTCCAGATGAAAGAAATGTTTGAAGATGAAACAGACTCCTAGCATCTAGATTGGTGTGCTTATCCCTGAGGAGCGAGTCAACATTCTTAGCCTTCGATTCAAACAGCTTACCTAAGGGGTTAAGTGTATATTTTCTATTCTGATATGATTTGCAATGTCCCCTAGAAACCTATGGGTTACAATTGCTGTATTCCCTCACTCACCAGGGATGGAGTATGTTCCCTAAGGTCTCAGCCAATGGTCCAAGCTGCATGTCCATATACTCCCTGGGGTCTACTGCATAACAAGGTCCCTGATGTTTATCATCCCTGGAAGAAATATTGGTCCTTCCAGAAGAATCATTAGAGGCCTGGTGACAATCTAATGATGGTGACTTATTACCTGGCCTTCCTAGTTACTGCAAGAGGCTCCCACAGGACGCCTGAATAACCAAGTAAGAAAGCAGAGAATACATGCCGCTCCTTGCTGGAGGGAGAATTCAGTTCTTATAATCGAAAAGAAACTTTCAAAGGCCTCAGAGAGGCTCAAGGAGGCAAATAGATCCCAAGATCACAGTCGGATAACTTTGCTCCAAATTTTGGATGAAAGTACTAACAGGAGGGAACATGTGGGAAGTGGGGTTTGAGAGCAGGTTATCCAGGAACTACTGATTTTTGCAGGGGCAGGGGTATTCCTGAGAGAGAATATTGAATACTGTCTCATATCCCCAGCTCTGGCCTTGAGGCTGTCATAACAAGAATTTAATAAGCAAGACAGATATCTGAAACTGTCTATCCAGCAACCATCTTCCTGGAGTGACCTGTCTCCTCAACTACATGTCTATCAGGATAGTTTTCATGTTTTTCCTTGACCCCATCCCCACCTTGGCTTCTATTAATTAGTTCTTAACCAAACCCAAATCTTTTCTCCAGAGTTTTCCAAATTATAAATAAATAGTCAACTTCTTGAGTGGTAGAGATCTTAAGATGAAAAACCTTAGAGTTAACAAAGGCCAGTGTCCAGTGTGGAGAAAGCCAGTTTTCAGGGAAGTAAAACAATCTTTCCACACAGAGAGGGAATTCCCTGGTGGTCCAGTGGTTTAGGATTCAGTGATCTACTGCCCTGGCCCTGTGTTTGATCCCTGGTTGGGGAACTAAGATCCCACAAGCCAGAGGCGAGGCCAAAAAAAATATAAACCAAAAACAAACAACACACACACACACACACACAAAACAACAATGAAATGCAACAACAACAACAAAAACTGCACAAAGAAATAGAGACAAGAAAAGGTAAGTACAGATTCCTATGACGTTCAAGAGTCTCTGGTTTCCCAAGGCCCAGGTGTACTCTGATCTTCCTATCGTTTGGTTGATCAATGCATTCTTGATTCAACGAGCTAACAAGCACTTCCTTTGCCTCATGCTGTGTAGATGTGGGTTCTGTCACTTTCAGCCAAAATGGTCTTGACCAATAGATGAAGTTCATGTGGGCCAGAAACAGAGTTCAATATCCAAGCAATCTTTCTATTTCACCTCTGGAATGCCTCCAACTCCTATGTGCATTTGGAATCTTCACTTCCTACACATTTGCTAAATACCACCAGAGTAACCATACTAAATACCTCTTCTTCATAAATATATTCTGATTCCCACATCTCCTTCACCACCACCACTAGGGATACCCTCTCTATAAACCTGTTCACATGTCACATGTGCACTAGCTCTTCTCAGCCAGAATGTAATACCCACCAAAACAGGTACCATCCACATCTTATTCACCTGTGACACCCTAGTTCCTAGCACAGGGCATAAAATATTCTAGTGTCTGAGGATTATTTGCTTCTCTGGCCTGTCTCTATGTGGAGTTGATACGGTCCTTACCAGGCTGCTTGACTTTCTGAAAGATACTAATCTAACCCTCATCCCAGCTGATGACCTGCTCTTAACTTCTGTGTTTGTTAATACTCTACTTCCAAACATTCATCGTATTTGCTTTTACTGTACGTTGCTGAGATTTTATGGATTGGGCACAGAAATGAACTAAAGATAAACCTCATTGTTAAATTTACTGACAGTAAAGATGATGATCACAGTAAGACACAAAAGAAAATTCTCCCTCTGGTCTCAGTATCAGGAAAAAGTGAGATTTTTCTGCACAACTGGTCTGTGTTACCTTTATGGACACTACATGTGCCTGATCATATTTCCCTCTAGGGAAAGCTCGTGCCAAACTTCTGGCACACTTCCAGCAAATGAAATAGGTCTTGGTGGCATGAGTTTTATCTGTTTCTCTCACTCTGGTTTGCATCTTGCTTTCCTACTATATTTTTTATTTACTTGTATTTCCTCATCTCTCTTTTTTAAAAGAAAAATATTTTGTGCAATTCTCCAATAACCACAATTACTGATGTAGCCACCTGTTGGGCACTGTACCACTTCTCAGTCCTTGGAATCAGATTGGAAACAATCAACATCATTTTCTCTTCCACACTGATTTTCGTATAGTACTTTTTAAGTAAGAGATCTAATACATTCTTTATCCCATTTCCTTGAATATAATTTTTATTTTAGAATAGTTATTTATTTACAGAAAAGTTGCAAAAACAGTACAGAGAGTTCGCATATACCTGACACCCAATTTCCCCATTGTTAACCTCTAACATTACCCTAGCACATTTGTCCCGTTATAAACCAATTTTAGTACATTAGTATTAGCTAAACTCCACAGTTTATTACAATCTCCCTAGGTTTTCTGTATTGTCCTTTTTCTGTTTGAAGATCACTTTAATGTAGTAATGTGGAACCATATTACATTTAGTCATCATGTCTCTTAGTTTCTTTTGGTCTGTAACAGTTTTTCAGACTTTCCTGATTTCGGATGACCTTGACAGTTTTAAGGTGTGAGGTGTGCTGCTTGAGTCCTGTGTAGAATGTCTGTCGAATCAGGATTTGTCTGATGTTTATTCCATGGTCAGAGTGGGGTTATTGGTTTTGGGGAGGAAGCCTCCAGAGGTAAAGTGCCGTTCTCATCGTACCGTGTCAGGGGTGCATGCTGTTAACCTGACTTGTAACTGATGATATTAACCTTGATCACCTGCCAAGGCGCCATTTCCAAACTTTCTCCACTATAAACACACTTTCTGTACTCTACTCTTTAAATCACATTGCTAAGCACAGCCTAAACCCAAGGGGAGGGAAGTTAAGCTTCACTTCCCTCATGTGGCACCTACATAAGTTATTCGGAATACTTTTGCCCCATTTATTTATTGAATCTTTTTTTTTTTAATAAATATACTCACAGCTATTTTCTTTTTTCTCAGCAACTTTTTAAAGATTGAATTGGATGGTATTTGGAGATAATAAATGAGGTTGTTTTCAGTTCAAAATGTGTTCAAAACCCTTATCAGCATCAGTAATATTGAAAACAGGTTTTCAACTGAAGAGCCAGGGTTTTATAAATCATTGTGCATTTTTTAATAATTCATTGTGGTGTGTGTGTGTGTGTGTCCAGGAGCTTAATTATGCATATGAAGAACTAAAGACTGAATAACTCAGAACATAGGGTGGGAAAAGATGGCAAGAATGTGTAAATACCTTTATTCTTGTCCTGAAGAAGATAAAGGTTAACTAGAGGGTGGGCAGTGTGCCTGCCCATGAAGACTCTCTACCCAGGGACAGAACACCACACACACACACACACACACACACACACACACACACACACAGACATTCCAATAGTGCACGTTAAGTCTGAGGGAGCCATAGCCTGAGAGGTCTTATGACCCATTTCTGGAGAGAAGCCCACAAAGCTGTACATCTCCATATAGAAGTGTGCCCCCACATATACAGATGAGTAAAAAGGAAATGATGGTGTGGAAGAGAAGACCTACATGTCCCTAGCACCCCAACATGACATAGAAGAGCATCTAAAAGTGTTCCAAGAGGGGTTCTGAGAAGAGGTGGAAGACTTGCAGACAGGACTATAAAGAGGACCTTTCAACTCTGGTAGCTATAGAGCAAAGAATGATGGGGACAGTTCACAGTGGGTGAAGCAGAAGTGTGCAAGGATTAAAGATCAGTGAGGGTTGCACCTTTCGGCAGGAGTACCATGGATGATGTCAATAACCGTGGACCAGATTCTTTGATTCCAGGGTGACACATTAGCCCTCTGAATTCTATACTGCACCCTGGGAGATGGAAGGGAAGGTCAGTATGTTGACTGAATTTTAGCTTTAAACTGGACCAAAAAAAGGTTTTTTTATTGGAGGATAGTTGATTTACATCATGTTAGTTTCTGTTGTACAGCAAAATGAATCTGTTTTCCCACACAGGCCATTACAGGATATTGTACATAACTCACCTTTTCCAAATTGTCACCCACCATTCCCTAAGAGAAAGCTTTGCTTTAGAAACTTGTCTATTTACCATCCCTGACTAGGCCTGCTCATTATTACCTCCATGTCTTTCTCCGTGTTATAGTCTCCTTCTGACCACTAAAAGCTCTCTTTTCTATATATAGTCTTGCCGTCCTCCAAAGCCCAGTTCAAGACTCACCTTTTCTAAGAAGCTGTTCAGGCAGCTCAGCCTGCAGTGAGCTGTATTATACCAGAGCTCCCACAGGGAGATGGAATGAGCAAAGGAGAAGGATGCCTCTGCCTAATGAGCATTGTCACTGTTTACCCCTAGCTACTTGCCAGTTGCTGCCTTCCCCTTATAAGGATACTTGTGCTCACCTAGGTAATCTGGATACTTTCCCCATCTCAAGATCCTTAACTTAATCACATCTGCAAAGTCCCTTTTGCCACTTAAGTAACATATTCACCTATTCTCAGGGAGAGGCTTTATTCAGTCTACCACAATGGAGTTCATTTATTAAAGGAGTTCATTTATTAAATGACTAAGGCTCATGTCTGAGCCCAAAAGATATACTGCCTTCTGGATATCATGTGAGGTAGCAAAGAACACAAGGTGAAAAGTGCCACTGTCAGATCACTGGTACCACCATTGCCACCAAAAAGCAACATTTAGGCACAGACTTCATGCAATTCAATCCTTGTTGCCTATAATTGACATTCAAAAAGGCACAGGCAGGCATAGTTTACATTCAAACTATCGATGACATTGTCTCAAAATGATTTCTAATGAGGTAACATTAGGACAGGCAGCTAGTCCTGTAGTAGCACACAGTCAATGCTCAATGAAAGTCAAAAGTTTGGAGGATTTCTCATAATTTCCTCTAATTAGTGAGTTGAGAGTTCCAGTATGATTTCTCTGGCTCTCCCTGGGCAAGTTTGCCAGACCAAATCCATTATGCTGCAATACTCCTGGGTTATTCAATAATCATGTCAAGAAGTCCTGATAATATAGTCCACTTGAGTAGTATGAATCTTGATATTGTCAGTTCAATGGATGATGATAATCTGTTAAGTGGGCTTCCCCCCGGTAGGTGAACTGGTGAAGAATCCGCCTTCAATGCAAGAGACCCTGGTTCGATTCCTGGGTCAGGAAGATCCCCTGGAAAAGGGACTGACTACCCACTCCAGTACTTTGGCCTGGAGAAGTCCATGGACAGTATAGGCCACGGGGTCATAAAGAGTCGGACATGACTGAGCAACTTCACTTTTCACTTTCAGTCTAAGTGGTAGAGTTAAGCCATTGTTTGTCACTGAACCACAAGAGGAGGTTGCTCCTGCATTTCCTCCCTCCTCCTCAAACTGTGTCTTATATGTTGCTATCCCTTTAACCACAGGTTGTACAGAGAAATAAGAACTCTCCTCCCAGGGGATTGTGATCCTCCCAGCTGCACACCAGAGGCTTGGGGCTACAATGGCATAGATACCACCAAGAGAAAAGAAGGAAGAAAGCAAATTTCCGGCAGATACAGTGTGGAGTCTTTGTGAAGGAGCTGAAGGCCTTTCTGGATCAATAATACAATTTTCTGGTAAGGAGGAAAATGTATGTGGTATCATGAAAGTGACTTTAGTAAATGAGAAGTTGTGAAAGTGTATTTAAATCCATAGAAAGCTCTAAAAGTCACATTGTCTTGTCTTAACTGAATTACTGCAGACCCTGGATAAGAATGTGTCTTTGACAGAAAAATGGGCTCTTCTTCTATTTAGCGAAGTTTAGTAGAAATATTACAAAGATCTGTGATAGTATTTCCTTTCATTGGCTTTGAAGACAAGTGCAAGCTGCTTCCTAGATGAATGGTCTTCGGTAAACTGCTCACCTCTCAGTGCCTCAGACGTCTTATATGTAAAGTAAACTGACTGCCTTCTAGATCTGTTGAGAAAATTAAAGAAGTTACTGGATGGAAATACCTAACACAGTGCTCAACAGACGTCTTATATGTCTGTTGAGTAAACTGCCTGCCTTCTAGGTCTGTTGAGAAAATTAAACAAGTTACTGGATGGAAATACCTAACACAGTGCTCAATACATGTTTTTTACTATTCATTTCCCCTAACACATTGCAAATAACTGAGACTTCAAAAATCACCTAGTTCAACTCTCTCACTTTACAGATACCTTCTGGGGATATTTTGTTAAACACATTTACATACAGGTTTCTACAGAGATAACGTCTTGACCCAAAACAGTCAGTAATTCCTAAGACTTGGTCCTGAAATCATATTAACTTCCCACAGAATACAAAGAAAAAGGGTCTCTTCAATGCAAAAATGGCAGCTCTTCAGAGTTTTGTGGTCTCCTTAAAAATTTGGCCACACTCAACCTTTAAGAGAATCAAAAGCAGACAGAAGAGATAGAAAATTATTGGTAAAAATATTTTAAGTTCAATTAAGAAATCCTACTCTATATATCTTGACTTGTCTTTGTCAGTAATGATCATGTTTGCATATGTAAAGCCATTTCACTGTTTACGCACATAACATAAGGAATGCTGAAATATATATTCAGATCCAATCTTTTTATGACATAGTTTTAGATTTGTTGATATGTTAATTTGATGATTTATTAAGACATGGAAAATTTGCCCTTAGAGATATGGAAAATAAAACAATTCATGAAAAGTTACTTTTCAATTTAGAGAAGATGGAGAGGAAATTTGCATTAAAAATATTCACTATATTTTCTGGGAAGCAAGAATACTCCTGGTGTCCCATATCTTAAGCATCTTTCCAATACATCATTAAAATGGAACCAAGAAAGATCAAAATGATGCATTAATAAGTGAAGGCCAGAATGCTTCAGATGAATCGGGGCTCATTTTAGCCCCAAGAGCCTGTCAGGGCATTAGAAGAGGCAGGAACAGGATAAGGCACCAAGATGCTGGTGACTCCAACCCAATACTTTTCTAGGGTTTTTGTACATCAAGCAATTAAAGCTTTCTGCCAGAAATAGTTCTGGGGTTTGATTTTTTTTAATGTGCAGCGTCTATTGAGTCCTAGTCATACACCTTGCACTATCCTAAGGCACTCACTTGAACCCCACAACTAGCCAATGAAGAAGGTACAATTATTACTCTCATTGCACAGTTAAAATGAAACTTATAAATATTAAACACCTCAACAAGGTCATCCAGAGAGGCAAGTGTGGATGCATGATAGTGTGTGGTACGTATGTGTGTGTGTGTGTGTGTGTGTGTGTGTGTGTGTATATGTGCATGTATACATGCATGTGTACATGTGTGTATTTAGCAGGGGGATGGGTTCTCACTTTCAGCAGAAAGATCCTTCTCCTTTCTACCTGGACATAAGGAAGATTTTTTAATATCAGTGATACTGCCAGACTTAATTTTGTGTAACTATGGCTAAATTGGGCTTCCCTGATGGCTCAGATGCTAAAGAATCTGCCTGCCAAGCCAGAAACCTGGGTTTCCCTGGGTCAGGAAGATCCCTTGGAGGAAGGCATTGCAACCCACTCCAGTATTTTTGCCTGGAGAATCCCATGGACAGAGAAGCCTGGCAGGCTACAGTCCATAGAGTTGCAAAGAGTTGGACATGACTGAAGCGACAGCATGCATGGATGCATGGCTAAATTATGCTGATCTTTTCTTATAAGCTTTCATACATAAAACTATAAATATTAGCCAAAAAAGAAGTAAACATGATCATTTTGTTGTTGTTCAGTCCCTCATTCATGTCCGACTCTTTGCAACTCCATGAACTGTAGCACACCAGACTTCCCTGTCCTTCACCATCTCCCAGAGCTTGCTCATCACCATTGAGTCGGTGATGCCATCCAATCTTCTTGTCTTCTGTCGTCCCCTTCTCCTCCTGCCTTCTATCCTTCCCAGCATCAGGGTCTTTTCTAATGAGTCAGCTCTTCCCATCAGGTGGCCAAAGTATTGGAGTTTCAGCATCAGTCCTTCTGATGAATATTCAGGGTTGATTTCTTTTAGGATTGACTGGGTTTGATCTTCTTGCAGTCCAGGGGACTCTCAAGGGTCTTCTCTAACACTACAATTGGAAAGCATCAATTCTTTGGTGCTCAGGCTTCTTTATGGTCCAACTTTTACATTCATACGTGACTATTGGAAAAACCATAGCTCTGACTAGACAGACCTTTGTTGGCAATGTAATGTCTCTGCTTTTTAGCACACTAGGTTTGTCATAGCTTTTCTTCCAAGGAGCAAGTATCATTTAATTTCATGGCTGCAGTCACCATCCGCAGTGATTTTGTAGCCCAAGAAAATAAAGTCTTTCACTGTTTCCATTGTTTCCCCATCTATACGCCATGAAGTGATGGTACTGGATGCCATGATCTTAGTTTTTGAATGTTGAATTTTAAGCCAACTTTTTCACTCTCCTCTTTCACCTTCATCAAGAGGCTCTTTAGTTCCTATTTGCTTTCTACCATAGGGTTGTGTCATCTGCATATGTGAGGTTATTGATATTTCTTCTGGCAATCTTGATTCCAGCTTGAGCTTCATCCAGCTCAGCATTTTGCATGATGTATTCTGCATATAAGTTAAATAAACAATATACAGGGTGACAATATACAGCCTTGACGCACTCCTTTCCCAATTTTGAACCAGTCTATTGTTCTATGTCCATTTCTGACTGCTGCTTCTTGACCTGCATACAGGTTTCTCAGGAGGCAGGTAAGGTGGTTTGGCACTCCAATCTCTATTACTGAAGATAGCTGTATGAGACATGTTAAGTGCTAAGGGTGCAAAGCATAACCTCCACTCACACCAAGGTAGGTTAGGAGACAAAGCACGTATGTTAAAAATAAGTTAATGACACAAGGTGGACAACAGTTGCGTGAATAGTATAGATGCACGTTATGGAAATTCAAAGGAAGAAATAAATCAGAGAATTACGGGAAAAAAAATGTTAGAATGCAGATGGCAGTACAGAAAGGGAAGGTTACTTTACCAATGTCATAAAGCTAGTTTTGAAAGAGTTGAGAGTAAATCACAAGTTTCCTGATTCATATTGTAAGACTGTTTCATGGAACTATGCTAATGAAAATGATCTTAACAATAGTATTAGTTAACACTTTGAAGACACTTTTTACATGCTGAGCATTTTACAGACATCATCTTATTAAATTCTCATAATAACCCTAGGACAGAGGTGCTGTATTTTTCCCCATTTCACACATGAGGAAACTGAGGTGTAAGAAAGATAATTTTCCTAAAGCCCTACAGCCAGAAAATGGCTGATCCAGTACTTAAACCAAGGTGTCTAAAGAGCTATAATGAAGGCAGGAAGCATGGCCCAGAAACTAGGGGAATGATTGGTCAAATCTAAGTGGTGGGAACAGACATTTACGAAAAGTGAGTGGGCTGCTTTACTGCAAAAGGAAATTTGCAAGAGGACTTAGCAGATAGAGTTAGGACGGAGTATGAGGCAGAGAGAAGGAGGTCGTGAATGTCAATCCAGGCAGCAAATATTCTGTCTATCATGTGTTTGGGAAGAAGGTTAAGAACAGAAGATAGGAGCTTGACAACTCTATAGTTGTGAGCTGTTGTTGTTGCTGTTATTTTTAAGATTAACCTGGTCACAAACAGAATAAAGAGGAAGAGTCTGGTAGTAGAGGACTGATCGGGTCGAAATCTCAGCTCTAAAGAAGGATGGGGTGTTTTCAGGTGTTTTCCAAACTCCTGAGGGTACACAGCTACAGGTCCACTTCCCAGTCTCACCACAGAGCATGGGAAGAGACTAACACTCCTCACCAATCTTTCCCCACAGACTGCAGTATTTCCACATCCACACAAGCTAACAAAGCCCTTTGGAACCATGAAGATTTTTTTCCGATACCAGACATTCAGATTCATCTGGCTCACAAAGTCATCTGGCCGGCACTTTCACAAAAGTCACCAGCTGGGGGCGCCTCTGACTCTTGCCGACTTTGAAGCCATAAATCGCTGTGAGAGATCATTGCCTAAGAACTTTAACTTTGCTGGGGATGTGCTGGACCAGTGGTCCCAAAAAGAGAAGGTATAAGATGCTGGGCCCCCTTTAAATGCTTGGTGTCTGCCTGTCTCTCAGCCTTCCATTTCCTTGTTCTGTGGCCATTTTTAATTTCATTTTTTTCATACCTCTTGGTTTCCTTGGTTTTCCAATTCCCCTTCTCTCTCTCCAGGGAAGAACTTTGCACCTCAACTACGTATGGCTGTCTTCATCCTCAGCCCCCCTCGTCACAGTTACTCAAAGAATTATGCCTCTTTCCCCTCGTTTTCCCCAAGTCGAACATAGCAGCTCTTTGTTCTCCAATTCTTCTGTTTGGTTTGGTCACAAAAAAAAACCCAGTAATTTGAGCTTTGGTTTTATGAATAGTCATTGGTGCAGAAGCAGAGATTGTAAAGGAAAAAGCAATATGTTTTATGAAGTGTTTAGTGTACTCCAAGGTCAAGGTCCCTGCATACTGACCCCCCACCCCCAGCCAGGCACTAAGCTGAACACTTTACTTATCAATGCTTACCAAAGTACACTGTGAGGGCTCGTGCTACAGAATATATACTACATGTACAAGGGACTGAATATGTGGAGTTAATTCTTCCTAGTAAATAGAATGGACAGTCTTCCTTCAAATCTATTGTCTTTAGCAGCTCTCTTATATTTGATATACTTACTTTTGAACAGAGAGCACAGATGGAAGATGAAAATCTCTAGATAAAATGTAGGGACATATTTTGTTTTCAGTATGCATATTTATTTTTCAGTAACCCATTTTTAGCAAGTTGTACTGATTTTCCCATTATGGTGGTATTAATAATTAAACATATTTTCCTTCTTAAGTAAAGTATTCAAGTAAAAATGAGTCAACAATGTAAAGAAGAATACAAAGAACAATAGCACAAGTGTAGACAGATCTGGAAAAATAGTGATACTCAAATGACGAAGGATTGAGAAATACGGATCTATATTATTTCGTCAAGTCTCCATCACCACCCTGCAGATAAGGGGGCTGCAGATAAGGGACTTAACCTCACAGAAGTTAAGCTACTTATCCAAGTTCACCAGTTCAAAGGTAAACGAACCAGCTTCTGATCTTACAGAGCTTTAATCCATTGGATAGGGATGCCTCTATGATATCACAGAGTTTAATGAAATAAACAGGAACGTGCATAAAAAAGCTGCAGGAACACAGAGAAGCAGGAGAAGAAGTGGGAGCTAAGAAAGACTTGACCAAAGAAGTGAAATGAGAACTGAGCTTCCAAGTATTTTCCAAGTAAGGAAGGTAAAGGGAACATTCCAGATAGGGGAAGAAAAGGGGAGTAATATCTCCCCCAAGTAATACATAAAGCAAAGAGATTTTACAATACAGACTTCTAGAATCACGTATAAGACATTTGCTCCAGAAAGCAGTCAAGCTCCTTCCACAAAGGCCCTCCATCTTGTTCTCCATTACCGACAAAAGCCATAGCTTGGCCTTTTGGGTAAAAAATGATAAGTTCCTAATCAGTCTTGGTCCATTCATTTTGGCTTTTGGTTGGAAGAGACTCTAACTTAAACAAGAAAGAAATTTATCAAAGGGATATGGGAGAGGTCACAAAATTGGGTTGGAAGCTGGAGTTTTCACAAGGACAGGAAGCAGAACAGATGCATAAGCACCAAGAGCCAATAGACAGATTTTGCTCCAACCATTTTCTATCTTTTTGTTCTTCTCAGAAAACTCAATCAGGGACAGAGGTGTGATTGCCCCAACTTGGTTCACAGGCCCACACGCTGGTCAGGGAAGGATGGGCACCCTGGTGGGTTGTCTCAACAAGGCAATATTTGATAGAATAGTGGCTCCCTCGCAGACAAACTGGCTTCTGTTACTGGGTTCCACCAGCACAAGTGCCAAGGGAAAGATACCAAATATGTCCCATCTATTTGATGACCACTCATTCAAGCCTTCTCCCCTCTTTCCCATGTACCTATCCATACCTAGACAGGAGAGAGACCAGCCAACCCAGCCCTGTGGTGGGTGAATGGCAAAGGGGATGAGGTGAAATGGAGCTTTGGAGAACTGGGCTCCTTGTCCCGAAAGGCTGCCAATGTGCTCACCGAGCCCTGTGGTTTAGAGAGAGGAGACCGAGTGGCCGTGATTCTTCCTCGAATCCCAGAGTGGTGGCTCATAAACGTGGCTTGTATGAGAACAGGTCAGTGCCAATATTTAACATTTCTAAATCATGCAGAAACAGAAAAAGACTGAAAGTAGAGGTTTTTCTGAATTGTTAGTCCTGACTGAAGTTATGCTTACAAAGAACAGAAAAACTGGGTTGAAATTAGAAGCAATCATGATGCAATAATAAAACACTACCTCAAGAGGTAAGTATTATTGATGCCCATTTTGTGAGAAAGGAAACTGATGTTCAGAAAAGTTAAGTTTGCCCAGAGTCACACAGCTAGAAAGCTATGCAAATGGAGCTTAAACACAAAACTATAAAAGCAAATGTGAGTACCAATACCTCTTTGCAGTGCTGGTTATGATGTGTTCATCCAGATGCTCCAGAACTTACTTCTCTGAATACATTTGGATTCTCCCTGACATAGCAGTACAAAAGGAAGAAAAAAGGACTTTATGACAAAATGACTTTTAAGACTAAGGTTGTAGATTCCAGCTGGAAAACCTTTGCCTCTTTCCAGAAAATTAATGTATTAAATGACACATTTTCTCCCACAGTAGTAATTTATAATGTACCCCAGTAAAATTTCTACAGAACTCTTTTCCTTTCTAGGACAGAGTTCAGCAGAAACCACGGCCATTTATTTTTGTAAATAAAACCTTAAAGTTCTAATGGAATATTCAGCTATGCTCACTCATTTACATATTGTCTATAGCTCTTTTTGCACTACAACAGCAGAATTGCTGATTGCAATAAAGATAGTATGACTCACAAAGCCTAAAAAGTTTACTATCTGGCCTTTTACTGAAAAAGTTTGTACACACAACATAAATGTTTGTAAGTCAATCAAAAATAAACAAGAATTCTGAAGGATATACTACTATACAGAACACAAAAATGCTTGTGGCAATATCATTAATAATAGGAAAAATGGAAACAACTATATAGGAACTATTAAATAACTTAAAAACTAGCTGAGAATAAAGTTTAGTGCAGGTGTGGTTATTACTAATTGAAATTATGATGCTTCAATTTGCTGGAATGTCATTAAAAGAATAATTACAAGGATTTCATAATAGTGTTGAAAAATGCTCTCATTGCCAATATTACATAAAAATAGCAATATAAAAAGGAATTTGCAAATGTGAAACCAATTGTGGGTTGGAAAGAGATTAAAGGTTTTATTTTTCATAAAAATATACTAATATTACTTAACATAATGTATGCCATTTGTGAAATGCTGAAATTAAAAACAAACCCACAAGCAGAATGGTCAAAAATATACAATTAATTAAATGTTAAACAAGCACCTGAGGATTATGTTTTCAAGTTCAGAATAATTAAATCTCAGTAAACACTGAGATACCAGTACTATGCACCACATAGCTAAATACTTTGCTTTTGCTGTAAAGCGTAAAAATCTGAAATCCACTAGAGGAGAACTTACTCCTGACCCCCAAGCTATCCATTGAATACATCCACATCACAAATCCCCCAAGAGTACTAATAATTTCTGAGCCACTAAGAACAAATGGTTTACAAAATAATCTTATATTTTTATATTGAGTGAATGATGAGATATTTTCTTGATTAACTTCCTTATCACATCAAATATTTATTCATCTTCTCAAGAGGGGATGACATGTAAGAGCTTTTAAGATATATTCAGTAGTTGAAGTTTCCTTCCTAGGAATTCAACTCCATATCTTCCTATTTAGCCTACTTCAGGGAACTCACCAAGAAATAAGGAGTCTGGTATATGACACAGGTCTTGGGAGTCTGGGAAGCGTATCTTTGAATCTTGGTTCTGCCACTCACTTTACAGCCCCTGGGCTAGTTGTCATCTGTCTGCTGGGATTAATGTTAAGTGAGACACCAGGCATATATTACATACTCAATAAATGGTAGTGGCTCTTTGGAATGCTTTAGAAAGTGAAAGTACTTTCCTTCTGTTTTTCATGATTCTCCCATGTACGTTCTTCTCATAAGGAACTAGTACTTTAAAATCAGGCCCATCACAGGCCAATGTCTACAATGATGTGAAACAGTGGAATAAATTAAGCATTGCCAAAGTAATGTAGGCATATGTCAATGAACACAAACCACTGAGAAAACCCAGGTTTGAGGGCTGACTCTGCCACTTGCTTGGCTCATATTCCGTCAAAAGGCAACAACTGGATTGATTTACATGGTGGCTTAGAATAGCGGTCTCGAGTATTTTTGGCTATACAATCTATCAATAAAAATTCTTGGGAAACATATACTCCCATCGGGATATAGTTATTTAAGTTGTTCTACTTTGCTAATACAGTATGTATATAAAATATATACAAAAATGAGGAAAAAGTCATAAACAGAATTTCATAGCTCCAATAAATTTTTAAAATTCTAATTTCTCCTCTTATCCCTAGTGGCTTATCTTGCCAAACTCAATTGGAAACCATAGGTTCAGATGATTGGATGAGTTGACATTCATGAAAATGTAAACCTGTAAAGTGCTGTAAAATGTAAAGTACTGTTTCAGTGTTATATGACAATGACTAAAATGGTATATAGCCCACTATTATTATGTCTCATGGTAAAGAATCATCTGCCAATGCAGGAGATGTGGGTTTCCTCCCTGGATCTGGAAGATCCCCTGGAGAAGGAAATAGCAACCCACTCCAGTATTCTTACCTGGGAAATCCTGCAGACAGAGGAGCCTGGCAGGTTACAGTCCATGGGGTGGCAAAAAGAGGCAGGCATGTCTTAGCAACTAATCAACAGCAGCATAATGCTTACTATATGCCAGACTTACTATTAGTTTCCCCATTTTACAAAGAAGGAAAGGAAGACACAGAGAGACGAAGGAAAAAGTGCAAGGTCACAAAGCAAGTATGTTGCAAGAATGGGATTAGAACCAGGGACTGTCAGACTCTGAAGCCAGTGCTCTAAGGATCTCTCAGAGATCAGGGTCCTGTGGGATGTGCCTAGAGACCAAGACATGGGTAGCTGAAGGTTAGATTTTGCAGCTATTTGCCACGCAGGCACAAAGCCCAAGTTTCCACAGTCCACGGTCTATTCAGAGGCCTGTCTCTTTCCCAGGGCTTGTCTTCACGCCAGGAACAACCCAGCTGACAGCAAAAGACATCCTCTATCGGCTGCGTGCATCTAAGGCCAAGTGCATCGTGGCCAGTGAGGAGGTGGTCCCAGCAGTGGAATCCATTGTGTCCGAGTGTCCAGACTTGAAGACCAAACTCCTGGTGTCTCCACACAGCCAGGATGGGTGGCTCAGCTTCCCAGAGTTACTTCAGTGAGTATTTTCCCCACATCACTTGCAGTGCCAGCAATAACACCAGTCACAGCTACATCTCAGAGTCTCCTAGCCTCCAAGGACTCTTGCATACCGTGGGTTGATCCAGGCTCCTTCTCAGGAAAAAAATCAGCTAACGAAAACGTTTTAAGGACAGAGAAAGGGCTGTAGCTCTGCTTCCATTTCCCTCCTTTTTGCCAGGGCCTGAGATGAGTGTCCTACCTGACTTAGCACTTGCCTAAGTCCTGGAGCACGTCTCCCACAACTCACGGCCTTGACTCTGGCCACCATCTCTTTCCCTTAAATGTGGTTCACCTCAGGGCTTTTGCACCTGCTGTTTTTTTCTATCTCTTCCTCGGTCCTTTTCACAGTTGATGACTTCAAATTTCAACTCAAATGTCTTATCCTCAGTGAGACCATCTCTGACCACCATGTCTAGAGTAGAGTTCCAAGCTAGTCTACCACATCATCCTGTTGTTTTCTTCATAGTACTCATCACTATCCAAATATCATATCCACTCATTTTTTTCCTGTATTTATGATCTATTTTTCTCCTCTGCAATTGACAAATGACGTCCCATAGGCCAATTCTGGCATGGCACTCACTTTTATGAAGTTGTATCAGAGAAGGCAATGGCACCCCACTCCAGTACTCTTGCCTGGAAAATCCCATGGACAGAGGAGCGTGCTAGGCTGCAGTCCATGGGGTCACTAAGAGTCGGACACGACTGAGCGACTTCACTTTCACTTTTCACTTTCCTGCATTGGAGAAGGAAATGGCAACCCACTCCACTGTTCTTGCCTAGAGAATCCCAGGGACGGTGGAGCCTGGTGGGCTGCCCTCTATGGGGTCGCACAGAGTCGGACACGACTGAAGCGACTTAGCAGCAGCAGCAGCAGCAGCAACATTGGAATATGACCACACCCATTTCTGTACATATTGTCTAGAGTGGCTCTCATCTTATAAGAGCAGAGTTGGGTAGCTACAGCAGAGACTCTATGACCCCCAAAGCCTAAGATATTTATTATCTAGGTCTTTATAGAAAAAAACTTCCATCCCTGTTCTAAACAGTAAGCTCCAAGAAGGCAAAGGCACTATTTGTCTATTTGACTGATCATTCTATTTAGTTGGGCCCTAAGAAATGCTTACTGAGATCTGAACAAAACAGCACACTTAACCTCAGTTTTCCTTATATGTAGAGTAGGGATGCACATGTCTCAAGCGTTGTTTTGAGGATAAAATAAGCTAATAAGCAAGAAAGTGCTTCCCAAACTGTAAAAAACGGAGTTAAATGTTTATTAAATGTATTATTAAGTAGCTTAACAATTGTATTGTTAAGTAGCTTATGTTTTTTTAAAAAATACTTGTGATTAGCTTATAAAAAGAAGACAGATAAACTCTGTTGAATAAAGGTAGTTTCCATTGCTGGAATAAATGGCACCCCACTCCAGTACTCTTGCCTGGAAAATCCCATGGACGGAGGAGCCTGGTAGGCTGCAGTCCATGGGGTGGCAAAGAATCGGACACTACTGTGCGACTTTACTTTCACTTTTCACTTCCATGCATTGGAGAAGGAAATGGCAATCCACTCCAGTGTTCTTGCCTGGAGAATCCCAGGGATGGGGGAGCCTGGTGGGCTGCCGTCTATGGGGTCACACACTCGGACACGACTGAAGTGACTTAGTAGCAGCAATAATCAAAACTAAACCCTGTTGGTCAAACCCAAAATGTTTTCCCACAGCTATGCCAGAGAATGCTGTTTGTGTCTTTCATAAACTGAGTACCTTTGGATAAGTCAAGTAACATCTCTGAAACTCTGTATCTTATCCATAAAATAAGGATAGTATAGTATCTACCCCAATGAGTTGTATAAAAATCAAATGTGATGAAGCATGTGAAGTTTTTAGCATAATGCTTGGCACACAGTAATCACTCTGTAAGATTTATAGTAATTGCAATTATTATTAGTCTGAATTTAACAAAGCCATTCAGCAGTGCAGTAATTCCCTAAGGTAGTGTTATTCAATTGAATATTCATATTCCTCAGTAAAATATTTTTAACACACTCCCCTAATACATATGTACTTATTTATTTATAAATTATATACATGTACTTTTGTGCACCATACAAATATAAAAAATAATTTTAAAGAATGAATTCTAAAATACATATAATTTGAAATTTTATTTTTTTCTCATTCCAGTCATCTTGCATATACTCCTGGGCAGCAAGTTCCCCCACTTTCAAGACTCCTGTCCTAAACAACTCTGCCACATTCTGTCGAGTCCCCAGAAAACCTTTAAAGCGTCACAAAATCCATAGGAGACAGAGAACTTTGAACTCACATGAATTTCAAATTGAAATTTATACATTTGGGGAGTATTTTTTAAGGTAAAGGGAATCCTCACTTCAAACCAACAACTTTGGAGTGCCATAACTTGACAACTGGCATGGATTGTTTATCTAAAAGCTAAGGAAAAGGGAGCCATAAATTGCCAACAATGGGCTGTTCTCTCAGAAAACCACACACAGCCATAATCAGGACTATTTCATTTGGTTAGAGTCAATCTTCTGGGAGTTCACTTTAAGGTTTCTCACGCTATGTCGGTCTCCCATGAATAGACATTCATGAACATTTTCCAGGATATTATACTAGAATGGGGAAACAGTTAAAATTATAGGCTGACTGATATTTCTCTTTTCCTGTCCTAATAAAAAGGACCCTTCCCTTCAGCTCAAGACCCTGGATTCTGATCATAAGGGGCTTAAAACAGTGTTCCAGGAAGACGAACTATATGAACAAAAGTATGGAGGCAAAGAAAATCCCAAAATGTGCGAAGAAAGGACTGCAAGCAGTTTGGGGTGGCTAGAAAAGAAAATATGAAGTCAGAGTGGAGGCCAGAAGAGCAAGCAGAGGCCACATAATGGCCTCTCATATAAAGATCTGACTCTTTGCCATCCCATGGACTATATAGTCCATGGAATTCTCCAGGATGGAATACTGGAGTGGGTAGCTGTTCCCTTCTCCAGGGAATCTTATCAACCCAGGGACCAAACCCAGGTCTCCCACATTGCAGGCATATTCTTTACCAGCTGAACCATTAGGAAAGCCCAAGAATACTGAAGTTGGTAGACTATCCATTCTCCAGAGGATCTTCCCAACCTAGGAATAGAACCAGGGTCTCCTACATTGCAGGCGGACTCTTTACCAGCTGAACTTCCAGGGAAGCCCAAAGATTGAACATGTATGCTAAATTTTTAACTTGACCCTATGAACAAGGGATCTGGAGAGGAAAATGGCAACCCACTCTAATATTCTTGCTTAGAGAATTCCATGGACGGAGGAGTGGGCTGTGGTCCATGGGGTCTCAAAGAGTCGGACACGATTGAGCAACTAATATACACATGAACAGGGGAAGCCAATGAAGAGTTTTAAGAAGTGAAGTGTCAAGGTCAGTTTCCAGTTTTAAATAGATTTCTCTGGCAACTGCATAAAAAATAAATTTGAATAGAACCAAACTGGAATCAGAGAGACCATCTGAAAGACTTATCTAGGGGAGCAAGGATGAGATTCTAAGTCCAAGCTCTGATGAGTAGTACTGAGAGAAGGAGGCACACTAAAGAAAGAACTAGAAGGATTTGGAGACTGATTGAACATGAAGAATGAAGGCAGGAATCTTCTGCTTTTTAACTCGGATGACTTAGTGGGTGGGATACTATCAGCTGGAGAAAGAGTTTAAAGTTGTGTTCTCAGTCACTCAGTCGTGTCTGACTCTTTGAGACCCCACAGACTGTAGTCTGCCAGGCTCCTCTGTCCATGGGGATTCTCCGGGCAAGAATACTGGAGTGGGTTACCATGCTCTCCTCCAGGGGATCTTCCCAACCCAGGGATCGAACCCAGGGATTGAACCCAGGTCTCCCACATTGCAGGCAGATTCTTTACTGTCTGAGCCACTGATTGAGGGGACTAAAAACAAATAAATCTGTAGCAAGTGCTAGATATTTGAGTCTCAGGCTCAAGGAGGTAAGGATATAAATCTGGAATCATCAGCATATAATCAGTTTCAAAAAAACTGATTATATATATAACTCAGGTATGCAAAGAAAGACACTGTATGCAAGTCATACATAACTCAGGTATGCAAGTCATACGCTGGAAACCCTGCTTGAAAATCTACTTGTCACTCACAGATTATAATGTTTCTTTGTTTTAAAAACCAAAAGCTTTATATCAAAAGTTTTACATACTAGATTAAGAAGCATTCAAAGATGAGTTTGGCTTTTTTGGTTTGTTTTTGTTTGCTTGTTTGTATCAGATACTATGATGATATTCCCCTTTCTCCAGTCCAACACATACCAATTTCACCATATATTTTACTGAAAAAGACAATACAATTGAATGGTCCATTTTTATTTAGGGAGAGGGGACAAAGGGTGGGATAGGCAAGTTACCAAGAAAACCACATTAATATTTCATGAAACTATATTTGACAATATAGTGTGTGTTTATATCATTAATCCTTACTGTTTTAAAATTTCAGTGGCAATCTTAATCTAATTAGGATGGATTAAAACGGTATCCTCAACTCTGTTTCCTTCAACTTGAGATATTAAAAACATGATATGTGAGTTTCAAAAATTCATAGGTGTTCTATTGGATATCAAATACTGAGTAACAAGCCAACTCAAAAGTTAGTGATGTAAAAACAATCATTTTATTTGCTCAAGATTCTGTGGATTAGAAATTCATCTAGGTCTCAGCAGAAGCAATTTATCTCTGCTCCACATCAGCTTGGCTAGAGCTGGAGGATCCAAGTGGGTTCACTCATAAGTCTGAGACTTTGGTGTTAGCTAAACATTTCTCTTCTCCCACACATGCCCTGTCTCTGCAGCAGGACAGTCTGAACATTTTTATGTGGTGGCTGTGTTCCAGTGAAAAGTGAAAGTACAAAGTGTTTGTGGCTTAGGCTGAGAAGTTGCACAACTTCTGTTATGTTCTGTTGGTCAAAGCAAATCTTAAGACCAGCCGAGATTCAAGGAGAGAGGATACAGGCTCCATCCCTCAGTGAGGCATGCTTGGATGGAAGGAATTGTTGGGGCTATCTATGTAGACAATATTACACAGATACTACTATCAGTTAAAATGCTTTTAGCTTTAGCAATAGAAGACCCAAGTAAACATGGCTTAAACAATACAAGTTTATTATATTACAAATAAGAAGTACAAAGGTAGAATGGAATGAGAGTTGGTTAATTCAGTGTTTTTTTGAAGATAGCATGGACCTAGATTCATTCATCTTTCCATCATGCCATCCTCAGTGTGGATGATAATCCTTCTTGTGATCCCAACATGGCTAGGCTAGTTCCAGGCATCAAGTACTCTTGCAACAATATCCAAAGGTCAAAAAGCAAGATGAATGGGGTAGGGGGAGGCAGTATTCCTCCCTCGTGTCTCTTTAGAACAAGGAAACATGTCTCAAAAAGGCTTTAAATCCCTTTGACACAATTGCATCATATGCCCATTCCTAACTCAGTAACTCGGAGAAGGCAATGGCACCCCACTCCAGTACTCTTGCCTGGAAAATCCCATGGACAGAGGAGCCTGGAAGGCTGCAGTCCATGGAGTCTCTAAGAGTCGGATATGACTAAGTGACTTCTCTTTCACTTTTCACTTTCATGCATTGGAGAAGGAAATGGCAACCCACTCCAGTGTTCTTGCCTGGAGAATCCCAGGGACAGGGGAGCCTGGTGGGCTGCTGTCTATGGGGTTGCACAGAGTCGGACACTGAAGTGACTTAGCAGCAGCAGCAACTCAGTAACTACTAAGGGAAGAAATTACTGTGATTTGCTTAAGCTAATCAAGATTCACCGCCCACCCACTCCATAGGTACAGAACACAGCCGCCCCTGAAGCACATGATTGCCTAATACTAGAACAAAATCAGAGTTTTATCAAATTTCAAGGAAGAAAAATAGGCCAGCAATATTGAAGATATTGAATAAAAACAATTAAAAAGTTTAATTCAAATACCAAAAGATCTTCCTATAAATCTTAATAACAATTTACAAAGATTCAATACTTATTTTAAAATTTTATGAATTAAAAATGTGCTTAAGGGAAAATTTTTAAATAAATGAAATAATATCCTTTTGTTATTGATATTGAAAGGTATGTTGGCTATTTATAGGGAGATGGAAGCTTTGAAATAAGAGACAGGGGAATTGCCAGGTGGTCTAGTGGTTAACTGGTTAAATTTTTATGCCCTCACTTCCAAGGGTACAGGTTCAATCTTTGGATGTAACTAAGGTCCCATAAGCCATGCAGCAGAGCTGCGAAGTCCATATAAATTTTCTTGAGAAATTTGTCTCAGGGAAGCTTTGGGTTACGTTCTGGTGTCAAGAAAGCATAAGTATCAAAGCAAAAGAAATATCAGAGCTAAACTGGTCTGCTGTGTTCAGTAATCATCTTGGGGCCCATACTTTACAGAACTGCCTCTGCAGAGCACAGTTGTGTTGAGACAGGAAGTCAAGAACCAATGGCCATTTATTTCACCAGTGGGACCACAGGCTCTCCTAAGATGGCCCAACACTCTCAGAGCAGCCTGGGAATTGGGTATACCCTCTGTGGAAGGTAAGGAGGAAAACTGTTTTTTTTTTTTTTTAATTATCCCCTGAGCTGCCAATATGTATATCCAATTGCCTAGTTGGCACCTCTACTTGGATGGCTATTAGGTATTTCCAATGAAACATCTACAAAATAGAATTCTCAATGTCTTAATTCAGGAAATTGTACCATCTAACCAACTGGTCAAGCAAGAACTTAGGAACTGAACTTGATTCAGTCCCCACAACAGCATGTCTGGCTCCTTCTCCTTTGGACCACGTAAATTTGCCCACCCAGAAAGGCCTTCCAAGATGTCCTAAAACTATCACATCACCCTATTTCATTTTCCTCATAGCACTTATCACTATTTGAAATTATGATATTTACTTAGATACTTATTCACTATCTATCTCCCTAAAACAGGGAAAAAATCTGGTCTTCCTTGCATTCTGCTATAGAACAATTCTATCATATAATATTTGCTCGGTAAATAGTTGTCACCTCAATGGACAAACTTGGAAAACCATGCCAAACCCAGACTCCCACTCTACTCTCAGACTACCTAAGATTCTGAAAAGTCCTCTAACAAGAATGAGAGGTAGTGCCGCTCATCCAGCCGTGGAGCTTCTTTTGACCCTTCTCCATAGCCATTAAGTTCCCAGGCAAGGCTGTTCCTCAAGGACACAAATTTGTTTACTTTCCTGTTTCTGTATTTCAGCTTGGTCTGTCTTGTTGCTTCCCCATATCTCTTAGGTATTGGCTAGACCTGAAGTCCACAGATATCATATGGAACATGTCTGACACTGGCTGGATCAAGGCTGCCATTGGCAGTGTGTTTTCCTCCTGGCTTCGAGGAGCCTGTGTCTTTGTGCATCGGATGGCCCAGTTTGACACTGAGACTTTCCTGGATGTAAGTCACTACTTCAAATTACATATAGTTTTCTAAATTACATATAGGTTTCCCTCGTCTTTCCCAAAACCATAGAGACATGATTCCTCAGAATGCAGGACTTCTTGGGCTTATGAAAATCATTTCTTTTTTAAGAAGTAAAGTCTCCAGAGACTTGGCTTTAAAATGTATTTAACAGAGTGAAGAAGGAACACCCACAACGCTCTTAAGCATAAGAACCCCTCTTGTGCTTCAAATGGTTCAGGATTTGCTGCTGCTGCTGCTGCTGCTGCTGCTAAGTCACTTCAGTCGTGTCCGACTCTGTGCGACCCCATGGATGGCAGCCCACCAGGCTCCCCCCGTCCCTGGGATTCTCCAGGCAAGAACACTGGAGGGGGTTGCCATTTCCTTCTCCAATGCATGAAAGTGAAAAGTGAAAGTGAAGTCGCTCAGTCATGTCTGACTCTTAGCGACCCCATGGACTGCAGCCTACCAGGCTTCTCCGTCCATAGGATTTTCCAGGCAAGAGTATTTGCTAGCATCACTAAATCAGTGGCCACCTGAGAGTCTGGTTCTAAATAACAGATTAAGTCTCAGTTCAGTTCAGTTCAATTGCTCAGTCATGTCCGACTACCTGAGAGTCTGGTTCTAAATAACAGATTAAGTCTCAAGTCTAAATAAATCTTTGGTTTCTGTTTCAGTGAAACAAAGACAAAGGTTGATAAGTCCGAACTCCTGTGTAGAGGAGGTTGAAGGTGGTGTCACCTTTCTCCCAGAGTAGCGCCTTTCATTCTCTGTTCGCCCTGTGCTTCTCACTTTGCTAATTCTCAGAATCCAATATTGTTCTTGAAACCAGGCACATCCATCCTTCTTACCCAGCAACAGCTAGAATGAGATATCAGATGGCTTCAGTTTCTTTAGCCTTTAGAAAAATGTGATTCAAGGCCAATTATTTTTCAACCCCATGAAAGATCAATCAAGTTTAACAAAATACTTATTATTAAAAGCACCACACCTGTGTGTGAGTAAAAGCTATGCTCACCCTGTATTTTGCCAACTGGTTTGACAAGATGGTTTATGAGTTTTCACAGAAATTTAGAGTAACATAAGAACTTGGGTCTCAACATCAGATTTGTCAGGTGACTTGAAATAGATAAGTTAATTTTACAGTTTTAAAACCAACATTTATAAAATAAGAATATTTTTTTATGTATGAAATATTCTCTTTCATAAAATAATATATTACAATATGTAAATAGAAATATTTAATAATGTTAATATACCATCACATGTAATTATATATAACATTATTAGTATTTTTATTTAGTATATTCAATGAGACAATATTCTTTTTATAAAATATTAAATGTGTAAGATCTAAATATCTTATGTCATTGACAAACTATATATTAATGTAATATTGATATATGTTTCATGTAATATTAAATACAAATATTAAAATTGTTCTCATTCAGTTGCTAAATCATGTCCGAATCTTTGCTGCCACACTGATGGCAGCATGGCAGGCTTCCCTGTCCTCCACTATCTCCCAGAGTTTGCTCAAACTCGTGTCCATTGAGTCAGTGATGCTCTCTAACCATCTCATCTTGTGACACCATTTTCTCCTTTTGCCTTCCATCTTTAGCATTGAGGTCTTTCCCAGTGAGTTTTCTCTTCACATCAGATGGCCAAAGTATTGGCACTTCAGCTTTAGCATCAGTCCTTCCAGTGAAAATTCAAGGTTGATTTCCTTTGGTTTGACTGGTTTGATCTGTTTGCTGTCCAAGGGACTCTCAAGAGTCCACATTTGAAAGCATAAGTTTTTCATCGCTCAGCCTTTTATATGGTCCAAATCTCAGATCCGCACATGACTACTGGAAAAACCATAGATTTGACAAAATGGACCTTTGTCAGCAAAGTGATGTCTTTGCTTTTTTAATATGTTGTCTAGGTTTGTCATAGCTTTCCTTCCAAGAAGCAAGTGTCTTTTAATTTCATGGCTGCACCACAATTTGAAAGCATCAGTTTTTCAGTGCTCAGCCTTTTATATGGTCCAACTCTCACATTCATACATGACTACTGGAAAAACCATATTTTTGACTATATGGACCTTTGTCGGCCAAGTGATATCTTTGCTTTTTTAATACATTGTCTAGGTTTGTCATAGCGTTCCTTTCAAGAAGCAAGTGTCTTTTAATTTCATGGCTGCAGTCACCATCCACAGTGATTTTGGAGCCCAAGAAAATAAAGTCTTTCACTGTTTTCATTGTTTCCCCATCTATTTGCCATGAAGTGATGGGACCAGATGCCATGATCTTAGTTTTTTGAATGCTGAGTTTTAAGCCAGCTTTTTCACTCTCCTCTTTCACTCTTACCAAGAGGCTCTTTAGTTCCTTTTGCTTTCTGCTGTTAGAGTGGTATCGTCTGTGTATCTGAGGTTATTGGTATTTTTCCATGAGATGATCGCATGTTAATGAAAGAAAAGAGGAGGTTGTAGACATCAGCTCCAGTCATTGCCTTTAATTAACCACTGCTGATATTTTGTCTTTCTCCATCACCCAGACACTTACCACTTATCCCATCACGACCCTCTGCAGTGCTCCCACCGTGTACCGGATGCTTGTGCAAAAAGACCTTAAGAGGTATTTGGGCAGAAATCTTCATTTGCACCACAAACAAAAGTTATAAACCAGCAACACAGATCTCCCCTTTTCAGTACAAGATAGTTTCTCAGTCTCACCATTACTGACATTTTGGACCAAATAATTCTGTGTCATGGAGTGCTGTCCTTTGCTTTGCAGCATTCTACCTGGCCTCTACCTACTATTAATTTATATCAGTAGGACTTCCCTTTCCATCAGTGGTGATGATCAAAAATGTCTCCAGACGTTACCAAGAGTCTCCTAGAGGGCAACCTCCCACCCCTGGCCCCCCACATCCCCAGTTTAAGAATCACTGGAACAGAACACTTCCAGAGACAACAAGAGTTCTGTAATCCCAGTGCTTTCATCATCCCTGCCCCCACCCCCAAAAAAGAAAAACACATCTATATTTATACTGTCTTGAAGTTAATAAAGTCTTATGACTTAAAGCTTATATTCAACTTAGCCAAATCACCTGAACATTAGGTGAAGTTGCAAAGTATATTTATTTAACTAACATTAATTTAATACGTAAGGAGAGAGAGAAAGGAAGAAACAATTTAAGTCATTACAGTTACCTGCTTCTTCCCTAAACCTGGATTCTTCAAAGACAAACAGAAAAAAGGCTTCCCCAAGGTGTGGATGTCTAGGAGGCAGATAGCTGTGAGAAACAATAACAGAGACATAAATCTTCCTTTTTCCTAATCAACTCCTTGTGGCCCTCAGAATGTGAACATCTTGCTCAAATTTTAAGATTAATTCAAGGACTTCTATTCTGAATAGGCACAATTCATTTTCTACCAAACCCTCCTTCCCATTATGGACTTCACTATGTTAGAATTGAGCTGTTCTAAGCTTTCTCACCTGAACCTGGTTGGGCAATTGAGTAGTAAGCTAAGCTAAGTCACTTCAGTTGTATCCGACTCTGTGCAACCCCATAGACGGCAGCCCACCAGGCTCCCCCATCCCTGGGATTCTCCAGGCAAGAACGCTGGAGTGGGTTGCCATTTCCTTCTCCAGTGCATGAAAGTGAAAAGTGAAAGTGAAGCCGCTCAGTCCTGTCTGACCCTCAGCGACCCCATGACTGCAGCCTTCCAGGCTTCTCCATCCATGGGATTTTCCAGGCAAGAGTACTGGAGTGGGGTGCCATTGCCTTCTCCGATTGAGTAGTAAGCCACTGGTTAAAAGCTCACGCTACAAAGTCGAACAGGCGAGACTCTGCTCCTAATAGTGGATCTCAATCACTCAAAAGGACCTTGCTAAGGCTCCCTTAACTCCATCCATAAGAAATATTTAAGAGCCACCTCATGGGTTGTGGTAAGAATTCAACAACAGCAACATGTTTGGTGAATGAGATACTTGACAAGTGATAAGTGTAAAGGACAGATTATTCAACTCTGCTCTTTATCATTTGTGAGGGCTTGGGCAAGTTCTTTAACTTTTTTCAAGCTCAATGTCTTCATCTGTAAAACAGAGTTTGTGAAGATTATGAGAGTGCTCCACAAGCCTTGTAACGTCATAAATGTTCAATTAATATTAGCTGCCATATTTCTTGGCTCTTAATATGTGCTTAATATCATTATTAGCATTTTCTCCAACATTTTCCTCTCTTGAATAACCTACTAAAATGTAAACTCCACCAAGAAACTGTTTTAATCATAACATACCCCATGTGCCTAGAACAACACCTGACAAGAGTAGTTGCTCAACAGATATTCTCTGAATGAACTTTCCTAAGACTTGCCCTTCCTCACTCTTTGCTTGTTTCCAATGTCCTAGTTATCTGGTAATGAAAGCCACTCATATTTTGGTCCCCAAAGACCCCAATGAAACTCTCTCTCCAGATACAAATTCAAGAAGCTGCGGCATTGCTTGACAGGAGGGGGAGCCACTCAATCCAGAGGTGCTGGAACAGTGGAAAGTGCAAACTGGATTGGAGCTGTATGAGGGCTACGGACAGACAGAAGTGGTATGTTTAATGGACAAAGTTTAGCCTTTCAACCCTAGGACTGAGCCCCTGAAGGGTTCCCATCATGCTCTAAATTGTGATGGTATTTCCTAAAACTTCTAAATTGCCTGACTAGGTTTGACTGAAGGGGAATTATGATTATTCTTGGCTTTCCTGCCTTCTTCTCACACAGGCTAAGTCTCAGAGGTGTTAGAGATTGAACAGGTTCAAAATTGAATAGCTCATCCTTCCAATGCACTGGGAAGGACCCCAGAGAGTCCCAGTGGGGCTTAATAGAACTTAAGGTGCACTTAATGGTACTCAGCCAAAAGGAGTAATTTTCAAAGTGTAGTCCCCAAACCAGCAGTATCAGTAGCACCCATGAATTTGGTAGAAATACAAATTCAAATACCCCGGCTTCTCCCTGACCTATGAATGAGAAACTGGGATGGGGCCCCAGCAATGTGTTGTAACTGATACATACTCAAGTTTGAGAACTACTAGTCTCACATAATGGAGAAGGAAACGGCAACCCACTCCAGTGTTCTTGCCTGGAGAATCCCAAGGACGGTGGAGCCTGGTGGGCTGCTGTCTATGGGGTAGCACAGAGTCGGACACAACTGAAGTGACTTAGCAGCAGCAGCAGCAATCTCAAATAATATATGTTGGAAGATGAGCTTGAATACTTGAAAAATCAGTCAAAGCTGGGTCTTGGATTTCATTGTCATGATATATTAATAGCTACAGAAAATGAATTTTTACATAGTGACATAAAACATATTCTCTTAATAGGGAATAATTTGTGCCAATCAGAAAGGACAAGAAATTAAACCAGGCTCAATGGGGAAAGGAGTACTACCCTACGATGTCCAGGTGGGTAATACCCAACTGGTTCAACAAAGAAGAGAGGCTATTTCAGATTTCTGCTATTCGTTACACAACTATTAATAACCCATTTTCATTTTGTGAAAAGAAAGTTTTAGGTACCTAAATTGTTTCTTTCATTCTAGATTATAGATGAAAATGGCAACATCCTACCACCTGGAAAAGAAGGGGAAATTGCCCTCAGGCTAACATCTACACGACCCTTCTGTTTCTTCTCTGAATATGTGGTACAAGAATGTAGAACTTTAATAGACTTTAATAGAAAAGGTGGTATAATAGGGAGCCATATAGACTTGGGTCCAAATTTCACATCCCACGTTTTGCTATGTAACCTTGGACAAGTCACAAAATCCAAGTCTATTTCATCAGCTGTAAAATGAAAAAAATATATATTATCTCTCTCCTAAGGATTTTGTAAAGATTAAACTCGATGTGAAAGAAACCAGTTACTTTGTTTGTCCTCAGAAAGGACACCTGGATAGGCTTTAGGGGGTGGGGGGAGGTAGATGTGTGGCACCATGGGTGGCATAGATAATATTTTTTGTTATACTCTTGTATTCTTTACCAGGAACTACCTTTTTAAATTTTTTTTTAGAAATAGAATATGAAATGTACCAGTCACTTCATGGGTGCCATACCCCTTCTTCTATTCTGATCAAACTAATCCCCAGTGTCATGTTTGATTCATAGGACAATCCAGAGAAAACTGCTGCCACCATAAGAGGGAATTTTTATGTCACTGGAGACAGAGGAGTGATGGACAGTGATGGTTATTTCTGGTTTGTTGGTAGAGCTGATGATGTCATCATATCCTCTGGGTATGTACGTTTGGTACTTTTAGAAAGTCACAATTTACCAGGGAAATCTTCTACTTAGGTGTAGATATCAAAGGCTTCTTTTCCTCTTCTAGGTACCGTATTGGGCCATTTGAAGTGGAGAGTGCACTAATTGAGCACCCAGCGGTTGTTGAATCAGCTGTTGTCAGCAGTCCAGATCCAGTCAGAGGAGAGGTAGTATGAATGTCACTAATTAAAGTGGAAATCTTGTATTTTCAAGTTGCCCATCTAACCACTTTAAAGAATGAATCAAAAGTAGTCATGTAATACTCATTATGAGACACACACAGCAATATATACTAGGCAATCAACTTTACAAGTGAGTTGTGTACCAAAGGGAATGTTTTAAGATTCTGTTAGTAGCAAATGACAGAAACTCAACTCAAACTGACTTATATTTCTTTAAAAAAAGAGAATCTATTGGCTCACACATCCAAGGGTCCATGTGATGTTATCAAAACTTAGTCTGTCTATTTCTTGCTCTGCTGTTCCTTATGTTGGCAGTATTTGGGCAGGTTCTTCCCACCTGATTGATGGTAACAAACTCCAGATATACTTAACAAATTACATCTTAACAACTCCAGAAGACTCTTTGCTGTCTTGCTCAACCTGGATCATATGCCAGTCATTGGATGTAGGAGTTAGTGTCAACCCCATCAGAGAGGTAAAGTAATCCTCCATAGGCAAATCAGGGTTGTTACTGAAAAGGGAAGACCAGATACTGCACAAGCAAAATCAGATTTTACTATATGTATGATTGTCATGAAGTTCAGACTATACTTTCTCATAGACACAGTGCAAACAAGAGATTGTGACCAAGTTCCCAAACAAATCCCACAATCCTAATTAGGACCCAATGAAAGGGACTTCAGCCATGAAATTAAAAGACGCTTACTCCTTGGAAGGAAAGTTATGACCAACCTAGATAGCATATTCAAAAGCAGAGACATCACTTTGCCAACAAAGGTTCGCCTAGTCAAGGCTATGGTCTTTCCTGTGGTCATGTATGGATGTGAGAGCTGGACTGTGAAGAAGGCTGAGTGCCGAAGAATTGATGCTTTTGAACTGTGGTGTTGGAGAAGACTCTTGAGAGTCCCTTGGACTGCAAGGAGATCCAAACAGTCCATTCTGAAGGAGATCAGCCCTGGGATTTCTTTGGAAGCAATGATGCTAAAGCTGAAACTCCAGTATTTTGGCCACCTCATGTGAAGAGTTGACTCATTGGAGAAGACTCTGATGCTGGGAGGGATTGGGGGCAGGAGGAGAAGGGGACGACAGAGGATGAGATGGCTGGATGGCATCACTGACTCGATGGATGTGAGTCTGGGTGACCTCCGGGAGCTGGTGATGGATAGGGAGGCCTGGCGTGCTGCAGTTCATGGGGTCGCAAAGAGTCGGACACGACTGAGCGACTGATCTGATCTGAAAGGGACTTCAGGGAATGATGCAAGTAGCCTTAGTTTTTGATGTTCAGTTACTCAGTTGTGTCTGACTCTTTGGGGCCCCATGGACTGCAGCACACCAGGTTTCCCTGTCCTTCACCCTCTCCCAGAGTTTGCTCAAAATCAGATCCACTGAGTCAATGATGCCGTCCAACCATCTTACCCTCTGTCGCCCCCTTCTCCTCCTGCCTTCAATCTTTCCCAGCATTAGGGTCTTTTCCAGTGAGCTGGCCCTTCCCATGAAGCAGCCAAAGTATTGGAGCTTCAGCTTCAGCATCAGTCCTTCCAATGAATATTCAGTGTTGATATCTTTTAGGATTGACTGGTTTGATCTCCTTGCTGTCCAACAGACTCACAAGAGTCCTCTCCAGCTCCACAATTTGAAAGCATCAGTTTTTCAGCACTCAGCCTTTTATATGGTCTAACTTTCACATCCATACATGACTACTGGAAAACCTGTATTTTTGACTATATGGACCTTTGTTGGCAAAGTGATGTCTTTGCTTTTTAATATGTTGTCTAGGTTTGTCATAGCATTCCTTCCAAGAAGCAAGTGTCTTTTAATTTCATGGCTGCAGTCACCATCCACAGTGATTTTGGAGCCCAAGAAAATAAAGTCTTTCATTGTTTCCATTGTTTCTCCATCTATTTGCCATAAGTGATGGGAGCAGATGCTATGATCTTAGTTTTTTGAATGCTGAGTTTCAAGCCAGCTTTTTCACTCTTCTCTTTCACCTTCATCAAGAAGCTCTTTAGTTCCTCTTTGCTTTTTGCCATTAGAGTAGTGTCATCTGCATATCTGGGGTTATTGATATTTCTCCTGGCAATCTTGATTCCAGCGTGAGCTTCATCCAGCTTGGAATTTCCCATGATGTACTCTGCATATAAGTTAAATAAGCAGGGTGACAATATACAGCCTTGACAGACTCCTTTCCCAATTTGGAACCAGTCCATTGCTCCATGTCTGGTTCTAACTGTTGTCTATTGACTTATATACAGTTTCTCAAGAGGCAGGTAAGGTGTCTAGTATACCCAACTCTTTAAGATTTTCCACAGCTCAGTTGTGTCCAACTCTTTGTGACCCCATAGACTGTAGCCCACCAGGCTCCTCTATCCATGGAATTCTCCAGGCAAGAATACTGGAGTAAGTTGCCATTTTCTTCTCCAGGGGATCTTCCTGACCCAGAGATCAAACCCAGGTCTCCTGCATTGCAGGCAGATTCTTTACCATCTGAGCCACCAGGGAAGCTCCAGCCTTAGTTCTAGGAGAAAGTCAAATAGTATGGAAGAGACAATTTTCTTTTCCTCATGGAAGTTTCCTATATACTCTATGTTGAAATTTCAAAAACACTTTGCTTATCAGCATCTCCCACATCCCTTTCTGTATTCCTGGCTCAAATTATACGTGACCTTCTGTGGATCCCATACTCATACCTCCAGTATCACCTCCATGATCAATGGATCCTGTTGTCCAAAATACTTTTCTCCTGTCACCAAATTCTCCTTCTCTCAATATAACTAACTTATTTCAGCTGAATATCAGAAGTAAACATGAATTATAATCAATGTATGAATTGTTAATAATTTATATTCACCTCAGTAATTATCTAGTTAGTGGGTTTTAAGTAGTATTACAAAGAGGAGCAAAAAATGTCAGGCAAGAAAGACTTTTTGTAGTAGATCAGTCCTTTCTGAGTCCATCTTTCAGCATACATACTTTCTCCATCAGGCCTCCTCAAAACCCTCTCAAAATACATATTCTCTAAATCTCCAATAATCCTCTACTACTTCTTAAGTATGATGGAATAAGTGGCTACCTGTCAATCAAGGACTGCCTGTTTAATAAACAGGATTAGTCTGGTTGAAATGTTAAATACTAGTATGACATGAAAATAAAATGAATCCTTTAGCTTTATTGAACCACTGCATTCTTCACTCTCTCAAACCATTTATCTGGAATTAGATCTCAAAACCTCACTGTATAGTTGTATTCAAGCTTTGTTCATAGGTGATCTCCAGCATACGCATGCATTACTCAACCTACTATTAACAAACAATTAAGTATTGGTGTTCAGCATTGATTCCAAACTCTCTGATGTGTCTGAAAAAGAAGTATATTGATATAAATTGATTTTTATTTCCCCTACAGGTAGTGAAAGCTTTTGTTGTTTTATCTGCACCCTTTAAATCATCCAACCCAGAGAAATTAACTCTTGAACTTCAGGATCATGTAAAAAAATCAACTGCACCTTACAAGTATCCAAGAAAGGCAAGTATTGTGCCCATAAGTTAAATGTGTTACCAAATAAGAATCTAAACTAGTAAGTACATATATTAGCTTTTGATGTTATAGTAACTCATTATACAAGTAGAAGACACCTGTTTCAACTTTAGCTATAAGAATTTTGCTTTAAAATACTTTATATTAGGATCAGATCAGATCAAATCAGTCGCTCAGTCGTGTCCGACTCTTTGTGACCCCATGAATCGCAGCACGCCAGGCCTCCCTGTCCATCACCAACTCCCGGAGTTCACTGAGACTCACATCCATCGAGTCAGTGTTGCCATTCAGCCATCTCATCCTCTGTCGTCCCTTTCTCCTCTTGCCCTCAATCCCTCCCAGCATCAGAGTCTTTTCCAATGAGTCAACTCTTCGCATGAAGTGGCCGAAGTACTGGAGTTTCAGCTTCAGGATCATTCCTTCCAAAGAAATCCCAGGGCTGATCTCCTTCAGAATGGACTGGTTGGATATCCTTGCTGTCCAAGGGACTCTCAAGTCTTCTCCAACACCACAGTTCAAAAGCATCAATTCTTTGGCACTCAGCCTTCTTCACAGTCCAACTCTCACATCCATACATGACCACAGGAAAAAACATAGCTTTGACTAGACAAACCTTTGTTGGCAAAGTAATGTCTCTGCTTTTGAATATGCTATCTAGGTTGGTCATAACTTTCCTTCCAAGGAGTAAGCGTCTTTTAATTTCATGGCTGCAGTCACCATGTGCAGTGATTTTGGAGCCCAGAAAAATAAAGTCTGACACTGTTTCCACTGTTTCCCCATCTATATTAGGATACTACAGATGTTTGAAAACTATAATCTTTGGTCATCTCTACAATACTAAGTAACTACTAAAGATCCTTATCAGACTAATCAGTCCCATTTCAAATGAGGAAAAAAATAGTGGCCAATTGTTTTCAAAGACAGCACATGACTTATCTATCGTAGTACTTTTGGGCCATTATACCTTTCTAAATTCAAAGCATGTGACTTTAAATATTAAGGGATCAAATTCAAGGGACAGGAAGAAAATATTATCTAAAGAAATGGGAATTTTTCCTGAAACCTTCTCCAAAGGAGGGATTTAAGGGCAATTCTATATAAAGACACACAGATGGTACTACAATTTCCTTCTAGTCCTAGAATCCTATTAGTTGATATTGACTGATCCTCTACATGAGAATTCAGTTTCAACTGGCATCCTTTCAGCTAAAAGGTAGTTAATTTCGACCTAAGCAAACTAATTTCCATTCAGTTCACTTTATCAGCGCCTAGTTTCTTTTCATAAATGTTTGAGAACATTTTAAAATACAGTAGTCCTATCTTGAGGGAGAGCAAAAAGTATTTTACTGTCAAGTCAGGACCTAAGTAGGAAATTATATATACTCAAAATTATCTTTAAAAAATCTCCCCAGAACTTCCAGGACCCAGTTCTTAAAAGGTCAAAAAATGAGAATTAACTTGATGTTTCTCTGCATTTAGCTGTGGCCTCCATCTCCCTAGGGAAGTAGAGACCTAGGTCTGGTTTGAATTAGAGGAAAGCAATAGAATAAAGGGACTGTTCTTCTGTAAAGCAAACCAGCGTTAAAAACCAGCATGATGGAGCTCCACTGTCATCTTTATATGTAAACAGAACAGTTTCTGGTGACCAAGACATTCAATTAGCTTCACACAACAGACACTGCAAGTCAACAGTTGATCAGACACTTAAAGTCACATGCTTTACTAGTGGGGATAGTAAACTTGAGATCAAGTGTCTCATAATATGTTTTTCTGTTAACTAGGTGGAATTTGTTAAAGAACTCCCAAAGACAATCACTGGGAAAATCAAACGCAACGTTTTAAGAGACCATGAATGGGGTCGAACATAGCCGGACAAGAACACGGTGGCATTAAGCAGTTAACAGGGATGCTTTCTTTTAGTCCTTGCTTCCCAATAATTGAGTGACTACTCTCTTAAAATGCTTACGATCTTTCCAGGTTGAAAAACTCTGAGTTTTTGTTTTGTACTTCGCCAAAAAATAAGTAAAAATCTAAAAATATTTGGGAAGAAAATGATGATGATCAAACAACAAAGGCAATGATAAAAGGCTTGTAGTGTTTAAAATAGGAGTCAAATGATTAATTAGAAAAGCATAATGGACAATGAATTTATCTTGTGCCTGATTAATTCAAAATAAAGATTACAACTATTCTAAGAGAAATGCTCAAGACACAGTTTCTTCTACTTAAAATCTTTATATGCTACTAATTCTTTAAGGTGAATTAAAATACTGTTAAAGTAAGGACTCTAAAGAATTCAAGTCAATAAATGAACTTAAGTACTGTACTATATACTTCATTTTGAAGCAAACTCACTGTAAAATATCTAACACTTGAATTAGACATAAAATGCTTTCAAGTTTTTAGTTATTGAAGAGAAACTAATATTTGTATCTTTACTTTTTGGACAACGCACATGACTTTTAATACATAATTTGACATAAAAACATCTTTTATGATTAAACTACTTTATAATTACTTTATAATTATAAAGCAAGAGTTTTACTAAGAGGCAGAAAGAAAAAGTAGAGATAGAGAACACTAGTCTTTAGGGAACTATTTTTATTTTTCTGAAAACATTAGGAACTATCAAAAAACAAAGTTGAATATCTGGCCATATCAAAAGCAAAATACAAGTAAAAACAACATTCAGAAATCATATTTAATCATAGAGAAATGTTTTAAAATATCAAATTTAACACTTTCCTCCATAAAGGAAAACAAGTTTAATAAACCACAACACTGAAGTGGAGTTTAACTAATTGTTTAAAATAAAAATTAAAAGAGAAAAAGCACTCCATTCCCACCCTGGAATCCCATCATATATAAAATAATATGCTCAAAAGTTAGTGGAAATAAACAACTGGTAAACTTGAAAATAAATCTTTCAATGAATGAACTCATATTCCAACAGAACACAGTACTACCTCATATTTGCAGATCTCATATTTGCAGAACAGCTTTTGTCACACTTAGGCCTTATCAAATACAAATATAAAAGGGGATTAAAACAAACTACTAAATCAAAATCTTTATGTAGAGTAGCAGCTTTCACAAAATAAAACTAACCTAGTTCCATACAATTGTATGCATATAGCCAATTTTATTCCCAGAGTCCCAGAGTCTTGCACTATCAAAATAAAAGTATCTTTGTCTTGAAAAAAGTCTGATGAAGGCACCAAAATCCTATTATTCATGTTCCTCCAATGATACTTAGAATGCTCTTATCATCCTTTCAAAATAACTTCAACTTATTAAGAGTTAACATTCTAAAAATATATAAGGAAGTGCCAGCTTCATCTGCATTAGCAAGGTCCTTTCTATTCACATAGCATGGGTTGGCCTTTCATTCACCTCTGACTCTTTGCAACCCCATGGACGGTAGCCCACCAGGCTCCCCAGTCCACAGAATTCTCCAGGCAAGAATACTGGAGTGGTTTGCCATTTCCTTCTCCAGAGGACATTCCTGACCCAGGGATTGAACCTGGCGTCTACTGTACCTCCTGCATTGGCAGGTGGCTTCTTTGCCACTGAGCCACCTGGGAAGCTATTCTTTTTGCCCCATCCCAAATTCTTCTGGTCTGGTTAACCAGCAGAATTATTAGCTTAGAAGGACAAAAATTATTTCCACGTTCACTAGCCAATAAACAACTACAGCCATTGGTGCAGGAAGACTTAACAAACTTGTTAAAAAATAAATCCAACTCCAAAAGCTAATTTCACAACCCCTCAGTATTCTCAATTCAGATATTTTATTTTGCAATCCTCTTTATCTGTCTTTTTTCAGTTTTACCCCGGAGGAACCCCTGAAAAAACTAAAGTGTGTGCATGTGAGGACCAAGTTGAAGGATACTCATGTTTCACAGAAATCCACAACTGTGAGAATAGGACTCTTCTCTCAATGACAAAATCTCAGGCTGAGGTTTTAAGAAAGGGTTCCTCACCCAGTCACACAGTGTTGGGAAAAGGAGAGGAAATGCTATTTAATTTGGTTTTGCAATTCTTCAAGGAGAGTTTAAATAAGGCTTGAGACTTGCTTTCTTCATTCTCAAACCCATCTGTCTGTGGAAACGAACAGTGCCTTATGCAACATAATTATTCCAAAGAGTCAGTTTCTTTTAATCCAAGACTCTTGTCACTTAAAAAAAAAAAATATTTTTCTCCAGGCCCTCATAAAAACAGCTCATTTGTTCTTGCAATGAAAAAATGTGTAATGAGACCATTCTTCTTCAAAGCATTTAGCAAAATCTGGCCTAGTGTTTTCTTGTACTTAGAACTTACTGGTAATTCACCTTTCAGCTCAAATATCCTGTGGCTAACTCTTCCGCAGATAAGCATTGGATTTCTCTATGTAAGAGATTTACATGCTCTTCATTCAGGTTTTAGTTGGTTCTTTTGTTTTAAAAACATAAATGTATCTCTAATTAACCACTTTTGTAGCATTATTTAGAACTTTCTTCATCTCCAAGCTTTTTCTTCACACTGTGAAGAAAGCAATGTGCTCTAATTACCAAAGTCAGGATATTCTTTTAATAAAGTGATACAAAATTTGTCATGCAGCCAGCCACTGATGGGGCACTAGGAGTACAGATGACTGATCACTGGGTTTTCAGATAATGAAGACCTACTAAATTTTACTGATCATTGTTTGGAGAGGCTCCTAGCAACTTAAAGTTTTCTTGAATTTCCCGATCATTTATAAATCCTATAAATGCTATAGCATGACAATATTCATGAAATCTGTTGATTTATCAGCTCACACAGAGAAGCTGCTGCTTTTATACAAAACCTCTTTAGCATCATGTAAGTCAATTTATTATACTGACAGGAAAGTATTTTCAATTTCTTGTACTCCTTCTTGATCTAGCTAAATGTTGGTATTATTAGATTCTTATCAATTATGTGAATTTTTATTTTCTGGAAAAAATTCTACCACTAAATAATTTGCTTTCTAAACCTTTTCACTGAATGTGATTTCTTTGAACCAAAGTTTTACTGTCCTGGTGTTCCAAAGCCATTAAAATAATCACCTTTATTTGTCAAGGGGCTATGATTTATAGTTACAACTACTAAAACAAACGTTCAGTTTGTAAGCTGCATTTCACAAAGGATGTACGATGGAATGGAACAGCTTGGACTATGTTCCAATCCAATGCAACCCACTGGATTACACTGTAAAGTAGCTTACAGTATAAAGAGTTTGAGTCCCTGGTGCACTAGTAGACTGCAGTGACTCAGAAGACACATTCTTTATAACCAACCTTATCAGAAGTGTCTGTAATTCTATGCCTAGAATGGAACATTTTTCTTTCAAACCTTGCCTTCAAAAATTGCACCACTGCACCATCAGATTTGTTTGTAACTAATGTTATTAAAACATAAAAATTGAGCATAACTCCCACTGTAGGGGCTATGGGTAGGATCCCTGGTCTGGGAAGTAAGACCCCACATGCCTATGGTGCTGTCAAAAAAAGGGGGTTGGGGAGTGGGATAAAAACAAAACAAGAAAAATCCCAAAAAGTAAAAAAAAATTCACAAAACAATTCACTTCTAACCTATACAACCCATGTTTGTCCAATGTCTACAACAAAGTGGCAGGGGACAACTGAGTTGCAATACACAAAAATTCCTTTCTTAGAATGGAAATTTCCCTCTTGAGTTTTAATTTCACAGAGCCTGTTCAACTCCTGTAAGTCAGCTGGTAGTGCAGAACGGGATAGTGGGGAAGGTAATCATGAGGGAGAGGCCAACATCATTCCCCTACCACCCTCTGCTCTGTGCAACAGTGTTCACCAATTTATCCAAAGTCTCTTCTAACCCAACCAAATGCACATGTGCCTACTGCACACTGCCATATAGGGTTCAAAGACCTCTAACAAAACTATTAACAGAGCTGCTCCACTACTGTGAGTAAACAATTATGGAGAACACAATATTAAAAACAGTATTTTTAGTCACAATTTTATATGGAATCCCAGCAACATCTCACAAAACTGCAGTTGAAAAATTCACCTCCAAAAAAAAAGAAAAAAAAAGAAAAATCTACCTCCAACACCAAACAATTTCTTTTCCTATCAGAGATCATTTTCATTTGATTCAGATCCTTCTGTGACTTGACTTTCAAGTTCAGGTTTAGCCACCACATGTGTCTCAGATATTGATTCTGTTGGACCCAGCTCCTCGCTGTTCTCTGGTACCACTTGTTGGTTATTTTTTCCTTCTGCTGGGTCATTTTGACTTGATTTGTCACTAGATTCCAATTTAGCTTCTTTCCCATTTCCTGTTTGTGCTGCCTGCTTTGGGTTAAGCTGTGTCAAGTCCTTAGCACTCTTCACCACCTCCTGGAGATTGTATTTTCTGAACAACATGTAATCTTTCACAACACTCAGGCAACAGACAGCTTTAATGATTTCTACTACCACTGTGTACTGTGGATTGGTAAGATCCACTTTATTTTCTGAATTGAGGCTGCCTACTATTCCTGTAACAAAAAGGAAAACAAGATAAAAAAGATATCGTTAAGCTTGGTGGATACAAAAACAATCTTTCACCTCCCCCTATTTATAATTTGTTAAATTTATAACTAACCTTATCAGAAAGGTAGTTGTTGAAACACTACATACACTAGTAGTGTTACACTATAGTATATATATACTAGTCCACTATTTTACATGCCCTTGAATCAAGTTCTCTGAATGCTTTCAATATATAAATACAAATGAAATCCTGAGAAAGTTAATAAGAGCCCTTTTTTCCTCAAAGAAAATGCAATTCTGATTCGGAAAAGACTTTAGTATCTAACTACCAAAAATAATCTCATACCCAACATATTGAAGTTAGGCTTGATATTATTTAATGACATTTTAAAATACTTGCTCTCACTCAAAAATATAAGCCCTAAATATTAAAAAAAAAAAAATCTTAAAAGCAAATATTTACCATGGCACATCTTTGCAAAATCACTAAGAGAACATACCTGCCAATTCTTTGATAACTTCTTCTCTATTCATATGACTGTTATTCCGAGATTTGTATACAATCTGAAATGTTCCTTTGTTTGGAGCTTTAAACCATGGTTCCAAAAATGTTTCTGCATATTTTTTCATATCTTCTAAGAAAGCCTTGCATGTGCCTGAGATGGGCAACATTCGCAGAATAACCCGAGTCTTCTTCTTCTTGGTTTTGTATATATCTTGGAGAATATGATGCACCAATTTCTCAGGTTCTAAAAGAAAAAAATCAGCACAAAACAAACAGGTAAGTTTCAAAGTCCTCACATATTTTAAACTCCTCAGACTCTCTAAAAAGAATTTTCATTGGAAGTGACATAAACTGACGGTAGATTAGAAAAACTTATCATAATGAATTTTAAGCAAGTTTAACCAATCATTTCTTCCAACTAATATTTCTTTGGTACACTCTGTATTAATACTGTATCTAATATTTTAACTCTACTTTTATAAAAAACAATTGTTCATGACGACTCTGGAGTTATTCATGATGTCTGATTTATCTAATGACATCATACTGTTGTTTTCCTGTAACAGCAGCAACAATCAAACTAATAAACATTAAATAGAACATGTTTTACAAAAACAAAACAAAAATCTTCAAGTCACTTAAGATTTAATCAATCCATTAGCTAAGTCTCTATGCTGCTGCTGCTAAGTCGCTTCAGTCGTGTCCGACTCTGTGCGACCCCATAGACGGAAGCCCACCAGGCTCCCCTGTCCCTGGGATTCTCCAGGCAAGAACACTGGAGTGGGTTGCCATTTCCTTCTCCAATGCATGAAAGCGAAAAGTGAAAGTGAAGCTGCTCAGTCGTGTCTGACTCTTAGCGACCCCATGGACTGGAGCCTACCAGGCTCCTCCGTCCACGGGATTTTCCAGGCAAAAGTACTGGGGTGGGGTGCCATTGCCTTCCCCGAAGTCTCTATAGAAGTCTAGATTTCAGACCTCAGTCATCCCTGAGCCGCAAGATCATAATGTAGTCTTTAGGAAGCATCCTGACTACATACAATTCTATTTGGGGCTGTTCAGTGTTTTCAATAGTTTTAAATTAGTTAACTACATTTAAAAACATAGAAACTTCTCCAGATTTCCAACTTCTTTTGAAAAATCAGAAGATCTGGCTCTCCTGAGACTACATTCCCAAATGTCTAGAGCCATTTCAAATTGGGAGAGCTGAGTAGCATCTGCTCCTTTCAGACAGAACCATGTACTCTTGTTTTGCCTAAAGTTAAATACAAAGGAAGTGGCAAACCCAGGTTTCTACTCCTAAGCCCATGCTAGTCCACCACCCCATTTCGCCTTTCCATAAGCCTAGTGCCAACACAGTGCTAACACAGAGAGGATGCAATCAAATGATTAACTGAGCCATGCCCATGAAGCCATTTTGTAGGCAGTGTTCTCAGTCAGGGTGATGTCCTGATATTACAGGATCAATAATCTTAAAGTGTATTAGTCAGACACACCTATCCCAAGTGTCCTGATGAAGACTACATTATTTGCTCCACTCTCCACTGACTGGAATCTTCTTAGCCTCATCTCTGTGGATGCCTTAATGTCACCAACTTCTTTCTTCAAGGCAGCTTCCACATCATCATCATCTTCTCCCTCACTTCCAGAGGGTTGTTGATCCTTGTCTGCAAACTGCTTGCATAAAATTAATGAGGAGAAATGCCACAACAGCTCATATTAAAAGCTCTTAATTAACTATTATGTAAACCCCACCCCCAGGGGCAGAAGATGCAACATTAACAAAAAACCCTTTTATTTAGACACCACCTCCTCCAAAATGTGGAGAGAGAAGGGAGTTTCCTCAGACTACCATACATATCATTTGAAAATGTTTTCTACAGCATCTTGACAGTCTGGGACAGAGGGAAATGTGCTCACCAGATGAATCATTTCAGGGTGGACTTTAACCCTATCAATAGATATCTTTGTGCCTGATATGGCCCTCTCCTTTCATAAAATTAAACCAAATAGTTATGAAGTTAAACATCCTTTATAACTGTACTACTGAAATAAAGAACTTGCTCAAGGTATCCACACAGACAGGACATAAACTTGTTGCCCAGTTCTCTGCTCCACTAGTGATAAATGTGGTTACCAATCAGGCACTAATCTTACACATTTATGGAGCATTTTTTGTTTACAGGGATGTTATTTTATGTACATATGCAATTTTTTGAGCCAACTTTCCAAAGTCCTAAAACATTCTTTTTAGGTAGCTCAGCAGAATTAAATAACATGTTCATCCTTTGAGCTAGTAAATGACAGTACCTTACCTGAATTTAAATTAAATAACCTTTGTACTATGCTCCTCCATTTAATTCCCTGGGGTGTGCATGTGTGCGTATTGGTCACAATCCTAAACCAGTAATATAATTATTTCCCAAACTGAACAACTAGATTTCATACGGTATTGTTATAAAATATTTTTACTGCTTGAAATGCCTTTTTATATGCATTTGAGAAGAAACTGGCACTAGTACCCAAACCACTATTTTAGAGATGTTACTGCTTAGGACAAACACTGTATATTACAGCCATACGGTTCCAAATGGTGGCAAAAACCTTAAGTACGAATGAAGTGTGAACCTGAACCAGTGTCCTGATGAGCAATACTTCCCAAAGCTACAATGAGAAATACGTATTTCTGAAAGAGCTTCAGAAACAACGCCTGAACCGAAGGAAGCAATCTATACCTGAAAGCCACCGTGATTAACGATGGGAGTGGAAAACAAGGAGGTGTAAGCATTTCAAGCACAAGACCAGGTAGGGATGGGGCGGGGGCGGGGGCGAAACATACCTAGGCGAGGCCACGCCTCTTCACCGCCACTGTGGCAGCCAAATTCACACAACTAGCTTGCCACCCTTCCCTTCTGCCTCAAAGGCCCGCCCCCCACGGGACTGTACCTTTTCTGGTCCATACATGTCGTCGCCGTATTCGTTGAGCAGGCTATAGGCCTCCTCCACGCACTTGCGCTCGTTCATGTTACAAGTAATGAGAATGCCCTGAATCCCGGGCTCCAGCTGGCGGGGCGCACCGCCATCCCAGCGCCGAGCCCGCTTGGCCTGCACATACTGGGCCTTGCCTTTACGCTTCCCGCCGCCAGGCTGAGGAGACTGCTGTATGCGGGCCGCCATGGTCGCTTAGAGTTGAGGCCCGCCAGAAATGTGTTTCTCCACAGCCCGGGCCTCTGCTGGCGCGGGCTGATTACGTCAGCTGTGCGCAAAGACCTCCCCTAATCCCTCCCCCCGAGCCTCATTCCGTGCTACGCCGGGTCCTAATGCCGGTATTAAAGGGCGGAAGGCTGTGGCGATGTGGCGTGAGGCCCGCCCCTCGCCAGGACTGACAGGCACTCGCCTTATCCTCACCACGGGAAGAAGCTGTTTCCCTGGTGTAGGGGCCAGCCACAGGTGGCGGCAGCTTACTGCATCCAGTATCAGCAAATTGGCAGCCCTTTCAGAAGTCGCAGTTTGCAGAACGTTTGCAGAACGTTAATGCCGATTCAAGCCTCCAATATTCCCCAACTGTAAGGCCAGTGCGGAGAAGAAGAGAACAAGCCGGGCAGTTAGGCAAAGAAAAGGAGATTTATTAAAGCAAAATGAAAGAGTGACTGGCTCTCGAAAAGAAACGCAGTAGAATCCTTCTTATACCCAGTAGAGGGAAACTGGGTCCCCTAAAGTGGGGTGGTTAGTTTATCTTTAGCCTGCAAGTGGAGTTAGGCAGTCACGTAGTCTTGAGAGAGTCAGAGGTGTCCCACGGTAGGGTGATCGGGTAGTCTTGGGAAAGTAAGTGCCAGCGGTGAAAATAGGATGTTGCTTGAGCAGTGTGATCAGTTTCATGGGTCACTGTGACTTTATCTTTTGTTGGCGAGGTCAACACAGTGAGGCCAGACCCTATCACCAAGTATCTTTGGCACCTGTTCCTCCAGCCTTCCCTATAATTCTATCAGCTTTCCAAAAGTTTCCAATAAATTCCTTTTTAGCCTAAATTTGCCAGAATATGTTTCTGTATGACTTACAACCAGGAATGGTGGGTTGCATAAATGTTTCACACTGCTTTCTCTGTGGTTTTATCCATAGGCTCAGCAACTATCATGTTAATATATTATCTTTAAAAATCGTTGAAAAGATATCCGTTTTGAGGTATGTGTTCAGGAGGAGTAAGTGCTCCCCACACTCACCCACAGTTACTACTCAGGTACAAAGTTGTTGCCAGATTTGAGTTGCCACAAACCCTAAAGGAGGTAATCTGCAAAAGGTGCACTGAACTTAGAGTCAATAATCGTTTATTATTAATAAACAATATTTTTTAACCCCAGGTTTACCATTATTTCAAAAAACCTTATCACCATCTTACTTTTTGCTTTCACCTTTGTTTCCACCTTTACTTTTCAGAATGTCATCTGTGGAGTTTGCATAGCGTGTATTTCTGGAGATCCTGAGCTGCTTGTGAAAAGCAGTCACATTACACTTGCCATGCTGTGGTGTTGTAGCAGTGGTCCCACATGGCACCTAAGGCATAAGGGGCCTTTCTCTCCCTGGCTCTGGCCTGCATGCTCCATTGAGACAGACACCAGCTGTAACAGTCCCAACTCAGCAGTTGGTCAGGGCACCCCAGTGGGATGACCCCTCCCACCCAACGAAGTGAGCAACTGTCAACCAGCAACTAGCTTATAGCCCTGTTTTGCCATTGGTTGGTATCACTGAAAGCCCCTTCCCCCTCCCTATTGTATATAAAAGGACCCTGAATCCTGACTGAGATGATATGGTTTTTGGAGACTCTAGTCTACCATCTTCTTGGTCTGCTAGCCTTCTGATTAAACTCATCACTCATTGCTCCAACAACTTGTCTCTTGATTTATTGACCTGTCATGTGGTGAGCAGAATGAACTTGGGCTCAGTAACAAATTTTGGCGAGCCAGCCAGGAGCCATGCTGCTCGTGGTGAACTGGCCCCACTTGTGGAATTTTCAGGAAAGGCCCTAGCAGCTGCCAGGACATTTGTCCTCAGGATCTTCCCTTCAGAATTTCCTGAAGTGGCACGGGCTGCCCCAGCGTTCGGTCATTGCAGCAAGGAATTGACATTTGGGAGCTGATGGGCTCCATATAGTAGGGTAATTTGCTCTGGTGTGTACAGCTAGGAACATATTCCCCTCTCAATTTGGACTTTTCCTTTAAAGGAAAAGCCGATTTTCGAGGTACCTTTTTGAAAGAGGGGATTGTTGAATTTACCTGATTTTGTGAACTGGTTCATTTGCTTTTGATTTTGTGTCCATTCATAATGGAGTCTGTTCATGCCTTTGTTATTAAATTTCTGTTTTGTGATTCTTGAACTTATCAGTAGGGGAAATACTCCATCTGTCCCTAAGGAAAGCCGTTTGGGCTGTATCCTAAATAAATGGGCAAGATATAGCTGTGGGCCTATGGCTAAGAAAGAGATGATATCCTTTTGTAATGATGTGTGGTCCCAATATGTGCTAGAATCATGGAATCGATGGCCCTTAAATGGCTCACTTAATTATTATATGATCTCACAATTAAAATTGTTTTGTGAAAGGGCAGGTAAAAATGATGAGATTCCATAGGTAGAGGCATTTATGGTATTACATCAGGAAGAAAAGTCAAATGGCTGCTGCCTTATGGTGCAGCAATCTGGAAGGAAAGTCAAGGAAACACCTATTCTACAAGAAGGAGAGGGAGAAAGTGAGAGTGAGGATATGTTGTTTCAGGACTTAAACTCTCTCTGACCAACCCAACTCCTCCACTGGCCAAGCATGTCGCATTGGCAGGTGTTCCAACTGCCCATACTCCTGTTTCCCCTCCTTGTGGAGATCAATTAGGGGTTTCTATATTAACACCCAGGGCACAGGAGCCTGGCTTTGGATCACCATCCAAGACCCTGTAGGGAACCTGGTTTGGACGGGAGCAACTTCTGGAGCAGGGCAATTTGCCTTGCACCAATATGCCATAGGAGACCTTAATGCAGATGGCCAACCAACAAGTTTTCTATGGATGCACAAGCCATTCTCAACTTCATATTTAATTGGAAAAACAAGAACTCTACATATCGAGAGGACCCAATTCACATGACTGAACTTTTCTCTTCCATCTTTGCCACTTACCATCCCTCTTGGGCAGACATTCCTACTCTTTTGAATTTGATGCTCACGGGGGATAAAAGAAGGATGGTTATTGACAAGGCTAGGGAGGAAGCATACCAGCTTTATTTATCTGATCCAGTTGAAACTCCAAAAGCAAATCTGGCAACTCGTATTGCTAAAACTGACTGGGATCCTAACAATGGAGGTATGCTGCTCCTAAAGCATTATAGGAAGTGTATCTTAGTGGGTCTTCAAAAGGGGTACCTAGGCAAAAGAGCTTAAACAAAAATCAGGAGATACACCAAAACCCCAATGAGAATCCATCCGGATTTCTAGAAAGAGTTTATCAAGCTTATGGGCAGTACACAGATGTCGACCCTGAGGCCCCTGAAAACATGAGAATGGTGAATATGACTTTCATTGGGTAAGGTGACCCAGATAGAAGAAGAGAATTGCAAAAGTTAGGTGGTGCATTTGGAATGAACCCTTCTCAGTCAGTAGATGTTGCTTTTAAGATGTTCAATAACATGGAACAATGAGAGAAGCAAGAGGATGCAGGCAGAGCACTACCTTACTGGCAGTAGCAATGGATTCCCAGAAGGCTTGTAACCAGAAGAGAGGTAAGCCACCACTAGGGAAGGAACAATGTGCTTACTGTAAGGAGGAAGGTCATTGGAAGACAAATTGCCCTAAGTTAAAGAATAAAAAAGATAACAATAAAGGAAAGATGGGAGCCTCTCTAAGGGTAAAAAGAGGAGGACACTCTGCTGATGAATGAAGAGACCACAGGGCTCCCTTGGACTGGAGACATCCGATTGAAATTTTCCCACAGGAGCCCCGGTAACTTTGACAGTGGGGAACAAATTAGTTGACTTTCTAATAGATACAGGTGCTACATACTCTGTGGTGAACACCACGGTGGCACAGAAAATATCTCAGTCCATCCCATTGTCACAGGAGTGTCTGGGGAAATACAAAATTGCTCCCTCTTACAACCTTTAGAATACCAATTAGGGGACTATACCCTGAAACACAGTTTTTTATATATCCCAGTGTGTCCAATCCCTCTTCTGGGTAGAGATCGTCTCTGTAAATTAAATGCTCAAGTAACTTTTTCAGTAGGTCAACTTGATATCAGAGGCTTGCCAGAGCAAGCCGTAAGCCTATAGATGGCACTCATGGATGCCCCTGAAAAGGAGACAGAGCCTTTTCCCACTGAAGTCTATGAAAAGGTAAGCAGGAAGTGTGGGCTGATGGCACCCCGGGAAGGCCAAGAAAGAACGGTCAATACAAATTCCGTAAAAATGCTGGGACACCTAATTTAAAAAATACTCTCTGAGACGAGAGACCTAAAAAGGAATACAGCCAATTCTCGAGAAAATTTTTAAAAATAGGACTGATTAAACCTTGCAGGTCCCCATATAACACCCCTATCCTCCCTGTCAAGGAACCAAACTCAACAGAGTATCACTTTGTTCAAAATTTGAGAGCTATTAATGAAACAGTTCAAGATTTGCACCCTGTTGTACACTCAATATGCCAGCAAATTTGGAAAACTCAGCAGTGGCCACAAGATTGGAAAAGGTCAGTTTTCATCCCACTCCCAAAGAAAGGCAATGCCAAAGAATGCTCAAACTATCAAACAATTGCACTCATCTCACACACTAGTAAAGTAATGCTCAAAATTCTCCAAGCCAGGCTTCAGCAATATGTGAACCGTGAACTTCCTGATGTTCAAGCTGGTTTTAGAAAAGGCAGAGGAACCAGAGATCAAATTGCCAACATCCGCTGGATCATGGAAAAAGCAAGAGAGTTCCAGAAAAACATCTATTTCTGCTTTATTGACTATGCCAAAGCCTTTGACTGTGTAGATCACAATAAACTGTGGACAATTCTGAAAGAGATGGGAATACCAGACCACCTGATCTGCCTCTTGAGAAATCTGTATGCAGGTCAGGAAGCAACAGTTAGAACTGGTCATGGAACAACAGACTGGTTCCAAATAGGAAAGGGAGTACGTCAAGGCTGCATATTGTCACCATGTTTATTTAACTTATATGCAGAGTACATCATGAGAAATGCTGGACTGGAAGGAACACAAGTTGGAATCAAGATTGCTGGGAGAAATATCAATAACCTCAGATATGCAGGTGACACCACTCTTATGGCAGAAAGTGAAGAGGGGCTAAAAAGCCTCTTGATGAAAGTGAAACTGGAGAGTGAAAAGGTTGTCTTAAAGCTCAACATTCAGAAAACGAAGATCATGGCATCTGGTCCCATCACTACATGGGAAATAGATGGAGAAACAGTGGAAACAGTGTCAGACTTTATTTTTCTGGGCTCCAAAATCACTGCAGATGGTGACTGCAGCCATGAAATTAAAAGACGCTTACTCCTTGGAAGGAAAGTTATGACCAACCTAGATAGCATATTCAAAAGCAGAGACATTACTTTGCCAACAAAGGTTCGCCTAGTCAAGGCTATGGTCTTTCCTGTGGTCATGTATGGATGTCAGAGCTGGACTGTGAAGAAGGCTGAGCGCCGAAGAATTGATGCTTTTGAACTGTGGTGTTGGAGAAGACTCTTGAGAGTCCCTTGGACTGCAAGAAGATCCAACCAGTCCATTCTGAAGGAGATCAATCCTGGAATTTCTTTGGAAGGAATGATGCTAAAGCTGAAACTCCAGTATTTTGGCCACCTCATGCGAAGATTGACTCATTAGAGAAGACTCTGATGCTGGGAGGGATCGAGGGCAGGAGGAGAAGGGGACGACAGAGGATGAGATGGCTGGATGGCATCACTGACTTGATGGGTGTGAGTCTGAGTGACCTCCGGGAGCTGGTGATGGACAGGGAGACCTGGCGTGCTGCGGTTCATGGGGTCGCAAAGAGTCGGACACGACTGAGCGACTGATCGGTACCTAATCCAAAGATCAACATTCAGAAAACGAAGATCATGGCATCTGGTCCCATCACTTCATGGGAAATAGATGGGGAAACAGTGGCTGACTTTATTTTTCTGGGCTCCAAGATCACTGCAGATGGTGAATGTAGCCATGAAATTAAAAGACGCTTGCTCCTTGGAAGGAAAGTTATGACCAACCTAGGTAGCATATTGAAAGGCAGAGACATTACTTTGCCAACAAAGGTCCGTCTAGTCAAGGCTATGGTTTTTCCAGTGGTCATATATGGATGCAAGAGTTGGACTGTGAAGAAAGCTGAGCACCGAAGAATTAATGCTTTTGAACTGTGGTGTTGGAGAAGACTCTTGAGAGTCCCTTGGACTGCAATGAGATCCAACCAGTCCATTCTAAAGGAGATCAGCCCTGGGTGTTCTTTGGAAGGAATGATGCTAAAGCTGAAACTGCAGTACTTTGGCCACTTCATGCGAAGAGTTGACTCATTGGAAAAGACTCTGATCCTGAGAGGGATTGGGGGCAGGAGGAGAAGGGGACGACAGAGGATGAGATGGCTGGATTGCATCACCGACTTGATGGACGTGAGTTTGAGTGAACTCCGGGAGTTGGTGATGGACGGGAGGCCTGGTGTGCTGGGATTCATGGGGTTGCAAAGAGTCAGACACGACTGAGTGACTGATCTGAATCTGATCTGTACCTAATCCATATACTCAGCTTATAACTATTCCAGGAGAATATAGCTGGTTCTCAGTTGTGGACTTGAAGGATGCCTTTTCCTGCATTCCTATTGCAGAATAATAATAGCAACTTTGTGCTTTTGAATGGAAGAAACTTGAAACACAAGCAATCCAACAGTTTTATTGGACAGTCCTGCCTCAAGGGTTTAAGAATTTTGCTACCTTGTTTGGGGAAATTTTGGCAAGGTACCTTAGAAACTTAATATTGGATGAAGGACTCATACTCCAATATGTGGACAACTTGATTATACCAAGCCCTACTTATGGTAAGTGTCTACACAATGCCATCAGAACCCTAAACTATTTAGCCAGCTGTGTATATAACGTCTCCAAGAAAAACGCCCAAGTACGTAAGCAACAAGTCAAGTATCTAGGTTTAGCCATTTCCCAAGACACTGGGGTCTTTTGCCTGATAGAAAATGGGCAATAGCAGGCTTGAGAACACCCAAGACTCCTGGACAACTAAGAAGGTTTCTGGGAATGTCAGGTTTCTGTTGGATCTGGATCCCGAACTATGGGCTCATAGTAAAGCCCCTCTGTGAGGCTTTAAAGGGACATGATTTTGAGCCCCTTACTTGGACTACTGTGCCAAGCAGTCTTTGAAACCATTGATAGGTTACGATGCAGCAGTGAACGGATTCTTGATCTCCAAAGTAGAGGGCACAAGCTCGGTCACCCAGAGCTTTGTGTGGCAAAGTTTTATTAAAAGTAATAGGAATTTAAAAAGCATCCAGCAAGAGGCACTGGAAAGGGAAAGGAGAGAGCCCCCACTTGCTAGTTTTTAGCAAGGTATTATATACTTTTTCAATTGGTTACTAATAATAGCTCAAGGTTGTAAAGGTCATACCAAACCCATTCCTACAACATAAATTTTAAGATAGCAAGATTAGCCAGAAGGAACCAGTTTCTGTTAAGGAGAAACATGTCCTCCAGAGCAAGATACATTGTTTCATTAACATAGCTTAAGAAGGACATGAGGACAATCAGACATTCTCATTAGCAAGATATGTGAGTTTGTTGAGCAATCAGCAGTTCTTGGTTTGAAAAAGTTAGTTTCAGGTAGTCGCCATGGGAATACCAGACCACCTGACCTGCCTCTTGAGAAACCTATATGCCAGTCAGGAAGCAAAAGTTAGAACTGGACATGGAACAACAGACTGGTTCCAAATAGGAAAAGGAGTTCATCAAGGCTGTATATTTTCACCCTGTTTATTTAACTTCTATGCAGAGTACATCATGAGAAACTTTGGACTGGAAGAAGCACAACCTAGAATCAAGATTGCCAGGAGAAATATCAATAACCTCAGATATGCAGATGATACCACCCTTATGGCAGAAAGTGAAGAGGAACTCAAAAGCCTCTTGATGAAAGTGAAAGTGGAGAGTGAAAAAGTTGGCTTAAAGCTCAACATTCAGAAAACGAAGATCATGGCATCTGGTCCCATCATTTCATGGCAAATAGATGGGGAAACAGTGGAAACAGTGTCAGACTTTATTTTTCTGGGCTCCAAAATCACTGCAGATGGTGACTGCAGCCATGAAATTAAAAGATGCTTACTCCTTGGAAGGAAAGTTATAACCCACCCAGATAGCATATTGAAAAGCAGAGACATTACTTTGTCAACAAAGGTCCGTCTAGTCAAGGCTATGGTTCTTCCAGTAGTCATGTATGGACGTGAGAGTTGAACTGTGAAGAAGGCTGAGCGCCAAAGAATTGATGCTTTTGAACTGTGGTGTTGGAGAAGACTCTTGAGAGTCCCTTGGACTGCAAGGAGATCCAACCAGTCCATTCTGAAGGAGATCAGCCCTGGGATTTCTTTGGAAGGAATGATGCTCAAGCTGAAACTCCAGTATTTTGGCCACCTCATGCGAAGAGTTGACTCATTGGAGAAGACTCTGATGCTGGGAGGGATTGAGGGCAGGAGGAGAAGGGGACGACAGAGGATGAGATGGCCGATTGCATCACCAACTCGATGGATGTGAGTTTGAGTGAACTCAAGGAGTTGGTGATGGACAGGGAGGCCTGGTGTGCTGCGATTCATGGGGTTGCAAAGAGTCAGACACGACTGAGTGACTGAACTGACTGACTGAACTGAGTCGCCAGAGCATCACAGGATTAAAAGAGCTTGCTACATGACTAAGGCCTAGTGAGGGAATGTAGGGAGGTGGGGGGCCAGGAAGGTCTGCTATTTGTGCCTTCACCTCCTCTGCTTGTTTGGGGACCATCGAGGCCTACCTGATCATTAACTCTCTTACCATAAAGACAAAGTTCGTCCCAGCTCTGGCCTAAGGACTACCAGACTTAAAGAAACCTTTCAAATTGTATGTCCATGAGGGACAAGGCAAAATCACTGCAGATGGTGACTGCAGCCATGAAATTAAAAGATGCTTGCTCCTTGGAAGAAAGGCTATGACCAATCTAGACAGCATGTTAAAAAGCAGAGACATTACTTTGCTGACTAAGGTCCATATAGTCAAAGCTATGATTTTTCCAGTAGTCATTTATAGATGTGACAGCTGGACCATAAAGAAAGCTGAGCACCAAAGAATTGATGCTTTTGAACTGTGGTGTTGGAGAAGACTCTTGAGAGTCCTTTGCACAGCAAGGAGATTAAACCAGTCAGTCCTAAAGGAAATCAGTCCGGAATATTCATTGGAAGGACTGATGTTGAAGCTGAAGCTCCAATACTTTGGCCACCTGATGCAAAGAACTGACTCTTTGGAAAAGACCCTAATGTTGGGAAAGATTGAGGCAGGAGTAAAAGGGGACAACAGAGGATGAGATAGTTGGATGGCATCACTCACTTGATGGACATGAGTTTGAGCAAGCTCCAGGAGTCACTGATGGACAGGGAGGCCTGGCGTGCTGCGATTCATGGCATCGCAAAGAGTCGAACACAACTGAGTGACTGAACTGAATGGGGCCAGATGCCATGATCTTAGTTTTTTGTGTTTCTTTTTATCTTAGTTTTTTTTTTTTTTTTTAAATATTTAGTCTTAACCAGCTCTTTCTCTCTCCTCCTTCACCCTCATCAAGAGGCTCTTTAGTTTGTCTTTGCTGTCATTAGAGTGATATCATCTGCATATCTGAAGTTATTGATGTTTCTCCCACCTATCTTGATTCCAACTTGTAATTCATCCAGCCCAGCGTTTCTCACAATGTGCTCAGCGTATAGATTAAATTAACTGGGTGACCCCAGACAGCCCTGTCATACTCCTTTCTCAATTTTGAACCTATCAGTTGTTCCATACAGGGTTCTAACTGTTGCTTCTTGACCCACATATTGGTTTCTCAGGAGACAGATAAGATGGTCTGGTATTCCCATCTCTCTAAGAACTTTTCACAGTTTTTCATGATCCACACACTCAAAGATTTTAGAATAGTCAATGAAACTAAGATAGATATTTTTCTGAAATTACCTTGCTCTCTCTATAATCCAGTGAATGTTGGCGATTTGATCTCTGTTTCTCTTTCTTTTCTAAACCCAGCTTGGACATCTGGAAGTTCTTTGTTCACATGATGCTGCTAGATGTTCACAATCTAGCATGCAAGATTTTCAGCATGACCTTTCTAACATGGGAGATGAGTGCAATTGTCTGGTGGTTAGCACATTCTTTGGAACTACCCTTCTTGGGAATTGGGATGAGGATTGACCTTTTCCTGTCCTGTGGCCACTGCTGGGTCTTCCAGATCTGACAGAATGAATGCAAAACCTTGATGGCATCCTCCTTTAGGTATCTGAATAGTTCTGCTGGAATTTCATCGCATCCACTAGCTTTATTAACAGCAGTGCTTCTTAAGGCCCACTTGACTTTGCACTCCAGAATGTCTGGCTCTGGGTAACTAACCATAGCATCGTAATAATCCAGTTCATTAAGATATTTTTTGTACAGTTCTTCCAAGTATTCTTTCCATCTCTTCTTGATCTCTTCAGTATCTACTAGATCTCTACAATTTCTGTCCTTTATTGTGCCAATCTTTGGGCTGGTTGCTGCCTTGATGTTACTGATTTTCCTGAAGAGATCTCTAGTCTTTCCCCTTTTGTTGTTTTCTTCTATTATTAAACACTGTTCATTGAAGAAGGCCTTCTTGTCTCTTCTAGCCATTCCTTGAAACTCTGCCTTTCTCCCTAGCTTTTCTCTTCTCTTCATTCTTCCACTATTCATAAAGCCTCCTCAGATAACCACTTTGCCTCCTTGCTTTTCTTTTTCTTTGGGATAGTTTTGTTCACTGCCTCCTGTACAATATTAGAGACCTCTGTCCATAGTTCTTCAGGCACACTGTTAATTAGATCTAGTCCCTTGAATCTGTTCATTACCTCTACTATGAATTCATATGGGATTTGATTTAAGTGATACCTGGTTGGCCTACTGCTTTTTTCTGGTTTTCTATGGTTTAAGCCTGAATTTTGCTATGAGAAGCTGATGATCTGAGCCACAGTCAGCTCCAAGTCTTGCTTTTGCTGACTGTATACAGCTTCTCCATCTCCAGCTACAAAGAATGTAATCAATTTGAGGTGATGTCCATGTGTAAAGTAGTCTATTGTGTTGTTGGAAAAGGGTATTTGCTATGACTAGGGCATTCTCTTGGCAGAATTCAGTTACCTTTTGCCCTGCTTCATTTTGTTCTCCAAGGCCAAACTTGCCTGTTACTTGAGGTATATCTTGACTTCCTAATTTTGCAATCCAATCCCTGATGATGAATAGAACATCTTTTTTAGGTGTTAGTTCTAGGAAATCTTCTAGGTCTTCATAACACTGCTGCTGCTAAGTCGCTTCAGTCGTGTCCGACTCTGTACAACCCCATAGATGGCAGCCCACCAGGCTCCCCCGTCCCTGGGATTCTCCAGGCAAGAACACTGGAGTGGGTTGCCATTTCCTTCGCCAACTTCAATTTCTTCAGCATCAATGGTAGGATCAATGACTTGGATTACTATGATGTTGAAGGGCTTGTGTTGGAAACAAACCTAGATAATTCTGTTATTTTTGAGGTTGCACCCAAGTACTGTATTTTGGACTCCTCTGTTGATTATGAGGGCTACTCTTTTCTTCTATGGGATTTTTGCCCACAGTAGTAGATATAATGGTCATCTGAATTAAATTCACCCATTCCTGTCTATTTTAATTCATGGATTCCTAGGATGTCACTGTTTATTCTTACTATCTCCTGTTTGACCACATCCAATTTTCCCTGATTTATGGATCTAACATTCCAGGTTCCAGTACAATACTGTTCTTTGCAGCATTGGATTTTACTTTTGTCACCAGAGATATCCACAGCTGAAAGGTCTCATTTGCTTTGGTCCAGATGCTTCACTCATGCTGAGGCTATTGGTAATTCTCCTCTGCTCTTTCCCAGTAGCATATTGGACACCTTCAGACCTGGGGGATGCATCCTTTGGTGTCATCTTATTTGCCTTTTATGCAGTCCTATACATATATATATAGGTATAGATACATAGATGTCATTTATATATCTATATCCGTGTGTGTGTGTGTGTGTGTGTGTGTGTATATCTCAAAATGATGCTTAGACTTTTGCTCTTCTCCACATTTCTCAACTAAAGCTCAAAGCTAAGAATTAAGAGGCACTGTCTCAGCCATTTCCAGTGTAAAAAGAACTATAAACAAAGACTAAGTTAGGTACATCTCTCCAAGTTTGGAAAAAGATGGCTTAATTAGCCCTGCTACATCCACACCACTCTGCTTCTCAATTTACATCAAAGTCTGGTCAGGGGAGAGAAGATGCTTTCATTTCCCTTTCCTACTTCTTGTTTCCACTTTAGTCAATGCTGCTAAGAATGTTTTCACCTCCTTTGCAGAGAGGGACATAAAGGGAATCCCTTATAAAGGTTAAAGGTGTTTGGGAGAAAAAGAAACTGGCATCATATTCCTGAGTTGATGTACCCTTCCACCTGGTTAAGTGAGAAAATGAGCCAGGATAGCAAAAAGAGATAGGTGGCAGGATACAGAGAGGGAGAATGGGGAGGGACACAACAACAGAGGGGAGGACTGTAGCCCAAGACAAAATATTCTAAAGATGTGTGAGTTATCTATGTCAAGTAGACTCCCAGAAAGTACTTGGGCTTAAACAGGTAGACCCAACAGACAGAGGATTAAAGTCACATTGTCATGTAACTCCTGTTACCCTAGTATTTTTTCCTTATCCCCAATAAGAGAATATCTAGAGTTTAGAATTGGGAAGGGAGAGAAAGTGGGAGATTGACAAGACTGCTTGTTTCTATTCCAGGCACTAGACTTGGAGGAGCCGCAAAAAAAGTGGTCAGCCCTCCTGTCCAATGCTGGTCCTCAGAAGCACAGAGCAAGTCTGTGCTGAAGAGAGGGGAACAGGTACAAGGTACACTGTATTTGGGATTTAAATTTTGAGTGGACAAACTTTTAATAACTGAAAGTGATTGGAAAGTTGTAGGACTATCCTAAGAAGTCTTTCATTTTTCTCAGTTTAATTACTGTGTGTCTTGGTGTGTTTCTCCTTGGGTTTACCTACCTGGGACTCTGCACTTGCTGCTGCTGCTGCTGCTAAGTCGCTTCAGTCGTGTCCGACTCTGTGTGACCCCATAGACAGAAGCTCACCAGGCTCCCCCGTCCCTGGGATTCTCCAGACAAGAACACTGGAGTGGGTTGCCATTTCCTTCTCCAATGCATGAAAGTGAAAAGTGAAAGGGAAGTCGCTCAGTCGTGTCCGACCCTCAGGGACCCCATGGACTGCAGCCCACCAGGCTCCTCCATCCATGGGATTTTCCAGGCAAGAGTACTGGAGTGGGGTGCCATTGCCTTCTCTGAGTCCTGTGGACTACCTGTAATCAAACCATACTGGCTTTCAAAGCCAGATTCTTTGGGGGCTCCTTCTCCTGTTTGTTGGACCCCCAGACTGGGAAGTCTGATGTGGGGCTCAGGACTTTCACTCCTGTGGGAGGGCCTCTGTGGTATAATTACTCTCCAGTCTGTAGGTTTCCACCCAGCAGGTGGTATGGGATTTGGTCTTACTGTGATTGCACCCCTTTGATAATCTTGTTGTGGCTTCTTCTTTATCTTTGGATGTAGGGTATCTTTTTTGCTAGGTTTCCGTGTCTTTCTGTCAATAAATGTTCAGCAGTTAGCTGTGATTTTGTGTTTCTGTAAGAAGATGCTGGGAGGGATTGAGGGCAGGAGGAGAAGGGGACGACAGAGGATGAGATGGCTGGATGGCATCACTGACTCGATGGATGCGAGTCTGAGTGACCTCCGGGAGCTGGTGATGGACAGGGAGGCCTGGCGTGCTGCGGTTCATGGGGTCGCAAAGAGTCGGACACGACTGAGCGACTGATCTGATCTGATCTGATCTGAAGAAGAGGTGAGCCCATGTCTTTCTACTCCACTATATTGAGGTCAACCCCCCTCCAAGAAGTCATTAAGAGATGGAAAAGGGATATTGAATATTGAGGAGGAAAACAGAAATTGAGGGGGAAATAGTTTTAAGAGTCATTTGAAAAGCTACATATAAATATATTCATATTAACTAATTTTTATAGATATTCAATATATATAGATTTACATATCTATATCTATATATATCTCCCTTGCACTCTCTACACACACATACACGTACACACACACTCTGTTTCACAACACATTTGATGATGACTTTATTCTTTATGTCATTCTGTATCTTTTATACAGAATGTATAACGCATATGTTCTTTTTACAAGTTAAAATAAAGTGCCATTTTCTTGATGTAGATATTCACCAAAGTATTTCTCTTTCTCCCTTGGGTATACAGCTAATTTTCAGCCCCCTGTAGGTAAGGGTGGAGAAACATGGGTAGATCTGATGCATGCTTCTAGGCCTAAATTCTTGAGATCCTCCACAAATGCACTCTTGTGATGTTCCCTTGCTCTGGCTCTTACTCTCCTGCTTATCAACTTGCTGATTTTAGAGGTTCCAATAGAAGAATATTAGGAAGCCTAGGAGAGAGTGAAATCTATGAATATAAGGCCTCTTGACTACTGTATAGAGGGGAGCCATCTAGGAAAGTCCATCAACCAGGAACTTCTGCATTAGACTTAAGCCTCTGAGTTCCAGGTTTGTTTCTGCAGCACAGCCTGAAAGTGAAGTTGCTCAGTCGTGTCTGACTCTTTGTGAACCTGTGGACTGTGTCCATGGGATTTTCCAGGCAAGAGTACTGGAGTGGGTTGCCATTTCCTTCTCCAGGGGATCTTCCCAAGCCAGGAAGCGAACGCAGGTCTCCCATATTGTAGACAGATGCTTTACCGTCTAAGCCACCAGGGACATCTAAGCCTGTGTGCAGCACAGCCTAGCACCCCTTAACCAATATACTGGGAATCTAAAGTTTGTTCAGAATGTCTTTACTATTCTTGTTAAAGTCTTATTGTCTATAGTGATTATGAACACTATCTTTCTGATAAGTTAAAAGAGTAGGCCTCATAACAAAAGGAAGAAAGTGTGGGTTTTGAGATCTGACCTGAGTAGACAGCCCACCCATGTTGTTTCCCAGTCTCAGAGGGGAATTTTAACCTGTTAGCCAGGCCTCTGTTTTCTTGCCAAAACACCACACTGTACTTCTTACTTCCTCCTTAGAAAATGCTTATGAAGTAGACTTCTGTCTGGAAGTAGATTACAAAATGGTTGAGACAATTCTATAATTTTTTTTTCCTTTTTCTTGTAGAACCATTTATGAAAATGTTTTATTTTTGAAGAATTTTTTGGTTATTGTTGTTTAAATTATTTGGGGGATATATTCATAACTTCAGACTATTTTACTAATACATTTTGAGAAAATATTTAGCCAACCTTGGCTGGTGCTATAGGAACTCAGGAGAGATGGAGATTATTCCAGGTAACATTTTCCCCTATTTGACTTAATTGTGCCAGTTCCACAAAGCACACACACCCAGCTCTTTGCAAGTGATGGAAAAACCTCAGTGGGGCTCAGAAAAGACCTGCCATTTTCCCTCTGCTTTTGTATACCAGAGTTGGTCTACATAGGAGTCAGAGTCTACTGGGAAGAATAAAAATGGAAAGATGGGGTCTAATCAAATGTTGATTATATTACCTTGCCTTTTCCCCTTCTCCCTTCCCTTAGAAACTTTATGGATAGGCAACATACGGGCTGTTTCGACATGTTCATTTTCAAAATCTTTGCTCCAGTCAAGTTGATTCTAAGTGTAATCAAATGACTTGACATTAAAGTAGAAGGATATTACCCTTCTAACAGAGTCACTTTCAAGCTGTATGATTTATTTTAAGGCTATTTGTTCTCTGCTCAACATTATTTCCTCATTTTTTTTAAAATGGGCATAGTTCTACTTACCTTACAGAGATGCTATATGGCCTATGAAAAACATTCAAGAAATGGTAATCCTCTTCGACTCTGTGTAAGAGAGGTTCTGAGGGAATTAAAGCTTAGGGCCCTGTAAGAAGGACGTGAGCATTCTTGCTGATGCTTTCCTTAAGCCTTGTGCACCGATGTATCTTGTCCAAGAACTGGCCTTTCCTTCAGTTCAGTTCAGTGGCTCAGTCCTGTCTGACTCTTTGTGATCCCATGAATCGCAGCACACCAGGCCTTCCTGTCCATCACCAACTCCCAGAGTTCACTTAAACTCATGTCCATAGAGTCGGTGATGCCATCCAGCCATCTCATCCTCTGTCGTCCCTTTCTCCTCTTGCCCCCAATCCCTCCCAGCATCAGAGTCTTTTCCAATGAGTCAACTCTTCGCACGAGGTGGCCTAAGTACTGGAGTTTCAGCTTTAGCATCAGTCCTTCCAAAGAAATCCCAGGGCTGATCTCCTTCAGAATGGACTGGTTGAATCTCCTTGCAGTCCAAGGGACTCTCAAGAGTCTTCTCCAACACCACAGTTCTAAAGCATCAATTCTTCGGTGCTCAGCTTTCTTCACAGTCCAACTCTCACATCCATACATGACCACTGGGAAAACCATAGCCTTGACTAGACCGACCTTTGTTAGCAAAGTACCCCAGCTAATGATCACACAGCACAATATCTTACTCATGGAAGTACTTTTCTTAGACTCTGTGTTAATAATTATAAGTGTAACAAATCTTGCCTGGGAACCTGTTTCTCAGCAACAATATATCTCACCCAGAAACATACTGCCCAGAACTCGTTCCTTGTGACTAATCTTGTACTGAAGGTATCTCAGGATGTATGCCTTGGGAAAGGGTCTAATGGAACTTGTACAACCTTGAAGTGTTCTTTTTATCTGTTCTCAGCAGCCAGTTGAGAAGTTTGCAATGTCCTGCTTAGTGAGGCAGGTACTCTACTACCCCCTTCTAATGTCTGTGTCAGTAGCTTTTTCTGTCACTTTCACTTTAAATAAACATCTACACAAAGCTCTGAGTGTCTGAGACTGTCTTCCATCCCAGTCGACCACGAATCTGGCAGCACCGTTCACTGTAAGGTATCAGTTCCAACACTAAACTCATTTTCTTGTTACAATGGAAAAGGAGGTATGTTAAAAGAATCTCTCAGAAACCTGGTGTTGACTGGGAAGTGCATTTATTTATTCAGATTTTTCTTAAGACAGGTGGGTATAAGAATGATCCCAATCACTTAGGTTAGAATTCTCCAGGAGACTTTATTTCAAATAATCTTAGAAGACGGCTCAAGTACAATGGGTTAGTTTCTGGGATTAAACTTGGAGTGAGGGTGGTTATTATACTTGAGTTGCATGCTTGAGAAGAAAACCTGATCTACTTCCAGAGAAAACAGATCTCCCTGTAAAAAGAGGGATGTAGGTGTTAACAAAATACACTGGGTAAAATTTAAAGCTCTAATTGGTTTCATTGAACAATTTATGAATTGAAAAGTGTCCCATCTAGCAAACAGAGAGGAACACCAAAGAACTACAGAGAGGGAAAGGTGTTTAAAAGCAAGAAAAGGAAATCATAGATAAAAACTATTACTTCAGATTTATCTGTGGGGGACAAAGGGGTCTAAGTGGCAGATGACTTCATCTTTCTTTGGGGAATGGAAAGGATTACTTCATTGGAGCTGATCAATAAATTTCTTATTGCCCAGTTAGAATTACATTCATGGAGAATGTTGTGAGCTTTTGAAAGACTACAATGGACCAGTGAGATTATTGTGATTATTATAAGCAGGATAATTCCCAACATTTGGTGTGTACTTTGGAGCCATGGTCCCTAAGGACCAAACCAATCAAAATCAAATAAGTTGAAAAAAGACTCTGAAGTAGTCATCTTTTTAAGCCAAGTTGGATCATTTCAGTGGTCTGATGTAACTGAATTTTAACCTCCCCAGAAGTGTTCATCTACATGCAGTGGATGTGTTGGCTACAACACAGACATTTCCTTGTTCAGCTAAAAGGAAATCAAGGGCTAACCTATTATCAAGAATGACTTTGGCCAAAGAATCTAAAGATTTTGTTAGACAATTATTGCTAAAGCAGCAGATTCTGCAACATTTTTAAGAGTTAAGGAGAGGCTCCTTGTTGAAAAGAAGAGAAGCGAAAAGCAAAGGAGAAAAGGAAAGATATAAACATCTGAATGCAGGGTTCCAAAGAATAGCAAGAAGAGATAAGAAAGCCTTCCTCAGGGATCAATGCAAAGAAATAGAGGAAAACAACAGAATGGGAAAGACTAGGGATCTCTTCAAGAAAATCAGAGATACCAAAGGAACATTTCATGCAAAGATGGGCTCGATATAAGATAGAAATGGTATGGACCCAACAGAAGCAGAAGATATTAAGAAGAGATAGCAAGAATACACAGAAGAACTGTACAAAAAAGATCTTCATGACCCAGATAATCATGATGGTGTGATCACTGACCTAGAGCCAGACATCCTGGAATGTGAAGTCAAGTGGGCCTTAGAAAGCATCACTACAAACAAAGCTAGTGGAGGTGATGGAATTTCAGTTGAGCTATTTCAAATCCTGAAAGATGATGCTGTGAAAGTGCTGCACTCAATATGCCAGCAAATTTGGAAAACTCAGCAGTGGCCACAGGATTGGAAAAGGTCAGTTTTCATTCCAATTCCAAAGAAAGACAATGCCAAAAAATGCTCAAATTACCGCACAATTGCACCCATCTCACACGCTAGTAAAGTAATGCTCAAAATTCTCCAAGCCAGCCTTCAGCAATATGTGAACTGTGAACCTTGTGATGTTCAAGCTGGTTTTAGAAAAGGCAGAGGAATCAGAGATCAAATTGCCAACATCCACTGGATCATGGAAAAAGGAAGAGAGTTCCAGAAAAACATCTATTTCTGCTTTATTGACTATGCCAAAGCCTTTGACTGTGTGGATCACAATCAACTGTGGAAGATTCTGAAAGAGATAGGAATACCAGACCACCTGATTTGCCTCTTGAGAAATTTGTATGCAGGTCAAGAAGCAACAGTTAGAACTGGACATGGACCAACAGACTGGTTCCAAATAGGAAAAGGAGTATGTCAAGGCTGTATATTGTCACCCTATTTATTTAACTTATATGGAGAGTACATCATGAGAAACGCTGGACTGCAAGAAACACAAGTTGGAATCAAGATTGCCGGGAGAAATATCAGTAACATCAGATATGCAGATGACACCACCCTTATGGCAGAAAGTGAAGAGGAACTAAAGAACCTCTTGATGAAAGTGAAAGTGGAGAATGAAAAGGTTGGCTTAAAGCTCAACATTCAGAAAACAAAGATCATGGCATCCGGTCCCATCACTTCATGGGAAATAGATGGGGAAACAGTGGAAACAGTGTCAGACTTTATTTTTCTGGGCTCCAAAATCACTGCAGATGGTGACTGCAGCCATGAAATTGAAAGACGCTTCCTGAAGGCCATGGCACCCCACCCCAGTACTTTTGCCTGGAAAATCCCATGGACGGAGGAGCCTGGTAGGTTCCAGTCCATGGGGTCGCTAAGAGTCCGACACGACTGAGCGACTTCACTTTGACTTTTCACTTTCATGCATTGGAGAAGGAAATGGCAACCCACTCCAGTGTTCTTGCCTGGAGAATCCCAGGGACAGGGGAGCCTGGTGAGCTTCCGTCTATGGGGTCGCACAGAGTCAGACACGACTGAAGCGACTTAGCAGCAGCAGCAACTCCCTGGAAGGAAAGTTTTGACCAACCTAGATAGCATATTGAAAAGCAGAGACATTACTTTGTCAACAAAGGTCTGTCTAGTCAAGGCTATGGTTTTTCCAGTAGTCATGTATGGATGTGAGAGTTGGACTGTGAAGAAAGCTGAGCACGAAGAATTGATGCTTTTGAACTGTGGTGTTGGAGAAGACTCTTGAGAGTCCCCTGGACTGCAAGGAGATCAAACCAGTCCATTCTGAAGGAGATCAGCTCTGGGATTTCTTTGGAAGGAATGATGCTAAAGCTGAAACTCCAGTACTTTGGCCACCTCATGTGAAGAGTTGACTCATTGAAGACTCTGATGCTGGGAGGGATTGGGGGCAATAGGAGAAGGGGACGACAGAGGATGAGATGGCTGGATGGCATCACTGACTCGATGGACGTGAGTCTGAGTGAACTCCGGGAGTTGTTGATGGACAGGGAGGCCTGGCATGCTGCGATTCATGGGGTCGCAAAGAGTTGGACACGACTGAGTGACTGATCTGATCTGATCCGATCCTTGTTTGTAGGGAATTAAGAATCTATCAAATGGAGCTAATTTTAAATCTTGAATGCCTCCTGGTAATTTCTATTTGAATTTGTATAAGGGTTTGTAGGCCACACAAGGTAGTTTTATTCTGGTTACCCTTACTTTGTATTCCTTTCTTTGTATAGATCCTGAATGCAAAATTCCCCAAGTTTACAGTAGTTAAGCAGAGATACGGGTTCTTTGGCAGCCAGGGCAGATATGATTTTTTTTTTTTTTTAATGACAAATTCATCAGTCTGAGAAATTACCTAATTACCTACACCCTCCCTCTCCCTAACAAAGGCCTGGGAGATACAGTCAATGGTGTCATCTTTCCAGGCTAAAGGAAGAAAGAGAAAAGGAGAGGATTTTATATCTAGTTAAAGTATCAAGTTTTAATCTGGCATTTTGGAATGAAGTGGTCTTCTTTGATGTAATGGAGAAGGAAATGGCAACCCACTCCAGTACTCTTGCCTGGAAAATTCCATAGATGGAGGAGCCTGGCGGGCTACGGTCCATGGGGTCGCAAAGAGTCAGACACGACTGAGCGACTTCACTTTCACTTTGATGTCAGCTACTTATCTTCCCAGTCAATTTGATTTGGCATTCTCCAGTGTTTCTGTTGGATCAGATGTCAGGTAGAGCCCTCTTTAGCTGTGAGATGTACATACAAAGTTCAAGTCCCTGAAGTTTGGCTGCCATCTGGATAGTGAAGAGGACCTGAAACAGTCTCTTCCAAGGAGATTTAAGAGCAGTCTTGGTTCTTACTATCTCCAAATGAGAAGGATGGGGGAAAAAAATGTAAATGTTTGTTTGGAGAGTTGTAGCCAGATTTCAGGAAGCTGGAAGAATTTAAAATCCAGTCCAGGGAATTCCCCAGCAGTCCAGTTAGGACTTAGCACTTTTAGTCTGGTGACCTAAATTCAATCTCTGGTCAAGGAACTAAGATCCCACAAACTACACAGCCAAAGAAAAGAAGAAAGAAAGAATCCAGTCCAGTTTACAAGTATAAAAGAAAACTCCAAAGTTGATTAACAGGATTATAATCTAACATCAACAAAAAAAGTGCAAACATAATTTTTGTCTTCCAATTGCTCCTGTTTTTTTTTCTTTTTTTTCCCTAGGATAATTAAAACTAATCTGTCTACATAAGACTTAGCCTAAATATTTACATAAATACAATAAGAATAGTGATTGGCCATATAAATTCCTTTGAAGACTGCTTTGCTAGAACTTTTTATAAATTTAAACTTTCAAGGCCAGGAAACCAAACTAAAGTTCAAGTAAGTCCTTAAAGCTGTCTGATCATATCCCAGTCTATTCATATTTATTTCAAATGTTATTACAGTCAAAGCATTGTTTCTGATTACAATGTTTCTAATTGTCCTGTTACAGGATAGCAGATTTTTATTGAACTGATGTAAATAACTATGTTGCCAGAAAAGAACAGTAAACAGTTTCCATATATTGGAGACAGGTAGGGAGAAAAAGTAAATGTTTCATCTTTGTTTACAAAGGTATATTTTATCAAATTGATGTAAGTCCAAATAGCTTAGGAGAAAACATTTACTTAAATCTGGAATAGGAAAATATTAGAGAACTGGCAATGTTTCCAAAAAAACATCATAAGAACTGTAATTATCTTCCTCAGCTTATTCACCCTGATGTTATTAATTCTTATTCTTGAATCCTCTTTTCCTCCTGGTTCTAGAAGAAACTAGGAAGAAAAGAGAATTACCAGTTCAGTTTTATGATCTTAAAGTTAGCAGAAAACTATACTTGTCAAAGTTCTTTTCCATGAATTCTCTTTGAGAATGAAGCACTTTTGCAGAAGGGCTTTTGTAAAAGCATCAGAGTAAAACAATAATTCTCTGCAAATGACAAAGAGTTTAAAATGCCCATTATGACGAGAGTTCATTATAATGGAATTAATAAGGAAATTTGGTTATATGTGTGACAAACAACATTTTAAGATAATAACTAGAATTATGACTGATACTACCAGGACACATCAGATTTCCAGGAATGTCATACAGTTTCTGAAACAAATCTAACCCATATAAACAAAACATAAAGAAGGCTTTGTTACTTATTTGACACTACTTCCCATGTAATTTTGAGACAGGAAGACAAGAGTATAGCTATTTTGGAAAAGAACTGGGAAACGGGCTTGGGCAAAACAGGCCTTAGAAGCTAATGCACAGAGGCCCTGGGGTCTGAGTCCCAGAGGCAAGAATCAGAAATAAAATATTAACTTTATCTCTGTTACACTAAGGAGTGTACCTAGAAATTCAACTATAAACTTTAACTTTATGTCTTTTGATGTTTTCTTGCAGAAAATTCTCATGCACTCCTTTCCCCTAATAGAAACACTCCCTATTCCTGATAGCCACCTTGAAGCCATCTACTACTGATCACGAAGTCTGACAGTTTCTGCAAATTATCATTGATCATGAGACAAACTTGCCCTTTTGTTATAAAAGCAACCTGCCCATTCTATCCCTCGAGTTGGCACTTTTGTTCCCACCTTTTCCTTTGAGAACACGCTATCTTTTTTAATAAAAAGCTTTGCTTGTCTTAAAGCCTTATGGAAGCAATATTCATTTCTATGGTATTGCTGTCCAAGAATCAGGAGAGGGCCCCTTAACATACCAAATAAGCCTAAATAAGCTCTCTACCTTTTTATAAGGAGAGAGATAAATCTTTCGAAATGTTTTAGAGACCCTTTGGAAATTTTCAAAGTTACTTTGTGGTCAAAAAGGACTACATATAGAATTTGATTCGGGGAAGTTTGTCACAAGATCTCAACAAAGATTTTAAAATAACTTGGTTAAATAGGATCATAGGTCACTGTGAAACAGCACTTAGTTACCCATTCAACTAAAATGACAACAGAAAATGTTAAGGCAAATACAGAAAGTTAAATAGATTTCTTTTTAACTTTAGCTCTTTTAGTAGAGAAGATTAGGATTTCTGAACACAGAAACTTATTTGAAAAAACACAGAATTCCTGTTTTTAGGAAGATGATTTTGAAAGGTAAATAAAAACCTTTTGTAATCTGTTATCAAGAGCAAACCAATAGCCCAAAAGACTTTGTCCTTACAGCAGAGAGACAACCAAATGATAATTTTACAGCAGTTTATTTTTGGTATTAAAACCCTTATACTTAATTAAATTCCAATCTTAGCCAGTTTTGACTACACAAAAATATTCCTTTACAAAGATTTCTTTGTCACGAATCTTCTTTTACTGAAAACACATGTCCTACTTCCCTTGCACATGGAAATGTTTCCCTTATAATTTCCAATAGCTTTAATCACATATATTAGAATTTTTAACCCTTAGAAATCTTTAATTTTGAATGAAAACTAAGAAGTACATGATCATAAACTATTTTTTACATTCAGTTCAGTTCAGTCGCTCAGTCGTGTCCGACTCTTTGCGACCCCATGAATCGCAGCACGCCAGGCCTCCCTGTCCATCACCAACTCCCAGAGTTCACTCAAACTCATGTCCATAGAGTTGGTGATGCCATCCAGCCATCTCTTCCTCTGTCATCCCCTTCTCCTCCTGCCCCCAATCCCTCCCAGCATCAGAGTCTTCTCCAATGAGTCAACTGTTCGCATGAGGTGGCCAAAGTACTGGAGTTTCAGCTTCAGCATCAGTCCTTCCAAAGAACACCCAGGACTAATCTCCTTAAGAATGGACTGGTTGGATCTCCTTGCAGTCCAAGGGACTCTCAAGAGTCTTCTCCAACATCACAGTTCAAAAGCATCAATTCTTTGGCACTCAGCCCTCTTCACAGTTCAACTCTCACATCCATAGATGACTACTGGAAAAACCATAGCCTTGACTAGACGGACCTTTGTTGGCAAAGTAATGTCCGTGCTTTTGAATATGCTATCTAGGTTGGTCATCACTTTCCTTCCAAGGAGTAAGTGTCTTTTAATTTCATGGCTGCAGTCACCATCTGCAGTGATTTTGGAGCCCCCAAAAATAAAGTCTGCCACTGTTTCCACTGTTTCTCCATCTATTCCCCATGAAGTGATGGGACCAGATGCCATTATCTTAGTTTTATGAATGTTGAGCTTTAAGCCAATTTAACTAACACCCAAAAAAGATGTCCCTTTCATTATAGGGGACTGGAATGCAAAAGTAGGAAGTCAATAAACAATTGGAGTAATAGGCAAATTTGGCCTTGGAATATGGAATGAAGCAGGGCAAAGGCTAATAGAGTTTTGCCAAGAGAATGCACTGGTCATAGCAAACACCCTTGTCCAACAACACAAGAGAAGGCTCTATACATGGACATCACCAGATGGTCAACACCGAAATCAGATTGATTATATTCTTTGCAGTCAAAGATGGAGAAGCTCTATACTGCCAGCAAAAACAAGACTGGGAGCTGACTGTGGCTTAGATCATGAACTCCTTATTACCAAATTCAGACTTACATTGAAGAAAGTGGGGAAAACCACTGGACCATTCAGGTATGACCTAAATCAAATCCCTTATGATTTTTTACATTATCATTCTGTAATTTGGCAAACATAAAATTTTAAATAATTTCTAAAAATATGTACTTTCTGAAAGAAAATTTCTCAGCCTAGAATTAAGCATCAGTTCAGTTCAGTCGCTCAGTCATGACCAACTCTTTGTGACCCCATGGACTGAATCACACCTTCCCTGTCCATCATCAACTCCTGGAGCTTGCTCAAAACTCATGTCGATCAAGTCGGTGATGCCATTCAACCATCACTGACTCAATGGACATGCAAGCTCTGGGAGTTGGTGATGGACAGAGAATCCTGGCATGCTGCAGTCCATAAGACACGACTGAGCAACTTAACTGAACTCAACTGTAGAGTCATGTGAATTGTAAGAGGTAATACAGAGAGATTCCATGTATCCTTTACCCACTGTCCTTTACCACTTTATCATATTGTGCAAAATGTTATAGCACAATGTCACTACCATGATATTGACTTGATACAATCAAGAAAGAAGGTATTTCCATCACCTCAAGGATCCCTCATGTTGACCTATTATACCCACATCCCTCACCTCCCACTCTGACCCTCCCCTTAATGCACCCCCACAACTAATATGTAATATGTTTTCCACTTCTATAATAATGTCATCTCAAACATGTCAGATAAATGGAATTCTACAGTATGAACAAAAAAGGGAATAATCAAGAGGAAACTTTACAAATGAGAACTACAATAAGAGAAATAAAAAGCTATTTAGATGGACTAAAAAACAGAGTGAAAGGAACATTAAAAAAAAATCAGTGACCTGGAAGGTAGAACAATAGAAATTACCCAATATTTATGACAGAAAGAAAACAGAATATAAAAAAGGGGGTTTCAAGGTGGCTCCCATGAATACAACAAAGTTTGCTGTTACTGCTTTTGCTAAGTCAAGTTCGACTCTTTGCAACCCCATGGACTGCAGCCTGCCATGCCAGTCTCCCTCGTCCTCCACTACCTCCCAGATTTTGCTCAAATTCATGTCCATTGAGTTGGTGATGCTACCTAACAATCTTATCCTCTGCTGCCTCCTTCTTCTTTTGCGTTTAACCTTCCCCAGCATTGGTCTTGTCCAAAGAATGGCTCTTTGCATCATGTGGCCAAAGTAATGTAGCTTCAGCTTCAACATCAGTCCTTCCAAGGAATATTCAGAGTCGATTTCCTTTAGGATTGACTGGTTTGATGTTCTTTCTGTCCAAGAGATTCTCAAGAGTCTTCTCTAGCATCACAGTTTGAAAGCATTAATTCTTCAGGGCTCAGCCCTCCTTATGGTCAAACTTTCACATCCATACACGACTACTGGAAAAACCTCAGCTTTGACTACACAGACCTTTATTGGTAAAGTGATATCTCTGCTTTTTAATACATTGTCTAGGTTTGTAATAGCTTTCCTTCCAAGGAGCAAATGCCTTTTAATTTCATGGCTGTAGTCACTGTCCACAGTGATTTTGAAGCCTAAAAAATAAAATATGTCACTGTTTCCACTTTTTCCCCTTCTGTTTGCCATGAAGTGATGGGCCCAGATCCCATGATCTTAGTTTTGCCACTGTTGAGTTTTAAGGCAGTTTTATCACTCTCCTTCTGAAAGGGTCCTGAAAATTTGGTAAGCAGAGTACCCACAACAAAGAGCAAAAGGACAGTACCAAAGTGGTAGGAGAAACAGATAAAGACTCACCAAAGAAGAAAACCACACCCTAGCCATGGTGATCCACAGATGGGAAGGCTCACAAAAGTATATTTATTTTCCCTCAGGAGTTAGAGATTTGAGCTCAACATGAGATATCTTAGTCCATTGATCCTACACAAAAGAGACAAGCCCTCAAAACACCTGGCTTTGAAAACCAATGGGGAAATTACCCAGGAAAACTATAAAACTAAATGGAACAGAAAATCCACTCTTAAAAGAGCTTGTTCACAGTATCACTCAACCCAAAATCCAGCACAAGAACACCAGACTGAAAAGCACAAGGATCATAGGTGAATGTGATGCAACTACTAATCTTGAAGTATCTGATGGGGAGTCAAGAACCTGTTGGGATGCTCCCTGGGGATTCAGACACTGGTGTAAATCATTTTTGCAATCCCAGGCTACATTGCTAATACTGAAGCTGGCAGGTGCCATTTTGAAATTCTCCCTCTAACCCTGCTAGCATCTGTAACTGCACTCTGCCAAGAGCTCAGCACACATCTGTGCCTCAGCTGGGCCTTATACCTGCCGAGTAATAACTCTGCCCACCAGCACCTGGCAGCAGCCATGTCCTGGGCTCTGCAGCTAGGGGCCATCCTCACCCACCAGCATGCCACAGCAGCAGTAGCAACTCTACACAAAGGAAGGTGAACATAGCCTACATAAAAGATACTTCTTGAGCACCTTGCTCTGTGGCCAGGTGGGACTGCACTTCTGAACCCCATAGGATGTCTCCTACGTAAGTCACTCCTTCAAGATTCAGAGAGGTAGATGACTTTATCTACTACACAGAAAGAAACATGGAGAATTAGGAAAAATGAGGGGATGAAGGAATATATTCTAGTTGAAAGAACAAAATGAAACCTCAGAAAAAGAACCAAGTGAAACAGGCACAAGCAATCTACTCAATAAAGAGTTTAAGGTAATCTTTCTAAACATGTACATTGAACTTGGAAGAGGAGTGGACAAACGCAGTGAGAACTTAAAAAACCGACAGAAAATATCTAAAAATATCAGACAGAAGTTATAATGAACTGAAAAATATACTAGAGGTGTTGAACAACAGACTGGATAAGATAGAAGAATGAATAAGTGAGTTGGAAGACTAAGTGATGAACTCAGACAAGAGAGAAAAATAAAAAAGAAAATTTTAAAAAGTAAAAATAAATTAAGGAACCTCTGGGACAACATCAAGGATATTAATATTCACAATATAGGAGTGACAGGATGGGAGAGAGAAAGAAAAGAGGTCTAGAAAAAATTATTTGAAGAAACAGTGGCTAAACAGCTATAATCTGGGGAAGGAAACAGACATATGGAACCAGGAAACTCTGGAATTACAAATAAGATGAATCTCAGGGGAAAAAAAAGTTGAATGTAAAGATAAGCACATCAAGACACACTATGATTAAAATGTTAAAAGTTAAGAACAAAGAAGAAACTGTAAAATCAGCAAGAGAAAAACAACTTGTTATGTGAAAAGGAAACCCTATAAGGGTATCAGCAGATTTTTCAGCAGGAACTTTATAGGCCAAAAGGGAGTGGCATGACTTATTTAAAGTGCTAAAAGGAAAAAACTTCCAACCAAGAATTCTCTACCCAAGAAGTTTATCATTAAAAAGAATAGTAGGATAGATTACGGAGAAGGCAATGGCAAGCCACTCCAGTACTCTTGCCTGGAAAATCCCATGGATGGAGGAGCCTAGTAGGCTGCAGTCCATGGGGTCACTATGAGTCGGACACGACTGAGCGACTTCACTTTCACTTTTTGCTTTCACACAATGAAGGCAATGGCAACCCACTCCAGTGTTCTTGCCTGGAGAATCCCAGGGTCGGGGGAGCCTGGTTGGCTGCCGTCTATGGGGTCGCACAGAGTCGGACACGACTGAAGCGACTTAGCAGCAGCAGCAGCAGCAGCAGCAGGATAGATTAAGTTTCCTAGGTAAACCAAAACAAAAGGATTTAATCACCATTAAACTGACACTACAATAATTAGAAAACACATGAAAATTAAAATCTCACTATAAAATGTAAATGTATAATAGAGGTAGTGAATCAGCTACCTATAAAGCAACCAAAAAGATTGAGAGATTAAAGTAGTAAAATAAACCAAAATTAAAATAATTAGTTAAGTAATACATCAAATAAAAAGATATAAAATGTATCATCAAAAGAATAAAATGTTGGGATGGGGAGTGTAAACATAAAGCTTTGGAATGTGCTAAAATTTAAGTTGCTATAAAACAGACTGCTTTTTAACAGAATGTTGTGTGTGAATCTTATGGTCACTACAAAAAAAAAATTTATAGTAAATATACAAAAGAATTTAAATATAACACTAAAGAAAACCACCAAAACATAGGGTAGAGAGAAGGAGAAAAAAGAAAAGAGAGGAAACAAAAAGAACCAAAAAACAAATAACACAGTGGCAATAAGCACACACCTATTCATAATTACTTTAAATGTAAATGGACTAAATTCACTAATCAAAAGACACAAGTGGCTGAATGAATTAAAAAAAAAATACATTAATGTGTTGCTGAAAAGGGACTCATTTCAGAAGTAAGGACACACAGGGACTGAAAGTGAAGAGATAAAAAGATATTTCATGTAAATGGAAATAAAAGCTGGAGTATCTATACTCATATCACACAAAATAGACTTTCAAACAAAAATTTTCAAAAAAGACAAAGAAGAGCATTACATAGGATAAAGTGACCAATTCAGCAAGAAGATAGAACTTTCATATGCATCCAACATAGAAACATCAAGATACATAAGACAAATATTAACATCATACATCAGAAAAAAACAAGGATGCCCTTTTTACATCATTTTTATTCAACATAATATTTGAAGTCATAGCCTTGACAATTAGGCAAGTAAAAGGAATGAAAGGCATCTAAGTCAGAGAGGAAAAAGTAAATCTATCATTATTTGGAGATGAAATGATCCTACAGACTCTAAAGACTGCACCAAAAGAAAACAATTAGGACTAACAAACAACCTCAGTAAAAGCAAAGAACACAAAATCAATATATAAAAATCAGTGGCATCTATACACTAGTAACAAACTATCAGAAGGATAATTAAGAAAATAATCCCACTTACATTTGCATGAAATAGAATAAAATACCTAGTAATAAACATAACCAAGGAGGTAAAAGACCTGTACACTGAAAACTATAAGACATTGTTGAAAGAAATAGAAGATAGAAAGAAATGCAAAGATATATAATGCTCATGAGATGTAAGAATAATATTGTTAAAATGTTCATATTACTTAAAACAATCTACAGATTCAATGTAATCTCTACCAATATGCCAGTGGCATATTTCACATAACTAGAATAAATAATTCTAAATTTTACTTGGAGCCAGGAAAGAATAATAACCAAAAAATCTTGAGAAAGAAGAAAAAAGTTCATGATATCACACTTTCTGATCAAACTATACCACAAAACTATAGTAATAAAAACAGTAAGGTACTGGCACAAAAACTGACACATAGATCAATGGAACAGAAGTGAGAGCCCAGAAATATATTTACACATATATAGACAATTAATTTGCAACAAAGGAGAAAAGAACATTTTATGGAGAAAGGACAGTCTCTTCAATAAATAGTGCTGGGAAAACTGGACAGCCACATGCAAAAGAATGAAATTAGACTATTACATTTGGGCTCCAAAATCAGTGCAGATGGTGACTGTAGCCATGAAATTAAACAACGCTTGCTTCTTGGGAGAAAAGCTATGACCAACTTAGACAACATATTAAAAAGCAGAGACATTACTTTGCCAACAAAGGTCTGTCTAGTCAAATCTATGGTTTTTCCAGTAGTCATGTATGGACATGAAAGTTGACTATAAAGAAAGCTGAGCACCAAAGAAGTTATGCTTTTGAGCTGTGGTGTTGGAGAAGGCTCTTGAGAGTCCCTTGGACTGCAAGGAGATCAAAGCAGATCCTAAAGGAAATTAACCATGAATATTCACTGGAAGGACTGATACTAAAGCTGAAGCTCCAATACTTTGGCCACCTGATGGAAAGAACTGACTCATTGGAAAAGACCCTGTTGCTGGGAAAGACTGAAGGCAGGAGGAGAAGGGGATAACAGAGGATGAGATGGTTGGATGCCATCACTGACTTGATGGACATGAGTCTGAGCAAGCTCTTGGAGTTGGTGAAGGACAGGAAAGCCTGGTGTACTGCAGTCCATGGGGTTGCAAAGAGTTGGACATGATTGGGCAACTAAACTGAGCTGATACATCATACACAAAAGTTAAAAGGGGATGAAAAGCTTGTAATACCTGTAATAACTGAAATAATAAAATTTCTAGACAAAAAAACATAGGCAATATCTTCACTGACATGGGTCTTAATGATATTTTTGTGGCTCTAACTCCAAATTAAGGGAAACAAAAGCAAAAATAAACAAATGGACTACATCAAACTAAAAAGCTTCTGCACAGTGAAAGAACCCATTATCAAGATGAAAAGGCAACAGTCTAAAATGGGAGAAGATATTTGCAAATCATGTATCTGACAAGTGCTAATAGCCAAAATATATAAAGAACTCATTTAACCCAGTGACAAAAAACAAACAAAAAAAACTAGGTGAAAAATGGGTACAGAACCTGAAAAGAAGAGGGAAAGATGTTCAATGGGTACAGAACCTGAAAAGAAGAGGGAAAGATGTTCAATATCGCTGATTATCAGGTAAATTCAAATCAAAACCACAGTAAGATCTTCACACCTATGACTAATCAAAAGGATCAGATCAGATCAGATCAGATCAGTCGCTCAGTCATGTTCGACTCTTTGCAACCCCATGAATCGCAGCACGCCAGGCCTCCCTGTCCATCACCAATGCCTGGAGTTCACTCAGACTCACATCCATCGAGTCAGTGATGCCATCCAGCCATCTCATCCTCTGTCGTCCCCTTCTCCTCCTGCCCCCAATCCCTCCCAGCATCAGAGTCTTTTCCAATGAGTCAACTCTTCGCATGCAGTGGCCAAAATACTGGAGTTTCAGCTTTAGCATCATTCCTTCCAAAGAAATCCCAGGGCTGATCTCCTTCAGAATGGACCGGTTGGATCTCCTTGCAGTCCAAGGGACTCTCAAGAGTCTTCTCCAACACCACAGTTCAAAAGCATCAATTCTTCGTGCTCAGCCTTCTTCACAGTCCAGCTCTCACATCCATACATGACCACAGGAAAGACCATAGTAATCTCTCTGCTTTTGAATATGCTATCTAGGTTGGTCATAATTTTCCTTCCAAGGAGTAAGCGTCTTTTCATTTCATGGCTGCAGTCACCATCTGCAGTGATTTTGGAGCCCAGAAAAATAAAGTCTGACACTGTTTCCACTGTTTCCCCATCTATTTCCCATGAAGTGATGGGACCGGATGCCATGATCTTCGTTTTCTGAATGTTGAGCTTTAAGCCAACCTTTTCACTCTCCACTTTCACTTTCATCAAGAGGCTCTTTAGTTCCTCTTCACTTTCGGCCATAAGGGTGATGTCATCTGCATATCTGAGGTTATTGATATTTCTCCCAGCAATCTTGATTCCAACTTGTGTTTCTTCCAGTCCAGCGTTTCTCATGATGTACTCTGCATAGAAGTTAAATAAACATGGTGACAATATACAGCCTTGACGTACTCCTTTTCCTATTTGGAACCAGTCTGTTGTTCCATGTCCAGTTCTAACTATTGCTTCCTGACCTGCATACAGATTTCTCAAGAGGCAGATCAGGAATAACAAATGTTGGAGAGCATGTGGAGGAAAGGAAACCAACCCTCTTACACAGTTTATGGGTACAGTCCTATGGAAAACAGTATGGAGATTTTTCAAAAATTATGAATAGAACTACCATATGATTCAGCTATTTTACTTCTGCGTGTTTATCTGAAGAACAAAAAAAGCCACTAATTTGAAAAGCTATATGCATCCCTATGTTCATTGCAGAATTATTTACAACAGAAACGATATGGAAACAACCTAAGTGCTTATTGACAGATAAATGGAAAAAGAAGGTAACAGATAATGGATAAACATATATATGTTCATATATGTGTGTGTTTAAATAGAATACTACTCAATCATAGAAACGAATGTAATCCTGCCATTTGTGACAACATGGATTGACTTTGAAGTATTATGCTAAGTAAAGTAAGGCAGACAGAGAAAGAAAAATACCATACGGTTTTTATTCATGTATGGATGGCTTCCCTGGTGGCTCAGATGGTAAAGAATCTGCCTGTAATGCAGGAGACATAGGTTCGATCCCTGGGTCAGGAATATAAAAACAAATAAGTGAAAAACTCACAGGTACAGAGAACAAAACAGTGGTTACCAGAGGGTAAGGTGGTTTAGGGCAGGGGAAATGCAAAAGTCAACTGTATGCTGATGGATGGTAACTAGTCTTGTAGTAGTGATCACTCTGTAGTGTATATAGATGCTGAACTATAATGCTGTACACCTGAAATGCATATAATTAAAAAAATAAATTAGGGCCCCAGAGATCTGTGGGACTATCATTAAAAAAAAAAAAAAAAAAAAGTAACATTTGTGTCATCAGAATCTCAGAAGTTGAGAAAACTAGGGCAGGTCTTTCTTCAAAGAATGGTAAAAAAGTTCTAAACTTTGGCAAGAAAAATAAAGTATAGAATTTGGTAATATATGAAAATAATTATACAAAAGGACAAAGTGGGGTTTATTCCAAGGAAGAAAGGCTGTTTAATATTTAAAAATCAATCAACATAATCCACCTTATTGACAGGGTAAAGAAGAAAAAATCAGATGATGGTGTTAATTGATGCATAAAGGACGTTTACCAAAATTCAAGACTTATTGATGACAAAAACTCTCAGGAAAATAAGAATACATAGGAGAATTTCCTACACTTGATAAAGTTTTTTTGTAGATGCTCTTTATCAAGTTAAACTTGAGGGACTGAATGTTTCCCCATTAATATCAGGAACAAGGCAGGGATGTCTGCTCTCAACACTGTTAATCAACATAGTGCTGGAAATTCTAGGCAGTCTAAGACAAGAAGGGAAGTAAAAGGCATATATCTGAAAGGAAGAAGTAAACCTGTCCCTACTTGTAGATGATATAATTATCTACATGGAAAATCCCAAAGAATCAACAACAACAACAGACTCCTAGAACTGAAAAGGGACAAATAAATTCCTCATCTTGTTCAAGTGAATTTGATTTGGGTTTTTGTCATGTGTAACTGAATCATTTATCTTTTCATTTTCCCATCAAATATTTACTGAATGCCTAAGATTTGCCAACAACTGCTCTAGATGACGGAGAAGGCGATGGCACCCCACTGCAGTACTCTTGCCTGGAAAATCCCATGGACGGAGGAGCCTGGAAAGCTGCAGTCCATGGGGTCGCTAAGAGTCGGACATGACTGAGTGTCTTCACTTTCACTTTTCACTTTCATGCATTGGAGAAGGAAATGGCAACCCACTCCAGTGTTCTTGCCTGGAGAATCCCAGGGACAGGGGAGCCTGGTGGGCTGCCATCTATGGGGTCGCACAGAGTCAGACACGCCTGAAGTGACTTAGCAGTAGCAGCAGCTCTAGATGATAGTGATACATCCATGGAAAAAAGAATTGCTTACTTTTAAGGGTGGTAGTAAGAGATGTAAAAAGTTAAAACAGGGTAAAGAGACAAAAATGAGGAATGCTATTTTAGAACATGTGGTAAAGGAAGACCTCTTTGAGAGGACATCTCATAAAAGAGGGATTTGGTGAAGGCAATAGTCCAGGGAAGAGTGTTCTAGGCAGTGGGAACTCTAAGTTCAAAGATCCAAAGGCTGGAACACGTATGTTACAAGAAAAGTAAGGGGGCTGATGTGCAGCAGAGTGAGGGAGCGAAGGAGAGGGCAGTGGGTCAGAAAGGACACTGTGTCAGATCATGCAGTTTCTTGGAGTCCATGTAAAGACTTCAATTTTTACCTGGCATGAACTAGAAAGTGTTGAAGGATGTAAACAGAAGAGCAAGCTGATACTATTTATTCTTAGTCCTGACCAGTTCAACAGGTCCAAAGATAAACATAGCAACTGGTTCACTGTAACCTAGAGCAACCTATACCTTAATTTCTTTCCTTTCTATTCAAAACCCCTTTGCTTTCTTTCACCCTTTTTTCTTTCCTTCTTCTGAGAGAAAATTCCCTCAATCCCTTCATGAAACTAACTCCTCCAGCAACTCCATGGACATTTTCCCTCTAATAAATACATTATTTTCCCATTCCCACAAAAGCCTGTGGTGTGTGTAAATTATTAACTATAAAAGGGGTAAGTAACCTCAGGGGATTGTGTAAACTTACAGTGTAAACTTAGCCCAGAACGTTTGCTCCTCCCTCCAGAATGTCTTTACCAATCCAAGCAAAACACTTCTGAGCATAATTTAACCTCTCCCAACTGTCAGGCTACTCTCTCTTCTTTTGGTTATTACCACCACCAAAGCAGATGCAAGAGTTCACGTTTCAGGTATCCTTCTTTAGGAAATAAGTCTGCCGTCATCCATCATCTCCAGCTGTCACTTTAGTGAGTACCACCTTATCTGTCTTCTAAGTATGGTTTGCTGGGCTGGCACATGTACTTTTAAACAAAGATAGCAAACAAACAAGACCAACAAATCGAAAATGGTCTCACTGAAATCTTGGGCAGCTGGGGTGTTTCAATCAGAATCTGTCAATTGTCGTGTAATACTATCAAGTAAGTGACCAGGAGTATGTACACAAAAAAGGCTATAAACATAGCAGCTAAGTTTTTCACTTTAAGATTTTCATGCTATTTAATTTTTTAAAAGACCATGTTCATTTGTTAATTTCTTAAAGTGTTTTTTTTTTTTTTTTTTAAAATTCAATTGAGTCCAAGTAGCCGCTGAGTTTTTCACTGTACTACTTAGCTCCCTGCCCTGCTCAGTGGCAAATAAGAATCTATCTTCTGCATCATCCAGGAAGTATGCAAGCTTTTTCTAGGAAATTTTAGGAAACATGCATGCAAACTCAAGGAAATAACCTGGGGGCAGCCACTTTTCTCTGCTACGTGGTCAAGCATAGATCTAAAAACTCTGTATAGAAGTTTAGTTGGGAAAAACAGTAGGGATTTTACCTTGCTTTCAGGCTATATATGCCAAGCTACCATTATTGTTTGGATTACTTAATAGGAAAGATAGTTATGGAGATGTGGGGTGGTGAAAACTCTCTTGGCAGTGCAGCTTATATGGATGTAGCGGCTACATTGCAGATGAGGCCCTGAAAAGTTCATCTGGCCAGAAATGGTACTGTCTTTATTACAAGAGTTTTCTATGGCTCATTGTAAAAATCCAGGCTTACACTGGGAAATTATCTCAGCTCTATCACCTAAAAAGAATACTAAAAGCCTATGACGTTATGAAAAGTTAAAATCACTGAAAAGATAGGAAAAGAACTTTGTTGGGGAAAAGGTGGTCTTAGTTTTGGTGATAAAGATGTTGGGATTTTCTTTGGTAGAACAAAATGATTAGGCCATTTTAAGCTCCAAATGCCTGGCCAATTTTCTTTTCAACATATGTTTTAAGGATTCTGAATGAGTGGAGAAAATTGTTTGAAATTTTCACTTTAATTGCAAAATAATGGAAACAGTCCAAATGAAGATAGATAGGGGACTGGCTTAAGATATTATAGCACAGCTGTTCTGGAATGCCATACAGCTATTTAAAACAAAAAAGCAAAATAAGGAAGATCTGTGCACAGATATGGAAAACCCTCCAAAGGTGCATTACATTAAAAAAAAATTATGGACAAAATTGTGTTTATTCTGGAAAACATGTGGTATAAAGGTGGTGGAGAAAAAAGAAACTATAGTCATTTTCTTGAATATATATAAAGAAACTTTGAAAAAATACATAGAAATAATAATAGGGTTTTCTGAGGGAATAAGGATGGGATGATCAAGACCATCCTCAAGAAAAAGAAATGCAAAAAGACAAAATGGTTGTCTGAAGAGGCCTTACAAATAGCTGAGAAGAGAAAAGAAGCTAAAGGCAAAGGAGAAAAGGAAAGATATACCCATTTGAATCAGATCAGATCAGATCAGATCAGTCGCTCAGTCGTGTCCGACTCTTTGCAACCCCATGAATCGCAGCATGCCAGGCCTCCCTGTCCATCACCAGCTCCCAGAGGTCACTCAGACTCGCATCCATCGAGTCAGTGATGCCATCCAGCCATCTCATCCTCTGTCGTCCCCTTCTCCTCCTGCCCTCAATCCCTCCCAGCATCAGAGTCTTCTGCAATGAGTCAACTCTTCGCATGAGGTGGCCAAAATACTGGAGTTTCAGCTTTAGCATCATTCCTTCTAAAGAAATTCCAGGATTGATCTCCTTCAGAATGGACTGGTTGGATCTTCTTGCAGTCCAAGGGACTCTCAAGAGTCGTCTCCAACACCACAGTTCAAAAGCATCAATTCTTCGGCGCTCAGCCTTCTTCACAGTCCAGCTCTGACATCCATACATGACCACAGGAAAGACCATAGCCTTGACTAGGCGAACCTTTGTTGGTAAAGTAATGTCTCTGCTTTTGAATATGCTATCTAGGTTGGTCATAATTTTCCTTCCAAGGAGTAAGCGGCTTTTAATTTCATGGCTGCAGTCACCATCTGCAGTGATTTTGGAGCCCAGAAAAACAAAGTCTGACACTGTTTCCACTGTTTCCCCATCTATTTCCCATGCAGTGATGGGACCAGATGCCATGATCTTCGTTTTCTGAATGTTGAGCTTTAAGCCAACCTTTTCACTCTCCACTTTCACTTTCATCAAGAGGCTTTTTAGCCCCTCTTCACTTTCTGCCATAAGAGTCGTGTCATCTGCATATCTGAGGTTATTGCTATTTCTCCCGGCAATCTGGATTCCAACTTGTGTTTCTTCCAGTCCAGCATTTCTCATGATGTACTCTGCATATAAGTTAAATAAACATGGTGACAATATGCAGCCTTGACGTACTCCTTTTCCTATTTGGAACCAGTCTGTTGTTCCATGACCAGTTCTAACTGTTGCTTCCTGACCTGCATACAGATTTCTTAAGAGGCAGATCAGGTGGTCTGGTATTCCCATCTCTTGCAGAATTTTCCACAGTTGATTGTGATCCACACAGTCAAAGGCTTTGGCATAGTCAATAAAGCAGAAATAGATGTTTTTCTGGAACTCTCTTGCTTTTTCCATGATCCAGCGGATGTTGGCAATTTGATCTCTGGTTCCTCTGCCTTTTCAAAAACCAGCTTGAACATCAGGAAGTTCACGGTTCACATATTGCTGAAGCCTGGCTTGGAGAATTTTGAGCATTACTTTACTAGCGTGTGAGATGAGTGCAATTGTTCGGTAGTTTGAGCACTCCTTGGCATTGCCTTTCTTTGGGATTGGGATGAAAACTGACCTTTTCCAATCTTGTGGCCACTGCTGAGTTTTCCAAATTTGCTGGCATATTGAGTGTAGCACTTTCACAGCATCATCATTCAGGATTTCGAATAGCTCCACTGGAATTCCATCACCTCCACTAGCTTTGTTTGTAGTGATGCTTTCTAAGGCCCATTTGACTTCACATTCCAAGATGTCTGGCTCTAGGTCAGTGATCACATCATCATGATTATCTGGGTCTTGAAGCTCTTTTTTGTACAGTTCTTCTGTGTATTCTTGCCACCTCTTCTTAATATCTTCTGCTTCTGTTAGGTCCACACCATCTCCGTCCTTTATTGTGCCCATCTTTGCATGAAATGTTCCTTTGGTATCTCTGATTTTCTTGAAGAGATCCCTAGTCTTTCCCATTCTGTTGTTTTCTTCTATTTCTTTGCATTGATCATTGAAGAAGGCAGAGTACCCATTTGAATGCAGAGTACCAAAGAATAGCGAGGTAAGATAAGAAAGCTTTCCTCAGTGATCAGTGCAAGGAAATAGAGGAAAACAATAGAATGGGAAAGACTAGAGATCTCTTCAAGAAAATTAGAGATACCAAGGGAACATTTCATGCAAAGATGGGCACAATAAAGGACAGGAATGGTATGGACCTAACAGAAGCAGAAGATATTAAGAAGAGGTGGTAAGAATACACAGAACTATACAGAAAAGATCTCCACAACCCAGATAATCACAATGGTGTGATCACTCACCTAGAGCCAGACATCCTGGAATGTAAAGTCAAGTGGGCCTTAGGAAACATCACTACAACAAAGCTAGTGGAGGTGATGGAATTCCAGTTGAGCTATTTAAAGTCCTAAAAGATGATGCTGTGAAAGTGCTGCTGCACTCAATATTCCAGCAAATTTGGAAAACTCAGCAGTGGCCACAGGACTGGAAAAGGCCAGTTTTCATTCCAATCTCAAAGAAAGGCAATGCCAAAGAATGTTCAAACTACTGCACAATTGCACTCATCTCACACACCAGCAGTAATGCTCAAAATTCTCTAAGCCTGGCTTCAACAGTATGTGGATCAAGAACTTCCAGATGTTCAAACTGGTTTTAGAAAAGGCAGAGGAACCAGAAATCAAATTGCCAACATCTGCTGGATCACTGAAAAAGGGAAGAGAATTCCAGAAAAACATCTACTTCTGCTTTATTGACTATGCCAAAGCATTTGACTGTGTGGATAATAACAAACTGGAAAATTCTTCAAGAGATGGGAGTACCAGACCATCTGACCTGTCTCCTGAGAAATCTGTATGCAGGTCAAGAAGCAACAGTTAGAGCTGGACATGAAATAACAGACTGGATCCAAACAGGGAAAGGAGTATGTCAAGGCTGTATATTGTCACCCTGTTTATTTAACTTATATGCAGAGTACATCATGTGAAATGCTGGGTTGGATGAAGTACAAGCTGGAATCAAGATTGCTGGGAGAAATATTAATAACCTCAGATATGCAGATGACACCACCCTTATGGCAGAAGGCAAAGAAGAACTAAAGAGCCTCTTGATGAAAGTGAAAGAGTAGCATGAAAAAGTAGGCTTTAAACTCAACATTCAGAAAACTAAGATCATGGCATCCAGTCCTGTCACTTCATGGCAAATCGATGGAGAAACAATGGAAATAGTGAGAGACTTTATTTTCAGGGGCTCCAAAATCACTGCAGATGGTGATTGCAGCCATGAAATTAAAAGATGCTTCCTCCTTGGAAGGAAAGTTATGATCAACCTAGAGAGAATATCAAAAAGTAGAGACATTACTTTGCCAACAAAGGCCCATCTAGTCAAAGCTACGATTTTTTTAGTAGTCATGTATGGATGTGAAAGTTAGACCATACAGAAAGCTGAGTGCCGAAGAATTGATGTTTTTGAACTGTGGTGTTGGAGAAGTCCCTTGGTCTGCAAGGAGATCCAACCAGTCCATCATAAAGGAAATCAGCCCTAAATATTCATTGGAAGGACTGATGCTGAAACTGAAACTCCAATACTTTGGCCACTTGATGCAAACAACTGACTCACTCACTAGAAAGGACCCTGATGCTGGAAAAGATTGATGGCGGGAGGAGAAGGGGACGACAGAGGATGAGATGGTTGGATGGCATCACCAATTCGATGGACATGATTTTGGGTAAGTTCTGGGAGTTGGTGATGGACAGGGAAGCCTGGCATGCTGCAGTCCATGGGTTCGCAAAGATTTGGACATGACTGAGCAACTGAAAGAAAGGCAATGCCAAAGAATGTTCAAACTACCGCACAATTGCACTCATCTCACATGCTAGTAGAGTAATGCTCAAAATTCTCCAAGCCAGGCTTCAGCAATATGTGAACCGTGAACTTCCTGATGTTTAAGCTGGTTTTCGAAAAGGCAGGGGAACCAGAGATCAAATTGCCAACATCGGCTGGATCATGGAAAAAGCAAGAGAGTTCCAGAAAAACATCTATTTCTGCTTTATTGACTATGCCAAAGCCTTTGACTGTGTAGATCACAATAAACTGTGGAAAATTCTGAAAGAGATGGGAATACCAGACCACCTGATCTGCCTCTTGAGAAATCTGTATGCAGGACAGGAAGCAACAGTTAGAACTGGTCATGGAACAACAGACTGGTTCCAAATAGGAAAAGGAGTACGTCAAGGCTGCATATTGTCACCATGTTTATTTAACTTATATGCAGAGTACATCATGAGAAATGCTGGACTGGAAGAAACACAAGTTGGAATCCAGATTGCCGGGAGAAATATCAATAACCTCAGATATGCAGATGACACCACCCTTATGGCAGAAAGTAAAGAGGAACTAAAAAGCCTCTCTTGATGAAGGTGAAAGTGGAGAGTGAAAAGGTTGGCTTAAAGCTCAACATTCAGAAAACGAAGATCATGGCATCTGGTCCCATCACTACATGGGAAATAGATGGGGAAACAGTGGAAACAGTGTCAGACTTTCTTTTTCTGGGCTCCAAAATCACTGCAGATGGTGACTGCAGCCATGAAATTAAAAGACGCTTACTCCTTGGAAGGAAAGTTATGACCAACCTAGATAGCATATTCAAAAGCAGAGACATTACTTTGCCAACAAAGGTTCACCTAGTCAAGGCTATGGTCTTTCCTGTGGTCATGTACGGATGTGAGAGCTGGACTGTGAAGGCTGAGCGCCGAAGAATTGATGCTTTTGAACTGTGGTGTTGGAGAAGACTCTTGAGAGTCCCTTGTACTACAAGGAGATCCAACCAGTCCATTCTGAAGGAGATCAGCCCTGGGATTGCTTTGGAAGGAATGATGCTAAAGCTGAAACTCCAGTATTTTGGCCACCTCATGCGAAGAGTTGACTCATTGGAGAAGACTCTGATGCTGGGAGGGATTGAGGGCAGGAGGAGAAGGGGACGACAGAGGATGAGATGGCTGGATGGCATCACTGACTCGATGGATGTGAGTCTGAGTGACCTCTGGGAGTTGGTGATGGACAGGGAGGCCTGGCGTGCTGCAGTTCATGGGGTCGCAAAGAGTCGGACACGACTGAGCGACTGATCTGATCTGATCTGAGCAACTGAACTGAACTGAAACTGGGCAGCTATGTGATAGGGTGGAAGGCAGATTTTTCTCTGTGTACTTTTGTAATTTTTTAAATCATTTGACGGTATTATCCTCAAAAATTAAAAAACAAAGTTATAGCGCTAAAAACAGTGCTGTGCTGTGCTCAGTCTCTTGGTCATGTCCGACTCTCTATGGCATAATGGACTATAGCTGCCGGGTTTCTCTATCCATAGGATTTCTCAGGCAAGAATACTGGAACCAACTTGGCAAAAACTTAGTGTTGACTACTTAACTGTTTCCTTCCCATCGAAGGAAACATTGTTAATTCTGTAAGAAGGAAGAGAGCTGCAAAATGTGCAGGATGTAACTTGCCAGCAAATAAGTGAGGTTTGTTCCTTCCACTCAGCCCTCACTGCCAAATAGAATGATGTTTGAAGATTCAGGGGTTCATTTCTGTTCTAAAAAGTAAGCTCTTTTAGAGCCTAAGAGAACTGCCAAGGGATCTCTGATTAATAGCTAACACTTTCGCTCAAGCAGCTCAGACAAGAGGAAAGTGATGAATAAACAATTTACTAAACCTGAACTTTTAGAAAAAAATCTTATCTTGGGAACGCTTCCTCTCAAGTTTCCTGTATATTAATGTTCCATATCACTCCAGTTCTGAGCTATTATCAATATAGGTTAGCACTATCAACAAGAATTTTCTGCAATGATAGAAATGTTCTGTGACTGCACTGACATGTGTACAGTAGCCACTGGCCACATGTGGCTATTAGGCACTTGAAATGTAGCTGCTGCTGCTGCTGCTAAGTCGCTTCAGTTGTGTCTGACTCTGTGTGACCCCATAGATGGCAGCCGACCAGGCTCCCCTGTCCCTGGGATTCTCCAGGCAAGAACACTGGAGTGGGTTGCCATTTCCTTCTCCAGTGCATGAAAGTGAAAACTGAAAGAAATCGCTCAGTCGTGTCTGACTCTTAGCGACCCCATGGACTGCAGCCTACCAGGCTCCTCCAGCCATGGGATTCTCCAGGCAAGAGTACTGGAGTGGGTTGCCAGTGCCTTCTCTGTGAAATGTAGCTAGTGTGGCTAAAGAACTAATTTTCAAATAATATTTAAATTAATCTAAATTAGCCACACGATCAGTGCAAGTTGTCACACAATTCTGGTTAAAGTAGGAGAGGCACTTCTCAGGCCTACTATAATTCTGCTGTGTTGTGTGTGTGTGTGTGTGTGTGTGTGCGTGTGTGCGTGTGCTCAGTCCTGTCTGACTCTTTGCAACCCATTGGACAGTTCTGAGTTATTGGGGGAAAAAAAAACCCACCGTATGTAAAGTTTCTGCCTTCTGAAGAAGTCATTCATTCATTCAACAAATATTTATTTAGCACTTACTCTGGCCAAATGCTATTATAATTCCCATGAACATAATATACAATGCCCATACCCTCATAAACTTTATATTCTAGTGCAAAGATTAGCAAACTATGGCCCATGGGCTAAATACAGCCCTCCACTTACTTTTGTACAACCTGTGAACCAAAAATAATTTTTGCATTTTTAACTATTTGGAAAAATAAAAAATGGAATAGCAATTCATGATGAGACATAATTAGTATTTTTAGTAACACAGTGATGATTATTCATGTTTGTATTGTCAGTGGCTGCTGTCTCAACTAGAATTGAGTGGAGCAGTTGCAACAGAGACCAAATGGCCCACAAAGCCTAAAATATTTATTATTTGGCCCTGTATGGAAAAAGTTTGCTGACTCCTGAGCTAGAGGATAGTGATATGCTAGACACCATGATAAGCACTTTGTCTCATTTAATCTTTGGGACAACTCTCTGAGGGTGATTCTACTAGTCTCTTCATTGGTCAAATGTGAAACTGGAGTCTGAAAATGGGTATTTCTAATAAGTTTCCTGGTGATGCTGATATTGATTGTTCATGGATCATAACCTCCAAATCAGTGACTCTCTGCCTTGGTTGCACAGCAGAATCCTCTGAGGAAATTTTTAAAAATATGATTCCCAGGCCCTAATGAAGGAGGAAACAGACAGAGCTGGACTCCATCTTCGGCCAGGCTGCGAACATTAGGCTACGCGCGTGGTCACCCTCCCAGTGGACTCTGAACTTTGTGCCCGGTGTCTACAGACATGGCATACCAATGGAAAACCAGATACCCGGATTAAAGAGCCTCAGGACTTGTACTTGGACTCTCCGTTGCCTAAAAGAATATGCTCAATATTTCTGTAATAGAACAAAGTGGTAAATTACATTATGTATATTGGGATATGACCACAGGCCTATTGATAAATATCCACTGTTTATCTAGTCTTGTGACACATGAATCATGGGTTAACTTTGATCGTATCTTTCTTACCTTGTCCAGACTAGTTTCAAGGAATTTGGGGAGGTGGGTTTGAGCAAGTATACTTAGGGTATATAAGGTTTTCACAAAAACTGGTCAGGGTCCTTGGCTAAGAGGAGACTCTGCCTTGGGCCCGCCGGTGTAACAAACTGCACTCCACTATCTGCATTGTCCTTCTGAGTGAATCTGTTTCCTGGAACGTGTGGCTACAACACTAACCCCAGAGATTCTGATTTAATTAAGACTCAGGCATCACTACATTTATAAAGCTTTCCTCATGATTCAAATATATAACCAGGTTTGAGAAGCACTGCTTGAATGAAATCCCATTGATCTGTAGACCAACATTCTAGTTCTAATTCTCATATCACATTAATGAAAGTTGCTTCCCTTCTGCAGGATCCTGTTTTCTTTGCAGGTGAAAAATGAGGAGGTTTAAATCAGATGATCTCAAAGGGCTTAATCTCATTGCCTTGTCAGGTCTGCATACAAATAGATCAAAGGGTCAGACAAAGTACCCGGGTCTCCTTGGCTCCTTGGCTTACAGTAAATCTCAGTGAAATATTTGTTGAATTAATACCTTTATTATCATAATAAATCATTATATTAAGTAACCATGAGGATGCATTGAGTGCAACAATATGATGCCCAACTGCCAGGTCCATTTAGCGTTAAATGTATGGCTGGCATCCATTATTAATCATTGTTTGGAAATATATCAATACATAAATGCTTCCACACAGCTACTCTGCCTTACATACCGTAAAGTTAGAATTGAAGCTAAAAATGATGATTTAATGACTGTGAGCCAGAGAAGGCAATCGTGATCCACTCCAGTACTCTTGCCGGGAGAATCCCATGGATGGAGAAGCCTGGTAGGCTGCAGTCCATGGGGTCACTAAGAGTCAGACACGACTGAGTGACTTCACTTTCACTTTTCACTTTCATGCACTGGAGAAGGAACTGGCAACCCATGCCAGTGTTCTTGCCTGGAGAATCCCAGAGACGGGGGGAGCCTGGTGGGCTGCCGTCCATGAGGTTGCACAGAGTCAGACACGACTGAAGTGACTTAGCAGCAATGATTGTGAGAGTAGTGTTTCATTGCTGGAAATTTGGAAGATTACAGAAAGTATAAAGAAGAAAACCCGTAATCCTTAAAACTGTATTTAAATAGCCTCAATTATGAGACCACAGCCAAATAAATGACATTGTGATCAAATGATTTCCCACAGAAGGAGGGAAGGCTGGGTGGCCCAGAGAGGCCTTTCCTACAAAAGGCTAAACTCTATTTTCATATCTCTGGTAAATGCAGCTCCAAGCCTGGAGGTAGTGTGGTCTCCTATCTGGAGCGTGGGAATTATAGTCTATAAACCAGAGGAGCTTTGACAGTGCTTTCATGAGTAACTGGTACTTTGTTACCTCAGTTTCTTCATCTGTGGATTATCCATTGCAAAAAATTCTCCTTGACATTTCTACACTCCTTTTGAAATCCTTAGATGAAAGAGAATAAAAGCTTAACTCTTTGCTTTCACTGAGAGTAACTGGATGACACAGATCTTTTCTTTTTTAGAAATGTATATGGGAGGCACTAGCCCTTACTTGTCAAAAGAATGGGCTGGAATGAGACAGTTCTAGGTTCAAATCCAATCAATGCCTCTGTTACATACTGAATGTTTGTATCCCAGTTCAAAACAGTTCTTCTGTTAAAGCTTTGACCTCCAATGTGATGGTATTTGGGGATGGGGCCTTTGGTAGGTAATTAGGTTTAGAAGAGGTCATGACAGTGAGGTGCCTGATGGGATTAATATGTTCCAAGAAGTGAAAGAGAGAGCAGGGTTCTCTCTCTCTCCATCATGTGAGATCACAGAGGGACAGCAACCATCTGCAAGCTAGGAACAGAGCCCTCATGGGATAACTGAAACAGCCAGCAGCTTGATCTAGGACTCCCTAGCCTCCAGAACTGTGAGAAATAATTATCTGTTGTTTAAACCAGAGAGGACTGAGACAACCTCTTATTCATCGTATTCTCCATCTGCAGAGACAATAATAGCATCCACTTTACAGGGTTACTCTGAAGATTTAATGATAAATTGTATGCAAGTAAAGCATTGAGCACAGTATTTGGGACATAGTGAATTCTCAGAAAATAGTACTATTATGATGATTAATAATAATAAAACTTGGCTGCTGGGGATATGGCTGAAACAAATGCATGTCTTTTTGCTTGTCTTTTAGATGGATTGGCATCTGTAGAAATTCTGGGTGCTAAAATACTTAGCCAGACTGACATTAGCCTTTGTCACCATGAAGATATTACTTTGTGCCAAATATTTGCAGCGCCTAGCAATTCCTGGCTCTATGAGAGCATTGCACAAAGATTACAGAACAGTGATCCCTCAGAATTTCTCCAACTATGAATCCATGAAACAGGACTTTAAACTAGAGATCCCAGAGTATTTCAACTTTGCCAAAGATGTCCTGGACCAATGGACCAATATGGAAAAGGTATGTAGCAAGGACCAGTCAGACTGCAGTTTCTTAACTGAGAGTGATTACCCCCCGCCCCCCCAGGGGACATTTGGCAGTGTCTGGAGACACTTTTGTTGCTGTGAGTTGGGGGAGGGTGTATGCTAATGGGTGGAGGCTAAGGGGTGCTGCTAAATACCCTGTAATGCACAGGACATCTGGTTCACCATTAAGAGTTCCATGCTTGAAAAAGCCTGGGTTATAATCTATGATTATAGGTTAATTTAAAAAAAAAAAGGAGTAGGGACTTCCCTGTTGGTCCAGTGGTTGGGAATCCACCTTCCAAAGCAGGGAACATGGATCTAAAATGTCATGGGGCAACTAAGCCTGCTGGCTACAGGCCACAACAAAAGATCCCACGTGCTACAGTGAAGATCCCATGCGCCACAATGAAGACCTAAAGTGGCCCAATAAATAGATAAATATTAAAAATAAATAAATATAAAGGACTAGAATGAAATGGGAACACAAGATTAAAAAATGGCAGGAAGTGACGCAAAGAGCATTGAGAGAATATAAAGGGATGCAAGAATTCTACCTTTATGGAAAGAAAAGTAATCAGGCTAAATGAGAAATCACATGTGCTGAAAGAAGTGACATGGCTCCCCAAATCTAGAAATAAGGACCCCAGAGTTATTCCCAAATACTCCAAGTATGTCCTAACTAAAGACCTGTGAATTTTCTTCAGAGAAAATATTACATTAAGTCAGTTGAAATAGAATTTAGCTGCATCAGATCAGATCAGATCAGTCGCTCAGTCGTGTCTGACTCTTTGCGACCCCATGAACCGCAGCACGCCAGGCCTCCCTATCCATCACCAGCTCTCGGAGGTCACTCAGACTCACATTCATCGAGTCAGTGATGCCATCCAGCCATCTCATCCTCTGTCGTCCCCTTCTCCTCCTGCCCTCAATCCCTCCCAGCATCAGAGTCTTCTCCAATGAGTCAACTGTTCGCATGAGGTGGCCAAAATACTGGAGTTTCAGCTTGAGCATCATTCCCTCCAAAGAAATCCCAGGTCTGATCTCCTTCAGAATGGACCAGTTGGATCTCCTTGCAGTCCAAGGGACTCTCAAGAGTCTTCTCCAACACCACAGTTCAAAAGCATCTATTCTTCGGCGCTCAGCCTTCTTCACAGTCCAGCTCTCACATCCATACATGACCACAGGAAAGACCATAGCCTTGACTAGGCGAACCTTTGTTGGCAAAGTGATGTCTCTGCTTTTGAATATGCTATCTAGGTTGGTCATAACCTTCCTTCCAAGGAGTAAGCGTCTTTTAATTTCATGGCTGCAGTCACCATCTGCACCACCTTTAAATCTATGACTGGTTTGTCTTTCCTCAGGCTGGGAAGAAACCTTCCAATCCAGCCTTCTGGTGGATAAATGGAAACGGAGAAGAAGTGAGATGGAGTTTTGAGGAACTAGGATCTTTATCAAGGAAATTTGCAAATATACTTACAGAAGCCTGTGGCCTGCTAAGGGGAGATCGAGTAATTTTGCTTTTACCCAGGATCCCTGAATGGTGGCTTGCGAATATAGCCTGTCTGCGCACAGGTTAGTAGTGTTGGTTTTGCAATATTTAAAGTATGGTGGATGAGAGATTTTCCAAAACATCTAAGTAATCATGAGACATTTATTTTGGCCAATTATTTGAAGAACTATACACAACATGCTATTATTCTCAAGAACCTTAGAAATGTGTTGGAAACATGCCATATCTTTTGACCTATGAGTTGGGGTTTTTTTTTTTTTATAATGAAATACATTTAAGTTAATACCAATTAACAATCGAACACCTATAGAATTACTTCTTCTCTCCTCCTATAGGATTCACAATCATCTGCAATTCAATCAGTCACAAACTCAAGGAACCCACCCTAGTTCCTGCGTCAAACGTTTATTCCTCTCATGGTTAATTACCATTCATCTAGTGCCCTAAGCCAGACATCTGCTACTCCTCCTTCCTAATAAGTTCTTACATCTTATAAATTTGACTTCCTACATGGCTCCAAAGTACCTCCTCTTCTCCAACTTCATTGCCCTTTCCTTACTTCATTTTTACTATCTTCTGAGTGGATTTTCCCAAAAGAATCCCTACTGATTCTGTGTGTGTCTATACTCTGTCTCAATCCAATTCATCCTCCACAGCAGTGTTCTTTCTAGAACACATATGTTATCCTTTTATTTTGTTGCTTGATAGTATTTAATAACTCTTTGTTGCCTACCAGATAAAATCTGAGGTGAATTGTGGAAAGCTCTCGCTAACTTCCATTTGTTTTTCTCATTTTCCCACACTCCTACTCTTCAGCCATCTCAAACAGTTTCCTATAAGGTTTGTGATCTTTCTTGTCTCCTTGATTTTGTGCACACTATTTCCTATGATTAGAAAGTCATTCGCATCTAATCCCCCAAACAACTCCTATTAAACTTAAAAGTCTCAGTTCTAATGTCACCTTCACAGCAAGATTGCCCTGATGTCCCAGTCTAGGTGCTTTCTTTTTCGGTGGCCACAGGCCTAGAAAAGGTCAATTTTCATTCCAATCCCAAAGAAAGGCAATGCCAAAGAATGCTCAAACTACTGCACAATTGCACTCATCTCACATGCTAGTAAAGCAATGCTCAAAATTCTCCAAGCCAGGCTTCAGCAGTACGTGAACCGTGAACTTCCAGATGTTCAAGCCGGTTTTAGAAAAGACAGAGGAACCAGAGATCAAATTGCCAACATTGGCTGGATCATCGAAAAAGCAAGAGAGTTCCAGAAAAACATCTATTTCTGCTTTATTGTCTATGCCAAAGCCTTTGACTGTGTGGATCACAATAAACTGTGGAATATTCTGAAAGAGATGGGAATTCCAGATCACCTGACCTGCCTCTTGAGAAAGCTGTATGCATATCAGGAAGCAACAGTTAGAACTGGACATGGATCAACAGACTGGTTCCAAATAGGAAAAGGAGTACGTCAAGAATGTATATTGTCACCCTGCTTATGTAACTTCTATGCAGAGTACATCATGAGAAATGCTGGGCTGGAAGAAGCACAGGCTGGAACCAAGATTGCTGGGAGAAATATCAACAACCTCAGATGTGCAGATGACACCATCTTTATGGCAGAAAGTGAAGAGGAACTAAAAAGCCTCTTGATGAAAGTGAAAGATGAAGGTGGAAAAGTTGGCTTAAAGCTCAACATTCAGAAAACGAAGATCATGGCATCTGGTCCTATCACTTCATGGCAAATAGACGGGGAAACAGAGGAAACAGGGTCAGACTTTCTTTTTTTCGGCTCCAAATCACTGCAGGTGATTGCAGCCATGAAATTAAAAGACGCTTACTCCTTGGAAGGAAAGTTATGACCAACCTAGATAGCATATTCAAAAGCAGAGACGTTACTTTGCCAACAAAGGTCTGTCTAGTCAAGGCTATGGTTTTTCCAATGGTCATGTATGGATGTGAGAGTTGGACTATGAAGAAAGCTGAGTGCCGAAGAATTGATGCTTTTGAACTGTGGTGTTGGAGAAGACTCTTGAGAGTCCCATGGATTGCAAGGAGATCCAACCAGTCCATTCTAGGGGAGATCAGCCCTGGGTGTTCATTGGAAGGACTGATGTTGAAGCTGAAACTCCAATACTTTGGCCACCTCGTGCAAAGAGTTGACTCATTGGAAAAGACTCTGATGCTGGGAGGGATTGGAGGCAGGAGGAGAAGGGGATGACAGAGGATGAGATGGCTGGATGGTATCACTGACACGATGGACATGAGTTTGAGTGAACTCTGGGAGTTGGTGATGGACAGGGAGGCCTGGCGTGCTGCAATTCATGGGGTTGCAAAGAGTCGGACACAACTGAACAACTGAACTGAAAGAAAGAGTATGTGTTTCTAATTTAACCTGTACTGTATTGTCTGGGCATACTCAGTTCAGTTCAGTTCAGTTCAGTTGCTCAGTAAACTCCCAGAGTTTACTCAAACTCATATCCATTGAGTCGGTGATGCCATCCAGCTATGCCTTTTCCTGCTGCTCCCAATCCCTTCCAGCATCAGGGCTTTTTCAAATGAATCAACTATTCGTGTGAGGTGGCCAAAGTACTGGAGTTTCAGCGTTAGCATCAGTCCTTCCAATGAACACCCAGGACTGATCTCCTTTAGGATGGACTGGTTGGATCTCCTTGCAGTCCAAGGGACTCACTCTCAGGAGTCTTCTCCAACACCATAGTTCAAAATCATCAATTCTTCAGCACTCAGCTTTCTTCACAGTCCAACTCTCACATCCATACATGACCACTGGAAAAACCATAGCCTTGACTAGATGGAACTTTGTTGGCAAAGTAATGTCTGGGCTTTTGAATATGCTATCTAGGTTGGTCATAACTTTCCTTCCAAGAAGTAAGCGTTTTTTAATTTCATTAAAAGAAAGTAAGCTTCAGTCACCATCTGCAGTGATTTTGGAGCCCAGAAAAATAAAGTCTGACACTGTTTCCACTGTTTCTCCATCTATTTCCCATGAAGTGATGGGACCGGATGCCATGATCTTCGTTTTCTGAATGTTGAGCTTTAAGCCAACTTTTTCACTCTCCTCTTTCATTTTCATCAAGAGGCTTTTTAGTTCCTCTTCACTTTCTGCCATAAGGGTGGTGTCATCTGCATATCTGAGGTTATTGATATTTCTCCCAGCAATCTTGATTCCAGCTTGTGCTTCTTCCAGCCCAGCGTTTCTTATGATGTACTCTGCATAGAAGTTAAATAAGCAGGGTGACAATATACATTCTTGACGTACTCCTTTTCCTATTTGGAACCAATTTGTTGATCCATGTCCAGTTCTAACTCTTGCTTCCTGACCTGTATACAGGTTTCTCAAGAGGCAGGTCAGGTGATCTGGTATTCCCATCTCTTTCAGAATTTTCCACAGTTTATTGTGATCCACACAGGCAAAGGCTTTGGCATAGTCAATAAAGCAGAAATAGATGGGGTTATTTTTTTGGAACTCTCTTGCTTTTTCCAAGATCCAGCGGATGTTGGTAATTTGATCTCTGGTTCCTCTGCTTTTTCTAAAACCAGCTTGAACATCTGGAAGTTCATAGTTCACGTACTGCTGAAGCCTGGCTTGGAGAATTTTGAGCATTACTTTACTAACGTGTGAGATGAGTGCAATTGTGCAGTAGTTTGAACATTCTTTGGCATTGCCTTTCTTTGGGATTGGAATGAAAACTGACCTTTTCCAGTCCTGTGGCCACTGCTGAGTTTTCCAAATGTGCTGGCATATTGAGTGCAGCACTTTCACAGCATCATCTTTCAGGATTTGGAATAGCTCCACTGGAATTCCATCACTTCCACTAGCTTTGTTCGTAGCGATGCTTTCTAAGGCCCACTTGACTTCACATTCCAGGATGTCTGGCTCTAGGTCAGTGATCACACCATCATGATTATCTGGGTTGTGAAAATCTTTTTGTACAGTTCTTCTGTGTATTCTTGCCACCTCTTCTTAATATCTTCTGCTTCTGTTAGGTACATACCATTTCTGTCCTTTATCAAGCCCATCTTTGCCTGAAATGTTCCCTTGGTATCTCTAATTTTCTTGAAGAGATCTCTAGTCTTTCCCATTCTGTTGTTTTCCTCTATTTCTCTGCATTGATCGCTGAAAAAGGCTTTCTTATCTCTCCTTGCTATTCTTTGGAACTCTGCCTTCAGATGCTTATATCTTTCCTTTTCTCCTTTGCATTTTGCTTCTCTTCTTTTCACAGCTATTTGTAAGGCCTCCTCAGACAGCCATTTTGCTTTTTGCATTTATTTTTCTTGGGGATGATCTTGATCCCTGTCTCCTGTACAATGTCACGAACCTGCATCCATAGTTCATCAGGTACTCTGTCTATCAGATCTAGGCCCTTAAATCTATTTCTCACTTCCACTGTATAATCATAAGGGATTTGATTCAGTTCATACCTGAACGGTCTAGTGGTTTTCCCTACTTTCTTCAATTTAAGTCTAAATTTGGCAATAAGGAGTTCATGATCTGAGCCACAGTCAGCTCCCGGTTTTTTTGCTGACTGTATAGAGTTTCTCCATCTTTGGCTGCAAAGAATATAATCAATCTGATTTCAGTGTTGACCATCTGGTGATGTCCATGTGTAGAGTTTTCTCTTGTGTTGTTGGAAGAGGGTGTTTACTATGACCAGTGTGTTCTCTTGGCAGAACTCTATTAACCTTTGCCCTGCTTCCTTCCATACTCCAAGGCCAAATTTGCCTGTTATTCCAGGTGTTTCTTGACTTCCTACTTTTGCATCCCAGTCCCCTATAATGAAAACTATATCTTTTTTGTGTGTTAGTTCTAAAAGGTCTTGTAGGTCTTCATAGAACCATTCAACTTCAGCTTCTTCAGTATTACTGGTTGGGGCATAGACTTGGATTACTCTGATATTGAATGGTTTGCCTTGGAAACAAACAGAGATCATTGTGTCATTTTTGAGATTGCATCCAAGTACTGCATTTCGGACTCTTTTGTTGACCATGATGGTTACTCCATTTCTTCTAAGGGATTCCTCCCCACAGTAGTAGATATAATGGTCATCTGAGTTAAATTCACCCATTCCCGTCCATTTTAGTTTGCTGATCCCTAGAATGTCGACGTTCACTCTTGCCATCTCCTATTTGGCCACTTCCAATTTGCCTTGATTCGTGCACCTAACATTCCAGGTTCCTACGCAATATTGCTCTTTACAGCATCGGACGTTGCTTCTATCACCAGTCACAACCACAACCTAGTATTATTTTTGCTTTGGTTCCATGCCTTCATTCTTTCTGGAGCAATTTCTCCACTGATCTCCAGTAGCATATTGGGCACTTACCAACCTGGGGGAGTTTCTCTTCCAGTATCCTATCATTTTGCCTTTTCATACTGTTCATGGGGTTCTCAAGGCAAGAATACTGAAGTGGTTTGCCATTCCCTTGTCCAGTGCACCACATTCTGTCAGATCTCTCCACCATGACCCATCCGTCTTGGGTGCCCCACATGGCATGGCTTAGTTTCATTGAGTTAGACAAGGCTGTGGTCAGTGTGATCAGCTTGGCTAGTTTTCTGTGATTATGGTTTCAGTGTGTCTGCCCTCAGATGCCCTCTCGCAATACCTACCGTCTTACTTGGGTTTCTCTTACCTTGGACATGGAGTATCTCTTCACAGCTGCTCCAGCAAAGCTCAGTCACTGCTCCTTACCTTGGACGAGGGGTATCGCCTCATGGCCGCCCCTTCTGACCTTGAACGTGGAGCTGCTCCTCTCGGCCCTCCTGCACCCGCGCAGCCACCACTCCTTAGATGTAGGGTTGCTCCTCAGTCATTCTCATAGGACTGTGAAAAAGCTTCTAAAAGGCAATGACTATGATATATTCATCTCTGTGACTCTAAAGACTGGCTTACCGTAAATTTCAGCAAAATATTTGTTGAATTAATATCTTTATTATAATAAATAATTATATTAACTTTCTTAATTTACTATAATCATTATTTGCATTTGAGGAGAGCTATACACTCTAATCTCATGTGTACTTGTAAATTATTCACTGGAGTTGCACAGTCCACTTTTGCATAGTTTTTTTTTAACAAAATGACTGCTTTCATGAATACTGTTCAAGCTCACTGTCTTAATAACACAGGGCTTCCCTGGTGCCTCAGTGGTAACGAATCTGCCTGTCAGTGCAGGAGATGCAGGCTCAATCTGGGTTGGGAGATACCCTGGATAAGAAATGGCAACCCACTTCAGTATTCTTGCCTGGGAAATCCCATGGACAGAGGAGTCTGGTGGGCTACAATCCATGGGGTCACAAAAGTGTTGGACACAACTTAGCAACTAAAAAACAACTTAGTTACAAACTAATGTTATATATCGGAGAAGGCAATGGCAACCCACTCCAGTACTATTGCCTGGCAAATCCCATGGACAGAGGGGCCTGGTAGGCTGCAGTCCATGTGGTCACTGGGAGTCGGACACGACTGAGCAACTTCACTTTCACTTTTCACTTTCATGCATTGGAGAAGGAAATGGCAACCTACTCCAGTGGTCTTGCCTGGAGAATCCCAGGGACAGGGGAGCCTGGTGGGCTGCCGTCTCTGGGGTCACACAGAGTCAGAAATGACTGAAGCGACTTAGCAGCATATATATATAACAACGGCTTCTCTTGTTGTGGAGCATGGGCCCTAAGGCACGAGGTCTTCAGTAGTTGCAGCTCATGAGCTACAGAGTGCAGGCTCAGTAGTTGTGGCACACGGGCTTAGTTGCCCCATGGCATGTGGGATCCTCCCAGATTAGGGATCAAACTGGTGTCCCCTGCCTTGCAAGGTAGATTTTTAAACACTGAACCACCAGGGAAGCCCCAGTAACAGACTATTTGATTGCCAGGATCAGAAATCCATTCATATTCAATAGCTCAATAGTGAAGAAGAATTATTGAATATTTACTGGAGAATTTTACAGGGGAAAAAGTGCAGAAAGAAAAACTGGCCTCTGTAAGAGGTCAGGCTATTCAGCAGGCAGTTTCTGTCTCTACTTTTTTTGCTCTGAAGCTGTTGCACGAAGGGGGACCCCTTCCAGGGCCCAAAACTGGGCTCTTGTCTAACACTCGGAAATGAATTGTCTGAGGAGACACATGTGCTGACAAAGCAAGAGATTTTATTGGGAAAGGACACCTGGGTGGAGAGCAGAAGGTAAGGGAACCCAGGAGAACAGCTCTGTCACATGGCTTGCAGTCTTGGGTTTTATGATGATGGGATTATTTTCTAATGTGTTGTCTTTAGCCAATCATTCTGACTCAGAGATCTTCTTGGTGGTGCATGCCTTGTTCAACCAAGATGGATGCTAGAGAGAAGGATTCTGGGAGGTAGTCAGACATGTGGTGTCTCCTTTTGACCTTTCCTGAACTTTTCCAGTTGGTGAGGGCTTATTAGTTCTGTGTTCCTTACCAGAACCTCCTGTTGTAAAACAACTCCTGCAAATGGTTACTATGGTGCCTGGCCAGGGTGGGAGATTTCAGTCAGTGTGCTTCCCCTAACGAAGCCACAGGGCCTCTTGTCTCTCTGCTTCTCTCAAGCTCCTGCTCCTTTGACCTCTTCTTTCTTGCTAAGGAATAATTTCTCTTCATTTTGGTTGGTGCATGGTTTTGATTTGCCAGACAAATATCTTAGGTTCTAACCTATATGTCACATCCACTAATCCACTCAGTCTCTTAAAATTTAAGGCAGAATCTGATTGGCACAGCTTAGATTAGGCCAATCAGAAGTGATCAGAGGCAGCTTCAACTGATAAAGCTTGGTTATTGGGGCTGTGGGCAGAAGGATGGAAGGTTCTCTTAGAATGAGGAAGAATAAATGGTAAATCTAATATACTAACAATGCTAGTCTTCATAGTAGAATTAAAAATCAACTTATAGTTATTGGATTTCTTAATAATTTTCCCCTTTTAATAAAACTTAACTAATTTTTGCAAGTAACCTCAGCTATTTATGTATTACATAGGGCTCTGTACATGTGAAAAAATGATAAAGAAATGCAAAGGAATGGTTAACTCAATATTCTGGATCATGACTACCTGGTAATTTGGGGCAGAGCTCACAGAAGGCTTTAAACATATTGTTAAACTCTCTTTTTAAAGCTAGATGGTGGATAATTCTTATTTTCATAAGGGGATACACTACATAAGCTCTGTTGCACAGTTGGTAGTTTTTGCAATAAAATAAGAAAAATATACAATTGAACTGTACCTTTGGAGGAGTCATAAATGTTTGGGGATGCATTACTAACGGTATAGTTGTGAGAAAACTGTTACTGTACTTTCAAAAAAGGAAAAGTACATAGGTACATAGTACTGAAGAGGAATAATGTTACAATATAGCATTCAAAATCAGAATTACTGGAAACTTGGCACATAATTTAAGCTGAAATGTAAGTTTCAGCTGAGAAATGTAAGTTCTTCAGCTCCATTCAAGGTTTACCGAATCTAAAACTGGGGTTGAGATATAAAAACCTAGAAATCTGTTTTATAAGCTCTGTAGGTGATTCTGGTGCATGTTCAAGTTTGAGAACCATAGAACTAGAAGAAGTAAGCCTCTCTTTCTGGGGGCCTGGAGAATGACAAGAAAGACCGGGGTAAACTGGCAGATTTCGCTACTGGTCACTAACCAGCTTATGTTAGTATGTGGAGAGTGGAGCTTTGCATCTTAGGAGAGGCCTCTCATTATCCTGTTTATGATACAGGGTATATAAAATTACCAATTTATTAACTTGCCTGAAAGACCTAAAGACCCTGGCATGAGTAGCCCTCTCTCCCTGCTAACAGACCTACTTAAGACAAAATTAAGCCAGAAGTTTGTTTAGCGGACAAAACAAGTAACTTTCATAATTTAATTTATTGGCACTGGGGTTTGAAAGCTCAGTTCATCCACCTCGTCTTATTATACCCATCATCCTTTCAAGCAATAAGTGTTTACTGGTCACTTGCTATGTTTTAGGAGCTGTGGCGTTTATGATCCAGTGGGAGAGAGAGTCAGGAGTCAAGTAAACACAGAGTTGATAAGTGTGACAAGTGCTATAAAGGCAATAGCACAAGAGCCACTGTAATGTATGAGGGGTACTACTACAGACCGAGAGAAGGTAGGCGCATAATTTGAGCTGATACTGAGGGATGAGTCAGCCAGAGGGAGAAGGTATGGGTGATGGGAGCATTCATTCTAAGCAAATGGAAAAGCTTCTACACAGGTCCTGAGCCAAGAAATAATTTGTAGATTTGAGAAAATGAAAACAGTGCAGTGTGAATATAGGTACTGGCTAGGGGCTACCTCATCCCAGGGACTAACAGATCAGATCAGTCACTCAGTCGTGTCCGACTCTTTGCGACCCCATGAATCACAGCACGCCAGGCCTCCCTGTCCATCACCAACTCCCAGAGGTCACTCAGACTCACATCCATCGAGTCAGTGATGCCATCCAGCCATCTCATCCTCTGTCGTCCCCTTCTCCTCCTGCCCTCAATCCCTCCCAGCATCAGAGTCTTCTCCAATGAGTCAACTCTTCGCATGAGGTGGCCAAAATACTGGAGTTTCAGCTTGAGCATCATTCCTTCCAAAGAAATCCCAGGGCTGATCTCCTTCAGAATGGACTGGTTGGATCTCCTTGCAGTCCAAGGGACTCTCAAGAGTCTTCTCCAACACCACAGTTCAAAAGCATCAATTCTTCGGCGCTCAGCCTTCTTCACAGTCCAGCTCTCACATCCATGCATGACCACAGGAAAGACCATAGCCTTGACTAGGCGAACCTTTGTTGGCAAAGTGATGTCTCTGCTTTTGAATATGCTATCTAGGTAGGTCATAACTTTCCTACCAAGGAGTAAGCGTCTTTTAATTTCATGGCTGCAGTCACCATCTGCAGTGATTTTGGAGCCCAGAAAAAGAAAGTCTGACACTGTTTCCACTGTTTCTCCATCTATTTCCCATGTAGTGATGGGACCGGATGCCATGATCTACATTTTCTGAATGTTGAGCTTTAAGCCAACCTTTTCACTCTCCACTTTCACCTTCATCAAGAGAGGCTTTTTAGTTCTTCTTTACTTTCTGCCATAAGGGTGGTATCATCTGCATATCTGAGGTTATTGATATTTCTCCCAGCAATCTTGATTCCAACTTGTGTTTCATCCAGTCCAGCATTTCTCATGATGTACTCTGCATATAAGTTAAATAAACAGGCTGACAATATACAGCCTTGACATACTCCTTTTCCTATTTGGAACCAGTCTGTTGGTCCATGTCCAGTTCTAACTGTTGCTTCCTGACCTGCATACAAATTTCTCAAAAGGCAGATCAGGTGGTCTGGTATTCCCATCTCTTTCAGAATTGTCCACAGTTTATTGTGATCTACACAGTCAAAGGCTTTGGCATAGTCAATAAAGCAGAAATAGATGTTTTTCTGGAACTCTCTTGCTTTTTCCATGACCCAGCGGATGTTGGCAATTTGATCTCTGGTTCCTCTGCCTTTTCTAAAACCAGCTTGAACATCAAGAAGTTCTACGGTTCACGTATGCTGAAGCCTGGCTTGGAGAATTTTGAGCGTTACTTTACTAGCATGTGAGATGAGTGCAATTGTGCGGTCGTTTGAGCATTCTTTGGCATTGCCTTTCTTTGGGATCGGGATGAAAACTGACCTTTTCCAATCTTGTGGCCACTGCTGAGTTTTCCAAATTTGCTGGCATATTGAGTGCAGCACTTTCACAGCATCATCTTTCAGGATTTGGAATAGCTCAACTGGAATTCCATCACCTCCACTAGCTTTGTTCGTAGTGATGCTTTCTAAGGCCCACTTGACTTCACATTCCAGGATGTCTGGCTCTAGGTCATTGATCACACCATCATGATTATCTGGGTCAAGAAGATCTTTTTTGTACAGTTCTTCTGTGTAATATGTAAAAGCCCTTAACAGAGACTTCTCTAGACAGGCTTAGATGCATACTATCAGGATTTGCCCTAGTAAGTCTCCTTTTTCCATGTTCTGTGGCTGCAGTATCCCTTTCTGACACCAATTTTATATTAATATATTATATATAAGGGTATGGCTTAATCTTGCTGCTCTGTGAATCATTATGTCTGTTTATATTGACTATGAATATCTCTTCTATTTTATATTGAGTTTACAGTTTAGCTCTTGGAAGGCAATCTATTTCTGTTATTTACAAGTTCTTAGAGAGATATGCTGTAGAAGGCAATGGCACCCCACTCCAGTACTCTTGCCTAGAAAATCCCATGGACGGAGGAGCCTGGTAGGCTGTAGTCCATGGGGTCGCTAGAGTCAGACATGACTGAGCGACTTCATTTTTACTGTTCACTTTCTTGCTTTGGAGAAGGAAATGGCAACCCACTCCAGTGTTCTTGCCTGGAGAATCCCAGGGATGGGAAGTCTGGTAGGCTGCCGTCTCTGGGGTCGCACAGAGTCAGACACAACTGAAGCGACGCAGCAGCTGCAGCAGAGAGATATGCCTATAGTCTCCAGGGCCAACAACAAACTCATCATATTTTTGTTTTCAAATTCTTGCCTAGATCAATTTCCTTTACAACAGAAATCTCAGTATATAATCATTAAAAAAATAGTAATTGCCAAGAACATGTTCCTTTAAGTGCCATTTACCACAAAAAGCTACTATCCCACCCAATCTCGGCCTACAGGTCTTGAAGAAGTTTATATAACATTTGTGGTTCCTCTGGAATTATAATAAACATTCACTCATTTTGAAAGATTGTTGCTGAGCCATGAAAAGACGCCGGGATTCTTGGCCTCTGGAGGAGAGGAATTCAATTCAGGTTCAGTGATGAGGCTCGATCACTCAGAGCTTTTGTGTAATAAAGTTTTATTGAAGTATAAAAGAGATAGAGAAAGCTTCTGACATAGACATCAGAAGGGGGCAGAAAGAATGCCCCCCTGCTAGCCTTTATCAGTATGTTATACACCTATCAGCAAGCTGTTAATTAGAGAAAGGAGATATCCTGAAACTCAGAGAGGCACCAGGTCCCTCACCCACAACATGAATTTTAAGATAACATTGGCACCTGGCTCGGGCCATAAAATGATTGACATGAATCTTGAAGAAAGACAGGTTTCCAAGTAAATATATAGTTTTATTAATATAGATTAGGAGAACAATGTATGAGTAAAACATATAGGTTTGTTGAGCCTTTATCATTCTGAATCTTAAGAGAACTGACTTGAAGAAAGACAAAGTCTAGGGTGAATACATAGTTCATTAACATAGCTTAAGACAAACATTTCCATAAGAAAAAATGCATTGGTTAGTTCAAGATTTGAGAAGAGTGAAGTTCAGGTGGAGCCAGGTGTCATCATGGCAACACAGAATTTTAAGAGAAACCTTTCAATTTTGTATACAGATGGGAAAAAAATCTGACATTTGTTTGTTTCCTCCTGCTGCTTAAGACAGAGATAAAAAAATGTCTGACACTTGCAGCCTATTTCCTCTGTTTGGAGACCCCTGGGCTTCCTGCCTGTTACTCTCTCAATTTGCTTGTTTTATTATCCCAAAGCCTTATGATTAGGAAGAGAAAATTTCATTTTATAAACAGAGAAGGGAAAGCTTTCATAGTTGGGGGAAAAGGAACATTAAGTCATTTGCCCAAAGGCATTCAGAAACTCAGTGTAGAGTCCAGTGCACCCTCTAGAATTTTCTAGAAGTGTTTATAAAATTTGAAAATAAGAACAGTTCTTTAAAAATCAACTATATCTCAATAAGTTTAAAAAAATCATCTAGATGTGGTAATTCAACATCATGGTAGTGTGAGATGTTTCCTTTTTCTCTCCCCTTCAATTTGCAACAAGTAAAACATATATAACTCTACAAAGGTTCCTCTGCCCAACACACCAGAATACCAGAGAGATCCACACATCTGTACATCTGAAGGTGGATGGAATGGTACATAGGAGGTGGAGTCAAGGGAACAAGGTGGAGGAGTACCCATAATCCTAGATCTTTGACCACAGTGGATGAACACACATCTGAGAAAGAACTCAGTGGTGGCTGGGGAGGTGGTGTACACAAATTCAGCTTCCCAGCATTAGCAGTCAGATCAGAAGGGATCAGATCAGTCACTCAGTCGTGTCAGACTCTTTGCGACCCCATGAATCGCAGCACACCAGGCCTCCCTGTCCATCACCAACTCCCGAAGTTCACTCAGACTCACTTCCATAGAGTCAGTGATGCCATCCAGCCATCTCATCCTCTGTCATCCCCTTCTCCTCTAGCCCCCAATCCCTCCCAGCATCAGAGTCTTCTCCAATGAGTCAACTCCTCACGTGAGGTGGCCAAAGTATTGGAGTTTCAGCTTTAGCAGCATTCCTTCCAAAGAAATCCCAGGGCTGATCTCCTTCAGAATGGACTGGTTGGATCTCCTTGCAGTCCAAGGGACTCTCAAGAGTCTTCTCCCAACACCACAGTTCAAAAGCATCAATTCTTTGGTGCTCAGCCTTCTTCACAGTCCAGCTCTCACATCCATACATGACCACAGGAAAAACCATAGCCTTGACTGGACGAAACTTTGTTGGCAAAGTAATGTCTCTGCTTTTGAATATGCTATCTAGGTTGGTCATAACTTTCCTTCCAAGGAGTAAGCGTCTTTTAATTTCATGGCTGCAGTCACCATCTGCAGTGATTTTGGAGCCCCCAAAAATAAAGTCTGACACTGTTTCCACTGTTTCCCCATCTATTTCCCATGAAGTGATGGGACCGGATGCCATGATCTTCATTTTCTGAATGTTGAGCTTTAAGCCAACGTTTTCACTTTCCACTTTCACTTTCATCAAGAGGCTTTTTAGTTCCTCTTCACTTTCTGCCATAAGGGTGGTGTCATCTGCATATCTGAGGTTATTGATATTTCTCCCAGCAATCTGGATTCCAACTTCTGTATCTTCCAGTCCAGCGTTTCTTATGATGTACTCTGCATAGAAGTTAAATAAACAGGGTGACTATCCTTTTCCTATTTGGAAACAGTCTGTTGTTCCATGTCCAGTTCTAACTGTTGCTTCCTGACCTGCATACAAATTTCTCAAGAGGCAGATCAGGTGGTCTGGTATTCCCATCTCTTTCAGAATTTTCCACAGTTAATTGTGATCCGCACAGTCAAAGGCTTTGGCATAGTCAATAAAGCAGAAATAGATGGGTTTTTTTGAATTCTCTTGCTTGTTTGATGATCCAGCGGATGTTGGCAATTTGATCTCTGGTTCCTCTGCCTTTTCTAAAACCAGCTTGAACATCTGGAAGTTCACAGTTCACATAGTGCTGAAGCCTGGTTTGGAGAATTTTGAGCATTACTTTACTAGCGTGTGAGATGAGTGCAATTGTGCGGTCGTTTGAGCATTCTTTGGCATTGCCTTTCTTTGGGATTGGAATGAAAATTGACCTTTTCCAGTCCTGTAGCCACTGCTGAGTTTTCCAAATTTGCTGGCATATTGAGTGCAGCACTTTCACAGCATCATCTTTCAGGATTTGGAATAGCTCCACTGGAATTCCATCACCTCCACTAGCTTTGTTCATAGTGATGCTTTCTAAGGCCCATTTGACCTCACATTCCAGGATGTCTGGCTCTAGGTCAGTGATCACACCATCGTGATTATCTGTGTTGTGAAGCTCTTTTTTGTACAGTTCTTCTGTGTATTCTTGCCACCTCTTCTTAATATCTTCTGCTTCTGTTAGGTCCATACCATTTCTGTCCTTTATCGGGCCCATCTTTGCATGAAATGTTCCTTTGCTATCTCTGATTTTCTTGAAGAGATCTTTAGTCTTTCCCATTCTGTTGTTTTCCTCTATTTCTTTGCATTGACTGCTGAGGAAGGCTTTCTTATCTCTCCTTGCTGTTCTTTGGAACTCTGCATTCAGATGCTTATATCTTTCCTTTTCTCCTTTGCTTTTTGCTTCTCTTCTTTTCACAGCTATGTGTAAGGCCTCCCCAGACAGCCATTTTGCTTTTTTGCATTTCTTTTCCATAAGGATTGTCTCGATTACTGTCTCCTATACAAGTCATGAACCTCCGTCCATAGTTCATCAGTCACTCGGTCCATCAGATCTAGTCCCTTAAATCTATATCTCATTTCCACTGTATAATCATAAGGGATTTGATTTAGGTCATACCTGAATGGTCTAGTGGTTTTCCCTACTTTCTTCAATTTAAGTCTAAATTTGGCAATAAGTAGTTCATGATCTGAGCCACAGTCAGCTCCTGGTCTTGTTTTTGCTGACTGTATAGAGCTTCTCCATCTTTGCCTGCAAAGTATATAATCAATCTGATTTCGGTGTTGACCATCTGGTGATATCCATGTATAGAGTGTTCTCTTGTGTTTTTGGAAGAGGGTGTTTGCTATGACCCATGCATTTTCTTGGCAAAACTATATTAGTCTTTGCCCTGCTTCCTTCCATACTCCAAGGCCAAATTTGCCTGTTACTCCAGGTGTTTCTTGACTTCCTACTTTTGCATTCCAGCCCCTATAATGAAAAGAACATCTTTTTGGGGTGTTAGTTCTAAAAGGTCTTGTAGGTCTTCATAGAACCGTTCAACTTCAGCTTCTTCAGCGTTACTGGTTGGGGCATAGACTTGGATTACTATGATATTGAATGGTTTGCCTTGGAAACAAAGAGAGATCATTCTGTCATTTTTGAGATTGCACCCAAGTACTGCATTTCGGACTCTTTTGTTGACCATGATGGCCATTCCATTTCTTCTGAGGGATTCCTGCCTGCAGGAGTAGATATAATGGTCATCTGAGTTAAATTCACCCATTCTAGTTCATTTTAGTTCACTGATTCCTAGAATGTTGACATTCACTCTTGCCATTTCTTGTTTGACCACTTCCAATTTGCCTTGATTCATGGACCTGACATTCCAGGTTCCTATGCAATATTGCTCTTTATAGCATCAGACCTTGCTTCTATCACCAGTCACATCCACAGCTGTGTATTCTTTTTGCTTTGGCTCCATCCCTTCATTCTTTCTGGAGTTATTTCTCCACTGATCTCCAGTAGCATATTGGGCACCTACTTACCTGGGGAGTTTCTCTTTCAGTATCCTATCATTTTGCCTTTTCATATTGTTCATGGGGTTCTCAGTACCTGCAGCTAAAGGGAACCAGGCAGCAGCGGCAGGGCCTGCAACCCCAGCCCTACCAGCTACAGGGGTGCTAAAGGCTCCAGCACCCCTGCACAAGGCAGCAGTGCCTGCAAACCTGACAACCCCAACTGCCCCAGATGTAGCAGAGGTGCCTGCCATCGTGTGCCATCACGGTGCATCCAGTGGTGACGTGAGCAACAACAGCAACACTTGCAGCAGAAGGCACCAAAGACTCCAAAGGCACAAGCAGTGACAATGAGGGCTCCAGACACACCCCTGACAGAGGTAATGAAGGGTGGAAAATACTGATTCCACAGTACTGTCAGAGGCTGGTCAGGTTAGTGATAACAAAGACTCGTGTTGTGGTGCCACCTGCTGGAAAACAAAAGAAGATCCTCTAATTACCAATTTATTGAATTTTTAGAATCAAAGTAAACAAATCTTCCCTGGTGGCCCCTAGTAGTAAAGAATCTGCCTGCCAATTCAGGAGACACAAGAGATGCTGGTTCAGAAGATCCTCTGGAGTAGGAAATGGCAACAAACTCCAGTATTCTTGCCTAGAAAATTCCATGGACAGTAGGCTACTGTCCACGGGTTGCAAAGAGTTTGATATGTTTGAGCACACACACACACACACACACACACACACACACACACACACAGAACAATCTTACCTAATAAGAAAGATATTCACTCCTTCAAATGTGTGGGCAGAGTAACAAGATATCAAGCGCTGTGAAAAACCACAGTAATAAGGCATCACAAAAAGAAAGTGACACTTATCCAGAAACCAAACTTAAACTCATGGAAGATTGCAATCAGATAGAGAATGCAAAATAGCTGTCAATAAGCACAAGAAAACTCAGAAAGTCATTTCAATGAGCTCAGGAATAAAATAGAATAAAAACAGAAGGAATATTTTACCAAAAGGTTGGATCTCTAAAAGAGATACAAACAGAATTTCTAGAGCCAAAGAACTCAATAAATGATACAAATAATGCAATAGAAAGCACTGGAAATAGAGCAGACCATAAAGAAGAAAGAATTAGCAAGCATGACTTCAGAAGTCTAGAAATGATCCAGACCAGAAAGGATAACTAAGTTTTATTTTTTTTTTTAATGCAGAATTTCTAAGAGATCTATTTGATTCCATTAGGAAAGGGCAACATAAGGAGGCTTCTGCAGAAAAACCAAAGCTGAGGGACTTCATCACCTCTACACTTGCCTTACAGGAAATGTTGAGGGCTTCTTGAAGATGGCAGAGTTAAGAGTACATGGCAGTAATATCCTCCATGAACACATCACAAATACATTTACTTGTGGAAAATTCTCACTGAAAACTAATTGGAAACTGGCAGAAGGACTTCTGTACATATAAAAGACATATATATATATAAAAGGGTAGGGTGGGAATAAAAGTGATTGAGTTGGGACCTGTGCTCCTGGGAGAGAACTTAGAGGAAAAAGAAGATTTCTTGGGTGACACCTGCCCAAGGGAGTGAGTAGGTCAAGTCACAGACTGGGCATCTCAGCCCTGGGGACCCATGTGGAGGAGGCAATACCCACTAGCTGCTTGGAGAACTGTTGGTACAGATAGAAAGGCTGGAGAAGCTTAGATTCCTCTCGTGAGGAGCACACAGATGCTGGTTTGTCCCTGGGCAGGGTGGAGAGAGGTCTGCCCTAGGGGTTACCAGGTTTTCTGAGACTACCTCACTGTGCACCCCAGTCCAAGGGGACCAGTTACCGCTCATTCCACACCACAGCATGGCAGTAGATATAGGGCAATCACAAACCAGGAAAAGACATGACAATAGGCTGCATCTAAGTGGAGCCCCAGACACCTACATAGACAGAACACTGGACCTCTAGACACACAAGCCCTACTTCCTTTATATCACTTTCCACCTTTGGGGCAAAGGTCCTGGTGCAGAAAGAAGGAAAAACACACATTTAAATGAACAGTGCCAGTTCCAAATGGCCAACAGACACATGAAAAGATACACGACATTACTAATTATTATAAAACTATAAAACAGAACTACTAGATATAACCTCATACCTATCAGAATATCTATCATCAAAAAGCCTATAGATAACAAATGCAGAGGATGTGGAGAAAGGGGAACCCTTGTACACTGTTAGTGGGAGCTCAGATTGGTACAGCCACAGTATGGAGGTTCCTCAAAAACTAAAAATAGAACTATCAGATGACCCAGCAATTCCATTCCCAAAATGAAAACACTAATTCAAAAAAAAGATACATGCACCCTAATATTAATAGCAACACAATTTACAAAGTCATGGAAGATATGGAAGCAACCCAAGTGCCCACCAATAGATAACTGGATAAAGAAGATGTGAGATATATAATGGAATATTATTCAGTCATTAAGAAGAATAAAATTTTGCTATTTGCAGCAACATAGATGGACCTAGAGAATATTATGCTTAGTGAAATGTCAGACAGAGAAAAACAAATACTATATGTTATCACTTATATGTGGAATCTAGAAATAACACAAATGAATGCATATGCAAAATAGAAACAGAGTCACAGATATAGAAAACAGAGTGAAGGGGAGAGAGGGAGGGGACAGATTAGGGGAATGAGATTAACAGATACAAACTACAATGTATAAAATGCACAAGCTGTAAGGATATACTGTATAGCACAGGGAATTATAGCCATTATCTGTAATAACATCAAGGAGTATAATCTGCAAAAATACTGAATCATTATGCTGTACACATGAAACGAATGTAATATTGTAAATTAACTGAACTTTAATTTAAAAAAGAAATGTTGAAAGGGTCTTCTACGAAAAACAAAAGGGCAGAAGTACACAAAACCTTGAGGAAGGTAATAGAATCAGAAAATTGCAACTGTACATCAGAATAGGTTGTTAAACAACTATAGCATAAAGGTTAATGGGAGAAAGAAATAAAAAATAACTATAGTTACTTCAATTTGATAATGAACTCACAACACAAAAAGATAATTTTGAAACAACAAAATAATTTGAGACAATAGAAACATAAAAGGGGAAGAGAGAAAGGAGAGAGACTGTTTAACTAAATGAAGAGAAAGTGAAAGTGTAGATCTCTCAGTCATGTCCGACTCTTTGCAACTCTATGGACTATACAGTCCATGGAATTTTTCAGGCCAGAATACTGGAGTGGGTAGCCTATCCCTTTCTCCAGCAGATCTTCCTGACCCAGGGTCTCCTGCATTGCAGGAGGATTCTTCACCAACTGAGCTATCAGGGAAACCCCCAATGAAGACAAGATGTTATTGGTAGTAAAAGGACTATTGAGATATAGTGCAACCAGAAAACAAAGATAAATGGCAGTACTGAATCCTCATTTATCAATAATTACCCTAAATGTAGATTCATTGGTAAAAACATTAAAATTTTTTTTAATTAAAAACATTAAGTAAAATTAGGTAAAAAAAAAAAAAGAGTAACCGGATGGATTAAAAATAAGACCCAACTCTATACCTCCTCCAGGAAACTTCTCTCAGCTCTAAGGTCAAAAATAGCCTCAAATTGAAGGGATGTTAGATGATACTCCAAGCAAATGGCAGCCAAAAGAAAGTAGGTGTAGTCATACTCATATCAGAGAAAATAGACTTTCAAGCCAAAAGGTATAAAGCCAGAAGAGATAAAGGTGGATGGACATCATACAATGACAAAGGGAACAATCCCTCAAGAAGACACAAATAATTGATATCTATCTATGTATCTATAGATCTATATTTATCTATCTGTTTGTCTGTCTATCTATATACATATACATTTAACACAGGAGTAGCAAAACATATAAAGACCTACATGGAGAAACTGACAGGAGCATAATAATGGAAGGGTACTTTAATGCGTCACTTACATCAATGGACAGATCATTCAGACAGAGTGTCCATAAGAAAACATTAACTTTAAATGAAACATCAGACCAGATAAACTTAATAGATTTATATGAATATAGCATAGCCCATCCAGTGCAACAGAATACACATTTTTCTAAAGTGCACATGGAACATTCTCCAGGATAGATCACATATTAGGTCACAAAGCAAGTCTCAATACAATCAAGGAGATTAAAACCATATTAAGCATCTTTTTTGACCACAATAAAATGAAACTAGAAATCAACTATAGGAAATCTGGAAAAATCACTTATATGTGAAGACTAAACAACATGCAACTTAAAAAATATTGGCTCAATGAAGAAATCAAAGGAGAAAATTTAAAATACCTAAAGACAAATGAAAAGAAAAAAATGATATACCAAAATGTATGGGATGCAGCAAAAGTGGTACTAAGAGTGAATCATATAGGCCTAACTCAAGAAATGAGAAAAACCTCAAATAATCTAAACCTTATACCTAAAAGAGCTAGAAAAAAAAAAGAATAAAAAGAAAAAAAGAAAGAACAAAGCAAGTCCAAAACCTGTATGAGAAAGGAAATAATAGTAAATGATAGTAAAATAATAATAAAAGTTAGAGCAGAGACAAATGAAATAGAAATTTAAAAGACAATGGAAAAGATCAGTGCAACTAAGAGCTGGTTCTTTGAAAGGATAAACATGACAAATCTTTAGCTAGACTCACCAAAGAAATAGAGAGAAGGCTCAGATAAATAAAATTAGAAACAAAAGAGGGTAAATTACAATGGATACAATAGAAATATAAAGGATTATAAGTCTACTATGAAGTCTACTACTATACACCAACAAATTAGACAACCTAAAATAAATGAATAAATCCCTAGAATCCTACAATCTTTCAAGACTAAAACACAAAGATATAGAAAATTTGAATTGACTGATTACTAGTAAGGAGATTGAAATATTAATTGAAAATCTTCCCCAAAATAAAAGTCCTCCAGCAGACAGCATCACAGCTGAATTCTATCAAACATTCAGAGATTTAGTAGCTATCCTTCTCAAACTATGGGGCTTCCCAGGAGGCACTAGTGGTAAAGAACCTGCCTGCCAATGCAGGAGACTTAAGAGATGCAGGTTTGATTCATGGGTTGGGAAGATCCCCTGGAGGAGGGCATGGGTTTCCAGTATTCTTGCCTAGAGAACCCCATGGACACAGGAGCCTGGCAGGCTACAGTCCATAGGGTTGCAAAGAGTTGGACATGACTGAAGCAACTTAGCACACACACATGCACTTCTCAAACTATTTCAAAAAAATTGAAAAGGAGGCAATGCTTCCCTAAATCATTTTACAAGGCTATCATCACCCTGGTTACAAAATCAAACAATGAAAACACACAAAAAGAAAATTACAGGCCAATGTCTCTGATGAATATACATGCAAAAATCCTGAACAAAACATTAGCAAACCAAATACAAAAATGCATTAAAAGGATCACACACCAGGATCAAGTGGGATTTATTCCAGGTATGCAAGGATGATTCAACATCTGCAAATAAATCAATGTAATATACCACATTAACAAAGTGAAGAATAAAAATCATATAATCGAGAATTCCCAGGCGGTCCAGTAGTTTGGACCCTGCTTGCTCACTGCCAAGAGCCTAGGTTCAATCCTTGGTCAGGGAACTAATATCCCATAAGCCACAGGGCACAGCCAAAAAAAAAAAAAAAAAAAAAAAAAAAAAAATTATCTGATCATGTCAATAGATGCAGATGCAGGAAAAGCATTTGATAAAATTCAATATTCATTTATGATAAAAACTCTCAAAAAGGGGATAGAACAAATGTACCTGAAAAGGCCATTTATGACAAACCCACAGCTAACATAATACTGGTGAAAAACTGAAAGCTACCCCTCTAAGATCGTGAACAAGAGTACCCAATCTTACCTCTCTTACTCAACATAGTGCTAAAACTCCTAGTGACAACAATTAGGCAAAAAAAGAAATAAAGCATATCTATATTGGAAAGAAAGAAGTAAAACTGTCATTATTTGTAGATGACATGATTTTATACATTGAAAACCCTAAAGATTCAAATGAATGAAACTAGACGATTATCTTACACCATTCATAAAAATTAACTCAAAATGGATTAAAGACATGAATGTAAAAACTAAAACCATAAAACTCCTAGAAAAAAACATAGACAGTATGCTTGTTGACATTTTTCTTAGGAATATCTTTCTGGATATGTCTCCTCAGGCAAAGGAAGCAAAAGCTAAATTAAAAAAAACAAGGCTACATCAAAATAAAAAGCTCTGCACTGCCAAGAAAACCATCAACAAAACAAAAAAGAAAACCTACCAAATGGGAGATGTTTGCAAATCAGATCTGATAAAAGGTTAATATCCAAAATATATTAACTCATGGAACTTCCCTGTGGTCTATTGAAGGACTCTGTGTTTCCATTGCAGGGGGCATGAGTTTGATCCCTGGTTGGGGAGCTAAGATCCCACATGCCACACAGCATGGCCAAAACCACCAAAAAAAAAAAAAAAAAGTTAACTCATGAAACTCAACAACAAACAATCCAATTAAAAAATAGGCAGACGATCTGAATAGACATTTTTCCAAAGAATATATATGATGCTCAACACCTGTATGAAAAGTTGTTCATCAGCATGAATTATCAGGTAATTGCAAATCAAAACCACAATATCACTTCACATCTATTAGAATGACTATTGTCAAAAAACCAAGGAATAACAGATGCAGAGGATGTGAAGAAAAAGGAACCCTCATACACTGTTGGTGAGACTATAAATTGGTGCAGTCACTGTGGAAAAAAGTATGCAAATTCTTCAAAAAGTTTAGAACTACACACACACACACACACACACAATGGAATACTACTTGGCCATAAAAAGGAATGAAATCTTGCCCTTGCAACAACATGCATGGACCTTGAGAGCCCATAAGGTAAAGTTGTGAAGTAAGGTAGACAAAAAAGACAAATACAATATGATTTCACTCATATGTAGAATATAAAACAAATAATAAAACAAAATAAACAAAAATAAAATAACAAAAACAAGCTCAGAGAACAAAATAGTGGTTACAAAGGGCAAGGGGTTTGGGGTGGGAGAAATGGGTAAAGGAGGTAAAGATGAGCATGGAAACTAGTCTTTGGTTATAAGTTAAATTATAATGTTGTCAATTTATAAGTCAAATTATAAGTAAATTTACAATTATTACTCAAATTATAATTTCTAAGTCAAATTAAAATGTGTACACAAAACATATGTTATAAACCAATGTTACTGGAATTTAAAAAATCATCTAATTCACTTTCTCAAACCTTGATATGCATATGAATCACTGGGTTCTTGTTAAAATGCAGATTCTGATCCAAGAAGCCTGGGAGAATCCTGAGATCCTGCATTTATAACAAGCTCCCAAGTGATGCAGATGCTATTCCAGGGAACACCCTTCAGTTAACTACAGTCCCTCAGATCAGATCAGATCAGATCAGTCGCTCAGTCGTGTCCGACTCTTTGCGACCCCATGAACTGCAGCACGCCAGGCCTCCCTGTCCATCACCAACTCCCGGAGGTCCCTCAGTCGTGTCCAACTTTTTGCAACCCCATAGGCTGCAGCATGCCAGGATTCCCTGTCCATCACCAACTCCCAGAGCTTGTTCAACTCATGTCCATCGACTTGGTGATGTGATCCAACCATTTCATCCTCTGTCATCCCCTTCTCCTCCTGCCTTCAATCTTTTCCAGCATCAGGGTCTTTTGAAATTAGCCAATTCTTTGCATCAGGTGGCCAAAGTATTGGAGTTTCAGCTTTAGCACTAGTCCTTCCAGTGAATATTCAGGACTGATTTCCTTTAGGATTGACTAGTTAGACTTCCCTGCAGTCCAAGGGACTCTCAAGAGTCTTCTCCAACACCACAGTTTAAAAGCATCAATTTTTTGGCCCTCAGCTTTCTTTATAGTCCAACTCGCACGTCCAAACATGACTATTGGAAAAAACCATAGCTTTGACTAGATAGACCTTTGTTGGCAAAGTAATGGCTCTGTTTTTTAATATGCTGTCTAGGTTGGTCATAGCTTTTCTTCCAAGGAGCAAGCATCTTTTGATTTCATGGCTGCAGTCATCATCCGTAGTGATTTCAGAGCCCAATAAAATAAAGTATGTCACTGTTTCCGTTGTTTCTCCATCTATTTGCCATGAAGTGATGGGACCAGATCCACAATCTTAGTTTTTTGAATGTTGAGTTTTAAGCCAGCTTTTTCACACTCCTCTTTCACTTTCATCAAGACGCTGTTTAGTTCCTCTTCACTTTCTGCCATAAGAGTGGTGTCATCTGCATATCTGAAGTTATTGATATTTCTCTTGGAAATCTTCCTTCCAGCTTGTGCTTCATCCAGCCCTGAATTTCGCATGATGTACTCTGTTCAGTTCAGTTCAGTCACTCAGTCGTGTCCAACTCTTTGCGACCCCATGAATCACAGCACGCCAGGCCTCCCTGTCCATCACCATCTCCGGGAGTTCACCCAAACTCACGTCCATCAAGTCGGTGATGCCATCCAGCCATCTCATCTTCTGTCGTCCCCTTCTCTTGCCCCCAATCCCTCCCAGCATGAGTCTTTTCCAATGAGTCAACTCTTTGCATCAGGTGGACAAAGTATTGGCGTTTCAGCTTTAGCATCATTCCTTCCAAAGAACACCCAGGACTGATCTCCTTTAGAATGGACTGGTTGGATCTCCTTGCAGTCCAAAGGACTCTCAAGAGTCTTCTCCAACACCACAGTTCAAAAGCATTAATTCTTTGGCACTCAGCCTTCTTCACAGTCCAACTCTCACATCCATACATGACCACTGGAAAAACCATAGCCTTGACTAGTCGGACCTTTGTTGGCAAAGTAATGTCTCTGCTTTTGAATATGCTACCTAGGTTGGTCATAACTTCCCTTTCAAGGAATAAGCGTCTTTTAATTTCATGGCTGCAGTCACCATCTGCAGTGATTTTGGAGCCCCCAAAAATAGTCTGACACTGTTTCCACTGTTTCCCCATCTATTTCCCATGAAGTGATGGGACCGGATGCCATGATCTTCGTTTTCTGACTGTTGAGATTTAAGCCAACTTTTTCACTCTCCACTTTCACTTTCATCAAGAGGCTTTTGAGTTCCTCTTCACTTTCTGCCATAAGGGTGGTGTCATCTGCATATCTGAGGTTACTGATATTTTTCCCAGCAATCTTGATTCCAGCTTGTGCTTCTTCCAGGCCAGTGTTTCTCATGATGTACTCTGCATAGAAGTTAAATAAGCAGGGTGACAATACACGGCCTTGACGTATTCCTTATCCTATTTGGAACCAGTCTGTTGTTCCATGTCCAGTTCTAATTGTTGCTTCCTGACCTGCATACAGGTTTCTCAAGAGGCGGGTCAGGTGCCATTTTCAGGTGCCATTTTAATTCAGTGATTCCTAAAATGTGGACATTCACTCTTGCCATCTCCTGTTTGACCAATTCCAATTTACCTCATTAAAAAATTTAACTCATTTAATCCTTAATAATCCTATAAAGAAGGTGGTGTTTTTATAATCCCCATTCTACAGATGCAGAATCTGAGACTCTCAGAGGTGAAGTAGTCTTGTTAAAGACCAAGCTTTAAGAGTATCTGTCTCTAGGACACACTCTTGACCACTACACTGTACCTTACTGTACCTTACAGTACAGTTTATAGCAGATGGGAATAGAAGCACAGAAAAGATGAATGCCTCAATCCTTCTCTTTGGAAAGAAATTATAAAATTAATGTATGTTTTAAGAGGCACTTTGGCCACCTGATGCGAAGAGCTGACTCTCTGGAAAAGACCCTGATGCTGGATAAAACTGAGGGCAAGAGAAAGGGGAGACAGAGGATGAGAAGTTGGATGGCATCAGTGGACATAACTTCTGAGCAATTTCAGGGAGATAGTAATGGGCAGAAAACCCTAGTGTGTTGCAGTTCATGGGGTTGCAAAGAGTTGGACACGATTTAGCAACAGAACAACAACAAAAGATGCACTGAACCAAGGTGGTTAAATTACAGCTTAAGTCAGGCTGCAGTGTTCAGTCCATGCACGGCTCCTGCTACTTCAGAGATTCAGGCAAATTACTTATAGGGTGGACTAAGAATGCTGCCTGCCGTATCAGCAAACAAAGGATGTTATGGCCATCAAGCCATCAGCTACTACAGCTGCATCCAGAGATGAGCCCTGAGGGAACTCAGGTTGAAAAAGAACAGATTAGCCCTAGATAGTTAAGGTACATGTCAAAGGAATGAGATCAGTGAGCCTAGACTCTTGCATCTTCCCATACACAGAAAAGCACTAATTGATTATAATCTATTGATGTTCCAACTACCTGGTTTTTGTTGCAAACCCCTGTGTATATCCTGGCTTCTCCCTTCACCCTTCAGAGCAGTCCCTCAGAGCTATCTGAGAAAGCCCTCAGAAAGTCCTCCCAATAAAACAAAATTCTCAACTTTTATGTTGTGTATTTTCTAGTTAACAATAACATTTGTGTTTTCGGTAGAGATTAAATGTTAAAATATGCAAACACTTACACAGCACCTAACACTCAAAGTACTCAATAAATGTACAAAGGTCCGTCTAGTCAAGGCTATGGTTTTTCCTGTGGTCATGTATGGATGTGAGAGTTGGACTGTGAAGAAAGCTGAGCGCCGAAGAATTGATGCGTTTGAACTGTGGTGTTGGAGAAGACTCTTGAGAGTCCCTTGGACTGCAAGGAGATCCAACCAGTCCATTCTGAAGGAGATCAGCCCTGGGATTTCTTTGGAAGGAATGATGCTAAAGCTGAAACTCCAATACTTTGTCCACCTGATGCGACGAGCTGACTCATTGGAAAAGGCTCTGATGCTGGGAGGGATTGGGGGCAGGAGGAGAAGGGGACGACAGAGGATGAGATGGCTGGATGGCATCACTGACTCAATGGACGTGAGTCTGGGTGAACTCCGAGAGTTGGTGATGGACAGGGAGGCCTGGTGTGCTGCGATTCATGGGGTCGCAAATAGTCGGACACAACTGAGTGACTGAACTGAACTGAATATTACTTTTCAATTCAAAACCCTCTTCAAGTTAAATGTTATGAATGGTCTCCAGATAGAAAATAATTAATTATCTAGGATTTAACATCCTTTCATGTTAGATCAAAAAGGTCCTAGACTTTGAGATTTCTTTAAAGGCAAAAGTATAGTAATGAAAGGAAGACAAATAGATATCCTGCCTGGAAAATTGACTAACTCACCCTGAGAAGGAAATGGCAACCCACTCCAGTGGTCTTGCCTGGAGAATCCCAGGGACTGGGGAGCCTGGTGGGCTGCCGTCTGTGGGGGTCGCATAGAGTCGGACACGACTGAAGCAACTTAGCAGCAGTAGCAGCAGCACCCTGAGAAACACTGAATATACATGGGTTATCTATACTACCTTAATTAACATGATGAAGGAAATCCTTTCTAAATACTTTATTTTCTTCTCTTTTAGGGACAGTTGTAATTCCAGGAACCACTCAGATGACCCAAAAAGACATCCTCTACCGACTACAATCTTCAAAAGCAAAGTGCATTATTACCAATGAAGTTTTAGCTCCAGCAGTTGATGCTGTTGCATCTAAATGTGAAAATCTGCACTCCAAACTAATTGTGTCTCAGAGCCCCAGAGAGGGTTGGGTGAACCTAAAGGAGATGATGAAGTGAGTAACCATAATTGTTGTAGAAGAGTTTTCCAAAAAGAAACACAACATTGATAAGATAGTCAACCCTGGATTCACCAGAAAAATGAAAATTAAAATAATAGACAAAGGGAACAACTGGTGATTATAGTGCAAAGCTCTGAGGCAAGGAACTGGTGGTGTTTTTCATAGGTTGGGATCTCAAGGAAGCACACCATAAGACAGACATTAGTTGTGTAAGTTTATTAAGAAGTTATCTTAGGACCAATACCTGTGAAGAAAAGGGAACAATGTGGGATTGGGCAGCGGTTGAAATTTATCATCTACGTACTTCAAAAAAGCCATTAGTCAACCTACGGGGATCACTGGAGTTTAGATAGCCCTTCAAAGCTATGTCCAGCTAAAGCAAGAGGTCCAATGCTAATCAGTAAGTGGGTACAAACTGTCTTTAGAAGGAGGCATGACCTTGAGCAAGGCAGCTATCTTCAGCCAAGGCAATATCTAAAGAGGGATCTCAGCACCTGAAGGGAAGCATGTCCTAAAATTCTGCAGCAGGATCTAGGAGGTGCATCACAGCATCAACCACAGAGCTATTATCATCTCCCATAGGAACTAATCAGAATCAATCCTTCTGTGGATGCTGTATTATTCCCTTGCTGACAGTGACATTTCTAGCAGGTTATAGTAAGAAGAATACTTAATAGATGCAATTAATAAAACTATTACACAGATATTCAAGCCCTGATATGGGGTGCTTCTAGGGGTCACTTGGAACTTTTTGTTAAGTATTGGTTATCTTAGCTTTAGGGTGGCACCAAATTCCCTCTCTAGAATGAGCTTCCTATCTTTACTCAATGATTTTGGAGCAAGTTTGCAACTATGGACTTGTTCTTTGTCATTGTTTAGTTGCTAAGTTGTGTCCAACTCTGTGATATCATGGACTGTAGCGCACTGGGACTTGTTATGACTCTTCTAAAATAGCTAACATTTGTTGTGTGCATACATGCTCAGTTGTTCAGTTATGTCCCACTCTTTGAGACCCCATGGACTGTAGCCCACCATGCTCCTCTGTTCATGGCATTTTCCAAGGAAGAATACTGAAATTGCCATTTCCTATTCCAGGGGATCTTCCCAACCCAGGGATTGAAGCCATGTCTCCTGTGTCTCCTGCACTGGCAGGCGGATTCTCTATTGAGTTCTTACCAAAAGCCAAATTCTATTCTAATAAAAATAGTGTTAGAATTGTATAATATCTAACACTTATATGGCACTGATTATGTGCCAAAAACTGCACTTCAGATATATTGGGTTGGCCAAAAAGTTCATTAGAGTTTTTCAATAAGATATTACGGAAAACCTCGAACAAACTTTTTGGCCAACTCAATATTAACTCATTTAAATATCACAACAAACTATGGGGTAGGAACTGTTAAATATACAGATGCTCGTGCTCAGTTGCTTCAGTCATATCCAACTCTTTGCGACACTATGGATGGGATTTTCTGGGCAAGAATACTGGAGTGGGGTTGCCATTACCTCCTCCAGGGGTTTTTCCTGACCCAGGGATCAAATCCACATCTTCTGTATTGCAGGTGGATTCTCTGTCTAGACAGATAAATAAGGTCAAATGTTAGTATCTTGCAGAACTGGGTTTCACACTCAGGCAGTCTAGCTTCTAAGCCCACACTATTACCTGCTAGGTTTATTGCTTCTGAGAGATTGGTACAATAAACCTGCCTTAGGTTTCATGAGCAATAATATCTGTGATAGAAGTGATAGTTATAGGTACTAGCTTTATAACAAAAAAATATTATGGAATCATAGCCTAAACATTTGGTTTAGCTACGTTAGGATTTAAAAATAGAAATAGTTCTCATAGCCGAATATTTATGATTCATTCCTTTTCAGCTCAATATTTCCTAATAAAATTCTATATGATTCTTAGAGCCTCAAATGTACAGAGTTTACTTCCTCTCAGCTGCCCTGATGTATGACATATATAAAAGCCCAATTATCATTTGGAACCAAAATGTTTTCTTTCTTTAACTGAAACCCTTCCTTCCCTAAGTGGATACTTAGATCCTCTTCAGTCTTTTTGCTTACTATATTCAGAACTATGTAGACTCTCTTCTGCGAAACAGAAAAACCATCCTTTTGAGGGGGCAGCAAATGGTTTTTTACAAAAGGGATGGATAGTAAATATATAGGATTTGCAGGCCATGCAGTCTCTATCACACCTACTCACTGTCATAGTGTAGAAAGCAGTCATAGGCAATATGTAAAAGAATGGACACAGTTGTGTTGCAATAAAACTTTATCTGTGAAAACAAAAGGCGGGCCATGTTTGGCCCATAGGCCTGTAGTTTAAGGATCCCTGCCTTATACCATTACCCATGACTTCTATTAACATACTCATTTTTTTTTAAATCACATTTTACCTCACATATACATGATTAGAAGATCATAGAATACTCATTCTGTAGAAGGCATGATAAAATTCTTGAGTTTTTTTGTAATGCTTTCACTCTTCATCACACAGTAAAAAGCTATGAAGTCAACTTGTTATAAATGGGCTATTGATGGCAAAGTTTAGCTTGTTTCCAGAAAGCACCTCAAAAGATGGAGAGAGATGACTTTTATCTTGGGATTCAACCTAAGTCCCTGGGGCTTAATCAATGAGATGAAGAGGTATGAGTAAATCATTTTCTGTGGTAACAGTCTATGATACTGTGTTTAATGTACACAATCATTGTAATTCTTCCTTCATAGACATGCCAGTGACAACCACACCTGTGTGAAGACAAAACACAATGAGATGATGGCCATTTTCTTTACCAGTGGAACAAGCGGATATCCTAAAATGACTGGACACACCCACAGCAGTTTTGGTTTAGGATTATCTATAAATGGAAGGTATTTTCACAGAACTGCAGTTTGAAGTGTCAATGCTACAAAAATGATGATTCCTTTTTTGTATTTTAAATTTGTTTCTCTATATATATATATAGACTTAACTATATATAGACTTAACTATATATATCTCAAGTGTGTGTGTGTATATATATATATTTATATCTCAAATGCATATATGTTGTTGTTGTTCAGTTGCTAAGTCATGTCCAACTCTTTGCAACCCCATGAACTGCAGCACACCATGCTTCCCTGTCCTTCACTATCTCCCGGAGTTTGCTCAGATTCATGTCCATTGAGTTGGTGATGCTATGTAGCCATCTCATCCTCTGTTGCCCTCTTCTCCTTTTGCCTTCAATCTTTCCCAGCATCAGGGTGTTCTCCAGTGAGTCTGCCCTTCATATCAGGTGGTCAGAGTATTAGAGCTTCAGGTTTAGGATAAGTCCTTCCAATGAATATTCAGGGTTGATTTCCTTTAGAATTGGCTGGTTTGATCTCCCTGCTGTCCAAGAGTCTTTCAAGAGTCTTCTTCAGCACCACAGTTTGAAACCATCAATTCTATGGCACTCTGCCTTCCTTATGGTCCAGTTCTCACATCCATACATGACTACTGGAAAAACAATAGCCTTGACTATATGGACTTTTGTCAGCAAAGTGATGTCACTCTTTTACTGTGTTGTCTAGCTTTGAAATAGCTTTCCTTCCATGGAACAAGTGTCTTTTAATTTCATGGCTGCAGTCACTGTCCACAGTGATTTTGGAGCTCAAGAACAGAAAATCTGTCACTGTTTCCACTTTTCTCCCTTCTAAGTGATGGGACCAGATGCCATGTTCCTAATTCTTTAAATGTTGAGTTTTAAGCCAGCTTTTTCACTCTCTTCTTTCATCCTCATCAAGAGGCTCTTTAGTTTCTCTTCACTTTCTGCCATTAGCGTGGTTTCATTTACATATCTGAGGTTGATGATATTTCTCCAGACATTCTTGATCCCAGTTTGTGATTCATCCAGCCTGGCATTGCCAATGATGTACTCTGCATATAAGGCAAATAAGGAGGGTGACAATATACAGCTTTGTTGTGCTCCTTTCCCAATTTTGAACCAGTCAGTTGTTCCAAATAAAGTTCTAAATGTTGCTTCTTGACCCACATACAGGTTTCTCAAGAGACAGGTAAGGTGGTCTGGTATTCCCATCTCTTTAAGAATTTTCCACAGTTTGTTGTATATATTAAGTTGATTCTTTGTTCAGCCAGTGGCTCAGACAGCAAAGAATACGCCTGCAATGTTGGAGACCTGGGTTCAATCCCTGGGTCAGAAAGATCCCCTAGAGAATGAAATGACAACCCACTCAAGTATTCTTGTCAAGAGAATCCCATAGACAGAAGAGCCTGGCGGGCTACAGTCCATGGAGTCACAAAGATTCAGACATGACTAAGCACAGCACAGAAAATACAGTCAGCAAAAACAGGACTGGGAGCTGACTGTGGCTCAGATCATGAACTTATTGCCAAATATAGACTTAAATTGAAGGAAGTATGGAAAACCACTAGACCATTCACATATGACCTAAATCAAACCCCTTACAATTATACAGTGGAATTGGCAAATAGATTCAAGGTATTAGATCTGAAAGACAAAGTGCCTGAAGAACTATGGACAGAGGTTCATGACATTGTACAGGAGGCAGTGATCAAGACCATCCCCCCAAAAGAGAAATGCAAAAAGACAAAATGGTTGTCTGAGGAGGCCTTACAAATAGCTGAGAAAAGAAGAGAAGCTAAAGGCAAAAAGAAAAGGTAAGATATACCCCTCTGGACGCAGAGTTCCAAGAAATAGCAAGGAGAGATAAGAAAGCCTTCCTCAGTGATCAATGCAAAGAAATCGAGGAAAAAAATCAGAATGGGAAAGACCAGAGATCTCTTCAAGAAAATTAGAGATACCAAAGGAACATTTCACGCAAAGATGGGCACGAAAATACAGAAACAGTATGGACCTAACAGAAGCAGAAGATATTAAGAAGAGGTGGTAAGAATACACAGAAGAACTATACAAAAAAGATTTTCACAACCCAGATAATCACAATGGTGTGATCACTCACCTAGAGCCAGACATCCTGGAATGCAAAGACAAGTGGGCCTTATGAAACATCACTACAACAAAGCTAGTGGAAGTGATGGAATTCCAGTTGAGCTATTTCAAGTCCTAAAAGATGATGCTGTGAAAGTGCTGCTGCACTCAATACGCCAGCACATTTGGAAAACTCAGCAGCGGCCACAGGACTGGAAAAGGTCAATTTTCATTCCAATCCCAAAGAAAGGCAATGCCAAAGAATGTTCAAACTATTGCACAGTTGCACTCATCTCATATACCAGCAGAATAATGCTCTGAATTCTCCAAGCCTGGCTTCAACAATATGTGGATCAAGAACTTCCAGATGTTCAAGCTGGTTTTAGAAAAGGCAAAGGAACCAGAGATCAAATTGCCAACATCCAGTGGAACATCGAAAAAGCAAGAGAGCTCCAGAAAAACATCTACTTCTGCTTTATTGACTATGTCAAAGCCTTTGACCGTGTGGATCACCACAAACTGTGGAAAATTCTTAAAGAGATTGGAATACCAGACCACCTTACCTGCCTCCTGAGAAATCTGTATGCAGGTCAAGAAGCAACAGTTAGAGCTGGACATGGAAAAACAGACTGGTTCCCAATTGGGAAAGGAGTTCATCAAAGCTATATATTGTCACCCTGCTCATTTAACTTATATGCAGAGTACATCATGTGAAATGCTGAGCTGGATGAAGCACAAGCTGGGATCAAGATTGTTTGGAGAAATATCAATAAAATCAGATACACAGATGACACCACCTTATGGTGTAAAGTGAAGAACTAAAAGCCTCTTGATGAAAGTAAAAGAGGAGAGTGAAACAGCTGGCTTAAAACTCAACATTCAAAAAAACTAAGATCATGACATCTGGTCCCATCAGATCAGATCAAATCAGATCAGTCGCTCAGTCGTGTCCGACTCTTTGCGACCCCATGAACCGCAGCACGCCAGGCCTCCCTATCCATCACCAGCTCCCGGAGGTCACTCAGACTCGCATCCATCGAGTCAGTGATGCCATCCAGCCATCTCATCCTCTGTCGTCCCCTTCTCCTCCTGCCCTCAATCCCTCCCAGCATCAGAGTCTTCTCCAATGAGTCAACTCTTCAATATGCCAGCAAATTTGGAAAACTCAGCAGTGGCCACAAGATTGGAAAAAGTCAGTTTTCATCCCAATCCCAAAGAAAGGCAATGCCAAGGAGTGCTCAAACTACCGCACAATTGCACTCATCTCACACACTAGTAAAGTAATGCTCAAAATTCTCCAAGCCAGGCTTCAGCAATATGTGAACCGTGAACTTCCTGACGTTCAAGCTGGTTTTAGAAAAGGCAGAGGAACCAGAGATCAAATTGCCAACATCCGCTGGATCATGGAAAAAGCAAGAGAGTTCCAGAAAAACATCTATTTCTGCTTTATTGACTATGCCAAAGCCTTTGACTGTGTGGATCACAATAAACTATGGAAAATTCTGGTCCCATCACTTCACGGCAAATCGATGGGGAAACAATGGAAACAGTGACAGACTTTATTTTCTTAGGCTCCAAAATCACTGCAGATGGTGACTGCAGCCATGAAATCAAAAGATGCTTGCTCCTTGGGAAATAAGCTATGACCAACCTAGACAGCATATTAAAAAGCAGAGACATTGTCAACAAAGGTCCATCTAGTCAAGATTATAGTTTTTCCAGTAGTCATGTATGGATGTGAGAGTTGGACTATAAAGAAAGCTGAGTGCCAAAGAATTAATGCTTTTGAAATGTGGAGTTGGAGAAGACTCTTGAGAGTCCCTTGGACTACAAAGAGATCAAACCAGTCAATCCTGAAGGAAAACAGTCCTGTATATTATTGAAAGGACTGATGTTGAAGCTGAAACTCCAATACTTTGGCCACCTGATTCGAAAAACTGAATCATTGGAAAAGACCCTGATGCTGGAAAGATCGGGGGCAGGAGGAGAAGGGGACAACAGAGGAATCGATGCTTGGATGAAATCACTGACTTTGATGGACATGAATTTGAGCAAGCTCCAGGAGTTGGTGATGGACAGAGAAGCCCGGCATGCTACAGGCTATGGGGTCGGAAAGTGTTGGACACGACTGGGCAACTAAACTGAACGGATTCTTTGTTTACCTAGGTTCTGGCTGGATTTGACCCCTTTGGATGTCATGTGGAATACCTCTGACACAGGCTGGGCAAAATCTGCATGGAGTAGTGTTTTTTCTCCATGGATCCAGGGAGCATGTGTATTTGCACATTATTTGCCACGGTTTGAGCCAACTTCCATCTTGCAAGTAAGGCAGAGCACAATAGGTCAATATTTAGAAGTGAATTAGCACTATTACTGACAGGACTAGTGAATAAAGTAACTTGTAGAAATCAGAGTAGATAACGTTATTTAAGGTATTCCACAATGGAAAATCAATAAGCCTGAAAAGATATACAGAGGAAAGGTGTGAGAGTGTTTGTGTGTGTGAAAGTCACTCAGTCGTTTCCGACTCTTTGCGAGTCCATGAACTGTATTATACAGTCCATGGAATTTTCCAGGCCAGAATACTGGAGTGGGTAGTCTTTCCCTTCTCCAGGGGACCTTCCCAACCCAGGGATCAAACCCAGGTCGACGGCATTGCAGACAGATTCTTTACTAGCTGAGCCACAAGGGAAGCTCATGAGAGTGTTTACATTAGAATAAATAATGGTCTAAGTTTTACTATGTCTACCATAGGTATTTAAGCACTTATTAAAAATTGTGTAAGACCACTTCTAAATTGCAGACACTTTGCAAGTTTCCCATCACAGTCTTCTGTTCAGCACCAACTGCGTATAGAATGCTTGTACAGAATGATAAGGCCAGGTAAGCAAAGTTGGTAAACGGGCACTTATGGGCAGAGAGGAAAGGAAGAGGAAGATACAAAATAAAGGATCTCTCTGCCTAAAAACGTATCTCCAGATTAGCAGGTATGCTATTTAGCAATCTTTTCTCTTTGTCGTCCTTCTTGCTTATATTCTGTACATGATAACTACTATATCCAGTGTGGGTTCCCTCAAGCAGAGAGAGGAAAGACAGTTCAAGCCACATCTATAGCTCTGAGCCTAGTGTTTATCCTTTGTCTATTACATGAGCTGAGAAAATATACGTCACCCTTATTCAAAACCCTATCCCAGGAAACAGGAAAGAAAATTAATGTCTTTTACTTTATTACTGATTCCATTTGAAAGTATTACTTGGTCACTACTTTTAAATTTATTTTATTTAATTTTTAAATAGGAAACAATTCACATGACATAAAATTCAATAGGTATATAAGAATATATAGTGAAAAGTCTTCTTCCACACCTTGTCTTCAGTCTTAGTTCTCCCTCTCCCTGAGATTTATGCATTCACAAGCCAATATGCATATGTTCTCTCCCCACTCTTTTAAAATGAGACATGATATGCACACAGTTCTGCCCCTTCTTTTCTTCACCTACAATACATCCTGAAACTGTCCTGTCCAATTTGGTAACCACTAGCCATATATAGTTATTTACATTTTAATTAAAGTTCAGTTCCAAACTATAATTAATAATACTGTATTACATGATCGAAGTTGCTAAGACAGTAGATCTTAAAACTTCTCATCACAGGAAAAAATAGTCTTGTAACTATGTAGGGTAACAGATGTTAACTAGACTTCTTGTGCAATCATTTCACCATATGTACAAATATCAAATCATGACATTGTAAACCAAAAAATAATATAACATTATAAGTCAATTATATTTCAATGAAAAAAAAATTCAGTGCCTTGGTTACACTAGTCAGGTGCTCAAAAGTCACACAGGACTAGAGGATACAATAGTGGACAGCTCAATATAGAAATTTCTGTCATAACAAAAAATTCTATTGGATAGTACAACCCAGGAGCATCTTCACTCCTTCTATTTTTTTAAAACAACTGTATAGTGTCCTATTGTATAAATGCTCCACAGTCAATTTAACCAATTAGGAAGCTTTTTATCACTGATTTAACATAATATTATGTGGTACCTTCCATAGGGATGGCATGGTTTTTCTTTGCAAAAAGTCACACCACCCCCAATCCTCCCCCTGCCCTCTGCCCCCCCACCAATAAAATGGAGAAAAAGAAAAAACAAAACTTGGTGTTTGGGAGTCATTTCATGATAAAATTGTTTATTTTGTATCAGAGAGGAATGTTAGGGGGAAAACTAAAACATTTTGTACTGAAATTTCACTAGAAATAATCCTAATTTCCATTTTTATCCATTTTCCTCCTAAATTTAACTCCTTATCTGTCTTCTGAGAAGCTATAAGTTCAAAAGCTTGAAGCACTGTGTAAGTGCTGGGGAACCAATCAACCCTGAAGTGACTGAACAATGGAGAAACAGGACAGGTCTGGATATCTACGAAGGATATGGACAGACTGAAACGGTATACAGACTTCACTGAAAAGACATGGCTGAACTCAATTCAGCCAGATAAATAAAAACCAAAGTGCTACCATGTGTAAAATAGCTAGTGGGAAGCTGCTGCTATATAACACAGGGAGTTCAGCCTGGTGCTCTGGGATGACCTAGAGGGGTGGAATGGGGGTGTGTGTTGAGGGAAGTTCAAGAGGGAGGGAATATATATATATATATATATAAAATTATGACTGATTTGCACTGTTGTATGGAAGAAACCAAGACAACACTGTAAGGAAATTATCTTTCAATTAAAAAAAAAACCAAATTGTTTATTGTAGCTTTGTGATTGAGGGATAGGGAGGGAATGGAGTGATTAGAAGAAACAGTTTCTTTAAAAAAAAATGAGGGAAGATAGTTACGAAAGAGCTCTGTAGGAGATGCAATTGTTTACATAGTCATTCACTGAGGAAAGCCACTATATAATTGACTAGGACCAGGGCATTAAAAAATTTATGTATAATATCATCTATGAAACGAATAGCCAGTCAGGTTCGATGCATGATTCTGGATGCTTGGGGCTGGTGCACTGGGACGACCAGAGGGATGGTATGGGGAGGGAGGTGGGAGGGGGGTTCAGGATGGGGAACATGTGTACACCTGTGGTGGATTCATGTTGATGTATGGCAAAACCAATACAATATTGTAAAGTAATTAATCTCCAATTAAAATAAATTTATTAAAAAAATACTAGATCTATAAAAAGATTTCTCTTTGTATAATAAGGAAATATCTTAGGGCTTTGCTGAAAAAATAGAAAATGCTGAGCTCTTTGTTACTTGAAATATTAAGTTTGCTGGACAACTCCTTCACAAGAATACTCTAAAAAGCTTTATCTAAAGAGCTCATAGAAATAAGAAGAAATTCTAGAGGAAATGAAATAACAAAAATTGTGATGTAGGAAAGAGAGGGATAAGATAGGGCAGATAAGTGAAAGACTGAAATAAATTTTTCATTGTCTTTATATACTGCTTCAATTTTTGAACGATGAGAAAGTAGTACCTGGTTAAAAATTAAAATAAAAACAAAAATCAATGAATTTATTCAATAGAAATAGCATAACAAGTACCATGTGAATATGAGTATAAATGTTTTCATAAATATGGATGTTTTAGTAGTTACAAATTTACTTAATATTTTAACTATATTAGTGTCTATAATTCTTGAGAGCAGAAAATGTTTTAATGTGAGCCTGGTTCAGCGTAAGCTCTGAATAAATATTTATTGAATGAATGCATGGTGGATAAATGAATAGATATAAGTTATTTGTAATGTTACTTTACTCTTTTTTATTCTTAACTAGGTACTAATCTGTGGAAATTTTAAGGGAATGAAAATTAAGCCTGGCTCAATGGGAAAACCTTCTCCTGCTTTTGATGTTAAGGTTTGTACATCCCTTTACAGGAAAATATTTAACAACCCAATCTGTTTACCCCTACCCCACTTCTACTCCCTTACACTATTAGTTTTGATGATGATTATGCTACTTCCATGATATCTTAACCTCCACATAAAGATGGAAAAGGTTTAGAAACATTAGCTTGTCTCTTTTTTCCTCCAAAGCAGTTATTTGTGCCAAATAGTTTTATGCATTTTATAAATATTTATTTTCAGAAGGAACCTATGAGAGACATAGCAATATCAGAACCATTTTACAGATGAGGCTGAGAGAGGTTAAAGGACTCACCCAAGGTTACATAGTTAGTAGCTGCTAGTTCTAGAATTGAGAAGGCAATGGCACCCCACTCCAGTACTCTTGCCTGGAAAGTCCCATGGACGGAGGAGCCTGGTGGGCTGCAGTCCATGGGGTTGCGAAGAGTCAGACATGACTGAGCGACTTCCCTTTCGCTTTTCACTTTCATGCATTGGAGAAGGAAATGGCAACCCACTCCAGTGTTCTTGCCTGGAGAATCCCAGGGATGGTGGAGCCTGGTGGGCTGCCGTCTATGGGGTTGCACAGAGTAGGACATGACTGAAGCAATTTAGCAGCAGCAGTAGCAGCAGCAGTTCTAGAATTCAATCCTAAGCAATCTGGTACGAACATCCATATGCTTGACTGCAATACTACGTTGCCCCGTCTGGTTAGGGAGCTCCAGATCTTCTAAAAGAGTTGACTAGGACAAAACAAGCTACAATTCAACAGTGGTTATAGGTTCTCCCTCTTCCTGCAGCATGCCTGGCGAGTTCCTGGCAGCCAAGAAACTATTTTCATCACTTGATCCTGAGGAGGCATCCTATTACCCCATTAGCGCACTTTGCTCAGGGTTAGAATTGTTCTCAGATCAATCCAGCCAAAGTTAAGTGTAGACAAAGGAACTTATATTAACACATAAAACAATACCAACAAAAACACAAAATGGATGAGTTTACAGAGAACTCAATATCAAACTTAACTGAGGGTTAGTTGTAAATTAGACCAATGTTTCCCAAGCTTATCTGATCATAAAGAATCACATAGGTACATGTGAAAAATACAAATTCTCAGGCTTCTTCTCTAGAGAGTCTGATTCAATAAATTTAGGGTAGGATCCCAAAATCCTAAGGTGTTTTAAACAAGCACCTCAAGTAATTCTAACTCTGCTATGAAAACTTGTCTAAAGGTAGGATTGCCTGATGGCTTTTATTCTGGCTCTGCTATTCATTACTGAGTATCTCTGGGTAAGCTGTTAAAGCCTGTTTCCTGATATATAAAACAGGGACCAAGGTAAACAACTTGTTCCAGTTCGACTGGAACTTACTTAGCTTTCAGTTCAATTCAATCGCTGTTGTGTCTGACTTTTTGCAACCCTATTGACTGAGGGACACCGGGCTTCCCTGTCCATCATCAACTCCCAGGGCTTGCTCAAACTCATGTCCATTGAAGTCGGTGACGACATCCATGTCTCCTTCTGCCTTCAATCTTTCCCAGCATCAGGGTCTTTTAAATGAGTCAGCTCTTTGAATCAGGTGTTTCAAAGTATTGGGGTTTCAGCTTCAGCATCAGTCCTTCCATTGAATATTCAGGACTATTTTCCTTCAGGTCTGATTTGATCTCCTTGTAGTCCAAGGGACTCTCAAGAGTCTTCTCCAACACCACAGTTCAAAAGCATCAATTCTTCAATGCTCAGCTTTCTTTATAGTAAAACTCTCATGACCATTCATGACTACTGGAAAAACCATAGCTTTGATTGGATGGACCTTTGTCAGCCAAGTAATATCTCTGCTTTTTAATACGCTATCTAGGTTGCTCATAGCTTTTCTTTTTTTGATTTCATGGCTGCAGTCACCATCTTCAGTGATTTTGGAGCCTAAGAAAATAAAGTCTGTCACTGTTTCCATTGTTTCCCCATCTATTTGTCATGAAGAGATGGGACCAGATGCCATGATAGTAATTTTTTGAATGGTGAGTTTTAAGTGAGCTTTTTCACTCTCTTCTTTCACTTTCATCAAGAGGCTGTTTAGTTCCTCTTCATTTTCTGCCATAAGGGTGGTATCCTCTGTGTATCTGAGCTTACTGATACTTCTTCCAGCAATCTTGATCCCAGCTTGTGCTTCATCCGGCCTAGCATTTCACATGATGTACTCTGCATACAAGTTAAATAAGCAGGGTGACAATATACAGCCTTGATGTACTCCTTTCCCAATTGGGGACCAGTCTGTTGTTCCAAGTCCGGTTCTAACTATTGCTTCTTGACCTGCATACAGATTTCTTAGGAGGCAGGTAAGGTGGTCTGGTATTCTGATCTCTTGAAGAATTTTCCACAGTTTGCTGTGATCTACACAGTCAAAAGCTTTGGTGTAATCAATAAAGCAGAAGTGGATGTTTTTTGGGAAATCCCTTGCTTTTTCTATGATCCATTGGATATTGGCAATTTGATCTATGGTTCCTCTGGCTTTTCTAAATCCAGCTTGAACATGTGGAAGTTCAGAGTTCATGTACTATTGAAGCCTGGCTTGGAGAACTTTGAGCATTACTTTGATAGTGTGTGAGATGAGTGCAATTTTGTGGTAGTTTGAATATTCTTTGGCATTGCTCTTCTTTGGGATTGGAATGAAAACACCTTTTCCATTCCTGTGGCCACTGCTGAGTTTTCCAAATTTGCTGGCATATTGAGTGCGGCAACACTTTCACAGCATCATCTTTCAGGATTTGAAATAGCTCAACTGGAATTCCATCACCTCCACTAGCTTTGTTTGTGGTGATGTTTCCTAAGGCCCACTTGACTTCACATTCCAGGATGTCTGGCTCTAGGTGAGTGATCACTCCATTGTGGTTATCTGGGTGAGGAAGATCTTCTTTGTATAATTCTTCTGTGTATTCTTGCCACCTCTTCTTAATATTTTCTACTTCTGTTTAGGTCCATACCATTTCTGTCCTTTATTGTGCCCATCTTTGCATGAAATATTCCCTTGGTATCTCTAATTTTCTTGAAGAGATCTCTAGTCTTTCCCATTCTGTTGTTTTCCTCTATTTCTTTTCATTGATCACTGAGGGAGGCTTTCTTATCTCTCCTTTCTATTCTTCGGAACCCTGCATTCAAATAGGTATATCTTTCCTTTTTCTCCTCTTCTTTTCTCAGTTATTTTATGGCCTCAGACAGCCATTTTGCCTTTTTGCATTTCTTTTTCTTGGAGATAGTCTTGATTACTACCTCCTGTATAACGTCATGAACCTCTGTCCCTAGTTCTTCAGGCACTCTGTCTATTAGATCTAATCCCTTGAATCTATTTGCCAATTCCACTGTATAATTGTAAGGGGTTTGATTTAGGTCATATGTGAATGGTCTAGTGGTCTTCCTTACTTCCTTCAATTTAAGTCTGAATTTTGCAGTAAGTTCACGATCTGAGCCATAGTCAGCTCCTGGTCTTGTTTTTGCTGACTGTATAGAGCTTCTCCATCTTTGGCTACAAAGAATATAATCAATCTGATTTTGGCATTGAGCATCTGGTGATATCCATTTGTAGAGTCTTCTCTTTTTTGTTGAAAGAGGGTGTTTGCTATGACCAATGCTTCCCTGATAGCTCAGTTGGTAAAGAATCCACCTGCAATGAAGGAGATCCTGGTTCCATTCCTGGGTCGGCAAGATCCAGTATTCTTGGGCTTCCCTGGTTGCTCAGCTTGTAATGAATCCACCTGCAATGTGGAAGACCTGGGCTCGATCCCTGGTTTGGGAAAGTCCCCTGGAGAAAGGAAAGGCTACTAACTCCAGTATCCGGGCTTGGAGAATTCTAAGGACTATATTGTCCATGGGCTGCAAGACTCAGACATGACTGAGCAACTTTCACAATTTAGCTTTAGGCCTGAAAGTATTGATAGTATGTCCTGAGGATACACCCCTGCCTTCAGTTCAGTTCAGTTTAGTTCAGTCACTCAGTCGTGTACGACTCTTTCAGATCCCATGAATCAGCATGCCAGGCCTTCCTGTCCATCACCAACTCCTGGAGTTCACTCAAACTCACACCCATTGAGTTGGTGATGCCATCCAGCCATCTCATCCTCTGTCGTCCTCTTCTCCTCCTGCCCCCAATCCCTCCCAATATCAGAGTCTTTTCCAATGAGTCAACTCTTTGCATGAGGTGGCCAAAGTATTGGAGTTTCAGCTTCAACATCAGTCCTTCCAAAGAACACCTAGGGCTCATCTCCTTTAGAATGGACTGGTTGGATCTCCTTGCAGTCCAAGAGACTCTCAAGAGTCTTCTCCAACACCACAGTTCAAAAGCATCAATTCTTTGGCGCTCAGCTTTCTTCACAGTCCAACTCTCATATCCATACATGACCACTGGAGAAACCATAGCCTTGACTAGACGGACCTTTGTTGGCAAAGTAATGTCTCTGCTTTTCAATATGCTATCTAGGTTGGTCATAGCTTTCCTTCCAAGGAGTAAGCATCTTTTAATTTCATGGCTGCAGTCACCATCTGCAGTGATTTTCAGATCAGATCAGATCAGTCGCTCAGTCGTGTCCGATTCTTTGCAACCCCATGAATCGCAGCACAGCAGGCCTCCCTGTCCATCACCAACTCCTGGAGTTCACTCAGACTCACGTCCATCAAGTCAGTGATGCCATCCAGCCATCTCATCCTCTGTCGTCCCCATCTCCTCTTGCCCCCAATCCCTCCCAGCATCAGAGTCTTCTCCAATGAGTCAACTCTTCACATGAGGTGGCCAAAGTACTGGAGTTTCAGCTTTAGCATCATTCCTTCCAAAGAAATCCCACGGCTGATCTCCTTTAGAATGGACTGGTTGGATCTCCATGCAGTCCAAGGGACTCTCAAGAGTCTTCTCCAACACCACAGTTCAAAAGCATCAATTCTTTGGCACTCAGCCTTCTTCACAATCCAACTCTTAGTCATGGGCAAATCAAGACGGTTATTAACTCTAATAATAAAAGGACAGATTTTATAGGTTTCTAGTGAGGATTAATGCAGTAATATTTCTAAAGAGCATAGAAAAGTGGTTGGCACATAAAGATCCACAAGATAGGTATTATTAGAAATATAGACCAGTGGAACAAGATATAAAGCCCAGAGATAAATGCACACACCTATGGGTACCTTATCCACAAAGGAGGCAAGAATATACAATGGAGAAAAGACAGCCTCTTAAATAAGTGGTGCTGGGGAAACTGGATAACTATGTGTAAAATAATGAAATTAGAACACTTCCTTAACACCACACACAAAAATAAACTCAAAATAGACTAAAGACCCACATGTAAGGCCAGAAACTATAAAAGTCATAGGGGAAAACATAGGCATAACACTCTGACATAAATTGCAGCATCTATTTGACCTATCTTTTAGAGTAATGGAAAGAACAAAAATAACACATGGGATCTAATTAAACTTAAAAACTTGTGCACAGAGAAGGAAACTATAAACAAGATGGAAAGACAACCCTCAGAATGAGAGAAAATAATTGCAAGTGAAACAACTGACAAAGGATTAATCTCCAAAATATATAAGCAGCTCATGCATTTCAATATCAGAAAAACAAATAACTAATCAAAAATGGGCAAAAGATCTAAACAGACCTTTCTCCAAAAACACACGGCCAACAAACACATGAAAAAATGCTCAAAACCACTCATTATTTGAGAAATGGAAATCAAAACACAATGAGGTATCACCTCATAATGATAAGAATGGCCAGCATTGAAAAATCTACAAACAATAAATGCTGGAGAGGATGTGGAGAAAAGGGAATCCTCTTACACTGTTGGTAGGACCAACAGTTGTTGATACAACCACTATGGAGAACCTTATAGAGATTCCTTTAAAAACTAGGAATAAAACTACTACATGACCCAGTAATCCCACTACTGGGCATATACCCTGGGAAAATCATTATTGAAAAAGACACATGTACCCCAAAGTTCCTAGCAGCACTATTTACAATAGCTAGAACATGGAAGCAATGTAGATGCCCATCAACAGATGAATGGATAAAGAAGTTATGATACATATATACAACGGAATATTACTCAGCCATAAAAAGGAATGAATCTGAGTCAGTGGGGTAGTCAGGTAGATGAAACTAGAGCCTGTTACACAGCGTGAAGTTAAGTCAGAAAGAGTAAAACAACTATTGTTTATTAACACATATATACTGAATTTTGAAAAAATGGTGCTGATGAACCTATTTGCAGGGCAGGAATAGGGAGTAGAAGTAAAGAACAGACTTGTGGACACAATGGGGAAGGAAAAGGCAGGACAAATTGAGAGAGTAGCATTGACATATATACACTATCGGGTATACAACAGATAGGTAGTGGAAAGCTGCTATTAATATACAGCACAGAAAGCCCAGCCTGGCACTCCAAGATGACATAGAGGGGTGGGAGGGAGGCTCTAGAGGGAAGGATAGTAATAGTTATGACTTATTTGGGTTGTTGTATGGCAGAAACCAATGCAACATTGTAAAGCAATTATCCTCCAATTAAAAATAAAATAATAATATAAAACAAAAGATAGGTGCTATTCTTAGTATTATTCACCTCTCCCTCGAATTTGTTTCCTTTGAAAAGCTTTTCTAAGAAGAGATGGTAGAGCGGCACTAGTTACATTCAGTAGAAAGACTTAATAGTTCATTGGTTAATATTAATAGGCTGCCTTAAGTTAGAGAAAGAAATATGGATGATTAAGCATTATCTGCAATACAAGTAATCAAGCTGGCATTTCACACAGATGTTTTCTCTTGATGACAACCCCCAACATACATGGCTATCAGGGTCTCACAGACATAGCTGTATTCATAGCCATCCCAACTGCAATGTACCACCAGTCCCCTACTCATTCAAGCCCAGTGATTTATTAGAGCAACTATCTTTGAACAAAAACTCGTGTGGATGAGAGGAACAGTGCACCAGCATCTCTACCTTCATTTATTCATCCAAATCTTTTTTATTGTGGTAAAAAACATGTAACTTAAAATTTATTAGTTTGACCATTTTTAAGTACATCATTCAATGGTATTAAAATAATACCATATTAAATAATGTTGTGCAGCTGTCACCACTATCCATAACTCTTTTCATCTTGGAAAACTAAAACTCTATATATACTGAACAATAACTCAATTCTTCTTTCCACCTGACCCTCACAATCACCATTCTACTTACTGCCTCTATGATTTTAACTACTTTAGGTACTATATATAAATGGAATCATACAGTAGTCATTTTTTGTAATCAGCTTATTACATTTAACATAATGTCTGCAAAGTTCATCCATGTTGTAGCTGCTGCTGCTGCTGCTAAGTCGCTTCAGTCGTGTCCGACTCTGTGCAACCCCATAGACGACAAGCCACCAGGCTCCCCTGTCCCTGGGATTCTCCAGGCAAGAACACTGGAGTGGGTTGCCATTTCCTTCTTCAATGCATGAAAGTGAAAAGTGAAAGTGAAATCGCTCAGTTGTGTCCAACTCTTCGTGACCCCATGGACTGCAGCCCACCAGGCTCCTCTGTTCATGGGATTTTCCAGGCAAGAGTACATGTGTCGGGATTTCCTTCCTTTGAAGGCTGAATAATGTTCCATTGCATATATGTACCACATTATGCTTGTTCATTCATTTATTGATGAGTGCTTGGGTTGCTTCCACACTTTAACCATTGTGAATAATGTTATAAACACGGTAAACCAGTAAATCTTTGAAACCATTTTTTATTCTTTTGAGTATATACCCAGAAGTAAAGTTGCGGGATTATATGGTAATTTTATTTTTAAAATTTTTTATTGGAGTATAGCTGATTTACAATGTTGTGTTAACACACAACAAAGGTATACAACAGGTATATAACAAAGTAAATCACTTGTACGTGGTAATTTTAATTTTTTGAGAAATTTCCATACTGTTTTCCACAGTGCTGTGCCATTTTGCATTCCCACCAATAGTGCACAAACATCTTTACCAACATTTGTTGTTTTGTTTTTTTGATAGTAGCCATCCTAATAGGTGTGAGATTGTAGTTTTGACATGCATTTGTCTCTTGTGGCCACCTTCATTTTTAACTCTTTCCCATGGGCTTTTGTTATTGTGTCCCTCCTTACCTACCTAGGAGCATCTTTAGTGATATTCTAAAATCTGAGCGTGTACTCTAACTAGCTGGATGTCAGACTTTTGCAACTTCAAAGATCAAAGCTCATAATTTTCATATTTAAACATTCTAAAGACCCCTTGAACAGGGATGTATGTGATTCTCCCCAGAGACAGAACATTTTACATTTTATCTATGTTCCTATCTACTCGATAAAGGACAGAAATGGTGTGGACCTAACAAAAGCAGAAGATATTAAGAAGAGGTGGCAAGAATACACAGAAGAACTGTACAAAAAAGAGCTTCACGACCCAGATAATCATGATGGTGTGATCACTGACCTAGAGCCAGACATCCTGGAATGTGAAGTCAAGTGGGCCTTAGAAAGCATCACTACGAACAAAGCTAGTGGAGGTGATGGAATTCCAGTGGAGCTATTCCAAATCCTGAAAGATGATGCTGTGAAAGTGCTGCACTCAATATGCCAGCACATTTGGAAAACTCAGCAGTGGCCACAAGATTGGAAAAGGTCAGTTTTCATCCCGATCCCAAAGAAAGGCAATGCCAAAGAGTGCTCAAACTACCGCACAATTGCACTCATCTCACACGCTAGTAAAGTAATGCTCAAAATTCTCCAAGCCAGGCTTCAGCAATATGTGAACCGTGAACTTCCTGATGTTTAAGCTGGATTTAGAAAAGGCAGAGGAACCAGAGATCAAATTGCCAACATCCGCTGGATCATGGAAAAAGCAAGAGAGTTCCAGAAAAACATCTATTTCTGCTTTATTGACTATGCCAAAGCCTTTGACTGTGTAGATCACAATAAACTGTGGAAAATTCTGAAAGAGATGGGAATACCAGACCACCTGATCTGCCTCTTGAGAAATCTGTATGCAGGTCAGGAAGCAACAGTTAGAACTGGTCATGGAACAACAGACTGGTTCCAAATAGGAAAAGGAGTACGTCAAGGCTGTATATTGTCACCATGTTTATTTAACTTATATGCAGAGTACATCATGAGAAATGCTGGACTGGAGGAAACACAAGCTGGAATCAAGATTGCCGGGAGAAATATCAATAACCTCAGATATGCAGATGACACCACCCTTATGGCAGAAAGTGAAGAGGAACTCAAAAGCCTCTTGATGAAAGTGAAAGTGGAGAGTGAAAAGGTTGGCTTAAAGCTCAACATTCAGAAAACGAAGATCATGGCATCTGGTCCCATCACTACATGGGAAATAGATGGAGAAACAGTGGAAACAGTGTCAGACTTTCTTTATCTGGGCTCCAAAATCACTGCAGATGGTGACTGCAGCCATGAAATTTTAAAAGACGCTTACTCCTTGGAAGGAAGGTTATGACCAACCTAGATAGCATATTCAAAAGCAGAGACATCACTTTGCCAACAAAGGTTCGCCTAGTCAAGGCTATGGTCTTTCCTGTGGTCATGTATGGATGTGAGAGCTGGACTGTGAAGAAGGCTGAGCGCCGAAGAATAGATGCTTTTGAACTGTGGTGTTGGAGAAGACTCTTGAGAGTCCCTTGGACTGCAAGGAGATCCAACCGGTCCATTCTGAAGGAGATCAGCCCTGGGATTTCTTTGGAGGGAATGATGCTCAAGCTGAAACTCCAGTATTTTGGCCACCTCATGCGAAGAGTTGACTCATTGGAGAAGACTCTGATGCTGGGAGGGATTGAGGGCAGGAGGAGAAGGGGACGACAGAGGATGAGATGGCTGGATGGCATCACTGACTAGATGAATGTGAGTCTGAGTGACCTCCGAGAGCTGGTGATGGATAGGGAGGCCTGATGTGCTGCGGTTCATGGGGTCGCAAAGAGTCGGACACGACTGAGCGACTGATCTGATCTGATCTACTAAATAGTAGTCTGTGTAATCAGAACTCTTAACATTTCTCTTTTCTATCAATAATACCTTGATCAGATCAGATCAGATCAGTCGCTCAGTCGTGTCCGACTCTTTGCGACCCCATGAACCGCAGCACGCCAGGCCTCCCTGTCCATCACCAGCTCCTGGAGGTCACCCAGACTCACACCCATCAAGTCAGTGATGCCATCCAGCCATCTCATCCTCTGTCGTCCCCTTCTCCTCCTGCCCTCAATCCCTCCCAGCATCAGAGTCTTCTCCAATGAGTCAACTCTTTGCATGAGGTGGCCAAAATACTGGAGTTTCAGCTTTAGCATCATTCCTTCTAAAGGAATTCCAGGATTGATCTCCTTCAGAATGGACCGGTTGGATCTTCTTGCAGTCCAAGGGACTCTCAAGAGTCTTCTCCAACACCACAGTTCAAAAGCATCAATACCTTGATAGTTGCAGCCAAATATTAGATGACTCGGTGGGAATTTACACTTTTTTATTTGCAAGAATTTAAAAATAAGTTTCTTACATTTAGAATTCCTTTGCCTTTTCAGTTTCTTATTGGGGACATAAGCCTTTTTTGTTCTGGAAAGGGCCAGATAAAGATATCCTTTGCTTTAACAAGCTATATCTCAGATTTGAAGGGTGTATATAAAAGCAGTGTGGAGTTTTCATATTTAAAACTAAAAGAGCAGAATAGGTAAGCAAGCAATCTGAGAAATGCTTAGTTCTATTTTTAGAAAATGAACTGAACTCCCTGGAAAGATTACACAGAGAAGTATAATGATGAAAAGCACAGGTTCTACAGTATGATTGCTGAGATTTGAAATTCACCTCAATCATGCACTGTGGCATTGCTTAAACTCTCTGTGCCTCTGTTTCCTTATATGTAAAATGACCATAATAATACTCCTAACCAGATAGGGTTATTGTAAGGACTAAAGAAGATAGCACATGTGAAATAGAGCAATAACATTTATTATTTAGGATGTGGTAAGTGCTTAATAAATGCCAGCTACAATTAGGTACTTCAGAGAACATGAGAGGATAAAAGAGCAAGGCTTCAGCTAAATCACCACTGTCTCAGCCACAAAATAGTTCCCTTTTCCTTATAACTCACATTTGGCTTCTGAGGTAAGATTTTGTTTGTTTCACAAAGTTGGAAAACCAGTAATGAAATACTTATGAAAGAAAAAGACAATAAGATATATCAGAAATGATAAAAGCAGGTTGCAAAATACTATATTATAAAGTGATCGTATTTTTTTCAGTCTATATCATTTCAAAGGATATTACTAGAATGTGATTATTGCTGGATGATAGAATAAAAGAAAAATTTTATTCTTTCACATTTTGCTAACCTGTATTTTATAATATAATTTACAATAAGAATTTAAATAACTATATTTCTCTTAGGAACTTAAAGTTTTTAATTTTAATTTTGCTTAATTTTTTAAACAAACTTTTTTTGAAGTCTGCATTCTTAAATGGCAAAAGAAAAAAAAAATGCAGTGCAAAGATTTCAGATGTGGCATTAAATAAAATTTTCCTTAAGTAAATTACTCTGTTTCATCCTAGATTTTAGATGTAAATGGCAATGTTCTACCACCTGGAAAAGAAGGAGATATTGGCATTCGAGTTCAACCTAACCGACCACTTGGCCTTTTTACCCATTATATAGTAAGAGACTTATTACTAAATAGCATCTCATTTCCTATTTATTTCTCTGAAGTGCCTAGTAACTATCCCTATTTGCCACAAAATACAACTAGGATAGGTACTTGGCTTTTTCTTGAGAGATTCGTTGTCCTGAACAGTAATCCCTCAGACAGGGAACTGAAGAAACACCCAAATGCTTACTGCTCCAAGCCCATGAAAGTAAAAGGAAGGGGGCCCTAGAAAGAAGACTGCCCTCTTAACATCATTAATCCACTCCACTGTAAATCAGCACCCAATAATTTTCCTGAAATCTGATTAGTGATCTCCCTTTCGTGGAAAGAGTGAGAGAAACAAAGAATGGGGCAGTGAACTTAAGTAAATATCTTTTATTAGAGGCCTCCCAAGCTCCTCACTGTTTGCAAACATACTTTCATCTCTAATTACAGTATACAAATTAGAGAAAAGTTTACATCAATATAATCAAAGGCACAGGTTCTGTCAGTAAATTTTACATAATGTAACAAAACTTCCTTTTGCTTCCTGCCAAATTTACAGAATCAATTTTCTATTTTTGTGTAAGCCAAACCAAATACATAACATACAATAAAACCCTGTTCTTTGATTCATTAGGTATTGGTACTTTAACTCTGTGTATTGACTTCTCTTTTTTCCTATGAGTGTTGAGATATTAACCAATTAGCAAAAGACTTATTAAGCCTACTCCTCTGAGTTCCTGGAATATTTATTTTGTGACCAATCTAAAAAAATTCCCAGCATGACTAGTCTTTGTAGTTATAGTTTACCTTTCTGATTTTGGGCTGGCTCAATGCTAGATTTCCATCTCTATTTCTCATGTTAGCTCCTCTTCATTCTAAGAATTCTCAAAAACACTAAACTTTTTTTTTTCTCCTTAAATATTTAAAAATTCAACTGGATCAAAGAATAACATTCAAAATAAAATTATTATTTGTTTTACAGGATAATCCTACAAAAACAGCTTCAACTCTACGAGGCAATTTCTATATCACTGGGGACAGAGGCTATATGGATGAGGATGGATATTTCTGGTTTGTTTCAAGAGCAGATGATATCATATTATCTTCTGGGTAATTTTCATTTGTGGATATGTCTGTGTTGACTGCTTGTTAGTAGTCTGGAGTGAACTTTTTGCTCACCTTTATAAATTCCTGCCTTATGTTTTATTTTCCAGTTACCGAATTGGTCCGTTTGAGGTAGAAAGTGCCCTGATTGAACATCCTGCAGTTGCAGAGTCAGCTGTTGTCAGCAGTCCAGATCCCATCAGAGGAGAGGTAACTGATTCATCTCTACCTTAGTTTGTTGGCAGTCTGACACATATTTTTAAACAGTAGTTCACTGAAACAGAATTAGCTAAATGATTCATTCACTAATTATGTAATTTAGAGACTCATTATTAAATATGCTGCTGCTGCTAAGTCACTTCAGTCGTGTCCGACTCTGTGTGACCCCATGGACTGCAGCCCACCAGGCTCCCCTGTCCCTGGGATTCTCCAGGCAAGAACAATGGAGTGGGTTGCCACTGCCTTCTCCAGTGCATGAAAGTGAAAAGTGAAAGTGAAGTCACTCAGATGCGTCCGACTCTTAGCAACCCCATGGACTGCAGCCCACCAGGCTCCTCTGTCCATGGGATTTTCCAGGCAAGAGTACTGGAGTGGGGTGCCATTGCCTTCTCCGATATTAAATATGCTAGTCAGATAGAAATATGCTAATTAGAATGAACTACTACAGAAATGAGACTGAAAATATACACTCTATAAAGAATTTGAATCCTCTCCATGGAGTATTGGGGCAAAGACAGTGTAAATGCCAACAACCCAGATTCACACCAGAAGCGACCCCATGGGCTGTAGCCTACCAGGCTCCTCTGTCCATGGGATTTTTCAGGCAAGAATACTGGAGTGGGTTTGCTATTTCCTTCTCCAGGAGATTTTCCCCACCCAGGGATCAAACCCGAGTCTCCTGCATTGTAGACAGACGCTTTTCCATCTGAGCCACCAGGGAAGTCAGAAGCTAATTAGATAGGTTCAAGTTGTTACCCAGATCTGGAAACTAACATGGCCCCTAGTGTAGCTGAGGATAAGCTGGCATCAGATATCAGGACTAGGAACAAGGTCAGAAACAGGAACTAAGTAACCAGAAGCAAGCTGGGCCGGTCAGTAAGTAGAGGCTTCAGGAAATAATAAATAAGGCAGAAGTCCTGAAAGCTCACTTCTGTTGGGGTTGATCACATGGTAGTCTGGGTTTAAAGATTCCATGCCACTCTTCAGGTCCTTTTTGCCAGGCATGGTCAATAATATTCCACATTCCAGTAATGCAAGTAGGGAAAAGATTCAGGGATTATTGAAGTTTGTCCCGTTGCTCTGAATGCCATCGGTAGGTGGAATGAGTCTCTCCCCTAACATCAGTCATCATTTCCTCCTCTGTAAAAGGATTCTGTGAGGGGAATTACACTACACATTTTGTAATAAATCTATAAGGGAAAAGAATCTGAAAAAAAGCTATATCTTATCTATATCTGAATCACTTTGCTGTACACCTGAAACTACCAAAAGTTAATCAAATATACTTCAACAAAAAAATTACAAAAAGAGAGAAGGATATAAAGTTGTAATGTACAGCAGAGTTCCATTTTTAAGTATAAATGTCTTAGGAAAAATAGGAATAATTCACACCACTTTGCTGGTTTTCTCTGGAGAATAACATTAAAAATGATTTTTAATTTATTTTTAAAAAAGTTTGTGAGGATTAAATAAGTTAACATAGGTATAGGGCTTATAATAATACTCAGAACATATTAAGTCATTAAAAATATTAGGTATTAGTTGTAGTAGTAGAAGTATAAGATTATTTTAACCTAAAATCTGTAAGTGGGCTTCAAAATTTCCCCGAAATTCTGTGCAAAAGAAATTACTACAACTGATACCTCATATTTTTAATGACTTAGTATGTATGTTCCAGGTATTGTTATAAGCCCTATACCTACGTTAATTTACTTAATCCTCATAAACTCCTTTCACAGAGAAGGAAACTGAGGCAGAGATGTGTCCTAACTTGCCTGAGATTACAGGCAAAGTGTGACTCAAATCTAGGTTGTGTACTTCAGGGTTCATGGCTTTTAACCATGTTAGATTTTTCTTTATTAATTTATCATTTTCTGTAATGGTTTATAAAGAATTCTATAAAGATAAGTTAGATTTTATCCAAGGTGCATGAGTCATCAATATGCAAACCAGTAATTACAAACACTAGTTCTTAAAATAACTTGTCTTTGCACAATTCACTTATAGCAAGGATGAAATTTTTTAATTCATAAAACTGTTGATAAGCAGTAAAACAAGCATAAATACAAATAAATTTTATGACATGTCAAACAATGAATACAATAAAATTATATACATGCATAGACACACATATACTTTGCATCAACACACATATATCACACATCATATCAACACACATATACCTTGCATCAACAGAAGTGTCAATGGAATAAAGAGTGGACAGTCTCAGCAAACTGTTTCTTTTAACAAGGATATGGCAAACCCAGTGAGAAGACTGTTTATTAGGACCATACTGAGGGTGGTGACCTATAAGCTAGACTAGATCAGGATGGGTTGTTTATAAAAGACTGTGCTTAGTGCACTACCGAGTTTCCAAAAGAACATTTTTTGAAGGGGATAACAACAGATAAGGCAAGAACTCAAAAGCAGAGATGATCAGAAACAGGTCAGAAAGTAGTTTAAGATGTAGTGAGATGAGACAGTTCTAGTATAAATCAAAATCAAAGTAGGGGTTCCAAAAGCTCTGTTGTATTAAGATCCCCTGGAGTAGGAAATGGCAACCTGCTCTAGTATTCTTGTCTGGAAAATTCCATAGACAGAGGAGCCTGGCAGGCTACAGTCCATGGGGTCACAGAGTTGGAGACGACTGAGCAACTGAGCGCACACACACGAATTAGATATAAAATCTAGGTGTGGGAGTCAACCGGCTGGCTTAAGAGCATAAAGCTGAGATCAGACCCTAATAAACATTTTGGCTTACCACATGAGGTATTTATTTAGATTCTCAAGTTAAGAGAAAGATACATTGAAACATAAAAATATACAACTCATCATTCAAATATTTATTTTAGGTAGTAAAGGCTTTTATTGTTCTGAATCCTGATTACAAGTCACATGATCAAGAACAACTAAAAAAGGAGATTCAGGAGCATGTAAAAAGAAATACAGCACCTTACAAATATCCCAGAAAGGTAGGTACTCTAATTAAGAACAATATTTGCTTAGTATTCTGGAAATTTTTAGCTGTTTATTTTTTCCATTTTAATGAACATTCTCTTGAAATGTGCTTTACCAAACATTTCAAACTGAACTATTGACATGGATAAGAAACAGATCTTTGAGATTAAAATGAAACTCTTAACCTAATTTCTAGGGTCATTTGGCTTACTGGACTTATAGTAAATACTATATCAAAAAAATATCCTCAACAATATCCCTTCTCCCTTTTTTGGCTGTTACCAAAAAAATTCCCCAATTGATATCCTGATTCTTTCACCTAGAGTTCATAATAGAACTGTTATATAATTGACTTTGTCTAAAGATGAAAACTTCTGGCCTAATTTTCTTCCCTTGGATATCTACAGGTAGAATTTATTCAAGAGCTGCCAAAGACTATTAGTGGGAAGATAAAAAGAAACGAACTGAGGAAGAAAGAATGGGAAACAATTTAAGTCTATTCCATTAATTATGATGGTCTCTAAAAAATAAGACTCTGTAAAATCAAAGATTATGAAACAGTGGTAAAAAATGTGATAGTATGCTTATGAACTGATTGATTTAAAATATCCTGTGGTTATAACCTCACAGGCTGGATTCTGAAATAAAACATTCAATAAATTCCTTTGCATCGGTGTCAATGTTTTTATAATTTGGTAATATAAAAAATATACCACCAGTTGTTGAGGAATTTTTAAACACATAGTGTAGAAACAATTTCTGAACTAAATGTCTGACCTATTGAATTTCAGATCTTAGTTGAGTAATTCTACCGATACACTGACTATAAATCAGAACCAATTTTTAAGGGGTGAAATAAAATGAAACAAGTTATCAAGTTTTTAGAAAAGTATTAAATAATAGATTATCATAATTCTCAAAGTACAAGTATCTACCTGAAAATAGTCTAGGGATTTTTTATTGGTCACATTGTTATTCAAATAATTTAAAAATAATTTAAAATTCGTTTCAAGGTCTAAGTGTAAAAGGATATCATATATTGTGCACCTGAAACTGATATAGTATTGTATGACAATTATAATTCAATATAAAGAAATAGGATATTATGTATTAATATTACTATTATATTTACTCTAATAAATACAGTTTACCAAGTATTTAATTTGTGGCTCTTCAAAAAAGTGTGATAAGTTTGGTGACAGTTAATATATGAAATATAAATAAAATAGTGTAAGACATTATCAGCATACTCGTGTGGAAATTCAGGGGACAATCAGGATTCATACATGGAGAGAAGGCAAATTAGATAACTGGTGAATGAAATTGGAAGGCTGTGATATTATTTTTTTCTGTTTTCAGTGTGTGTATGCTGAATAGCCCCAGAGCAGCTTACAGAGCTCAGATATGCAAAGTCCTCACAACATATAGCCCTATACACACTTTTTTCTCTTTACTGCACTAAAAGTCATACTGAAGTAAAAACATAGTTTAGACATAAAAAAGGTCAATTTCTCATTGAAGGTCTGAGTCTCAATGAATTTTTAGTAGAGAAATTTACATTTCTGTCACAAATAAGGTTTGTTTCTAGAGAACTAAAAGTAAGTCCTCCTGGGGAATCAGATAAAACTATACTGTTCGCTCTTTCCTTTTGAAGTGTTTGTTCCCACTTGAAATAACCACAACATTTTCTCTTTTCTTGGTACTTCCCAACAGGACAACAATAGAAGACTTTTCCATGGTTTGGTCCATTATTAGAAACAGTAAGTCTCTTAGATCTTCGGCCACACTTGCATAAAGGAGGTGTTATTTTTCCACTCTTCCAAGGCTCTTGCAGATTAACTGTAGAAGTTAAGACAGAAGGGAGAATCTTCCAGGAAGAAATTGCTCCTGGGGAGTCATTAGATGATGCAGGCTTTTCTTCATGAATAGTGAAAGTCTGTTTTTTTGCTGGTGGGAAAAGTGGAGGACTGGATGGATTCCCTTTACTATCATCTAAACAAAGACGATGTTTCCCCAAAACTAAAGGATGAGACGCACTGGAATTAACACTGTTGAAATTACTTGATTTACGTTCAGGTAATTTAAAGCCAAAAGTATCTGAACCTGGATCTTTGGCTTCCTTTATATCATAAATAGTAGTATGGGGACTCTTATATACAATAGACTTAGAGATAACAGATTTTTGAGGAGTTTCTTCTGTGCCTCCGAAGTTTTCATGACTTAACATTTCAGATTCTTCTAAAACCATTACTCTTTCTCCAGAATTAAGTGAAGTGTCTACATTTGAGTCACTAACGGGAGGTATACAAGATATATTTTGCTCGGGCTGAGATGCTGGCAGTAAAGCTACATCCTCCCAATCAGCCAACATAGGTAAACAGTCAAGAGCAGAACTCACTTCCATATCAGAAACATTATTAAAAGATGAAATGGTAGTTGAAACAGGTACCAGTTCTGAACCAACTGCTGAAGACTTAGAATTGGTATTAAATGCAAGATGTTGGTTTATTTGCTTATGCCTAGGTGTATTCCGGCTGGAAGACTGCAACTGCCCCAGAGAAGTCCAAGACTTAGTAGCATTAAAGAGAGATAAACAGCTTCGGACATTGCAAAGACCTGCTTTTATGCTGTCCTTTTGTTGTAACTGATTCTGCTGTACCTTTACAGGAGAATTCACACCAACTGACTTCATTTGAATTTTCTTGTAAGATTTTATTGAATTTTTAGGCTCCCCACCATATATGCTGGGATCATGAGTCTTATTGGTACAGGTTGATGTTTCTTCAACTTGATCCATATTCAAATTGCTGGTGATAATGTTAGGATTCCTCTTAGTGGAAACCTATGATTCCACAGATAAAACCAACAACTTTAGAAACTGCATTCATGATTTCTTTAGTACTATATGATATGACAAAAAAGAAAAACGTCAGCACCGATTGATCTATAAATGACAGCATACATAACATCTACATTTCAGTTAGCCTATAATTACTTCTGGAGTTTGAAATAACAGAATAAAAACGCAAGACACCACTAACCTTGTTCAAAGACCTTGTAATCTTCATTAAGCAACCATCCCTGATCATTTTCCAAGCAAGAAGGGCAGTATTCCGAGAATCATCCAACCCTGAGGAAACAGATATCAAAGACTGAATTTAGTGGTAACTATATAAAGAAATATACTATCACTTAAGCAGAAATTAGAACATACAGTTGGTTTTATGATCATCTACTAAATTTCATTATATAAAGTGGTCTTGTGGAAAGCTGTGGCAGCCTCACCAATGAAAAAGATTTCCCACATTTAGTCATCTGGTCCTGAACTTTTGTTTGTTAGGAGTTTTTTAATCAGTTTTGATTTCAGTACTGGGTTGGTCTGTTCATAATTATTTTCTATTTCTTCCTGGTTTGGCCTTGGGAGACTGTACCTTTCTAGAATTTGTTCATTTCTTCCAGGATGTCCATTTTATTGCCACAGAGTGGCTGGTAGTAGTCTCTTATGACCCTTTGTACTTCTGTGATGTCAGCTGTAATTCTTTTTTCATTTCTAATTTTGTTAATTTGAGTCCTCTTCCTTTCTTTTCTGGATGAGTCAGGCTAAAGGTTTCTCAATTTTATCTTTTCAAAGAACCAGCTTGTAGGTTCACTGATTTTTGCTATTGCTTTCTTTGTTTCTATTTCATTTATTTCTGTCTGATCTTCATGATTTATTTCTATCTACTAACTTTAGGTTTTGTTTGCTCTTCTTTCTCTAATTGCTGTAGGTGTAGGAATAGCTTGTTTGAGACTTTCTTGTTTCTTGAAGTAAGATTGTATTGCTACAAACTTCCCTTAGAACTTCTTTGGCTCCAGCCCATAGGTTTTATTTATTTTTAAATTTTATTTTACTTAACTTTACAGTATTGTATTGGTTTTGTCATACATCAAAATGAATCCGCCACAGCAGCCCATAGGTTTTAGACCACTGTGCTTTCTTTTTGTCTCTAGGTATCATTCTTTAACACCATACATAAAAATAAGCTCAAAATGAGTTAAAGACATAGATGTGAGACTGGGAACTATAAAATTCTTAGAGAGAAACACAGAACACTCTTTGACATAAATCGCAGCAATATCTTTTTTGATCTGTTTCTGAGTAATGGAAATAAAAACAAAAGAAATAAATGGGATCTAATTAAATTCAAAAGCTTTTGCACAGCAAAGGAAACCGTAAACAAAATGAAAAGACAACTCACAGAATGGGAGAAAATATTTGCAGATGATATGACAGACAAGGTATTAGTCTCCAAAATTTACAAACAGTTCATGCAGCTAAATATCATCAAAATAAACAACCCAATCAAAAAATGGGCAGAAGACCTAAATAGACATTTCTCCAAAGAAGACATACAGATGACCAAGAGGCACATAAAAGATATTCAACATCACTAATTATCAGAGAAATGCAAATTATCAAAGAAATGCAAATTAAAACTAGTGATCCCTCACCTCACACCAGTCAGAAAATCCACAAACAGTAAATGCTAGAGAGGATGTGAAGAGGAAATCCTCCTACATTGTTGGTGGGAATGTAAACTGGTACAGCCACTATGGAAAACATATGTCAGTTCCTAAAGAAACTAAAAACAGAGTGACCATATGATACTGAAACCCTACTCCTGGGCATGTATCTGGAGAAAAACATGGTCTGAAAGGATACATGCACCCCAATGCTCACTGCAGTGCTGTTTACAATAGCCAAGACATTGAAACAATCTAAATGCCCACTGACTGCTGCTGCTGCTGCTAAGTCGCTTCAGTCGTGTGGGACTCTGTGCGACCCCATAGATGCAAGCCCACCAGGCTCCCCCGTCCCTGGGATTCTCCAGGCAAGAACAATGGAGTGGGTTGCCATTTCCTTCTCCAATGCATGAAAGTGAAAAGGGAAAGTGAAGTCGCTCAGTCATGTCTGACCCTTAGCATGGACTGCAGCCTACCAGGCTCCTCCATCCATGGGATTTTCCAGGCAAGAGTACTGGAGTGGGATGCCATTGCCTTCTCTGATGCCTACTGACAGAACAATGAATAAAGAAGATGTGGTACATATATACAACGGAATATTGTTTGTGGTAGTTATAGTCACTAAGTCATGTCTGACTCTTTTGGGCTGTAGCTCACCAGGGATTTCCCAGGCAAGAGTATTGGAGCAGGTTGTCATTTCCTTCTCCAGGGAATCTTCCCAACACAGGGATCAAACTCATATCTGCATTGCAGGCAGATTCTTTACCACTGAGGCATCAGGGAAGCTCAAAGGGATATTACCCAGCCATTAAAAAGAATGAAATAATGCCTTTGCCACAACATGGATGGACTTAGATACACTGACTGAAGTAATTTAGACAGAGAAATATCCTGTATCAATTACATGTTCAATCTATCTATCTATATATACAGATGAACTTATTTACAAAATAGTAACAGACTCAGAGACTTAGAGAAAGAACTTATGGTAACAGGGGGAATGGTAGGGGGAGGGATAGTTAGGAGTCTGGGATTGACATATACATTCTGCTACATTTAAAATGGATAACCAACAGAGACCTACTGTATAGCACATGGAATGCTGCTCAGTGTTACGGCAGCCTGGATGGAAAGGGAGTTTGGGGAGAATGGATACATTTACATGTATGGCTGAGTCTCTTCACTATTCACCTGAAACTATCACAACATAATTTGTTAACTGGTTATGCTGCTGCTACTGCTAAGTCGCTTCAGTCGTGTCCGACTCTGTGCGACCCCACAGACAGAAGCCCACCAGGCTCCCCTGTCCCTGGGATTCTCCAGGCAAGAATACTGGAGTGGGTTGCCATTTCCTTCTCCAACGTATGAAAGTGAAAAGCGAAAGTGAAGTTGCTCAGTCGTGTCCGACTCTTAGCGACCCCATGGACTGGAGCCTACCAGGCTCCTCCGTACATGGGATTTTCCAGGCAAAAGTACTGGGGTGGGGTGCCATTGCCTTCCCCGTAACTGGTTATACTCCAATACAAAATAAAAAGTTAAAAAAAAAAAACAATAAAAATTAAAACAAAAATAAAATGGATGGGGACTTCCTTGGTAGTTCAGTGGCTAACACTCTGCAGGGGGCTGGGTTTAATCCCTGGTTAGGGAACTACATTCCACATGCTGGTAACTAAAGATTCTGCATGCTGTGACAAAGACCAAAAATCCCATGTGCCACAGCTAAGACCCAATATGCTGCTGCTAATCATGTCAGTCGTGTCCGACTCTGTACATAGACGGAACCCCACCAAGCTCCCCCATCCGTGGGATTCTCCAGGCAAGAACACTGGAGTGGGTTGCCATTTCCTTCTCCAATGCATGAAAGTGAAAAGTGAAAGGGAAGTCGCTCAGTCGTGTCTGACTCTTTGCGACCCCATGGACTGCAGCCTACTAGGCTCCTCTGTCCATAGGATTTGCCAGGCAAGAGTACTGGAGTGGGGTGCCACTGCCTTCTGCCAAGACCCAGTATAGCCAAATAAATAAATAAAAATAAATATTTTTTTAAAAAAGGATAATCAGCAACTACTGTATAGCACAGGGAACTCAGCTCAATACTGTTTAACAACCTAAGTGGGAAAGGATTTGAAAAAGAATGCTGCTGCTGATGCTAAGTCGCTTCAGTCGTGTCCAACTCTGTGCGACCCCACAGACGGCAGCCCACCAGGCTCCCCCGTCCCTGGGATTCTCCAGGCAAGAACACTGGAGTGGGTTGCCATTTCCTTCTCCAATGCATGAAAGTGAAAAGTGAAAGTCTAGTCACTCAGTCGTGTCCAACTCTTCGTGACCCCATGGACTGCAGCCTACCAGGCTCCTCCATCCATGGGATTTTCCAGGCAAGAGTACTGGAGTGGGGTGCCATTGCCTTCTCCAGATAAATTCATATATCCATGGTCAATTAATCTATGATAGAGGACGCAAGAATATAAATGGAGAAAAAAACAGTCTCTTCAATAAGTGATGCTGAGAAAACTGGACAGCTACATGTAAAAGAGCAAAATTAGAACATTCTTTAACAATATACACACAAAAAAACCTCAAAATGGATCAAAGACCTAAATGTAAGCCCAGACACCATAAAACTCTTAGAAGGAAACGCAGGCAGAACATTCTCTGACATAAATTACAGCAGTATTTATTTTTATCTATCTGCTAGAGTAATGAAAATGAAAATAAAAATAAATAATTGGGACCTAATTAAATTTAAATGCTTTTGCATAACAAAGAAACCAATAAACAAAATGAAAAGACAACTCACAGAATCAGAGAAAATATGTGCAAATGAAGCAACAAGCAAGAGATTAATCTTCAAAATAAACAAACAAACAAAATAAATAACTCATGCAGCCCTATGCTAAAAAAGCAAATCACCCAATTGAAAAATGGGCAGAAGATCCAAACAAACATTTCTCCAAAGACATACAGATGGCACATGAAAAGATGTTCAATTAAAGCTACAATGAGGTATCATCTCACTCCAGTCAGAACTGCCATCATCAAACAGTCTCCAAATAAATGCTGGAGAGGCTGTGGAGCAAAGGGAGCCCTTTTACCTTGTCAGTAGGAATGTAAATTGGTACAACCACTACAGAACAGTATGCAGATTCCTTAAAAAACTAAAAATAGAACTACCATTATGATCCGGCAATCCCACTCCTGGGCATATATTCAGGGAAGACCATAATCTGAAGATACATGCACCCCAATGTTCACTGTACCACTGTTTATAAGAGCCAAGACATGGAAGCAATTTAAATGTTCATTAATAGAGGAATGGATATAGAAGATGTGGCACATATATACAACTGAACATTATTCATCCATAAAAATGAATGAAATAATGCATTTGTAGTCACATGGACTGACCTAAAGATTATCATACTATGTGAAGTATATCAGACAGAAAAAGACAAATATGATATCACTCATACAAGGAATCTGATTTTTAAAAAAGATATAAATGAACTTATTTACAAAACAAAAACAGACTTTCAGAGATGAGGGGGAAAAGGGGTGAGTTATAAATCAGAAGCTTGGGATGAACATACACATCCTACCATATATAAGATAGATAACCAACAAGGACCTATTGTATAGCACAAGAAATTCTAATCAATATTCTATGATAACCCAAATGAGAAAAGAATCTAACAAAGAATACATGTATATGTAAGAATCATTTTACTGCACACCTGAAATGAACACAGCATTGTCAATCAACTATACTTGAATAAAACTAAAAGATATATAAAAAATATGACCAACATTCTGTAGAGATCATGTTTTATGCATAATCTAATAGTTTTGTTCAGTTTTTTCACTAGTCTACTCTATTATTTGGGCATTTGTTTATAATCTCCATTTGATATGGCTAATTCTTTTCTTTTTTTTTTTTTTAAGAAACTAGAAATCCACTAGATAACAGTCTTATATAAAACCTTACAATATTTTAAGGAAGTGGTAATTTGAAAATCTTGGAAACAATCTGAATGTATAGACTAGGGCTTTTTTCAGGCTGAATATTCTTTGTTAATGACATCATTGAAAAATGAGATGCAAATGAAAAGACTGTATAAAAATAAAATGACTTACATAATAAAATTAATCTCAAGATATACTGACCAAAATGTTCTCGCCCCAAGAATTGCATTCCCACTTCCTGCAGGGCACCACTGAGTCCTTTTGGTTTTCTTCTATAGAAAAGCTAGTCAAAGAAAAGACAATATATTTTAAAAAATAATTACTATGTGAAAGGCTATACAGTTAGCCATTTACTTCTCATGATTTTTATTCTATTAGATTTGAAATATGCTTATTTTGTGTTTTTTTTTATATACTTTAAGAAAAGTATTTATATGGATGCTTCAAAACAAAATATTTTGTTTGTAGAAACCCATACCCATGTGTGAAGTGAAAGTCGTTCAGTTGTGTCCGACTCTTTGCAACCCCATGGACTATACAGTCCTTGGAATTCTCCTTGGAATTCTCCAGGCCAGAATACTGGAGTGGGTAGCTTTTCCCTTCTCCAGGGGATCTTCTCAACCCAGGGATTAAACCCAGGTCTCCTGCATTACCAGCTGAATCACAAGCCCAAGAATACTGGAGTAGGTAGGCTATCCCTTTTCCAGCAGATCTTTCTGATCCAGGAATCAAACTGGGGTCCCCTGAATTGCAAGTGGATTCTTCACCAATTGAGCTATCAGGGAAGCCTACGTGTAGGATAAAGTTTAATAACTTTTCAATAGAAGGAAAGTGAACATGCCCCCTTACCTTGTAAGTTACTCTGAGATCAATCCAAGAATTAAGGAACACAGGTTTGAACAGTTGTTTTCTTTTACATTCATACTCCAGGCAAACCCCCAAGTCCCAGTCTGCATCAAGAATATTAGAACAAAATCAGTGATGCTAACGGTTTTTACTTACGCTATTATTTATAAACAAAATGCTCAAAGTTGACATAAAACAGAATAACAGGACTTAGAATAATATATAACAACATACACTATACTATATTTTATATATAGTATATACAACATATGGTATATTATATATTATGCAACATAAAATAGAAGAGTAAGATTCTGTTGCCCTAATATTTTAAAATTACTCATAACTTACTAGTAAGAAATTAGGTCAGTAACTAAGTTTCAAAATGATTTCTTAAAAGCCCAGTAAAACACACTGACATTTCAGAAAGAAGAGTAAGGTGTCACGTTACAAGGCTTAGATGGAAACAATTATCTGCTTTCAACATTCTAGAAAATATTAATGTAACTGAGAAACCAAACATCTTACAGGGACCCTGTTGGGCTGTACCCCACAGCCATGCAAGCACTGTACTTGCCCAACCTCAAGACCAAAGAGCCCAGAGTCAGTGACAGAGACGTCAAGGGTTTAATGAACAGGAGGATTGTACATGTCTGAAGCATGGTCTTGGAGCATACTCCATCATGTGAAGCAGACAGTGGGCAGGATATGATGGCAGCAGTCTTCGGCAAAGTGTTACCAGTTATAGAGGGAACTGACATCAGTTGGTTCATCAGTTACCAGGGAAACCAGCTGAGGAGAAAGCCCTTCATGTCCCTTTGATAAGCTATCATGGTGGAGATAAAGATTCTGGTCTAAAGATCTAACGATTAGAACAATCACTAGCTGGGGCTAAGGGCAAGTATGTATTAAGAGGGGAGGTCAGTCATATGAGTAGGGTGTAGGTCAAGCAGGGGTATACAGAGAACAAAAGAACAGTCATCTTGAATGGCCTGATCATATAGACCCAAACACAATTATCAATGCTATACTGTCAATGACAGAGCATTGTTAACAATGACTATTAATAGCAATGCTCTATCAAGGCATATAAAAGATATACTTTAAATGGCCCATTTTTTCCCTTGATGTCTACATTAGAAGCATGAAAGTATAAAAGCAAAGATTGCAAGGTGAATATGGATTCTTTTTATCAAAGTTGTAGAAGTACCATGATAAAAAAACTTTCACCGGTCTTTGCCCAGATTCAGGAGCATAGAGAAATCTAGAAAGATTCTTAAAAGTTAGAGCTTAACTTTTAAAGGTGTTTAAAATTTTAAAAATATGAATAAGTTTACTTTTGTTGGTTAACATCATGCTAGACATTTAAGATTTCTTTTTGTGGCCCAGGAAGGTAACAAGTATAATTCTTACTAGAGATAAAGAATTACTTAGTGGCAATGCTACTCATTAATGATTGCTAAATATAAGTTATTTTTTTTACCTGACCAAGTAACAAACGCACATAATTTTACTTCAGAAGTGGAAATATCTGACACTGTAGAAGAAAAAATAATTTTCTTCTGTTGTTGAATCTTCTGAATCCATTTACAGAATTGAGATAAACAAATCTTTAGAGGCACTCCTTCATCAACTTGAGCCTAAATAGAGTCATATAATATGAATTAAATAACTGAATTCCATAATTATTGTGCACATAATTAGGCACTATGGGGAGGATATACAACAAGGAAGAAGAGGTTTTAACTGGCAGTTTATCTAGTGAAAAGATGTTAAAACACACAGGAGAACAACAATTCGAATTTTGCAAGATAAGAAAAATTACATTGACTAATCTAAAATCACACAGAAATACAATAAAGATATCCTGATAGGCAGAAATCTGATATCACTTAATTTCCATAAAATATATTTGATATACATTTTTATAACACTATTCTTTCTAGTTTTTTTTTTTTTTTTTTTTTGCTGTACCATGGGGGAATCTTAATTTCTCAACCAGGGATCAAACCCACGACCTCTGCAGTGGGAGTACAGAGTCATAATCATTGGACCACCGTGGTAGTCCAGTTTTTTCTGATTTTTAAAGATTCCAATGGGCTTCTGGAAGGGACAGTATTTCTGACAGTGAATGAATCTAATTCCACAAGGCATATAGCTTTTATTTTCTTTCTGAATTTTAATATTTACATCTTTCTTGCTTGTTTTTTGTTGGAATGGGAGGATGAGAAGTGAGAAAAAGAGAGGGCATACCTGCTTTATGCCTGTCAGTTCCATGCAAAATTCAGAAAGAATTGGATGTTCCTGAGGCTGAACATAAGCATGGAACTCAGATTCAATCTCTCCAGTTGATGTGTTCAGTAATACAGCTGGAAATTCAACTACATGAAAGAAGCATCAGTTGACAGTTGAATACATAATTGTTAAACTAATGCTGCAATCACTTTAAATTAAGTATATATTGATATTACCTTCACATAGTATTATTAAATAATCATTGTTTTAGTGAAAGCACATTAAAATGACCAAAGCAGTGTAATGTAATGGTTATATAAAATTATGCCAAAGAATAAATCAAACTATTAAAGTTACAGGTATATCTATTTAAAACTCTTGAATGTATTTCCATAATTAGACCATATGAAAGTTGAAACATAGTTCTTTTTGCAAAGGTATTTTTTTTTTATCAATTTCTATGTAGTTGAGATTTTGAAACAATTATTTTATATGGTGACCACTTAAGTATTAGGTTTGTGGGTCTTTTCTGTCATCAGATTTCATAGCAAATTACCAATCCACAGATCATTTTGTTTTCTTATTTAGCACTGTGTGTGCTGTGTGCTAAGTTGCTTCAGTCATGTCCAACGACCCTATGGACTGCAGCCCACCAGGCCCCTCTGTCCATGGGATTCTCCAGGCAAGAATACTAGAGTGGGTTGCTGTGCCCTTCTCCAGGGGAACGCTGGCCATTGGCAGTCAAGTTCAGACTTACTTATTTCCTGACTGCGGTGGCGTTTCCCATCATTCCAACATGTTGACTCAAAATCAATGATGATTAAGTAGTCAAACAACTGCTCTGCAAAAGATCAGAGTGTCCTTATGTATTACCAGTGTTAAAAGAGTAAGACTACGGAATGTAAAGAAATGAGGCACATTACTTACTAGATTTGCTTCTTCCTAGGTTTCCATTTGCTGGTGGAATTGATTTTCTCCTAATTAATCCAAGCTGCCTAAAAATGTAAAACAATCCAGGTATGTTCAACAAAATCATTCATATTCCTATTTACATAAGTTAACAAACTGATGGTATAACCCTCATCAATGCACTAATGTACCCTCATCAATGCACTAATGTATTGTGATTGACAGGAAACTGAACTAGACTTTGAGGGCAAAAGACTTTGGTTCTTTGCACTCTTCTGACTTTAGCAGTCATTCTACCAAAGAATGTTCAAATTACTACACAAACTACTGCACTCATTTCACATGCTAGCAAGGTAATGCTTAAAATTCTTCAAGCTATGCTTCAAACAGTACGTTATCTCAAAATTTCCGGATGTACAAGTTTGATTTAAAAAAGGCAGAGGAATCAGAGATCAAATTGCCAACATCTGTTGAATCATAGAAAAAGGGAATTCCAGAAAAGTATCTACTTCTGCTTCAATGACTACATTAAAGCCTTTGACTGTTGATCACAACAAACTGTCAAAAATTCTTCAAGAGATGGGAATATCAGACCACCTTACCTGCATCCTGAGAAACCTGTATGCAGGTCAAGAAGCAACAGTTAGAACTGGACATGGAACAACAGACTGGTTCCCAATTGGGAAAGGAGTAAGTCAATGCTGTATATTGTCACCCTGCTTATTTAACTTATATGAAGAGTACATCATGAGAAATGCCAACATGGATGAAGCTCAAGGGGGAATCAAGACTGATGGGAGAAATACCAATAACCTCAGATATGCAGATGACACCACCCTTATGGTAGAAAGTGAAGAGGAACTAAAGAGCCTCTTGATGAACGTGAAAGAAGAGAGTGAAAAAACTGGCTCAAAACTCAACATTCAAAAAACGAAGATCATGGCATCTGGTCCCATCACTTCATGGCAAATAGATGGGGAACAGTGACAGACTTTATTTTATTTGGCTCCAAAATCACTGCGGATGATCACTGCAGCCATGAAATCAAAAAATGCTTGCTCCTTGGAAGAAAAGCTATGGCCAACCTAGACAGTATATTAAAAAGCAGAGACATTACTTTGCTGACAAAGGTCCACCTAGTCAAAACTACTGTTTTTCCAGTAGTCAAGTACGGATATGAGAGTTGGACCATAGAGAACGCTGAATGCTGATGAACTGATGCTTTCAAATTCTGGTGCTGGAGAAGACTCTTGAGAGGTCCTCGGACAGCAAGATCAAACCAGTCAATCCTAAAGGAAATCAACCCTGAATATTCACTGGAAGGACTGATGCTGGAGCTGAAGCTCCAATACTTTGGCCACCTGATGCGAAGAGCTGACTCACTGGAAAAGATCTTGATGCTGGGAAAGATTGAGGGCAGGAGGAGAAGGGGGCAACAGAAGATGAGATGGTTGGATGGCATCATCAACTTAATGGATAAGAGTTTGAGCAAACAGTAAAAGACAGAGAAGCCTGGAATACTGCAGTCCATATGGTCACAAAGAGTCAGACATGACTAAGTGACTTAACAAGTCATTCTACCTGCATGGGCTTCAAAGTGCATATTTGCAAACAGACTGTTTCTCTGTGCTCCTATTATTTTATCGTAATAATGAGGAACTCAAGTGATTGTAAAGATGCATCGAAAACCTAAGTTAATTTTGCTTTTGTATTTTTCCAGCCTTTGCTATGTAAAGAGCACAGTGGAGAGGAGAGAGGGCAGGTCCAGTCTTCTAGGAGTTTAAAATATCTGGGTAAGTAAACTAGATATTCATGGAAAACTAGTGTAAGGTAATATATAATAAAGGATCCTTATGGGCAATATTCTAAGTCCACAGAAAGGGAAGAGCTTGTTACCTGAAGCCTCTTGGTGGGTGTCAAGCCAAAAGACCACCAAGGCAAAGAGCAGAAGGAAGGATTTATTACTTGCAGCAAGTAAGTGTAACACCAGTATTGCCCCTAAACTGCAAAACTGGGTAAGTTTAAGCTAAGGGTACATGCATGTTTCATGTAGGGGCTTAGGTGGTTGAGATTCCAAACATTAGCTGATTGAAGTCAAGAGAGTCAAAAAGGTCAACATCATCATCCCTTGGGTTCCAGGTGATCGGGTGGTTGAGTGCTTCAGGCTAATATTTACCATTGAAACAGAACTAGGAATTTTTTTTTTTTTTTTTTTTTGGCAGCTTGCAGGGTATTGGTTTCCAGAGCAGGGATCAAACTTGTATCCTCTGCAATGGAAGCTGGGACCCCTAACCACTGGACCACCAGGAAACTCCCAGGACTAACAGTCTTTACTTCTGAGATATTATCTTTGCCACTGTTACTTCTCTTGCCTGGTAACAGTTGTTTCTGCATTCTTTGTTTCTTTAAATAGCATTAATTTCTTAACTTCTCTGGCAGTCCAGTGGTTAGGAATTTACTTGCCAATGCAGGGGACATGGATTCAGTCCCTGCTCCAGGATGACTCCACACGTTGAGGGGCAACTAAGCCCATGAAGCACAACTACTGAGCTCGCCCTCCCCAACTACCAAAGCCAGTGCACCCTAGAGCCTGTGCTCTGAAACAAAGAGTAGCCACCTCAATGAGAAACCTGCAGACTACAAGAGTAGCCTCTGCTCGCTGCAACTAGAGAAAAGCCTGCGCACAGCAACAAAGACCCAGTGCAGCCAAAAACAAAATTTTTTTTTAAAAGGATCACTGTGGCCATATCTGCTTACATGCTTATTGAGGTCTTAGGCTTACTGACATCTTAAGTGTCCTGAGACAAAACTATTCAATACTTTGCTAGGTAGTTTAACCAGGCAGACACCACTCATTCTAGTTTCCCTGTTTGACCTGTGATGGGAAGTTGAGAATAATGGCTAACATCTATTGATTCTTTACCATATAATGGTGGTGGTAGTTTAGTCTGTCTTCTGACTCTTGGAATCCTCTGTCCATGGAATTCTCCAGGCAAGAATACTGGAATGGGTTGCCATTTACTTCTCCAGGGGATATTCTCAATCCAGGGATCAAACCCCGGTCTCCTGAACTGCAGGCAGATTCTTTACGGACATATTACGCACTGAATCAAGATGGTGATCTCATTTCATCCTCAACCACTGTATGAAACAGTCCTTTCTGCTACCTACATTTAATCGGTGAGAAATCAAATTCGGCAATTTGCCATAAAACACGTATTTAGTATGTGAAACCAGGATGATCCAACTGTGAAACCCATGCTTTCACGAATGCATTCCACTGTTTCTATTAATTAGAAATGTGAAAAGCGTGTCCAAGAATCAGGAAAGAGGCCATGATTCACACTGTGAATTAAACAGATCACTAGTAAGTGGTAGGGTGAATAGCTTAATAGGTGGAGAGATCTTGATAGCTGCCGGTGACTTCAAAAGGGTCCCCTAGGGCCGTTCTTAATGTTCCCGGAGACCTAGAATAGGCAGACACTGGCTGAGGGGCACAGAGTAGAGAGCCCTCCCTGGTCCTTCACGCTCCAACAAAGAGCTGACTGAGGCTCGAGACTGAAGTCCCAGAAGAGTGACCTTCCAGTTCAGGCTGGCCAGTGCACGCCCAAACTGCAGAGAATGGAAGCTGAACACGGCGGACACTGACGCGGACGCCAGCGCCGGATCAGGAGCGAGCCCCCGCCACCGCCCTGAACCGCCTTGCATACCGTGCGAGTCTCTTGGTCGCCATCCCTGACGTTCCTTTCAAGCTTCAGCCCAACTGCCGGAAGTCGCTGTGCCATCACTTCCGGCCCATTCAAACACCCCGCGCGGTTGGGGAGGCTGCTGCGGCGGCTTCTCTGCCTGTGGCTGAGGCAGAGGCGGTGGTCATCTTTACTCTCTCCCCCGGCTTCTTTCGGCGTCTTCGGGGATACGGGGTTTGGGGAGTGTTTTTTGGCAGAGAAGCAGTTAGAAAGCGCTCCCTTCCCTCTTCCTAACTGACGGGCGCGTTTGCGCCGTTGGGGAACCGTTTCGAATTCGGCCTCCAGCGTCGGCAGTAAAGCCGTTTGGCTTGGTGCTGCGTCGTTTTCTGCGTGGAGTAACCGGGAAGACGGTTGGTGCTCTCGCTTTCTGCGGTGGGCGGGGAGCGCTCTGTAAACTGATTTGAGAGGATCTGAGAAAGGTGGTAGGTAGGCTGTCGAAGCCCTTGCTCCTCCCCACTCTGGAGACAGCCTGGGCCATCAGGGCGTCGGGGTTTTTTCAGAGCGCTAAAAGCGATCTTTCTCAACAGGCTCATGGAGTCAGAGAGGAAAAGGAGCGGGAGCACCCTCAAGAAGGGCAGAAAGAGGAGGCTGATTACGAACAAGCTGGTCGGGGCCGCTGAGGCGATGAGATGCCGTTGCGATCTTAAGGAAAGGGAGCAACCTGTAGCCAAGGTGAGTAATGGGGGATCCCGACTGGGCAGCCCGAGGCAGTTTGGAACTCCCAAATAATAACACAGTGCCATTTACCTTAGGGCTGGTATTGGCGGTTTAAAACCGGTATTGTGCCTGGCACGCGAGAAGAATGTTCAACAAATATTTTGAAGTCTTCTGTGTGCAGGAATTGTACTAGATTCTGCAAATATACCAGTGCATAAAAGCACAAAATTTCCTGCCCCCTTGCAGTTTACATTCCAGTAATGGAGTAATAAGCCTGATAATCTACCATTTCTTGAGCATTCTGTGGCATTCATCCCCATAGTCATCAGATTTCTATTGTCTTTCGAGGCACTTGGGAAAAATTAGTAAACAAAGATCGCTACTACCTTTCTAGTGGAGTGAGGGATAAACAATAGTAAGGGAATTAGTGCTATGAAGTCTTTTAAAATGCGATTCCTTTTGGGGGAGCCTATCAGATTGGCAAAACAGTTTTTGTTTTTTTTTTTAAAGGTTAACATAGTAGAAAGTTGAAGTTGACAAGCCGTCTCAAACTTAAAATTTGCCAGGACAGTTTCAGAAACTTTTATCCACCCACATATTTTAGTGTTTATATATTTTCTAATATCTAATAACTAAAATGTAACCAGCAAAATCAGGAAATAACATGGATATATGCTACCATCTAATTCTCAGATCCCATTCAGGTTTCTCCAGTTCTAATAACGTCCTGTTTAGCAATAAGATCTAGTTTAGAATAAATGTGTTACTTTAGTTATGTTTCCTTCAGTGCATGCTAAAAATTGTTCAGTCTGACATTTGTGGCTTTACTATCTTTGAAGAACCTGTACCAGTTATTTTGTAGAATGTCAGAATGTCCCTCAAGTTAGGTTTGTTTTCTCCTTATTAGATTCAGGTTATACATCTTTGACAGGAACGTCACAGAAGTGCTACTATGTTCTCTTGTGTTTTATAAGGTTGTACCCTAATTTGACTTGTCCCAGTACTGATGATATTAACCTTGATATTTTTATTAAGAAAGTATGTGCTAAATTTCTCTAAAGTTGCTCTTTTTCTGTTATTTTGTGGGGAGTTGCTTCCTCATTAAACTTTCAGTTTATTCTTTTTTTATTAGTATGAATTTGTGGATACTTATTCAATTAATTATAATCCATTACTATATTTTGGGGCTCAAAATATCCCAGATTTGGTCATTAAGCTAGCTTCTGTGTCCCTTTGACATGGATCTGATCATTCTTGAGCATTTCCTTATTTTTCTGGCACAAAAAGATACTTCAGACTCTTCTGTGCTTCCCCTGTCTTAGCCCTGAAATCAGCCATCTCTCTGAGGAGACTTGGTTCTTCTTAGTGGAGAATGGGAGAAGGCAATGGCACCCCACTCCAGTACTCTTGCCTGGAAAATCCCATGGATGGAGGAGCCTGGTGGGCTGCAGTCCATGGGGTCGCTAAGAGTCGGACACGACTGAGCGACTTCACTTTCACTTTTTCGCTTTCATGCATTGGAGAAGGAAATGGCAACCCACTCCAGTTTTCTTGCCTGGAGAATCCCAGGGGCAGGAGAGCCTGGTGGGCTGACGTCTATGGGGTCACACAAAGTCGGACACGACTGAAGTGACTTAGCAGCAGCAGCAGTGGAGAATGACATTTAGAAATTCAAGATCTGGGTGTTAGATGTGCTGATTGCTGTTGAGATGTCAATATTCCAAATGAGAGCTAAGAAATATGTGTGTATAGGTTTATACACACATACATATGTTTACATTAAAATACTTTTATATATATAGATATATCTATACATATTGAAAAACTGTCAATTCATATCAGAATCTTTGCTTCCAATCCAATTCCACTGAGTTCATTCTAGTTGTCTGCCTTTTCATATTTATAACTTCCTTATATAGCTGAAGGAAATGGCAACCCGCTCCAGTGTTCTTGCCTGGAGAATCCCAGGGACGGGGGAGCCTGGTGGGCTGCCGTCTATGGGGTCGCACAGAGTCGGACACGACTGAAGTGACTTAGCAGTAGCAGTAGTATATAGCTGAAAAATTTGACTGTTACCTTCAAATATATTTGATTTGGTCCTCTCTTTCTGCCATTGCCTCACACTCTCACACCCTCCTCACCCAGCTTAGCTCTGGTTATTCTGCATAATGTACCATGTCACTCTCCATTGTGAATGCCTTCATTGCTACTGTGACAAGCTACTCATATGGTGGATGCCTGCACATATCCTTTTCAGGCTCTGAATTCAGTGACACTACTATATGTCCCTCAGGACTGGTGCCCTCCTTACCCTAAACAACTTCTTACATCTGATGCCAGCTCACTGCTCTCCAGTTCCCACTGCATTGATACCCTCCTCATACTGCTCAGGCTTTGACACTTCACACTGGGCCACTGTCCTGCAATGTATATTCTGGTTTCCTAACCCTTGTTGTTGAGTCACTGTCATGTCCAACTCTTTGTGACCCCATGAACTGCAGCATGCTAGGCATCTCTGTCCTTTGCTAATTCCTTGAGTTTGCTCAAACTCATGTCTATTGAGTCAGAGATGCCACCCAACCATCTCTTCCTCTGTTGCCGCCTTCTCTTGCCCTCACTCTTTCCCAGCATCAGGGTCTTTTCCAATGAGTAGGCTCTTCACATCAGGTAGCCAAAATATTGGAGCATTAGCATCAGTCCTTCCAGTGAATATTCAGGGTTGATTTTCTTTAGGATTGACTGAATTGGTCTCCTTGCTGTCCAAGGGTCTCTCAAGAATCTTCTTCAGCACCACAGTTTGAAAGCATCAACTTTTGGGCATTCAGCCCACATGCAGCCTTATCTTTATGGTCCAGCTTTCACATCCATACATGACTGCTAAAAAAATCGTAGCGTAGACTATACAGATCTTTGTTGGCAAAGTGATGTCTCTGCTTTTTAATACACTGTCTAGGTTTGTTACAGCTTTTCTTTCAAGGAGCAAGCATCTTAATTTCATGGCTGCAGTCCCATTCACAGTGATTTTGGAGCCCAAGAAGATAACATTTGTCACTGTTTCCATTTTTCCTCATCAATTTGCCATGAAGTGAAGGGACTGGATGCTAAGATCTTTGTATTTTGAATGTAGAGTTTTCAGCAAGCTTTTTCACTCTCCTCTATCACCTTTATCAAGAGACTCTTCAGTTCCTTTTCGTTTCTTTTAAAGTGGTATCATCTGCATATCTGAGGTTGTTGGTATTTCTCCCAGCAATCTTGATTCCAGCTTGTGAGTCATCCAGGCTGACACTTCTCATGATGTACTCTGCATATGAGTTAAATAAGCAGCATAACAATATATAGCCTTTGACGTACTCCTTTCCCAATTTTGAAGCAGTCCATTCCGTGTCTGATTCTAACTGTTGCTTCTTGTCCTGCATACAGGTTTCTCAGGAGGCAGGTAAGGTGTTCTGGTATTCCCATCTCTTTAATTTTCCGCAGTTTGTTGTGATCCACACAGTCAAAGGCTTTGGCATAGTCAAAGAGGCAGAAGTAGATGTTTTTCTGGAACTCTCTTGCTTTTTCTATGATCCAAAGGATGTTGGCAATTTGATCTTTGGTTCCTCTGCCTTTTCTAAATCCAGCTTGTACATCTGGAAGTTCTCAGTTCACATACTACTGAGGCCTAGCTTGAAGGATTTTGAGCATAATCTTGCTAGCATGTGAAATGAGTGAAATTGTATGGTAATTTGAACATCCTTTGGCATTGCCCTTCTTTGGAATTTGAATTAAAACTGACCTTTTCCAGTCCTGTGGCCACTGCTGAGTTTTCCAAATTTGCTGGCATATTGAGTGCATCACTTTAACAGCATCATCTTTTAGGGTTTGAAATAGCTCACCTGGAATTTCATCACCTCCACTAGCTTTGTTCATAATAATGCTTCCTAAGGCCCACTTGACTCCACACTCCTAGGATGTCTGGCTCTAGGTGAGTGACCACACCATCATGGTTATTTGGGTCATTATAACGTTTTTTTGTACAGTTTTTTTCTTTGTATTCTTGCCATCTCTTCTTTATATCTTCTGCTTCTGTTAGGTCCTTACCGTTTCTATTCTTCATTGTGCCCATCTTTGTATGAAATGTTTCCTTGGTATCTCTGTTATCGAGTCCAAGCTTCCTCTGCTCACCACACAATAGGCCAGTGAATCCGAGAGACAAGGTGTTGAGGCAATGAAGAGCCAGCAGACCGAGAAGATGGCAGACTAGCACCTCAAAGTAACCTGGCTGGATGTCAGGTTCTTTTAAAGGTAGAGACAAAGAAGCAAAGTAAAAAGGCCATTAATTTTGCAAGCATCTCCTAGAATGGCAAGCCTCAGGCAGGGGATGTTTTAATTTTTCCTTCCTGTCATCCACAGGTGGACAAGGTTCTGAACAAAGACATTTTAGTTCAGAACAGTCAGGCAGAGGGGCAGGATTCTCTGAGGCAGACTATTCTGTATGATTATATATAATAACAAAAGCAACGAAAAGCAAGTCAAAGAAACAGTTCCAACATAGAGTCAGAATTGGCTTCCTCTCTGCAACATCTCCCGTTTTCTTGAAGAGTTCTGTGGTCTTTCCCATTCTATTATTTTCCTCTATTTCTTTTCACTGTTCATTTAAGAAGGCTCTCTTACCACTCCTTCTGGAACTCTGCACTCACCTGGACTTCCTCCTGTGTAATATGTTCTCCTCATCCTACTCAGGCTCTGACATCCCATGTTTGGCAACTGTGATTGCTTACTGCTACATATAGAGTCCTTCATACATTGTCAATATTGTTTATTTTTGATAAGTATAAATTTGTATATTTTTTCAGGAGTTAGCAATATTGTCAGAATGTAAGGTATACGTCATTAAGTTCAGTTCAGTTTTCAGTTCCTCAGTTCTGTCTGACTCTTTGCAACCCCAAGAATTGCAGCACGCCAGGCCTCCCTGTCCATCCCCATCTCCTGGATTTCACTCAGATTCACGTCCATCGAGTCAGTGATGCCATCCAGCCATCTCATCCTCTGTCATCCCCTTTTCCTCCTGCCCCCAATCCCTCCCAGCATCAGAGTCTTTTCCAATGAGTCAACTCTTCACATGAGGTGGCCAAAGTACTGGAGTTTCAGCTTTAGCATCAGTCCTTCCAAAGAAATCCCAGGGCTGATCTCCTTCAGAATGGACTGGTTGGATCTCCTTGCAGTCCAAGGGACCCAAGTCTTCTCCGACACCACAGTTCAAAAGCATCAATTCTTTGGCACTCAGCTTTCTTCACAGTCCAACTCTCACATCCATACATGACCACTGGAAAAACCATAGCCTTGACTAGACAGACCTTTGTTGGCAAAGTAATGTCTCTGCTTTTGAATATGCTATCTAGGTCGGTCATAAATTTCCTTCTAAGGAGTAAGGGTCTTTTACTTTGATGGCTGCAGTCACCATCTGCAGTGATCTTGGAGCCCCCCAAAATAAAGTCTGACACTGTTTTCATTGTTTCCCCATCTATTTCCCATGAAGTCATGGGACCAGATGCCATGATCTGACCAGATGCCATGATCTGACCAGATGCCATGATCTTTGTTTTCTGAATGTTGATCTTTAAGCCAACTTTTTCACTCTCCTCTTTCACTTTCATCAAGAGGCTTTTTAGTTCCTCATCACTTTCTGCCATAAGGGTGGTGTCATCTGCATATCTGAGGTTATTGATATTTCTCCCAGCAGTCTTGATTCCAGCTTATGCTTCTTCCAGCCCAGCGTTTCTCATGATGTACTCTGCATATAAGTTAAATAAACAGGGTAACAATATACAGCCTTGACATACTCCTTTTCCTATTTGGAACCAGTCTGTTGTTCCATGTCCAGTTCTAACTGTTGCTTCCTGACCTGCATATAGGCTTCTCAAGAGGCAGATCAGGTGGTCTCGTATTCCCATCTCTTTCAGAATTTTCCACAGTTGATTGTGATCCACACAGTCAAAGGCTTTGGCATAGTCAATAAAGCAGAAATAGATGTTTTTCTGGAACTCTCTTGCTTTTTCCATGATCAAGTGGATGTTGGCAATTTGATCTCTTGTTCCTCTGCCTTTTCTAAAACCAGCTTGAACATCTGGAAATTCACAGTTCACATACTGCTGCAGCCTGGCTTGCAGAATTTTGAGCATTACTTTCCTAGTGTGTGAGATGAGTGCAATTGTGCGGTCGTTTGAGCATTCTTTGGCATTGCCTTTCTTTGGGATTGGAATGAAAACTGACCTTTTCCAATCCTGTGGTCACTGCTGAGTTTTCCAAATTTGCTGGCATATTGAGTGCAGCACTTTCACAGCATCAACTTTCAGGATTTGAAAGAGCTCAACTGGAATTCCATCACCTCCACTAGCTTTGTTCCTAGTGATGTTTTCTAAGGCACTCTTGACTTCACATTCCAGGATATCTGGCGCTAGGTGAGTGATCACAGCATCGTGATTATCTGGGTCGTGAAGATCTTTTTTGTACAGTTCTTCTGTGTATTCTTGCCACCTCTACTTAATATCTTCTGCTTCTGTTACGTCCATACCATTTCTGTCCTTTATTGAGCCCATCTTTGCCTGAAATGTTCCTTTGGTATCTCTAATTTTCTTGAAGAGATCTCTAGTCTTCCCCATTCTGTTGTTTTCCTCTCTTTGCATTGATCACTGAGGAAGGCTTTCTTATAATAACTCTCCTTGCTATTCTTTGGAACTCTGCATTCAGATGCTTATATCTTTCCTTTTGTCCTTTGCTTTTGGCTTTTCTTCTTTTCACAGCTATTTGTAAGGCCTCCCCAGAGAGCCATTTTGCTTTTTTGCATTTCTTTTCCATGGGAATGGTCTTTATCCCTGTCTCCTGTAGAATGTACATGATTATTTGACCAGGAATTTATCCTGAGGAAATAGGTGTACAAGGATGTGTATACAAGGATCCTCATCATAATATTGTTTATAATTTGAACAAGTGTTACCAATAGGGAATTTTTTTTAGATAAGCTGTAAGTTTTTAGGTAAGTTGAGAGAGTAGACTATTATTAAAATTGACATTTGTTATATTTAACAGCTATGGAAAGATACTTACAGATTCTGCGCCCCCACCCCCCATACCAAGTGGCTTGCAGGGTCTCTTTTCCCTTACCAGGGATTGAACCCTGAGCTACAGCAATTACAGTGTGCCAAATCCTTCCCTGGGTTATTTTTGTTTTTTTTTTGTGTGTGGTGAAGGGAGTTGGTTACAAAACAATGTAAAGTGTAATCCGTTGGGGACAGTATAAGATAGAGACAAAAAGAGTTTGAGCTTTGGAGCCTGCATTCTGATTTTGGTTCTGTACTTATCTGTCGTTCCTCCATTTCTTTATTTGTAAAATGGGGATAATAGTAGTGCCCACTTACAAAGAATTAAATGATTTAATAGATGTGGGTAAGTGCTCAGCATTAGCTTTAAATAGTCACATGGGAAAATAGCAATAATGATAACTGGTGTTTACTTATCTTAGGGCATGTTGGGCACTGGCTTCAGTACATTACTCTTGCCTCAGTACATTACCTTCTTGGTTTTCCCAATAATCTCATAAGGTAGAATTATAATTATTCTATAAATGAAAAAAACCTTAGTCTTAGATCAAAGTACTTGTCCCTAACCTCTTAACATCTTACAGCACTTAGAATGGTAGAGCTTGGTATTTGACCTAGGTAGTGGAACCCCAGTACTCTTGCCTGGAAAATCCCCTGGACAGAGGAGCCTGGTGGGCTCCAGTCCATGGGGTCGCTAAGAGTCGGACACGACTGGGCGACTTCGCTTTCAGTTTTCACTTTCATGCATTGGAGAAGGAAATGGCAACCCACTCCAGTATTCTTGCCTGGAGAATCCCAGGGACAGAGGAGCCTGGTGGGCTGCCGTCTATGGGATCGCACAGAGTTGGACACGACTGAAGCAACTCAGCAGCAGCAGTGGAAGCAGCAGCAGTGGAACTCCGGGGCTTGAACACCTAACCACTGTTACTCTGAGGCCTCTCAGACCAAAAGGAAAATGATATGAGTTGTACTTGAATTGTACAAGTACAGGTGACTTATTTTCACCTATCTATTGTTAGTTTTACTCTTCTCTATTATTTGACTCTTTTTTAATAAGCGTAAATCACTTTAATAACTTGATGTAAGTACAAAGCTGTTTTAAGGAGAGGCTTAAAGTCTGATTCCTTTGCTTAGGCCACATTGGTCTTCTGTGATCTGCCTCCAAATTCACCTTCGTCTCATACCTCCATTGCTCTACGAAACATGCAGTCTTGGCTCCACCAAACCAAACTACGTATTTAGGCACAATGTTTCCTCCTACCTGGCTGACTCATTACTTTCAAGGTCCAGTTCCATTATTTTCATCTCAGTTATGCTATCTCTAAAATTCTCCAACCCCCCAAGACAGTTTTAGTCTCTTTGCTCCTTTATCTTTAGAACAGCACCTACATCTTAAATAGGAATTACCTGTTTCTGCATTTTTTCACCCTGGTAGAATGGGCTTCTTAAGAGCATATTTTATTCATCCTGCTATTACTAGCACATAACAAGCTAGGGATATCTATAATTAAGGTTCTGTATCAGTGTTTATTAAATATCTTATTAATACTGTCATATCACAGGCTGTTTTATACCTTCATTTCTAATTAATTAGAACCCTCCTTATGTTTATATTATGGTAAAATAATAAGAAACTAGAATATTTTAAAATTTGCCTTGTTTTTGTTGCTGTTGTTTATAATAATAATCTGTTATGCCCTGATTTACTTTGGCAGAAAGCTCGATTATCTACCATTTTATTTGCTGAAAACTGTGAAGTAACCCATGGCCAGCTATGTGAATTGCTGAAGTATGCAGTTCTAGGCAAATCCAGCTTTCCTAAACCCAGGTATGAGATGAACTTTAGATGGATATAGACCTGAGGTTTCAAATTTGTATCTAGGGAACCATATCTGCCTGACATTTTTTATTTGCCACCCAGAATGTCCTAATTTTTTAAACAAAATTACCAACAATTTAAATTGGAAATTCCTTTATAAAAATCCATATTTCTTGAAAAAATTCTGGCAACTGTCCCTATGAATAGTGGCCTCTCATTTTAGATGTATACTTCAAAATCCCACCTGGCCTGCTTCCCTTATTTATATTATCTGTCTGGCTGCTATAGGTATTTTAGTTTATAACCTGTGATGGAGACCTGATTGAAATAACATCATATATTAAAAATTCCAATCTTTTTTCTTCTCTACAAATCAAGGGCAAAGAGAATATGACTGTTTTGGTATCCTTAGTGCCATTATTAAATGTCTAATGAAAATTGTGTTTGTGTATGTACCAATAGAGAGCTTTTCAGATGTATACTTCTGTCTGGGGGTGGGGTAGCTAAATACCTCAAAAACCCTCTCTGCATTAACAGATACTGCCATTGCTCTGTTACTTTATCTAAAACTGGCTTTCTTGAAGCCAGTCATGTGCTTACTTGCTTAGAAGGGATTGTAGAGCAGATTGGGATGTTGAAGGTATGCCTTTGTAAATTGAGCTTAATTAGTTCCAGTTTAAAACACATCTTAATAGGATTTTGGATTTGAATTCATTGTGTTTTACTTGGTATTCTTCTTGATTTGAATGAAATAAATAATTACCTCAAGAGATCTTTGTTTAAATTCTGTGCTGTAATAGCTGTTCTTCATTTCCAGGCAGTCATTGAGCAGTGATAAACTCTGATAGCTGTTGCTCAGTGCTTTTTTCACACTTCCCTTCTGAATGCCTGTTACTGACTTAAAAGTTTCAGTCTTAGCTGTATTGGTTTGATTTTTCAACAGCTGGTGCCAGCTTTTTCACCAAAACCACCTGAAAAACGTGGTGGTTTTTATACTGCAGGGATTGAGTCAGCTACACTTTTACAAGTTCTATTTGGAATTTGGATTTCTCCGAAAGGCATTCAAACATGTAAGTCAAGAAAACTTCATTTGGACTTGAGTCAGGTTCTCACACTTTGCGACTAGTGGATATATTTCAAATTTTACTGGTTGGCAGCCTGATTGAACAAGAAGTAGAAGTTGTAGAAAGCTAAAAAGGTTATGATTGATACCTTGTGTTGGGATTAGATTTGTCTCTGATGTTTTTCTTTTGGTAATCTAGGCAAAATCTCAGATTGCAATCTATATATAGTTCCTGGGCTGTAATCTATAGTTCCCAGATTGTAGTTGACATTGTCACATTTTATTTGGGCATTGGTGTTTTTGAAAATTGTAAAATTTATATAAAATCCATATTTCTTGGCCTCTCGACAATATCATAAGATTGAGTTCCCTTAAAACAGTATCTGGAGCTGAATAGCAGCTGTCTTCTTTAGAAAGGGCATGTACTCTTCATTTACCCATAGGCTCCTCCATTCTTTATCAGACTGTTTCATCCATTTACCCTCGAGAGCATTTGAATTTGTTAGCCCTAACCTAATTCTCCTTGGGTCTTCATTTTCCTTTCTGCTTTAATTTGTTGAATACTACCTATGTGCTCAGCCCTTTATTATTCATACTTAGCATGCCTCATCTTTTAATTCTCACAATAGTCTTATAAGAGATACTTTTTAAAATTCCCATTTTATTAATAAGGAAACTGAGTAATGCATCCAAGTTACAGCTAGTAAGTGGTTGAGCTGGACTTTAAGCCCAGGTGATCCTGAGGCTTGAACTCTCAATCATTGCTTTTCTGTGTCATTTTTACCTGGCATGTTATCCACTAAAGTAATGCATATGAAAGTGCTTTGAAAAATAAAGGGTACTTTGCTTTTCTGAGTTCCATGTTTTTTAATGTTTGTTTCTTTAGTATAATATGTAGTCAGGGAAGCAAAGAAAATTGCTAGGGTAGGATAAATGGTATTTCACTTATTCAGTCATTTTTACACATCAAGAAAACAGTTCTCATTTTACAGTGCAAACAGTTAAGGTCCAGATTTTTCATAGCACTGAACTGAGTCTACATAGCATAGCACTGAGTCTAGACCTTTGACAGTATTTTAACTGCTTTCAAACATTTTTGTAAAAGCCTGTTATGTATTTTCAGAAATTCCGCTTGCCTCCCCCTTCATCTGATTTCCTAGCTGATATCATTGGGCTGCAAAAGAAACAAATAATTGGGAATCTGCCCAAAGCAATGGAAGGTATGATTATGACTCTGGTTTGATATCTGCTCATATGGATATGCTTTGTTGTTCCTTAGTCACTAAGTCATATCCACTTCTTTGCCACTCCATAGACTGTAGCCCACCAGGCTCCTCTGTCCATGGATTTCTCAGGCAGGAATACTGGAGTGGGTTGCCATTTCCTTCTCTAGGGGGATCTTCCCGACCCAGGGATTGAACCCGCCGGTTCTTGCCACATCTCCTGTACTGCAGGCAGATGTATTGCTGCTGAGCCACCAGGGAAGCCCGTGGATATGCTTACAAGTAGTTTATCAGTCAAGTTTATTTTTGCAAACAACAAAACTCAACTCCAATTAAATTAAGCAGAAAAGCAATTTTGTGTGTGTGTGTGTTTAAGGAAAAATAAAAGTATATTCCCTGGTTATCACTGACAGTAGATTCTTACCAATTACTGTGAATCATTTTTAAACTGTCACTGGGTCTTTGTATACACAAGTGTACAAATGGGAAGGAAGATCTTACCTCTTACTAATGAGGGGATGCTCACTAATACTACTCACAGTGGGGAATAGGCAAGTTTAGATGCTGGCCAGCTAAAGTATAAACATCCACAATAGCAGTGTTTTTCAGACTGGGTTGTGTCCCATTAGCAAGTTATAGCTGATCTTGTCTTTGGAGGGCCAAGGAGGTGAGTGATGGAATAGACCTTAACAGTTCATTGTAGATAGTAAGGTAAGTATTGTTCAATAATGCATTTTATATGTGTATTCAGAAATAATTTAAATTATTGAATAGTTGCACGGAGGGAACATGAAAAAGTGGTGAGGAAAAACCAATGATTCCTTTCCATATTCTCCATGACTATGTTTCCTATTATCTTCTATCTCAAGAGCATCTAACTTCTTATCTTTGCATTGTTCCCCTTTCCTTCTTTCTAATAGATGTCCATATCAGACCTACAACTTGGTTTAATTTGACATCTACTGTGTTTTGACATATTTGACTGAATCACAGAGTAGTCATTATGAGATTCAAAACTCATGTAAAAGCATTGAGTTGTAAAAGAAAGGATGTAATCTGAAAAAAGAAATTGATGTGACTGAAGAATATGGATTGTTGAGGGTGACTAGGGGTGGAGATGGAATAAGAGGAGATGTAGTAGTGAGAGATGAGGCTTACAGGTAGGTTTAAACTTTGTCTTGCAGGCTGTAAATGCCATGCTAATACTTTTGGGTTTATTCTGTAAGCATTGAGGAACTAGAGGGTTATAGCTAATTCTCTGTCCTAAGGATTTTGCTTCAGTTTCCCAACCTAAATATCAAAAGTCCTTAAGTTATAGTCCATATATATATAGTCCATATATAGCACTTTGATCTTTCTTCACTTTAGTCTTTCTTTGAAATATTCATCTATTCTTCTCCAGTTTACCCACCTCTTCTGTGGATAACTCCTGCATCTTTAGCTTTGATGTCCCAAATTCCAGGCCTACATTTTCTCAGCTGCTTGCTGGATGTTGCTACCTGGATACTCCATTGTACCTTCAATCGTAGCATAATTAAAAGCATTTTTTTCATCCTTAAATAATAGACTTCCACCTTCAAATCCTCTTTTCTGTTAGTGTTGTTTTTCTCTAAGACACCGGTCTTGAATTTTAGAATTTCTTTTCTTTTGGCTCCCCATACCCAATCTGCATGACTCATTCCCTTTGCTATTAAGAATCTCTATTCAAATGTTACTTTAAAAGAGAGACCTTCCCTGATTATAAAATATATGACATTAACCCTTTTCCTGCCCTAGTGCTCCCTTTGCTCCTTTACCTTATCGTCACCTGATATATTATGTATTTGTTTATTGTGTATCTTCTCAGCTAGAATTTAGGAGAATTTGTTGATTTTGTTCATTGGGGAATCTACTGGGTAGAGCAATGCCAGGCATATAATAAGCACTCAGTAAATATTTTGTTGACTGAACTGAATTATTCTGTCACTATGCTTTATCAGTTTTTCTTCTGTAATGTTTCTTTTATCCTTTTTCTTCCATCCCTCCACTATCTTAATCCAGACTCTTTTTTTGCCAGAATTATTGCAAAGTCATTTTTCTCTCTACTACATTTTCTATGTATCTTTGAGATTGATCTTTCTTAAAGTAGTGTTTGGTTATGCCACTTCCCTTCTCAGGAGCTTTCTGTTGCTCCATAAGTCCAGACTCTTGAGCCTGAAATTCATAGTGGTCTACAGTTCACTTTTTCCCTCTTCTTTCAACTTGTTTCTTATACTGCTCTTCTACAAAGATCTTTTGTCCTCCCTAACTTGTCTAGTCATTACCTTACCAAGTTTGGTTTGTACATTTCTTTTACTTGGAATGCCCTCTTTTCGTATATCTGATATTTTGGCTCTTTAGGTTGCCAGGACCAGATACTCATTTAGGCCACCTTAAGTGAGAGAGTCTTATTTGAAGGATGCCTATGGACTAGAAAGACATCAAGAATCTAAGTGCCTCTGGCGAAGGCCTTTTCTTTATCCTTTTCATGGCATCTTAGCTTCTTTGTTTTCTGTTCTAACTGGTCTGTTCTCTGTATTTCTAGTTCAGTTTTGGAAGCAAGAAAGCTGATCAGCTTAGCTAATACCCTTATCCCTTTTGAGCATGGCAAGGAATACCAAGTTACTAGTCAGTTTATAGTTGGTTCCCTCTTTAGCCTGGTCCCCACTCTTAATCCAATCAATAACTTCTGCTTCTTAAAGAACAGGCTTGTGTTTGAGCAAGTGGTTAGGGGTGCAGTAGATTTATTAGGAGTGGCAGACATTGTAACAGACTAGTTTCAGTTCAGTTTAGTTGCTCAGTCATGTCTGACTCTGCATCCCCATGTACTGCAGTATGCCAAGCTTCTCTGTCCATCATTAACAGGCTAGTTTAATACAGCAGATATCTGAATTCTGCTCTTTACGACTAGACTCAGCTAGTCTTTTCCTCTCTTGAACCATTTCTGACTATCTCAGCCAGTGTATTCTCCCTTTCCCTTTTATAGCTTTTATTGTTACAACCCATTTGAGAGTTATTTTTGCTTTGTGTTCCTATAAATAAATATATTAGAATGCAAGCTCCTTTAAAGTTGGGACTGGGTCTTATAAACCTTTTGACCTATACATCATTAAAAGACATGTTCTCTGAGGTCTTATAAAAATACTTTATAACATATATGTGATTGTCTTTGTTTCAGGGTCTTTACCTTTTGCCAGCTCAAAAGTTAGCATCAACTTGCAGAAAGACCCCATCATTCAAAAGTATGGCTCTAAGAAAGTGGGCTTGACTAGATGCCTTCTCACAAAGGAGGAAATGAAAACATATCACTTTCCATTACAAGGTTGGTATAGATTTTATCCTGTGTTGGCAACAAGGGAAGAATGTCTGTCAGTTTGTTTAAAAATATTACTGTTGAAAGTTTGTTTTTATGGACTGCTTTCCAAGTGACTTATTCTATCCTCTATTAAAAAGGAAATACTTTAAGTGCAATGTTTCCTAAACTGTAGGATGTATACTTTGACTGATTTTAGCTAGTACATGAACATGACCTTAAATAACATTGAAATATTTTGTGGGAATAAAAAAATATTCCTTTTTTATTTTTCTTTTATTCCTTCTTAGTGTATTGAAGTCAATATGTCTAACATTTTAACACTTCTCTAGTACTTCTAATCTTCCTTCCACCCACCCCCACCTCCATTTTCTTTAATAAATAGGTCTAGGCTCAGAGCCTTGGTCAGTTAGGTAGTAAGACTTTAATAAAAATTCTTTTATTTATTACCTCTTAATCACAGCAGTAATGTTATAATTTCTTAAAAATAAAGCCCTACTGAGATATAATTAACCTACCATACAGTTCACCCATTTAAAGTATACAATTTCAATAGTTTTTAGTATGTTTGCAGAATTCATCAACTATTGCCACAGTCAGTTTAGAACACTTTCATCACCCCCAAAGAAACCTTGTACTATCATTTCCTACAATGTCCTTTAGCCCAAGGCAGCTACTAATTACTCTCTGTTAATAGATTTACCTATTATAAATATAAATGGAATCACACAATATGTGGTCTTTTGTAACTGGCTTTTTTAGCTCAGCATAAAATTTTCATGGTTTATCCATGTTGTAGCATGTATTATTATGTCATTTATTTTCGTTCTAATGATATTCCATGTATGTTTATACATTTTGTTTATCCAGTCATCAGTTGATGACAATTGAATTGTTTATACTTTGAGGCTGTTGTGAATAATGCTACATCCAGATGAAAGTTTTTGCATGGGTATATGTTTTCATTTTTCTTAAGTATGTAGCAAGGGGTATATACCTACCAAATCCTATGGTAACTCTATGTTTATCCTTTTAAGGAACTACCAGACTGTCTTTTTTTTTCCTTTTTAAAAAATTTAAAATAATTTACTTATTTATTATTTTAATTGGAGGCTAATTACTTTACAATATTGTGGTGGTTTTTGCCAAACATCAACATGAATCAGCCATGGATGAATATGTGTCCTCCCATCCTGAACCCCCTCACACATCCCTCTCTACCCCATCACTCTGGGTTGACCCGTCTTTGAGTGCCCTGTTTCATGCATCAAACTTGCACCAGTCATCTGTTTTACATATTGTAATATACACGTTTCAATGTTATTCTCTCAAATTATCCCACCCTCGCCTTCTCCCACATAGTCCAAATGTCTATTCTTTACATCTGTGTCTCTTTTGGTGTCTTACAGATAGGGTCATCATTACCATCTTTATAAATCCCATATATATTCCATATAAATTACATATATACAGTGTTAATGTACTGTATTGGTGTTTCTGTTTCTGACTTACTTCACTCTATATAACAGGCTGCAGTTTCATCCACCTCTTTAGAACTGACTCAAATGCATTATTTTTTATAGCTGAGTAATATTCCATTGTGTATATGTACCACAGCTTCCTTATCCATTCTCTGCCCATGGACATCTAGGTTGCTTCCATGTCCTAGCTATTGTAAACAGTGCTGCAGTGAACACTGGGGTACATGTGTTTCTTTCAATTCTGGTTTCTTCGGTGTGTATGCCCAGCAGTGGAATTTCTGGGTCTGAGCCTGGTGGGCTGCCATCTATGGGGTCGCAGAGTCAGACACAACTGAAGTGACTTAGCAGCAGCAGCATGGCAGTTTTGTTTCCAGTTTTTTAAAGGAATCTCCACACTGTTCTCCATAGTGGCTGTACTAGTTTGTATTCCCACCAATGGTGTAAAAGGTTCCCTTTTCTCCACACCCTCTCCAGCATTTATTGTTTTTAGACTTTTTGATGGCAGCCATTCTGATACACATAAGATGATACCTCATTGTGGTTTTGATTTGCATTTCTCTAGTAATGAGTGATGTTGAACACTCATTCATATTTTCATTTTCGTTAGCCATCTGTATGTCTTCTTTGCAGAAATGTCTGTTTACTTCTTTGGCCCACTTTTTGATTGAGTCTTTTGTTTTTCTGGTATTGAGCTGCATGAACTGTTTATATATTTTAAAGATTAATTCTTTGTAAGTTGTTTCATTTGCTGTTATTTTCTCCCATTCTGAAGGCTGCCTTTTCACCTTGCCTATAGTTTCCTTCATTGTGCAAAAACATTTAAGTTTAATTAGGTCCCATTTGTTGTTTTTTGTTTTTATTTCCATTACTCTGGGAGGTGGGTCATAGAGAATCTTGCTGTGATTTATGTCAGAGTGTTCTGCCTGTGTTTTCCTCCAAGAGCTTTATAGTTTCTGGTCTTACATGAAGATCTTTAATCCATTTTGAATTTATTTCTGTGTATGGTGTTAGAAAGTGTTCTAGTTTCATTCATTTACATGTAGTTGACCAGTTTTCCCAGCACCACTTGTTAAAGAGATTGTGTTTTCTCCATTGTATATTTTGCCTCCTTTGTCAAAGATAAGCTGTCCATAGGTGTGTGGATTTATCTCTGGGCTTTCTGTTTTGTTCCATTGGTCTCTCTTTCTGTCTTTGTGCCAGTACCATACTGTCTTGATGACTAGCTTTGTAGTATAGTCTGAAGTCAGGCAAGTTGATTCCTCCCATTCCATTCTTCTTTTTCAAGGTTGCTTTGGCTATTTGAGTTTTTTTGTGTTTCCGTACAAATTGTGAGATTATTTGTTTTGCTTCTGTGAAAAATACCATTGGTAGCTTGATAGGGATTGCATTTAATCTATAGATTAATTTGGGTAGCAAACTCATTTTCACTATATTGATTCTTCAATCCACAAACATAGTATTTCTCCATCTATTTGTGTCATCATTGTTTTATAGTTTTTTGTATATAGGTCTTTTATTTCTTGAGGTAAATTCATTCCTAAGTATTTTATTCTTTTCATTGCAGTGGTAAATGGGATTGTTTCCTTAATTTCTCTTTTTGTTTCTTCATTGTTAATGTATAGGAATGCAAGAGATTTCTGTGTGTTAATGTTATATCCTGCAACATTACTATATCATTGAATTAGCTCTAGTAATTTTCTGGTGGTGTCTTCAGGGTTTTCTATGTAGAGGATTATGTCATCTGCAAACAGTGAGTTTTACTTCTTTTCCATTCTGGATTCCTTTTATTTCTTTTTCTTCTCTGATTGCTGTGGCTGCTGCTGCTGCTAAGTCGCTTTAGTCGTGTCCGACTCTGTGCGACCCCATGGACGGCAGCCCACCAGGCTCCCCTGTCCCTGGGATTCTCCAGGCAAGAACACTGGAGTGGGTTGCCATTTCCTTCTCCAATGCATGAAAGTGAAAAGTGAAAGTGAAGTCACTCAGTCATGTCCAATTCCCAGCAACTCCATGGACTACAGCCTACCAGGCTCCTCCGTCCATGGAATTTTCCAGGCAAGAGTACTGGAGTGGGGTGCCATTGCCTTCTCCATTGCTGTGGCTAGGGCTTCTGAAACTATGTTAAATAGTAGTGGTGAAAGTGGTGAACAAGACTTGTCTTGCTCCTGATTTTAGAGGAAATGCTTTCAATTTTTTGCCATTGAGGATAACGTTTACTATGGGTTTGTCATATATGGCTTTTATTATGTTCAGGTATATTCCTTCTACATCTGCTTTCTGGAGAGTTTTATCATAAATAGGTGTTGAATTTTGTCAACAGCTTTCTCTACGTCTATTGAGATAATCATATAGTTTTTATCTTTAATTTTGTTAATATGGTATATCATATTGATTGATTTGTAAATATTGAAGAATCCTTGCATCTCTGGGATAAAGCTCACTTGGTCATGATGTGTGATCTTTTTAGTATGTTGTTGGATTCTGTTTGCTAGAATTTTGTTGAGGATTTTTGCATCTATGTTCATCAGTGATATTGGACTGTAGATTTCTTTTTCTGTGGCATCTTTGTCTGTTTTTGGTATTAGGGTGATGGTGGCCTCATAGAATGAGTTTGGGAATTTACCTTCCTCTGCAATTGTCTAGAAGAGTTTGAGTAGGATAGGTTTTAGCACTTCTGTAATTTTTTGGTGGAATTCACCTGTGAAGCCATCTGGTCCTGGGCTTTTGTTTGTTGGAAGATTTTTTATTACAGTTTTGATTTCCATGCTTGTGATGCATCTATTAAGATTTCTTTTTCTTCTTGGTTCAATTTTGGAAGGTTATACTTTTCTAAGAATTTGTCCATCTTTTCCAAGTTTTCCATTTTATTGGTATATAATTACTCATGGTAGTCTCTTACGATCTTTTGTGTTTCTCTGTTGTCTGTTGTGATTCTTCATTTTCATTTCTAATTTTATTGATTTGATTCTTCTTTTTTTCTTGATGAGTCTGGCTAACAGTTTGTCTATTTACCTTCTCAAAGAACCCACTTTTAGTTTTGTTGATCTTTGGTATAGTCTCCTTTGTTTATTTTTCATTTATTTCTACTCTGATTTTTATGATTTCTTTCCTTCTACTAACTTTGGGGTTCTTCTTTTCTTCTTTTCCTAGTTGCTTTAGGTGTAAAGTTAGGTTGTTTATTTGATGTTTCTCTTCTTTTCTGAGGTAGGCTTGTATTGCTATGAACCTTTCTCTTAGCATTGCTTTTACTGAATCCCATAGGTTTTGGGTTGTTGTGTTCTCATTTTCATTTGTTTCTATGCATATTTTGATTTCCTTTTTTATTTCTTCCATGATCTGTTGGTATGCAAAAGTGTGTTGTTTAGCCTCCATATGTTTATATTTTTAAATAGTTTTTTCTTGTAGTTGACATCTAATCCTACTGCATTGTGATCATAAAAGATGCTTGAAATGATTTCAATTTTTTAAAATTTACCAAGACTAGATTTGTGGCCCAGGATGTGATCTATCCTGGAGAATGTTCCGTGTGCACTTGAGAAAAAGGTGAAATTCATTATTTTGGGGTGAAATGCCTTATAGATATCAATTAGGTCTAACTGGTCTATTGTATCGTTTAAAGCTCGCGTTTCCTTGCTAATTTTCTGTTTGGTTGATCTATCCATAGGTGTGAGTGGGCTAGTAAGATCAGATCAGATCAGATCAGTCGCTCAGTCGTGTCCGACTCCTTGCGACCCCATGAACCGCAGCACGCCAGGCCTAGTAAAGTCCCCCACTATTATTGTGTCACTGTTAATTTCCCATTTCATACTCATTAGTATTTGCCTCACATATTGAGGTACTCCTATGTTGGTTGCATATATATTTATGATTATTATACCTTCTTCTTGGATTGATCCTTCGATCATTATGTAGTGTCCTTCTTTATCTTTTATCATGGTCTTTATTTCAAGGTCTATTTTATCTGATATGAGTATTGCTACTCCTGTTTCTTTTGGTCTCCATTTCTATGAAATAACTTTTTCCAGCCCTTTATTTTCAGTCTGTATGTGTCCCTTGGTTTGAGGTGGGTTTCTTGTAGACAGCATATATAAGGGGTCTTGTTTGTGTATCCATTTGGCCAGTCTTTGTCTTTTGGTTGGAGCATTTAACCCATTTACATTTAACATAATACCATTACCATTTACTTTGCTGTTTCGGATTCATTTTTATAAACCTTTTCTGTGTTTCCTGTCTAGAGAAGATACTTTAACATTTGTTGAAGAGCTGGTTTGGTGGTGCTGAATTCTCTCAGTTTTTGCTTGTCTGTAAAGCTTTTGATTTCTCCTTTATATCTGAATGAGTTCCTTGCTGGGTAGAGTAATCTTGGTTGTAGGTTATTCTCTTTCATAACTATGTCCTGCTATTCGCTTCTGGCCTGAAGAGTTTCTATTGAAAGGTCACTGTTATCCTTATGGGATTCCTCTTGTGTGTTATTTGTTGTTTTTTCCCTTGCTGCTTTTAATATTTGCTCTTTGTGTTTGATCTTTGTTAGTTTGATTAATATGTGTCTTGGGGTGTTTCTCCTTGGGTTTATCCGGCTATTTCCTTCCCCATTTTGGAAAGTTTTTGACTGTTATCACCTCAAGTGTTTTCTTATGCCCTTTCTTTTTGTCTTCTTCTTCTGGGACACCTATGATTCGAATGTTGGGGTGTTTAATATTGTCCTAGAGGTCTCTGAGGTTGTCGTCATTTAATTCTTTTTCTTTTTTCCTCTCTGCTTCATTTATTTCCACCATTCTATCTTCTGCCTCCCTTATCCTCTCTTCTGCCTCAGTTATTCTACTGTTTGTTACCTCCAGAGTGCTTTTAATCTCAGTTATTGCATTGTTCATTATTAATTGACTCTTCCTTATTTCTTCTAGATCTTTGTTAAATATTTCTTGTATCTTCTCAATCCTTGTCTCTAGTCTACTTATCTGTAACTCCGTTTTGTTTTCAAGATTTTGGATCATCTTTACTGTCATTCTGAATTCTTTTTCAGGTAGACTCCCTATCTCCTCCTCTTTGGTTTGTCATGTTCCTTCACCTGCTGAATATTTCTCTGCCTTTTTGTTCTGTTTAGATTTCTGTGTTAGGGGTGCCCTTTCTGCAGGCTGGAAGTTTGTGGTTCCTCTTAAATGTGAAGTCTGCTCCCTGTGCATGGGGTTGGAATAGTGGCTTGTCAAGTTTTTTTGGTTTGGGGAACTTGCATCTGGGTTCCGGTGGGTGGAACTGGATCTCTTCTCTGTGGAGTGCAATAAAGTGTCCAGTAGTGAGTTTTGTGGTATCTATGGGTTTGGCATGGCTTTGGGCAGCTCGTCTTTTAATGTTCAGGGTTGTGTTCCTGTTTTGCTGGAGAATTAGTGTGATGTGTCTTGGACTAGAACTTATCGGCTCTTGGTTGGAACTTGGTTTCAGCGTAGTTGTGGAGACTTTTGGGTGAGCTCTTGCCTATTAATGTTTCCTGGAGTCAAGAGTTCTCTGATGTTCTAAAGTTTTGGAGTTAAGCTTCCTGCCTCTGGCTTTCAGTCCTTCTCTTACTGTAGCCTCAAGACTTCTCCTTCCATACAGCACAGAAGATAAAACCCTTAGGTTAATGGTGAAACAATTCTCCATAGCCAGGGACACAAGGGAGATTCACAGAGTTATGTAGAGAAGAGAAGATGGAGGAAGGAGATAGAGTTGACCTCGAGGAGAAAAGGGAGAGTCAAAGGGGAGAGACCAATCAAGCCAGTAATCAAATCCCCAAGTGAAAATGGATACTGAAGACTAGATTCTTGAAGGTAAAAAATTGCTAACAAATATCAAGAAGCAAAGATTAAAAACCTAGAATAGAGGTTAGACTCTCATAAGTACAATATAAAAAATACAAAACAAAATCAATCACAAAAATTAAAAAAAAAATTATATATATGGAATTTTTTTTAAACTAGGTTTTTTTTTTAGAAAGGTAATAGTAGGCTCTAAAAATGAAAGTTAAAGCAGTAGTAAAGAACTAAAATTTTTTTAAAAATTAAGAATTGATAATAGTAAAAATATATCTAGAAATTTCTGTGGAGCTGCTGTGAGCAGTGTGGGGTCAGTTCAGTGTCAGATAGTCCCTTGTTCCAGCTTGTACTTATTCTCAAGTTCTATAGGTGCCCCTCAAATGTGCACAGTCCCAGTATTAACTGCTGAATTTTAGTCTGATGCACCTGTCACTTCCAGCGTGTTTCCTCCTTCTTTATTTTGGCTTCCTCTGTTTGCAGATCTCTTCAGTGTATAATCTCTGCCCTGACACAGGGGTCGAAGGTGGCCACTTATTTAGGCTCACTTGTTCAGTTGTGTTGTGGGGAGGGAGGGACACTGCAAACAAATATTGCTGGCATGTGTGGGGAGTGCTCATGGTGGATGGACCACACTGGGTTTGCCACAGCCCAAGGTGGCATGTACTTCCCGGGTCTACACTTCTCAGGCTCCAGGGTGCTCTGCAAGGGCGCTGTCCCAAGTGGGCCCTGCATTCCATGCATTTCCCAGGTCTAAACTGCTCAGGTTCTTGGGTTCTCCACGGGGGGACAGACCCAGATGGGCTGTGCGTTTTGTGCCCTTCCAAGGTCCAAGCAGCTTATGCAAGACCTGGTGCTTGGCTACTACACTGTCCCAGGTGGGCTGTGTGTCTTATTCACCTCCCAGGTCCTGTCTGCTTGGTTTCCCAGGTGTGCAGTGAGAACACAGTCCCAGATATGCCATGTGTCTCCTCTGGGGAGCTGATCTCAGGCTGTGATACTCCTGGCAGATGTCAACCGTCCAGGGTCCCAGAAAGACATGGTTAGCAACTGGGAGCCTGCTCAGTTTGTTGGAAGATGCCTCTGGGGCCAAGATTGCAGCAGCTCCTTGCCTTCCAGCTCTGGCTGTCACATGCCTATCTCTCTGCCTTCGGGAAGGGAGAGCCCTATACAGCAGCCAGCAGCTAGCTTGCTGTCCTTTGGTATTTGCTCAATCCTTTGTTATGTGAGCACACCAGGGGTCACCATGTGGTGTTAGAGCCTTTTGAGGGAAAGTTCTTTTTTTTTTGTCTCTGTGGAGCCCATGGTTTGGGCTGCTGTCTCACATTAGCTCCCTCAGATTGTCTTCAGGGAATTCAGGCCTGGTCCTCGGCATGAGCCTTTATGCCACTTCTCCATCTCCACTTGTAGTTGCAGTTAGGCACATATTCTGTGGGTTTTGTGTTTTTTTTTTCCTCCTGGTTGTGTTGCCCTCTAAGATTCCAAAACTCCCCACAGACATGCCTGTGAGAGGGTTTCCTACTGTTTGGAAACTTCTCCTCCTCTTCATGACTCCCTCCCTAGGATGGGTCGCCATCCCTAAATCTTCTGTCTCAGTTTCTGTCTTATATTTTGTCCTATCACCTTTCAAAGAGATTGGACTGCCTTTGTGGGTGCCTGGTGTCCTTCACAGTGTTCAGAAGTTGTTTTGTAGAAGTTGCTCAACATTCAAATGATCTTTTGATTAATTAGTCATGGAGAAACTGGTCTCCCCATCCTATTTCTCCTCTATCTTTGGACCACCTCCCCCCAAACTGTTTTAAAAGGCAGCTGCACCATTTTACATTCCCTCCAGCAATGTATAAGGTTTCCAATTTCTGCACAACCTTACCAACACTTGTTATGCTCTTTTTGATTATACCTATCCTAATGTGAATTAGTATCTCGTTGTGATTTTGCTTCGTATTTCTCTGATGGCTGATGATATTGAGCATCTCATTATATGCTTATTGGCCATTTGTATATCTTTTCAGATCCTTTGTCCATTTTTAATTGGGCTGTCTTTTTTTATTACTGGAGATCTTTTTGTATTCTGGATACATACATTTCCTTTTAAAATAGATTTACTTAAAGTAAAAAAAGCTATTTGTAAGATAGAGTTAACAGTTCATATATCATAGGATTGCCATGAAGATTGAGTTAATGTACAGAAGAAGCTTAGCATGGGGCACATAGTGCTTTAAAAAAGTTATTTTGTGGTATTATTGATACTAATACTACAGATAAGGAGGTCAGCAAGTACCATGTCTCCCAAGATTTGAGAATATTCTTTTCGGTTAGACTTTTTTGATTCTTTTAATTGTAATCAGTTGGAAATTTCAAGGTACTGTGACATAGAAACTGGTCAAAGCTTTTCATACTCCCCTTAGTTTCTTGTCAGATAAAATCTAAGTGTTACCTTTAACTGTTTCAGCCTCTATCTGAAGGTAGGAATCTTCAGTGATTCATACACTTTTGGGCTTCTGAGATGAATGTGCCTAAAGGGGTATCCTAAGCCTATATCTGAGCCTCTGTAGGGAATTTTCAGGCTGGGAGTCTAGAAAATGCAGCACATTTCTAAAAAGAGATATCAGAGAAATTTTAAGGGTAAGGTTGAGTACTAGAGTGTATATGGTGAATGTTAGTTAAACTTTTGACCTTCAGAGAAATCCTTTTAGATCTCTGCTATGGTGGAATTTCATTCCCTCTTTTTCTTATTTGTTTAGGAAATAAAAATACCACATACAGTCATTTGCATACTTTATTCATCCTCTGTTATTGCATACATGGAAAAGGTCCCATGACTTTGGATTTAGGTACAATTTGTTATTGCTAATAAGGAGGAAAAAATTGTTACTTGGTAACTACAAGGAAGTCTAGGCCCTAGTATTCCCATTAACAGCAGCCTACATTATTCTCCCCAAATATAAAAATGAGTAGATGGATAAAAAATTAAGGACAGAAATTATCTCATTTAATCTTCATATTTCAGGTGTCTAACATAGAGAAATGCCCCACAAATGTGGTGTCTCAGTTTTCCCTGAATAAATATAGGAGTGATATTTACCATTTCTAGTTCTAAAGGTAAATGTTTTATTCCTTTTCCTCCTAGGTTTTCCTCACTGTGAAAACTTTGTACCTACCAAATGTAATGGTTCTGTAACAGACAACAGTCCTCTCTTTGGCCTTGACTGTGAAATGGTAAGTGCTACTTTTGATTTTCAACTGGAGTGTTGCACACTAGGGTCTAGTTGTCTTGATTGTGTTCAGTTCTAGCATTCGGTTTAAATAACTGAAAGTGAACCCATTTCATCATGTTTTAGGAAAATTGAATCTTTGCTTCAGGATGAGGAATAAATAAGTTTTCTAACTAGTTAGAAAGTTTTTCTAACTAGTTAATTTAATTTTTGATTATCACTCGAAGTTGATTGCTTCTGTGTTTTTTTTTTTTTTTTTTGCTGCGCAGAGACTCTGTTGCTGTGTGCAGGCTTTCTCTAGTTGCAGCGAGCAGGGACTACTCTAGTTGCGGTGCAAGGGCTTCTTGTGGTGGCTTATCTTGTTGCAGAACATAGACTTTAGGGCACATGAGCTTCAGCAATTGGAGTTCTTGGGCTTAGTTACTCCATAGCAGCATGTGGAATCTTCCCAGACCAGGGACCAAACCCATGTCCCCTGCATTGGCAGGCGAATTCTTAATCACTGGACTACCAGCTGAAGTCTGCTTCTGTCTTTTGCACAGGTTTTGTGTCATTGTTGCCTTTGTGTCAGACTTGCCTCAATTACCATTGGTTTGACTTGGTTTTACACATTTAAGATTAGAAGAAGGATTTCCCTGTTTCAGCTTCCTTTGTGTTTTACTTTGTCTAAGATCAGATCAGATCAGACCAGTCGCTCAGTCGTGTCCGACTCTTTGCGACCCCATGAACTGCAGCACGCCAGGCCTCCCTGTCCATCACCAACTCCCGGAGGTCACTCAGACTCACATCCACTTCAGTATTCTTGCCTTGAGAACCCCATGAACAGTACTTTGTCTAAATCTCCTTTCAAATGCTGTGTATTCCCTCTCACTTAGTGTTCAAGTAATAGTTTCTCAACTCTTAACAGTGGATAAGATCTAAGGATTTGGAGTCATATCAGGGTGTGTATCCTGGCCTTGCCTGTCTCCTTGGACAAACTAATTCTCTAATTCTTCCTCTGCGAAGTGAAGATAATGTTAGAGGCTATTTCATGGGCTTATTATGAGATGGTATATAAAATACCTAGTATTGCATTAGATAATAGTGCATGCTAATAAAAATTACTTTGTAGTGATACTTAGCATGATACTGGCTTGTAGTACACAGTAAGTGGTACAATTATAATTGATGTTATTGTTTCTGTTCCTCTTAAGCGCATCCTTCCCAGAGAAATACTACTGTGTTGGATACCTTTAACTATAATAATGTTCAGCAGCCTGCCTAGATTTAATTTCATTCGTATTGGATCTTCTAGTCAGCAAACAGCTGTACGGTTGTCTCAGGGACCCCAGTAGATTAGAATAGATGACAGCTGATATAGTCTTAAATAATGAGAGAAAGCAAGAGCTTCCACAGTTTAGCAGCCTAACTACATCCTAATCTTTCAGTGCCTTACATCCAAGGGAAGAGAACTAACACGTATCTCACTGGTTGCTGAAGGAGGCACCTGTGTTATGGATGAACTTGTTAAACCTGACAACAAGATTGTGGACTACCTCACCAGGTATTTTTAACCCTGCCTCCAGTTCTCGATAAATGTCAGACTAGAGTGGACTAGAGTGGAATGAGACTTACCAGGAATAGCCTGTAGCTTCTGTTTAGTTAATTATTATCTCAGTTCAGTTCAGTCACTTAGTCGTGTCCAACTCTTTGCGACCCCATGAATCGCAGCACACCAGGCCTCCCTGTCCATCACCAACTCCCAAAGTTCACTCAGACTCACGTCCATCGAGTCAATGATGCCATCCAGCCATCTCATCCTCTGTCATCCCCTTCTCCTCCTGCCCCCAATCCCTCCCAGCATCAGAGTCTTTTCCAATGAGTCAACTCTTCGCATGAGGTGGCCAAAGTACTGGAGTTTCAGCTTTAGCATCAGTCCTTCCAAAGAAATCCCAGGGCTGATCTCCTTTAGGATGGACTGGTTGGATCTCCTTGCAGTCCAAGGGACTCTCAAGTCTTCTCCGACACCACAGTTCAAAAGCATCAATTCTTCAGCACTCAGTCTTCTTCACAGTCCAACTCACATCCGTACATGACCACAGGAAAAACCATAGCCTTGACTAGACAGACCTTTGTTGGCAAAGTAATGTCTCTGCTTTTGAATATGCTATCTAGGTTGGTCATAACTTTCCTTCCAAGGAGTAAGCGTCTTTTAATTTCATGGCTGCAGTCACCATCTGCAGTGATTTTGGAGCCCAGAAAAATAAAGTCTGACACTGTTTCCACTGTTTCCCCATCTATTTCCCATGAAGTGATGGGACCACATGCCATGATCTTCGTTTTCTGAATGTTGAGCTTTAAGCCAACTTTTTCACTCTCTACTTTTACCTTCATCAAGAGGCTTTTTAGTTCCTCTTCACTTTCTGCCATGAGGGTGGTGTCATCTGCATATCTGAGGTTATTGATATTTCTCCCGGCAATCTTGATTCCAGCTTGTGTTTCTTCCAGTCCAGCGTTTCTCATGATGTACTCTGCATAGAAGTTAAATAAGCATAGTGACAATATACAGCCTTGATGAACTCCTTTTCCTATTTGGAAACAGTCTGTTTTTCCATGTCCAGTTCTAACTGTTGCTTCCGGGCGTGCATACAGATTTCTCAAGAGACAGGTCAGGTGGTCTGGTATTCCCATCTCTTTCAGAATTTTCCACAGTTGATTGTGATCCACACAGTCAAAGGCTTTGGCATAGTCAATAAAGCAGAAATAGATGTTTTTCTGGAACTCTCTTGCTTTCTCGATGATCCAGCGGATGTTGGCAATTTGATCTCTGGTTCCTCTGCCTTTTGTAAAACCAGCTTGAACATCAGGAAGTTCACAGTTCACGTACTGCTGAAGCCTGGCTTGGAGAATTTTTGAGCAGTACTTTACTAGTGTGTGAGATGAGTGCAATTGTGTGGTAGTTTGAGCATTCTTTGGCATTGCCTTTCTTTGGGATTGGAATGAAAACTGACCTTTTCCAGTCCTGTGGCCACTGCTGCATTTTCCAAATTTGCTGGCATATTGAGTGCAGCACTTTCACTGCATCATCTTTCAGGATTTGAAATAGCTCAACTGGAATTCCATCACCTCCACTAGCTTTGTTTGTAGTGATGCTTTCTAAGGCCAACTTGACTTCACATTCCAGGATGTCTGGCTCTATTATTATCTGCTGCTGCTGCTGCTGCTAAGTCGCTTCAGTCGTGTTCAACTCTGTGCGACCCCATAGACGGCAGCCCACCAGGCTCCCTCGTCCCTGGGATTCTCCAGGCAGGAACACTGGAGTGGGTTGCCATTTATTTCTCCAGTGCATGAAAGTGAAAAGTGAAAGTGAAGTCACTCAGTCGTATCCGACTCTTAGCGACCCCATGGACTGCAGCCTACCAGGCTCCTCCGTCCATGGGATTTTCCAGGCAAGGGTACTGGAGTGGGGTGTCATTGCCTTCTCCATATTATTATCTACTTACTATCAAAGAAAAGGCTGAGGTACCACAACTGTAAATTTTAATATTGAAATTGTACAATATTAATGCTCTTATCCTTGCACTCTAGTTTTCCTATGACTTTAAGTCACCAGAATATTATCTTCCTTGTCATAGAATCTGACAGTTGTAGCAAGTGCCAAATATCTTTGCTCTCTGATAAGACCCCATCTGAAAAATCTATAAATCATCTTTTGGTTGTCAGATGATCTTTGACCTTAATCTCCCTTGGCCCCAGAAACCAAAATGAAACTAAGTTTTTCCACAGCAGAAATTTGAAGTTAAAAATTTTTTTTTATCATTCCAAAGATAAGCATGCAATTTCAGAATGTACACAGTACTGTGATTAGGCAAAGAAAAGCCAGGAAATATTACTGTTGTTGCCCATTGTAGTTACATCTATCAGTTCATGCTTACTTAGGCACAGAGAGGCCAAGATAATGATAAAGACTATCCTATTAGTAACAAGACAATTACACGATATTGTTAGGGAACAGTCATATGTAACAAAGCTGTATGTATAAGTGTGTTTGTCATAGTATTGCAAAAATATGGGAATATAAATGTAGAGGTTTGGTTAAAATGAAAATGGGGGGTTGTTTAAAATGTTATATCTACTCTAACCATTTAAAAGGATGTGCTGAAATAGGTTTATTGATATGAAAACTTGTTCATGACATATAGAAAATGTTACGTTTATATTATGCAGTAATATGCATTATGATTGCCACGTGGCTTGTGGGATCTTAGTTCTCCAATCAGGGATCAAATCTGGCCCACCGCAGTGAAAGCAGGGAATCTTAACCTCTGAACCTCCAGGGTAGTCCCATGATAACATTTTAAAATTGTTATTTATTTTTTCATTTTTTAAACTTATTTATTTTTAATTGGAGGACAATTGCTTGACAATATTGTGTTGGTTTCTGCCATACATCAACATGAGTCAGCCATAGGCACACATATGTCCCCTTCCTTGTGAATCTCTCTCCCACCTTCTACCCCATCCCATCCTACTAGGTAGTCACAGAGCACTGGATTTGCACTCCCTGATTATACAGCAGATACCCATCAGCTATCTATTTTACATATGGTAATATATATTTTTCCATGCTACTCTCTATTCAACCCACACTCTCCTTTTTGCCATGTCCACAAGTCTGTTCTTTATGTCTGTGTCTCCATTGCTGCCCTGCAAATACGTTCATCAGTACCATGTTTCTAGATTCTATATATATGAATTAATATATAATATTTGTTTATCTCTTTCTGACTTACTTCACTCTGTATAATAGACTCTATATTCATCCACCTCATTAGAACTGACTCAAATGCATTCATTTTTATGGGTGAATAATATTCCATTCTATATATGTACCACACCTTCTTTATCCATTCTCTGTCTATGAACATCTTAAGTTGCTTCCATGTCCTATCATAAATAGTGCTGCAATGAACATTTGGGGTATATGTGTCTTTTTCAGCTATGCTTTTCTTAGGGTTATATGCCTAGTAATGGGATTGTTGAGTCCTATGGTAGTTTTATCCATAGTTTTTTAAGGTATCTCCATACTGTCTTCCATAGTGGCTGTATCAATTTATATTCCTACCAACAGTACAAAAGTGTTCCTTTTCTCCATGCTCTCTCCAGGATTTATTGTTTGTAGATTTTTGGATGATGGCCATTCTGTCAGGTGCATTTCTCAAATAATGAGCCATGTTGAGCACTTTTTCATGTGCTTATTAGCCATTGCATTTTTATAAAAATGAAACATACATGAATATATATGTATCAAAAAATATGAAAGGGTATTTATTAAAGTATAAAAAGTGATCTCTGGGTAGTGGGATTATAGGCAGTTTTTAATTTCTTATTTATTTCAAGTCTTTTTTTTACACTGAGCATTTATTAATGTTTTATCAATTTTTTAAAATATTCTTTTCGAAGTGGCTTTCCAGGGAGGAAAACTTAGTAATATCCTGGTTTGTCCATTTCTCTGTTTTTTTTTTGTTTTTGTTGAAAGTTTCTCTGGAATCACAAAGAAGATTCTTAACCCAGTGACAACCAAACTCAAAGATGTACAGAGACAATTGAAGATCCTTCTTCCTCCTGATGCTGTGTTAGTGGGCCACTCCTTAGATTTAGATCTCAGAGCACTGAAAGTGAGTATCTGATTTAGGACTTAGTTTTTCTAGCACATGAGCCTGTTTTATCTATCTTAGATCTAAAGCCTTCTGTTCCCCAGTCCACTTATTTTTTCCTTTAACATAGGATGCTACTCATTCTATTCTCTTTCCTCCTCAGATGACACATCCATATGTTATTGATACATCATTGCTTTATGTCAGAGAGCAGGGCAGAAGATTTAAGCTCAAGTTCTTAGCCAAAGCTATTTTGGGGTAAGTTTTTTTGAATATTATAATATTACCCTGATAGACTGCATATAAGTTAGCATATTGTGTCTTATTTAAAGCATATTGCAAAAGGTCAGCCTCTCTGCTCTTCCTCTCTCTTAGTTTGTAAACGTTATTAGGAATTCTGAGATCCTAACTTCAGAGAGAAGTATGACACATAAATGAAAAAACTTTGGGAATACAAAAAGGAGTTGCATTCGTAGCTGAAGGTTGATGGATAGAACTGGACAGAAAAGGCAGAAAAGTTACCCAGAACTTTGAAACATAACATTCCTATATTGATAGTATCCTAGTACGTATAAACACATGTATAATGATGTTCATTATAGTGTGGTTTAAAATAGCCCCCAAATCTTCAGATATTCTACAAGACTAGTTAGATAAATTATGGTTATCTGTATAACTGATGCTTTGTTATTGAATGTGATGATATGTGCTAATAGTTCAGTCGCTCAGTGTGTCCAACTCTTTGTGACCCCATGGGGTGCAGCACACCAGGCCTCCCTGTGCATCACCAGTTCCCAGAGTTTTCTCAAACTCATGTCCATTGAGTCGGTGATGGCACCCAACCATCTCATCCTCGGTCATCCCCTTCTCCCACCTTCAATCTTTCCCAGCATCAGGGTCTTTTCAAATGAGTCAATTCTTTGCAGCATGTGGCCAAAGTATTGGAGTTTCAGCTTCAGCATTACTCCTTCCAATGAATATACAGGACTGATTACCTTTAGGGTAGACTGGTTGGAACTCCTTGCGGTCCAAGTGACTCTCAAGGGTCTTCTCCAACACCACAGTTCAAAATCATCAATTCTTCAGTGCTCAGCTTTCTTTATAGTCCAACTCTCACATCCATACATGAATACTGGAAAAACCATAGCTTTGACTAGATGGACCTTTGTTGGCAAAGTAATGCCTCTGCTTGTTAATACACTGTCTAGGTTGGTCATAACTTTTCTTCCAAGGAGCAAATATGTTTTAATTTCATGGCTGCAATCACCATCTGTAATGATTTTACTGTGACTGGTGGTGGAAGTAAAGTCTGATGCTATCAAGAGCAATATTTTATAGAAACCTGGAATGTTAGGTCCATGAATCAAGACAAATTGGAACTGGTCAAACAGGAGATGGCAAGAGTGAACATTGACATTTTAGGAATCAGTGAACTAAAATGGACTGGAATGGGTGAATTTGACTCAGATGACCATTATATTTACTACTGTGGGCAAGAATCCATGAGAAAAAATGGAGTAGCCATCATAGTCAACAAAAGAGTCTGAAATGCAGTACTTGGATGCAATTTCAAAAATGACAGAATGATCTCAGTTCATTTCCAAGGCAAACCATTCAATATCACAGTAAGCCCAAGTTTAGCCCTGACCAGTAATGCTGAAGAAGCTGAAGTTGAATGGTTCTGTGAAGACTTATAAGACCTTCTAGAACTAACACCCCCAAAAGATGTCCTTTTCATTAGAGGGGACTGGAATGCAAAAGTAGGAAGTCAAGAGATACCTGGAGTAAAGGCAAATTTGGCCTTGTAATACAGAATGAAGCAGGGCAAAGGCTGATAGAGTTTTGCCAAGAGAATGCACTGATCATAGCAACACCTTCTTCCAACAACTCAAAAGAAGACTCTATACATGGACATCACCAATTGGTCAATACTGAAATCAGATTGATTATATTCTTTGCAGCCAAAGATGAAGACGCTCTATACAGTCAGCAAAAACAAGACTGTAAGCTGACTGTGGCTCAGACCATGAACTCCTTATTGCCAAATACAGACTTAAATTTAAGGAAGTAGGGAAAACCACTAGACCATTCACGTATGACCTATATCAAATCCCTTATGATTATACAGTGGAAGTAACAAATAGATTCAAGGGATTAGATCTGATAGAGTGCCTGATGAACTATGGATGGAGGTTCGTGACAGTGTAGAGGAGGCAGTGATCAAAAGCATCCCCAAGAAAAAGAAATGAAAAAGGAAGAATGGTTGTCTGAGGAGGCCTTTTAAATAGCTATGAAAAGAAGAGAAGCAAAAGGCAAAGGAGAAAAGGAAAGATATCAGCATCAGAATGCAGAGTTCCAAAGAATAGCAAGCAGAGATAAGAAAGTTTTCCTCAGGGATTAATGCAAAGAAATAAAGGAAAACAATAGAATGGGAAAGACTAGAAATGTCTTCAAGAAAATTAGAGATACCAAGGGAAGATTTCATGCAAAGATGGCCACAATAAAGGACAGAAATGGTATGGACGTAACAGAAGCAGAAGATATTAAGAAGAGGTAGCAAGAATACACTGAAGAACTACACAGTAAAGATCTTCACAACCCAGATAATCACGATCATGTGATCACTCACCTAGAGCCAGACATCCTGAAATGCGAAATCAAGTGGACCTTAGGAAGCATCACTATGAACAAAGCTAGTGGAGGTGATGGAATCTCAGTTGAGTTATTTCAAATCCTAAAAGATGATGCTGTGAAAGTGTTGTAGTCAATATGTCACCAAATTTGGAAAACTCAGCAGTGGCCACAAGACTGGAAAAAGTTAGTTTTCATTCCAATCCCAAAAAAAGGCAATGCAAAAGAATGCTTAATCTACCACACAGTTGTACTCATCTCACACGCTAGCAAAGTAATGCTCAAAATTCTCCAAGCCAGGCTTCAATAGTACATGAACCATGAACTTCCAGATGTTCAAGCTGGATTTAGAAAAGGCAGAGGAACCAGAGATCAAATTGCCAACATCTGTTGGATCATCAAAAAAGCAAATGAGTTCCAGAAAATCATCTATTTCTGCTTTATTTCTGACTATGCCAAAGCCTTTGACTTTGTGGATCATAATAAACTGTGGAAAATTCTTCATGAGATAGGAATCCCAGACCACCTGACCTGCCTCCTGAGAAATATATATGCAGGTCAAGAAGCAACAGTTCGAACTGGACATAGAACAACAGACTGATTCCAAATTGGGAAAGGAGTACATCAAGGCTGTATATTGTCACCCTGCTTATTTAAGTTATATAGAGTACATCATGAGAAATGCGGGACTGGATGAAGCACAAGCTGGAATCAAGATTGCTGGGAGAAATATCAATAAACTCAGATGTGCAGATGACACCACACTTACAGCAGAAAGCAAAGAAGAACTAGAGAGCCTCTTGATGAAAGAGGAGAGTGAAAAAGTAGGCTTAAAGCTCAACATTTAGAAAACTAAGATCTTGGCTTTTGGTCCCATCAGTTCATGGCAAATAGATGGAGAAACAGTGACAGATTTTATTTTTTTGTGCTCTAAAATCACTGCAGATGGTGGCTCCAGCCATGAAATATGCAATAAAGGGACGTCTAAGATGTTACTGAGAAAAAATCTGGATATTATTCTCCAGTTTATAGATTCATCTCCATAAAATGGAGATGCATAAGATTCAAAGATTTTGAGATATTGATATGATGTAGCTTAGACATATCTATAGACAGAAGTATGAGTGAGTGAAGTCCCTCAGTCGTGTCTGATTCTTTGGAATCAGACCCCATGGACTGTAGCCTAACCAGGTTCCTCCATCCATGGGATTTTCCAGACAAGAATACTGGAGTGGGTTGCCATTTCCTTCTCCAGGAGATCTTCCTGACCCAGGGATTGAACCCAGGTCTCCCACATTGTAGGCAGACGCTTTACCGTCTGAGCCACCAGGGAAGATATGTATTTTACAAATTTTTTAATATAATGAGACTTCTCTGGCATTTCAGTGCTTCCAATGGAGGGGGCACAGGCACCATCCTTGGTCAGGGAACTAAGACCCATATGCCACACAGTGCAGTCAAAAAATTAAAATAAAGAACTTTTAAGTATATAAGAGACATGCGTGCATGCATGCAAAGTTGCTTCAGTAGTGTCCCTGACACAACTGTATTACAGTTGTGACCCTGTGGACCATAGCCCACCTGGGGCCTCTATCCATGGCATTCTCCTGGCAAGAATACTTGAGTGGGTTGCCATGCCCTTTTCTAGGGGATTTTCCCAACCCAGGGTTTGAACCTATGTCTTTTAACTCTACCTGCATTTTTAGGAGTGTTCTTTACCGCTAGCACCATCTGGGAAGGCTGTATATTAGACACTTGTATACAAATAGAAAATTTCTGGAAGATAACTTTAAAACCACAGCTATATCTAAGAAATGAGACAAGGGATTGACTAGGGAGTGAACCAGAGACTTTTTATTAAATAGCCATTGATGATGTGCTTACTGTAAACAAAGCCATTCCTGATCATTCTGTATTCTCAGAACCTTTCAGATCTTGGCACTAAGGAATAAACGAATCTTGATTGTTGTGATTCAAATCTAATTACTGGGATGCTAAAATTTTACATGTAGCTAGAACTTTGGGGTAGTTGAAAGAATGTGTCATTAAAAATGCTCTCATAACTTTGCTGGCCTTCCAGTGGTTGAAACTCCATGCTTCCAATGTAGGGGGTGTGGGTTCAATCCCTGGTAGAGTAATTCCACATGCCGCACCTCACAGCCACAAAATTAAAAAAAAAAAAAGAACGCTCCCAGTTATCTCAGTTTTACCTTGACTTTCCAGGAAGGATATACAGTGTCCAGATAGGCTTGGTCATGATGCTACAGAAGATGCTAGAACAACCCTTGAATTGGCTCGATATTTCCTCAAGTATGGCCCAAAGAAGGTTAGTATCTTTGCTTTCCTTAAAATTATGAGACTAGAACAGTGTCACAAACCACCATATCCTATTTCTTTACAAAAATGGGAGTGTAATTCAAGGTGAACATATATTTGAAATTAAGATGTGTATCACTAGCATAATATAGTGGTTAAATGTCTCTGAAGTTAGGCTTAACCTGTTTTTCAGTAGGTGAAATGATATGTATTATAGGTGAAATGATATGTGATATCTAAGGCAATTTCTCTGAAGAACTTTAGTTTCTAGTTTTTAGTTTCTAGATCTGTAAAATGGGAACACACTTCTCTGGGATATTGGTGAGGGTAAATGAGATATTATATAGTACAATGCTCTTAGCACAGTGCCATGAATATATTAAACACCATAAAGTGGTATTAATCATTATAGTTGATAGAATTCCAGTGGTTAAGACTCCGTGCTTCCATTGCAGGGGGCATGGGTTTTATCCCTGGTTAGGGAACTAAAGATCCTGCATGCTACTTTTAAGTCATTCTAACTGATGTTAATAATTGTGATAATTATAAATATCTACATAGATTTTTGCTCTCTTGGGGTAGCACTGTTTCAACAGCAGTTGCCACTTCTAGGAAGAACTGCATATCACTTGAGTAAAATCTAAGGAAATCTGAATTAAGCATAGGCTTTAGTTAATAACACATTGGAAAAGAATCTATAAAAGAGTGAATATATGTAACTGATTCACTTTGGTATAAATAGAAACTAACACAACATTGTAAATCAACTATACTCAAATAAAAAATTTAAAAAGAAAAAACTAACATCAATAATTGTGCCAAATATATAATACTGATCTAAGATATTAATAGTTGAAAATGGCAGTTGAATATGCTTGGGAACTCTATACTCTCTTTATAATTTTTCTGCAAATCTAAAATGATTCTAAGTAAGAAAACTTGTATCTCTATACACAAAAACTCCCAAAGGGCTCTCACTTTATGCAAAGAGAATAAACTAGAATACGTTTTAATAATTCTGTATTAATATAATAAAGTCTTTTTTTCTTCATATTGCCATGAAAACTATTCTTTTATAATTTCAAAAGATTGTATGTTTACAGAGAAGTAAGTTTTAAGTGACTTGGGAATGAATGAATTGTCACTGCTTTTCACTTAGCCCTGCTTGGTCCTTTCCCATATTCATGTTACATCAGCAGCTGGTAACAGATTGCCATTCTTGGCTAAGCAGCCAGACACGATCTAGTAAGTATCGAACCCAGTCTAGGACTGTGACATAAGCAAAGTTCACTGTCTACAGAAGCAAAGAACACCACTTGAGTAGGTTTTTCAGGTTTGAGCATTTTTTTTGTTTTGTTTTTTAGCCTCAAATACTTTCAATTCAGTTCAGTTACTCAGTCATGTCCGACTCTTTGCGACCCCATGAACTGCAGCACACCAGGCCTCCCTGTCCATCACCAACTCCTGGAGTTTACTCAAACTTATGTCCATTGAGTCGGTGATGCCATCCAGCCATCTCATCCTCTGTCGTCCCTTTCTCCTCCCGCCTTCATTCTTTCCCAGCATCAGGGTCTTTTCAAATGAGTCAGTTCTTCACAACAGGTGGTCAAAGTATTGGAGTTTCAGCTTTAGCATCAGTCCTTCCAATGAATATTCAGGACTGATTTCCTTTAGGATGGACTGGTTGGATCTCCTTGCATTCCAAGGGACTCTCAAGAGTCTTCTCCAACACCACAGTTCAAAAGCATCAATTCTTCAGTGCTCAGCTTTCTTTATAGTCCAACTCTCACATCCATACATGACTACTGGAAAAACCATAGCCTTGGCTAGATGAACCTTTGTTGGCAAAGTAATGTCTCTGCTTTTTAATATGCTGTCTAGGTTGGTCATAATTTTCCTTCCAAGGAGTAAGCATCTTTTAATTTCACCATCTGCAGTGATTTTGGAGCGCCCCAAAATAGTCTGACACTGTTTCCACTGTTTTCCCATCTATTTGCCATCAAATACTTTACAAGATACTAAATGATTTTTACCACTTTATTTTCTTTTAAGATTGCAGAACTAAATCTGGAGGCACTATCTAGTCACCAGGAAAGCCAAGAGCCAAGAAATACAGCAGAAGTAGTTCAGCAGCTAAACACAAGGTAATATTTTTCAGTTCTACATAGTTACAAAGATAAATGGAGTATCCGATTGCTTATTTAACAACAAAACCTGGCAATTTCTTTTCTCCTTTTGAGTCTATTGAGAAATGTTTACAAATAATATGAGTAACATTCTTCCATTACAGAAACTATGGAGGGAAAACTACCATCTACTTCCCTGAATAGCATGCTTTTCTAATTTTCTGAATATATTGACTTGTCTTGAGTTATTTTAACTCATTTTACCAAAAAAGTGAGACATTGAAATAACATTGAACTAAGTAGCATGAGAGGAGATATAGACTAGTAAGTATTTTGATTAAAGGAGTGAGCTATAGTCTTGATGTCTTGCTCAGATTGGGGAAAATACAAACAAAAAACAGATTCACAAGGGGTTTGTCTCTGCAGCATAGTAAATATATCAGATCCTTAGAATCTAGCCTAAACTTGATAAAGAGCTTTGAATATATTTTTTGTTTATCCTTCCTCTCCCTGAATCGAGAGCAGCAATGACAAATATGATTTCTGTAGTGGTGGAAATGTTCTGTATCTGTGCTGTCCACACGTGTGAACCTTTTAGTACACGTGACTACTGCAATTAAGAAAATGAATTTTCATTTTATTTAATTTTAATTAAAATAACCACATGTTGCTAATTGGTACCATGTTAGACAGTACAAGTATCTTTACAAGTAACTCTTGGGTTAGTAACTCTTGGGTTATTCCTAACCTCTTAACCTTGGGTTATTCCTTAAGCTCTCCTTCTTTACAGTGTTTTAGAATGCCTGGACTCAGTGGGCCAGAAGCTCCTTTTCTTGACCCGGGACGCAGATGCTAATGCACTTTCTTCTTCCAAAAACTGTCAAACTATTAAGTGCCTTTCAAATAAAGAGGTGAGTGACCCACTGTGTCTTTTAAGGTTGTATTCAGAGTAGAGGGTAATATAACCCTTCATAACCTATGCCAGTATCAAGCTATTATTCATTAGCAACCTTGTGTACCATTAGCCAGTCTTACTTCTGTCTCAATTTGTATGGAGCACTTTTAGTCTTAGTTACCCAATAGGAGCACAACTGTCAGCTGCCAGTGTCTTTTTCCAGATTCTAGCAGGCCTGTGGCTTTGGCTGTTGAATTTCTGTCTTTCATGACATTGGTAATTTCATTTTGGGTTTCCTTATAATTAGATTCAGGTTATGCAGACTATATTTTTAGCTAGATCATACATAAGTAATATGTCCTTTTCAGGGTACCATATCAAGAGGCATATTTGTCCATCTGTCCCTGTCTTGTTTTTATTTTGATGATCTTAACGAGATGTTGTCTGCTTTTTCTGTTAGAGTTACTGCTTTTTCCCCTTACTTCAAATGAGTACTATGTGAGGATATACTTTAAGAAAAGCAAATACCCTGGTTTTCATCAAAATCCCCTCCTGCTCTTATCAGACTGGTTCCAAATAGGAAAAAGAGTACGTCAAGGCTGTACATTGTCACCCTGCTTATTTAACTTATATGCAGAGTACATCATGAAAAACGCTGGGCTGGAAGAAACACAAGCTGGAATCAAGATTGCTGGGAGAGGAGGAGCTAAGATGGCAGACGAGTAAGACGGGGAGAATACTTTCTCCTCCACAAAGCCATTAAAAGAACATTTGAATGCTGAATAAATCCTATAAAACAACTTCTGAATGCCAGCAGAGGACATCAGGCACTTAGAAAGACAACTCATTGTCTTCAAAACGAGAAAACAAGCCCTGCGGTAACTCCTTTTGCGGAGAAGTGGCGCGGACACCAGCATTTGCTATTGGCAAGCGGGGGCTGGGCTAGGAGGAGCGGCGAGGCCTGCATTGCTTTGAGAAAGGATTTGGCCTGGCTATCTCGGGCGCTATCTGAGCGAAATAACCAGACTGTCGGTTATCTACTACATCAAAAGCCAGCCCTAACTTAAGACACCACCAGGACTACCTACGGAACAAAGGGCTGCACAGAGTTGGCCGGCTGCAGGCCGTCCCACTCCGGTGACAGGCAGCAAGGGCCGGAGGCGGGCAATCACAGCCCTAGAGAGACACTGTCTAACGGAACTGTGAGTAGGGTTCTGTGCTGACTCACGCTTCTTGGGGCTCTGGATGGTCAATATCTGCCTGAGAAAGTGCGCTGTTTATATACCCAGAAAACTGAGCGGCGGAGAGGCGATAAGTCGCAGCAACTGCGCTCACTGAACATTTCATCACCTGCGCTACTCGGATCTGGGAAGGGCATAAAATGCAGACTCAACCAAGTCTGTGCTTCTGAGGATTATCCAAGTGCCTGAACCTGGCCGGTTTAGATTTGGGTGTTCATCTCCGCCCCCTCTGTAACAAGGCAGAGATCAGATATTGAAAAGACCTGTAAACCGCCTCAATAAAGAGAATTCAACAAACTACCAGAATATAGTAAGGACACTCTAAATTTGGCAATTTTAACAAAATGAAGAGACAAAAGAATACCCAGCAGCTAAAGGAACAGGCTAGATGCCCACCAGACCAAACCAAATAGGAAGAGATAGGGAATCTACGTGATAAAGAATTCCGAATAATGATAGCGAAATTAATTCAAAATCTCGAAATCAAAATAGAATCACAGTTACAGAGTCTGGAGACAAGGATTGAGAAGATGCAAGAAAGGTTTAACAAGGACCTAGAAGAAATAAAAAAGAGTCAACACATAATGAATAATGCAATAAATGAGATCCAAAACACCCTGGAGGCAACAAATAGTAGAATAATGGAGGCAGAAGATAGGATTAGTGAATTAGAAGATAGAATCCTAGAAATAAATGAATCAGACGAGAAAAAAGAAAAACGTATCAAAAGAAATGAGAACAATTTCAGAAACCTCCAGGATAACATCAAACGCTACAACATTCGAATCATAGGAGTTCCAGAAGAAGAAGATAAAAAGAAAGATCATGAGGAAATACTTGAGGAGATAATAGTTGAAAACTTCCCTAAAATGGAGAGGGAAATTACCACTCAAGTTCAAGAAATCCAGAGAGTCCCTAACAGGATAAACCCGAGGCGAAACACCCCAAGACACATAGTAATCAAATTAACAAAGATTAAATATAAAGAACAAATATTAAAAGCAGCTAGGGAAAAACATCAAATAACTCACAGGGGAATTCCCATAAGGATAACAGCTGATCTTTCAACGGAAACTCTCCAAGCCAGGAGGGAATGGCAAGACGTAATTAAAGTGATGAAAGAAAATAACTTACAGCCTAGATTATTGTATCCAGCAAGGATCTCATTCAAATATGAAGGAGAAATCAAAAGCTTCACAGATAAGCAAAAGTTGAGAGAATTTTGCACCACTAAACCATTTGTCCAACAAAAACTAAAGGACATTCTGTAGATAGGAATCACTAAAAGGGTGTATAAATTCAAACCCAAAACAATAAAGTAAATCTTATTTATCAATAATTGCTTTAAACGTTTATGGGCTGAATGCCCTAATTAACAGACAAAGACTGGCCAAATCGATACAAAAACAAGACCCCGACATACCTTGTCTACAAGAGACAACCAAAAGACTAAAATGGGTCAAATGGATACAAAAACTAGACCCCTATATATGTTGTCTACAAGAGAACCACCTTAAAATACGGGATATATACTGACTGAAAATGAAGGCCTGGAAAAAGATTTTCTATGCAAATATGGACCATAAGAAAACAGGAGTAGCAATACTTATATCAGATAAAATTGACTTTAAAGATCTTGAAAAGGAGACACTGAAGGTTACACATAACGACTTAAAGGAACAATCCAAAAAGAAGTTATAACAATTATAAATATATATGCACCCAACATTGGAGCATTGATATATCTAAGACAAACATTAATTAATATGATAGAAGAAATATGCAGCAATACAATAATAGTGGGAGACTTTAATGCCCCACTCATATAATCTGGCTGTAATAGACAAAGTAAAGAGCAAAACATATTTACTTATGAGCCTCAAAAAATTCAGTTCACTCAGGAGAGTTTAAAAAAAAAAAAAAAGACTTATTTGTTCACTCTGTAAAGGTTTATTGACTATTTTATGGGTTTGGTACCACTTTGGGTAGTAGGGAGGAAGAGGTGACAAATGTGATCCTGTCCTAAATAATATATTGTGGTAAAGATAGACCTACCAATACAAAATACCAAGATGTGCCTAAAGATGAGGACACCCAAACTGGACTTTTTGTTTCCTGAACTTTTCATTTCGAGAACAAACCTCCTAATATAGGATGAATTCAACATGATTTTTTTTAAGTGTTCTTTGTGATTAAAAACAGAAAGCCATTGGTTAAGAAATTACACATACTCCTCCCCACCATCACTCCCCTTCTTTCTTCCCATTTCCCTCCCACCCTCATTGATCCTTTCCTTTGTCCATTTTCCCCTGCAAAAAAAAAAAAAAAAAAATTGCTGGGAGAAATATCAATAACCTCAGATATGCAGATGATACTACCCTTATGGCAGAAAGTGAAGAGGAACTCAAAAGCTTCTTGATGAAAGTGAAAGAGGAGAGTGAAAAAGTTGGCTTAAAGCTCAACAGTCAGAAAACGAAGATCATGGCATCTGGTTCCATCACTTCATGGAAATAGATGGGGAAACAGTGGAAACAGTGTCAGACTTTATTTTTTTGGGCTCCAAAATCACTGTAGATGGTGATTGCAGCCATGAAATTAAAAGACGCTTACTCCTTGGAAGGAAAGTTATGACCAACCTAGATAGCATATTCAAAAGCATAGGCATTACTTTGCCAACAAAGGTCTGTCTAGTCAAGGCTATGGTTTTTCCAGTGGTCATGTATGGATGTGAGAGTTGGACTGTGAAGAAAGCTGAGTGCCAAAGAATTGATGCTTTTGAACTGTGGTGTTGGAGAAGACTCTTGAGAGTCCCTTGGACTGCAAGGAGATCCAACCAGTCCATTCTAAAGGAGATAGATCAGTCCTGGGTGTTCTTTGGAAGGACTGATGCTAAAGCTGAAGCACCAATACTTTGGCCACCTCATGCAAAGAGTTGACTCATTGGAAAAGACTGATGCTGGGAGGAATTGGGGGCAGGAGGAGAAGGGGACGACGGAGGATGAGATGGCTGGATGGCATCACCGACTCAATGGACATGAGTCTAAGTGAACTCCGGGAGTTGGTGATGGACAGGGAGGCCTGGTGTGCTGCGGTTCATGGGGTCACAAAGAGTCGGACATGACTGAGCGACTGAACTCAACTGAACTGATAATTCTTAGCTGAACCAATTTTACTGTGACCCTTGTACAAGGATGACTTTCCAACTGTATATACTTTCTCCATATTTACTAGTTGTTACTCAGCATTCTATGAGCAAGAGTCCTCCCATTACCTTATTTATTTGTTCATTCATTCATTAATTTCACATGGACCTGTGGATTCCTATTTTATTTCAGTATGCTCAGTTGTGTCTGACTCTTTGTGACCCATTGGACTCTAGCCCACCAGGCTCCTCTGTCTGTGGAATTTTCCACAAAAGAATACTGGAGTGGGTTCCAATTACCTACTCCAGGGGATCTTCCGAACCCAGGGATTGAATTCACATGTCTTGCGCCTCCTGCACTGGCAGTCAGATTCATTACCACTGCAGCTTCTGGGAAACCCTATTGATGTCTGTACATTTATGCAAAATAACTACTGTGAAGCCAAAATGGGCATTTCATCTCTGGACAATTTGAACTTTTTTTTTAATATGAAACTTAAATATTAGGTATCCTCCTCAGAGGATATTTTATTACTCTGGTTTGGACTCTCAATACTGTGTTGAATGTAGGTGGCAGGACCAGGCATCCTTGTTCGTGATCTTATAGAAATAGTTTTTAGTCTTTTACCTTTGAGTATGATGCAGAGTCGGACACGACTGAAGTGACTTAGCAGCAGCAGCAGCATGATGTTCAGTTCAGTTCAGTTCAGTCCAGTCGTTCAGTTGTGTCTGACTCTTTGTGACCCCATGGACTGCAGCACACCAGGCCTCCCTGTCCATCACCAACTCCTGGAGTCCACCCAAACCCATGTCCGTCGAGTCAATGATGCCATCCAACCATTTCATCTTCTGTCATCCCCTTCTCCTGCCCTCAGTCTTTCCCAGCATCAGTGTCTTTTCCAATGAGTCAACTCTTTGCATGAGGTGGCCAAAGTATTGGAGTTTCAGCTTCAGCATCAGTCCTTCCAGTGAATACCCAGGACTCATCTCCTTTAGGATGGACTGGTTGGATCTCCTTGCAGTCCAAGGGATTCTCAAGAGTCTTCTCCAACACCACAGTTCAAAAGCATCAATTCTTCGGCGCTCAGCTTTATAGTCCAACTTTCATATCTATACATGACCACTGGAAAAGCCATAGACTTGACTATGTATGATGTATCTGTACGTATGTATGATGTTATCTGTGGGCTTTTCATATATGGCCTTTATTGTGTTTGGGAAGTTTCCTCCTATTTTTATTTTTTTATTGTTTTTATGAACTAGTGTTGAATCTTGTCAAATGCTTATTCTGCAGTTGAATGATCATATGGTTTTGTCTTTCATTCTGTTAATGTGGTGTATTACATGGAATTGTTTTCATACACTGAAACATCCTTGCATCCCAGGAATAAATTTCACTGGGTCATGGTGTGTAATACTTTCAATGTGTTGTTGAATTCAGTTTGCTAATAACATTTTGCTGTCTAATGTAATCATTGGATTGGAAGGATTATTTCTATTTTATTGTTTTCTGTATCTTTTACAGCTTTTTGTCCCTCCTCTCTTTTCTACTGTCTTCCTTTGAGTTTCATTGGTTGTATGTGTTTGTGGGTGTATAGAAACAGACTTTGATACCCTTCTCATTTCCTTTTGAGTATGTTCTGGAGATATTTTCTTTGTAGTCATCATTGCAGTTACCTTAAAGTTAAAACATTGTTTTAAACTGGTAACAACTTCAGATCAGATCAGATCAGTCGCTCAGTCGTGTCCCACTCTTTGCGACCCCATGAACTGCAGCACGCCAGGCTTCCCTGTCCATCACCAACTCCCGGAGGTCACTCAGACTCACATCCATCAAGTAAGTGATGCCATCCAGCCATCTCATCCTCTGTTGTCCCCTTCTCCTGCCCCCAATCCCTCCCAGCATCAGAGTCTTCTCCAATGAGTCAACTCTTCACATGAGGTGGCCAAAATACTGGAGTTTCAGCTTGAGCATCATTCCTTCCAAAGAAATCCCAGGGCTGATCTCCTTCAGAATGGACCAGTTGGATCTCCTTGCAGTCCAAGGGACTCTCAAGAGTCTTCTCCAACACCACAGTTCAAAAGCATCAATTCTTCGGCGCTCAGCCTTCTTCACAGTCCAGCTCTCACATCCATACATGACCAAAGGAAAGACCATAGCCTTGACTAGGCGAACCTTTGTTGGTAAAGTAATGTCTCTGCTTTTGAATATGCTATCTAGGTTGGTCATAACTTTCCTACCAAGGAGTAAGCGTCTTTTAATTTCATGGCTGCAGTCACCATCTGCAGTGATTTTGGACCCCAGAAAAATAAAGTCTGACACTGTTTCCACTGTTTCTCCATCTATTTCCCATGTAGTGATGGGACCAGATGCCATGATCTTCGTTTTCTGAATGTTGAACTTTAAGCCAACCTTTTCACTCTCCACTTTCACTTTCATCAAGAGGCTTTTAGTTCCTCTTCACTTTCTGCCATAAGAGTGGTGTCATCTGCATATCTGAGGTTATTGATATTTCTCCCAGCAGTCTTGATTCCAACTTCTCTTTCTTCCAACTTCTCTTTCTTCCAGTTCAGCATTTCTCATGATGTACTCTGCATATAAGTTAAATAAACATGGTGACAATATACAGCCTTGACATACTCCTTTTCCTATTTGGAACCAGTCTGTTGTTCCATGACCAGTTCTAACTGTTGCTTCCTGTCCTGCATACAGATTTCTCAAGAGGCAGATCAGGTGGTCTGGTATTCCCATCTCTTTCAGAATTTTCCACAGTTTATTGTGATCTACACAGTCAAAGGCTTTGGCATAGTCAATAAAGCAGAAATAGATGTTTTTCTGGAACTCTCTTGCTTTTTCCATGATCCAGCGGATGTTGGCAATTTGATCTCTGGTTCCTCTGCCTTTTCTAAAACAACTTAATTGCATACAAAAATTCTGCTCCTATAAGCTCCACACCACTCAACTTTATGTTACTGATATCATTTTTTATATATTATATACACATTATTGACCTCAGATATGTGGATGATACAACTTGAATGGGAGAAAGTGAAGAGGAACTAAAGAGCCTCTCGATGAGGGTGAAGAGGAGAGTGAAGAAACTGGCTTAAACTCAGTATTAAAAAACTTAAGATCATGGCATGTGTTCCCATCATTTCATGGCAAATAGAAGAGGAAAAGGTGGAAGCAGTGACAGATTTCCTCTTCTTAGGCTCTAAAAGCACTGGGGATGGTGACTGCAGCCATGAAATTAGAAGGCAATTGCCTCTTGTCAGGAAAGCTGTATCAAACCTAGTTGTTGTTGTTCAGTGGCTCAGTCACATCTGACTGCTTGCAACCACATGCAATGCCAGGCATCCCTGTCCATCACCATCTCTGGGAGCTTGCTCAAACTCATGTCCTTTGAGTCAGTGATGCCATCCAACCATCTCATCCTCTGCCGTCCCCTTCTCCTGCCTTCATCCTTTCCCAGCATCCAGGTCTTTTCCAGTGTGTCAGCTCTTCTCATAAGGTGGCCAGAGTGTTGGAGCTTCAGCTCCAGCATCAGTCCTTCAAATGAATATTTAGGACTGATTTCCTTTAGGATGGACTAGTTGGATCTCTTGCAGTCCAAGGGACTTTCAAGAGTCTTCTCCAACACCACAGTTCAAAAGCATCAGTTCTTCGGCGCTCAGCTTTTGTATGGTCCAACTCTCATACCCATACATGACTACTGGAAAAATGATAGCTTTGACTAGATAGACCTTTTTGGCAAAGTAGTGTCTCTGCTTTTTAATGTGCTGTCTAGGTTTGTCATAGCTTTGCTTCCAAGGAGCAAGCGTCTGTTAATTTCATGGCTGCAGTCACCATCTGCAGTGTTTTTGGAGTCCCAGAAAATAAAGTGTGTCACTGTTTCCATCGTTCCCCACTTACCCCATCAAAAAGTTCTTTGGTTCCTCTTCGCTTCCTGCCATAAGGGTCATGCCATGCCCTATCTTAGGTTATTGATATTTCTCCTGGCAGTCTTGATTCCAGCTTGAGCTTCAACTACCCTGGCATTTTGCATGATGTACTCTGTATGTAAGTAAATAAACAGGGGGACAGTATACAGCCTTGATGTACTCCTTTCCCAATTTGGAACCAGTCCGTTGTTCCATATCAGAACAATAATTAACATAGGCATGTAGTTATTTTTTCCATGTTCTTGTCAATTTAAGTTCTGGATAATTAAAAGTGAATTTATGCACCAAAATTACATCAATACAAGTGTATTATGTTTATGTGTGTTCATGTATTTACCTTAATTGGAATACTTTCATGTTATTGTCTAGTATTCTTTCATCTTAAAGGACCCCCCCGTAGCATTTCTCATAAGAGTAAGCATAGTGATGATAAACTTCCTCAAGTGGTGTTTTTTTTTTAACCTTCATTTTTTAAGCATAGTTTTGCTGGGTACAGTTTTCTTGGTTGATGGGGTTTGTTTGTTTTTTAGCTCTTTGATTTTCACTCTCTTCTGATTTGCACGGTTTCTGTAAAGAAATCCACTGATAATCTTATGAAAGCATCCTTGTACGTGATGAATTGCTTTTCTCTTGCTGCTCAAGATTCTCTTTAATTGTCTTTTAACAAATTTGATTGTAATATGTCTTTGTGTTGGTCTCTTTAGATTTATCCTGTTTGGAGTCCTTTCAGTTTATTGAATTTGTATGTTCTTTCCTTTGCTCAGATATGGGGGTTTTTCAGCCATTATTTCTTCAGATAAGCTCTCTATCCCTTTTTCTCTTCTTCTGGGATGCCTATATTTTTCTATGTAAGTCCTCTAGATGATGCCCTGTAAGCCTCTTAGATGCTATTTGCTTTTCTTTATTCTTTTTGCTCTAACTTAGTGATTTCAAAGATATATTTTCAAGTTTGCCTAATCAAGTCTGATGTTGAAACCCTTTAGTGAATTTTTCAATTCATTTAATGTATTTTTCAGCTCCAGAGTTTATTTAGTTCTTTTTCATATAGTCGCTGTCTCTTTAGTGAAGTTCTCATTTTGTTCCTGATTTCATTAGTTGTTTATCTTTGTTCTCTTTTTAGTTCAGTCTGTATTTTCTTTAGGTCAGCTACCTCTCCCATTGTTAGGGCCTGGCATTGTGGAAAGGAAAGCTTTCACTGATCAGCTCAGAGTGAGGTTTCAGGACTCCCAAATCTACTCTGAGGATGTGTTGTCACTGAGCTTGTGCAGGTGCTTTTAGTTGTCTCATACTCCCCGAGCAGCTTGTCTCCTGACATCTTCCTTTGGAACTGCAGCTCTAATGTGCAGTGATTACAAGTTCATTATTAAGATGTGATTGCATCAGTGGCTTACAAACAAGGCTGCCAGTCCTATCAGTGGTTTGAGTCAAGTGAAACAGAAACTAATCAGTCCCTCAGGCAATGCCCAATCTAACCATGACATTGAGTGCGTGGCCCACTCTTGTTTCTGTCCAGAGGGAAGATCCCCAGTATGGGAAGTTTCCTCTTTGTTGAGCCTGTTCTAGGTCAGATAGTGCAGGCATAGATGGGTATACAAAACCTGCATATTTTCCTTTTCCTTTTGCTGGGATCCCTTGTTGTTGTTGTGTCTGGGTGCTGTAGTTCTCCACTGGTCTCTTATATTCTTGCAAAGATATTTTGGCTTACATAGTATTAAAGTGGTGTGTGGGGGAAACAGGGCCTAAAGCTTCCTTGTACTCTTATCTTGTGATGTAAGGCTCTCTTTTTTCTTCTTTAAAGTATTGATGGTTTTTTTGAGAAAGATGTGCTAGGAAGAGTAAGTTTATAATGCTCTTGCGAGGGATTGGTATTTATCTTTTCCTATCTTTTATTTCTCTTTTTTCCTTAATTTCTGTCCTTCCTTCTTTTTTTTTTTCCTTCACTGCAGTGGCTCCAATAGGGTATTGCCTCTTCTCTATATATCTGATTTTCCCCCAGAAACACTGTTTCTCTGAGGCTGTCAGGTCTCTTCCTTGTAGCCAAGGGCTTGAACCTTCAAAGTTGTGACCTGTGTTCATTGCTTTGGCATTTAGTTGTACTTTTTTCTGGGGCTGATTTTGTTTCACCCAAGCCTGCTGTGCCCCTTGGCTCCCTGCCCCTCAAAGTCTCTTGCACCTCTTCTCCCTCTTTATTCACAGGCTCGCAACAGTGTGGGGTGATGGTAGCTCTGTTGGAATTTAACTTGTTTTTTTACTTAGAGGTAATTTGAAGGTTGTAATAGTCTGCTTCTTAGTAATGCTAGAGATCTGGGTCATATGTGATTCTATTCTTTTTACTGATTAGATGGTTTTTTTACAAGGCTGTGTGGTATCACCATTTTTTTTTCCAGACCTTGAAGTCAGCCTCACATTGCTTTTTAATATGGGTAAAAAGACAACCATTGTTTATTTTACTGTGGCTCACCTCCACAAGCCACAATAGACTAGATTCCTGCCTCATCCAGGCTGTGCTGTTTTCTACAGGTTCTTGAGCAGGCTAGAGTGGAAATCCCCCTGTTTCCCTTCAGCATCGTGCAGTTCTCTTTTGAACCCTTTTCACCCAACCTCACTGAAGAGATGAACAAAAGGGTAAGTGAATGGGTTCTACTAGATGATTTATTTGATGACATTATAATCTCCTCCAATTAAGGAAAGTAATACATACTTATATTAAGTTTACTATATATTTCTCTAAGTTTTTTCTATAGGTATATTACCATTTACATTTTTATGATGGGAATCAGACTATATATTCTATTTTGCAACTTTATTTTTTCACTTAACAGTATATCTTAAACATCTGTTCATAACACTATATAATCTTTGTGCTGCCTAGTTTTCTTTTGTAGGATATACCTATTATTTTCAGCATTTGGATTTGATAAAATTTTGCTGTTCCAAATAATGATGCCGTGAAATCCCTGTAGACAAATCCTTGTACATTTGACAGGTGTTTGTGTAGAGAAATTCCTTGAAAGGATTTATCCCATGTTTCAACTTATGATTTCTTTAGATTTGACTTGATTCTCTTTCCACATCCATCTCCTCACTGTATTCTGTTGTTTTTCTTGTAGATAAAGATCAAGTGGACAGAGATGTCAACTGTCTACGCTGGGCCATTTAATAAAAATTGTAACCTCAGGGCTCTGAAGAGGCTGTTTAAGAGTTTTGGTCCAGTCCGGTTAATGACTCTTGTTCTTGAAACACATCAGGTAATGAGACAAGAAAACTTAGATTTTTGACCTTCTAATCTATTGTGATAAATTCAGATGCCTTCTAGGGCCATTCAGATATTAGTGATTTGAGCTTGATGGTCACCAACTAGAATATGAGACATGCTCTGTTTCATGGGAACAGTGTTGACCCATCAGAATGTGTACTCCGTATTGACAAGATCTAATTTTTTGAGAATCAAGAAATCTGCCAGTACTCATATTGCCTCCAATTTTCTTAAATATCATGTTCAGTTTCAATTCAGTCATTCAATTGTGTCCGACTCTTTACGACCCCATGAACCGCAGCACATCGAGCCTCCCTGTCTATCACCAACTCCTGGAGTCCACCCAAACCCATGTTGTTTTTGGTTTGGGGGGCATTTTTTGCTTTGATCCATCCTAATGGGTGTGAGCCAGGGTGGCTTCCCTGGTGGCTCAGAGGTTAAAGCGTCTGCCTGCAATGCGGGAGACCTGGGTTCAATCCCTGGGTCGGGAAGATCCCCTGGAGAAGGAAATGGCAACCCACTCCAGTATTCTTGCCTAGAGAATCCCATGGACGGAGGAGCCTGGTGGGCTACAGTCCACGGGGTCGCAAAGAGTTGGACACAACTGAGCGACTTCACTTTACTTCACAATGGATGTGATGTAATATCTTGTGGTTTTTCTTGACTTCCGTCTCCCTAATGATTAATGATGTTGAGTATCTCTGTATGTTAAGTGGCCATTTGTATATCTTCTTTGGAGAAATGCCTCTCCTAGTCCTTTGCCTATTTTTTAATTGGGTTGTTTGATGTTTTTGTTGAGTCTTAGTAGTTCTCTATATATTTTATTTTTTAATACTTATTTATTTGGCTTTACCAGGTCTTACTTGCAGTTTGATCTTTGTTGGGACATGCAAACTTTTTAGTTGCAGCATATGGGATCTAGTGCCCTGACCAGGGATCAAACCCAGCTCCCCTGCATTGGGAGCACAGAGTCTTAGCCCCTGGACCACCAGGGAAGTCCCCTATATATTTTGACTCCTTCAGTAGATATGTGATTTGCAAGTATTTTCTCCCATTCTTTCTGCCGCATTTTCACATTGTTGATGGTTCTTCCTTGATGCACATTGTGATTTAGTTCTCTCTCTCCTTTTTTTATTTTGTTATCTGTGTCTTTGGTGTCATATTCAAGAAATCATTGTCAAATCCAATAAAATGAAGGTTTTCTATGGGAGCACTTTAATCTCTATGATGATGGTATGGCTTGGACTATCACATAGATTTAGCTATTTGGTTAATCAAATGGAAAAGCAGTAAATTTTAAGACACAAATCCAGTGGAAGAACTTAACCTCCAGAAGTTTGTGGGACAGCTGCTTATTTAAAAAATTAAGCTAATAAGACAAATGGGAATCTCTGCCTGTGACTTAGAGTGATGACTTTAGTGATTAATAATAAATAATATGAAAAGCAATTTAGGCAGTAAATACTTTTCTTACTTAACCCATAGCACCCAGAGAGAGAAAGCCTTTACGTTTAAGTGACAAATTTAAGGTACTTCTGAGAAACTAGGTTCTGCATGTGGTGATTCTACTTAAAATGACAGTTTGTGATCACTGTCTAGCCCAGCACAGCAGGGACATCCATTCTTGTGACTTTGGCCACTGTACCTTGAACGTGAACGTGAAGTCGCTCAGTCGTGTCCGACTCTTTGCGACCCCATGGACTGTAGCCTACCAGGCTCCTCTGTCCATGGGATTTTCCAGGCAATAGTACTGGAGTGGATTGCCATTTCCTTCTCCAAGGGATCTTCCCAACCCAGGGATCGAACCTGGGTCTCCCGCATTGTAGACAGAGGCTTTACCCTCTAAGCCACCAGGGGACTCTATTCCCAGCCCCTTCTCTGGCAGTTTAAGCCTACAAAGCCAAAGTAAGAAAATCTTGGTGTTCCTGCAGCCACATCTCTGTATACAATATGAAGTCCTGGAAGCTGCCCAGCTGGCCATAGAGTCTTTGGATGGTGTCCTGGTAGAGGGTTCCTGCATCAAGGTAAGGTCACCAGAGAAATACTCAACCCTGTATTTTCCAGCTTAGACAAGCACCCTTCAGAAGCTTAGACCTGAGACTTTCTATTATGGAAAGTCTTCATCCAAGCCTGGTATTCTTATAGTGGTGACCAGGCACATGATAACTTTAATTTTTTTCAAAATCAACCTGTGCTGCATTGGCATTCCCCTTCTACTCTTTATCACTCAGTTCAGTTCAGTTCAGTCGCTCAGTTGTGTCCGATTCTTTGCGACCCCATGAATCATGGCACGCCATGCCTCCCTGTCCATCACCAACTCCCAGAGTTCACTCAAACTCAAGTCCTTTGAGTTGGTGATGCCATCCAGCCATCTCATCGTTTGTCGTCCCCTTCTCCTCCTGTCCCCAATCCCTCCCAGCATCGGGGTCTTTACCAGTGAGTCAACTCTTCGCAAGCCAAAGTTTTGGAGCTTCAGCTACAACATCAGTCCTTCCAATGAACACTCAGGACTGATCTCCTTCAGAATGGACTGGTTGGATCTCCGTGCAGTCCAAGGGACTCTCAAGAGTCTTCTCCAACACCACAGTTCAAAAGCATCAATTCTTCGGTGCTCAGCTTTCTTCACAGTCCAGCTCTCACATCCATACATGACCAATGGAAAAACCATAGCCTTGACTAGACGGACCTTTGTTAGCAAAGTAATATCTCTGCTTTTCAATGTGCTATCTAGGTTGGTCATAACTTTCCTTCCAAGGAGTAAGCGTCTTTTAATTTTATGGCTGCAGTCACCATCTGCAGTGATTTTGGAACCCAAAAAAATAAAGTCTGACACTGTTTCCCCATCTATTTCCCATGAAGTGATGGGACCAGTTGCCATGATCTTCGTTTTCTGACTGTTGAGCTTTAAGCCAACTTTTTCCCTTTCACTTCCATCAAGAGGGTTTTTATTAGTTCCTCTTCACTTTCCGCCATAACGGTGGTGTCATCTGTATATCTGAGGTTATTGATATTTCTCCCAGCAATCTTGATTCCAGCTTGTGCTTCTTCCAGCCCAGCATTTCTCGTGATGTACTCTGCATATAGATTAAATAAGCAGGGTGACAATATACAGCCTTGACGTACTCCTTTTCCTATTTGGAACCAGTCTGTTGTTCCATATCCAGTTCTAACTGTTGCTTCCTGACCTGCATATAGGTTTCTCAAGAGGCAGATCAAGTGGTCTGGTATTCCCATCTCTTTCAGAATTTTCCACAGTTGATTGTGATCCACACAGTCAAAGGCTTTGGCATAGTCAATAAAGCAGAAATAGATGTTTTTCTGGAACTCTCTTGCTTTTTCCATGATCAAGTGGATGTTGGCAATTTGATCTCTGGTTCCTCTGCCTTTTCTAAAACCAGCTTGAACATCTGGAAGTTCACGGTTCACATAGCGCTGAAGCCTGGCTTGGAAAATTTTGAGCATTACTTTACTAGCGTGTGAGATGAGTGCAATTGTGCAGTCGTTTGAGCATTCTTTGGCATTGCCTTTCTTTGGGATTGGAATGAAAACTGACCTTTTCCAATCTTGTGGCCACTGCTGAGTTTTCCAAATGTGCTGGCATATTGAGTGCAGCACTTTCACAGCATCAACTTTCAGGATTTGAAAGAGCTCAACTGGAATTCCATCACTTCCACTAGCTTTGTTCGTAGTGGTGCTTTCTAAGGCAAACTTGACTTAACATTCCAGCATGTCTGGCTCTAGGTCAGTGGTCACACCATCGTGATTATCTGGGTCGTGAAGCTCTGTTTTGTACAGTTCTTCTGTGTATTCTTGCCACCTCTTCTTAATATCTTCTGCTTCTGTTAGGTCCATACCATTTCTGTCCTTTATCGAGCCTATCTTTGCCTGAAATGTTCCCTTGGTATCTCTAATTTTCTTGAAGAGATCTCTAGTCTTTCCCATTCTGTAGTTTTCCTCTTTCTTTGCATTGATCTCTGAGGAAGGCTTTCTTATCTCTCCTTGCTATTCTTTGGAACTCTGCATTCAGATGCTTATATCTTTCCTTTTTGCCTTTGCTTTTGACTTCTCTTCTTTTCATAGCTATTTGCAAGGCCTCCTCAGACAGCCATTTTGCTTGTTTGCATTTCTTTTCCATGGAGATGGTCTTGATCCCTGTCTCCTATACAATGTCACAAACCTCCGTCCAGAGTTTATCAGGCACTCTGTCTATCAGATCTAGTCCCTTAAGTCTATTTCTCACTTCCACTGTATAATCATAAGGGATTTGATTTAGGTCATACTTGAATGGTCTAGTGGTTTTCCGCACTTTCTTCAATTTAAGTCTGAATTTGGCAATAAGCAGTTCATGATCTGAACCACAGTCAGCTCCTGGTCTTGTTTTTGCTGACTGTATAGATCTTCTCCATCTTTGGTTGCAAAGAATATAATCAATCTAATTTCAGTGTTGACCATGTGGTGATGTCCATGTGTAGAGTCTTCTCTTGTGTTGTTGGAAGAGGGTGTTTGCTATGACCAGTGCGTTCTCTTGGCAAAACTCTACTAGCTTTTGCCCTGCTTCATTCCGTATTCCAAGGCCAAATTTGTCTGTTACTTCAGGTGTTTCTTGACTTCCTACTTTTGCATTCCAGTCCCCTATAATGAAAAGGACATCTTTTTGGGGTGTTAGTTCTAAAAGGTCTTGTAGTTCTTCGTAGGGCCATTCAACTTCAGCTTCTTCTGCGTTACTGGTTGGGGCATAGGCTTGGAGTACCATGATATTGAATGGTTTGCCTTGGAAACGAACAGATCATTCTGTTATTTTTGAGATTGCATCCAAGTACTGCATTTCGGACTCTTTTTGTTGACCATGATGGCTACTCCATTTCTTCTAAGGATTCCTGCCCACAGTAGTAGATATAATGGTCATCTGAGTTAAATTCACCCAGTCAAGTCCATTTGAGTTCGCTGATTCCTAGAATGTCGACATTCACTCTTGCCATCTCTTGTTTGACCACTTCCAATTTGCCTTGTTTCATGGACCTGACATTCCAGGTTCCTATGCAATTTTGGTCTTTACAGCATCAGACCTTGCATCTATCACCAGTCACATCCACAAATGGTATTGTTTTTGCTTTCGCTCCATCGCTTCATTTTTTCTGGAGTTATTTCTCCATTGATCTCTAGTAGCATATTGGGCACTTTCCGGCCTGGGGAGTCTATCTTTCAGTATCCTATCATTTTGCCTTTTCATACTGTTCATGGGGTTCCTAAGGCAAGAATACTGAAGTGGTTCCCCATTCCCTTCTCCAGTGGACTACATTCTGTCAGACCTCTCCACCATGACTAGTCCGTTTTGGGTGGCCCCACACGGCATGGCTTAGTTTCATTGAGTTAGACAAGGCTGTGGTCCGTGTGATCAGATTAGCTAGTTTTCTGTGATTATGGTTTCAGTGTGTCTGCCCTCTGATGCCCTCTCACAACACCTGCTGTCCTACTTGGATTTTTCTTACCTTGGACTCTCTATCACTACTTAGATCCAAATAGTTTGTTTGTTTTATGGTTGCCCTTCAGCTTTCAGGGAAATAAATGGTATCTTGATGTTTCTTACGTAATTAAACCAGAATTTCATTGGTGTAGAAGGCAGAGAACTGATTTCCATTGCAGGTAGTGGGGTGAAAAGGAAAGGTAAGAGAGTATTATTTACACAAAAATATTTACATTTTTATTTATTTATCTATTATGGAAGTTACTACCATAGTTCTTTGGGGCAGTTATCATTAGCCTCTGTATATAGATAAGGAAACTGAAGAATTAAGTTACTTACTAGTATGTAACAGGCCTGGGGATTGAAGTAGTGACTTTTCTAGCACTAATGCCATCTTTCCTTGGTTAGGTGCAGAGACCTGTGACAGAACTCACCCTTGATTGTGACACCCTTGTGAATGAGTTGGAACAAGATTCTGAGAACCGAGGTACTATATACCTGTCTGGAGTGAGTGAAACCTTCAAAGAACACCTGTTGCAACAGTGTAGCCTCTTCCTGGGCCTGGAAGCTGTGATCTTGCCTAAAGATCTTAAAAGTGGAAAGCAGAAAAGATATTGTTTCTTGAGTAAGTCTGTGCCACCAAATATAGCCTTGGGGAAGGAGATTAAAGCTGGTGATACCATGAGGTCAGAAAAAGGAAATTTTCACCAAATAGGCTCTCCTGGGCTGGATCAGGTCAGCATCTCCTGATTTTGTCCTTCCTTGGCTCTGGGTGAGCTCCAACTTGGATGGTGATCAGTTGTGTTTTTGGTTTGTTTTTTTTGGTCCTTAATAACAGAACAGAGTATTCTTGTTTTCAGGGTTCAAAACATTTGGCAGTGCCCAGAGGGCCCTCACCATTTTCACGGGCAAGGACTGGAAGCTGAGAGGCAGGCATGCCCTAACCCCCAGGCACCTCCATGCCTGGCTCAGGGACTTACCTCGCGAATCAAGGCTACCAGGGGTTCGTGTCATACCTCCCCCTTCAGAGCAGGAGGCCTTGCAGGTGAGTGAGTTAATGACTGTATCCTGGGGCTTGAGGGGAAAGGTAGCTAGATACTTTAGTTTTCTTGGTCTTGGTGTTGGCCTTCTGATGTTTATGGAAATTAGTCATGAGAGTCCTGGCACTTATCTTCACTCTCCAGCTTCTTCTAGCCTTGGACACACCTTTCTTTCTCCAAGATATCTCATACTTTGTCTCCTCCAAACTTGCTAAAATCAAGTTTTCGAGGTGGCTTTCCAAGGGATTTTGAGGGGTTGATACAGGAAATTGGAGAGCTGGACCAGTCTTAAGTGATCTAAGGTTTCCTGCAGTATATATATACACAAGATGATTTTTGGTGGTCATAGGTGGACCTCACTTTTCACTTTTTTTTAGTTATGAACTTTTTTTTCTAACATTTATTTAAGGTAACAACCACCACATTGAACCTATGATTACATGGATAGTATTATTTTTAAAGTGAAAGTAAAGTCCCTCAGTCGTGTCCACCTCTTTGCGACCCCATGGTGTGTAGCCTGCCAGGCTCCTCCATCCCTGGGATTTTCCAGGCAAGAAGACTGGAGTGGATTGCCATTTCCTTCTCTAGGGAGAAGGAATTGAACCTTTGTGTCCTGCATTGCAGGCAGACTCTACCATCTGAGCCCCCAGGGATCCCTAGTATTATTTAGATGAAGCTAAGGAAGAAACTGATTCACTTTAAAGAAAACCATTAGGGAATATCCAACAGAAGGGTGAAGATAGGAGGGGAGTGGCTTAAGTTTGGGAAATTCTGCCCTAGTCTCATGTCCCACATTTAGCAGATGAGAAATAGAGATGAGAGCTAGTGAATGATTTGCCCAGGTCACAAATATACTTAATAGCAGAGGCCAGACTAGAGCTCTCCTTAGTGATTTGGTTCCCCTAACTCAGGGCCCTGGAAGATCCATCTGGAGGAATGGACAGCAGCTGTCCTACACTGACGTGAAAGCCTGGGGATACTGGGATAGGCCGGGAACCCTATAGTATAGATTCTGGCTTCACACTGAGGATTTGAACAGAGCTTTTCCTGGGAGCCTGAGGAGGAATGTTGCCATCTGTCCAAAAGTGAGCATTGGGTACCCTGGCTGAGTGTCTATATCTGGCTTTGATCCTAGATGCTGAAGGTGGACCATCCAAAGATAGCTGCCTGGCACTGGGGCCGGAAGATAGGAAAGCTCTACCACAGCCTGTGCTCAGGCACCCTCTGCCTGATCTTGCTGCCAGGAACCAAGAGGTAAGGATTGAAGGGTTGTTCCTTCATGATTCTGACCTCTGGACTTAAGTTTTTATTGGAGAAAGGCCTTTGGTTGATGTCCAGGCACATAAATGAAGACTGAAATGAATCATCTCTTTAACTCTCACAGTTCTAAGAGATAGGTTGTTGTATTCCTATTTTACATGTATTTGCTCTTCTATAACTACATTTTGTGTTCCCTCAAGGAGATGGCTCATCCCAGTTTAAAGGCAGAGATCTTAGATCCTGCAGCCTCTCTAGAATAAGAAGCGCTTGAGTAAAAAATGGTCAACTTCTAGGCAAGGTATAGGTTCAGATGTGACCAGAGCCTACCTTTCTTCCCACATATAAGGAATGTGTTCCTGTCTTCCCTGCCCTTTCCCCCTTTACCAGTTCTGTTAACTTTTAAGAGATAGGGCCTGTTTTGTTGATTCTAAGCCTGAGGGGTAGTGAAGCAGGACTCTGGGTCTAGTCCCAGCTATATATCACTTAACTTTTCTGACAAGAAGTGGCCAAGCCACCTTCCTATTATGGATCTGTTTCCCTTTGGTAAGATGAGGGATTTAAAATAAATCAGTAATTTTCAAATACTGTAAACTATAAAAATGTGTTAATAGCTCAGTCATGTCTGACTCTTTGCAACCCCATGGACTGTAGCCCACCAGGCTCCATGTAATTTCCCAGGCAAGAATACTGGAGTGGGTTGCCATTCCCTTCTCAAGAGGGTCTTCCCAACCTGGGGAGCAAACCCGCGTCTCCTGCATTCCAAGCAGATTCTTTACCACTGAGCCACCAAGGATCAGTTCTTTAAACTATAAAACCCTTTATTAAAGAGAAAAATTTTGATGTTAAATCTTTACTGAGGCATAAAGATGAGCAGTTCTGAAATGGGTGAGTAGGTATATGAATGAATATGTGTATTGGGGGAGGAGGGAAAGAGGGCAGTGGCTCTTTTGAAATAAGCAGTTTGAAAATCACTGGATTGTATTATTTCTAATAAGTCCCTTAAAATTCTGACATTCTAGGATTATTTCACAGGCCCAGGGTTCCAGGTAGTGAAACATGAATGAATGCCTCAGGTCTTGAATCCTGGATCAGAAGTTAATTTCCTGTCATAAAATTCTTATAATATGTATTAGGGCTACTAGTGAAACAGGCTTCCTTCTGGGCAGCTTATAAGAATTACTGTCTGAGAAACAGAAGTAATTACTAGGTGTTTACAGCAAAAAAAAAAATCTTGGACTGATACACTTTAAACAGGCTTATAGGTAGACTTAACAGTAAGAGGTTAAAAAGTGACCCACAATTGCCAAAGAAAGAGAAAAAAAGCTTTTGGTTACCAGTTTGGTCTCTAAAAGGGGCAAACTTGAACTTGCCTGGACAAAACTTCTCAGAGCTAGTGCTATGGAGGTTGAGGTAAAATAGGCAAATCTTCATGTACCAAGTAGAATACTTAGCTTGTAAGTATTCTACGCCCATTGTGTAGGTAAACTAAGCCAAGAGAGGGTCAAAGCTTTCTTCTTCTAGAAGTGGTTGGGATGTTCTCAGGGGATGAGGGCTTGGAGGTGGGAACATTCGGTCAGGGAGCAAAAAAGTTTAAGTTCTGACTGAGGCAAAGGTCCCAAAGGCATGTTTGACAAGTCAGGAGAAAACTGGAAACAGCAAATCCTGTAGTAACAAAACCTGATGTTAGTCCTTTGTTTCAAAAGTTACACTCTCATTTCTGTAGTCATAATCATCTGTAGCCAGCAGCAGGAGCATGTTATTTCCCTGAGCTATAAGCCTTCTGTGTGACTGACTTCTTTTGGCCTCTTCTGTGCAGTGTCTTCATGATGCCAGCAGGTAACATTTGGGAAACAGTAAAAGTGGCTCAGGAAGGAGTAGCAAGGAGAGTAGAAGGTTTTCCCTTATGGTGGGAGCTTGACTCAGCTCTTACTAATTGCTGCAATTCATCAAACCCTTAATAAATGTCAAGTGTTTTACATGCAGTTTTGGTTAAGGTTATTGCATCTCCATTTTGACATGATGAGGAAAAGGCTCAGGTTAAGCACCTTGCTTAAAGTTACACAGCTGGCAAGTGCACAATTAATACTTGAATTATCAAGTGTGAACTGTTACTCGTTCAGTCATGTCTCTCTGTGACCCCATGGACTATATAGCCCACCAGGCTTCTCTGCCCATGGGATTCTCCAGGCAAGATTACTGGAGTGGGTTGCCATTCCGTTCTCCCGACCCAGGAATCAAACCCTGGTCTCCTGCATTGCAGGCAGATTCTCTACTGTATTTGAATTATGATTGTCTCTAATTCCAGAGCCATTCTCCAGCACTCACAACTCCAGTTCTCCATACCTAAAAGGCCTGTGGCTTGTTAGCTTACGTTCAGACATTAGGTGGAGACAGATTCCGTGTTTGTCTTTGCTCATTTCTGCCTCCTCCGCCTTGGAGAGCACCTCAGCTCTCTCACCCAATTCCATGAGTATTCACTATGAGGTTGTAGGAAACTAAAATATATAAGGTGACTCCTAAATTCTAAGCAATGTGCTAGGTGTTTCACAACATACTAAAAGTTAACATTTTTAAATAGTGCCTGGCATGTGATAGGTGCTGCAGAAGTAGTTTTAGCAAAACAACATTCTAACAGCAGTTTAAAATGATTCTGATGACAGTCTGTTGTTATCTACAGCAGTACCTACTCAAGGTACATTAGCTGTTTGGGAAGAGTAAATGAGGACACGTCTACAGTTCTTACTGCTTTAGTTGCAGTAAGTGCTCCATCTACACTAATATGTTAGCTGGTACAGTCTACAGTCCTTCCCAAAGCCCTGTGAGATAGTAATTTAAATATTTAGTATTTCTTTATTGTTGAAGAAACTGAGATTATTCACCCTTAGTTGAGATGTGCCTCACATCTGTTAAGTGGCAGAGCAGTGATTTGATTCTGGGCATCTGGGATGTCAGTATTCTTTCCATTGAACTATTTTCATCAGGCAGCTTTCTGTAGGCTGTCTACCTACCTGGCCCTCACCCCCATGGCACACACACATACAAAAAACGCTTTCTCCTTTACCTTACTTTTTGTCAACAGGGTTGAATGAATGGTTAACTGTCTACTCCTCCTCCATTACAGCACTCATGGATCGCTCTCTGGCCTAGGACTGATGGGAATAAAAGATGAAGAGGAAAGCACCACTCCACAAACATGTGTTTGTGAGTCTGCCCACCACTTTGCGGGTGTCATTTCTTAATCCCTTGTGGGCAATGGCAGAAAATGTGGTCAGGCTGCAGGCACTCCACAGGCTGCCAGACCTCTCTATATAGCAGACAGTTTGTGGAAACACTGTACTCACTTAAGAGTTTAGTCCATTTATATGGCATGTACACATTTTCAATAAATACCTAAAATTCAGACCTCATCTTTGAGGGGAGGCTACCAGTTTGTACTTTCTTTGGCGTCAGTGGGTTTATATACAAGTATTCTAGCAGGTGCTTATTTCATGTAGCACTACATAAGGAAACCAGGAAGAGAAAAACCCAGACAGTATGTGGTTTGTCAAAGTTGTAACATCTATAAAGCAAATTTCTGTAAGGCAAACTACTTTCTATTGAATGACTGTTATAAAATTGAAAGAAAAAGGCTGACTGAAAATCTGGCAGGTCCACAGAGGAAAGAAGACTCGGCTTTTAACCAACCCAGGAAACCCTCTTTCAGTTCAATTTTTAGGAACGCTCCCTTCCAGAGTGACTGCAGTGTTACCCTTTACTAGTAGGTGCCTCCAACACCAGCAGTCCTAACTTAGAAGCTTCAATTTCAATAAAAAACCTTTGCTTTTTAAAAAATTAACTTTGAAATTATCAACATTCTGTGTTTGGAAGGACATGGGCACAGGCACACACAGTTCCAAAACTGATAGCTGATACTAGCTGCCCTTCTGAAAAGATGAACTAATCTGTCAAGCAGTATGTATCATTCCAAAAAGTTTGTAAATTGCTCCCTACCCTGGGACCCACCAGTTCTACTCCTAGAGTATTATCCTACAGTAACAAGATAGTTTCTCAAAAACATGTATGGAGGAGATGCTAAAGGGTTATTCAGTGGAATCCTATTCTTTAAAAATTATGTGTGTGTGTAAATAAAATCTAGTGAAAGATCTACAAGCAGCAGCAGTAGACCTCTGGATCCAGACTACCTGACTCTGAATTCCAGCTTTCCTACTTTTAGTTGTGTGAACCTGAATAAATTAACACCTCTGTGCTTGGTACATAACAATGGTATATATCTTACAGGATTGTTGTGAAGATGAGATTATGCATTCATAGTATATCATAGGTTGTATAATGCATGGAGAGTTACAGAATAGTCTGTATAGAGTAGAAAAACGATATGCATAGGCTGGCAAAATATGAACAGTTTTTATCTCTGGCTGGTGGGACTGGCAGATTCAATTTTACCAAATACGTTTTTGAAAGTAGGCTGGTTTGTTTTTTTAAATCAGCACATATTTGTTTTATAATCAGAAAAAAATAATTTACTTAAAATTAACCCTTAAGTTTGGGCATTTGAGTCCGTGTTTAATCCTTTAAATGCAACTTCCACAAGATCTGGAAGTTGGGAACCAGAAGCCAGAACTGAAGAGCTTGATTTTGGATTGAGATACTACCATTTGAAGTTCCCTTGTAAATTCCCTAGGTGGACTGCTGATCTCAGCTGCAAGGCCTTGAGAACATCTTGAAACAGTGTTGCTGGATTCTTTCATACTGCAGAACTCCAAAGCTGTGGGAGTTTAGCTGCTGTTTACCTCTTGAGACTCGTCCTGAGACACAAAATAAATGTCTGCCTGAAGGTTGGCACTTCAGCTCTGCTGCTGGGCCAGTCACTTAACCTTGTTTGAGCCCATTCCTACAGCTCTGTAAAATGAGGATATATCTACTTTTAAGGATATGAATTCAGTTCGTGAAAAATGACTTGAGTAGTGGAATGTGTTTATGAATTATTTTCCCCTCTCTGAACCTGTTTCCTCATTTAAATTTTTTTTTTCATTTTGGCCACAGCACACAGCTTGACATTTCCCCAAACAGGGTTGACCAGGAATTGAACCCAGGCTACAGCAGAGAAAGTGCAGAATCTTAACCACTAGACCACCAGCGAACTCTCTCAGTTCCCTCATTTTAAAGATGGCAACATCATTACCTACTTCATAAGGTGGTTATGAGAATTAAATTAGGGAAACCCTACATTTTATTGAGGATCATCTTTGAACTGCACTCACAGAGCAGATCAAGGCTCCCTGTGCCAAGAGCACTCCTTTTGCTCCTAGGGACAGCCAAGGCTTTCCTTTTTCTCAGTGGGCAGGGTGAAGTTTCCCCATGGGCCCCCAACTCTAGAACTCTGCAGAGATAGGCCCAGACTATAAAGTCTCTTGAGGCTCCAGTCTGCACACATTGTTCTTTCTGATGCTCCCACCTTTTGGAAGCCAAAGCTGCCAACTTGGCCTCTTGCAAAACACATTCCATTCATAAGTGCGTTTGTGCATTTTTCCTCCCACACCCTTCTAGGCAGCCACTGCTGAGCTGCCAAGGCAGCTGCTAGAGAAGCAACTTCTCATTTGGGGGAAAAGAGCAATTCGAAGGATTTTCACAGAATACTTGGTTTAGGCTTTGAACATACTACTCCCAAACTTTCTAGCCTCCTCACCCATATGGGGTTGTTTAGTAAAAACACTCAGCCATGTTATTTTCATTTCCTTTTGTCCCCCATTTTGTAAATTCTCTGTTATAAAGGAAACCCATTAATGGAAACTTGAAAAATCCAGAAGTTAAAATCATACCTAATCCCACCAGACCACTATTTTACAATCTTCTATCATACATTTTCCTCTATTCAAAAGCAGTTTTTAATAGCAGCGTAATATTCCAACATGCTGATGTGTGCCATAATTTCTAAACCAGTCCCAAGTTGTCCCCAAATGATGCTGCCAATCATATCCTTGCACATCTTTGGCAGATAATTATTTCTTGAGGAAAAATTCCTAGAAGTGAATTTAATTGGGCTGAAGTATGAACCACTGAAGGTTTTTTTAATTCCAGAAAAGTTTTTACCTTGTGTGCTAGCATTTTTTTCAAATCTTTGTCAATTTGATAGATTAAATAGTTTTTCATTTTAGGTTTAATTTAGGATTTAAAATCCATTTATTCGAATACCCTTTAGATTGTCATCTACTATTTTTTTCCAGAAGCTTTTGGCCAATTGTTTTAAGAGTTGTCCATATCCTTTGCCCATGTTTCTGTTGTCTTTTCCATAATGAATTTTCCATTCTGAATTTTTAAGTTCTCTTTACAAATGTAGTATTTGTCAAATTATTGCAAAAATGTTTCTAGTTTTTTTAGTTTTAGAAGTCTGTTCTTGTCTATAATGATATTTTTCTATTTGCTTTATGCGTAAAAAGTTTTGACTGATCCAGAGATAATTTAATATCCACTGATTATATTACATATATTTTTAAAATGATTTTTTACACATATACCTTTATTCCTCCTAGAACTTATTTTGGCATAGGTAACTTTTCACCAAATATTTAGATTTTATACAATTACATATCTTTACTTAGTAAAGGAGGCTTTACTGTAAAGAGCCTTGTGTCTGTGCCTTTTGTCTTGTCTCACACTAGTACCGTATTATTTTGGAGCTCTGTATTATAATACACTCACCTTCTCAGCAGCAACAGCCCAGATAAACATAGGCCCAGAGTCCTCATCAGCATGGATTACAAAACATTACAGAGTTAGATGCTCTGCTGCTGACTGTATTGCTGCCATATTTCACTAACTTTCCCAGCATCCCACAAGGTAAGAAGAGAATCAAGGAATATTACATAGGAAGAATGATAAGCTCATATAAGAGCCTTATAGCTTTCATGAGAGAGGGCATCCTTGGAAGTCATAGCAAAGGAGGTAGGAGAGGTGAGGCTGGCTCCCTTGCCTTAACTTCCAGGCAGAGTAACCCTTTAGGGTCTAGGTCAAAATCCAGAGTTAGAGAATGACTTCCAAAGCTAACCCAGCCATGTACTTTGGCAGCTGGATTTGAGGGGAAGAGGCCAGTGCTGAGGAGACTACAGTACTCTGAACACTCAGAACTACTTTCAGTGTACCATTCCACATACTTATCTGGTAATAGTGTTAGTTGCTTATCCCTTAGCTAGTCAAAAATTGGTTTTTAGCCATATAGCACCATGACAACACTTTTAATAAATGGCCCTGTATTCTATACAAGCACCCAAATCAGTAATCACTTTATTATTTCTCATACCTCGTATTTGTAAGGCCTTGGCTGGGCTCATTAACTCAAACAGCCAAAGACACAAGCTCAAGAGCCAACTGGGAAAATTAAGTACATTTTTTAAGTGAGGAAAAAGTCATCCCCTAGATTTACTGATGGCTCAATGGTCAATCCACCTGTCAATGCAGGAGATACGGTTTCAATCCCTGGGTTGGGAATATCCGCTGGAGAAGAAAATGGCAACCCACTCCAGTATTCTTGTCTGGGAAATCCCATGGACAGAGGGGGCTGGCAGGCTACAGTCCATGGCGTCGCAAAAGAGTCAGACACGACTTAGTGACTAAACAAGGTCTACCACAGTTAGACTTCTAGAATGTAAGAGCCAGAGGGAGCCATTAGGGACTATGTTATTCTAAGCCCACCATCCTCCCAATTTGGCATAGGGAAGTTGAGTCCCCAAGAGAGGCAGTGACTTTTGAAAGGTCATATGTGACCATTCCAATCCTCCTGTTATCTGGATTCCCTGCATTACCTAACAGCCTTTGGAAACCTTAAACTTTTGTGTCTTAGGTGCTTTATAATCATTGTGTTCTTTTAAATCCTAACATTGATAGAAATAAGTCTCTTGATTTTACAGATGACTAAAAGGAAACTCAGAATTTCACTAACTTGCCAAAGATCACAGAACAGTACACCTGACAGTTTTCAACTTGCCTCCTTTGCCTTAATCACTGCCAACCTAGTAGATATAGGAGCCAACTATTACGAGTTCTAATTCACTTTTTATTCTTCATGGGAATCCACATCAGTTGGTAAGACTGTTTAGGTAGTGGCCCTGTGAGGACGCATTTGCTTCTTGCCTATAAGTACTGGGACTTGAAAAGCCGTTAAGCTTGGTGAGTGGGGAGATCAACATTCGTATTGGTAGCTGGGAATCCTGTATGATCTGGACGGTTTTCCAAAGCACAGGATCTGCCATCCATTATGTTTGAAGAAGCTCCTGGTGGGTAAAGCTCACCCCAGAATGAAGTCACAGATATTTTTTTGTTTGGGGGGTGGTTTTTTGTTTCTTGCAGAACCGTCATTAGTCAAGTAAACAAATTTATTAAGTCCAACAGCAGGTTACCTTCCAAATAAAAAAGTAGACAATAATGTGTGTAACAAGTTAATAAAAATATTCAAGGAGCCATTTGGAGAGTGCAACAGTGCAGAGAATACAAATCAAAGTATTGACTTTTGTCAACAAGTTTGTACAACTTCAAGAAACAGACACGCTGGTCACAAACCAAGAGGAATCCACAAAGGTGGAGGGTCACATGAGCAGTGGACTCATCACCTCAGCGGGATAAGGCAGGGTATCTTATTTGTAGGACCAGTTTATCCAAGCCCCATTTGCCTATTGCTTCAAATCCCTCCTTTGAAACCTAGAATCATATTCATTAGTGCAACAGGTAAGAGCAATTAATAACAGACTCAAGGGGCTAGGACCAGGGTCAGAAGGAAGACACTTCCAGAATAAATGTGTTGGGGGAAAAAACCACAGCAGCTGCTGAATGGCTTCCTTTGGCAATATGCAAGATTTATGTTGAAAGTTGTAGGGAAGGTGGGTGGTAAAAGAGCAGGCTCAGTTTATAAAGAGAGGGATAGGGAGAAGGATGTGATAAACTCCAGCACCTAAATCAGAAACAGAATCTGATGGTTACTCAATTTTGTTTTTCAGTGAGGAAAAACACCTGCAGATCCTCAATGTAAGGCAGTGCTAGTCAAGGTTAACCTGGATAAATGCTAATGATTACAACTTAACAAAGGTGTAAACTCTGAATGGGGAGTGGGCGGGAAACCCCTCTATAGGATTCAGAAAACTGTGGAGTAAGAGGAGGATCAATGTTACATGTTCTCAAATGAGTCCCAATTAACACTTTAATGACTTAATAGTCCTTTTAGTCCATCTTGTTTAAACAAGGGCTTCCCAGGTAGTGCTAGTGGTAAAGAATCCGCCTGCCAATGTGGGAGACAGAAGAGACGCCAGTTCAATCCCTGGGTTGGGAAAATCTCCTGGATGACAGCATAGCAACCCACTCCAGTATTCTTGCCTGGAGAATCCCATGGACAAAGGAGCCTGGCTGGCTACAGTCCACAGGCCCACACAGAGTCGGATATGACTGAAGTGAATTAGCACACACGCACACATTTAAACAAGATACTGCTCAGTCCCCCAGGGAAGACCTTTGTCAGTTACGCAGTTACCAAGATGTTCAGGTCATCACTAACCAGAGACACAAGAAGAGTGGCAAAGTGGGCTACTACAGCAAAACAAACCTAGCAGCAGCTTTCTTCCAGCCTTTATACCTTTGGGGCTCACTGCACTGAAGACTTGCAAACCAAACTTGGCCCAAAATACAGATGTTTTGGTTTTTAAACTTTTATACCAGATCCTTATCTAAGTAATTTCCCATCACTACTTAATACAGTTTGGTGTAGTATATGCAGCCACGACATGAACTATGGAGTCCCACACCCTGCAGGCTCCAGCACTGAGGACTGAATTTTGCCACCAGTCCTTGGGAGATCGATACTGTTTTAAGACCCACTAATAAATGTGTGGCTTAATCCTTTCTTCCTCTCCAAGAAGGCGAGTTTGTGCCTTCCTTAGCAAAGTTTAATATTGAAAACACTGCCTTGTACATTTTCTGTTGGATTTTCTTGAACCTGAGGGCTTGGCTGAAATCTGGATCTCTACCTAGCTCTAGACTTTTTTTTCTTACCAGATGGGTAGAAATGGAATCTTGACCCAAACTCACATATGTGAGCACATGTGGCAGGGAGAACTGCTGGGGCAACTAGCCTAAGTACAGCAAAGTGTCACCACAGGAGGCAGGGGTAAGAGTGATACAATCACATTTGGCAGGTACAGGGGAAAAGCAACGCAGTGAAGCACACTTCATCTCGTATTGCTTTCTAATCAATTGCTAAAGAAATACCATAGAAGCTCACACAAAACTGCTGCCAAAAAAACAACTTCCCAACACACTCCGTTTGTTGTAGTCACTCTGGTATTTGCCTGTTGTCAAAATGGCATCCACATCCTGCCCCTGACCACACCACCACACCACTCTGGTGTCCTATTGTTTAAAGTGAAGTGTGCACTGGCTTACCTGAGGGGCACGCAGTGACCTCTTCAACACAATTACTGCTCACTCATTAAGCAGCAAACCTATCTGTAGGTGAAGAGGAACAGGAACCTCTCATTTCCCAGAAGTGTAACTGCAAACCCTACACACACACACACACACTCCATCTTGGATCCCTCTGCAGAAAACTGCTTTTCCTATAGCCATGAGAAAGTCAAGCATTGGTCCACGTGACTGCATAAGCTTGAATTCCTTGCATCAATGACTCAAACTTGGAAGGAAACTAAGTCCCTCCCTAACCATTCCCTTTTCAGGTTTCTAATTTGCATTTGTTAACAAACAGACCATTAAATATATAACCAAAAATATTTAAATGGCTCTTTTGTTGATGAGGAAGCTGAGTGTTTCTTTTAAAAATCCATCATAACACACCTAATGCATGGAATGCGTTCTTGTAGGCTGGGGAAGGAATCCAGTTCCTCCAGAGTCTTTAGGATACTCAGCATTTTGTGTCCTTGCCATACACCCTTCTGATCTGATCGACAGAAAAAGCCTTACCTGGCTAGAAGCAGCTTGCTAGGTTAAGGTTTTAACCTTAACCTCTGCTCAATCCAGAACTGAGGAAAAATGGGGTTGTAAATTGACTGGATGAGATGGCAGTCTCAATACCTCAGTCTAGGTACCTTGACTTCAACTGAGCCCACAGAACCTGCTAAGACCCTTAGAAACTGTCTACAAGGTTCCTGTGTCTTAGGCTAGAACAAAGCCAGATATCTGGACTGGGACCCATCAGCTTTCCAGCAGTATTGCTAACTACTGTGGCTGACTTTAGTTTCCCATCCAGTCGTGTAAAAGGGGCAATTCTCAGGGTTCGGATTAAAAAATATATATATGTTCCCTATGTCAATACCAATTTTACAAAAACATTGACTGCAGAAACTCCTTAAATCATCTTTGTAAAGATGGGAGCCCAGAGCCATAGGTTAGTAATAAAAGAACTCAAAATAAGCAATTCCTGCCCAGGCTAAGAAACATATACCTGGGAGGGAGATGGGGGGTAAGTTGAGGGAGAAAACTCCAAATATTTATTAGACAAACTCTCACTGCCTCAAGAGTATAAATATTTTTATAAATTTTTATTTAAAAATTCCCTTTTCAATCTGTTTCAAAGTATTGGAAGCTGAACGGTACAAGTTCCTGCCATCCATCCTTCCAGTACAGTTTTATGAGGACATTTTTTTTTTAAAGGAAAAATAAGAGGACCCTCTACTAAAACCAGGTAGGTCCAGTCAGCTCCTGTGTGGCAGTTTAGCCAAAAGCTGGCCTTACAGAGCAAGCAGTGGAGGTGTCTAGGGAACTGGGACTCCCTCTTGTGAGGAAAGGACTGAAAAAATTCATCTTTAATGAAAATGATCTAAATTCAGATTCAAAAGCCTTCATTATGATTCTCCCTGACACTCTTATTATACTTTGTATATTGAAGGCAGCTCCCTTTTATAGCTAGTTTTAGCAGGCAAAGAAACAAAGGAATATAGATACATATATGTGTATATATATATATATTATATAAGTAAAATATATACATATATATGTATATATACATATTTGGGGGCAGGAAAAGGTGAGGAGGGTCATGTAAACCTAAATAGTCATCACATTACCCCAAATAAGCCTGACATTAACAAAGAAGAAAATAAATAACTTCTGGGGGTTAAGTGACAACATGGGTGCAGCAAGAAGGGAAAGGGCACACGTTTAACTATTAAATACACTTATGTATTTGTTTGGCAGAGTTCAGGCCAACCCCAGGCTCCTGCACTTGCCAGACAAGTAAGCTGATGATACTCAAGAAAAAAAAAAAAAAAATTCAAGCAGAGCTCCATACCACAGTTTTCCTTCAAGTCAGTTGGCCGGCAGGCACAGTTTTCCGACCACCAGGAACAGAAACTTTGGCTCCAAAGCAAATGAAAAAAAAAAAAAAAACAAAACGTATTTCCACTTACAACATGAAAATACAGAAAATTCATCAAAGAAAGAAAACTATCAAAGTCTACTTCCAGCAAAACTGAGGTAGCACTGCTTTCTCTGCATTCAATGCTTAAGTGGTTCTCAGTACAATGTGTTCTAACAAAACTGCTCACTTGACTGACAGGTGCAGCATGTTGATGGATAAACTCAACATGAAATGCAATAGGTCAAAGAAGGAATGAGCAAGAAGTGAGAAAAATAAAGAGTTTCAGATAAATTAGCTTAAAAGGGGGTCGTCACCAGACTACAAATGCTCTTGGCCGGCCCTGGCTCTCCAAGAACTTTAAATCGCCTGGGAATTAATGCAATGTAGTTAACAGTTAACACTGCTAATTCAAAATTCAACTCTGTGTAAATCTTTAAAAGTAATTATTACAACCTAAATCCAGCCATGTAAACAGCACTACACACAGTACAGACCTGCCCTGAAAAACAAGAATATGCAAAACTTGAGATCTGGCACTATCATTTTATAATGATAATTCAACCTAACTCCCATTCCCTACTACCTGCTCTACACCCTCCCCCACCAAAAAAAAAAAAATCTAATTTGTGCAAGAAGTGGCAGGCTTATTCTATCTGAAGGCTTCAAAAAAAAAAAAAAAAAAGATATACAACATGTAGCCAGGTTCAAATATTTTGGGGGACCCCTCCCCAAAAAAGGGAAATAACCAAAATAACCAAAAGTGAAGAAAGTGCCTAAAACATGATACAGCATTTTAGAGCCCTTTCAGATACAAGGCAGAGAAAGGTGTAAAGTAGAAAATATCCGCATCTTCAGTAATTTCCAGAAAGGTCCAATTCCTTGGTTGACTGCAGGGCAGCAGGCAGACCCTTGCTGCTGCTCCTGAGACAGAGCCACTAAGGCCGCTCCTCGGGACACAAGCCCTCGGGCCCTGAGCTGAGTGCGCCCCTCCCTTCCCCTTCTCTTTTCCTTCGCTCCGTTTCCCACTCCACAAAGGTATCGAAGAGACTTGGCCAGGCCTCATCTTCGCTGTAGTTGCTGAGGTCAGGGCCAATCACCTGAGTGAAGTTAAGGAACATATTCCAAGTGTCCCTGGAGATGCCCTTGATCCCCGAGGGATTCTCTGTTAGGAAGTTTAGCCACTGGTCCAATACCGGAGGATTGTTCTGGGTAAAGACAAGTTTCCACAGGGCAATGGCTATTTCTCGATGCAGTGACCGCTGCCCTTCTTCAGAGTCCAGGCCAAACTGAAATGTAAACCGGTAGAGATCCTTGAATTTATCCTCTTGTTTGGCTTCTGTTAAGAGGCTAGGGAACCGTGCACAGATCCCATCAATGCTGTCTGCACTTATTGCTTTGCAGCCGTCAAAAAATTCCTTCCTGCAACAGGAAGGAGGGGCACAATTAATAATTGCAAATGATATCATTTACTGAGAGGCGATATAGTATCATAAGGGCATAACTATGAGGCTGTTGGGATTTGAACTCCAACTCCTCTACTAATTGCAATCCTATTTCATCTGCCAAATGGTGAGAATACTACCTTACTTTATAGGGTTTAAGTCAACAAGTTATTATGTCAACTTCTAGATAGTGCCAGGCACATGGTAGGCTGCTGATAATAGTTCATTCATTCATCTAGTCATCTTTCTAAAGCTAAACTCAGTCTCCTGCTCCATGCCATTTCTCATTCTGCAACAGTGATTAAGCTGTAGACTTTCCTTGGAGATGGGGAGCGAGTCTTCCTGTTTTCCTTTTGATTCTATAGGGGTTGTTTGGTTTTGGAATATTTTTGGTTACTGCCAAGGAAAATTTTTGGAGTCCAAAGATTCTGGATGAACCTGGGGAAACTGCCACCAGAGATCAAAGTTCTGTTACTAAAAAGCAAAAATTGTATGCCTATTTTTTAACATCTATATATAACACTTCTGGCTTACAACATGGTCTCACACTGATCATGTTCTTTGATATTCTGTATGTTCTGAAGACAGAACATCTGAGGTCTACTGAGTAACCTACCCAGGGACTAAAAGTTTTATCGAGGGGTTCTCAAAGTCAATTCTTCTTTCTTATAATCCAGTGCTCTGCAAACCACACCTTGCAGTGACCCTGCCATGTTGTTTCCCACAAATAATCTATATTGGGATGCATGATGATAACAATGGACATAACTATGGGTTGACAGGACTTCCCAGGTGGCTCAGTGGTAAAGAATCAGCCTGCCAACGCAGGAGATATGGGTTCGATCCCTGGGTTGGGAAGATCCCCTGGAGGAGGAAATGGCAACACACTCCAGTATTCTTATCCAGAAAATACCACAGACAGAAGAGTCGGGCAGGACCCTTTGTGTCCACAGGGTCACAAAGAGTTGGACATGACTGAGTGACTGTGCATGCACGCACTAGCTGATAACTGGGGCCAGTTGTCCTTATTGGCACATAGGGTGACTAAGGGTATTGTTTGGAGAGCTAAAAGGGGAAACAAGCTTCATACAGTGACTAAAGCACATCCCCTGCTGCTAAGTCACTTCAGTCGTGTCCGACTCTGTGCGACCCCACGGACTGCAGCCTACCAGGCTTCTCCGTCCATGGGATTCTCCAGGCAAGAACAATGAAGTGGGTTGCCATTTCCTTCTCCAATGCATGAAAGTGAAAGTGAAGTCACTCAGTTGTGTCTGACTCTTAGTGACCCCATGGACTGCAGCCTACCAGGCTCCTCCATCCATGGGATTTTCTGGGCAACAGTATTGGAGTGGGGTGCCATTGCCTTCTCCCAAGCACATCCCCAGTGGCACTCAACACCTGACACATGATAGGTGCACAATAAACACTGAGTAAGGAAGTTAAGTGAACTGACAAAGGAGTGAAAGAAAAAGTCTGAAATAGCAGTGGGGTGGGACAGCAGCTTGGCAACATGGATTTATAACTTCAGGCAAGGATTGTTGGTGCCCACTTCTATCCTAGCAGGGCAACACTGCTCTTTCCTCCTCTGTCCACCTGGTGACACCAAGTATTTGTGACTAACCTGGTGAATTTGCACATGGTAGCAGCCTGGAACTTCCAAGCCAAAAGCAGCACTCGAAATTCCGTGGGGTCCACACATAGATCATTGCAAAAGCGCTCCATGCCTTCCTCCAAAATTGCATCCTCCCGTTCATCCTTATAGCGCCTGAACAGTTCTTCCAACCTCTGCAAAGATGACTCCTCGGCATTTGACTTGGGCTCCCTCCCAGCATCTCCGGAGGATGTTGGCAGCTGGCAGGCCTCAGTAGCAGCCTCTGCCTTCTTGGTCCCATTGACAAGGATATCTCCACCTGGCTTGCCACAGACTGGCAGCTGTTCCTCACGGTGGCTTGCACTCCGCCTACCATGTGACTTGCTGCTGGGGTCACGGTCTCCATTCTTGCTACCCAGAGTTGATGAGGGATTCTTACACTTGGTGACACACTGGCCCATGATGCTGGTGGCCTGGCCTCTAGAGCGGCCCTCTCTGGATTGGATGCCCTTGTTGCCACTGGCCCATGTGCCTCAACATGCCATCAGCCAGAGGAGCCAGCAAACCTAGAAGAAAATTAAAGACCAATCACCACTGAAGAGGAAGACAGAGTATGCAAACTCTCCTCCAGGGACTGCACAGTGCAACACCATTCCTGCAATGAGCCAACCATGAACTAGAGGAAATACCCCAAGTTCACCATCACCTTCTTCACAAGCCTATACCTTCACCTTGGAAATGCAGTGGCTAGGACACATATGGAGAACCAATAATGGAAATTCCTAAGATTCTTAAGGTAACATAGATCACTAAGAATTCATGTGCAGAATGCATCAGGAAGACTATGGGTTTGCCAGAAATATTCCAAAGGAAATTTGTCTTGCAAATTTGCCATCACATAAGAAAGTTATTTGAAACTGTGTTAACACCAAAGGTACAAATAAAAAGGTTCATCTTCTAGTCTCTAGTGTCAAAATTCTCAGATTTTCTTTTTAAGTAGGATGAACAGGGAGAAAGAGTGGTCACATCCAAAATAACTATACATAGTTTCATAATGCCCTAAAGATGAGGTAAAGAATTTGCAAGTCCTTTCTCCACCCTTGCTCTATCCACCTATGGGAGCCATCCACCAGGACTGTATTCCATGCCACGGGTCCCAGTCGCTGAGCTTCTTTTCTAAATACCCCTCTCAGAAAGGTAGTATGTAGAAGGAAAGTCAAGTTCACACCAAGTGTGAATGCCCTACAGGGCCTGCAGACTTAGTCTTCTAAGAAGGTGTCTCCATTTTAAAAGAAGGGCTGATTTCAGATCAGGTCAGATCAGTCGCTCAGTCGTGTCCAACTCTTTGCGACCCCCTGAATCGCAGCATGCCATTTACCCAAATACAATCTCTAAATGATAGGATAACAGCTAGATGAAAAAGAAAAGTCTGCACTAATACATAACATCATAGTGATTTACTTATTTTTAACTAAGAAGTGTTTTATATGAAGATTGCTAGAAATTTCTTGGCTAGGAAGGAGGCGATTTCTATGGAGACACTTTATCTACTTAGACTCATTCTTACCTTTAACTAGGCTACTAGAATATCCATCTAAAATTTAGTGCTTATAAAATTTTGCTAACTAAAGAATCTGCCTGCAATGCAGGAGGCACCAGTTCAATTCCTGGCTCAGGAAGATCCCCTTGAGAAGGGACAGCTTACCTGCTCTGGTATTCTTGGGCTTCCCTGATAGCTCAGACAGTAAAGAATGCATCTGCAATGCAGGATACCTGGTTGCAATTTCTGGGTTGGGAAGATCCCCTGGAGAAGGGCATGGCAACCCACTCTAGTATTCTTGCCTGGAGAATCCCCAAGGACAGAGGAGCCTGGCAAGCTACAGTCCATGGGGTTGCAAAGAGTTGGACATGACTGAGTGAGTAAGCACAGCACAGCAGAGCATAATAATTGCAGCCTCGGAAATTATGTTAATAGAAACTTGGAAGTATAGCAGGGAAAGTGGACCAAATCAGTGTCAGACTCATGTCTCACCAGCTCTAGAGTCATGGACCTTCACAATCCAAATTCAAAGCTCTAATGAGACTGGCAATACGGTAAAAGGGGTATTTTAATGGAAAGTTAAAGCTTTAAACTTTAGCTAAAGAACTTTACTTCCTCCAAATAGTACTTGCATAAATTCAGAGTTATTTTCAAAAGGAATTCTAAGGGTATGTTCTGAGTGTACAAGTTTAAAATGAAGACCATAATCATTCCTGTGTTAATTGGAATCACAAAGTATCAGGGTGTGTCCCATTCTCCACCTTCAAAAAGAATAAATGACAGACATGACTATACATGCCCATTTTGGATCTGCAGTTTCACTTAACACACTGTAGCCCCTTCAGAAGGGTTTTGGTGTGGAAAATGACAGACCCAGGTAAGTTTTTTGAAGCCTTTTTATGCTTTTAGAGTATAGCTAGTAATTCATAGAGCAACTTATTAAAATTTTTAAAGGCAAGGGGGTTAATTCCTGGAAGACCAGAATACATGAGAAGCAACCTGTTCAAGCCAAATTATCCAAAACAAACAGCATTATACCACATGGACGTTCTGGTTTCCAGATCTGTGTTTCTAAGACTGAAATGCTTAAAGAAACAAAAGGCCCAAACTTACACAAATTCCACATGCTCACAGACTGGCAACTCTAATTCCCAGACATGCTGACTCACCAGATTTTGCTGCTCAGTTCTTGCTGCTGAGGAAAGCCCAGGTATCTGGCACGATAAGAGGATTTCCTGGTTTCTGACTGACTCACCTACCCTAGGCCACTCACCTCTGCTCCCATTGGACAGATGCTATATTATACCAGCTTCCTCCAAATCCTAGTGCCAAGGCCTTCAAGTAGGGACAGAACAGATGGACCTACCAAAGAGGTTCTGATCCATTTACCCATTTACAAGCCCTCCACATGAGACCATCTTTGATGACCTGACACAGCAGAACCAGCTGAAACCTAAAGGCATTTTACATACCCAAAAGATAAAAAGAAAAAAAGGAGTGGGAAATCAATTTAGACAGATGATTAGTCAGAAAGTACCAGAAGGCTGGATCCCTTCCTTCCATTCCAGTCCTTTCCTTTGAAGCAAGTGATGGTCTCAAGCCAGTTACAGATCTGATAGTGAGTGTGGTCCCCTGATTACTTGATGGGCTCCCCTCTTTACTGTCTACCTCTTTGGGAAACAGTTCTGCACCAAGAGATCTCTCAGGTTCAATCAGGGGCTCAGCCCTGTGTCACAGGATGGCCACACTTCAAGTGTTTTAAAGTTGCCTGCTTCCCTGAACACAATAGCTGTTGGCTAATTCCTAGTAAGAGCAATTATCAATTACTGAGCACTGGATATCACACCACGCATTATACAAAGCACTTTGTGGACAATAAAACTCATATATGCTTACCACAACTCTATTCAAAGATAGGAAAGTTGGGGTGCAAAGAAGATTACCCAGGATCACAAGAAGAACCTGATATGTCTAACTTGAAAAACCCCTGATAGCTCAGCTGATAAAGAATCTGCCAGCAATGCAGGAGACCCCAGTTCAATTCCTGGGTCAAGAAAATCCACTCCAGTGGATTAGCCTGCCCACTCCAGTACTCTTGGGCTTTCCTTGTGGCTCAGGTGGTCAAGAATTCACGCATAATGCAGGAGACCTGGGTTCGCCTGGGTTGGGAAGATCCCCTGCAGAAGGAAAAGGCTGGCCTGGAGAATTCCATGGACTTCTACTGTATAGTCCATGGGGTTGCAAACACACACCACTGAACCGACTTTCACTTTCAATTTAACCACTAAGCTAGACTGCTTAACACCCTTATCAGAAGCCCCTTCATAGGTCACAGCATGGTCTTTGTGAAGGGGCTGTGTAATGCAACGAAGCTATAAGCCATGCTGTGCAGGGCCACCCAAGACGGGCGGGTCATAGTGAAGTGTACTGACAAAATGTGGTCCACCGGAGGAGGGAATGGCAAAACACGAGAGTATGCTTGCCATGAAAACCCCATGAGCAGTATGAAAAAGTAAAACACATAACACTGGAAGATGAGCACCCCAGGATGGAAGGTGTCCAATATGCTATGGGAGAAGATTCTTTACCTCCAGAAAGAATGAACTGGCTGAGCCAAACCGGAAACGACACTCAACTGTGGATGTGTCTGGTGGTATTGCATAGAAACCTGGAAAGTTAGGTCCATGAATCCAGGAAATTGGATGTGATCAAGCAGGAGATGGCAAGAGTGAATATCATTTTAGGAATCGGTGAACTAAAGTGGACAGAAATGGGTGAATTTAATTATATCTACTACTGTGGGCAAGAATCCCTTAGAAGAAATGGAGTAGCCCTCACAGTCAACAAAACAGTGACCTCGGTTCCTTTCCAAGGCAAACCATTCAACATCACTTTGCCTCAACCACTGATGCTGGAGAAGCTAAAGCTGACTATAAAGATCTACAAGACCTTGTAGAACTAACAGCAAAAACGATATCCTTTTCATCATGGGAACTGGAATGCAAAAGTTGGAAATCAAGAGAAACCAGCAGTAGCAAGCAAGTTTGGCCTTGAAGTACAAAATGAAGCAGGGCAAAGGCTAACAGAGTTTTGCCAAGAGAACACACTGGTCACAGTAAATACTCTTTTCCAACAACACAAGAGATGACTCTACACATGGACATCACCGAATGATCACTACTGAAATCAGATTGATTATATTCTTTGCAGCTGAAGATGGAGAAGCTCTATACAGTCAGCAAAAACAAGACTGGGAGCTGACTGTGGCTCAGATCATCAGCTCCTTATTGCAAAATTTAGTCTTAAATTGAAGTATGGAAAACCACTAGACCATTCAGGTATGACCTAAAAAAAGTCCCTTATGATTATATGGTGGAGGTGATGAATAGGTTCAAGGGATTAGATCTGGCAGAGTGCCTAAAGTACTATATATGGAGGTTTATAATATTGTACAGGAGGCAGTGACCAAAACCACCCCAAGGAAAAAGAAATACAAGAAGGCAAATTGGTTGTCTGAGGAGGCTTTACAAATAGCTGAAAAGGGAAAAATATACCTAACTGAATGCAGAGTTCCAGAGAAAAGCAAGGAGAGATAATGCCTTCTGAAATGAAATGTAAAGAAACAGAGGAAAACAACAGGATGGGAAAGATTCTCTAAGAAAGAGAATTTCTCTTCAAAAAAAATTAGAGATAGTAGGGGAAACATTTCATCCAAGAATGGGAGTAAGGACCTAACAGAAGATATTAAGAGGTGGAAATACACAGAAGAACTATACAAGAAAGGTCTTAATGACTCAGATAACCACAACGATAGGAGTGTAGTCACTTACCTAGAGCCAGACATCCTGGAATGTGAAGTCAAGTGGACCTTAGGAAGCATTACTAAGAACACAGCTAATGGTGCTGCTGCTGCTGCTGCATCACTTCAGTCGTGTCCAACTCTGTGCGACCCCATAGATGGCAGCCCACCAGGCTCTGCCGTCCCTGGGATTCTCCAGGCAAGAACACTGGAGTGGGTTGCCATTTCCTTCTCCAATGCATAAAAGTGAAAAGTGAAAGTGAAGTCGCTCAGTCGTGTCTGACTCTTCGAAACCCCATGGACTGCAGCCTACCAGGCTCCTCCATCCATGGGACAAAGCTTATGGAGGTGATGGAATTCCAGCAGACCTATGTAAAATCCTAAAAGATGATGCTGTTAAAGTGCTACAGTCAATATGTCAGCAAATCTGGAAAACTCAGCAGTGTTCACAGGACTGGAAAAGGTCAGTTTTCATTCTAATCCCAAAGAAGGACAATGCCAAAGAAATTTCAAACTACAGGACAATTGCATTCATTTCACATACTAGCAAGGTAAGGCTCAAAATTCTCCAAGCTAGGCTTCCGCAGTACGTGCACCGAGAAATTCCAGATGTACAAGCTGGCTTTAGAAAAGGCAGAGGACCCAGAGATCAAAATGTCAACATCTACTGGATCACAGGAAAAGCAAACATTTACTTCAAAAAAAAACATTTACTTCATTGACTATGCTAAAGCCATTGACTATGTGGATCACAACAAACTGGACAATTCTTAAAGAAATGGGAGTACCAGACCACCTTACCTATCTCCTAAGAAACATGTGCAAGTCGAGAAGCAACAGCTAGAACTGGACATGGACAATGAACTGGTTCCATATAGGGAAAGAAATATGTCAAGGGTGTATACTGTCACGCTGCTTATTTAACTTATATGCAGAGTACATCATGCAAAATGCCAAAGTGAATGAATCACAAGCTGGAATCAAGATTTATGGGAGAAATACCAACAACTTCAGATATGCAGATGATACCACCCTAATGGCAGAAAGTGAAAAGAAACTAAAGAGCTTCTTGATGAGGGTGAAAGAAGAGTGAAAAGGTTGGCTTAAAACTCAACATTCAAAAAACTAAGATCATGGCATCTAGTCACACCATTACATGGCAAATAGATGGGGGAAAAAATGGAAACAGTGACATATTTTAGTGGGCTCCAAACTCACTGTGGACAGTGACTGCAGCCATGAATTAAAAGACACTTGCTTCTTGGATGCAAAGCTATGACAAACCTAGACAACATATTAAAAAGAAGAAACATCATTCTGCTGACAAAGATCCATATAGTCAAAGCTATAGTTTTCCAGTAGTCATGTACAGATATGAGAACTGGACCATAAACAAGGCTGAGTGCCAAAGAATTGATGCTTTTGAACTGTGCTGAAGAAGACTCTTGAGAATCCCCTGGACTGCAAGGAGGTCGAACTAGTCAGTCCTAAAGGAAACCAACCCTGAATATTCATTGGATGGACTGAAGCTTAAGCTCCAATACATTGGCCATCTGATACAAAAGAGCTGAGTCACTGGAAAAGACCCTGCTGCTGGGATAGATTGAGACCAGGAGGAAAAGGGGTGGCAGAGGATGAGATGGTTAGACAGCATCACTGACTCAATGCACATAGATTTGAGCAAACTGTGGGAGATGGGGAAGGACAGAGGAGCCTGTCCATGGGACTGCAAAGAGTCAAACATGACTTAGGGACTAAACAACAACAACTGGAAAAAGAACAGCACATGGTCTGTGCCCAGAACTAAGAATGATGTCCTAGCCACTGCTCTCTCCCCCGCAAGCCATACCACCGTGAAACAGGCAGGCAAGATGCCCTCAGGCTCAGCCTCACCAGAGGCTGGGGACTAGAATTAGTCCAGAGTCCTTAAACCTGTGATGTTTCAGGACCCCATCACGGCTAAAAGCTCTAGCTCTTTAAGTCCAACTCTGCTACCAGCTGTTTGACCCTGATCAAAAACCTGAATTTCATCAACCTGAAAAGCGGTACCTACTTCATAGAGCAGTTGTAAGGATTCAGTCAGGATACACTGATAAAGAGTACCCGGCACTATGACTTCCACAGAGGAAAGCTTTTATTAAAAGCCAAGTAGTATCTGCTTACCCTGATGGAAATCCCAGCTTGTCCCATCTGAACAATGGGTCTAGGCTTGCTTCCCCAGGCCCAGACAGGACAGGATGCCTATGCTTGAGTCATACACATGCCAATGCTAATGCTAAGTCACTTCAGTCGTGTCCGACTCTGTGCTACCCCAGAGACGGCAGCTCACCCAGGCTCCTCCGTCCCTGGGATTCTCCAGGCAAGAACACTGCAGTGGGTTGCCATTTCCTTTTCCAATGCAGGAAAGTGAAAAGTGAAAGTGAAGTCGCTTAGTCGTGTCCGACTTTTAGTGACCCCATGGACTGCAGCCTACCAGGCTCCTCCGTCCATGTGATTTTCCAGGCAAGAGTACTGGAGTGGGGTGCCATTTCCTTCTCCATCATGCACATGCATATCGCTCAAAAAGTTTCTTCAACTACAGAACTAACCCTGCTCAAATGCACCACCAATCAGAAATACACAGGGGGTCAGATTCTCCATAGGATAAGACTTGTGAATAATTCTGAATAAAATCAAGCTGGCTATTTGCTGTGCCCTCTGGATATCTGAATTGTTGCTCACTTTCTGTCCCTAACTGCAGAACAATTATATCAAAGAAAGTCTTGCACTGTTAAGAAAGTTCTAGGACCCACAACAGATTTCCCCACCTAGGGAACCAGCAAAGAGACTGAGAACCCCCAAAGAATTTGACTTTGGAGACCAGTGGGATTTGATTACAGTACTTTAACAGGAATGGGGAGACTCTTGGAGGACACAAACAAAAACCTGTGTACATTAAGAGCCAGGAGAAAAGAGTCCCCTGTGAAGGCATGGGTCAAGTTTGCCCTCAGTCAACTGGGAGAGAATACCCCCACCCATCAACATAAAACTGGATTAAAGATTTACTTAGCATGGCCCCGCCCATCGGAATAAGACCCAGATTCCCCCACAGTCAGTCTTTCCCATGAGGAACCTTCCATAAGTCTCTTATCCTTATTCATCAGAGGGCAGACAGAATGAAAACCACAATCACAGAAAACTAACCAAACTGATCACCTGGACCACAGCCATCTCTAACTCAATGAAACTATGAGCCATGCTTTGTAGAGCCACCCAAGATGCATGGGTCATGGTGGAGAGTTCTAACAAAACGTGGTCCACTGGAGAAGGGCATGGCAAACTACTTCATTATTCTTGCCTTGAGAACACCATGAAAAGGCAGAAAGATAGGACACTGAAAGATGAACTCCCCAGGTCAGTAGGTGCCCAATATGCTACTGAAGAAGAGTGTAAAAGTAACTTCAGAAAGAATGAAAAGATGAAGCCAAAGTGAAAACAGTATCCAGCTGTGGATGTGACTGGTGATAAAAGTAAAGTCCGATGCTGTAAAGAACAGTAACGCATAGGAACCTGGAATGTTAGGTCCATGAATCAAGGTAAATTGGAAGTAGTCAAAAAGGAGATGGCAAGGGTTTGAACATCGACATTTCAGTAATCAGTGAACTAAAATGGACAGGAATGGGCAAATTTAATTCAAATGACCATTATATCTACTAATGTAGGCAAAAATCCCTTAGAAGAAATGGAGTAGCCCTCATAGTCAACAAGAAAGTCCGAAATGCAGTACTTCGGTCCAATCTCAAAAACAGAATGACCTCGGTTCGTTTCCAAGACAAACCATTCAATATCACAGTAATCCAAGTCTATGCCCCAACCACTAATGCTGAAGAATCTAAAGTTGAATGGTTTTATGATGACCTACAAGAACTTCTAGAACTAACACCAGAAAAAGATGTCCTTTTCATCATAGGAGACTGGAATGAAAAAGTAGAAGTCAAGATTTCCCTGGAGAAAGAGGCAAGTTTGGCCTTGGAGTACAAAACCATGGCAAAGGCTGATAAAAGTTTTGCCGAGAGAACGCATTGTTCTCAGCAATCACTTTCTTCCAACAACACAAGAGACGACTCTACTCACTGACCATATGGTTAATACCAAAATCAGACTGATTATATTCTTTGCAGGAGAAGATGGAGAGCCCTATACACTTAGCAAAAACAAGACCGGGAGCTGACTGTGGCTCAGATCATGAACTCCTTATTGCCAAATTCAGACTGAAATTGAAGAAAGTAGGGAAAACCACTAGACCATTCAGTTCAGTTCAGTCGCTCAGTCATGTCCGACTCTTTGCGACCCCATGAATCGCAGCACACCAAACCTCCCTGTCCATCACCAACTCCCGGAGTTCACTTAGACTCACGTCTATCGAGTCAGTGATGCCATCCAGCCATCTCATCCTCTCTCGTCCCCTTCTCCTCCTGCCCCTAAACCCTCCCAGCATCAGAGTCTTTTCCAATGAGTCAACTCTTCGCATGAGGTGGCCAAAGTACTGGAGTTTCAGCTTTAGCATCATTCCTTCCAAAGAAATCCCAGGGCTGATCTCCTTCAGGATGGACTGGTTGGATCTCCTTGCAGTCCAAGGGACTCTCAAGAGTCTTCTCCAACACCACAGTTCAAAAGCATCAATTCTTCAATGCTCAGCCTTCTTAACAGTCCAACTCTCACATCCATACATGACCACTGGAAAAACCATAGCCTTGATTAGACGGACCTTTGTTGGCAAAGTAATGTCTCTGCTTTTGAATATGCTATCTTTTCTTCCAAGGAGCAAACGTCTTTTAATTTCATGGCTGCAGTCACCATCTGCGGTGATTTTGGAGCCCAAAAAAATAAAGTCTGACACTGTTTCCACTGTTTCCCCATCTATTTCCCACGAAGTGATGGGACCAGATGCCATGATCTTCGTTTTCTGAATGTTTAGCTTTAAGGCAACTTTTTCACTCTCCTCTTCACTTTCATCAAGAAGCTCTTTACTACTTCTTCACTTTCTGCCATAAGAGTGGTGTCATCTGCATATCTGAGGTATTATTTCTCCCGGCAATCTTGATTCCAGCCTGTGCTTCATCTAGCCCACCGTTTCTCATGATGTACTCTGCATATAAGTTAAATAAGCAGGCTGACAATATACATCCTTGACATACTCCCATTTCCTATTTGGAACGGGGCTGTTGTTCCATGTCCAGTTCTAACTGTTGCTTCCTGACTTGCATACAAATTTCTCAAGAGGCAGGTCAGGTGGCCTGGTATTCCCATCTCTTTCAGAATTTTCCACAGTTTATTGTGATTCACACAGTCAAAGGCTTTGGCATAGTCAATAAAGCAGAAAGAGATGTTTCTCTGGAACTCTCTTGCTTTTTCCATGATCCAGCAGATGTTGGCAATTTGGTACCTGGTTCCTCTGCCTTTTCTAAAACCAGCTTGAACATCAGGATGTTCATGGTTCACGTATTGCTGAAGCCTGGCCTGGAGAATTTTTGAGCATTACTTTACTAGCGTGTGAGATGAGTACAACTGTGCGGTAGTTTGAGCATTCTTTGGCATTGCCTTTCTTTGGGATTGGAATGGAAACTGACTTTTCCAATCCTGTGGTCACTGCTGAGTTTTCCAAGCTTGCTGGCATATTGAGTGCAGCACTTTCACAGCATCAGCTTTCAGGATTTGAAAGAGCTCAACTGGAATTCCATCACTTCCAGTAGCTTTGTTCGTAGTGATGCTTTCTAAGGCCCACTTGACTTCACATTCCAGGATATCTGGCTCTAGATGAGTGATAACACCATCATGATTATTTGGGTCATGAAGATCTTTTTTGTACAGTTCTTCTGTGTATTCTTGCCACCTCTTCTTAATATCTTCTGCTTCTGTTGGGTCCATACCATTTCTATCCTTTATTGAGCCTATCTTTGCATGAAATGTTCCCTTGGTATCTCTAATTTTCTTGAAGAGATCTCTAGTCTTTCCCATTCTGTTGTTTTCCTCTATTTCTTTGCATTGATCGCTGAAGAAGGCTTTCTTATATCTCTTCTTGCTATTCTTTGGAACTCTGCATTCAGAAGTTTATATCTTTCCTTTTCTCCTTCGCTTTTTCGCTTCTCTTCTTTTCACAGCTATTTGTAAGGTCTCCCCAGAGAGCCATTTTGCTTTTTTGCATTTATTTTCCATGGGGATGGTCTTGATCCTTGTCTCCTGTACAATGTCATGAACCTCATTCCACAGTTCATCAGGCACTTTATCTATCAGATCTAGGCCCTTAAATCTATTTCTCACTTCCACTGTATAATCATAAGGGATTTGATTTAGGTCATACCTGAATGGTCTAGTGGTTTTCCCTACTTCCTTCCATTTAAGTCTGAATTTGGCAATAAGGAGTTCATGATATGAGCCACAGTCAGCTCCTGATCTTGTTTTTGTTGACTGTATAGAGCTTCTCAATCTTTGGCTGCAAAGAATATAATCAATCTGATTTCAGTGTTGACCATCTGGTGATGTCCATGTGTAGAGTCTTCTCTTGTGTTGTTGGAAAAGGGTATTTGCTATGACCAGTGCATTTTCTTGGCAAAACTCTATTAGTCTTTGCCCTGCTTCATTCCATATTCCAAGGCCAAATCTGCCTGTTACTCCAGGTGTTTCTTGACTTCCTACTTTTGCATTCCCGTTCCCTATAATGAAAATGACATCTTTTGGGGGTGTTAGTTCTAAAAGGTCTTCTACATCTTCATAGAACCATTCAACTTCAGCTTCTTCAGCATTACTAGTTGGGGCATAGACTTGGATTACTGTGATACTGAATGGTTTGCCTTGGAAATGAAAAGAGATTATTCTGTCGTTTCTGAGACTGCATCCAAGTACTGCATTTCGAACTCTTTTGTTGACCATGATGGCTACTCCATTTCTTCTGCGGGATTCCTGCCTGCAGTAGTAGATATAATGGTCATCTGAGTTAAATTCACCCAGTCAAGTCCATTTTAGTTCGCTAATTCCTAGAATGTCGATGTTCACTCCTGCCATCTCTTGTTTGACCACTTCCAATTTGCCATGATTCATGGACTTGACATTCCAGGTTCCTAAGCAATATTGCTCTTTACAAGCGTCGGACCTTGCTTCTATCACCAGTCACATCCACAACTGGGTATTGTTTTTGTTTTGGCTCCATCTCTTCATTCTTTCTGAAGCTATTTCTCCACTGATCTTCAGTAGCATATTGGGCACCTACTGACCTGGGGAGTTCCTCTTTCAGTGCCCTGTCATTTTGCCTTTTCATACTATTCATGGGGTTCTCAAGGCAAGAAAACTGAAGTGATTTGCCATTCCCTTCTCCAGTGGACCACATTCTGACATACCATTCAGGTATGACCTAAATCAAATCCCTTATCAAATACAGTGGAAATGAGAAATAGATTTAAGGGACTAGATCTGATAGAGTGCCTGATGAACTATGGATGGAGGTTCGTGACATATTACAGGAGACAGGGATCAGGATCATCCCCAAGAAAAAGAAATGCAAAAAGGCAAAATGGCTGTCTGAGGAGGACTTACAAATAGCTGAGAAAAGAAGAGAAGTGAAAGGAAAAGGAGAAAGGGAAAGACATACCCATCTGAATACAGAGGTCTTAAGAATAGCAAGGAGAGATAAGAAAGCCTTCCTCAGTGATCAATGCAAACAAATAAAGGAAAACAATAAAATGGGAAAGACTAGAAATCTCTTCAAGAAAATTAGAGATACCAAGGGAACATTGCATGCAAAGACGGGCACAATAAAGGACAGAATAGTATGGACCTAACAGAGGCAGAAGATATTAAACAAAAAGGTGGCAAGAATACACAGAAGAACTGTACAAAAAAGATCTTAATGACCCAGATAACCATGATGATATGATCACTCACCTAGAGCCAGACATCCTGGAATGTGAAGTCAACTGAGCCTTAGGAAGCATCACTATGAACAAAGTGAGTGGAGGTGATGGAGTTGCAGCTGAGCTATTTGAAGTCCTAAAAGATGATGCTGTCAAAGTGCTGCACTCAATATGCCAGCACATTTGGAAAACTTCAGCAGTGGCCACAGAAACTAGAAAAGGTCAGTTTTCATTCCAATCCCAAAGAAAGTTCCAGTGCCAAAGAATGTTCAAACTACTGCACAATTGTACTCATCTAACACACCAGCAAAGTAATACTCAAAATTCTCTAAGCTAGGCTTCAACAGTATGTGAACTGTTGAGTTCCAGATGTTCAACCTGGATTTAGAAAATGCAGAGGAACCAGACATCAAATTGCCAATGTCTGTTGGGTCATCAAAAAAGCAAGAGGGTTCCAGAAAAATATCTACTTGTGCTTTATTGATTACACCAAAGCCTTTGACTGTGTGCATCACAACAAATTGTGGAAAATTCTTAAAGAGATGGGAATACCAGACCACTTTACTTGCCTCCTGAGAAATCTGTATGCGGGTCCGGAAGCAACAGTTAGAACTGGACATGGAAGAAGAGACTGGTTCCAAATTGGGAAAGGAGTACATCAATGCTGTATATTGTCATCCTGCTCATTTCATTTATATGCAGAGAACATCATGAGAAGTGCAGGGCTGGAAAAAGCACAAGCTGGAATCAAGACTACCAGAAGAAATATCAATAACCTCAGATATGCATATGACATCACCCTTATGGCATAAAGTGAAGAGGAACTGTAGATTCTCTTGATGAAAGAGAAAGAAGAGAGTGAAAAAGCTGGTTTAAATTCAATATTCAAAAAACTAAGATCATGGCATCTGGTGCCATCACTTCATGGCAAATAGATGGGGAAACAATGGAAGCAGTGACAGACTTTATTTTCTTGGGTTCCAAAAGTCACTGTGGATGGTGACTGCAGCCATGAAATTAAAAGACACTTGCTCCTTGGAAGGAAAGCTATGATCAACCTAGACAGCATATTAAAAAGTACAGACATTACTTTGTCAACAAAGGTCTGTCTAGTTAAAGCTATGGTTTTTCCAGTAGTCACGTATGAATGTGAGAGGTGGACCATAAAGAAAGCTGAGTGCCGAAGAATTGATGCTTTTGAACAGTGGTGTTGGAGAACACTCTTGAGAGTCCCTTGGACTGCAAGAAGATCAAACCGGTCAATACTAAAGGAAATCATTCCTGAATATTCATTGGAAGGAGGAATGCTGAAGCTGAAGCTCCAATACTTTGACCACCTGTTGTGAAGAACTGACTCATTTGAAAAGACCCTGATGCTGGGAAAGATTGAAGGCAGGAGGAGAAGGGGACAACAGAGGATGAGATGGTTGGATGAAATCACTGATTAGATGGACATGAATTTGAGCAAGATCTGGCAGTCGGTGAGGGACAGAGAAGCCTGGCATGCTGCAGTCCATGGCGTCACAAAGAGTTGAGTGCTCTTGAGTGACTGAAATGAAGTAAATTCTTTCCCTAATCTGGGGCAATCTTCCAGTCAGTTCCAAACTTCATTCCCTTTCCACTAGGTTCCAGGTGTGTAGATCTGGAGAAAACCAGGATTTCTAACTTGGTACTGATTTACTTATTTAATGGAACTACCTTCCCAGTGGTTCTCCTGCTATCCCTCTGAAATGGATAGCTTCAGCACAATCTGGGCTCCCCAGAACCAAATTTCATTACTAACAGAATATCATCATTAATTAATCCCACTTTTCTTTGTCAGTACATTGTAAGAGCTACGCTGAAGTGTAACTCTAGGAAATAATTACTGCCATTTCATAGGAAAATAAATGTAAGTACACACAGGTCAAGCAGCTATCTAGAAAAGGAGAAACTGGAGCAGAGTAATTAACAGGATGAGCTCCACAAGCAGAGGAACCTGTATCTGAATCATGGCGATGCACCAAGTTTGTGACCATCAGCATGTAACTTTAAAATGGGACAGTTGTACCTCATGGACTGGTGGATAGAGGAAATGAGATGTCCCATGTAAAATGCTCTGCCCTAATACCTGGCTCATAAAAAGTATTCGGTAAGTGTTAGCCTTTATTATAACTGTTATTATCAGAAAGTTGGTGACAGGATCAAGCTCCTCTTTTCCTAAAAAAGTGCTCTTGTCAACAGCCAGGCCAGGTTTCCTGGGGCAGTTCAGAAATGCTGATGCCCTAAATGCCCACAGTAGCTCTCCTGTTCTTGTAGTAAGTGACTATGGTCTCCTGTTTCAGCTAAAGTGGCATACACGAGTGAAATGGAGTGACATACAAGAAGGGGTGGGAAGAAAGCAAAGGCAGGAAGAAGAATAAAGGGAGGAAAAAAGCTACAAACCAGGAAACGTACTTCTAGGCATAGCTTTGGGGGTTTACTTGAAAGATCAAAGCCAGTAACTGCTTAGTTTATGTTGGACTAAGATAAGCCTCCAGCTTTTCTCCTCCAATCTCAGCTCTAACTGCTTCTGCCTCTCTCTCTTCCTCCTTCTCTGCATCAGCTTCCAGCCTCCCTCCTCTCCTGTGGCAGACCCAGCTGCTATTCCTGGGGATGGACTTGGTTGCTTGCTTGGCCCCAGGTCTGGAGCTGGCACTGCTGGGCTAAGGGCAGTCCCAGAGATCATGGTCCCAGTGAATGCTCTGGCTCCACAGACAGCCAGAGAAGGGAGATCAGGAAAGTGTTTCTAATTCTTAGGCAGCTCCATGAAGTGACAATCAGGCAAGTCCCTATTTTCTAGGACTTACAGTCTGCCTTTGAAACAGAATCACCCCTTATGGACAGAAAGACCATGAAGGGCTAAATCACACAAAGACGAATGGAGACAGGAAAGGAGACAGGAGTACGAACCAGTGTTATGGAAAGGAAGGTGGGGGGACTGATGAAGAGGAATTGGTATTTGTTATATGCTTCATATACATCATCTTCAAACTTCACAACAACCTACGATGTCAATAGTCTTACAGATTAGGAACCTGAGGTTTCTTAACCACTAAGCAATGGGACTAGGAAATAAAATCAGTTTGTCAGGCTCCAAAATCTACTCAGTTTCACAGAGATGATGAGTCTTGTTCTGGTCCTTCAGTGACTGGGAGCATAAAGTGGAACGGAAAGAGGCAAACGGTCAATCTGGTTGGTCCAGGTTGAGAGAGGATTTTAAAATGTTTATTAATACCAATAATCTTTTAAGTCCATTGCATGTAATGAGGAGATTGACATGAATTATTACTTTTAACCAACTGTAACTCTATGAGGAAGAAAATATAATCTTCACTTTACAGGGGGATAAACTGAACAAAGTTTAAGGGATTTGGCCTGAGGTCACACAGCCAATCTATGAAGGTAAGGGATTCAAACCTAGGAGTCTGATTCTAAACTCATCATATTATATCACTGGTCTCACTACTTACTGTTCTTCGCTATACTGTTCCAGGTGGCATAGTGGTAAAGAATCTGCCTGCCAATGCAGCAGACACAAGACACAGGTTCAGTACCTGGGTCAAGAAGATCCCCTGGAGTAGGAAATGGCAATCCACTCGAGTATGCTTGCCTCGAAAATTTGATGAACAGAAGAGACTGGTGGGCTACAGTTCATGGTCACAAAGAGTAAGACACAACTGAGCAACTGAACATACACACTGCTGCTGCTGCTGCTAAGTCGCTTCAGTCGTGTCCGACTCTAGCGACCCCATGGACTGCAGCCTACCAGGCTCCTCTGTCCATGGGATTTTCCAGACAACAGTACTGGAGTGGGGTGCCATTGCCTTCTCCGGAGCATACACACACATGCCAGGATATACTCTTCCCCTAAGGAGACGATGATGGCCCAAGAAGAAAAATCCATTATCAATATGTGATTGTACTCCAGAGGTACTGAGTCAGTAGGATCAGAGTAAAGTCTCAGGAAGCCTTCAGTTCTGGTTTGGGATATCCCTAAGTGACGTATGCCCTTGAACAAGTCTCTTAACCTCTCTGAGTTTCCATGTTCCCAACATTAAAATCCTTTGAAGTCTAACATTCTGGGACAACCTTTATTTTTTGACATGCAAAGAGGCTGAAGTTCTAAATTTGCAAGCCTTCTGAGGACAGGGCTTTCGCCTCCTCAATGAACAGCTTTCATACTTCTTGCCCAAGCCTACTAGAGCCAAAGGAAAATGGGAAAGTCGGTATTCCAATCTGAACAAGAGGTGAAAGGTGACACTGTTTTTGCACTCTTCCCTCTCTTAATCATCTTAGTTTGATCTCTGCAGGCTAAGAAAAAGGCCCTGACCATATGGGCTTCCCAGGTGGCGTCAGTGGTAAAGAAACCGCCTGCCAATGCAGGAGATGCAAGAGACGTGGGTTCAACCCCTGAGTGTGGAAGATCCCCTAGAATAGGAAATGGCACCCCACTCCAGCATTCTTGTCTGGAAAATTCCATGGGCAGAGGAGCCTGGCAAGCTAGTCTAGGGGGTCACGAAGAGTCAAACACAAGACTAAGAACAAGCACAGGTGATATGGAAAATAGAGCAAGCTGGCTCATTGTTGTACCTGGTTGGGAGCTTAAAAAAAAATGAGGCAAATGCTGGTACCAAAAGCCAATGTCAGCAAGGCAACCTGAGGTCTACTCTGATGACTTCTTTGAAAGAAGGAAATGATCCAGTCCACCTCTCCCATTTGTTCCCACCTAGAGTCTATTCAGAAGAAAGACACCACTAGCAAATGTTAGTGCTTTTACATATTACAGCAGTAAGATACCCATCTTTCCAACTTTCATCCAAACAATTTGTATAGCTAATTGGGCACATGTTTTTACTTCTTACTATATATGCCAGACACCCAGCTGCCAGGGGCTGAAGCAGCTATAGTGGCAAAAGCCATCCCCCTGAGGAGTCTCAAAGCAAGACCACAAGAGTCTCTTGATGCCAACTGGCAGATGTAGATGCTGAATGACACTTGAGAAACAGTCGGGAAATGGGTAGTATCCATTTCTAAACTACCTCTTAGAAAGTAAACTTGCAAAAATAACAAACAAGGAGGAAAAACTGGAGGGAGTACTTTAAAATCCAAGGTCTTCTGTTTTCTATCATTTGGAACTTACAAGATCACCTTTGGAGATTAGGTCTTACCTAGAGCTACTTGGGAGAAAAAGATGTCCCTTCTGCCAAAGCAAATGAGGCGTGTCTGCTATTTTCATGCTTTTAAGACTTTTTGTCCTAAAATGTACTGCAAGCAGCAAGCTAAGACAGCAGTTCCAGTTTAGGGATGGGTAGGACCACATGACTTTCTAAATCCACCAATTTCACAACTACAAAAAGAAGAGGAGGATGGGGGAAAACAGGGAGGAAGGAAGGGAAGATAAATTTTTTTAAAAAGAAAATAAACCAATTGGTTATATTTCTGTAAAATAATCTTAGGTCACAGGACTAAGACCAGTTAGCTTTGTACAAAATAATTTATCTCTTCTTTTTGAAGAATTCTTATGTTCCTTACCTTGCATATTTCAAATATACTGAGAATATATATGCAACTGAGGTCTGAGGACTGAGGCCACTGTGGGCTGACCAGAACAAATACTACTTGCCAAATTCAACAAAGTCAATACATACATATTATAAAGTTCCCAAATACCAAAGAATCAAGGATTTTTGGTCTCTGGGTTCCAGAGATGCTACATATTTAATCCCACATGACTCAACCAAAAAAGAGCTGAATTATTTTAGTGATCCACACTTGGAATATTTTTGCTGTCACTATTGATCTGGACAAGTCTGACTGTACACTTATATGCAATGTGGACATTGTAAGGGGCATCAGATTTCTAAACTGGTTACTCTCTGTGTTTCTCCATCAGCTTTTTCATTAGCTAAATTTACTGTTTACAAACAGAGGGCCGTCTTGGGTTTATGTTCCATCAGTTCAGTCGCTCAGTAGTGTCCCCATGGACTTTGTGGCCCCATGGACTGCTGCACTCCAGACTTCCCTGTCCATCACCGACTCCCAGAGCTTACTCAAACTCATGTCCATTGAGTCGGTGATGCCATACAACCATCGCATCCTCTGTCATCTTCTTCTCCTTCCACCTTCAATCTTTCCCAGCATCAGGGTCTTTTCCAATGAGTCAGTTCTTCACATCAGGTGGCCAAAGTATTGGAGTTTCAGCTTCAGCATCAGTCCTTCCAATGAATATTCAGGACTGACTTCCTTTAGGATAGACAGGTTGGATCTCCTTGCAGTCCAAGGGACTCTCAAGAGTCTTCTCCAACACCACAGTCCAAAAGCATCAATTCTCTGGTGCTCACAGTTCAAAAGCATCAATTCTTTGGATCTCCTTGCAGTCCAAGGGACTCTCAAGAGTCTTCTCCAACACCACAGCTCAAAAGCATCAATTCTTCAGTTTTCTTTACAGTACAACTCTCACATCCATACACGACTACTGGAAAAACCATAGCTTTGACTAGACAGACCTCTGTTGACAAAGTAATGTTTGTGCTTTTTAATATGCTGTCTAGGATGATCATAGCTTTCCTTCCAAGGAGCAAGCATCTTTTAATTTCATGGCTGCAGTCACCATCTACAGTGATTTTGGAGCTCAAAGAAATAAAGTCTGTCACTGTTTCCACTGTTTCCCCATCTATTTGCCATGAAATGATGGGACCAGATGCCATGATCTTAGTGTTCTGAATGTTGAGCTTTAAGCCAACTTTTTCACTCTCCTCTTTCACTTTCATCAGAGGCTCTTTAGTTCTTTTTCACTTTCTGCCATAAGGGTGGTGTCATCTGCATATCTGAAGTTATTGAAATTTCTCCTGGCAGTCTTGATTCCAGCTTGTGCTTCATCCAGCCTCGCATTTCACATGATGTACTCTGCATATAAGTTAATAAGCAGGGTGAAAATATGTAGCCTTGACTTACTCCTTTCCCAATTCGGAACCAGCCTGTTGTTCCATGTCCAGTTCTAACTGTTGCTTCTTGACCTGATGTTGCTCCATGATACCATGATAAAAATAGCCTGACCGCTATACTCTTTAACTCTGGTTTTAGCTTGTAGCTCATCCTCAGAATACAGGCCTCAGTAGGTCAAACTGAAGGTAAAACCATTGGTTAGGCACCAACTGCCTGCTTCCAATTAGCATATGGTCCCAGACATCTACCAGATAATTTACATTTACTAGATAATCATTCCTCAAACACCCAATCACCACATCAACTACTCACTTTTCAGTCACCTGTAGAATTCAGTAGTTACTGACAAAAAATAGTTAACTGGAATTGAGATATGGTCTTTGTATCTAAGAAAGGCAAAAAAGGAAACTATGAAACGAGTCAAAAGATGAGAAAGGAATCCAATATAAAGATGATAAATGACTGCATGCAACTGTCTTCTTAGAGGGGCACCTGAATGATCACAAATGTACACATGTAGTTTCTAAAGCTACATTTCTTCTAAACAGCTCTCACGGTCATCACATAGTAACAAATGTGATGTTTGCTAACATTTAAATGTTTGCTAATTCTTAAAAAAAAAAAAAAATTCAAATTAAGGCCACATTTATCATTTTTTTCCAGAGATTCATGATGGAAGTTGATTGCTAAAGCTTAGTAGATAAGAAAAGGAAGAGGAACAGAAAAAAGACCTATATAATAAAAGAATATCTTTTTTCAATTACATCAGTAAGCTGGTCAGAGAAGTAAGACCACTAAGGCTTTATTTCCCACTGCAAAATTCAAAACCATTACACAGTTATTCTGTAAAGTTTAGAAAATATGGAGTACCATAAAGATAAAAAATCCCGTAGTACCCCACCACCTGCCGCTTCCCAGGTGGCTCAGTGGTAAAGAATCCTCCTGTCAATGTAAGAGACTCTGGTTCGACCCATCTTGGGAAGATCTCCTGGAAAAAGAAATGGCAACCCTCTCCAGTATTCTTGCCTGGGAAATCCCATGGACAGAGAAGCCTGGGAGGCTACAGTTCATGGGGGTCCCAAAAGAGTTGAACTTAACTTACCAACACAATCCCTTCACCTAAATTAGTATTTTGGAATATATCCTTTCAGTAGTCTATATAAGCATATAGGTGGCAAACATAAATAAATACATGCATGTGCATAGTATACATATCCAACTTTTAAACAAAACTGAGTCATAATATACATTCTATTTTGCAAACTGTTTTGAAAACACTTTTTCATATAAATCTTCCCTCATCAAATGCTTTAAAAGAGCTGCAAATCAATGGCCATACTACCAAGACTGTGGCAGGATTACCACTGACACACCAGCTATTTCACATAACCCATAAACTATTTATTGCCTATGACTTCAATCTGTCAAACAAAAATTTGGTGCTACACTACAGAAGGGTTGCAGAAAAGTTAACTCTCTGTTAAAACATACTTAATTGCCAGATATGTCTTTCATTGATAATTTGACAGTTTAAACTCTAATGGTGGGACATTTAGTTTGCTTCCAACAGTTCACTACTATAAACAATATTGGGATAATAAACAGAATATGCAGCTAAAATTCAGCTCCTGAGAATAAACTCCCAGAAGTGGAACAAAAGATCAAGGACTATGCAAAAACATATTATACGTGTATGTGTGTGTGTATGAAAACTGAAAGTATTAGTCACTCAGTGTCCGCCTCTTTGCAACCCCATGGACTGCAGCCCAAGTGCCTCTGTCCACGGAGTTCTCCAGGCAAGAACACTGGAGTAGGTTGCCATACCCTTCTCCAGGGGATTTTCCTGACCCAGGGATTGAACCTGGTTCTCTGGTACTGCAGAAAGGTTCTTTATCAGCTGAGTCACCACATAAAATCAATCTGAATTCAAAAAAAGTAGTGTCAGCTTATATAATGGGACTGTACTGGGAGTGTGTATTTCTCCCAACATCACCTGGTAATATTTGTCAACTAATTCAATTTCTTAAAAAAAAAACAAAACCCAATACCTTACCAAAAGTACTTTTAGAAATTATATTTTAGGAAAAATATCAAACTGCCAGAGGAGGATGGAAAACATGAGAGACCATTTGCTTCATTATAAATTGCATCAAAAGATTGACAAATCCAACAATTTTAGCTCTAAAGATTTCAAGACAGTACTGTTAAATGATGGGGGTGGGGGGCAGAGCAGGGGACAGAAGGAGATTAATCATGTTTCAATAATATCTAAATTCCCGATTTATTCTTTCAAAAGAAAATGAACCTTTCCCCATGTCCCATACACACACAAAAAATATAAAGACCATCTAATGAGTAAGTCTAATGATAATAATAGATCTAATGAATAATAGTCCCCTTATCCTAAGTTGAAACTCCAAAACTTTGGGCACCTCATGCGAAGAGTTGACTCACTGGAAAAGACCCTAATGCTGGGAAGGATTGGGGGCAGGAGGACAAGGGGATGACAGAGGATGAGATGGCTGGATCTCATCCTCAAGTTGTCCATCAACCCAACTTGATGGACATGGGTTTGGGTGGACTCCAGGAGTCGGTGATGGACAGGAAGGCCTGGCGTGCTGCAATTCACAGGGTCGCAAAGAGTCAGACACAACTGAGCAACTGAACTGAACTGAATGGAACTATCATAAGTTTAGCTTTGGGGGTAGAAGGGTCTGACCCATGGAGTTGAACCTGAGTGAATCACATGCCCAGGGAGCAAGAATTTCATTCAAATGGAACTATGGTGTACTTGAAATGGTTAATAGTCTGGATTCAGACCACAGACTTAATATATGGCCTTTTAGCTTCAGACTGGATCAAAGGCTTGCAGCAGAGACTCATCTGCTCCCCCAGCGTCCAGGTTCTTCATCAGTTGGCCACTCATTTTCTTCACTATAAAGATCCAACTCCCTCACTCTTAGTCATGCATGTTGGATAAGGCTGATAATGAACTATGTGACTCAAGCCCACCAAAGTCTCCCTATGCCCTTGGCTTTCAACAACTGGGTCAGGAATATGCAGGAGACCTAAGTCAGACAAAGTGAATCTTAGCACTAAAAGCAAGGAAGGTTGGAGCTGCTTTGGTCTTCTTATCAGGAAGAAAGAGCACCAAAGAAAATAATAATGCCTATCCAAGGGTCACTGTGAGGGTTAAACTGTCTCTTCTTATCAGATGGGTCTCAATTTAAATGTGTGTAAGACACAAGACTAAAACCAGTGCCAAGAGACAAAAATCAGTTTTTTAAAGGCATTATTTGAACCCAGAATCCAACTGTACCTAAAGTCAGATCAAAGCCTGAACCTCACAGTTGTATGAGCCAATTAATTCTCCTTTAGCATAAGCCAGATGCCAGTTTTCCTGTCACAACAGAAACAGTCCCGACCAAGACACAACTATGTCACTCAGATCTACTTACAGAGCAAAGAAACAGAAGATCTGATACCATGGTCAGAGACCAACTTAGTAGGCCACAGTTTCAACCAAATATATCAAGAGACTTTTAGCTGAACACTAGGACCAATGATCCCAAACTTGAGCAAACTGTAAAATCTCATGACAACTGGGTGGACCATGAGGGTGCTATTTGAAAGATGGTATGACTAAGAGAAAAAGAATCTTTCTTGCAATTCTTACCATCTTAAGCCTCCTTCAAGCAAAAGTACCACAGAGCACTTTCAGCTGCTTTATCCTACTGTGTATGCTTCTGTCATCTTCACGTTTCCAAGGAAGAACCTCCTCCAGCACTCAGACACCACGTGAATGACTGCAAAGTAAAAACTCCTGTAAGTCTTTCCCTATGCAATAACATGATCAATCTTCTGACTAACATAGGCTACTGGATCTAAACCACATCCTATGAAACTGAAAGACCAGACCTGACCAGAACTTTGCTACTCTCTTGGTTTCAATTACTATTACGGAAACAATTTCTCTTTGGTGTCAAGTACTAAAAAGTCTATTTAGAAAGTATTCAGGTTTTGAAGACAGTGATAGGAAATGCTCACGTTACTGTGTCTTTATTGGAAATATATTCCCTGTAGGTTGAAACCTGAGGCCCCAATGTTTGGACCTTTTTTTTTTCCTTTTTTTTTTTTTGGTCAAGTTGCTTATTTCACAAATGTGCACTCATATGGCATGAGACCAAAGGTACATTAATGAGGGTAAAGATAAGCAGATAATTAAATTAAAAAATATAGGGGACTGGAATGCAAAAGTAGGAAGTCAAGAGATCCCTGGAGTAACAGGCAAGTTTGTTCTTGGAGTACAAAATGAAGCAGAGTTTTGCTAGAGAAGGCACCAGTCATGGCAAACACCCTCTTCCAACAACACAAGAGACAATTCTACACCTGGACATCACCAGATGGTCAATATCGAAATCAGATTGGTTATATTCTTTGCAGCTGAAGATGGAGAAGCTCTATACACTCAGCAAAAACAAGACTGGGAGCTGACTGTGGCTCAGATCAAGAACTCCTTACTGCCAAATTCAGACTTGAAGAAAGTAGGGAAAACCACTAGACCATTCAGGTATGACCTAAATCAAATCCCTTATGATTATACAGTGGAAGTGACAAGTAGATTCGAGGGATTAGATCCGATAGACATACTGCTCGTAGAACTATGGACAGAGAAGTTTGTGACACCGTACAGGAGGCAGTGATCAAGACCATCTCCTAGAAGAAATGCAAAAAGGCAAAATGGTTGTCTGAGGAGGCCTTACAAATAGCTGAGAAAAGAAGAGAAGTGAAAGGAAAAGGAGAAAAGGAAAGATATATCCATTTGAACGCAGAGTTCCTAAGAATAGCAAGGAGAGAAGAAAGGCTTCCTAAGTGAACAATGCAAAGAAACAGAGGAAAGCAACAGGATGGGAAAGACTAGAGATCTCTTCAAGAAAATCAGAGATACCAAGGAAACATTTCATGCAAAAATGAGCACAATAAAGGACAGAAATGGTATGGCCCTAACAGAAGCAGAAGATATTAAGAAGTGGTGGCAAGAATACACAGAAGAACTGTACAAAAAAGATCTTAATGACCCAGATAACTATGCTAATGTGATCACTAACCTAGAGCCAGACATCCTGGACTGCGAAGTCAAGGGGGCCTTAGAAAGCATCACTATGAACAAAGCGAGTGGAGGTGATGGAATTCCAGTTGAGCTATTTCAAATCCTAAAAGATGATGCTGTGAAAGCGCTGCACTCAATATGCAAGCAACTTTGGGAAACTCAATTGTGACTACAGGACTGTAAAAGGTCAGTATTCATTCCAATTCCAGGGAAGTACAATGCCAAAGAATGTTCACACTACTGCATGATTGCATTCATTCCATATGCTAGTAAGGTAATGCTCAAAATTCTCCAAGTGAGGCTTCAGCAGTACATGAACCAAGAATTTCCAGATGTACAAGTTGGATTTAGAAAAGGCAGAGGACCCAGAGATCAAATTTTCAACATCTGTTGAATCATAGAAAAAGCAAGAGAATTCCAGACAAAACATCTAATTCTGCTTCACTGGACTATGCTGAAGTCCTTGACTATGGATCACAACAAACTGTGGAAAATTCTTCAAGAGATGGGAATAACAGACCACCTTACCTACTTCCTGAGAAACCTGTATGCAGTCCAAGAATTGACTGGTTCCAAATTGGGAAAGGAGTACATCAAAGTTGTATATTGTCACCAGGCTTATTTAACATATATGCAGAGTACATCATGAGATGTACTTGTGCTGGATGAAGCACAAGCTGGAATCAAGATTGCCAGGAGAAATATCAATAACCTCAGATATGTAGATGACACTACCCTTATGGCAGAAAGCCAAGACAAACTGAAAAGCCTCTGATGAAAGTGAAAGAGGAGAGTGAAAAAGCTAGCTTAAAACCCAAAATTCAGAAAACTAAGATCTGGCATCTGGTCCCATCACTTCGTGGCAAATAGATGGGAAAACAACAAAAACAGTGACAGACTTTATTTTCTTGGGCTCCAAAATCACTGCGAAAAGTGACTACAGCTATGAAATTAAAAGACACTTGCTCCTTGGAAGAAAAGCTATGACAAACCTAGACAGCACACTAAAAACCACAGACATTACTTTGCTGACAAAGGTCTGTCTAGTCAAAGCTGTGGTTTTCCCAGTTGCCATGTACGGATGTGAGAGTTGGATAAAAGGCTGAGTGCCAAAGAATTAATGCTTTTGAACTGTAGTGATGGAGCTTCTTGAGAGTCCCTTGGACTATAAGGAGATCAAACCAGTCAATTCTAAAGGAGATCAGTCCTGAATATTCGTTGGAAAGAGTAATGCTGAAGCTGAAGCTCCAATACTTTGGCCACCAGATGAGAAGAGCTGACTCACTGGAAAAGACCCTGATGTTGGGAAAGACTGAAGGCAGGAGGAGAAGGGGATGATAGAGGAGGAGATGGTTGGGTGGCAACACCAACTCAATGGACATGAGTTGGAGCAAGCTCCGTGAGATAGTGAGGGACAGGTAAGTGTGGCATGCTGTAGACCATGGGGTCGCAAAGAGCTGAATAGACTGAGCAACTGAACTGGTCATTTGCAGTGCTATTAAAACTCTGCCCTAGCACACAGGATCCTCCACTATGGCAGCGGCAGTGCTGCGGGCAGGCTGGTGCTGCTGCCCACAGAGATATTTTGGCAGCAGAGTCCATCTCCTGTCCAGCCACAATCTAGGCACTACCCCTACCAGCTGCCCAGCCGAGGGGAGAGCTAACCCTGTCCAAATCCTATTCCTCTGGAAACAGAAAAGGGTTTCTCTCCGGTTTGCTCAGTAACATCAAAGAGGAATTAGCCAAAAAGAAAGAAATGAAAGAAAGTATAAAAAAGTTCCGAAACAAGGCCAAGAACCTGGAAGAGTCAGATGTGTTCCAGGAAGCCAGGAGGAAATACAAAACCACTGAACTGAAAACCCAGCAGACGAGCGAGATGATCAGGAAGAAGCTAGGGGAGATCACGGGCATTGTCAAGGAGAGTCTTGACCAAGTCAGTAAAAGTGATCTTGGCAGAAATATCAAGGAGAGTGTGGAAGCAGCAGCCAAGACTGCCAAGCAGTCTGCCAAATTGGTGTCCAAAGATGGGGAGAAGCTCGGCTGGACCACGGCCTCCAAACCCCTCTCCCAAGGTGTGGAGTCTGTCAAGGAGATCGAAGAGAGCATTCTGGGACAGACTGGGCCCTACCGGTGGCCTGAGCGGCCCTGGAAAAGGAAGGAGTTCGACGGAGAGAAATTCAAGGAAGAGAAAATGTTTGAGGGCAATGAGGAAGCACTGGGGGTCGTGCTACACAAGGACTCCAAGTGGTACCAGCAGTAGAAGGACTTCAGGGACAACAATGTGGTGTTCAATCGGTTCTTCAAGATGAAAATGAAATATGACAAGAGCGACAATGCCTTCATCCAGGGGTCCGGCATACTGACAGACAAGATCACAGGCTTGCTGGATGGCCTGTTCTCAAAGATGGAGATGTCAGAGGTGCTCAGAGATCCTGTGTGTAGACCCCACCATCAATAAGGACCAATTCCTGTAGCAGTGCGAGAACAACATCATTCCCAACGTTCTGGAAGCCATGATTTCCCAGGAGCTTGACATTCTCAAAGACTGGTGCTATGAAAACTATCTACAGCCAACTGGCCAACCTGATCCAGCAGGCCAAGGGTCTGGCCCTCCAGTTGCACTCCTGTATCGTGGACATTGACAACATCAATATGGCCATGGGCACGATGATGGAGCAGGGGCCTGTGCTGATCATCCCCTTCCAGGCCCAGATGGTGATGCTGATCAAGAACTCCAAAGGCAAGGTGGTCGAGGGTGACCTGGAGACAGTACTGCAAATGCTGCACGTGTGGACATTCTGCCAAGACAAAGATGATCTAAACCCCTATGTGGCCAGGCAGCTCCTGGACATCTCAGCCTCCAGCACAGAGCAAGTCCTCTGAGCACGGCAGCCATGCCCGGGCCCTCTGGGACTGACCCTCACTGAGGACATGTGGGGGACTGGCGTCTACCTGCAGCAGCAAGACTTCTGTCAGCTCTGCCCCCACTCTGCCAGGCCGGCTGCAACACCAGATGGATGGGGTGGGAGGGTAGGGGGCTGCATCAGCCCCTGGCCCTGTGGCACGTTGCTGGCCAGAAGGCTCCAGACCAGGCGCTCCTTCCCAGGACCGGGCAGGGGGGCCTGGGCCCACTGGCCACATCAGCAATGCCATTTTATCCCGTTTTTTTTTTTTTTAATAGTGCCCTTGTTATCCTGTATAGAAGCAGAGATTTGTAAATAAATCAGCAAAGTGAAAAAAAAAAAACAACTCTGCCCTAGCAAGTAGGCCTTACTTTCCAAAAAAAACAATATGAAAAACATCCTAAAAGAAAGCAGTGGTGCACAGGCTGTTTCTGTCGTCACCTTTGAAAAACTGAAGATAGCTTTGGATTCCAGAATAAAATGTACATACATACACACACTCATACTCAAATTTTGCAACCCAGGATTAGGGGAGGTCCATGAAATTACAACTTTTCTAAATTGCCTGAGGATTTTACCGGCACTGCAACCACCTCCATTTCTTTTACTCAAAACCAACTGCATATAGTTCAACTCCTACAGCTGCCCTTCTGGGAAGGACATGCTATGCTTTGGATGCAGAATGATAGGGTCTCTACAGCCCAGCTCTATTCACTTTCCACACATACTTAGTCACCCTGCATCTCTGTTTTCTCACCTGAAAATTGGGACAAAGGGTCACTGCGAAGAATAAATGGCTCCTTCATATCAGAGGATTTCAGTTCAAATGCTGAGATGTATTCCTTGTCCAACCAATCTAAAGTACCATCTCCCTCTGATCCAGCACACTATTTTATTTGTTTAGCACATACCACTCTGAAATTCTTGTTAACTTACTGTCCACTCCCCCTACTAGAAAGCAATTTCCAGAAGAGTAGAAATTATTTTATTCAGCATTTTGTCCTGGGCACCTAAGCTTTACCATGTAAGTAAATGTTTTGATAATATCTATTGAATAATACTCTTGATATTTATTGAGTACTCTGTACAAGGTACTGTCTATGCACTTAAATGTATTAACTCACAATTAAATAAATGAGTACGACATGCTTAGCAGTGTCCCTAGCACAGTTAGTTCTCAATAGATGATAGCTATTTGTACCAATTCTATATTATTATCAAATACTCAAGTATTTAGTCAAGGAACCTAAGCCCTAAGGATGTAGAGTAGGCCTTTTCACCACTCAAGAGCTGGTTCCCAAGATCCAATTCCTGGACACCTTGCCTCTCAACACCCCACTACCCTCAAAGAGAAAAGAGGAAATTGTCTCATTGTTCCAAATTATTCCCTACCTCATCAGTTAACCAGATAATGTGATACAAACACAGCTTCTCAGTCAGCAGTATACAGTCCCATCTCTCCTTATTCTATAAGTTAATTTTCACCTCAAACACAGCAAAAGCCAAATTTTGAAGGTAAAATTGGGAGATGTTTACCTGTAGTACCTCTTTTTGACCTGCAACTTAGTCCGCTGGAAAAAATCCACATAATAATGGAAATCAGTCCTGCCTGTCCTTCAAGCAAGGGTGAAAGTCCAGACAGTTTATTCAAGCCATAGCCATGCAGCACTGTACGAAGCTCCAAGGGTTCTCCAAGCAATGAAAAACCTCCTGGTGCTGGTCCAAACTGCTTCTTCTCTATCACAACAAACAAAGGAATGACTTTTAAGGTGTCTAGAGATGTAAGGGCAAAAGCCAGCAGCTTGTTTGCATGCTGTATAGTAAACATGAAGAACTCACTTTAAGTTTTACACTACTTAAGATATTTTTCCCACTGTAGTATTTTTAAAAATTTGCCTGATGACAGATTGGCTTTTATTTCTGAGGGATAAAGCACATTTCCTGCAAAGAGGATAAGGGATGTGGATCATCAAGGCCCTGCATCTCTTTAGAACCACTGGAGACAATAGACTGTTTCATATAACTGCCAAGAAAAGGCCAAAACCTAAAGTCCTAATCAGGGCCTTCACAGCCAGATGTACTTGCCAAGAAAGCAAAGGGCAGCTTCCACCTCTGCTGGCTGGCAGACCAGCCCACACATTCTGCTTAGCCATGTGAAACAGTCAGCTCTTGCTCTTCCCACCCTTAGGCCTAGTATTTGGGGTAGCGACACCAGTGACTTTTCTAGGAGAGTATTTTCTAAAAAGAGAACTTCCACCTTTAGGTTTAAAACTGAAAAGAAAAATATCCAGAATTAGAAGTCTGTTTTAACATAATACATTGAAAATTATAAGTTTAAGGCTGTTAGTTGGGGACAGGGATCACAGTACCACATGACTTCTCAGCAAGTCATAAAAAATAGTACAGGTTGTTTAACAGCAGGCATCTACCAGTAATAGAGTTAAGAAGTCCATGTGCCAGACAAGGAAAACTAAACTGACACTCCTCCTGCATTTGTTTCAGCAGTGACGGGACTGACACAAATGAACTGCAGGAGCAATTTACAAGACAGAATCATTAATAAACCTTTTTTGGAGGCTAGTTGAAGAAGAAATGTTTGAAACCCTGAATTGACTCATTTTTCAGAAGTTAAATCAGTTTAACAGGGCGGAGGGGACAAAACCCTCTAAACGACAATAAATCACTAATTGAAACATGACAGGATTCCTAACAGCCATTCTTGATTAGCATACCTTTGTGTCAAAAGCAAAAACCAAGTGCCAGCATTTAACAGCAAGTTGCTGTTAAATCAGCCTGGTGGAACTAGATGAGAACAACAAAAATTAATCTTCAGGCCTAGATGGATACTGTCTGGATAATAAGATGATAAAGACCTCCTCAAAGGGCTTCTGGGTACCATAAATTATATAACAAATCTTCTTCTGCCAGGCAGCCAGGATTAACTCCTATTCACTCAGCATGGGCTAATCAAAATGGAAGCATTATTATCCACCACTGCTCTGAAAAAGACATAGCAGGTTGCTCACTGCACGTCAGTTTGCTGACATCACTACTCATTGTAAGAGAAGTCACTTAAATACTTTGTTAAGCTTAAATACAAGTTTTGTACTTGTTTCTTACAGGTCAAAAAGAGAAAAAACAGAAAAAGAAAATATTTCATTAACTCCTTCCTCAGTAAGTTCTTCTGACTGAATATTTTTTATTGTCTTTGATGACCCCCTATTATAATAAATAATTATTTCTACTATGCATTCAAGGCTTGAATGCATTATGCATTTTACCTCTATGGAACATATATATTCATGGCTCTCAGGAGCTGGCAAAAAATGACAAGTACAGAAAAGATGTTACTGTTTTAGTGACTACATCTTGGATTAAAGTTCCAAGAAGGCAGGAAGTGTATATGGTAAAATGAAAAGGGCTAGCTGGCATCTAACAAACACTTTCTAAATTCAAATCCATGTTCTACTCTTTCTCAAAGTTAAGGATAATGTTTTTCAAGCCTATTTTTTAAAAATATAGACTTCCCTGGTGGTACAGTGGATGGACATCTGCCCGCCAATGCAGGGGACATGGGTTTGATCCTTGATATTGGTAGATTCCACATGCTGTGGAGCAACTAAAGCCTGTTGCATCACAACTACTGAGGCAGTACACACAACAACTGGCGCCCACACTCTCTAAGGCCCGTGAGCCACAGCTATTGAGTTCATGTGCTGCAATTACTATAGCCCAGGCACCTAGGAGCTTCACAAGAGAAGCCACTGCAATGAGAAGCCAGCACACCGCAACAGAGAGCAGCCCCCACTCGCCACAACTAGAGAAAGCCTGTGCACAGGAACGAAGACCCAGGGCAACCAAAAATAAGTAAACACATTAACACAGTTTAAACTGCCTTAAAAAAAAAGTACAGTAGAATACAGTCATTTTTTGTTTAGTATATTTAAGTCTTTCAGTCACTGTAAAATGAGAGCTTGAACTAAATCAGTGTCTTTCCAACTTGAACTTCAACAATCTGTGAAAAACAAGTTATATCCTGACCAAATGCATATATATATATACACACACACACACATACAACTTATGAAGCAATATTTACTCACTTCGATGATGAACTCTAATTTATGCTGCTTCTTTTTTTAACTCGGTTTTTAATTTTTGGTTATAATCCACTAAGTAAATAATCACAGGTGGCTCAGTGGTAAAGAATCCCTCTGCCAATGCAGGAGATTCAGGAGACTCAGGTTTGACTCCTGTGTTGGGATAATCCCCTGGAAAAGGAAATGGCACTCCACTCCAGTATTACTGCCTGGGAAATCCCATGGCAGGCTACAGTCCATGGGGTCGCAAAAGAGTCGGACATGACAGGACACCCACCTACAGCACATAATAAGAAAAATTCAAGATCAAACTTAAAGATTCCCTCCAATATCTTTATTGTGCCAGACACAATGCTAGGCATTTTAGAGTTGTGACAGCAGTCAATCCCTAAAGCTGTGCTATGAGGCTGGTACTTTTTTTAACTGAAAAATTTAAAAATATTGCATTAATTCATTTAAAACATCACTGCTATATTTAAAATAGATAATCAACAAGGACCTACAACAAGCACCCCCAGAGAATTCTGCTCAATACTCTGTAATAACTAAATGGGAAAAGAATTTGAAAAAGAACAGATACCTGTGTTTGGATAATCACTTTGCTATATATCTGAAACTAACACAACACTGTTAATATAAGATAAAAATTTTAAAAATAAAAATAAAGACACATAATGTGTTATCATATATGTATGTATTTTAAGCAAGGTTATCGAAGTATGTATAGTACAAAGAACAAAAATATTGAAGAATTAGGGAAAGGGGAAGTCTGCATAAGAAAATAATAGCTTCTAAAAAATAAATATCAATAATAAATCATTATGCTAACATAAATGACAATTTTATGAAAAATAACTGTATTTCCAAAAACTTAATAAGAACAGTGACATTGTTTTACATTTTCGCAAATGTCTCTAAGGTCTGGCTTAGAAGACAGCTAATTTCCCGTATGTGCTTCTCATCAATCTTTTGTGATATAACACACCATGTAGACGCTATAAAACTCATGAGAGAATGAAAGTATAAAGGACAAATGATGTTAGTATTACTAAGAAGAGAATCTGGTTTTTCAGATCCTATGAAAAGTGTCTTGGGGATCCTCTAAAAGAGTCTCTGGGAGTGAGGCTGGTACTCTTGATGTTCCTATTTTACAAATAAGGGAATACATTCAGAAATAAAGCACCTTACTTAAGACCCTGCACTGTAGCACAGACAGAGAAGCTCATCCAACATTTCACCAGTTCTCCCAGTTTCCCAGCCTCTTCAGTTAGATGAGGAAATGTGTCCATTTCTGGTCAAACAGGTACAGGCAGAAATGACACGATGAGCTGTAGGCAGATGTGATACTTACATTTCCAAGCCCAAGCCTAAAGGTGGCACAAGACATCTCAGCCATCTCTTCCCTTGCCATGGTGACCAAGACAATACAGATGGTACGACACATGATGTTGGAACCCACATCAGCTTGGGTCTCTGAGCAACTTCTGCAGCTGAGCACCTTTTAGCCTAAAACCCACATGGGATATGCAAGCAATGAACTTTTCAACAGATTATGCCAAACTTTGTTAAGCTCTAACTCCTGAATATCTATCCCTCCCTCAGTAATTTTACAGTTTGGGCCTCTGCCATCTTTACTGCAGTATTCTCTCAGTCTACCTGCTTCTGGAATTGTTCCCTTCAATCTCTCTTCCAAACTGCCAGTGGAATGATCTGTTTAACACACATATAGCCCATGTGAATATGCCATGCCTCTACTCAAAATTATTCAATAGCTCCCCTTTACCTACAAATCCAACTTTAATAAGGTATACAAGGTTTTTTTTTTTTTTTAATTTGGCCTCAATTACTGCCATTCTCCTGTTCTCACTCCACATCCCTCGGGCATACTGAAACGTCTGCCACTTCCCAAGATGCCATGGCCTTTCAACCTGCTGTGGTTTTACACATACTGTTACTTGTGCTTGGAATGCCTCCTCCTTCTCTAGTCTTGGTATTTCAATCCCAGCTCAGATTTTACTTCTTATAGGAATCCTCTCCTGACTCCTTCAAGGTGACCTAGAGCCTCTCTGTCTCTTCACACCTTCACTTGTTTTTATATACGTTTTCTTACCATAAAGATTTTAAAAACAAGGTCCACAAAAGACACTCAAATTTACTAGAATGAAAATCTGGCAGCATATAAACACATTTATTTTCCCTGAAGCACTATGCACCCCATCCTAGAGTTGATCCTTAAGAAAAATTCAGACTACACATACTTCACTTTGAATATAACAGTGAAAGAATCAAGTCTGGAGACCAAGACTTCACAAGACTAGTTTTCAGCTTCACAAGTTCTCTATGAAAGACCCACATTCCATCTGGGAAAGCTGCTTCCCTGCTCATGTATATCTAAACCACATAGACTGGCTTTTCTTTGAAAACAGTTTGTATCTGTTTGGAAATCTTGAGTAAAAACAACCTTCAAGTATGTTTTTAAAGGTTTTGTCCTGTTAAACCACTATTATAATATTTTGCTTAAGTTGCCTGAGTCAAAGGTACTAATGCTGGAGACATTCAGAACTTGGTGGTGAGTGAATCAATTTAAACACTGTATGCAAATAGTAAAGTTTCAAATCAGAAAAAGGAGGAGCTTAGAGGCCAAACTGCCCAGAGGGAAAGAAAAACTCTGCTTCCAACTGGGGAAAAGGCAACTGTAAAAGATTTTTACCTGTTGCTTAACTTTTTATTATTTATTTCTGCTAGGCCACGGAATGGTTGTGAACTGGAAACTCAGAAAAGCAAATGCTCTAATAAATTAAGCAACTCTGGTTCTCTAATAGGAAGGTTTAAAGTCAAGAGTTAGAAAGTCTCTGAGAACACCTTTTATTTTTTTTACTTTAACTTACTATGAAAGTTCAAGTTTCAGCATCCTAAAAGGCTTTATTTTAGAAGTGAAAAGGCTCTCAATGAATAAAAGGTCAGTCTACCAAGAGAAAACCAAAGTGGCGCTGGAAATATGTAAGAATGGCCTGAAAAGGTTTTGAACTCTACCACTACACTTGTACATCTTTCATTCTGACTCAGTATTAAATTTATCTTTTTAAATGTGTGGTCCTGAGTACTTACACTCCATAGATAGAGGTTATACTATCATGGAGATAACTATTTGTATGATTGGGAAAGAAGCATTTTTTTATGTGCCTGAGTTTCCCTGGCGGCTCAGACGGTAAAGTGGGAGACCCGGGTTCGATTCCTCGGTCGGAAGATCCCCTGGAGAAGGAAATGGCAATCCACTCCAGCACTCTTGCTTGGAAAATCCCATGGACGGAGGAGCCTGATGGGCTACATACAGTCCATGGAGTCACAAAGAGTCAGACAAGAATGAGCAACTTCACTTTCACTTTTCATTTTTAAAAGCCCAACTATTCAGCTGCCCACAAGAGATCTGAACCAAGACCGACTGATCCAATGGCAATTTCCTAAGAGGAGAAGGTGTTAAACAACCTCACTCTAGGTTTGCAAATTCTAGTCTATAGACCAAGGATAAAAGTCACAATCCTTACATATCCCCTTTCAGAATTTCTCCAGACTCATCAGCAATTATCTATAAATAATGACTAGCCTTTGCACCTAGGGAAATAGTTGTTATTAGGTTGCTAAGTCGTGACTGACTCTTTGTGACCGCATGGACGGTGGCATGCCAGGAGTTCACTATCTCCCAGGGTTTGCTCAAATTCACGTTCATTGAGTTGGTGATGCCATCCAACCATCTCATCCCTCTGCCACCCCTTTCTCCTCTGTCTTCAATCTTTTCCAGCATCAGGCTCTTTTCCAACAAGTCAGCTCTCTGTATCAGATGGCCAAAAAGTACTGGAGCTTCAGCTTCAGCATCATTCCTTGCAAAGAATATTCAGGGTTAATTTCCTTTACAATTGACTGGTTTCATCTCCTTGCAGTCCAAGGGACTCTTAGGAACCTTCTCTCCAGCACAATTCCAAAGAATCAATTCTTCAGTGCTCAAGCCTTCTTTATGATTCAACTGTCACATACATACATGACTACTGGAAAAATCATAAATCTGACTATACGGACCTTTGTCAGCAAAGTAATGTCTCTGCTTTTTAATACACTATCTAGGTTTGTCACAGCTTTTCTTCCAAGGAGCAAGCGTCTTTTAATTTCATGGCTGCAGTCACTGTCCACAGTGATTTTGGAGCCCAAGAAAAGAAAATTTGCCAATGCTTCTACTTTTTCCCCTTTTATTTGCTATGAAGCAATGGAACCGGATATCATGATCTTAGTTTGCTGAATGGTGAGTTTTAAGTCAGCTTTTTGACTCTCATTTTTCATCTTCATCAATAGGCTCTTTGTGAAAGTCCCTCAGTCATATCCAACTCTTTGTGACCCCATAGACTATACAGTTCATGGTATTCTCCAGGTCAGAATACTGGAGTGGGTAGCCTTTCCCTTCTCCAAGGAATCTTCCCAACCCAGGGATCAAACCCAGGTCTCCTGCATTGCAGGCGAATTCTTTACCAGCTGGGCCACAAGGGAAGCCCAAGAGGCTCTTTAATTTCTGCTATTAGAGTGGTATCATCTGCATATCTCAAGTGATTGATATTTCTCCCAGCAATCTTAATTCCAGTTTGTGCTTCATGCAGCACGGCATTTCACATGATGTACTTTACACATAAGTTAAATAAGCAAAATGACAATACACAGCCTTGTCATACTCCTTTCCAAATTTGGAAACAGTCAGTTGTTTCATGTTCAGTTCTAACTGTTGCTTCATACAGGTTTCTCAGGAGACAGGAAAGGAGCAAGATACTGTAGTGAGATGCCATTTCCTTCTCCAGAGGATCTTCCCAACCCAGGGATAGATTCTACACTTCCTGCATTGCAGGTGGATTCTTTGCCACTGAGCCATCAGGGAAGCCCTAAGGGAAACAGACTGTCAAAAACCTGACACCTACCCTGAGTAAGGTGGGTCTTGTAAATGTGTGCAAATGATAAGTATTGTGCAAGACATGAAACAGATTTTAGTAAGAAAAGAGATTTTTTTAATCCTGCAAAATACAGTCTTGAATACAGATTTTTCCAATATGCTAAGTAATACAATTTACTACTTCTTCTCAGAAGACAAGATAGTATGGATGACAAAACCAAAATTTACAAAGTTTGAGAGCTTGTGGCTTGGAACATTAGATGCCACCTCAATTGGGGAATATCTGAGAGTTTCTCATTATGAAATCATGTGAAAACTTTGTATTAAACCAATGACAGAAAAAATGAAGGAAGAAAAGAATCTTAAGTTACAGCACTGTCACCATTTTGTTCTATTTTAACCTAATCTTGACTAGATAACTAAAAGATCCTAAAAGATGATGCTGTTAAAGTGCTGCATTCAATATGCCAGCAAACTGGGAAAACTCAGCAGTGGCCACAGGACTGGAAAAGGTCCGTTTTCATTCCAACCCCAAAGAAAGGCAATGCCAAAGAATGTTCAAACTACCGCACAATTGCACTCATCTCACATGCTAGTAAAGTAATGCTCAAAATTCTCCAAGCCAGGCTTCAACAGTACATGAACTGAAAACCTCCAAATGTACAAGCTGGATTTAGGAAAGGCAGAGGAACCAGAGACCAAATTGCCAACATCCATTGGATCACAGAAAAAGCATAAGAATTCCAGAAAAACATCTACCTCTGCTTCACTGACTATACCAAAGCCTTTGAATGTTTGGATCACAACAAACTGTGGAAAATTCTTCAAGAGATGGGACTACCAGACCACCTTACCTGCCTCCTGAGAAATCTGTATGCAGGTCAGGAAGCAACAGTTAGAACTAGACATGGAACAACAGACTGGTTCCAAATCGGGAAAGGAGTACCTCAAGGCTGTATATTGTCACCTTGCTTATTTAATCTGCAGAGTACATCATGAGTAACGCTGGGCTGGATGCAGCACAAGCTGAAATCAAGATTGCTGGGAAAAATATCAATAACCTCAGACAAGCACCGTTATGGCAGAAAGTGAAGAGGAACTGAAGATCCTCTTGATGAAAGTGAAAGAGGAGAGTGAAAAAGTTGGTTTAAACTCAACATTCCAAAAATTATGATGATGGCATCCGGTCCCATCACTTCATGGCAAACAGATGGGCAAACAATGGAAACAGTGACAGACTTTAGTTTCTTGGGTTCCAAAATCACTGTAGGTGGTGACTGCAGCCATGATATTAAAAGACGCTTGCTCCTTGGAAGAAAAGCTATGACCAATCTACAGAGCACGTTAAAAAGCAGAGACATTACTTTGCTGACAAAGGTCCATCTAGCCACAGCTGTGGTTTTTCCAGTAGTCATGTATGGATATGAGAGTTGGCCCATAAAGAATGCTGTGTGCTGAACAACTGATGCTTTTTAACTGTGGTGCTGGAGAAGACTCTTGAGAGTCCCTTGGATTGCAAGGAGATCAAACCAGTCAATCACAAAGGAGATCAGCCCTGAATATTCATTGGAAGGAGTGATGCTAAAGCTTTGGCCACCTGATGTGAAGATCTGACTCACTGGAAAAGACCCTGATGCTGGGAAAGATTGAAGGCCGGAGAAGGGGATGACAAAGGATGAGATGGTTGGATGGCATCACCGACTTGATGGACAGAGTCTGAGCAAGCTCCAGGAGCTGGTGATTGACAGGGAAGCCTAGAATGCTGCAGTCCATGGGGTTGCAGAGTCAGACATAACTGAGCAACTGAACTGAACTGACTAAATAACACAAGGCTCAGAAAAATAAAAGACTTGAAACCATCTTTATAGCAACTTTTAAAAACTACAGTTTGAAACATGAAACAATTTATTACAAGATGCTATATCAGATGAATGGCCCTTTACGTTGAGAACGAAATAAAACAATATCATTTACAGAAGAGAGGTTAACAACTAAATGTAGATAACGAATGATGACAGTGTTAAGATACACAGAAAATGTCAAAGTAACACAAATAATTAATACTTAAAAAAAAAAAACCTTTAAACCATAGACTACATCTGAAAGCAGATTTCTTGGCTCCTACTACACAATCAAGATTGCACTATTTTTCTGGGTTTTGCTTAAAAAGAAAGTACCTCCCACAAGTTTATTTCATTTCTACCACTGCTCGTTTTACTTCTCAAGATTCCCACTATGTGAAAACCAATACAACAAAAAGTGATATGAAATTTTAAAAAACCTTGCCTCAGAATTTATGTTCATTTTAGGGTACACATCATACTGCACCTTTAAAGTGGCTACCAGGAAGAAGTAAAGTAGAGATCATTAGGATGGGGCAGCCTCAGCATCTCCAGAACAGAGAAAGCAGGCACAGGCATGCATGCATTCAAAAGATGGGGGTGGCTTTTTCTTCCTCCCCAACAGAACAAATGGGAACCCCTAACTCCTGTCTTAGGGAGTTCCAACAACAAGGAGTGAAAAGAACTAAAGATCAATCCAGGTTTTGAAGAATCTGCTAAAAGTGAGAGGAACCAACATTATTCATTCTTTGTTATTTAAAAAAAGCCACCACTTCTAATGTCTATGCTAATTTAAATTCTACACAACCAACTTATGGGCATTTTCACCATGAATGCATAAAAATAAATTTGTCAATTTGCTTAGGTTAGGCAAGTTTTTTAAAGCCACTCAAATTTAGACCTGTCTATTGAATCCATCACCACAAAGGCTTTCATAAAGAAAGTATGGCACTGCACTAGAATTACTTAGTCTTAGAACTTATAAATACATCAGCTATTCCTACACAATCTTTATGATCTTCTACATCTGTTTACCATCCCAACTATGGTTCCTCTAAGGTTTTTCTTGAAAGGATAAAAAAAATCCACTTTAATATCACCCTACCAACTTGATGGACATGTTGCTGCTGCTAAGTCACTTCAGTCGTGTCTGACTCTGTGCTACCCCATAGACGGCAGCCCACCAGGCTCCCCCGTCCCTGGGATTCTCCAGGCAAGAACACTGGAGTGGGTTGCCATTTCCTTCTCCAATGCATGAAAGTGAAAAGTGAAAGTGAAGTCACTCAGTAGTATCCGACTCTTAGCGACCCCGTGAACTGCAGCCCACCAGGCTCCTCCGTCCATAGGATTTTCCAGGCAAGAGTACTGGAGTGGGGTGCCATTGAGTGAACTCCGGGAGTTGGTGATGGACAGGGAGGCCTGGCATGCTGTGATTCATGGGGTTGCAAAGAGTCGGACACGACTGAGCAACTGAAGTGAACTGAACTGAAAGTAACATTATCCGTGAAGTCATAGGTCTAATATGCTAGTTACGCTTTCATTAATACATGTTCATAAAAATATAGGATAAAAAATATTCATCAGGCAAAAATCATCTCATGTACCATCAACAGTATAAAAAAACACCCCTTTGTACACTCATTTCAGCAGCACACACAATAACAATGTAACCAAAGCCACACTTTGGGGAACAGTGATTTAGTACCAAATCCTTCGTTGCAGGTAAGGAAACAGGCTCCTAGAGGGGGTGTAACTTGCCCAAGGACACACAGAACCGGTGGCAAGACTCTAGACTAGAAGTGAGTCCAGTGGTGGTCTACTAAAGTAGAATCTACAGATGGGTAAGATACAGGGAGAATTAGTCTTTGGGGACTTCCCCAAGAAGTGAACTTCAAGGAGTTGCTAAGCCCTTTGACAGCAGATCCAGGTTTTTCATTTTCTCTGAGAAGCGATACACAAAACATGGTATTTGCCAGTGGACTCTCAAAGAGTGTCTGGATGGGCTGAAATAAATCTGTTGCTTCCTTCCCCAACTCTCATGTGGTTTTCCCAACCTCACTGAATCTCAAGGCATACTGCCAATGATAAAAATGTCTCCTGGATCAGTTTCCCACTTTTGGATCCAACAATATCCTAGCCACTGATCTCCTGTCCCCATTGCTAGATTCATGCATGCTCTATATGGTTTCAGAAGAAAGATTTTCCATCTCTAGGTTTTAGGCTAGCTTTGGAAACAGGCTGGAAGTTTCCATTACAGAGTTACTCCAGTATTTCCCAGATACCCAGACCAGGTTTTATTTTCAAGTGATAGACAACTTGTGTCTACTATGTGCCCAGCAATGTTTTATACACTGTCCCATCCCATATAAGAGAAGGCAAAATGGTATAGTTCCTGGCCTGTTGGGAGCAGTCAATCCATGTTTCACTGTACCTGCAGGCAGTTAATAATAACTAACATTATTAAATGTTTATCTATATGCCAGGCATTGTGCCGTGTCCTGCAAATGTCTTATTGACTCCTCACAACTATTTACTGTGATTATTTTCATTTAATACATGAAGGAAACAAGGCTTAGAGATGCTAAGTGGCTCATCCAAGGTCAAGTGACAAGTACATGGTAAAGTTCAGATGCAAACCCAGACTACACAGATGCTCTTACCTGTGCACTATGTACACTTGAAACTTTAAATTCACAGTGAAAGGAAACATGATTTCTGTGTATCTAATTTCCTAAAAGTGAGCTTCTTTATTGCATTAGGGAATGCATGTATTAAGTTAAAATATATATATAACACATTCTGAGTGCCATTTCATACTGATTGAGGGAAGAGTTTGCTCCTTGTAATCTGAAACTATACAATTTGCACTCTCTTGACCAAAAAAAAAAAAAAGCCATCAAATTAAAACTAAATGCATATTGTTACTTACCACCAAAATCAACTTTCGGTTAACCTTATTCCTGGTGGCTTAGTGGTAAAGAATTTGCCTGCCAATGCAAGGAGATGGGATTCAATCCCTGGGTGGCGAAGATCCCCTCAAGGAGGAAGTAGCAACCCACTCCAATATTCTTGGCTGGAGAACTCCATGGAGAGAGGAGACTGGGTTATAGTCTATAAGATCACAAAGAGTTGCAAAGAGTTGGACAGGACTGAGCGATTGCGCACACTCACAACCTTATTCCTACTTTGGGGATACAACTGGAGTACCAATGTAGTATAATAAAAAATATATTTGGTCTTTGTCCCCATTTACTACCAGACGTCCTAAAACCCCTGGAATTCCTTTACAGATAGACTTCTTGTTATTCATTAAGGAGCAGGGTTTGGACCACACCTGAGTTTCTTTTTGATAGTTTGAAGAGAGGCTACCTTGTCAGAAAGCCCAGGCATATGACTAGAACTTTCAGTCCCACCTTTAGCCCTTAAGGAAGGGAAGGGTGGCTGAAGTTTCATCAACAAAGGTCAGTGCTTTAATTATGCCTACATAAAGGAACCGCAACTGAAACTGAAACCAGGCTAGGGGAGCTTCCGTCTAATCAAAGCTGTGGTTTTTCCAGTAGTCATATATGGATGTGAGAGTTGGACCATAAAGAAAGCTGAGCACCAAAGAATTGGTGCTTTTGAACTGTGGTGTTGGAGAAGACTCTTGACAGTCCACTGGACTGCAAGGAGATCAAACCAGTCAATCCTAAAGGAAATCAGTCCTAAATATTCATTGAAAGGATGGATGCTGAAGCTGAAGCTCCAATACTTTGGCCACCTGATGCGAAGGTCCGACTCATTGGAAAAGACTGTGATGCTGGGAAAAATTGAAGGCAGGAGGAGAAGGGGATGACAGAGAATGAGACAGTTAGACGGCATCACCAGCACGATGGACATGAGTTTGAGCAAGCTCCAGGAGTTGCTGATGGACAGGGAAGCCTGGTGTGCTACAGTCCACGGTGTTGCAAAGAGTAGGACATGACTGAGTGAATGAAGTGAACTGAGGGGAGTTTATGGCTTCCCAGGTGGCACGACCTGCTTGCCAATACAGATAGATGTAAGGGATGCATGTTTGATCCGTGGGTTGGGAAGATTCCCCGGAGAAGGGCATGGCAACCCACTCCAGTATTCTTACCTAGAGAATCCCATGGACAGAGGACCCTGCCAGGCTAGTCCATAGGGTTGCAAAGAGTCAGACATGACTGAAGCAACTTAGCACACAGGGGAGCTTCAGCATTGGTGAATACACTGATGTGCTGGGAGGCTGGCATGCCCAGAGGGGACATGGAAGCTCTGTGCCCCTAATTCAAATCTTGCCCTATTCAGGTCTTCCATTTGGCTGTTTCTGAGTTGTAGACCTTATAATGAAACTGAATTCATAAATATCATGTTTTACCAGCTAAATGAGTCATATGTTCTAGCAAATTATCCATCGTGGGGGAGGTTGGTCATGGGAACCCCTAAATTTGAGGTCTGCCAGGCAAAAGTGCAAGGAGGAATTTGAGACAACCTGATACTTGCGGCTGGCACTTGAAGTGGGGCAATCTCCTGAGACTGAGTCATTAACCTGTGGGATCTGCACAAACTCCAGGCAGTTTGTGTCAGAAGTGAATTGTTGGATTCTCAGTGATGTCAGAGAATTGTTGAAGGGACAGCATAATTAACCTCAGGAGAAGAGGTCCATATTACAACCAACTTAACTGATGGTTATTTAATTGAAGCCACCTCCCTTGATCTAATCATTAAATCTGTAGCTGTCACCAATTCAGAGCAGTACTTGCCATTTTCAGCACTAGAAGAAAATCTAGCCTTATGTTAGATTCACAAGTACCTGGCAGAATAAAATTTCTATTAAAAGACTAACGATGTAATGTGACCTGCTAAAGAGACCATGTAATGTTACAGAACTATGAAGTCAAAATATATTTTCTTTAATTATTTTAGTTGTGGTTTAACTCACATTTAGTCCCCATGAGAGAATCATGAATTACCTCAATAGTTTACATGTAACTGTTCCCTTTGGACAACAGACATTGTTAAATGACAATCACCACCACACAGTATTACATACTTAACTCAAACCCTAATGGACCCAGGAACAATACATTCCCTCTTGTTTACCAACTTCTTATTTGTCAAAAACAAAAGTCAGAAGAGAGATCTCAAAAAAGTTAGGCTTAAGCAGTCAATCATGACCAACTAGTCAATCTTGAAAACCAATCTGGTCAAACCAGACACTGCATCAATGCACTCATCCCTTCCCATCAGGAACACACTTTTCAATCGTGGGAGAGAGTACTGTCGTAAGAGACCTGGTCAGGGGCACTGGATTACCCAACTCCAAAGGTCCCCATTCTCCTCCTTGTAAATGGTGTTGTCCAGCATTGGGCAACCTTGTGGGCCTGTTCCTTCCTGACCCACTCTTCTCCTATCAAGTGCCACGGTTAGCAATTTCCACCTTTTCCCAGCTGGACAACCAATGGAATTTCTCCTCACCCTGTGCACATGGCCCACAGTATCATCACTGCCACCACTCTGCACTCCCAAAGGCCTGCTTTCTGAAATGTTCTCCCAAGCAACTGAACCCACATATCTAAATGCCTCTGGAAAGGTCTTTAGACTTTTCTCTTTCATATAATATTAGTAAACCCCCAAGCAAAATTCTCCTACCATTGACATCAGCTATAACCAACTGTTTTGAGTAAATGACTGGACAAGTGACTAGTTATTTCAAAGAAAAACTAATTTACTAGGAGAAAAAAAATCACAGAAACATCCTTTAAAATGAACACATCACTCCTTACTTTTGAACTGTACTCACTTAGAATAAAGAAAACGTCACCACTCTGAGAATCTGGAACTTCTAGCATGTCTATAATCTTGCCACCCAGAACACATGCTGCTAGAGTCCCAGCACCCTCACTGGAGTGGTATTCCTTGCCTTCTCTTCCTGTTTAAAGGCAGCCACTAGATGGTCATCAAGTAGATATAAAGTAAATGTTTAATTGGAAACAAATTTGTTTCACGGATTTTTTTTTAAGAACAAAGCAATTGTAGATATTTTCACAGAGCCATTCTAAAAATGTTTTGTCCATGGATATACCTAGATTTTCCTGTTCATATTCCAAGGCAGGTCATTGGAAATGGGAATATGTAGGTCAGCATTTTGCATAGGCATTCTGGACAGCATATAGAAGAGACCAAACACCAAGGATTCAATTAAACTCAAACAAACTCTACTGAGTGCCTACAAGGATATATTTAAGGCAGTGTAAATGAGAAAACAAAATCAGTGCAGAGAAGTCCTACACCTGCCAGTA